>BSBM01000307.1:14822435-16267370 GCA_027924585.1 Larix kaempferi
CGTCCACCAAGGAATTGTCGCATCTTTATTTATCAAAAATAGAAGAGTACATTATGCGACACAGTGTGTGCAATATTTTCTACCTTTCCAAGCCTCTCAGAGAGAGCACTTTCCAAAATCTTTAACCATCTACCTCAGATGTATTATAGGGATTCCCTCCCAAGATGATCACTACAGATCATTGTGCATATATATAACTTATACATTAAGAATTTGTCCCTTCCCCAAGGATTCTATGACTATAATGTAATATAGACTGGGTATGGAAAGGAGATTTCCCTACCCCAAGCAGCATATATCATGTATTCTATAGACAAACACCAACATAATTTATATAAGAATGCATAACCTACATATATATACAATACCAGGATCTTTCCCCATACAATTTTGCAATGGATAAAAGCACATAACATCCAGCACATAGATACAAATAAGGAGAGCACACGGATCCTTCCCTACCCAATTCTGGGCTTCATATACACCAATTATTTCCTTCTATTAGCAAGGGGGTTACCATACCCCCAACATGCATATATCTAATATTAAGTATAAGCATAACAAACTATTCATACCGGCATTAATGCATATCTATGGGTAATATATGAAACATTTATTATGCAATCTCCAAATGATAGTAAAATAATGCATAGTTAATATATGAAACATATAATCTCGTATAATTAATATATGAAACATATAATCTACCAAGCATGCGCATAACAATATTTAATGTATATGTTAATAATAATATGTGAAACAAATTAAAAAGGAAAGTGTAAATATAATTTACACTACTGGGATTCTTTTCCCCAATGGATTCCCAGGCTTTAATGCAAAACAAATTAAGAACAAAAGTAAAATATAATTTACACAAAAGTGATTCTTTTTCCAAAGGGATACTCATGCTTAATGTAAAAGAAATTAAGAGCAAATGTAATTATAATTTACACAACCGGAATTCTTAACAAATTAAGAGCAAATGTAAATATAATTTACACAGCCAGAATTCTTAACAAATTAAGAGCAAATGTAAATATAATTTACAAAACCGGAATTCTTTTCGCCAATGGATACTCACGCTTATTCAAAACGAAATCGAATACATATACAATATGTACATAGGTATTTGCACACACAGGCAGCATGCAAATTAAAATAAAAGTATAGACTTATCTTCCCGCTTAACGAAAACGAAATAGAATAAAATATAAACCAAAATATGTATAAATGCTATGAAATGCACCCAGGGCTTCCCTCCATTACCGATGCACGTGCCTTCAACATGCAAACATAATAATATATATGCAATGGGACTCGGTGACATCACCTCTGTACTACCAGCAAATACATGCATGCTTTATTTAATCTATCAAAAGAGTATAACCATGGGTCTTCCCCAACATCTCTGTGTATTAATACAATCCCACCAACATGCATATATATAATGATATAATTAATAAGAATTCTACCAATGGTGCAACATATCTATATATATAATAAGGATCATGTCTTGCGGGATTCAAATCCTCCACTGCACGACAATGCAAATGGAGAAATGCATGCAATAAAACCTAACTACAAAAAACATCCCTCTAGGAAGCATTCACGCAAGGTGGAAACACATAAATGTACTTATGTGAATCAATAATACAAGGGGTTTAAATTCCCCAAAGTCTCTGCGCAGACCACCAAGGAACATTCAATATAATGTAAAAACATTACATTCAGCAAATATATATAGTGTTGGAATGAACAATTCCGACCTTCAAGGTGAGCCCACGTGACTTGTCAATGAAGTAGGTAGTGAATTAAATAGGGTAGTTGAAGTTAGATTAGTTTCTAGAAGAGGCTTCCCGCCCTCTCTTTGGATTCATCCAGAAGCTGTATACTAGCGTATATGTAATATGTTTTCTCATTTTTAATATATAGATTGCTGAGCGGTAGAGCTCTGTTCTCAGCTTCCTCTGAAACGATTCTGGCTCCCCCTACTACTCTAACATGGTATCAGAGCGTAGAGATCCTGCCGATGCTCGATCCATTTGAAGTTACCTTGAACCAGCCAAGTTCACTGGTACATAGGAGAAACTGTCTCCATTGAAGTGAATCCCAGCCATAGTAGCTGGAAGAATACTAGAGCACACAGTGATCTAGACAGCGCTGCGAGTGTGAAGCAGCCGCCATTAGTCAACTGCGTTTTGAAGTCAAGAAGGTGCTACTTATTAGTAGCTCTGAGTTTGCTGAAGACCAGAGCAGAAGCCCTTGTTGCTGGCATCGATGGTTTTTGAGATCTTGTTGATGGGAATATGCATGATGCCAGAACCCTCACGCTGCGTATTTATTGAGGTAGTCCCAAATTAAAAGAAACGCCGAGTCCGTGTGAAGAGTAGCAGAGTTGAAGAAGGGAGCCGTTGGGGATTTGAAGGATACAATCGCCGGTTTGAGACTATGAACTGTGACTCAGAATAGGTGACCGCCGAGGTTGAAAAGCAGTGAAGAAGGAAGAGCCGACGCCATTCCTTGGTGGCCGGCAGATTTAGAGAGGGATTTCATCCCTGTTGTGGAGGCCGAATCCTTGAGGAAGGGCCACGACCTGTGGAGGCGCTCATGCAGCAGAAGATTGTCAAGCTAAGGGTTTGAGAGGGTCAAATAGAGGAGTCCCGTTTAAGCTTGTGGAGGAGTCCCGTTTAAGCTTGTGGAGGAGTCCCGTCGCTGGTGCATTAGTAGCAGAGCCGATCCGGTCCGCTGGCAGCCGAAGAGCCCAAGAAAAAGCCGCAGAGGCCTGTGAGGGAGCCCGTGGCAGAGCCGCAGAGCGCACTCGAGGAGCCGACGAAGAAATTTGATGGGGTTACGCTTGCCTGTAAGACACCTGACAATAACAAAAATGTGATTCCGTCTAAATCGGGCCAAGTAAATATGTGGCCTTATGGTTCGCCTTTGGGAGGATATATTCCTATGAGAAACTTTGGATCTCCGCTTCTCCAGCAAGCATTTTTACGAAATCGCTGAAGTCCAGCTACCTTTTAAAGGATGGTGCTATCTGCAATGTTGAAGCTATCTGACACTTGGACTATCAAGAGCCCCCTCTCATCCTTCACGCCCATTTGAAGTTCGGTTCTGCGGAGAATATGGTCTCCTAGAGGAGGACATAAGGGAGGATCCAAGAAAGAGCCTGCTAAGAGGGCGTCACCGGCTAAGAAGGCAGTTCCTGCCAAAAAAAAGAGCCTACCTCTTGACTGCTAGAGGAAAAGGCGCCTATGTAAGTTTTCTTTAAACGCCCAGGTCAAATCTGCATTTGAACATGGTATCATTGTAGTTGGTCATAGTATTCCATTCCCGTATGTCTTGTAGTTGATGGAATAATTGAGTGTGTCAATGGCCGCTTTAAACACCTCCACTCAGAATCCCCCAAAAGTGATGTAATTCGTTCCTTTTTCTATCAAAATACGCCTACTGTCAAAGTTCTTGTGCCTGCAGAAGCCATAGAAGGTGTTAGTGTGCTCTGTGCATGAATATTCTGATGAAATGTATGCATGCCAATTATCAAAATAAGAATAAGGGTCGACGCAAAAAAAGCGCTCAATCGCAGTAAATTCACCTTTGCTGGCAGACCGTTCACCACTCAAAACTTGGGTTTTGCATTTGATGACAACCATGCTAAATTGGCGCAGAAAATTTCTAATAGATTACTCTGTTTTGCTCTGTCTCCTCCAGCCATAGAACCTTAAATTGTAATGAAAAAGCCCCGGGCATAGAAAAGCCAAGAAAATTAAAAAAAAACAGAGTGTTTTTGCATTAAGGGGGCGTTTTTGACAGGTCTTGCAGCCAGCAAGCAAATGTATATTTTTTTTTAGGGGGCGATAGGGAAGGAAAAGCAAGTAGGAGACTTGCAAGATAAGACAAGTGCCAGCACAGAACACCTGCAACACAGAAGAGCAAAAATGGGCAGAAAGTCCAGGCCTAGACAAGCCAAGAAGAAAGAAAATCAGTGGAGCAGAGTGGATCTGCCATCACCTCCACAGTTTGATGGCATGAATTTTGCCATGTGGACAAGTAGAATGAGGGTATATCTACGGTATGTAGATACACATGTTGAATTAAATGATGAAGCCAAAGATGCTTTGGCATTGCATCTCATCCAACTAGCTGTGGATGACAGATTGATGCAAATGATTACAGCAGCAAAGACTTCTAAGGAAGCATGGTGCATTCTAGAGGAAGAATGCAGCGAAAGGGGGAGCAACCATAAAGAAACAGCTGTAGTTGTGGTTCAAGTTGAAGCTGAGAAGAAGCTTGAAGCCTCTGTCAGTCAAACAGAGCACAAGAAGTTTGAAATGAGTGAATCCCACATTGCAGTCAAGCATGTGGATGTTGTTGAGGTTGAAAAGGAAGCTGCCATAGTAGCAGCAGAGAGTGTGGAAACAACCCAAGAAGGTACAAGCCAGCCAAGTGAGGTTGAATGTGATGAAGAGAAGCTCATGAAGAGCAAGCCCAAGAGGGTGGAAGTTTGTGAGTTTGCAAGTATAAACAGCAATCAACGTGCAATTGACAGCCATGAAGAGCGGAAAACTCAAGAAAAATATGATGAGAAGATTCTCTCAAAGGAAGAATTGCTGATTTTGAAGGATGAAATCAGCTTGATTGATGAATTATTGAATGGAAAAACAGCTGAGAAAGAGATTTCAGCTGAAAACAACAATGTGTATGTTGAAAATAAAATTGAAAAAGACAACAGTATCGCTGCAAACATGGATGAAGAGGACAGTAGCATGAAAGCTGCAAAGATGAGTGAAGAAGGCAGCCATGTAGCTGCAAAAGATGAAGGAAAGGGTGACAGTTTTGCTACAGCAGTTGAGCCAGCTGAAAATGAGGAGATGGATGAACAGGATGAAGGATGTGAAGATGAAAAGCCAGTTGAAGAGATCTTTGAGAAATGGAGTCCTGAAGAGATAAGGTACTATTATGAGCTTATGTGGCAGCAAGCCACAGATTCACAGGTTGCTGAAAATATGAAACCTGAAGATAACATGTGGGAACATCATATGATGAAAGCAACTTTGAATTTCATTGAAGGTGAGGAGTCATGGCAGAATGCCATTGGCAAGTTCGATGACATAGATGGAAGAATGAGACCAAAAGAGCTTGAAGAAATACAGAAGAAGAAGGTGAGAAAGAAGAAGAAAACGAGAAGGATCGTGGAGTACAAGGTCTGGAGCAAACGGAAGAAAAAGGCCGGTGAAGGTAAAACAAATTTTGACTTGTTTTGTGACTGTATGTAAGCCTGGCTGAGACTTAGACCAGCAGGCATAAATTTGAACTGTTGTAATCCCACAGAGTCATTGATTATATGCTTAGCATTTTGTATGTAGATGTTTACGGTCAGAATTGCGGGGGAGTGTTGGAATGAACAATTCCGACCTTCAAGGTGAGCCCACGTGACTTGTCAATGAAGTAGGTAGTGAATTAAATAGGGTAGTTGAAGTTAGATTAGTTTCTAGAAGAGGCTTCCCGCCCTCTCTTTGGATTCATCCAGAAGCTGTATACTAGCGTATATGTAATATGTTTTCTCATTTTTAATATATAGATTGCTGAGCGGTAGAGCTCTGTTCTCAACTTCCTCTGAAACGATTCTGGCTCCCCCTGATACTCTAACATATAGATCATACAGGAATTTATATACAATCCCCCTATTGCTAGGCGCATGAATCCAAAGCATTAATATGCAACAAAATATAGAATTTACATGAGAAGTATGTGGGTTCAAGCTTACCATCTCTATGCTATATGCCAGAAGTTTTTAACAAGCTTATTATTACCCAGAGATTGGCGGATGGAATCACACACAGAACCATTTAGGTAGATTTATGCAGCATCAAATTATAAACATATGAAACAAAAACTTGTACAGGGACATTTCCCTTACCTCTAGGCATTGAAGGGTATAAACAAAGCTCACATCCAGAAATCGTATAGAGATTCAATGCCCCAACCTGCACAACAAACCTCGAGGAATCACGCGGGGGGTTCATTCCCCAGGCATGCACAGCGGCATCCCCTCTACGCATTGGCATCCTCAGCGTTCCGGGCCATTGCTTCCCCTCTCCCCAACGTGATGCACAGAAACCCCCCCGCGCTCTCCAACACTCCACACCCCCCCAAACACACAATGAGCTCGCCTCTTAAAAAAAACACTGTCGGCCTCCCTCTATACCGAAAATACACCTGGAAAAATACTTTGGGCATTTTCTTGAATGGGAAAGGAAGTCGGTCCACTCCCTCCCAAGGATGCTGCTCATGCTGGCATCCGGTGCCTCACAGAGAGCCCGGAAATAGGTAGGGTGGTAACATAAAGAGAAACGTTTGGACTAGGGTTTCTTTTGATTAAAACAATTAAGAGGGTAATCTTTACATATACCCCTTTATACCTAGGTCTTTTGACAAAGCCCTTGCCAAAAATTCGCCTTCCTTAATATAATACTAAGGCTGGAATAAATATTTAAGCATTTACCTATATAAATAAGAGCATGCCCGTGACAAAGGAGGCAAAAAAGAGATTTTTTTTTGCTTGTGCATGTTGACTTAGACTTACTTTGAATGGAAATAAATATTAAAAAGACTCAGTGGAGAACAAAGGCTAATTGTCTTTAGCAATACCTCAAGGTAGATACGGATGGAGAAAGAATCCATAGCATTTAACTATGTTTCATATGACAAAAATAACAATGATATTGAAAACCCAGTATAAGTTACAGATTACTAATGAAGACACCTTTTGGATCATTAAGCTTTTTGAGATGGAATTTCTATTTCCTTGGTTACATAATATTGATGTAGCATTTGCATTCATGTCTATTCATTTTTCACAACACAAGCAAACTTACTGGAACATAGTCGACATCTAGTTCAACTTCATGCTTACTTATTAACTTGATGTTTTGTTCCTATGGCTTTAAGTAAATACATCATGTGGACAGTGACAATGATCACAACTATTAACATTGATCACAATTGCAATTGGTAAAAACATCATGTGGGCAGTGACAAAATTAAGCATGAGTATCAAACACCTGAGAAGTGAGAGAACTACATTTGCATATACAATATCACCACAATTAGAAACATGACGATTATGAAAATGATCATAATCAGTTTTCTAAGCATGTGTGAAACCACCATAATGAATCTTATGTAGATTTATAGAACCACCAGCCATAATAGAAGACAATCATAATAGTAGTCTGAAAATTAGTTGTGCAAAGTTCGTAATTACAATCTGAAAATTCTCATAGACAATCTGGAAAGACCCATGATCATTTGTAAAATTTCCAAGATCTTTCATGTGGTCATTGATAAGATTATTGACAAATTGAAGACTATTAGGCACTTTGAAACATCACCACATCGTCACATCACTACAATAAGACACATGGTGACTTTGAAAAAATGATCATAACCAGTTTTATAAGCATGTTTAAAAGCATCATAATCACCATAAGATCAAGATTACATGGTCTGGAATTCATGTCCATGTGCTCCAGATGCATATGACTAGGTATTCCACCCCTTTCTCTAAAAATTGCAAGTTAGAATTCATTTTCAAATGCTCTAGATTGTGATGAATCTGTTCTCATTTTTCTGCCTCCATCTATTGATCAATGCGAGTTGAAAGAACCCCATCTACCTTGCCTCTCGCCTCTGCAATCGTGGTCTGCATCTGTCATTTTTTACTGAAAAGCCACCGAAGTTGACTCCATGCCCAACTGTCCTCTTGTGCTTAACCTCAACCAACCAAAACCCCTTTTTAATTCACCATTTGAAGGTCTAGCCACCACCTTACTAAATAACCCAGCCTATTCAAGCTATATCCTGTTGCTGGAAGCGCTAAAGAGAGAGCCCTCTCTATGTTTGGGAAGGCTAGTTCCCGTTCACTAAATATTGGTTTGCAATAGTTACCTCATGATATTTCCTAGCGCAACCTAGGAAAATATTGAGTGATAACAGTACGTATGTCTAATGGGATCAATCTTGTCTTTGTGAAAGTGACTGTGATTTCTTCATGGTTTCTATGGGTGTCGTAGATGGCGAGAGAGGAACTATGATGAATTCCGACCATTGGTGCTAAGGGACATGGTGGAAACCTAGACATTATGAGATGCAGGGCTCTTGAAGTTCTTCAAGTGCCCCTTGATGAGGTCATCAGAGTATCTCTTGTGGATACTATTGGATATGTGGGACCCTAATAAAGGGTTCTTCATGGTTGGTGGGGAGGATCTAAGCATCACTAATCATGAAATCTATTTTTTGATGGGGTTTCCACATCGGGGAGTACGAGAGATGGTCCCTTTGCAGATGGAGGGAGATACGATTCACAGTTTAGTTGATCAGTTTTGTGATGGTGACCAGATTCCTCTAAAATCTGGTCAAATTTTGATGAGCCATTCTGAGGGCTCTGTCGGTGAGGGTTATTGTGACAACCATGGTGAGAATGTTGGGGGTTGCATCCTCCAATCATATTACTAGATAGAAGCTAGCACTCCTCGAGTGGGTGTTTTCCACTTAGCCAATGGCATGGGAGTTGATGCTGCTGCAGACGATGACCAGGAAGATGACAGATCTACAATGGGGATTTCATAGGAGGACCTTCTACTTTAGGAGTGTGTCGTGCTCATATGTATTTGAGCATTACCCTTCCCTGAGGCCACCTGTAGTGGTGCCTTCAGGGGGGCCTCAAGATCCCCGGATGATGTATTGGGGGCAGATCATGCCCTGGGATGGTGGTGGGTCTGTGGGGGCCTATTACATCCCACAAATTTTGGATGTGTGGGAGGGGTGGATTGGGAGGATGGAGTAGTATCCATGCAGTGGTGTGGACTATAGGAGATATTTGGAGCTTCCTCCTCCGAATGGGGGATTCGATGCTTCAGGTATGATTTTATGGTTGTATTTTTATAGTTACATATATTTGTTGTACTTATTTTATTTCTGCACATTTGATATATATACTCTTATCATGTACTGATGATGGTTTCCCCTTTGTGATGCAGATATTGGTCTTGTACAATAGGCTCATCAGGAAGGATAGCGGCGACCTCAGGCTAGGGGAGGCTGACTGGAAGCTAGAGCTGGTTTGATTATTGGAGGTGCTACAATAGCTGGAGGAGAAGCGGTGGGAGGGGCTCCTGTTGGAGGGGCAGTTTCAGGAGGAGATCCTACTAGAGAGGATTTTGCAGGAGATCAGATGGTGGCATTCATGGCTAACCTAGAGCAGAATCTGGGAACTATGTCTGCGGGGGATGATGATAGAGGTGTCACAGATATTGATGACGACGAGTTAGCGTTGGAACTTCATCAACTATCTAATTTTGGGTTGTCTTGGAGGCCCATTATGCATAGCTTGGGAAGTGTCCTGTCATGTAGCGAGAGAGGTGCGGGGGGGTGCGGATCCTCTGCCATGACAGAGGACATGACAAGGTTCAGGACCAGCTCGGGGACCAAACCCAAGGTAGTTCGAGGAGAGGTTATGTAGTCGTTGGCCATCATGGGACCCCATGATCCACCAACTAGCAGGGCAGATTGATATTGTATAGGGCTATGGGCCCCATTTTGTATATGGTTTTGATGAGCCTATGGGAGCTGGTTTATATATGATGTATCTCCCATAAGGATGTTTATGTTTTCAAATGGTTGTCAAATTAGGAATCATGATGATTATATAAATGTATCTATAGTATCAAGTGTGACACATAGATATATATATATTTGTTTGTTGGGTGTGTAGGGCTAGGAAATCGTGTTATGTATCAAGTGCCAATTCAAGACCTAGTTAGCAATGGAGTTCGGGGAATGCATTGGCATTTCTCTGTGTGTGTGTGTGTGAAGGTAATTATTTCAAACTATTGGAGGATAAGGAGCACATGTAGGAAATTTTGGAACAGGAGTGGGTTGAGGACACAAAATACATTATTTAGCTCCGAGACAACTAGTTATGAGTCTAGGTGGATGCATAGATGGTGAATTCCCAAGTTGGTGGAATAATGTAAGATACCTATGAAGGAATAATATTATGCTTGGTTATTCGGAAGTTCCCCCAATCATACTCCACCAGTGTGGTGGATTACATGGGTGGGGGAGTATATAGCCTAGGCAGTTGATGCAAGATTCTTAGACCATCGACTTGCACCGTCCGCATAATCGATGTAGATGTCTAGTGGAGAGTTCATCTGCATAAAGAGGATATAGAATTACTCTCAAAATATAACAAAGGAAGAAGAAATAAAATTTGACATGAATAAGAATGGAAATAGGAAATGCAGAGTGTCTTCTTTGTGTGTTTGGTGCTGTTAGATGTAGGACTTGCACGTCGTACTAGTCCGTAATACCACACATGGGAGGTCATTCGATCATTTAACATGGGGAACCCCAGATGATTTTTAACGATTTTGGAATACATGTAGGTGATCCACATCTTCATCGGATGACGACGTATCCCTACAAGTGAGGATGTCGGCCAAGTGGGATTCAGCGTTGATCGTATCTAGTAAGGGGGGTATTTCTTCCTCATTTTGTGATCCACGTGGGACCATGCTGAGGGAAGCAAGTTGATCTTGGAGTCTCATCATTTCAAGGTGAGTTTCTCATTCAGTATGAATAATGGGTCATTTGAACAAGAAGTGGGAGGTCTCGTGTAACATATCCAAATCTCCACTTTCACATGTGTAAGGATTGAGGTGTAATTTTATTTTTTTACATCAAAAATCAAGGTATTAGTCATGTTATTTATAAGAAAATATATGTACTTCAATCATAAGTAATATTGCATATAAACACTTGTGCAATCACCACCTTCATCTCAATCCATAAAACTTATACATTACACATGATTAGCCATACTTCTATAAAGAATTACCTATGGCTCATCCTCTTCTAACATTTAGTATAATTGTACACCACCAAATACAAAAGTGTAAGCCTCGAATAACCCTCATGATCATTACACCATCGAAATTCAAAGTAACATCTTAATGTAAACTTATGTAATAGACATTTAACATTCTTTAGTGAAATTACTTACCACTTTAGATCACAAATATCCAGCAGAATAAGACACATAAGCTTTACATAAGCAATAGACCAAAATATATGTGTTTCACCCAAATCTATGGGCTATGTCCACGAAGAAATGTTGCGTCTTGTATTATTTATCAAATAGAAGGAGTGCACTTGGAAACACAGTTGTTGTAGTTCATTTTCCACTTTCTTAAAGCCACTCTCATAGAGAGCATTTCCAAAACAATCAACAATCTATCTTAGAAGCATTATAGGGATTCTTGTTACAACGTAATCTTCTCCTTGTGAGCATTAGCATTCTTTGGCCTATAGGATCCATTTCACTGACTCAGATCCACTTTATATCCTTCAGATACTATTTTTCCCTATTTTTATTCCTACCCGCTTGTTGCATCACTATAGCAAGCATACCCACGAGTTGCATCTATATAGCCCACAGGTATCATGTAAAATGGTAAAAATCACTAGTTTATTACTTTTTACTCCCACAAAGCGGTTATTGGGTGACCTTTGACCCTCCATCTGCCCAAGTAACGTCTCAATGTGTTCTTTCACCTACCTTTGGGAGGACTATATATTGAGCACATATGGCTTATGGACGGGAGGAGAAAGAAGAGCAAGAGAACTCTAGTGGATTTTTGCCCTATCTTGAGTCTACACTCATTGATCCTTGTAGTTGTGAACCCCTTTATTTTCACCTTCCAAACTCCTACCATAGTTCAAGTTTTCCGTTCATGGAGGATTGAAGTGGTGGAGGCACAAGTGAATTGATCTAGATCCTGGTTCAGATTGGTTGCCGGCAAGAGGTTGTTTCACATTGTACTTCTTCTTGTTTATTAATAGAAATACTCATATTCTCATCCATTAATGTTGTAAATGTTGTTTATCTTACATTGGGTTGCATTTACTTGTTATATCATGGACCATTGCTATTGATGATGTTAATTTCGTTTATATATATTATGTACTTGTTGTATATTGGCTGTCAAGACTAATTTGCAGATTCAAGTGCACGGATTGGAAAAGCTCCAACAGGGATCTACATCAAACGTTTGGATCGAGTTTGGTTACATTCTCCATTATCTTAGCATTGTCATTTTTAATAGCATAGTTCTGAGAATTGAGTTGATTTCTGGCAGTCAGCTATCTGTTGTGGTCTCCCAAGCCATAGTGAGTTTTCTCCAACACAAAAATGGTGACTCCGCTAGGGAAAACATCCATGGTTGGGAATTTGTTTGAGCATTAGTCCATAATTAGAGTTGTTGTTTGTCGAAGATCTGTGTCACTGATTGGCCATTAAGATACTATAGAAAACTTGATTTTTCTGAGCCATTGGACTCTTTGTTTTCCCATTTTCCTTTCCTCACCTGTAGGCTAGCTTAGCTCTGCTCGCATATACCTGCCTCTATTTACACTGCTGCTTGCGGGTACCCGCAAGTATTCCTTCGACAGTAGCGTGCAACTCTTCCTTTTGTTGGTTTATGACTATTGGTTGTTGTTGGGTTGGCTTTGGATGATCCCGAGTCTTTGTTGGCCTATTTCTTGACTGTTCCATGCCTTGGTTGTGACCAGAACCTTCGTTTCTCTTGGTTGAGCCTTGTTGGTTTTTTACCCATCTTTGGATTTAGCCTTGTTGGTTTTTTCTTTTTGAGCTCATTCCTTTGGCTAAGTCTTACTGTTTGGGATCTACTGGGTTGTCTTAGTGATCTTCTCAACACTTCAGTTTCTAAATAGTAGGATTTTGCTTACATTTTTCTTTTCTTTATGTTGAAAAATACAAAAAAAATACATAAAGTTTTGCATTTTCCTTTTGTTTATAAGAGAAAATACAAAAAAAAATAATTACTTTCATGTACTGCATCTTGCATTGAGTGCCTACTGCTTTCATTTAGGCTCTGATTGTGCATCGAAAATATATAAGGATTGCATTCTTATTTCGAAATCGTTGGGTTGATTGTGCATGTTAGTGACATTGTTTTATTGGATAGATGAGTCTAGGATTGGACGATTTTGCATACTATTGAGTCTTACACATCACTAGTTTCATGACCATATCCTTTGAGTAACCACAGCCACTAAAATTAACACTTAATCTTAAAATTGATTAGACCGATTTTATTTTTAGGGTACACCAACTAGAATAGGTTTAGAGTCTTGGAATAGATCATTGTGAGTTAACAATCCAAGACTACTAGACGAAACATTAGGTGTCTGACCAGGGAGTGGAGGAATCTATGGTATATATCGGTGTTCTCAAAAAGCTCTACTCAAACCAGAGTTAAGCACGAGGTCACGGGAGGTTGGTTTAAGGGGTATCCCTCTAATACTAGTTGAACATGGGAGATATTTCCAGGATTTGTTCGTATCTGGGGGTACCAAAGGTTCCTCCTCTTGTGCTTCGGACTTAGCTACCCTACTCATACGACGGATCCCACCTACGACTGTCCCCCTGAGCATTGGTTATATTGCGGTGACCATAGTTTCCTTACCTAGGTATCGCATAGGGTACTTGCAGTGGTTATGCTGTTTGTGTCTTGAGTCAGATAGGGATTGGACAGCATAGTTGTGTTTGTACAATGGACTTGACCCTATACACGCAGTGAAGCCTGGGTGTCTCTATAACTGATTCTATTACCTCCGGCTATAGTTTGGGAGTCTCAAGCCTCTCCTAGGTGAGACATACCAACTCTAGTGTTGGGAGCTCATTTAGCCACTCTGTTTGTCTGCTCTTGGTTGTAGTTTCTGTAGGTGTGTGCTTTTGATTTACTATTTTTGATCAATAGTTGGCCATAGGATACGTTGTGATTTGATTTTCTCTTTGGAGATATCGTGGCGAGCAGTCCTACTCTCTGCCATTCCCGTCGGTTAGCTGGTTTAAAACCAGCCGAGTTTTCACGCCGTGCCGCTCGAGGATGCCGGTGGGCTCCCTTTGAGTCTTCGGATTCTTACGAGACATAGATAGCCGACATTATAACGGCTGCACATTCTGACACAGAGAACATCCCCACGATTCCATTGGATGGATTCAAACATACTACAGACACCCCCACACCTCGTGAGGCCTAAGGGGGTGATCCACCTGAGACTCAACCCGGTTCTATTTGGCCAAATTCACTTGAGAACGATCCATTCGATCCTTCAAAGCTAGATAATTACCTTTATGGGATGCCAACATTACCTGAAGATGAAGATGAAGATCCTGCGATCAACGTTAACCCATTCTCATATAGTATGCCTGGTTTCAGTACAGTTGATCCTCCCACTGCTTTTGGTATTCATGCTGGCACTAGTCATGGTGTTAGCAACACTACACCCACTGGGGGAAATACCCTCGCCGAGGGCACCATGTTGTCCACTCACGCACATAATATGAGGACTAGTCATAATTCTCCTAACAATGCTAATCTTGGAAGAAGACCACCTCCTAGGACTACCCTACCCAATAGGAACACTATTCGAAACTCAACTCACCATCCACCACCTAACACACATATCACTACCCGTCAACCCAGGACCACTTTCGCAAATGTTAATGCTCCTCCTACCTATGGGGGTGGACAAGTACCACACACTTTTGCATCCACCATTGCTACTAGTAATGCTAATGTAGTACGTGGGAATATATCTTATCCTCATGATCATAGTGCCACCATTCCTACTACTAGTAACGCCAATGTTGGGGTTGGGAATGCTTCTCATTCTTATGGTCACCACATGACTGCTCATGCTAATCCTAATGTTGGGGGTGGTAACATGCCTCACCATTATGGTCACTACAACTCGGTTCCCGCTACGAATAGTACGTATATGCCCTATATTTATGGTGGTAACCCTTACTACAACCCAATCAGTGCTGGCCACTAGTTCAACCCACCTCAATACGGTGCCCAAAACACACATATGCCTGCCTACTCTCATACGGGTCAGGTCAGAGGAGGTTATCAACCTTATGGCCATGGTTAAGCTTATGGTCTTCCAGGTCCTCATTATCAGCCGTTTAATGCTCATGGTCAAGCTTTTGGTCCACCTTATAAGCCGGTTCCATTCAACCAACCTTTTATGGGAGCTTATAAACAAGCTTTCCAGCCGCAACTCCAGTTCCTTGCACGTCTGAATCTTACGAATCTTTCAAAGCTCACGAATGATCCAGTGTGTCATGACCCTAGTTGGCCCCCAATCCCTACCAAGCTCCCTTCGGACATCCCTAAGTTTGAGGGGAAAGGTGGTGAGGATCCGGGCAATCATGTCACAACATTTCACCTTTGGTGTTCCTCCAACTCATTGAATCATGATTCCGTTAGATTATGACTATTTCAACGCATCCTCACAGGGGCAGCTGCGAAATGGTATGTGGAGTTTCCTGGGAACACCTATAAGGGATTCAACGAGATTGCTTTGGTTTTCTTGGACCATTTCCAGTTGCGAGTTCGTTATGATACTGGTACTGAACTGTTGTCTACTTTCCGTCATAATAAGGCCACACATATTTCTGACCACATTCAAGAGTGGCGTCGGCGGAAAAGATTAGTGAAAGCCAACATTCCTCCAGATTTTATGTTGGAATGGTTCCTTAAGTCTCTACTCCCATACATTGCTAAGGATGTTTTGATGTCCGGCATTGTGACTGAGGAACAAGCTATGTTTTGATGTCCGGCATTGTGACTGAGGAACAAGCTATCTTGAAAGTCTAGCAGTTAAACCTACTATACTCTCAGTCTAGCATTTTATATGACATCATCCCTAACGCACCGAGAACATGACATGAGCATATGTCAGTTCCTGTACCACATGCCGATTGCATCGTGGGATCCACAAGCACTCGCCCTATAGACTTGGAAGATAATCAAATGCAAAAAATTTCGCTAAACTAGTCTACTCCCAGACAGGTTCACACCTTGTCCACTTCCACTCCGTCGTCTGATGTACACAATGTGCAATCAACGAAACCGTCAGGTAACCAGCAACCTGGTGGTAAGAAAAAGGGCAGAAACAATCGTAGGGGTGGAAACAATGGAAGTAACAATAATAGTAATCGCAATACTGCTCATAAAGAGAATGCCAACCCTCCTCGGGGAGGCGGAAATGCTTGTGAGGATCGTAAACCTAGGCGTAAGGTGAAATTCCCTTGCAAGCTTTGTGGGGAAGATCATCTTACTTACTTATGTCCTCGAATTGAAGAAGCATCGAAGCATTTGGAACGGAGCCCAGCTGTGTTGAAGGATCCCCTTCCTCATCATCAAAACATGGCTTCGCATGCTCCCACCACTGGTTATGGACCTAATGAATTGGAAACGGCTTCTTCCAATACTAGTGGTTATGGATGTGTGAACATGGTTCAATTGGAGGTTAGTGTTGCTACTCATCAACGCGATTATGGTGCACCACAAGCTAAAATGGGGAGTGAGCCTCCCCCTCCTCCTGACAATTCCTTGCATATAGAGAAGCCCTCTAATATGCCGCGGATATCGAAAGGTGTTCTCAAGCACTCTACGCATAATCCTAATGCTCGAGCCACCAAGAACTACTCCATTGTAGAAGATTTGGGCCAAACTCCGTGTGCCATGTCGGCTCTTGAAGTTTTGCAGGCCTGTCCTTCTCAGAAGCATGCCCTTTTGAGTGCGTTAGGAGTTCAGGATGGGGGAAATCCTAGTGTTATCAAGTTCGATACTACTGATGTACAACCTCACTTACCTTACCACATGGCTTTTCAAATCTAGGTGGTGTGCCTTCATAGTTTTGTCAAATGTACTATAGTTGACAAAGGTGCTTCAGTGTCAGTAATGTCATTAACTTGTTGGAAAGCTCTTGGCTCTCCTCCTCTACTCGCGTCTAGAACCACGCTCACTGCATTCGACAGTCGGTCTTTTAAGCCACATGGAATTATCCCTTCTCTTGTTGTCTACTTGGGAGGGAAGTCTGTGCCTATTGAAGTTGAGGTGGTTGATGCGCCCATCGACTACAACCTTTTACTGGGTTGGAATTGGATGTACGCTATGAAGGATGTCATGTCCACTATATTCAGAGTTATCTGCTTTCCCCATGAAGACAATATTTTGACCATCGATCAGCTAGATTTCGTTAACACTCCTTCCATAGCATCCACAGGATCCATAGTCCCGCAAGTTATTGATTCTTAGCCGGAAACTGGGAACATCGGTGTTGGTATGTACCCTTCATTGATGGTAACTTATACTCTTTCTGCACCTATGAATTTCATCAGAACCATTTCCGATGATGTGTCTCCTCCTTTGCATAATATGCCATTCTGGACTTCCTATTGCATTGATCCATGGACTTTACCATCCATGAGTCCTACGTCTGGAGACATTATGCATGTCGGGATGTCTCTGCCCTTGAATGTAGCTAAGCTTGCTTATGAGCATATCCAACAAGCCACTGCATAACCGGATCTCTCTTCTTCCCAGACAGTTGAAGAAGATCCCATTACGCTGCCAGTTTGGGCAGCCAACTTGTCTTGTTCACACGATTTCCTTGATGATACTTTGCCATTTGATGAATCCATTATGGAGGCCATGTGTGGTAGTGAGAGGCCTTGGGAGGATATGCATCATTACTCTTATTTCCTTCCCAACCTCGATCTCGTTGAGCAAGAAGAGTTTAGGATGACTCTAGCAGAGATGGTTGGTCACCCTGTGGCTCTTTTAGAGTCGCATGATGTTTTTGTGAAGGGGAATATGGACAATATTTCCCCAACCATGTCGATCAACATCTCTCGTACTCTCGGAAAGGTGGAGAATGTTTACATCGGTGTCGATTGCACTCCTGAGGAGATTGCTATTTACACTGAATTGTTTACAGAAATCTGGGAAGCTTTTTCCTGGTCATATGAGGAGATTCCAGGAATAGACCCCTGCATTGTTGAACATGAGATTAGAACGAATCCTAATGCTAAACAGGTTCGACAATGCTTACGTGCCATGAACCCTAGGAAGGCAGCTGCTATCAAGGCAGAGGTGGAGAAACTGCTCAAAGCTGGTTTCATCTACCCAGTTCCCCTTACCGAATGGGTGTCAAACCCTATTCCTGTGGATAAGAAGTAGGGAACGATTCGTGTATGCATAGATTTTAGAGATTTGAACCATGCATGTCCGAAAGACAACTTCCCCACGCCATTCATTGATCAGATCTTGGATGCTTGCGTGGGAAGTGAGAATTTTTCATTCATGGATGGCTTCTCAGGATATAATAAGATTCAGATCAAACCCATGGACCAACATAAGACGGCGTTCATTTGTCCATGGGGAACATTTTCATATCAGAAAATTTCCTTCGGCCTTAAAAACACCGGAACTACATTTCAGCGATCCATGACCTATGCTTTTCACGATCTTAAGAAGATCGTGATGGTTTTATTGGATGATCTTGCTAGCCATTATTGCAAGAGAGCGGACCACCCTGAGCACCTCCGTATGATTCTTGAACGATGTATACACTACAAAATTCGATTATATCCCAATAAATGCATCTTCGCTATAAGGACTGGTCGCCTTCTAGGCTTCATAGTTTCCAAAGAGGGTATTAGAGTCGATCCTATAAAAGTTGAGGCAATACTTCAGCTGCCTCCTCCATGTAATTTGTTACAACTTCAGAGCCTCCAAGGGAGAGCTACTTTTCTACGTCAATTTGTAGTCAATTATGCTAATATTACCAAAGGTTTCACACGCTTATTGAAGAAAGACACACCTTTTATCTGGGATGAGTGAGCCCAGCAGTCTTTCAATGGCCTTAAGAAATCTTTGGTATCGGCCCCTATGCTTAGTCTACCAGACTTCGCACGAGATTTTATCCTTTATGTGGCCACATCTCAAGAGATGATTGGCATGGTCTTGGTTCAGGTTGATGACACGCTCATTGAGCATGTTATGTATTACCTCAGTCTAAATATAGTAGACGTTGAGCTAAGATATACTCACATAGAAAAGCTGGCGCTTGCGACTGTCCATGCAGTCCAGCAGTTACGACATTACATTTTTCTTAGAACAACTACAGTAGTAGCTCACATCAATCCATTTCAGTTCGTGTTGTCATGACGCCTTATAGGGGGTAAGTATAATAAATGGATTGTAATCATTCAGGAGTTCGATCTCAATTTTGCTTCAACAAAATCGGTGAAATAGTTGGTGTTTGCTGAGCTTATGTTGGACCTTCTGAGACTTGATGAGGATTTCATTCATGAAGATTCCTTTGTGAATGAGCACTTATTTCTTATCTCATCCGAAGACCCTTGGTATGGGGATGTCATTGTATATCTCCAAACTTTGAAGTTTCCTCCACATTATTCAAGAGATGAGTGATGACATGTGAAAAACCACGCTAAAAAATATACTATCGTCGGTGACACTTTGTATTGCCGAAGAAAGGATTCCATTCTCTGTCGTTGCTTAACTCACGAAGAAGCGGAACGAGTGATTAATGATTGCCATGCTGGGGCATGTGGCGGTCACTTATCCGAGCTTGCTACATCCCAACGTATTATGCGAGCTGGTTATTTTTGGCCTTCCATCTTTAAGGATTGTGTTAACGCTGTGAAGAGATGTCACCCTTGCCAGGTGTTTTCTCGGAACATATGCTCGCATCTAGCGCCCCTTCATCCGGTCGTCACCGTCGGTCCCTTCACCAAGTGGGGGGTGGATTTCATGGATTGGAAACCATCTTCAGCTGGGGGGTATCACCATATCATAGTGGCCGTGGATTATTTTTCCAAATGGGCTAAGGCCATGCCTACCGTTAAAGCCGATGGTGCTACAGCAGCCCACTTCGTGTTCAATCAAATTATCACTTGTTTCGGTATCCTGAAAGAGATTGTCACTAACCATGGCAGTCACTTTCAAAACAAGATGATGGAGGATTTGTCTCTCAAGCTTGGGTTTCGTTAAGAACACTCGTCTTCCTACTATCCCCAAGCGAATGGTCAAGTTGAAGCAGTTAATAAGTATTTGAAGACCATTCTCCAACGTACCATCCAACAAAGCAAGAACAATTGGCACATCATGTTATATCCTGCTTTGTGGGCATATCGAACCGCAGTCAAGACTGCCACCGGATTCTCACCGTTCTAGCTAGTTCACGGTGTGGAGTCACTCTTACCGATTGAATGCGAAATCCCTTCACTTAAACTGGCCATAGAACTCCTCCCTGATATGATGATATTGAGCAATGTTTAATCCACCTTGATCAACTTGACGAGCAACGTCGAGATGCCACTGTGGCCATAGATGCCAACAAACATCATGTCAAGGTTCAGTATGATAGGTCTGTCCATCCCCGGCAGTATGCTAAAGGTGACTTGGTCCTCTTATATGACCAAGCTAAAGAACCCCTGGGGGAAGGAAATTTCAATCCCATGTGGCACGGTCCTTACATCGTGAGGTGTGTCCTGGAAAAAGGAGCCTATGAATTAGAAGACTATGAGGGGACTATCTTGAAGGAGCCTAGAAATGGGCTCTACCTCAAGTGGTATTACGCTTGAACCTCTGGATCAGGCTGATACTTTTGTATACTATTGTATAGTTGCTTATGTACATAGTTTAGCTTTCTTTTGGTTTTTTTTGGGTCTGCTGATTTGATTCTATTTGATTCAAAGATGTCAAAGGAATCTCCTACGTTCTTAGGTTTCACGGATGGTGCTAGCCGACATATGCAGCAGCTTGCTTCTGCTGCCTAGGTTATTTTCTCACCTTACCACCTACTTGTGTCTTCAGGAGGTGCTTGTCTCGGTCCTATGTCTAACAATGTGGCTGAGTATACTACCATCATTGAGCTACTTCGGGATTCCATTTACCATGTTATCCAGTCTTTAGAAGTCCTCCTGGATTCACAACTAGTTGTGTCTAAGTTAAATGGGCAGTACCATGTGCGAGATCCTACGTTGCTTCGAAAATTCCTAAGGGTAAGACTCTTGGAATGCCATTTTGTTTCAATTACATACATATATGTTCCGAGAAGTGTTAATTATATATTTGATGCATACGCTAACTATGTATTAGATTGGCATTTGTCACATTCACCATGAAGCATACAAATGAAAGAGACATCCATACATTTGTACATACACACATATAGTAGAACCGATGGACCAAAGTTTTTATATATAAATATGTCCAAAAATGGTAGTGTCATACAAAACTGGAGCCCGTAGCCCTCAAAAATATACATATCGATACAAAAATGAGATTTGGGGATATCCACTCCCTTCGAGGAGGCCTAGCTGCTGCCTCGACAGGATGTGTCTCATAGAAATAGTGAACTACATTAGCTACCCGCTGCAGTAACTGCACCCAGTCACCAGGAACCCCCACTACTTGGCGCTGCATGGCCTCAGGTAGTCACGCCACCTCTATCTGTGGAACCCTGGCAACCATCCATGTTAGGTTTCACCGCAAGGTCTGTAGAGTGCACCCTGCTGCAGCATCACCTGCCTCATCACCCCTACCCAGATGACCATGTCTCGGGAAGCCATCGGGTCTCACTGGGCCTTTATCTGCGAGAAAACAGTCAACCATTAGCATATGATACTACCACCAAAAATATTTTTGCATTTCATCGATAATAAAAAATCCATAAAAATTTAATAACACAAAACCTAAAAAGAGTACTCACCAATGTCTCTGAATGCTACGTCTGGTGGGAGTGGCATGTCCCTATCATGAAAAAAGTCTATCCTTGCATAGGGGTAGTCCTGTATGGCAATGACCTGCCCGTTCCACCAGCGGAAGAACTCCTCAGTATATGGTGACGCTAGATGGCCACCACCCTGTCGTGTCAGGATCTTAGCCCACCGGGTCATGTTGGTTGTGGAGCCTGATCTCCAGATTCAGAGATATTATTATTTTTCACTCGTGTTTGTACCCCAGTTTTATATGATATGTAGGTGGACTGTACACTCACCCCAACGGGGGGGGTGTGGGGAGGCATCTCCCCCCCACGGGGTTCCAGGGGGGACCATCCCCCCTGGCTAGGAGGTCTGGGGGTAGCGCCCCCGAAGGAAATTTTTGGGGTTGTTTTATGGGCCCATGGTTTTGGATAAGCCGTGGTATTTTCCCATTGTATCTCTCTTATAAAAGAAAGACATTTTAATACGGCTAGGGTATGATGTATTAGGTTTTATGCATTTTAAAGATCTCTAAGATCAGGAGAGAGACCATGAGATAGTGAAGAGGAAGTGCAGCGGCTATGCTACAGGTTGTATCCCTTCACCTTGCTGGACGGTAATAATAATAAGGACTGGCAAACTCAGTGTGGATGTAGCCCAAGTTGGGTTGAACCACAATATATCTGTGTCTCTCTTGTAATGTGTGTGTGATTATATTTGCATTTATGTTTATTGTTATTGCTCTGCGATCCTGTTTTTTTAACAATTGGTATCAGAGACAAAGGTCTATTTGGCAGATAAACCCGCAGGAAGCTAGAGTTTCTAGTTCGAGTGGGAGAAATGGTGGAAGAAGGAAAGTTTAAAGTTGAGAAATTTAATGGCCAAAACTTCCAGTTATGGAAGATGCAAATGGAGGACTATGTGTACCAAAAGGATCTATTCCTACCATTGGGAGGAAGAGCAAAGCAGCCGGCGGCTATGAAGGATGAAGAATGGGAGGTTCTTGATAGAAAGGCTCTGGGAACAATACGACTGAGCCTGGCTTCGTCGGTGACTTTCAATATCTCAAAAGAAACGACAACTAAGGGTTTGATGAGTGCACTGGGTAAGCTATATGAAAAACCCTAGGCCTCCAACAAGGTATTTCTAATAAAGCATTTATTTAATATGAAGATGTCTGAAGGTGGATTTGTTACTGATCATTTAAATGAGTTTAATACGGTTACAAATCAGCTAAGTTCTGTAAGTGTGAACTTTGATGATGAGGTCAGGGCTCTTTTAATCTTGTGTTCATTGCCAGAAAGCTGGAATAGCTTGGTCATGGCTGTAAGTAACTCTGTCTCTGGTTCAAACACCTTGAAATTTGATGATGTTATTGGTGTTATTCTTATCGAGAAAATGCGAAGAAAAAGCACATATGAGACATCAGGTAATGCATTGACCATGGAGAGCAGGGGAAGACAAAAGGAGAGAGGAACGAGCCAAGGTAATCGTGGGAAGTCTAAAATAGGCAGATCCACATCCAGACTAGAAAAAATAGAGTGCTGGAACTGTGGAAAGAAAGGACATCTGAAGAAAGACTACAGATCTCTAAAGAAGAAAGGAGATGCACAGAAGGAAACTACCCAGGAAGCAAATGTAGTAGGTGATGTGTTACAAGATGCTTTGATTATTGCATTAGATAATACTAGTGATTATTGGGTAGTAGATTCAGGAGCTTCATGTCATGCTACACCCCATAGAAAATACTTTCATGAGTATGTTCCTGGCGATTTTGGACATGTTTTATTGGGTGATGATGATCCATATAAAATTGTTGGAATGGGTAAGGTATGGATAAAAGTTAAGAATGGAACTGACTGGCTGTTGAAAGATGTTAGGCATATTCCTGCTATGAAAAGAAATCTGATCTCAACAGGGCAGTTGGGAGATGGCGGCTGTCTATCTACATTTGGAGAAAAGTGGTGGAAGATCACTAAATGATCAATGGTGATAGCAAAAGGAGACAGGACAGGTACATTGTATTTGTGTCCTCATAATACTGACCATTCTATCTCTTTAGCTTCCACAGGAACATATACAACATTGTGGCATCATAGGCTTGGCCACATGAGTGAGAAGGGGATGCAGATTATCCACTCAAAGAAGTTGCTACCAGATTTGAAGCAAGTAAGTTTGGAATTCTGTGAAAAATGTGTTTATGGAAAACAGAAGAGTTAGATTTCTCAGGGTTGGGAAACATAAGAAGAATGAAAAGTTAGAGCTAGTGCATACAGATGTATGGGGACCGGCTCAGGTACAATCTCTTGGTGGCTCTCATTATTATGTTACATTTATTGATGATGCAAATAGGAAAACTTGGGCTTATTGCATTAGACATAAATCTGATGTGTTTGCTACTTTTAAGAAGTGGAAAGCTTTCGTTGAGAATGAGACAAGAAAAAGGTTGAAGTGTCTCAGATATGATAATGGAGGTAAGTATTGCGGCAAGGAGTTTGATAGTTACAGTTCATACCATGGGATTCATACAGAGAAGACAGTCCTAGGAACACCACAAGAAAATTGTGTGTCAGAAAGGATGAACAGAACGATCATGGAGTGTGCAAGGTGTATGAGATTGCATGCAGGGTTGCCCTTACAGTTTTGGGCGGATGCTGTAAATACTGTTGTTTATTTAATAAACAAAGGACCTTCAAGTGCTTTGGATGGTGGTATTCCAAAGGAGGCATGGACAGATAAAAAGGTAAACTACTCATTTCTGGGAACATTTGGTTGTGAAGCATTTGTCCATATTGATAAAGAAAAGAGAACAAAGATTGAAGCTAAATCCAAGAAATGTACCTTTATTGGATATGGGGTTGATGATTTTGGTTATCGTTTATGGGATTATGAAAATCACAAAATCATTAGATGTAGAGATGTCATATTCAATGAAAAGGTCATGTATAAAGATCAGTTGCAGGGAAAGAAACAGGAAAAGGAAAACATAGAGTACACAATCCTTGATGAAATTACAGAAAATGAAGTTCCAAAGGTGCCACAAAATCAAGAACAATAACAAGTGCCTAAAACTCCTGCAACTATAAGAAGATCTACCAGGTTAAGTAGAATCCCTAAACGATACTCTCCTTCATTGTATTATTTGTTGATGACTGATGCTGGTGAACCAGAATGTTATGAAGAACAAATGCAGGTGGAAACTAGAAAGAAGTGGGAGCAAGGCATGAATGAGGAGATGGACTCATTGGTAGGAAACTAGACTTGGGATTTGGTTCAGTTTCCTGCTGGTAAAAGAGCATTGCAAAACAAATGGATTTATAGGTTGAAGAAAGAAAAAGGAGTTAAGAAGAGGTACAAGTCCAGACTTGTTGTAAAGGGGTTTGCACAGAAGAAAGGTATTGATTTTGATGAAATGTTTTTTCTTGTTGTTAAGATGACTTCAATTAGGACTATCTTAAGTCTAGTGGCGGTAGAAGATTTGCATCTTGAATAGTTAGATGTAAAAATAGCCTTTCTCCATGGGGATTTGGAGGAAGAAATATATATGCAGTAGCCACAAGGGTATGAGGTCAAAGGTAAGGAGAACTTGGTATGCAGGTTGAAAAAGAGTTTGTATGGCTTGAAGCAAGCTCCAAGGCAGTGGTATTTAAAATTTGGCAGGTTTATGACAGAACAAGGTTATAGTAGATGTCATTCTGACCACTATGTTTATTTCAAGAAGCTAGATAATGAAAGATATATTATCTTGTTATTGTATGTGGATGACATGCTTGTTGCAGGTTCTAACATGCAAGATATAAATGTATTGAAAAGGAAGCTAGCTAATTCATTTGCGATGAAGGATTTGGGTGCTGCAAAGCAAATCATTGGTATGAGAATAACGAGAGACATGAAAAATCGCAAATTGACATTGTCTCATAGTGAGTACATACATAAGGTGTTGGAGAGGTTCATAATGCAGAATGAAAAACCAGTTAGTACACCTTTGGCCATCCATTTCAGTCTAAGTAAGGAAATGTGTTCCAAGACATAGGAAGAGACAGATTACATGTCCAAGATTCCCTATCAATCAGTAGTTGGTAGCTTGATGTATGCCATGGTGTGCACAAGACCATATATTGCACAAGCAGTGGGAGTTGTGAGTAGATATATGAAGAATCCAGGTAAAGAACATTGGAAGGCAATACAATAGATTCTCAGGTATTTGAGAGGTACCACCACTCAGGCATTATGTTTTGGAGGTTCAAACACTGTTCTACAGGGATATGTTGATGTAGATATGGCAGGTGATAAGGATAGTAGGAGGAGCACCATAGGATATGTGTTTACTGTAGGTGGAATAGCAGTAAGTTGGATTTCAAAACTGCAGAAGGTTGTTGCACTTTAAACAATGGAAGCAGAGTATGTTCCTGTTACAGAGGCTAGTAAAGAGATGATTTGGTTGCAGAGGTTTATGGAGGAATTGGGTAAGAAGTAGAAGGATAGCAGGTTGTATAGTGATAGCCATAGTGCCATTCATCTTGCAAAAAACTCAACATTCCATTCCAAGACTAAACATATACAGCTCAAGTACCATTTCATACACTCTGTTCTGGAAGATGAACTGTTGAAGCTGGAAAAGATACATACTAGCCAAAATCCTGCAGACATGTTCATGAAGGTAGTGACCAGAGAGAAACTGAGTTCTTGCTCGGTTTTAGTTGGCCTTCTAGCATGAAGGTGAAGAGGAGAAAGTTTCCAAGTCCAAGTTCAGCAAGTGCAGCAGCGATGGAGTTGTTGTGATCAGTCTCCAAGTGGGATATTGTTGGTTGTGGAGCCTGATCTCCAGATTCAAAGATATTATTATTCTTTAGCTGTGTTTGTATCCCAGTTTTATATGATATGTAGGTGGACTGTACACTCACCCCAGCGGGGGGGGTGTGGGGGTGCATCACCCCCCCACGGGGTTGCAGGGGGGACCATCCCCCCTAGCTAGTGGATCTGGGGGTGAAGCCCCCGAAGAAAATTTTTGGGGTTGTTTTACGGGCCCATGGTTTTGGATAACCCATGGTATTTTCCCATTGTATCTCCCTTATAAAAGAAAGACATTGTAATACGGCTAGGGTATGATGTATTAGGTTTTATGTATTGTAAATATATCTAAGATCAGGAGAGAGACTGTGAGACAGTGAAGAGGAAGTGCGGCGGCTGTGCTACAGGTTTTATCCCTTCATCTTGCTGGACGGTAATAATAATAAGGACTGAAAAATTCAGTGTGGACGTATCCCAAGTTTGGGTGAACCACAATATATCTACGTCTCTCTTGTAATGTGTGTGTGATTATATTTGCATTTCTGTTTATTGTTATTGCTCTGCGATCCTGTTTTTCTAACAGGTCAGGGTTGGATCGCGGAGACTATGAGGAGGGACATCCACCCTCGGACTAAGCCTCAGAACTCTCTCAAAGAAGAAGTTGCATAGGATACTACCATACCCGAATTTTTTTTCCTTCCCTTCTTTGCATTCTGTCAGTTGTGTCTACATAGACACCAGGAGTGTGGTACACCAATTGAATATTATAGGCTGCATGCATTGTGATGCATAGAAAATCACTGGCGTGGATGCCTCATGCAGAGCTTTGGATCCAGTGATCCGCACTAAGGTAGCCGCAATGATCTTCATGCTCAGATCCACTATGGCATTGATGGGCACCTGGCTTCCCACCGCTCGTGTGTTTGCGGGACAATACCACACTATGTAGTCCTGGATGGTGATCCCACCACCCACAATATGAGACCGAAGACTGGCTGTCTCGCCTCGACGGGACAAACCTGTTATAAAGTAGATGTCTTCCACTTCCAGTGTGAGGATTTTCCCGTTGAGACTGAAGTTCTGTGCATCAACATCCCAGTAATCAATCAAGCGGCAGAGTAATAGGTTTTGGGCGCTCAAACCCCCTATACTCCAAAATTTATATAACCAACATGCTTGCAATGCCTGCTCTGCTTACACATTGTTGTGCACGGCCTCATCTACTTGGTCATGCTCCCTCTCCCTCCACTCTAGAACCATCCTAGAGTGAGCAACAACAAAGATTTTGGTCAATTTCTTTTGCAATTTCATCTTCACGACCGTACCCACGGGCTACTTTGTATACAGGTGCGGGGTACCTGCGGTCAGCTTATTTATTGACTACATGTATCGTGCCCTACCCGCGACCCTGCATAGCTATAGCCTGCGAGTAGCGCCGAAACCATTTAGGGCTTGGCCAAACTAAATATCCCACCGCTAAAAACTAAAATGAAAGCATTGAAATGAAAGGTATGGATGAGACTACCAACCTGCTCTGGACGGTTCAATGAACGGTCGCTTGTAGCTCCCAGAATCGGCAACTGAACTTTCAGGTGAAAACTAACCAAAAGCACCAAATGGGTGAATAGTAAAAATGAATTGTAAATTGTATTTTTTTATTACTATTTATAATTTTCAGGACCCACTTCTCTATATTTTTACCGTTTTATGTTGTTTTGGACTAATATAATGTCTTGGAGTAGTATTTTTTAATCAGATTTCTTCGGGGAAAGTTGTTTTCAACCATTTCACACCTACGGCAGGTACGTTTCACACCCAGCATATAGGTTAGATGCCATTTCCATGTGCATTATGCATTTGAACTGTTGACCACTTTCAGAAACCCTAGGTGCGACCCCACTTCGTAACTGACATGGAACCTTCACACTACTATAGAAGTGTCGTTATGTGGTAGTAGGGATTTTTCGAACATGGGTACCCTAGTTAGAACCCCTTTGTACATTCTAGTGCCCATGCCGTTGTTTGTCCTTAGGATTGAGAGTCCTTTGTAGTTATGCCATGACGTTGCAATAAAGACTCATACTCTACTTTGTCTTATGCTGTCCATCTCCCTTAAGGACTCCCCTCAGTTATATCATGTTGTGATTGCATTGCATCATCTTGCTTGCCGCTTGAGCCTTGTGCCAGCTCCCGCTTACTCAGTTGTTAGCCTGGTGTCTGAGCACTTTACCCTATTGAGCCCTGCAGAGCTTAAATTTTTCCTTCACAATTTGATGTCCTTTTGACCCTAAGGGAACACACCCCCGAGTGTCCACATCCTGCATGCACTTCCTTGCATTGATCATAGGTATGTTCCACTGTTGGGACTAGTCTACTCGCTATTTGACACTCGTTCCCTCACTTGTTGTACTATAAGCAATTTTATTCTTTTTCAAGCTTTCCCCAAATATGAAAAAGACAAAAAAAAATCAAATATTCCAAAAATCTGGACGGGATTATGGTTACTACTTCTTGTTGGCAGCTGTTGTGTCACCTTTAAACAGAGCATTCATTCCACTCCATACACTATGAGTCGGGACTATAGTTGGACCTTAGGAGCTGTACTTGTATCTCAGTCTCTCCACCGATTGGTTAAGCTTCCAGTCATTATAGAGCCCTTTGTAATGCCTCCTGCATTGCAAATTTTATGTCAAGTCTATGCTGCTTGAGTCTATCCATCTGCTCATGCTCTTGTTCAAAGGAAGTTCTGAAATCAGTGTCGGCCACTCCTCAGATCTCTTGACTATTGCATGTCGGCCATCCTTATTGAGTCGGTCCATTTCACCTGAGTTCTTCCAAATCTTTCAGCGTAGCTGGTACCTCATGATGTCTGATGGGGGATGAATTAATGCCCTCCTTCCAGCGAGTCTCGTTCCGTCGACTTCAACCCATTTATTTCAGAACTTGAGGCTTAGAGTTCGGTTGAGTACCTTGAGGCTTGCAGTCATTAGTGGCAGGTTCTCTCGCCATCGATAGTTTTGGGAATAAATCAATGTCCCCTAATTGATGGATTCATCCTAGTGTTCGACTTCAACTCATCTATTCACACTCCAATGATTGTAGTCTGTTCCTTAAGGCCCATTTTCATTATTGGTGGGTTATATCATGTCTGTTAATGGTATACATCATTGACCAGTAATCAGACGATGTCACATGAGGTTCGACCTCAACTCCTTTATTCACTTGATGGGACATGCACCGTCGAAGACTTGTGTAGAAGACCCCAGGTGATGGTGGAATTCAGTATGCTACCTATGACTTCGACTTTACATCTGAGATATCACCTCTCAGATATCAGCAGTTTGTACCTCCAATTTGCACCAGTTGTTTCCTTTTCAGCAGGAGACCATATCTTACTGTAGAGGGATCATGACTATGATCACTTATGACATATATCCATTATGTACTGCCTATTTATGGCCACTGTATCAGATTGTTGTACTAAATCGACATGTATTCAGAGATACTATTGTACTATGATGAGTGAGTTTCTCTTTCCACTCGTGTTTCCATCACTCCACTTCTGAGTTTTATAATATATTTCGGTCATCGTAACATTAGTCTCTGACCTCACACATTAGGGGGCATCTGTTACAACGTAATCTTCCACCTTGTGAGCATCAGCATTCTTTGGCCTGTAGGATCCATTTCACTGACTCATATCCACTTTATATCCTTCAGATACTATTTTTCTCTATTTTTATTCCTACCCGCTTGTTGCATCACTATAGCAAGCGTACCCGCGAGTTACATCTATATAGCCCACAGGTATCATGTAAAATGGTAAAAATCACTAGTTTATTACTTTCTACTCCCACAAACCGGTTATTGGGTGACCTTTGACCCTCCATCTGCCCAAGTAATGTCTCGATGTGTCCTTTCACCTACCTTTGGGAGGACTATATATTGAGCACATATGGCTTATGGATGGGAGGAGAAAGAAGAGCAAGAGAACTCTAGTGGATTTTTGCCCTATCTTGAGTCTACACTCATTGATCCTTGTAGTTGTGAACCCCTTTATGTTCACCTTCCAAACTCCTACCATAGTTTGAGTTTTCCATTCATGAAGGATTGAAGTGGTGGAGGCACAAGTAGATTGATCCAGATCTTGGTTTAGATTGGTTGCCGACAAGAGGTTGTATCACATTGTACTTCTTCTTGTTTATTAATAGAAATACTCATATTCTCGTCCATTAATGTTTTAAATGTTGTTTATCTTACATTGGGTTGCATTTACTTGTTATATCATGGACCATTGCTATTGATGATGTTAATGCCGTTTATATATATTATGTACTTGTTGTATATTGGCTGCCAAGACTAATTTACAGATTCAAGTGCACGGATTGGAAAAGCTCCAACGGGGATCTACATCAAACGTTTGGATCAAGGTTGGTTACATTCTCCATTATGTTAGCATTGTCATTTATAATAACATAGTTGTGAGAATTGAGTTGATTTCTGGTAGTCAGTTGTCTGTTGTGGTCTCCCAAGCCATAGTGAGTTTTATCCAACACAATTCTCTCCCAAGATGATCACCACAGATCATTGTAATATGTAAAATTGGGATACCCTTCCTCCCCCAAGGGATTTATAACATAAATATAACATATACGAGACATGTGCAATAGACAAATGCGCATAACATACCGCACATGAATACAATATATGGAATGTGCAGGGATCCTTCCCTACCCAATTATGGGATATATATAATGACACTGAGCCTATATAACATTTAAATGGAAATTAAAGGGATTAAAATTAGTACCAAACAAAGGTACCCAACGAGTACCAAACAAGGTACCAAATGAGTACCAAACAAAGGTACCAAACGAGTACCAAACAGGGTACCAAATGCAACAAAAGAATCATGCAACATTACCCAGCATGTGTATAGTTTAATATCTCAAATAAAAAGCTCGCAGGAGCCTTCCCAAGCTCTGGGCGATCCACAATTACACATTCATCCTATAATAATATAATTAATAAGAAAAGGCAGGCATACACCAAATGCACATTCAACATCTAGATATACCCCAGCATATATGTATAATATATGAAACCACAACCTACAAGGGATCAACCTCCCCATAGCTTTGCACATTAATACAAATAGCATAAATAAATGCTATATGAAACTGGAAGGTGGACAGGGATCATCTTTCCCAGGCAGGGATATGCTTTCCCCAAGCATTGGTGCCCTATACCAATAGAAGCAATATATGAAACCCAATTGCATACAAGGATCTTTCTCCGATCTCTACACCATAGACAACAGAGGGTATATAATATATAAAACAAAACATTACAATAAATGAATTGAGAGACAAGGATCGATCTCCCAGGCACGATATTTTTTAAGGATTCTAATATTATACTTAAGTATAGTATCCTAGGCGATTATTTTGGATTGAATAAAATGTGTATATAGATAAGTAGGCGAATATTAAATATGAAACATACATTTTAATACTGAAATGTGTAAATTTTGGTGAATATTATGATAAAGAAACATATTTTATGTAAATATAGGCGATATTAGAGACTAAAAATGACCAAATAGCAAATTTATTTTTGAAAAAAAGTCCAAAAAATAGCCAATTGGAGAAATTTCGCCCCTAAAACTTACCTTGCTCCTAAGTTCTCTGTGCCATGCAAGCATACATGCAATAAGTATAAAACAGAAGCCTTACTGTAAATGGATTGAGATAGAGGGATCGATCTCCCAAGGTCTTTGCGCCATGCAAGCACACAAACAATATATATATATAAACCTAGCTATCAAAGAAAACGTTTACGAGGATCATTTCCCCAAGCCCTGTGCCATGGATACAAAGATCATATAGCATGTAGGTAGATATATATATATCACATATGAACAGAAGTGTACGGGGATCGATCAGCAGAGAATGGGGAATCCCTTCCCCATTCTCTGCGTGACAATACATGCACATATTAGGTATTAATTTATTAAGCTACCAAATAAATTCATACTGGGATTCCCCAAGGACTTGTGCAATACATAACATGCAACAAGGAATATATACAATATACCAAAAGGAAGTACACGGGGGTCTGTCTCCCCAAGCCCTCTGCAATAGGCAATGCCATTAATCAACATATTAAACAGTAGTGTGCTGGGATTCATCCCTCTATAATCTGTGTAAACATCCAAAGGCAGGCAAATATATTAAATGAAATATACACAATGCAATGGAAGGATTCATAGATCAACTCCTCAGGCCTAGCGCAGCAAGAAACGACATCAAGTTTAATGTATGAAACAAGAATTAAAAGGAAAGGGATCTTTCCCCATGCCTAGCGCAACAAGCAATCTTACATAATAAAATAACTCAGAAAATTTCAAAGGGGTCTCTCCCCAACCTCTGCGCATAGCATACATATAAGACAAGATATATATAAGAATTAGAAAATGCAAAGGGATCCATCTTCCAAGCCTCAGTTGCGACCAGGATATAATACCAAGCGAAAATGTGCAGAGATTAGAAAAAAGCAGTGTGTCCCCCAAACTGAGGAACCAGTCTAGGGGTTATGGCAATTTCTCCCCAAATACCTTTTCCCATGCATCCTTAAAAGAAAATGAAACTCTCGAAGCCGATTTCATAATGCATACACAAAAAAATATCAAAGTTCATATTTACAAGCAGTGGCTCTATGGCCATGCATGCTACAGGCAATTCCCCAACCCGATTCATATAAAAAAAATACACAACCATTTATGCATCTGCGCAATCAATTTCCCCCAAACGATTTAGCATCTTCACAGTAGTTATAAATGACAGTCAATATATAACGTACAACACAGGGGTCTTCTGCGCATTAATTAAAAACCAGGAACGAAAAAGTATGATACATGCAAAAACAGAAAATATTACAGAGAAAAGAAAGCAAGCCCCAAGCATTGCGTAGCCCTTGGAATCATGCCTCCCCAAGCTCTTAATGTTGAGTTTTAAAGAAGATAGTGGAGTGTCCCCAACGCTCATGGGGATGAGCTATTTAAAATGGTCATGCAACGTGGAGCCAAAGGGTACCATTATTTTACCATACCTTATCTTGTTTAATAGCCATTAATAAAGGAAAACTTGTTAAGTTACGTATATATATATAGATATAAGTAAATCATCTCCTTTAAAAAGTATTAATATACTTATATTGTATTATAATGCATTACCATGCATTGTAAAACATTATTGTAACTAATTATATTTCACAAATATATATATAATGCTTTACCTTTATAATTACAAAATATTATCATAAATAATATTTCATAACAATCTATATACATATATAGTTTCTCATTGCATTGTCTTTAAAATGCATTATAAAATATTATTATAACTAATAATATTTATTAAAGTGATAATATTCCTATATATGTATGTATGCCATCTATATAAGCATCTCATATATATATATATAGTTTTGCGTTTGCATTACAATGCATTAAATGAAATAAACTTATCAATCGTGATAGCATATATATATATATATTTTATCTTTCTAAAGTACTAAGTATATTTCTTGGGGTTTGACTTAACCGAACCAAGATAATAATAACCATTACTTAGCTTATCATGAGATAAAATACCTTAGCTTATGCTACATACTAGATAGTGGGTTTTGATGATGAAAACCCTAGAGGTCCTTTGCCGCGACTAGGATGTCAAGGTCATTCAAAGGAGTTTCTTAGTTTTTCATAACAACTTTTAACAAGGATTGACTTAGTGCTAAACTTTAGGTTTTAGGAGACACTCACTTCCCTTCGGCGGTTAAGGGTAACTTTGGCATCCCCCTCACGGACCAACCGATAGTAAAAAACAACTTAGTAACCTTCAGTGAACATCATTGTTCAGAAAGTGCTTGCGACAATAAGATAACATATGTCATCACCCATGGTTCCCAAGCCATTTCACCTCTTCCCCCTCAGAGGATTCGTGCCTTCTACATCAAGTTGCATCATCAGTTGAGTCTCCTAAGTCTAGCATTCACAATTACAATTTAGGAAATTGCATCACCTAAATGACAAGGTTTACTAGTGGGGCCTTGGCCTTGAACTCCTCACCAGCAAACAAGTACAATTTACATTCACATTTAAAAGAAATAGTAGGGGTGTAAAAGAGGGATATTATATCCTCCTCCCCTTAAGAATAACAATGTCCTCAGTGTTCATGTTGTCCAACCATTTCTTTCCCACACTTGGGTTCCTTTGTATGTAATTCAATTGTCATCTTTGAACTTTCATGATTTTCGCAAGCTCATAAGCTATGCTTTTCACAAACAACAAGAATTTTTTTCTATCATCTTATCATAAAATACATGTATACATATGATTTTTCCAAAATCAATTAGAACATGAGAAATCATTTTCCCTTACAACATCATGTTGCGGCCTTTTTATGGAAATCCTTTTAAAGTTTGATCTTCTTACTAAGATCTTCTATGTAATTTCCTGCCCCTGCATATCTGTTAGTCACACATTATATGATCTAAGATAATATTTTCCAAATTCTTGTCATGAAACCTCTTTTCAAGTACCTTTAGTTTTTCTCTTCTTGCTTTTCCTCGAAAGCAATATTGTCAATGCTCATAATGTGAGTTGTGCATGAACATAGCACATGCATAGTCGAACATAAATATGAAAAATATTAAGTATAACAAGTTCAAACTTAAGTATATGTGCACCTTGTGCATAACATATGCATAGTAAGAAACACTTCCTGGTGTGCCATGTCACATTGAATAAGAATTTTTATTCTGCTCCAGAGCCTCCATATCAATGTCAGCAATAAAGCAGTCCAAATGATCCAATCACTTTATAAAAGTATTCCATGTGAGTGCTTTTTCCCCTCAAACCTTCTCGCTTGAGTCCCGAAAAATTATTTTTCCCTTCTATCCTTCTTGCTTGAGTCTAGGACAACTCCTTTTCCCCTCAAGCCCTCTCGCTTGAGTCCATGACAACTCTTTTTCCCCTCAAGCCTTCTCGCTTGAGTCCAGGAACTCTTTTTCCCTTCAATCCTTCTCGCTTGAGTCCAGGAACTCTTTTTCCCCTCAAGACTTCTCGCTTGAGTCCAGGAAAACTTTTGATTACAACAGACAATCCCCACACTCACTCAGTGCTCCTGAGTTTCTTCGAGTGGCCTAGGGACTTTTAATCCTCTGAATATTGGAATCAACCTCTCACATCCATGTATTTCTCCTGCATTACACATGGTAGTACTCCTACCAAAACACTTCTTGTGTTCAAATCCTCCTTCAATAAATTGGTAGTACTCCTACCATAACACTTCTCGTGTTCAATTCCTCCATCAATAAATAGGTAGTACTCCTGCAAGAACACTTCTCATGTTCAATTCCTCTTTCAATAAATTGGTAGTACTCCTACCAGAACACTTCTTGTGTTTAATTCTTTCTTCAATAAATTGGTAGTACTCCTACTAGAACACTTCTCGTGTTCAATTCATATCCGGCTACGGTTGTTCCACCTCTGGTTCAAGTCTATGCTCTAGACTTAACCTTCTCTTCCTCATTCCCATATTTGTTTAGATTTTTATTTAAGTTATCTTTATTTTAATTTGCATGGAACCTCCCTCTCCCTCCTGCTTATCTTATTAGTGTAAGGGTTTTATTATTTGAAGAGTTATCTTTTAATTTATCTTGATGCTCTCAAGATTTTCACTTCTCTTGTCACATTGTCTCATATTCCTACAACAATGTCTCATAAAATCGCATTAGTGAACTATTGGTTCTCATTGTAGCTCTAATTCCACTATCATGGCCAACCTGCTTTACCAATACAAGCTTTAAGTTGATCCTATTGCACATGACAATTTATTAAGTTCGACAACCATATAGAGGCATTCGCTTACATTGATTTTTGTGAAATCCTTTTTGTTTAGTGATCCTCTCACCGTTGATTAGATTGGTTCTTGAACGTGAAGCCCTTACTTCATGTGATCAATTCCTCGCACACATCAACCAAATAGGTATATTAGCTAAAACCTCATTGGGGTCAAGTGTTAATCACACAAACATATTCATAATACTTTGTATCACATAACACTTTATATAATAATAACATCATCAATTTGATAAACAATAGGTTCACCTATTTACTTATCTTACTCATGCTTTGAGTATATCTCTCCATGAGTCTTTTACTCAGACTCTTACAAAATATGTATCATGCCCCTTGTCTTCAACAAGTCCCGCATATATTAACAATCTTACGGCCATAAGTTGCAATGTTAGCGGATAGTATTGATTGTTCTCTTTTCATTATCTTTGGTTTCTTATGACATATAATAGCTTATCCCCTTGATCAATTTACAACCTCTTCAACAGTTCAATTGTCATTCTACTCACTACTCATATGTTTTCAGCTTGCATCTATAAATTTACAAGACATTCAAGAAAATTCTAGAGAATATTTTCATTCCTTTATGAATGCATCAAGGGAAAAATCATATCCCAACTTCCTCTTTTAGTACATCAACATAGTACCAAATACTAAGGAAAAACAAAAGCATTACTCCTTATGCTTACAATTTTAATCCACAATTTTTGTTGGTCAAGGTGATAAAATACCTCGCCATAAATTTCAACATTTTCATCTATGAAAAGATGGAGTGGAACGTTTTTCCTTCATCTCGATACAAACATACAATACATTAGTCATCATGCTTATTGAATCATCATATTCATAGATAAGCACACTTTTGACAAACTTTTCCATACATATAATAAATATGCAAAAGGGATTCAAATGCTAGCATAAAATCATAGTCTACTATTTTGTCTAAGTAACTCATAACCCAACAATTTACTGCTATAGGATAGCACAATTTTAACACGCGTTCCATAAAGTCCTTTCAATAACCATGCAATTGTATCTCTATCCTTTATCCAAGAGGTCGTACAATCTTACTAGGAGAATGCCACTCCTTGAGCACTATATCAAAGTACAGATTACTAGTATAATAAAGAATGGAACATGGTAGGGTTACCTCACTTTATATTTTCATACCTCATGTTGAGCCTACATAGGCCCTAGTGCTGAAACTTCAGCTCTGATACCACTTTGTAAAATACCCAAATCTCCACTTTCATACGTGCAAGGATTGAGGTGTAAAATCTTTTTTTTTACATCAACAATCAAGGTATTAGTCATGCTATTTATAAGAACATGTATGTAATTCAATCATAAGTAATATTTCATATAAACACCTGTGCAATCACCACCTTCATCTCAATCCCTAAAACTTATACATTACACATGATTAGCCATGCTTGTATAAAGAATTACCTATGGCTCATCCTCTTCTAACATTTAGTATAATTGTACACCACCAAATACAAAAGTGTAAACCCCGAATAACCCTCATGATCATTACACCATTTCCATCCAAAGTAACATCTTAATGTAAACTTCTGTAATAGACATTTAACATTCTTTAGTGAAATTACGTCTTACCACTTTAGATCACAAATATCCAGCAGAATAAGACACATAAGGTGTACATAAGCAAGAGACCAAAATATATGTGGTTCACCCAAATCTATGGGCTACATCCACAAATAAATGTTGTGTCTTGTATTATTTATCAAATAGAAGGAGTACACTTGGGAACACAGTTGTTGCAGTTCATTTTCCACTTTCTTAAAGCCACTCTCATAGAGAGCATTTCCAAAACAATCAACAATCTATCTTAGAAGAATTACAGGGATTCTCTCCCAGGATGATCACCACAGATCATTGTAATATGTAAAATTGGGATACCCTTCCTCCCCTAAGGGATCTATAACATAAATATAACATATACAAGACATGTGAACACAAATGCACATAACATCCAGCACATGGATACAATATATGCAGTGTACAGGGATCCTTCCCTACCCAATTCGGGGCTATATATAATGACACTGAGCCTATATAAAATTTAAATGGAAATTAAAGGAATTCAAATGAGTACCAAACAAAGGTACCTAACGAGTAGCAAACAAGGTACCAAACAAGTACCAAACATAGGTGCCAAACGAATACCAAATAGGGTACCAAAAGCAACAAAAGAATCATGCAACATTACCTAGCATGTGTATAGTTTAATATCTCAAAGAAAAAGCTCACAAGAGCCTTCCCAAGCTCTGGGCCATCCACAATTACACATTCATCCTGTAATAATATAATTAATAAGAAAAGGAAGGCATCCACCAAATGCACATTCAACATCTAGATACCCCAACATATATGTATAATATATGAAACCACAACCTACAAGGGATCAACCTCCCCACAGCTCCGTGCATTAATACAAATGGCATAAATAAATGCTATATGAAACTGGAAGGTGGACAGGGATCATCTTTCCAAGGCAGGGATATGCTTTCCCCAAGCATCGACACCCTATACCAATAGAAGCAATATATGAAACCCAATTGCATGCAAGGATATTTCTTTGACCTCTGCACCATAGACAACAGAGGGTATATAATATATAAAATAGAACATTACAATAAATGAATTGAGACACAAGGATCAATCTCCTAGGTTCTCTGTGCCATTCAAGACTACAGGAAATAAATATAAAACAAAACCCTTACTGTAAATGGATTGAGATAGAGGGATCGATCTCCCAAGGTCTTTGCTCCATGCAAGCACACGAGCAAAATATATATAAACCTATCTATCAAATAAAATGTTTACAAGGATCAGTTCCCCAAGCCCTGCACCATGGATACAAATATCATACAACATGTAGGTAGATATATATATATATATATATATATATATATATATATATATATATATATCACTTATGAACATAAGTGTACGGGGATCGATCAGCAGAGAAAAAGATCTCTGAAATGGAAATCAAACAGGGATTTTCTTTCCCCAACCCCTATGCAGCAAGTGTGCAAGCAAGCAAACGGCTTGGATAAATAAATGTATGTAAGAAATTAATACTATTGGGAATCCCTTCTCCATTCTCTGCATGGAAATACATGCACATATTAGGTATCAATTTAACAAGGTACCAAATAAATGCATATCGGGATCCCCAAGGCCTTGTGCAATACATAACATGCAGTAAGTAATATATACAATATACCAAAAGGAATTATACGAGGGTCTGTCTTCCCAATCCCTCCGCAGTAGGCAATGCCATTAATCAACATATTAAAAAGTAGCGTGTTGGGATCGATCCCTCTAGCATCTATGTAAACATCCAAAGGCATGCAAATATATTAAATGAAATATATACAATGGAATGGAAGGATGCATAGATCAACTCCCCAGGCCTAGAGTAGCAAGAAACGACATCAATTTTAATGTATGAAACAAGAATTAAAAGGAAAGGGATCTTTCCCCATGCCTAGCGTAGCAAGCAATCTTACATAATAAAATAACTCAGAAAATTGCGAAGGGGTCTATCCCCAACCTCTACACATAACATACATATAAGAAAAGATATATATAAGAATTAGAAATAGCAAAGGGATCCATCTTCCAAACTTGAGCTGCGACCAGGATATAATACCAAGCAAAAATGTGTAGATATTAGAAAAAAGCAGCATGTCCCCCAAACTGAGGAACTCATCTAGGGGTTATAGAAATTGCTCTGCCAATACTTTTTCCCATACATCCTTAAAATAAAATGCAAATCATGAAGCCAATTACATAATGCATACACAACAAAATATCAAAGTTCATATTTTACATGTAGTGGCTCTATGGCCATGCATGCTACAGGAAATTTTCCAACCCGATTCATATAAAAAAAATACACAACGATTTATGCATCTGCGCAATGAATTTCCCTCAAAAGAGTTAGAATATGCCCAGTAGTTATAAATGAAACTCGACATATAATGTACAACACAAGGATCTTATGCCCATTAATTAAAAACCGGGAGAAAAAAAATATGATACATGCAAAAACATAAAATATCACAGAGAAAACAAAGCAAGCCCCAAGCATCTGTGTAGCCCTTAAAATCATACCTCCCCAAGCTCTTAATGTTGATTTTTAAAGAATATAGTGGAGTGTACCCAACGCTCATGGGGCTGAGTGTTAATTTTTGAGCATTAATTCAACATACTCTAGGATCTTTTGCTGAGAGAATAACATGTACAGCATATCAAGTATAACAATGCATATCAATCACACCAAGCAATCACATGAGACAATAGACACGCAGAGTTTCACTGGGGAAAACCATAAAGGTGAAAAACCCCACAGCTTCCTCAGAGATAGAAAGAGCAATGATACAACCAAAGTACACAGAGATAGTCCTCCTAGCAGCTGAACCTCCTCCTCCACTAGTGCGCCACTTTCCGAGTAGTGTAGAAGTGAATAATGAGATGATCAAATAGAGTGCCTCCTGCACTCTATTTATACATGACCTGATCTACCTAATAACCTAGCAGGGACGACTTGTCTAACTCAGTCTAATAACCCATGGTTATACTAATTAGGGCCGACGCCACACTTGGTGGTCTAATAACCCATCACATGCAAGTTGCGACACTTGTCAATACAAATGACGACACTTCCATATAGAGGAATAAGAGCATCTCTATAGGATTACAATATACATAGGTGAAATACATTCCGAAGTTACAATTACAGCAACACTCCCTCTTAACTAGGAAGGTATTTCTCAACACAGATATGCTAGCACAAGTCTTCTTCTTTGGATCATCGTCAGTGAATCATCGTCCTCGAATCATCGTCATCATCACTACTGCTGCTATCTCAATCAATCTCCAATATACTCGTCATAGGAAGTTCTACAGAGACAGTCATTTTTCATACTAGATGTAGGCCCACCACCTGCAGGTCTTCATCATCACTGGCCATACTATGGATCCTCAGGACTTATTACATGCATCAACAAAACCTAGCAAGAGTATCTCAAGACTGATTACGTTGCCATCACAACCTGCAAGATCTTCCAGGGAGCTATTACATGTGACCAAGCAAAACCTAGCAAGAGCATTTTCCAGATCTCCCAGGGAGATATTATATGCCATAGGAAAAGCCTAGCAAGAGCATCTGCAAATATCCCAGGGAGACATTATATGCAACCGGAAAAACCTAGCAAGATCATCCCAGGACTGATTACAGGACTAGCACAGCCTGTAAGATCTCCCAGGGAGAAATTATATGCCACTGACAAAACCTAGCAAGAGCATTTGCCAGATCTCCCAGGGAGCTATTATATGCCATAGGAAAAACCTAGCAAGAGTATTTGTAAATCTCCCAGGGCGCTATTATATGTCCTTACAAGCAAAACCTAGCAAGAGCATTTTCCATACCTCCCAGGGAGATATTATATGCCATCGGCAAAACCTAGCAAGAGTGTCTGCAAATCTCCCAGGGCGCTATTATATGCTTATCTGCATAACCTGTCCACGACCATAGAGTATCAACCTGATAGTCACCATACATCATCCTGATGTACATCACATGATCATCTTGATCATCATCATAGCATCATACTGATGTGTATCATATGGAGCAACATCCTGAAGCTCATCATCTATGATCATCCTGATCATACAATGCATCCACCTGATGCATGTCTAATACATATCATCTGGAGCAACATCCTGAAGCTCATCAACCATGATCATCCTGATCATATAATGCATCCACCTGATGCATATCTGATACATATCATCATCCATGATATACCTAATCATACAATGTATCCACCTGATACATATCAAATACATGATTTAACTGATCATCACAAGCATCCAACATGATGCATGTACATACACATGATCCAACTAATCATATCCAACATCCAACATGAAGCATATACATATACATGATGCAACTGATCATATCCAGCATCCAACATGATGCATATAAAGAGCAGTAACTAGAGCATCGTCTTGATGCTCATCATCCAATGCTTACATCCACAGCCATGGGAAGGATCCTCCTCTCACCATGCTTGGAATGGCTCCAGCAAATGTGTCCATCACTTCTACCTCGAAGTGTCATCAATATGAAGAACACCAAGCCTCTCTCTGAAGTATTCAAACTTCACTCTGGCTAGTGGTTTCGTTAGCACATCCGCAACCTGCTCATCTGTCGCAACATACAGGAGATTCACTGCTCCTCTCTGCACCATATCCCTGATATAGTGATATTTGATCTCAATGTGATTCGACCCGTCATGGAACACTGGATTCTCAGACAGCTTCACACAACTCTGGTTATCACAAAAGATACCAATAGCATCCAACGGGAGATCAAATAACTCAAACAGTAGCTTCCGAAACCATACTGCCTCACAACTAGCCGAACAAGCTGCAACATACTCTGCTTCGGTTGTACTTAGTGTTACGCAAGACTGCTTCCTGCTAAGCCAAGTGATCACACCTGATCCCATACTGAAGCAACACCCAAATGTGCTTTTCCTATCTGCAACACTGCGTACCCAGTCTGAGTCAACATAACCCTGCAGGTTAAACTTTTGATTCGCATCATACTTGAGCCCATAATCAATTGTACCCTTTAGGTACTATTACACCTAAAATCTACCCATCATCATGATTTAGTGTATACATCCCTAAAGTCACCTGGACCTAGTGCTCATTTGGGAGTATTTGTACTCAGTTTGTACAACCTTTTGAGAGATCGTCGCAAGTTGCCCCATAGCAAGGTGCGACGAGGACTATTAATGGAAAAAAATAGCCATTTCAAGATCTTTCTCGAAGCTTGCCCATTTGGGGACTTATCCCTGATCTCTTGGAGAGTTGGTACTCGACCCCTAACTCATTGGGAAGATCCCCTATCTCTCTCCTATCATCTCTCAACCTATCCTATCCATAACCTCATCCACTTAGTCCTATATATATGAAGCTCACTCCCATACCAAAGGGAGGAAGACCATGGTATCTACATGCTGGTGAAATCTCTCTTAGACACCTTCACTCACCTCTTGGAGAATTCATTCTTCCTCGGAAGGGCTTGGTAATTGGCTTGTTTGGAGAAGGGTTGCTACATTAAGTCATTGGTTGTAGTTCTATATCTCTATCATGTACTCCTCTATTTGCAGTAATACAAATGCTTTCCACCAATATCGTTCTTATGTGTGATGATGTTGTGTTGTTTACCTGCTTAACTGTTTACATAGATCTCTTATTGTATAGATGCTCTTTACTCGTTTCTCTTTTCTGTGTCTTAATAGGTCTTGCAGCTTGGATCTGAAAACCTCGGGACATGGAGCAACATTCAGGAGAAAGGATAGAAAATCAAAGAGGTAAGACATCTAGTACTTGATCCTTAAGTAGATCTAGGAAACGTGTTTGCAATCTATTCTATTTGTTCTAGACTCGCATTGAGCTAGGGAGATCCGACTCACCTCCGGTCGAGTTGATTGTCCGGTAACAAATCTGGCGACCATACTGGGGAGTAATCTTGTTTAGTGATGATTAATCTGAGTCATTTTCAGTTGATTACTTGTCACAAGCCTTGTTGTCATTTCTTTTTCCATTTTCCTTCTTAGGATTGATTCCATTGTCAGATCTTCGTGTTGAAGATCCTGATCTTCTTCCTTTGAGTTTGTACAACTCAGTTTCAAACCTATTGGTGGTTCATTTTTGAGAGATCTGATTCATTTTTGAATCTAGAACTCGCCTGTCGCACCTGGGCAGTGAAAACAGAGCGACACTGTGTTTTTCTGAGTCTTTGTTTTTTTACTGTTGCTTGATCATCGCAGCCTGTGTATTGGTGGATTGCAACATCGTCGCATCTCTCGTGTAGGTAAACTGCAGTGTCGCATTGTTTGCAAATCCAGAGTGCGCCGATCTGTCGAGACTTAGCTTACAGGCATCCATCCTCTTGTTTGACGGTCTAAGCCTTGTTTTTATGTATGAACTCCCTCTATGCTACAACATCTAGCCAAAGATCCCTTTTTGATTTGTGTGTTGAGAGTTTGGTTTGTTTGGATTGACTTTGGGTTCTGCTTTGGACAAGTTTGAAATCAATAGTGGCGGATACTTTTGTCTCCCCCACCTTCATCCATTCACTCTTGCATTCCCTTCATCCCATCCCTGATTTGATCATTGCAATGGATCAGCTTCTAGACCTCATCTACTTTTGTTTTGAGCCTTGCTTGCTTAGTTTGCTTGTTGCTGCTTGATTTTGAGTTAAGTGTGTCTTTTTGCTCGGTTGAGTGCTTGCCTTTTCTTGAGTTTTTTGAGTGTATGAGTGCCGCAAGTAACATTTTCTTTTCAGTCATTTAGATCTGAAAGCAAAGTTGTCTTCAAGTTTATTGCTTTTATACATCCATTGAAAGATTAAAAGTGCTTCTTTCTCATTATTTCTCAAAAAGTTATTGAAGAAAGATCATTGTGCATTGGAATGTTTTGGAAAGATGAATGGAAATATGATTGATTGTGTTTTTCTTGAATTATGAGTTATTCATCTTCTTGAAAAGCTCTAGTACATTTCTTTTTTCTCAAAAGTAGTGTCCATGCTAGGGAAAGATAGGTGCATTTTTTATTCTTGTTGCCTTTAGATCATTGAATAGAGAAAGTGAAAAGCTTTCATTTTCGTTTTAGAATCCTCTCATTTCATTACTTAGTGTTGTTTTGATTTGAAAAGGTAAAGAAAAGAAAAAATACTTTGATTTGGATAGTAGTGTTGTGTACGTTTACATGTTTCGTCGAAAAATAAAAGAGTATTTTCATTGTCAAATTTGTTTGCATTGGGAATTGTGTTGCATTGAGTTTGTTTGGCAATACCATTGGAAAAAGCTTTCTCCTTACCATAGGTAGAATTCATCGAAAGAAAAGAATATTTCATGCATGTAGCTAGGACTTGCATTTTGTTTCCGATTATGTACTCACCTCATGCATTCACCTAACCGTCCAAGATAAAATCAACGGTAGAACTAGGTAAAATGTTTAGTAACTTATGTGTAAGTTAGAGATGTGTTCCGGCATCGTTAAGCGTGGTAGCTGTCGTTACTTGCCAGCACTGTAGTCTGGGGGTATTGTAGTCTTCCACGTACATCAGTATATCGAGCTCCTTCACGTACCCACCAAGTACCATAATCTGTACTTGGCATATATTGAAGGGTGTATCATGTACTCGACATGTATATCGAAAGGTCTCGTGCCAACGGTTGTGCATTAGACAACACCACTACGGATTTGAGCTCCCACGTACCTTACATATATCGGAAGACACCATTAGGATTCCTGAAACCAACCGAGTTAACCATTTGGCCATCTTGGAAAAGCAATACACCAAGAACAGCACTCAGGGAGATTAGCACGCACGTCTTGTCCAAGTAGTCGGGTATGAAGGCAAGGGTACGATCCCAATCCTCCTTATCGTGTCATACTGTTGGACTCTGCAGTATATTACAGTTTGCGATGCCTTGATAATCCCGTGAGGTTCCAGACTTTTGAATCCACTGTCACATAAGTTTGCTTGTTGCCTTGGTTTGAGTAGGTTTTCTTAGACTGCTTTTCTTTTAGTATACCTTTAGGAGAAACGCTGTTTCGGCCCTTTTTGGCTGATTTTCCTGATACTCTAGTGGATTTTCCCTGGAGAAGGTCCCGTAGGATCTTGAACTTGCCACCCGAATTTCCCCTTAATCTGGAGCGTTTTTAGAGGGTAAGAATGGATTAGCGTAACGCGGTTGTAGTTACTGACGTAGGGAACCCCACTTTGAATATTGGCGGACATTTGTTTCCACTAGATTCACCTGCCTCTCATCCCATGTAGGATGAAGGAGCACAAACCCCCACTTCACATGACCTTTCTCCCGTCATCCCGGGAGAACCTGGATCGTTGGAATGGATAAGCCGACCCTAGGATGACCCTACACTAGCTGTTGGTCCTTCAGCAGCTTACTGGACATCTTCCACAGACCATCCAATGGCTCATTTTTCCATCTCATCCCCACCTAACTAGACTACTCTAGAGTTCACTAGGCCTCACTATAGGCCTGACCTTGCCGATACTTTTGGCCCCATCCACGAACGTTTGGAACAGTTACGTGTTAAAGGAGATGAGCTCCGAAGACAAAGTCTTGAGCGACACTCTGAAGAGTTCCACAATCGTCATTTCCAAATATGACTTGACAACGGAAACATCCCAGTTCATTCGATATCTTTCGGATCACCTGAAGCACCCCACCACGTGACCACTAATGAGACTAGTCAACCCTCACAGGAATCCAATCCTGCACCTGAAGTGAAGCAACTGGTGGAAGGACAACGGTCCAACACACCTGTCACTACCATGGTTACTTTACCAGTTCCTCCCCCACTTCAAAATTCTAGGGGAGGGTACTCCATTCCTACGGATTATCTTATTGGTAATCTTATTACCATGGTAGCTAGTCAACAACCCACATTGGTTCAATCTTTGAGTAGTGGTCAGTCCATTGTGGCTGGGGGGCAACCCCCGTTTCCTAACCAGAACATTGGTTGAGTCCCCAACGGACCTTATGTTGGACCTTCCCAACCTGCTAGACTGCCCACCATGCGATTATCTCATGTTGGAGAGCTGTCCAATGTAACCCAATCCTCATGGAGTCAACCATAGCCAGGTTCTTTTAACCCTGTTCCGGGTCAACCTAATCTCGGAAACGGACCATACAGGATACCTTATCCTGGGAATCCATACACTCTGTGGGGCAAACAACCTGTGTTGCAACATGGACCCCAACTGACTATCCCTCAAGTACCACCACCCTTGATCGGTCCTTCGCCACCTCCTGTTGGAGGCGACGGGCCCCCACCTAATGTTGGCGGATTCCCACCTCATTTTACCTACAACGCCCCTCACCCCTCAAGCAGTGGTGAGAATTTTCCACCACCTCCTACAAGCGGAGGCAGCGGCGGACCACCCTATCATGGTGGAGGAGGACGTTTTCCTTCGAGTGGCGGCGGTGGTCCACCACCCCTCCAAGAGGAGGCGGTGGAGGACCTAATTACCCTAGTGGTGGCGGTGGTGGTGGAAACCCTCATCCTTCCGGCAGTGGAGGTGGTGGGGGCCCCCACCCATCTGGCAGCGGAAGTGGTCCTCCACCTCCTCTAGGCGGAGGCAGTGGTGGGCCACCTTATTACGGTTATGGACCTCCACCTCCTCCCGGTGGTGTCAGCGGACCTCCACCCCCTCCCGAAGGTGGAGGTGGACCCCCACCTTATTGGAATGGACCACCTTATGGTGGCGAACCTCCTTACGGTCGGGGCGGCACACCCCCCTACGGTCAGTTTTATCCTGGTACACCTTACGGTCAGTTTAGTCCTTACACATCATATCCGTATTATCAATACATGTAGCCTAATCCATAGCTGCCCTTTTTGGCTACTTTGGACCTACCTGACCTTTCTCGTTTAACCAACGATCCTATTTACCATGGATTTAACTGGCCACCAATTCCGGTGAAACTTCCGTTTGATATCCCCAAGTTTGACGGCAAGCCGGGTGAAGACCCCAAGAACCACATGAAGACATACCATTTATGATGTTCATCTAATTCCTTAATGGATGATTCAATTCATCTTAGATTGTTCCAAAGGACTCTCACCGGTTCGGCTTCCAAGTGGTACATCGAGTTGCCCCCAAACTCTTTTCCTGATTTTGGCTCTCTTGCTATGAACTTTTTGACACACTTCCAGCTGCCTATACAGTATGAGACTGGTATTGATATTTTAACCTCGCTCCGTCAGAATACCGCCACTCACATTTCGGATCATATCCACAAGTGGCAAAGGAGATGACGTCTCATTAAAGCTCCCATTCCAGATCAGCTCCTAACAAACTGGTTTGCTAAATCGCTTCTTCCCACCATAGCAAAAGATGTTTCCATGCGAGGTCCTGTCACCGAAGAACAAGCCATCGCGAGTGCTCATCTATTAGACCTGGTTTATACCCAGTCCGGCACTTTGTTTGATATTTTGCCTAACACACCCCGGGACATCAATGATCCCACGAAACCACATAAGGGACAAAAAGCTGATGGAATTATTGGTTCCCTCACCACCCAGCCTACTGTTAGCAGTGTCGGATCATCCAACCCAACTCCAGCTGGACATAGCACTGACAAGTCCACTCCTCCTACTGTAACTGAAGAGGTGAATTCTGTTCAATCAGCTTCATCTCAGAAGTTTAATGGAAAAAAGAAGAACAAGGGGAAACCCAAGAAGTCTTCTGCCCAACAAGAAACGAAGAGAACTCTTGAAGATACTAAGTAGAAAAGGAAAATGAAATATCCTTGCTTACTGTGTGGAGAAGATCATTTCTCCAAAGAGTGCCCCCATAGAGACGAAGTGCAAAATTTTCTTATGGGTAAACCGACTCCCCCAGTCCTCAATGATCCGTTTCCTGCTCAAAATCAGTAGATGATTGCTCAAACCCCTCCAGCCCAGGGGGAACCATCCAATACCGCGCATGTTCTCATGTTGCGTAACAAGGCGATCAATTTAACTATTCGCTCGCAATCTTATGAACAGGTCCCTTCGAAGGAACCCGCCAAAAGTAATACTGAAAAAGCTTCTAACTCTTTACCTGATGTCACTGTACCATCGACTTCTCTCACCATAGAGAGACCCTCTTTAGATTCGATATTGCGTCCGCCCAAGAGTACGATTTGAAAAGCTGTTTTCAATCCTAATGCTCGCATGGCAAAAAATTACAATATCGTAGAATACTTGGCCCAAGCTCCTTGTGCCATGTCCACCCTGGAAGTTTTGCAGAATTGTCCCAATCAACGCAAAACTCTCCTTGCCTCTATTGGTGTAGTTGACCCAGATTCCTCGAATAGCATCATGTTTCATCTTGACAACCTCAAGCCGAGGCTCTCACACCAACTCACATTCCAAGTTACTGTGAACCTTGGTGGGAAGATTGTCCATCGCACTCTTTTGGACAAAGGAGCTTCCACTTCTATCATGTCCATTGCTTGTTGGAGAGCCATTGGCTCCCCTGAATTGAGTCATTCTCCTACCACATTGAAATCATTCGACGGGCGTGGCTTTCAACCTCATGGGCTCTTACAAGCTCTTGCAGTTGAGTTGGGCAGAAAGATCGTAACCATTAATGTGGAAGTGGTCTCAGACCCGTTAGATTATAATCCCTTGCTCGGTCGCAATTGGTTTTATACCATGCAAGCGGTAGCCTCTTCAGTCTTCTGCACAGTACAATTCCCCCACCAAGGATGAATTGTTACTATCGACCAGTTAGATTTTTGTACACCGGATGCCACTACTCATCCTGGTGACCATGTTCCTTCCATTGGGCAGTCATCAAAATAGAATGAGAGTGTAGGGGTTGTCCTATTGAAATATTCATCTCTCATGGGCATTTTTCCAACCGCGGACCCGCCTAATCATGTTGCCACGGTGAACATGATCTCCACTGAGACTTTATCTCACTCAAATGATGCTTGGCTTGTACTGGATGAAGCCACAACACACCTGTTTGGAGATATGATGCCTCATTCACACGCTGAACATATTTATGAGGCTATCTAATCAGCTCCGGAGGACCATTTACCTATGGCCTCCCCATCTTGTTCTCTACATCGGACGTCCTCTCTACTTGATCTCTTACTTCGAACTTTTCATTCAGACAAGTCCATCATGGAAGTAATGAATGTTGACGACAGTCTGTGGGATGATCTCCATCATAGATCATCTTTTATTCCTCCTTTGGAATACATAGAGAACAACATCCATACCCTCTTTTCACCAGATATCTACCCATCGCCTCTGTCCCCCATCCTTACATGTCTTATGGACACAGAGGGAAACTTGGCCAACATTGAGCCAACCACCCCGATAGACATCTCGGTGAAACCTGGTATAGTGGAACACATTCGCATAGGCCAAAAGTGTTCCCCTGAAGAAATTTTTGTTAGCCCGGCCTTGTTCCAGCAATTTCGAGACGTGTTTGCTTGGTCCTATGAGGAGATGCCTAGGATAGAACCCACAATTATTTCTCACAAAATAGAAACCTATCCCGACATCAAACCTGTACATCAAAAGTTGCGACCGGTACACCCCCAGAAGACTGCGGCAATAAAGGCATAAATTGAAAAGCTCTTAAAGGCTGGCTTTATTTATCCTGTCCCATTGACGGATTGGGTCTCAAACGCCGCTCCTGTGAACAAAAAGCAGGGCACCATCCGCGTCTGTGTTGATTATTAGGACCTTAATCGGGCTTGTCCAAAAGATAATTACTCGACCCCCTTCATCGACCATATCATCGACAACTATGCCAGAAGCGTCATCTTCTCATTCATGGATGACTTTTCTGGTTACAACCAAATTGAGATCAACCCAGCCAACCAACATAAGACGGATTTCATCTGCCCATGGGGTACATTCGCTTATAGCAAGCTCCCATTTGGCCTTAAAAATGCTGGTGCCATGTTTTCAGTGGGCTATGTTGTATGCCTTCCACGATATTAAGGACTTTGTGGAACCCTAATTGGATGACCTCCTTGCTCATTCAAAGCAGCGTGAGTTCCACATCAATCATCTGACGGCCATTTTCCTCAGATGCAGACAGTACAATATCTGTCTGAATCCTCACAAGTGTATCTTTTGCGTTGAGTCCGGATGCCTCTTAGGATTTATCGTTTCGAAGGATGGGATCCACATTGATCCCTTAAAGGTGGAGGCCATCATCAACCTACCAACCCCGACTGATGTTACGGAACTTCAAAGTCTCCAAGGGAAGGCAACTTATTTAAGACGTTTTGTGTGCAATTTCGCAGAGAAGACTCAGGGCTATATGAGACTACTTAAGAAGGACGTCCCATTCATTTGGGATGATCAAGCTCAAAAATCCTTCGACAGTATCAAACATGCCATCACTCATGCCCCTGTACTCCAACCGCCTAATTATTATAGAGATTACATTTTATATCTCGCCGCTTCTACTACCACTATCGCCATGGTTTTGGTACAGGAGGATCAATACACTTAGGAACATGTGATATACTATGCAAGTAAGGGTCTAGCTGATGCCGAAACTAGATACTCACATGTCGAAAAACTGGCTTTCGCGGAAGTCATTGCCATCCAGAATTTTCGTCACTACATCTTGCTCCGCACCACCACTATCATTGCCAACTCGAACCCCATATACCACGTACTGACACTTCAGGTGCTTGGGGGAAAGTATTCACGCTGGATTGTGATACTGCAAGAACTTTTCGAGAAAGCTAAGTCTAAGAAGTCTTTGGTGTTTGCTGAGCTCATTTGCGACCTTCCCTGTCCTGATGTAGTAATTGAGCACAGTGACTCATTTCCGGATGAATCATTGTTTCTCATCAGTATGACTGACCCCTGGTATGGAGATATCCTATTGTATCTTCAAACCCAACGCTTCGATCCTCAACTTTCTCGCGACGATCATCGTAAGGTTCGTCACCATGCAAAGTATTACTTAATCATCAATGATACTTTGTATCGTCATGGCGTCGATTCAATCCTTCGACGTTGTCTCACTCATGATGAGGCTGAACGCGTTGTGAATGACTGTCACGCTGGGGCATGTGGTGGTCATCTCTCTGGGATGGCTACAGCCCAGAAGATTTTGCACGCAGGATATTACTAGCCTACTATCTTGAAAGATTGTATTGAGGCCATTAAAAAATGTCCTCCTTGTCAACACTTCCACACAAAGAAGTGCACTCATCCTACCCCACTACATCCGGTTATTACCGTTGGCCGATTTGCAAAATGGGGCATCGATTTTATGCACTGTAAGCCTACCTCGGCTAGGGGGCATAGTTACATCATCGTAGCTATGGATTACTTCACAAAGTGGGCCAAGGCTATGCCTACATACCAAAACAATGGCAAAACCGCAACACTCTTCATGTTCAATCATGTGATAGTGCGGTTTGGAGTTCCGCAAGCCATAGTTACCGATCATGGTTCTCACTTTTAGAATCACATGGTTGATGAATTGAGTGATAGGTTGGGTTTTATCCATGAAAACTCGACACCCTACTACCCGCAATCCAATGGACAGGTCGAGGCAATTAACAAGGTCTTGAAAACTATGATCCAAAGGATGGTAGGGACACAAAATTCCAACTAGCATAATATGCTCTTTTCAGCATTATGGGCCTACTGAACTACCATTAAAACTACCACAGGCTTCACTCCCTTCCAATTGGTATATGGATTGGAGGCTATTCTACTGATAGAGTGCAAAATCCCGTCTTTATAGCTCATGGTCGAACTTCTTCCTAACACTACTGCTAAGGAAGAACGTCTCTTACACCTAGCCCAACTTGACGAGTCTCGCCGTGATGCTGCTCTTGCTAATGAAGCACATAAGAAATGCATCAAGGCCCAATACGATAAGTCGGTTGAACCTCATATCCTTAACGAAGGTGATCTGGTCCTCACTTATGACCAGAAGCACGATAAGATAGGAGCTGGGAAGTTCGAGTCCATGTGGCATGGACCCTACGTCATAAAACGTGTGTTGGAAAAAGGTGCCTATGAGCTTGAAGATTATGATGGAATCTCTTTGGGTGAACCCCGCAATGGGCTTTACCCGAAGAGATATTACACTTGATCTCTCATGCATAGACTTGCTTGTATATATTGTACATGGCGTGTTTTTGTGTTTTTGTGTGGTGTGACGCATTTGTTTTTCGAGAGTCTTTTGATCTTGTTTCCACTTCTTATTCCATGTTCTATCTACGTGTGCAAATGGAAACATGCTATGGATTCACGGAATACGCCAGCCGACATACCCTTCACCCTTCTTCGGCAGCCTGGGTACTATATTCCCCAACAAGTGAGCTCATTAGCTCAGGAGGAAGTTGCCTAGGGTTTGTGACCAACAATGCAGCAGAATATCAGGCAATAATTGGAACCCTAACTAATGTCATTTCCTTGGGTATGAACCACATTGTCATCCACATGGATTCTCAATTAGTGGTTTCCCATCTGAACCGGATATACGCCATTCGTGATCCCATCCTACTCTGTCTCTTCAGATGAGTATGTTTCCTGTAAAGGTCATTTGAATCTGTTCAATACCTGCACATTCCATGCGAGTTAAACACAGTTGCTGACTCGATGGCCAATTTCATTTTGGATTAGTACATTGCACACACATAACATCCATAATATGCAAAAGCATTCATAACATGTAAATCTAATGTACAGAAGCAAACATGTAAACAAGATCACATCACTAATCATTCCAAAGACACATAATGTATAAATCGTCTATAATGTATATATATATAAATCACTCAAAAGTAGTGCTGGTACAAAATCTGAAGCACAATGGCTTTCAGTGACTCAGTAAGTACAAAAAAGTTGAGGCCTCTAAGCTCTCAGTACAATTCTAAAAGTGCACTCAGGCTGGATGCCTGACCCGTAACCCCTAGCTCTAACAACTCTCTGATGTTGGGTGAGAAAGAAGTCTACAGTACGAGCCACCTTGCGGAGTAAGGAGTTGAAGGTCATGGATGCTCCAACTCCAAGTCTTTGCATGGGCCTCGGTAGGTCATCGATAGCTGGCTTAGGTATCTCCACGGTCAGCTGGGATAGGTTCTGGTACACCTCCTCCATCTCCTCGATGGCGGCATGAGCACTTGCAGGAGCCACTGCCTCCCCACCTCTGTCCTCGCCAGAAGGGAGAGACCTATTTGTCGCATGGGGCCCACATCTGCACAGACATATTTCGTACTTGTCAGCACTACATAAAAAATATATATATATAACTCACAAAACTAAAAAGTACAAAGGTTTTGTTCTTACTGATATCACCCAATGCTGCACCCTCTGGCAGCACCAAGTCAGGATCCTCCCAAAAGTCCGTGCCACCATATGGGAAATCCTCGACCATGAGCATCTGGCCCTCTAGCCAGTTGAAGAACTCGAGGCCAAAAGTGATGATGGGACCCCCACCATGATGGGTCATCAACTCTTCCCACCTGAGCATGCGTGGATCTCTCAGATCCCTTTCATCCAATAGCACCTGCGGGCGCAAGAGAGGAACCCGCTCCAAGATGAACGACACTATGATTAATCCGTATCCAAACTGGTTGAGATCCCCTCGCCGACACTTGGTCAGCTGAGCTCAGATGTTTTCGAGGAGACCCTTGCACCAGCTGAACACCATGGGGGACATACAGTCCTCCGCATATAACATCTAGGTCCGAGTAACCGTATGTGGAGCTTGGCTACCTGCCACCCTGGCAATAGTAGGTAGTACAGTCCTCAGTGGATGACTCACAACATCTCTGATGAGTATCTTCCCGCTGGAAGGACGAGAAGTAGCAACATAGTGCTGTGACACCATGTCCTCAACTGTACGATCACTGGCCCATGTCCCAATGAGTTGTATAGCGTCCCCTCTTTGGGACAAACCAGTCAGAAAGTATATGTCCTCAATGTCAATGTTGAGGATATGCTCACCTATGACAAAGTACCATTGGGATGCATCCCAACTCTAGAGCATGTGTGTCAAGAATGGGATTTGGGCTCTCATCCCCTGTACCTGGAAGAACTTGAGAAACCCATAGTTTCACAAAGTAGCCACACATTGTGGATCGTTTGCGGCTTGCTCATCCTCTATCTCATGTTCTCTCTCTCGCCACTCTAGTACGATCTCTGCTTGCTGGGAACCTGCCAAAAGGGGCATTTAACACATGTTAGGTCCTTTCCCAACTTGCACAAACTCATTTTTTGGAACATTTTTGATGTTTGAGTTGTGGGTTTCCGCTGTCACACCTCACCTTCAGGTACAGGGTGACATCGTCGCAGGTCCCATTTTCGAGACTTGCAATGACTCAGGCTTGTTGCAAGTCCCGAAAGGGCCACTTGCGACGAGCCGAGGGCGCAATGGCCCCTCCCCAAATCATCAAAAAACTAAAAAAATGAACAAAAATGCAAAAAGTAAACCATTGGAAAGTTGCAAGACAAGATTTAGGCCTACCTGGTATGGACGGTTGGTGAAATGGCAGATCATAGCTCCCAGAATCGGCAAAGGAAGTTTTGGCTCCAAATTGGTACTTCTCCACCCAAATTGGCAATTTGAACAATGTTTCTATTTTTGGCCCATATTTCTATTTATAGAATAGAATGGAATATTCCTTTTCAAATATTTTGATGCTTTTGGGCCATTTACTATTGTTCTGACCGTTTGTCATTATATTTGGGGCTATTTGACACTTTCTCTAGTGTACAGGAGTCGTAAAGTGGTCTTTTGTAGCGTTTCTCGCATTACCAACGGTAATTGCAGGTATGAACACTCCTTTGAGCGTTTTGTCATTGTTATTTTTGGTTAAGTCGTAATTATTGCATGAGGATGAGTTTACTCTTCATTTGTTCTCCTACTCACCGAATCATGAGAACAAGTACCGAGTTATGATTTATCACTTTTTCGGGCTTGTTAAACTTCCACGGAAAAGGAGACCCCCCAAAGTCCATAGTTAAGCTCTTTTCAAACTCCCTAAAATTGAAAAGATTGCCAAGCGAACTTGTCATGTTCACGCTTGTTAAAGTATTTGAATGGTCGTCTCCCTGGTGATAGTTTACCCCTTTTTTAGACGAGGGGGAACTAACTACAAAAAGGGAATACTCTAGCCAATCATGACTGGAAGAGTCCTCTCTCGCGTTGTTTTACCCTTCTTTGGGCGATGAGGCTAACTTTACAAAAAAGGACCATTGGAGTCTTCTTTAGTTCTTTTCAGACTCTCTAAATATAAAATGACGACCGAGTTTTCCTTCTATGGACTCGTTAAATTTTCACATTGAAGGGCCCATCATGGGACAAACCCCTCCTATCCTAGGTTCAGAAACTATTTGTGATTGGACTCATCTATGAGATGAGCTATACCGAGCATCTGGTTACCCTCATTAAGATCTTTAAAAAACACATGAGGCACTCATCACTCATGATGGGGAAAAAGGAAAGTGTTTGTGTTACATACCTTAGTGGCAGTATATAGTCGTTCTTGAACATGGCACTCGTCTACATTTGCATACCAATACTTGGGTCATCTATTTGTCTATGAGTCCCCGTTTACTTCCTGAGTCTTGTTACTCCTCTGAGTCATTCGGAGAAAGCTTCCACTATCAGTTGCATTAGAAGTTTGCGTCATTCTCATGTCAATACTGCCAAGTCATGCCATGCCCATGTTCAAGAACACATTCATCACTCATCATTTTTAGTCAGTACACATGTCATCATGCCATTGTCATTTTGAGTCAGTCTCACATGTTATTGTACCATCTGATCCACTCTACACATCTTTTGTCGTGTTTCGTGTCAATTGATGTGGGATTCATTATGGCCCTCCTTCGACGGATTTATCCTTGTCTACTTCAGCTCATCATCCAAGGATTGAATCTAGAAACCAGTCACCTTGCTTTCGTCATGAGTTTACATCATTGACTCTTGATTGAAAGATTTCATCTTGCGTTCGATGTCAACTCATTTATTCACGCTTGATCATATGTACTATGATACCTTGGGAATCATTGACATTAATGGTGATCTCCCTCGCACTTGTTAACGATTTACATCAATGACCAGTAATCAAGTGGTTTATACGATGTTTGATGTCAAGACATTTGTAATCACATGGTTAGATTTGTATCATTGCGGGTTCAGCTTGAAGACCCTGGGGAGTCATGTTTTACCCAGGTTGCGATGGAGTTTGTATTGAGTCATATTACACAGATCCACTTTTGTATTGGTCGTGGCTGTGTTATCATCTCATCATGGATCTACGCTTGTGTCTAGTAGCCATGATTGTGTTCAGTCAGTCATTACTCCCATGGATCTGTAATGTATTGGTCGGCAGCCATGTTGTACTACATATGAGATTGTCAGTTCAGATTCAGTTGTACTACAGCAGCGTCCTTCATCCAACAAGTCTTTTGCCATTATTTCTATCAAAGCAGTTCACTTGTACATCCTTAATAGCTTCATGCTTTGGGGGACATTCTGTTACACCTAAAATCTACCCATCATCATGATTTAGTGTATATATCCGTGAAGTCACCTGGACGTAGTGCTCATTTGGGAGGATTTGTACTCAGTTTGTACAACCTTTTGAGAGGTCGTCGTAGGTTGCACACTAGCAACATGCGACGTCACAAGTTGCCCCATAGCAAGGTGCGACGAGGTCTGTTAATGGGCAAAAATAGCCATTTCCAGATCTTTCCCGAAGCTTGCCCTTTTGGGGACTTATCCTTAATCTCTTGGAGAGCTGGTACTCGACCCCTAACTCATTGGGAAGATCCCCTATCTCTCTCCTATCATCTCTCAACCTATCCTATCCATAACCTCATCCACTTAGTCCTATATATATGAAGCTCACTCCCATACCAAAGGGAGGAAGACTATGGTATCTACATGCTGGTGAAATCTCTCTTAGACACCTTCACTCACCTCTTGGAGAATTCATGCTTCCTTGGAAGGGCTTGGTAATTGGCTTGTGTGGAGAAGGTCTGCCATGTTGAGTCATTAGTTGTAGTTCTATATCTCTATCATGTACTCCTCTATTTGCAGTAATACAAATGCTTTCCACCAATATTGTTCTTATGTGTGATGATGTTGTGTTGTTTACCTGCTTAACTGTTTACATAGATCTCTTATTGTATAGATGCTCTTTACTTGTTTCTCTTTTCTGTGTCTTAACGGGTCTTGCAGCTTGGATCTGATGACCTCAGGGCGTGGAGCAACATTCAGGAGAAAGGATAGCGAATAAAAGAGGTAAGACATCTAGTACTTGATCCTTAAGTAGATCTAGGAAACGTGTTTGTAGTCTATTCTATTTGTTCTAGACTCGCATTGAGCTAGGGATATCTGTTAAATTTTTAGAATTTACTTCAATCTGATCTAGGATCTTAATTGAGAGAACAACATGTACAACAAATCTACAGCATATCAATCATGGACACAATAATGCAAGCACACAAGAGACACAGAGTTTACTTGGGGAAAACCATAAAGGTTAAAAACCCCAATAACTTCCTCAGAGATAGATAGATCAATGATACAACTAGAACACAAGAGATAGTCTTCTCCTAGCAGCAGAGCCTCCTCCTCCACAAGTGCGCCACTCTCCAAAGTGTGAGTGAGAGAATAGAATGTGTAAAATGAGAGAGACACACTCTCTATTTATACACTAACTTGACTTGACCTTTACTCAACTAGGTCGGCCTCAACTTAACCACTTAACATAATGCTAATTGGGCCGACCCCCACTAGGGTGGTCTAATAACCCTTTGACCCACATGGCCGAACCCCAATAGGGTGGTCTAATAACCCATCAAGTATAAGTTACTACACTTACAATATAAATGAAGACACTTCCGTATAGAGGAATAATAACATCTCTATAGGAATACAACCACTTCCATATAGAGGAATAATAACATCTCTATAGGAATATAATATACATATATGTGAAATACATTTCGAAGTTACATATACATCCACACTCCCTCTTAACTAGGAAGGTATTTCTCGACACAGGTCTTCTAGCACAAGTCATCTTCTCTGGATCATCGTCACTGGATAATCATCATCGAGTCATCATCATCATCACTGCTACTGCTATCTCAATCAATCTCTGAATCTACTCGTCATAGGAAGTTCTACAGAGCCAGTCCTTTTTCATACTGGATGTAGGCCCACCACTTGCAGGTCTTCATCATCTGTGCGAATGGTCTGATAGAGGTGGCCTCTCAGGACTAATTTTATGTGCGGATGCAATACCGGAAAGAGTATCCCAGGAACATTTATGTGCCTAAGCACGACCGACAAGATCTCCCAGGACTGATTACATGCATCTCCTCCACAATACCTTTAAAGAGCATCCTAGGAACATTTATGTGCCGCAACACGACTGGCAAGATCTCTAAAGAGCATCCCAGGACTTATTACGAGCACACAGCTCAACCTCTCGGATCTCCAGGACTGATTACATGTGGATAGACAAAACCTTTAAAGAGCATCCCAGGAACATTTATGTTCCATAGCACGACTGGCAACATCTCTAAAGAACATCCCAGGACTAATTACGAGCACACAGCTCAACCTCTTGGATCTCCAGGACTGATTACATGTCTCCGTAGTAATACCTCATCCCAGGATTGATTATGAGCACACAGCTCAACCTATCGGATATCTGAGGACTGATTACATACTACATAGCAATACCAGAAAGAGTATCCCAGGAACATTTATGTGCCGCAGCACGATCGGCAAGATCTCCTAGGTCTGATTACTTGCTATTTACACAACCTACCACATATCATCTCTAACCTCCAAGTATCAACCTGATACTCATGATGCAACGGATCATCATCGCACAAAGCATCATCCTGATGCTCATGATCACACTGATCATCATCACTATACCATCCTGATACATATCATCTGGAGCAACATCCTGAAGCTCATCATCATGATCATCCTGATCATACAATGCATCCACCTGATGCATACCAAGTATCTACCTGATACATATCATCATACACGATCCACCTGATCATACAGTGTATCTGCCTGATACAAATACAAATACATGATCCACTTGATCATACAGTGTATCCACCTGATACAAATACAAATACATGATCCACCTGATCATACCTGATACATATCAACATACATGATCTCAGTATCCACCTAATACATATACAGATACATGGTCCAAGCATCCAAGATGATGCATATACATATACAGAGTAGTAACTGGAGCATCATCCTAATGCTCATCATCCATGATCCTCCTAATCATCATAGCATCGTCCTCTTCAGATCATCTCATCATCCACGAAGCACAGCCCATATGCACATCATCCAACACTTACACCACCGACATGGGAGAACACATCTACCACCATTCGGGGAAGGCTCCAGCCCTTACTTTTTCACCATGGGAGAACACATCTACCACCATGTGAAAAATGGCTCAGCAATTACATCACGACCAAGGGAGAACATATCGACCATGTTGGAAAATATCATGTGCATCTGCATCTTTCGGACTCATCACTTCCCTTTGGAAGGAACCTTGATCTGAAGTGCACCAAGCCTCTCTTTGAAGTACTCAAACTGCACTCTGGCCAATCGCTTGGTCAATACATCTGCAACCTGCTCATCCGTCGCAACACACTCTGCTTCGGCTGTACTCAGTGCTACGCAGGACTGCTTCCTGCTAAACCAAGAGATCACACCTAATCCCATACTGAAGCAGCACCCAGAAGTGTTCTTCCTATCTGTAGCACTGCATGCCCAATCTGAATCAACATAACCTTGCAGGTTAAACTTTTGATTCTCATCATACTTGAGCCCATAATCAACTGTACCCTTCAGGTACCTCAGAATATGCTTTACAGCAACCAGGTGAACATCTCTCGGATTCGTCAGGAACTGGCTCAATGTGTTCACCACAAAGCAAATATATGGTCTCGTGTTCGTCAGGTACATAGAGGACCCAATCATCTGATGATACATCGTGACATCGACCGGATCAGATGAAGCATCACACAGAAGCTTCAGGTTTGATGCCATAGGTGTGGCCATAGCCTTACAGTCCATCATCCCGAACCTCTTCAAGATATCTACTGCATACTTCCCTTGTCCAAGGAAGATTCCATCTACACTCTGCCACACCTCCATACCAAGAAAGTAGTGCATCATACCCAATTTCTTCATCTCTAACTCAGAAGCAAGCTTCCACTGTGTGTCGGCAATCAATCTGTCATCTCCTATTACAAATAGTTCATCCACATACAGGAGTAGAATCACAGGATTCCCTTCCTCAACCTTGTAGTGAAGGTTGGAATCCGCTTTACTCTTGGTAAAGCCCAAACTGGATAGAAAGATGTCTATCCTACCAAGTTCTGCACACATATATGACTACACCATTCAAGAAGGCTGTCTTGAAATCCATCTGGTGTATCTTCCACTTCATCACTGCAGCCAGAGCAAGTACTGATCTAATGGAAGTGTATCTGGCTACAGGAGCAAAAGTCTCTATGCTACCACCTGCAGCATGCTTGATCTAATAGTTCCATTTGGAAGCCACAACAAACTTCCCTTCAGCTCTTGGGACCGCATCCCAAATATCGTGCTTCATGATCGACGGATCATGGCATTCTTCCCGTATCCTGGGAACTTCAATATCTTCAATATTTTCAATAGATAACTTTGTTGTTGAACAAATGTTGTAGTCCTTCTTTTGTAGGTGATGGTATACGATCTTTCCTACACAACAAGTTAAATTGCATGATTAAAAAACATCTCATAGTTTTCAGAACAAATTCTTACAAATAAATAAATATGTCATACAGTCATGCAATTATCTTAGCCAATGCTTCAATACAACATTTATCCATATCCCATAACTTTCTAGATGCCTTCCAATCTCTACCAGAACATTGTTAAGAGTGTGCACAACTCCTAACATGTCAGCAAAGAGGTTTCATTCTAGATAAGTAGCAATGGAATGTTGTACAGTGCCATAGGCCACTTACCCATGTATATTAGTAGTATACTGTTCATCAATGCACCTATTCTAATATGCATAATACACAACCCAATTCTAGGAACATAAGCATATACATCATTGAATAACATTATGTAAGAAATGGCAATTCAAATACTTATCTTTGTTTGGTTGCTGGGTGGACTCCATTCTGATGTGGATTTTGAGAAGTGATCAACTCCCTCTGAATATCTGCATCCTTGTAGAAACTACTGAAGTGTGCTCCTTTGCTTTCTTGCAGGAACAACTGGAGTGTGCTCCCTCTTGAACTTTGCTTCCTGGATTACCTGTCCTTGAACTTACATCCATCCTTAATCACTATGCATGCTTATTAGTATCATCATTGTGTTATCCTTGAGGTCTCATACATAACCACACATTTATTAGTATAATCTTAATACTATCAAAACACAATAATCTCAAGCATGTATAGTCAGGATCATTTCAAACATAGATAATAAACATTAGTATTCAAGGTTTCAGGGAAGTCTTATTTTACTCATACATATTCTTATTTGATCATAGGACTCTTCTGGTTATTTGAATCATCAATCAAGATAAGAGATATAATATGCATAAAACCCGTGATTATTCAAACCTATACCTTCATGATTCTTCTGGTTAGTCATATCATCAATTATGGTAAGAAACATAATATGCATACAACCATGATTATTCAAACCTACGACTTCATGAATAATCATTATCAACAACACAACAGTATAAGATCATAACACAAGGTAGGATTCTAGCTTGATATAGGAAAAACATACCTGGATTAGCATGCTAGCTAGTTATGTCTAACATACCTGCATAATGTCTTCTGGTTCTCTTCAGTGACTTGTGCTAGTAACCTGGATGTCTCATAGGTTAACCATTGTAGGACCAAGTTATACATACCTCGAAAGTATATCTTCTATGTGATCCATGACAATGGATGAATCTTTGTCTTCATGTCACCATGATCATATGGTCTTGAAGTAGAACATGATTTGTCTTTCTTGGTGTACCTTTTATGTTAGCGAACAACATAAACCTCATACAACATCACAATGCATTAGTACATTCATAAGTGTCAAAACCTTAATCAATGAATATCTTCTATTAAGGTGATACGACAAGTCTAGTAATTAATCAAGATTGTACTGTAATGATATGAAGACAAACATATGATAAACTTAACCATGAAACATACCTGTAAGCCATACCTATCAAGATTGCTTGTAATCTTCTTATGGAAGGCCTTAGCCTCATCTCCCTCTGAAACAGGAAGTTCTTCACTTATGCAGGTGACCAATCCATCCTCTTCTAGGATTAACCCAATCCATTTGATTTGTAGGATCTGGATCTGGAGCTGTAATAGGGTTTGTCAGAGAAACCCCAAAAATTCAAACTTTGAATTTGAAACTTCCGAAAGGATAGAAATATGCGCCTTGATGAGCAAATCCAGCTGGTATATTCAGAATTTGAAAACTGCAAAGTTTCACTCCTCAATTTTGCCTTTGAAACTTTCAGATTCATTGGACGTGACCTCGAACTAGGGTTTGATGAAGCCCACTCTTATGCCCAATCAAAAGGTTTGATCCAAAGCTCTAAGCTTCTATTTTTATGAGGAGCTTCCAGCCGTGGTCACAGATTTCAAAAATTCCCATTTTTGTAGAAGCCCTAATTTTCCACTTTTCTAATCAAAGTCCCGAACTAGGGTCTGATCAAGCCTAGCCTTCTGCCCAACCAAAAATTCTGATATTGGGCTCTAAATTTCGATTTTGATGAGTAGCATTCAGCCGTGGTCTCCAATTACAAAAATTCCAACTTTCTCTGAAGCCCTTAATTCCGGAAGCCATGAATGAAGGTGCTCAAAAATAATTCTGATTTGACAGAAATATGTACCTGATTGTTTCTAGCGTAACTCCAAACTTTTCGATCCACAGGGTCTGAAAACTTTTCTTAAGATAGACTGACCTGTTATCTTTCCATCCCGATAGGTATTCCCTCAATTGGATTCTCTGAGAGAGAGTTATGCCAAGTGTCGCAACGTGACCTGTTTATGGGATAATACCGGAGAGCAAACTTGTACAGCATGCCACATGTCACTGGTTAACCTTCAGCCTCTAAAACATTTTTCTGTGATAGCCCGACCTGTTATCTTTCCATCCTAATAGGTATGACCTAAATTGGATTCTCTGAGAGAGAGTTATGCCAAGTGTCACAACGTGACCTGTTTATGGGATAATACAAGAGAGCGAACTTGTACAACATGCCACGTGTCACTGGTTCAACTTCAGCCTCTGTCAAATTTTTTTTGAGATAGTACAGTCTGTGTACTACCTGTCACTTTTTATGAAATTTCATTTGGAGCTTCCTAGCCGAAGTTATGACCTTTTTCCCAAGGTCACCTGATTTTGACTCAGATCTGGAAGAGGCCGAAACCCTATATTGTACAAATCATAAATCACAAAGTAAAACTAATTAGAGTTTTTCCTTTGGACACAAGGTACATGGGGATCTGATCTTGGACCTGTAAAAGTTTCAAATCTGAAAACTTTGCCAAATCGGATTTATAGCGAAAGTGCTATGATGACTATTTTTTGCTATATCAAGCCCTATCATCGTAAGTGCAACAAGTGTCATACATGCCATATCATGCATTCTTTCAGGCTAGCTCTGATACCATGTTAAATTTTCAAAATTTACTTCAATATGATCTAGGATCTTAACTGAGATAACAACATGTACAACAAATCTACAGCATATCAATCATGGACACAATAATGCAAGCACACAAGAGACACAGAGTTTACTTGGGGAAAACCATAAAGGTGAAAAACCCCAATAACTTCCTCAGAGATAGATAGAGCAATGATACAACCAGAATACAAGAGATAGTCTTCTCCTAGTAGCAGAGCCTCCTCCTCCACAAGTGCACCACTCTCCAAAGTGTGAGTGAGAGAATAGAATGTGTAAAATGAGAGAGACACGCTCTCTATTTATACACTAACTTGACTTGACCTTTACTCAACTAGGTCGGCCTCAACTTAACCACTTAACATAATGCTGATTGGGATGACCCCCACTAGGGTGGTATAATAACCCTTTTACCCACATGGTCGACCCCCAATAGGGTGGTCCAATAACCCTTTGACCCACATGACTTATACAGGGCCGACCCCAACAAGGTGGTCTAATAACCCATCAAGTATAAGTTATGACACTTACAATATAAATGACGACACTTCCGTATAGAGGAATAATAACATCTCTATAGGAATACAATATACATATATGTTAAATACATTCCAAAGTTGCATATACATCAACAATATCCGGCTCGCCTCCGGTCGAGTGGATTGTCCTGTAACAGGTACCTCAGAATATGCTTTAGAGCAACCAGGTGAATACCTCTAGGATCTGTCAGGAACTGGCTCAATGTGTTCACCACAAAGCAAATATATGTTCTCGTGTTTGTCAGGTGCATCAAGGACCCAATCATCTGACGATACATAGTGACATCAACCGGCTCAAATGAAGCATCACACAGAAGCTTAAAGTTTGATGACATAGGTGTGGCTATGGCCTTGCAATCCATCATCCTGAACCTCTTTAGGATCTCTACTGCATACTTCCCTTGTCCAGGGAAGATCCCATCTGTACTCTACCACACCTCCATGCCTAGAAAATAGTGCATCATCCCCAAGTCCTTCATCTCGAACTCGGCAGCAAGCTTCCTCTTGGTATCGGAAATCAAACCATCATCACCTGTAACAAACAGGTCATCCACATACAAGAGTGGTATCACAAGGTTTCCTTCCTCAACCTTGTAGTAAAGGTTGGAATCCTCTTTACTCTTGGTAAATCCCAAACTGGATAGAAATTTGTCTATCCTACCATACCAAGTCCTAGGAGCTTGCTTCAAGCCATACAAGGCTTTCTTCAACTTACACACATATGACTCCCTGTCATGTGTCTCAAAACCTAGTGGCTGCTCCACATACACTTCCTCCTCGGCTACACCATTCAAGAAAGTTGTCTTGACATCCATTTGGTGTATCTTCCATTTCATCACTGTATCCAGAGAAAGTATTGATCTAATGGAAGTTTATCTGGCCACAGGAGCAAAAGTCTCTTCATAATAAATCCCTTCTTTCTAAGAGAAGCCACGAGCTACAAATCTCACTTTGTATTTCTCTATGCTTCCATCTGTAGCATGCTTGATCTTGTAGATCCACTTGGAAGTCACCAAATACTTCCCTTTAGGTCTTGGAACTACATCCCAAACATCATTCTTCATGATCGACTGGTATTCCTCGACCATGGAATCCTTCCATTCTTTCTTTTCCGCTACTTCTTCATAACTAGAAGGTTCTTTGTTCATAATGTCATAGAGTAAGGCAACATAGCTGGTATGAGCTCTAGTTCTCTTCCTTGCTTTGTGTTCTTCTTCTGGAATGCCATACCTTTCTGCATCTTGAATGAACTCTCTATCCCATGCAGGTTTCCTCTTGTGAGAGTTCTTCTCACTGGGTGGATCTACAGGTATTTGTGGATCTTCAACTTCACGATCTACTTCTGGAATTGCTTCATTCAAGGTGGTGTCTTGAAATTTGGTTTCCTTTGGTTCTTCATGATCTTCAACAGGTGCCTTCCTTGACTTGATGAAAGCTGAGTCTTCATCAAATGTTGCATCCCTGTTGACATCAATCTTCTTGAACCCTGGAAAGTATATTCTATATGCCTTCGAGCTTTCACTATACCCCACAATGATGCCCTTCTTTCCTGAAGGATCTAGCTTTGTACTCTTTTCATTTGGAACATGAGTGTATACTAGACAACCAAATATTATGAGATGGCTGACTTCAGGTTTCTTACCAGAGAATACCTCTTCTGGTGTCTTGTTGTCCAAAATATTTTGAGGTGTTATGTTCTGCACATATACAGCTATCCTAGCTGCTTCTGCCCATAGATGCATAGGCAGATCCTATTCATGTAGCATTGCTCATGTTGCTTCCATGATTGTTCTATTCTTCCTTTCTGCAACTCCATTATGGTATGGATTGTAGGGAGCAGTCAACTCCCTCTTAATCCCTGAATCACTGCATAACTTCTTGAAATCACCTGAAGTGAATTCTCTGCCATTGTCGGATCTGAATGTCTTGATATCCTTATCAGTTTGATTTTCCATAAAGTAATTGAATTCCTTGAACTTATCAAACACTTCATCTTTGTTCTTGAAGAAGTAAACCCAAGTCTTCCTAGAGAAATCATCAATGAAAGAGACATAGTATACATACCCACTCAGAGAACTGGATGACATCGGACTGCATACATCAGAGTGGATAATTTCCAAGATTCCTTTAGCTTTGCTTTCACTGCTTGGAAATTCCTTCTTAATGTTCTTTCCTTTTGCACATCCTTTGCGAACACCTTCATGCTTTGTCTTGATTTCAGGAATACCCTCTACAGCTTTATTTGCAATTGGTAGTGCTCTATAGTGCACATGTGCAAGCCTTCTATGCCAAAGTTCACTTGGCTCCATGGATTCATGTACCATAGCATGTTTAGGTTGTCCCTTCAATTTGTACAATCCTCCCTCTTGCTCTCCAATCACTACTGCATCATCTATAGTTTTACCTTTTGGCCACATTAGGACTTGTCCATCTACAAATGAAACCTTCATGCCTTTTGCATCCAATGCAGATATGGAGAGTAGGTTCTTCTTAAGCCCAAATACATAGAGAACATCTTTCATCTGCAAGGACTTCCTAGAGTCTAGGTTGTAGGAAGCTTCACCACTTCCTTTAATAGGATATCGGTAGTCATCCCCAAGTTTCACCTTACGGAGTGACTCATGTTCAGATAGATTTACAAAATATTCTTTAAACCCAGTCATGTGTTTGGAAGCCCCACTATCAATAAGCCAATCATTACATCCATGATAGATAGTACCTGTGAGAGCAAAGATTAGAACATATTCATCCTCACTTGATGAGTTTTCACTTTCTGCTCTAGCCTTCTTCTTGGGAAGTTCATCATCCTCAGCAGCATGAGCATGATATATTTTCTTGTTGCCCTTCTTCTTATTGATGTTGGAATCTCTTTTGTTCTTTGGACAATATCAGGCAAAGTGTCCCTTCTCATTACACGTGAAGCATCTACCATGGGAGTTATTCTTAGATTTCTCCCTATCTGTATGGTGAGAAGATTTCCTATGAGATTTTTCCTTCTTGAATTTGCTTTTCTTGGCATGTGTTGTGAGAGCTTGATCTTCATTCCCCATCTTTTCTTCTCGGGCCACAAGCCTAGATTCTTCTTGAGAGCATTCTTCCCACAGCCTACTAAAGGAGATTAGTTTTCTTCTTGCACATATTCCCTGGATGAAGGAGTCCCATGACCTAGGTAGGCCATTCAATGTGGTCATGACAACTTCACCATTGTCCACTACTCCATCCATAGATTCAAGTTGTTCCTTCATTTGAGAGACCTTAGAGAAATAGGATTGAATGGTCTCTCCATTCTGAAGATTTACCCCTTTCAATTGATTCTGCAGAGTCATCTTCCGATTTATGTTCTTTCCTTCAAATAGATTTGTTACGGAATCAAACATCTCCTTAGGTGTCTTTAGAGATGACACATGTGGTATGAGATGGTCTTTGATAGAATCAACAATGATCCTCTTTTCCTTGACCAAGTTCTTCTTATGTAAGGCCTTAGCCTCTTCTTCCTCTGGGATAGGGACCTCAAAACTTATGTAGGTGTCCAATTCATTTTCTTCCAGGATTAACCCAATCCTATACTTCCATGCTCGGAAGTTATTAGCCCCTTGTTGATGCCTTGGGGGTGCAGGGTAAGTGCAAAGTGCTGGAATGGGTTCCAAGGCACACAGCAGGGGATGAAAACACAGCCAAAGGCTTTGAAAGAACCTGTGCAAGGGAAATTCTATGCTCGAGCTGTTTGGTGTGGTAATCACCCACGGATATTTGGCCTCCGCTGGCACTCTATGAGTAAAATATTTGATCTTCAAAGATCAGTTTTCCTATCAAGGAAAACTAAGTGAAAACTAGTTACCAAAATCTAACTTAACCTACCTTAGGAAAGAACCTATTCTAAGTCAGATCTAGCCTAAAAGGAAGATTTGATGTTGTGCAGATCAGATTTGAAGTGTGATGAACAAGTAGTTAAGTACCTTAAAGAGAAATGTCTTTGGGTTCTTCACTTGTTAATTAAAGTATTATCAGTTAATAAAAATTAAGTGACAATTCTTCAAAGTGTTTAAGCCTATTCAAATATCTGATCTGTAATCATTGTGTTAATTGAAAAATTAACATTTGATTATACATATTCATTTGCATAAATATAAAAGTGAAAACGTTCAATTAAAGAAATTTAATAGAACAATTTTGACCATAATCCAGACATATAGAGAAATCAATATGAGAGATCTTATGCATTAATGAATGTCTTGCAAAAGATTGAACACATAATCGATGACAAATTTGAAACATTAACTCAGCAATTCCCAAAGAAATTTGTAGAACAATAGGAGGTGAATTAAAAGATAACTTTCTTGAATAGAGAAGTCTTGTACAAAAATTACAATGACTCCGATAAACAGAGTATCTTCACTCCAAACTCCTGCCGAATTGCAATTCCAAAATTCCCAACCCTTTACTAAGGGAAACATTCCTCCTTATATACTAATTTACATAAGAGTTCCAAAAGGAGAAATTCTACAAAATATGGATTACAAAATTGGATCTAACCATCGATCCAAGAAATCTTGCTATTTTTAAGCTTAAGAGATTTTCCGCCACCTTTCACAAAAGAAAGAGTTGTTCTTTAATCAGATAAGGTCTTGTGACACCATAAAAATTCAATCACAGATTGTTCACTATCATTGACAGGTGGTGTGGCTCGCAGAGCATCCGTTGTAGGAAATTCGGGGTCGGGGAACCCACTGTCAAAAATAGAGAAATCCATTAAAGGATTTACTTCAGGAATGGTAGCCAACATGTCAGGTTCTTCATTGATTATAATGTCCTATATAACATCAGTATCGAGATCAGTTGATTCCTCCAGAATTTCCTTCCTTTGCTCTTCAGGGTTTTGCATGTAGGCAGACAAAGTTTCGAAGTCTTCTTCACTGCTACCATTACTAAGATCAGGAACACCTGCATCAAACGGTGGTGAGAACATTTCTTAATACAACAAGTGGTAGAGTTCTTCATTTTCAACCTGAAGATTAGAAAATTCACCATCTGCATGAATATTACTCATTCTAAATGAGTCTTGGATAGTAGGATGCAAAAAAAAAAAAAAAACCACACAGAGTCTTACATCTTCCAGAAGGAAAGGGATGAACTGGAGATTTCATGTTAATTGCTATTTAAAGGCCAACAAGCAAGTCGATGATAATCGAGCGGGGCAATCTGTAATGATTAAAATTATCTAGTCAATTCATTGTAATTACTTCAATTGTAATGAAAAGAGCCAAAGTATGTGCCAGTCGGATCAAAGCTTGTGCGAAGTACGAGTTCAATTACTACTCGCATGATTTTGAACTGCCTTTATGATCACATCGTCACAAGCAATCTTCCATCAATAATTATGACTGGTGATTAATAATGGAGACAAAGGTTATGGTGATAAAGTTGATGTGCAAAAAGGTCTCGACTAGGAGTTCCAGTACACGGGCTATCAATTCTTCGCACGTAACAAATCCGATCATTAAGAGGTGGAAAAAAAATGACAAGATGTCAAATCTCGAGTCCATACATGGAAAAATTAAGGCAGAGAGATGGCGTCCATCCAACTTGAAGTAACTGATAGACTTGTAATAGTGTCCGCTGTCATGAATTACACAGAAAAATGATAATTTGGCAGAACCAGGTTTCAAAAGACAAGATGGCAAAGCCTGACTTAACTGATTACCCAAAATCAACATGACCGCGAGAACATAACAAATGGATGACAGAGATTAACCGGAGTGGAATGCAGAATCGGGTTCAAACGTTTTAATGGAGTTCTTATTCAAAGATCCCGCAAGCCGAAACCCAAAAGTACGGTTTTGCGGGTTGTGGGTTCACAAAAACGGAAGTAAAAAAAGGATTTTCGAAAGCCGAAAACCTACTATGCGGGTGGCAGGCTTCGGAATGTTAAACTGTGACGTAAAATAACCATCCCGAAAGTTGCATCCCGAAATTACGAGTTGCGGGTTTCGGGAACACACCAAATAAATGAAAAAAAACACAATCCCGAAAGTCGAATGCCACCATTGCGAGTTTTTGGGTTTCAGGGTAATTATTTCTCAGTCTTATTACAGAATGATTCCGCAACCCACAGCGATCGGGTTGTGGGTTTCGGAATTACCAAAACCAAAACTTAAAAAACAACAGTCCCGCAACCCACACCTGTCGGGTTGCGGGTTTCAGGTTCTCCAAATGTCGAGTTTCGGGATATGATAAAAGTCAACAAAATACTCAAAAGTTTGGCTCTTTTCATCCTGAAACACTTTGGAAGAAATAATCAAACCCTTACAAACAAGTAGACTAGAAGCATGGGTGAAGAATTTTTAGAGGTAAAATCAAAATCTAAAATTTTCAAGGTGACTCACCCAAACACCTTTGCGTTTATTAAAATTGGGGGTTCCTATGCTTAGCTAAGCATGGGATCTGTTGTGGCTACAACAAATGGTGATTGGCTGGGAAGAACCAGTTATCTCTGCAATCAAATCCATCTAAAGACAACATGTCAATCAACCGATTTCTTGAAACTCAATTCAAAGAAGATACTCAAAAGATAACAGCCAACAAACAGTGAATATAAAAATGGATAAATCTCAATCAGTGACCATTTTGAAGATAACACTCATCCGATAAGGATATTTAGAGAGTAATACCAAATCTTTACCATGATGTAATCATTGAAAAACAGCTTGTATTGAACCTGGGCACAGTCTTAGAAATGCTCATGGATATCCTAATTACAGATCCCCTTGGTTTATTAATTATATGTATATTCAGTGATCCTCTATGGATTATATATATACTCCTTTATCTTTTCTTTTGTCTTTTCTTTCTTTTCTTTTTTTTTTATATTTTGTCCCTCTTTTTTTTTCTTTTTTTTATACATAAAACCTTGTTGATACGAGACCACTGTATTGACTTGGTGATCAGATGAAAAAGCGCCATTCACAGGCCTGATCCGAAAACTGGTCAAGCTAGCTCGATGACGAGACTCCTTGTCTTCTAGATGCAAGACCAAAAGAAATTATCATGGCTTGGTAACCACATAGTGATAACTCCAGTCCAAGGCCAAACCCATGATCATAGTAGGGTTGGCTTGTGATAAGACCCCCTGTTCTTGTATACAACAAAAATCCCATAATGAAAGACAAAGCAATTTATTTTGGCATAGGTTACAAGGAATTACCATGGCTTGGTGACCATATAGTGATAATGTTACTCACCAGTGCTTTGCAGATCATGAATGGACCGACTTGTAACAGGATCTTCCACCTTCCAGCAGAACTGAAAGTCATCTTCCAAGTGTGGTGGCTTGATGTGAAGATGTCATTCCACTTTAAACACCTATGAACCTAATGGGCTGGCTTGATAACAAGACCGCCGACCTTGTAACTTATAATTTTAAACAAAATTCATATTCAAAGTGATCGTAAAAGGATCCATGAGCAATCGGAACTGGTCACGTTATTATGATATGTCGTTCAACCATGAAACACCAGATAGAAAAATGATGACCATCCTCCGTACCTCAATTACACAAATAAAGCATGGTGAAAGATAATGATCAAAGTGAAAAGTATCCAAAGGCACTGCACTTATTTGACTGTTTATTCTTTAGAGCAAATTCTAATCATAAGCCAAGAAGTAGGATGAATCACAATGTTGAAACTTCAGAAGCAGTTGTTGCTAAGAAAAGTGATCATAGGCCATTACCACAAGTGTGAAGCCTTATTAATGAAAACCAAAACAAAACAACAAAATTAATCAAAATGTCCAAACAAGAAAAGAAATGATTAAAAAGAAAAACAAACCACACCTATGTACAAGTGCACCAGATTGTTCAGACAAAAAACTTTTTGAGAAGAGACACATTCACTGGGAAGGTGTCTACAACTCCCTCTAGCGTCTGTAGTCGAACAGTGTTGGGACCAATCTTTTCTGTAATAATGAAAGGTCATAGCCAAAGGCACTGAAACTTGGTGTACTGATTCTTATCTTTACGTTGCTTATCCCACCTTAGAACCAGGTCACCAACAGAAAATTCCCTGTCAGATGAATATTTTTCATCAAACCATCTCTTCACCATCTGCTGATGATGATACAACTTGTTCTTGGCTATTTCCCTGTCCTCCTCTAGCTTCAAGAGGGTGTCAATTCTTTGTTGGAGGGGAGAAGAATCATCTTCTTGGACAGACTAGGCCAATTGTAGCGAAGGAATGGTAAGATTGGTGGGAAGGATGGCTTCTTTCTCATAAACCAAATAGTAGGGAGAATTTGAAATTTTTGCTTTTGGGCTAATTCGATCTGCCCATAATGCATTATACAACTGCGTGTGCCAATCTCAGTGATGAGAAGCTACAGTCTTCTTGAGAATATTTATCAGGTTTTTGTTTGATGACTTAGCCAAACCATTACCTTGAGGATAATAATTGGCATAAAACTTATGTTTAATCCTCATCTCAAAGGCATATTCAGTTATATCGATTGAAGTGAAGTAGGATGCATTATCAAAAACTTAGTACTCTGGAGTGCCAAAGCGTGTGACGATCTAGCTGTCAAGGAAAGAGATTACTTGGGCGACATTACATTGTTTAAGAGGAGCTGTCTCCACCCATCTAGTGAAATAGTCTGTGGCTATGAGGATATACTTATGTTGGAGGGATGAAGGAGGGTTTATAGGCCCAACAAAATCCAGTCCCCATTGTTGAAATGGAAACTGAATTGTAACCGATTGTAGAGGAAATGCAGGTTTCCTAAACTTCCCTGTGCATTTATGGCATGGCTCACACTTCCTCACATAAGCATAAGCATCTTTAAACAACGTGGGCCAATAATATCCAGCCCTAAGAATCTTGTGTGCTGTAGTCTCTCCTGAAAAATGGCCTCTAGCAGGACCTGCATGAAATTGAAACAAAATGTCATCAGTTTCATGTTTTTCCAAGCATCTGAGAAATAATCCATCATAATTTTTTCTAAAAAGAACTTTATCAATGAATTGATAAGGAGCAGATTTCAGTCTTAAAGCCCTCCTTTTCTTAAAATCAAGGGTTTCGGGAGAAAACCCATGGTTCAGGAAAAATCTGATATCGTTGCACCATTCCGATGTCGGGGCATTTATTCCTCCTGATCCCATTCGGACTGCTGCTATGCGGGGTCATTGGATTGCGCAGTAAGAAGACAAAGACCTTGTCCTTTGACAAATTTAGCCGGCCTAATCTCAAGATCATATTCTTGTAGGGCGGTCATCCAATGGGCCCTCTTTTCCCCCAATTATTTCTGGATGAGGACATTTCTGATAGCAGAATATGGAACAATGACTTTGGTTCGAGACTTCAGCAAGTAGGGTCTGTAATGTTTGACGGATTTATAGACTGCATAGGCTTGCTTATTGATCTGCAAGTATTTAAGCTCTGTACCTTTGAATGTTCAGCTCATAAAAGAGATCGGGATTTCAGTATCATTGTCAAGCTTTTGAGTTAAGATAGCTGCATAAGAAGATTCAGTGGCAAAAGTATAAAGAATGAAATCCTTATCAAAATCTAGGGACATGAGAGCAGGAGCTTCTGCAATGGCCTTTCAAATTTAGATAAATGCATCTCTCTATTCCTACGTCCAAGTAAACTGCACATCTTTCTTAACCAAAAGTTGTAGTGGTTTAACAATCTGGGCAAAATTTGGTACAAATCTATGTACAAAATTAATCTTAACTAAGAAGGATTGCATTGCTTTGCGCAAGCCTAGTAAACCAATCTTTGAAATAGCCTCTGTACGTTCAGGATCGATAATCATACCTTCTTTCGAAACAATGAAGCCCAGAAGCTTTCCTTCTGTTACTGCAAAAATAGATTTCTTCGGGTTGAGAGAAATACTAAATTTCCTGCAGTGATCAAAAACTTGTTTCAAAGCAAACACATGTTCATGTCGTTTTTTAGAGTAAATAGTGATATCGTCAAGGTAAACTACACTAGAATTATGCATTAACCCTTGGAAAGCTATATCCATAGCTCTCTGAAAAGTAGCCCCTGCATTGATCATCCCGAAAGGCATCTGTCTATAGGCAAAAGTACCCAATGGGGTCCTGAAAGTTGTTTTCAATTGATCGTCCGGAGCAACCATAACCTGGTTATACCCCGAAAAACCATCTAGGAGGGAAAACATCTTTGACCTGGCTACCTTTTGAAGAATCTGCTCCATTGGTGGAACATGATAGTTGTCTTTCTCAAAAGCCCGATTTAGGTTCCTAAAATCGACACACAGTCGAATTTCCCCGCTTTTCTTACGGACAGGTACTAAGTTAGAGATCCATTGAGTGTGCCTGACCGGAAAGATAATTCGAGTACTGAGCAGCTTCTCCAGCTCCTTTTTTACAGAAGGCTCCAAACTGGGGTGCATCTTCCACAGCTTTTGTTGAAATGGCTTAAGCTTTGGTTTCATGGGTATATTATGAAACATGATGCTATTGTCAAACGTTTTCAACTCGTCATACGTCCAGGTGAAAACATCCTTATACTGTTTACACAATGCAATAATGGCTCTGCATTCTTCAGGGGTACAATCAACTCCCAAATTGATGAATTGAGGTTCCTGTTTAGTGCCTAAGTTGATCCGCTCATAGTTCAAGGATGAGCTTTGCGTTTTACAATTAGTTTGAGATTTGAACTTGTCCTGTAAATCGTAAAACTTTTCTAGATTGATCACATACTTCGAGATGACGTTTGAGGAATCAATGAGAGACTTTTCATGTTTTGCTTCTTCGATGGCCATGTCTTGAAACGTATCCTGAGCAGTTAGGAAGTCGAGTATCTGTCAGTCATCATCAAACACTTTCCAATTAGTCACATTATCCGAAATCGATGGTATGTACATCAATTCGATAGAAAACGTTTGAGGAGATAGACCTTCTGGCAGGATTAGTCTAGAGGGTGTATTTGCTAACAGGTCTGCATCAAAATTTTGTGACCTGGGAATTGATTTAATATTGAATGCTGAAAATGAGTTGGTTAGATCCCTTACCAACTTTTGATAATTATCCAAATGCAGAGATAAGCAATGTATCTTATTTCTGACTTGCTTGACTATAATTTCGGAGTCTCCATAGCATTCTATTGCTTGTACACCTAAATCAATGGCCTTCTTGAGCCCCTGCACAAGAGCTTCATATTCGGCTACATTATTAGTGCAATCAAATTCTAACCTACAAGCAATCATGATTTTCATTCCTTTAGGATTGATAAGATCACAACCCGCTCCAGCTCCCTCCTTGGACTTGGAGCCATCGAAAAATAAGGTCCATGAGATAGGGTCTAATATAAAATCTGTATTCACATTATATACATTATGCACAATTTCACCAGAAAAAGGTATAGAAGTGACCTGAGTGATATGTGATTCGTTTCGGATGCTTTCTTCTGGTGAGGCATCAGCTGGGAATTCACCGAAAAAGGTATCGAATGTAAATTGCTCTGCACGAGAGGTGAGATAACCAGCAGGTTCACTTGAATCATTAAGATCAGTAACTTTCTGTTTCATGAAAGGTTCTCTGCTGATCTTAATTTTATTCGGTTGACCATTGTAAGGAAACCATAAATGGGACCAGTCAGTTGCAAAGTAACCTTTAAGTTTCTCTGACTAGTCCCTGCTTAACCACATCACATAGGCTTCTGGTATGTCAACTATCTGATGGATCCTGGGATCAGTTGACAGCGTGAGCAAAACGTTTCTCAATTTGCCAACCAGTCTGACTTTGGATCTATCAAGTTGTACAATCTAGGTTGGATAGGGTTCCCACGTTGCATTCAATTTTCTGCAAACAGAGAGGGGCATCACATTTGATGATGCTCCCGAATCTATCATGCAGTTGTGTACATTCCGGTTGAAAATCTCAAAAGTAAGCAAGAAAGGAGGAGTTCTCTTACTTGCTAGTTTTTTATCATCAGTTTTAGTGACAGAGTCTAGATTATTATTTTGTGACTCTCTAGGTTGTTTGACTATCATGTTTTTAGGTAAAGAATCCCTCATAGCAAGAATCTTGAGTAGCTCAAACAGAGATATGTTTGCTTTGACTCTTTTCAAGTCTTCAACCAGGTTTTACTCCATTTGAGGGAGGACTGTATCCTTCTATGGGACAATCTTGTTTCTTGTGGGAACCAGGGGAGAAGATGGAGGTTCTTCAGGTGGCTGTGGTCTTGACCTTGTATTATAAGGATGTTGTGTGTTAAACACTGCCTCAGGTTCCTCTTCTTCTTCACACATAGGAAGTTCCAAAAAGCAACCCACAGCATCGACCTGTGGATCATCTTCTGCTTCTTGTTCAGGTAATGGAGGATCTGGGGTAGTTTGACCATTGGAAGTGTCAGGGGTGACTTGAGATTCTACTGCCAATGCTCTAAAAATAGAAAAGAGTTCATCATTTGTGAGTGCATCTGCGGGATTCGGTGGTGGTGGATTTTGTGGAGGCTGGTAAGGTCTCCTAAACGGTGGCCTTACAAAACCTCTGTTCCGATTTTGATTATCATTAGTGTTCTTCTTCAAATCCACCATCTCATTTGACATATTCTGAAGGAATTTTTTCATGTCAGTCAAATCAAATGGATCCTTGTTCTGAACTGTGGGTTTAGGGACATTCTCAATTTTCTTCTTGGAAGTAGAAGGTTGTCCTTCTGAAGATTCAGGGCTGTCTTCCAAACAAAAGATGTCCTTCTCAACTTGGATTGCTTCATCAAATGCTTCCAGTAAGGTACCCTTCTATGCCCTTTTGACCCATATTGTAATAGGGGGAGGCAGACCCTTTTCATAATAAGCCACCAACAATTCTTCAATAGGAAGAAGATTGGTAGGAATTCTGTTTTTGAGATATGAAAACCTTTGGTTAAAGTCTTTTACCCTTTCTTTTCGTTTGATTTTCATGGAGGATAATTCTAAGACAAGATCTTGCGGTGTTTTGTCATCCCCGAATTTCTAGGTGAAATATTTCTCAAATTCATCCCAGGAAGTTATAGATTGGGTCGGTAAAGCAAAATACCAAGTGGTCGCTCTACCCTCAAAGGTGTATGGAAAGAGTCTGCATACTACATCCTCATGTACCACACTTCTAAGCCTGATTGCCGACATGAAAGTTTTTATGTGATCCAATGTAGGTATCTTATCATCAGGGTTGTATTTAGGTAGCCATTTCTCAGGATTCTTTGGTAATCTATGTTGATCACCTAATATGAAAACTACACCTTGGTCAAGCAAAGGTCTGTTTTGACCTTCTCCAGCCATTGAAGGTTTTGGTTCTTCTTCTTCAAATGACGAACTAGAAGAATTCTCTTCATCTGAGGAAGATGATGAAGATGAAGGAGGGGACGATGGTGGACCACCGACTCCAAGATTTGGTTGACCTTGTGTTCCTACGAGAGTGGCCTCACGGTTATATTCAGGAGAATCTGGTCGATTAACTAGGTCTTGGTTTTCAGGTTGATGATCAGTTGTACGTTGATCCTCTATGTTAAAAATATTGGTATGCTGAACCTGTGGATCAGTGGTCTATGAGGTGGGAACTTGCTGATCTTCTCGACCGCTAGTTTACAAAATACCTTCTAAGTTTAGAGCTTCCAGGCCGTGTCTTCTTTGATCGGCAAGTCGTTGTTCTACTCTTAAAACCCTATCGAAAGATGTTTTCAATATCTGCTCTAACGAGATGGGTCCCCTTGTAGGTGACATGAAAATGATATCTCCTCTGTTCTCCTATTGTATCACAGGTGTGACAGGTATAACCGCAGGTTGTGTGGACGGGACAGGGAGAATCATAGGTTGTGTACTAGTTGGTTGTTCAGATGTTGAAGCCCTAGTCTGGCTTCGGGTTTGAACTGTTGAAGTACTCACTGGAGGAGGTTTATTAGTAGTCTGATTAGGCATGTTTTACTAGTTTCCCTCCTTCTAGCGCCATTTTTTTATGCCTTGGGGATGCAGGGTAAGTGCAAAGTGATGGAATGGGTTCCAAGGAAAACAACAGGGGATGAAAACCCAGCCAAAGGCTTCGAAAGACCCTGCGCAAGGGCAATTCTATCCTCGAGCTATTTGGTGTGGTAATCACCTACGGATATTTGGCCTCTGCTGGCACTCTATGAGTAAAATCTTTGATCTTGAAATATTAGTTTTCCTATCAAAGAAAACTAAGTGAAAATTAGTTACCAAAATCTAACTTAACCTACCTTAGGAAAGAACCTATTCTAAGTCATATCTAGCCTAAAAGGAAGAGTTGATGTTTTGCAGATCAGATTTGAAGTGTGATGAACAAGTAGTTAAGTACCTTAAACAGAAATGTCTTTGGGTTCTTCACTTGTTAATTAAAGTATTATCAGTTAATAAAAATTAAGTGACAATTCTTCAAAGTGTTTAATCCTATTCAAATATCTGATCTGTAATCATTGTGTTAATTGAAAATTAACATTTGATTATACATATTCATTTGCATCGAATCATTTTTATAAATATAAAAGTGAAAACGTTCAATTAAAGAAATTTAATAGAACAATTTTGAGCATAATCCAGACATATAGAAAAATCAATATGAGAGATCTTATGCATTAATGAATGTCCTGCAAAAGATTGAACACATAACCGATGACAAATTTGAAACATTAACTCAGCAATTCCCAAAGAAATTTGTAGAACAATAGGAGGTGAATTAAAAGATAACTTTCCTTAGTAGAGAAGTCTTGTACAAAAATTACAATGACTCTTATAAACAGAGTATCTTCAATCCAAACTCCTGCTAAATTGCAATTCCAAAATTCCCAACCCTTTACTAAGGGAAACATTCCTCCTTTTATAATAAATTTACATAAGAGTTCCAAAAGGAGAAATTCTACAAAATAGGGATTACAAAATCAGATCTAACCATTGATCCAAGAAATCTTGCTATTTTTAAGCTTAAGAGAGTTTCCGCCACCTTTCACAAAAGAAAGACTTGTTCTTTAATCAGATAAGGTCTCGTGGCACCATACAAATTCAATCACAGATTGTTCACTATCATCGACAGGTGGTGTGGCTCGCAGAGCATCCGCTGTAGGAAATTTGGGGTCGAGGAACCCACTGTCAAAAACAAAGAAATCCATTAGAGGATTTACTTCAAGAACGGTAGTCGGCACATGAGGTTCTTCATCGATTATAAAGTCTTATATAACATCAGTATCGATATCAGTTGATTCCTCCAGAATTTCCTTCCTTTGCTCTTCGGGGTTTTGCATGTAGGCAGACAAAGTTTTGAAGTCTTCTTCACTGCTACCGCTGCTAAGATCAGGAACACCTGCATCAAACGGTGGTGACAAAATTTCTTGATACAACAAGTGGTAGAGTTCTTCATTTTCAACCTGAACGTTAGAAAATTCACCATCTGCATGAATATTACTCATTCTAAATGAGTCTTGGATAGTAGGATGCAAAAAAAAAAAAAACACACACACAGAGTCTTACGTCTTCCAGAAGGCAATGAATGAACTGGAGATTTCATGTTAATTGCTATTTAAAGGCCAACAAGCAGGTCGATGATAATCGGGTGGGGAAATCTACAATGATTAAACTTATCCAGTCATTTCATTGTAATTACTTCAATTGTAATGAAAAGAGCCGAAGTATGTGCCATTCGGATCAAAGCTTGTGCAAAGTATGAGTTCAATTACTACTCCCATGATTTTGAGCTGCCTTTACGATCACATCGTTACAAGCAATCTTCCATCAATAATGATGACTGGTGATTAATAACAGGGACGAAGGTTATGGTGATAAAGTTGATGTGCAAAAGGTCTCGACTAGGAGTTCCAGTACACGGGCTATCAATTCGTCGCATGTAACAAATCCGATCATTAAGAGGTGGAACAAAAACGACAAGATGTCAAAGCTCAAGTCCGGACATGGAAAACTTAAGGCAGAGAGATGGCGTCCATCCAACATGAAGTAACTGATAGACTTGTAATAGTGTCCATTGTCATGAATCACACAGAAAAATGATAATTTGGCAGAACCAGGTTTCAAAAGACAAGATGGAAATGCCTGACTTAACTGATTACCCAAAATCAACATGACCGCGAGATCATAACAGACGGATGACGAAGATTAACTGCAGTAGAATACGGAATCAGGTTCAAACATTTTCATGGAGTTCTTATTCAAAGATCCCGCAAGCCGAAACCCAAAAGTACGGTTTTGTGGGTTGCGGGTTCACAAAAAAGGAAGTAAAAAAAGGATTTTCGAAAGCCAAAAACCTACTATGCGGGTGGTGGGCTTCGAAACATTAAACTGTGACATAAAATAACCATCCTGAAATTACAGGTTGCAGGTTTCGGGAACACACCAAATAAACAAAAAAAAACACAATCCCGAAAGCTGAATGCCGCCATTGTGGGGTTTGGGTTTCGGGGTAATTATTTCTCAATCTTATTACAGAATGATTCCGCAACCCGCAGCCGTCGGGTTGTGGGTTTCGAAATTACCAAAACCAAAACTTAAAAAACAATAATCCTACAACCCGCACCTATCGGGTTGCGGGTGTCGGGTTCTCCAAATGTCGGGTTTCGGGATGATGATAACAGTTAACAAAATACTCAAAATTTTGGCTCTTTTGAGCCCGAAGCACTTTGGAAGAAATAATCAAACCTTTACAAACAAGCAGACCAAAAGCATGGGTGAAAAATTTTTAGAGGTAAAATCAAAATCTAAAATTTTCAAGATGACTCACCCAAACACCTTTGCGTTTATTAAAATTGGGGGCTCCTATGCTTAGCTAAGCATGGGATCTGTTGTGGCTACAACACCCCTTCAAGATTATCCTCAAGCTTGGTGTGGTGAGACATCCTAAAGAGTACTTCAAATGGAAATAGAAAAGATTTAGGTCTTACCACTTGATTTGCAGAAATCTGGATCTGGTGCTGGATTAGGGTTTGTCAGAGAAACCCTAAAAATTCAAAATGTGAATTTCAAACTTTTGAAATGATAGAAATATGCGCCTTGATGCGATGATCAACCTGGTATATTTAGAATTTGAAATCTGCAAATTTTCACCCTTCAAAAATGCCTGAGTCTTCCCGGATTCACTAGGGAGGACCCTGAATTAGGGTTTGAGTTTCCCAGAACTTCACCCAACCAAAAAGTTTGATCCAAAGCTCTAAACTTCCATTTTTCCAAGGAGCTTCCAACTATGTCCTCAGATTTCAAACATTCCTATTTTTGTGGAAACCCTAATGTTTAGGGCAAAAAATGAAAGTGCCCATAATTGAGTTCTGATTGGACAGAAAGATGCGCCTTGCTAAGGAGAGTCAAAATACACTACTACCTTTCAAGATCTGTGGAGAGAAACCCAATAAATAGGAAACCCTAGTTTTAGCAACTGCATAGTGTCTTCTTCCCAGGTTAGCTCTAATACCATGTTAATCTTTTAGCATTAATTCAACATACTCTAGGATCTTTACTGAGAGAATAACATGTACAGCATGTCAAGTATAGCAATGCATATCAATCACACCAAGCAATCACATGAGACAATAGACACACAGAGTTTCACTGGGGAAAACCATAAAGGTGAAAAACCCCACAACTTCCTCAGAGATAGAAAGGGCAATGATACAACCAAAGTACACAGAGATAGTCCTCCTAGCAGCTGAACCTTCTCCTCCACTAGTGGGCCACTTTCTGAGTAGTGTAGAAGTGAATAATGAGATGATCAAATAGAGTGCCTCCCGCATTCTATTTATACATGACCTGACCTTCCTAATAACCTAGCAGGGCCGACTTGTCTAACTTAGTCTAATAACCCATGGTTATACTAATAAGGTCCGACCCCACACTCGGTGGTCTAATAACCCATCACATGCAAGTTGCGACACTTGTCAATACAAATGACGACACTTCCGTATAGAGGAATAATAACATCTTTATAGGAGTACAATATACATAGGTGAAATACATTTCAAAGTTACAATTACATCAACACTAAGCTATTTAAAACGGTCACGCAACATGGAGCCAAAGGGTACCACTATTTTACCATAACTAGGTTAATTTAAATAATAGGTTGAAATCAAACTAGTTTTTTTTTGAACAATTGAATTTCGTTCCTCCATACTAATAATTTCCTTCTGTCGTTCCACTTTTTATTTCTTCCTTGAAACTTCTTGATCGAATTCCATAATATCAACTTCTGAAATACTTCTCTTACTGGTGATATCAGATTTAGCTGCTGTCTGAACCAACATTGCCAAATTGCCTGTTTGTTCCATATTCACCTCTTTATTATCTTGTTCAAATTTGAATAAATTTGCCATTTCTTTCAATCCTTCTACTGTTTGATGATCAAAAGCCTTGTTTCCATTTTGATGTCTCCTTTGTGATAAAATTTGATGAGGATCATAATTAATCCATTCGGCCTCTTGGAAATCCATAATCTTCAGTAATTTTTCTACTATAGAGAGGGTTTCCTTATTCTTAATGATGAATGGACCAACTTTAAGAGGGAATTTCGCATCCGATGCTTTTTGAAAGCACAAAAATGTTATTCTTCTGAATGCAACCTTTGTCTAACAAATTCCAAGGAAAAAACCATCGCTGTTAAAAAGGTTGGCAACAGATATGGTGCTCTAGTAAAACCATACACCCTAATTATAGTATGTTCTCCATACAAGAACCAATCACCTGTTTAGCCTTCTGCTGTAGGCTACAAAGTTTCTTTCATTTCTTCTAACACTCAAGGTATTTCAGCATTCAAAATAATTTCGTAAACTTCTGCCATGATTTTATGGGTTAACTCAAACATATTGACCTGTTTAGGAAGGTCATGAGAAAAGATGGTACGAAGAAATTTGGATTCCGAAATGTTTGAACACACGAACAACTTTAGGAGATATGACTAATATCTGAAATGCTTCAATTGGTTGAAATTCACCAACTGGCCATGAATTGCTTTAGCTAGGAATTCATCAAAATTAAAACAACACACCGGACTCGACTGTGACTCTGGTAAAATTACTTGGAGAAGGAAACTTAACATAACTTCCGTGATTGACTTATCACTATCTAGACCTAAAATTTGACTCAACAAGGACAAAACTAACTGGGTATCTCACTGAAAGACATCAATACTCAAAGGGAATGATAGGTTTTCATGCGAATGACCATCTTTCAAGACTTGTAATAAAAACTTGTCTTTTTCTGCAGGACTGCAGTTTCTATAAAACTTTGCCAAATTTTCTTTGTTAAACGACTCAGGCATTTTGGGAAATGTTTCAGGTAAACGTAGAACCTCATGGACAATCTGCGCATTTACTCGGCATAGACTTTTGGTTGTTTTTACATTAATGATTACCTTTTGTCCCTACGAATAATTCGCCGCACACCAACAAACAAATTCGGGGAAGTGTAGGGTTTGTTCGACACAAAAATACTACAAAAAAGAACCAAAAACATTAAATACATCCTTTCCCTGCGACTTAAAATCCATTAATTTCTCCATAGACTGCGAAATACTACACACAGACAAAACAGGGTCGCAAATATCCCTTTCCCTGTCAAATAAAAGCTTCTCATTTTCATCTTAACTTTCATTGAAGGGAAGAAGGTCTTGGGTTTTCTCCATTTGGGACACAAAATCAAAACACTAAGAGTTTCGAGATACCTATGAAGTGGGCTTCTTGGGTGTTGTTCTAGTTGACGAAGACAATTACATTCCCGCGGGTTCTTTTCCTCTAGGGAATAAGCAACAAAATCATCTTTTAAAACTTCGAACAAACCTTTTATAGAACATATGCTTAGGTGGTTTCGGAACTTGTGATGAGTGGTTTAAATTTAACAGCTTTTCATATCGGACTCCACCAACACTTTCCATGTGGTTAGCGGTTTAATTTTCGCTCCACCTTTTCCAAGTTTAACCACCGTGCACTTTCTAGCGCGGGAACCCATTTCCATCGTCGATTTGATTCTGGGTGGGTTTGCATCATAATTCCGCCACGTTTCTACACGTTTATCTATTTTGGTGTGAGTTATCCAATTTTTTAGCGCCTTTTCCACCTCTGCCCTTGGAGTGAGAGACCTTATGTAGAGACCTTAGAATAGTGACAATATTTGCATTGTTCCTCTCTATAAACATTAATAAGCAATGTTATATTAATGTTAAATAACCCAAGAATCCATATAGAATAAATTTAAAAAACATAAAGACAAAAATGCTAACAATATGAAGAAATCACTTGTTTGATCAATTATACCAATTCTAGACATTGTTTGTAGATGGGTTTGTAGAAGATAGAGTGTAACATGGGAAGAAGTCGATGAAGAAGAGGGAGAGATGACCGTAAGAGATAAGAGAAGCCTAAACAACAAGATCAATCTTCCAAGATGGCATTGAGATGAAACATTAAATTAGGAAAAGAACGAGAGATCACATGTCGTAGCAATAACATCTAAGGTTGGTGTTGTTTTTTTACACAACCCATTTCATATTACCTGCATAATTCTATTGTTCATGTAGTCTCCCTTCTTAATAAATTTGTTATAATTGGAAAATTACAATTTTTGGCCAATTCAACCCTTAGACTATTAATGACTCGAATGCTTCCAAATGGCTTCAAATGCTTCTGATTTGGGTATGAAGGTGTTTGAAAGGTATTGGGACATAAAAAGCGACAAAATTTGCATCGTTCCTATCTACAGTTTTTAATAAGCAATGTCTAACCGAGATAAACCAAGAACCCATATAGAGGAAATTTTAGAAACATAAAAATACCTAACAATTTGAAAAATATTCATAACCGTTGAGGTGTAATATGACACATTTATGCAACTATTATAGGTTGGAAACTTCCAAAAGACTTCAGCCACTTGCATTTACAATTAGAGAATGAAAGGAAAAATTACTAGGAAAATCTATGTTGAAGCCCCCAAGGGTTGATGGCTCCAAAAGACTCTTTAAATGATTTCAAATTGGGTTTGAAGGTATATGAAAGGTATTACGACATAAAAAGGAACCTCATCGGTAATTTTAGACTAATATTAGACTACTTCTACAACATCCATTTAACACTACAATAAAATAACCCTTTAGGGGTGGTTTTGGCTTGCGGGGGTCTTGGTAAACCCCCCCTAAAAGTTTTTTCAGACATTTGGAGGTGGTCTTTTAAAACCGCCCCTAAAAGTCATGGAAATTGGACTTTTGGGGGAGTTTTTTTTAAATCCGCCCCCAAAAGTCCTGAAATTTGACTTTTGGGGGCGGTTTGTCAAAATCCCCCTAAACGTCATGAGAATTGAACTTTTGGTGGCAGTTTTTTTGGAACCCCCCTTAAAATTCATGAGAATTGAACTTTTGGAGGTGGTTGTTTGAAACCCCCCCCTAAAAGCCCAATTCTCATAACTTTTGGTGGCGGTTTGTCAAAACCCCCCCTAAAAGTCATGAGAATTGAACTTTGGGAGGCAGTTTGTTTGGAACCCCCCTTAAAAGTCATGAGAATTGAACTTTTGGAGGCGGTTGTTTGACACCCCCCCCTAAAAGGCTAATTCTCATAACTTTTGGGGGCAGTTTGTCAAAACCCCCCCTAAACGTCATGAGAATTGAACTTTGGGAGGCGGTTTGTTTGGAACCCCCCTTAAAATTCATGAGAATTGAATTTTTGGAGGTGGTTGTTTGAAAAGCCGCCCTAAAATCCCAATTCTCCTACCCAAATTGATTATCCTCTTTATTAACTCAAATGGGAAAAAGTTTTTTCAAAGTTCGACTCAATTTTTGGGTATCATCATATGAGAGTGGAATAAATTAGTGTACCAAAGACTTCTTTTAGAACTATATATTGGCATTATGAGTTCCTAGATTTCCCCTTTGCATTGACAAATGCTCCATACTTTTCATTTAATTAACAAATGATGTGTTCCAAAAGTTTTAGACAAGTGTGTTTTGGTATTCATTGATGACATCCTAATATATTCTCAAAATGAGGAGGAATGTAACACTTATCGCATTTCTTCCTATTGTTGTAGAAGCTACGTGAATACCATCTATATGCTAAGTAAATAAAATGAAAATTCTTTAAGAAGGAGATTAAATATATCAGGCTTGTCATATCTAAAGAAGGATTAAAGATACACCCTAATAAGGTCGAAGCTATGTCTAGTTGTCCAACCCAAAAGAATGAGACCAAAGTAAGAAGCTTCTTGGAATTAGTTGGATATTATCATAGAGTTGTCAAAGGATACTAAAAAATTATAAGATCCTTGCCAAAGTTACAAGATAAAGGTGTCAAATTAATTTGGAAAACCATACATGACGAAAGATACCAAGAACTTAAAGACAATTCTCATGACAACACCTATAATGATACTTCCTTGCTTTGATAAGGATTTCCTGGTATGCATAAATGCGAGTGGTGAGAGCATTTAGGGAGTGCTCATGAAGGAAGGAAAAGTGTTGGAATATGAGTCTAAGCAGTTAAACATTCACAAGCAAAAGTAAGCAGATCATGACAACTTGGATCTCTTAGTAACAATAGATTCCCATGTCCTAAATGCATGGAAATATTATTTGATTGATAGAAAGTTTGAATTATGAATATATCATGAGATCTTGAGATACTTGTAGACTCACCCACCATTGACTGCTATGTAGTGGTGATGGGTGAAGTTTTTGGACAACTATGATTACAAGTTATTTCACATAAAAGGGGAAGAGAATCAAGTGGCATATGCCTTGAGTTGAAGATGCCTTATTTATGCAATCTAACAAGATTAATAAAATTTAAGGACAATGATAGGAGATGATCCAATGATGACAAATGTTACGAAGAGGTGTGTGAAGCTCTATTAAGAAATGGGAGTTGGATGGAGAAGGAAGTAAAAAATATGAAGATTAACATTTAGTTGAAGTGAAGTACTACTATGAAGAAATCAAATGTATGTGCCAAATTTAAGAGGGTTAGTGTTCCATGAGGCCCATGATGCTTGTATTCACTAGGGTACTCAGGATATCAAAAGACCTACCTAACTCTAAAGATAATCAGGATTAAAGGAATACACCATATATTTGTATATGGAGAAATTAGATTTATGTGCCAAATTAGACAAAGTTAAGAATTTTAGTGTTCCATGAGTCCCATGGTTCCCCTTATTCATTGGAACACTTGGGATATCAAAACACCTACCTAACTATGAATCAAATGTAATACTAGCCAGGATTAAAATCATATACCAAAGGTCATGTGGCCATGTACCATGAATTCTATTAGATAAAAATAGACCATCAACACCCAACTAGAAAATTGAATTCTCTAACCATACATAACATTTCTTAATAAATAACATTATCCTTTGAGGTTCATGGTCCACACTTGAAGCCCTAGGACATCACACATGCCCTGTATGATACAGTGGCCATTTCAATAATAACTATGCCAATGAATATTCTCATGGTATAGGGTCAAACATTATAGTCTAAGGCCATACAATTTCCCTTACACTACTACAAAACAGGACATTGGTGAGGGGGTGCATGCTTGTGATGGGCCTTAAAGGGTCGTCACCAATGTCACAAATGATGACGAACCTTAAAAAAATGTCATTGCTATTGTATTTGGAGACATTCATTTAAGTTTTGTCACCAAAACTCTTTTCAGTGACACTTTTTGTGGTTATTAAAGTCTCGTTGCCAATTCTCTCTTTAGTGACACTTCTAGTGATGATCCTTTAATGGCCCTCATTAATATCCATTAGCGAGGGTCATGGTTGTGACAAACTTAAAGGGCCCATCACCAATTTCACAGATGATGATGGATCTTAAAGTACCATCATTATAATCATCTTTGGAAACATTCCTTTAAGGTTTGTCACCAAATCCCATTTCAATGACACTTATGGTGAGGGTTGTTAAGGGCACGTTACAAATTCTCTCTTTGGTGACACTTCTAGTGACGATCCCTTAAACTGGTCCCCACTAATACATTTTTTGGTTACTTTTAGTGACAATAAAAAATGTAATTCTAATGAGTTTTTAATTGATGATGCTATGTGACCATTTCTATAAGTATTATGCGTGTTTGAGTTAAGTTTCCCTGGGATTCATTCACCATGGTTCTCTTTGCACCTGAGTTCAAAAATAATTTAAAGTAGTGACATTAGTCCAAGTCATTAAATTTATCATTCAATTCTAGCCATGCAAAATTGTAGGTAGCTATTTCTTCTAGTTGCATACATCATAGCCACGCATTTTCTTCAAGACATGACAACCAAGGCACATGAGCAAACTCCAATGACAAAAGGGCACAACCAAGGCACATGAGCATGCAACACTATTTATGTGTCTTATGGCCTTGAAAATGACATAGGGAATAAGGGCATGTCTTAATCCATAAACAAAAATTTGAGACATCCAAAGCCATGAATAATTCCTCGAATCACCACATATGACTTACCAAGGGTATCCTTAGCCTCTGATAAATCATGCAGCTAGTTCTTTAATGTCAACATTTTAAGCATTATATATTGGTCTCAAGACATTGATATTAGTCAAGGGAAGGAAATCCAAGCCTTATCATATAAATAAAGCTCATGAGCAACCAGGCTAAACATGATGCCACCCACCTATCGAGGGTTTTGAATTAGTCACTTTAGGTTACAAAAAGGGACCTAAATGGTATTTCAACACATCCTAAATGGTTTATCTCATAAATGAAATTCTAGGCATCTAGCACTAAACATAATGTCTTGAACACCATACCTGACCTTGATACCAAAATCCTACTACGAAAATACTACGAATGCTTCCCATATCTGTAATAAGAGGATTGAAATTTCCTATAGAGTATATTTGTGGTGATATTGTTTAGGTGTTAGAGGCTATGGATTAAGGTTGATAGTATTGAGGTAGGAAGTATGGTAGGTTATATAGGTTAGTACCATTGTAGTAGGAACATGCACATGTTTTAGAGTGCGTGTGCATTATTAACATGCATGAATTTTAGAATGGATGTGAATTCTTGAAACATGTATGTAAAAATGGCATAAATCCCACCTCAAACTCTTTGAAAAATGCTCTTTTATATGTAGGTTATCTACCCTCTTCTTGAAAAATGGTTGTTACATACAATGTTTATGATTTCTGTGTGACTAGACGAAAAATATTTGTTTATTTCTTGTTGACAAAACATGTAAAGATGGTGAACATATGTAATCAATCAAGCAGGTATTGTAGGAAAGTGTAACCTAGTGAAAGGATAAATTATGAAAGAAGAGAAACAACAATGTTGGGTATGGACAGATCCAGGCTTTCAATTTAGGCCAATCCAAATTATAGTACACCATATGCCACTGTAGTCCAATAACTCTTTCATCAAGACAAGTTGTTGTAGATGAGCAGACAATGATGGATTTTCTTAAATCTAATTACACTATGCATGGAATGATGACTATGATGATGATGACAATGAAGAGGATGACGATGATGATGAATATGATGATGATTATGGTGATGATGATGATGTCTAAGATCATGATCATGGTGATTATGAAAATAATGATGACATTGATGATGACAATGATGATGTGGACAATGATGATGATGATGATGATGATGATTATGATGATGATCATGATGATGATGACGATGATGATTCTGATGACAATTACGATGATGATCACAATGACAACGATGATGATGAGGATGATGAGGATGATGAGGATGAGGATGGGCATGACAAAGATGATGACAATGACGATGGTGATGATGATGATGATGATGATGATGATGATGATGATGATGATGACAATGATTATGGTGTTGATGAAAATTTCAAAGACAACGATGTTGATGATGATGATGATGATGACAATGATTATGGTGTTGATGATGATTTCAAAGACAACGATGATGTTGATGATGGCGATGATGATAATGATGATGGCATTGATGATGACGATGATGTCGATTTGTTTAAGTTTTTTCTTGAGTTGTTGGGGGTTACACATGTTGAGGGTTACATGTTTGAGGATCTGTAGGGAATGATGACACTGACAATGCCAATGATGATGTTAATGATGATGACAATGTGATGACAATGAAGAAGATGATGATGATTATGGTGATGATGAAAATGAGGTTTGAATAGTATAATGATTAATCCCATGCCATGCATGCATCTTAAAATGATGATGTTGATGATGACGACGATAACGACGATGGTTTATAAGTGTCTCTCATTTGGTTTATATGCTATATGATTAAGGCTTAAGAGTTATAAGAGACACAAATTAAGGGTTATATGTATTGGTGTTGATAAAGGTTAGATGTTAATAATTGTAAGAGTAGGGGGATATATGTTGTTAATTAGGGGTTTCAAGGGTTAGTTGTTTAGCATTATATGGAAATCAAGAGAAAAATAATAGGGTATATAGGGTTTTCATGGTATGCATTATAAAGTTAAACATTAAGCATGGTGATAATGGTGATAGTGGTAAAATATTTTAAGGTTTTAAGTTACTAGTGGTTTTAATGTTTTGGGGTTATATAACTTAGGGGATATAATATTTAAGGATTGTAACAAAGTGTTATAAAGAATAGAGATACAAATTTTTAATATAAAAAAACATGAGCTATAAATATAACCTTCACTAACATAGTTCAAAACTTAAAAATAGTCAAGAGCCCACCAAAAACAAAGGCAAGAGGCCCAACCAAAAGCAATAAAAAGTGACTATTGCCAATCACTGATGAATATCGATCAATAGGCACCAGTCAATCGATACCTGGGACCATCGCATCCATGATCCATATATTCCTGCCATTTATACCCATTTCGTCTCGATTCCTAGTGAGTTGTTCGAGTTTCCATTCAAGCTAGTTAGCCGGAGTGGGATGTGTGTCCCCATTCCTATTCCGTTGTTTCTGTTTCCATCTCTTTTGCGTGGCCCGAGCCGGTCCAATAAGGCGAAAAGACTTTCAAATTCATAAAATTGATACGCTAGATAGTGCTTTGTGGGTTGTTCAGAAGAGTGTATGAAAGCAGTATTACTAGTGGATACATTTGGTCGTAGTCATTCAATCGAGGTCGATCCCATCTAAAAAAAATTGGGGTTTCAAAATCAGTAGGTTTTAAAGGCTCCGATCCATCCTAAGAGGTTCTACAGACTTGGCCGAGCAGAGCAAGCCAACAGATAGAATTGATCCGTCAATTATTAGCCAAAGAGATCCTTTCTGAATCAATTGGAGAAGCAGGTATCGCAAGACTCCCCATCCCTCTGTTTCCATCATTGCTAATGTGACAAATTCTATTCGAAATGTTGCTTCATTTATCATACCAGATTAAATATCTCATTTATCATCTTTCTTTCCATGCGTGAATAGAGAAATCTTGAGTTCGTGCTGGCCTAGGGAAGCAATATCGAGTTCTTACAGAAGCTAGGGTTAGTGCAGAGCTAAGGAACCAAGGGAAGCTCATGGACAGCTATGTCTACTTCATTCTCTGATTGTTAGTTTTTTTCAATGACTTGGGATGACGCCAAGGGTTATTATTGAGGTCGTGTAGGGGAGAGGGAGACCAAGCATAGAAATCCAACCCATGAGCAGAGCAATCTAGCCTATGGAGATACCTAGATGCGTCGGTGTTGTGGTTTTTCTTTTTTTTCATGTTGGCCTAGGGAAGAAATCTTGAGTTTGTGCAGAAGCTAGGGTTCGTGCAGAAGCTAAGCAGACAATGCCTCCAAAATCAGTGAGTAATATGTCTAATGCCTCTTTTCACTGCCTTCACAAATCGACTTGTTTAGGTTCTTTTAAATATGTCCAAGCTATGCCACAAATATCCACAACAAGCTATGCCACAAGATCCTTTAAAATCATGATCAAAATATGCATCAAAATAGCTTTAAATATTAAAAGTACGATCCAACTTCAGGTTGCCATTAGAGGACAATGTGAGCAATATAGGATTGATTATGTTATGAATTGATACATTAATGAAATGAAGCAAATGACTGAACTATGCACCCAACAAATTAGATGTTAACAACTCATAGATTCCTGCATTGAAGGTTTGGCTTAAATGTTAACTTGTCAACTGAAGAAAACAGGAGAGCAGAAGCAAAAGAGAAAAGAATATCATGGATGTCAATATTAGATTATTGTGCAAAGAGTTATTTATGTTTTCTGTAATGTAATTCTTACTATTTTGAAACTTCTTTTTTTCAATAAACATTTTGTTGTTTTCTGATAAGCATGCAATGTACACCTAACTATAGATAGTAAGCCTCTCAAGGTGTAGATAGTAATACACTAAAAATGATCTTTACTAATATATAGTAAGCAAGGGAACTGGGTGACCCAATAAGTTCCTGGCACATCTGTTGAGTTTTGATAGAGATTATTGTAACAACTAGGATGTTATGGACATATATGCTTCATTCATATGATGCCTCTTTTAAAAATAAATCCAGTAAGAAGTTCATAGTTCATTCAGGTTATCCTAACACTGTTTGTCCTTTGCTAACACTGTTCTCGTAGAATAAGAATGATGGTATATTCCTAATTGATAGATAGCAGTTCAATCATATAATAGTTTGTCACAATATGTTGTTGCTCACTTCAGATTATTCTAGAACCATTTTATATAAGAACTTCAATTATTCTTTTTTTGTCATCTCTTCAAAAGTCATTGTAGGATCCCCTAGAGCATGTGATATGCCTGTTGACATATAATATTCTTTAATCACTACAACAAAATCCTGTGATTAGCATCTCTTTTAGCTCCCTTTTTGGCATCCATTAACAATTTTAGTGTATTTTTCTTCATTTTTTAGGAAAATTTGGCACTATTTCATGAGATGGCACTTTTCCTGGCATTTTTTGCATCCTTTTTTAAAATTAGGCACTAAACTGGACGTTAATTGCATCCACTTTAGCGTCCACTTTAACGCCAGTAATAACGCCATGCATAGCACCCTCAATAGCGCCTAGTTTTGCTTCCTTTAGTGCCAAAAATAATGTCCTCCATAGTGCCAAGTTTAGCTTCCTCTTTTGTGCCAGTATTTAAACCAAGATTTGTGCCTAGTTTGGCTCCATAAGTTGCACCAAGATTAAAGCCAGGATTAACACCATGTTTAGCGCCTAATTTAGCTTCCTAATTGTTGGTAGGTTTAGCACCAAGTTTTGCATCTATAATAACGTCTAATATAACATCTAGTTTTGATCCCAAAGTGCCACCATGTTTTTGCTCCAAGTATTGCGCCTAAATTTGCTCCCAAAATAGCACCTAGTTTTCCTCCTAGAATTGAGCCTAGTTCAACATATGATTTACTTAATTGATGGGATAGAGGCTATTGGTTATTGGAGTTTAGGGTTATATTTGGGAGGGTTGTGTTAGACATTGATATTGATGTCTATGGTGATAATGACGATGATAAGGATGACGATGGTGATGATGATGATGCTAATGATAATGGTGATGATGAGGATGATGCTTTTTAGTTCATTATTTCACCCTGAGTGACCCTAATGGAACTTAAGTGGCCCTTTTGGAAACTAAGAGACCATAATTAATCCTAAATGAACCCGATGGCATCTGATTGTCCCTATGACATTTGAGTGACTCTAACAGCATGTTGATGATGATGTTGTTGCATCCTGAAAATGATAAATATTAGCATTGATGATATGTACTATGTTGACTAGGATGTTGATGATGACGATGATGTCAATGTCAATAACGATGATTTAGGAAATTATAGCACTATTTGATCTTGACTAATCCTATTGGAACCTAAATTACCCTAATTGCATCTAAGTGACCCTAATAGAACCTAAATGACCCTAATGGCATCTAATTGTCCCTAACAACATTTGAGTGACCCTAATGGAACTTGAGTCACCCTAACAACATGAGGATGATGTTGATGATGCATGATGACAATGATGATGGCATTGATGATGATTTGATTATAAGATGATAATAATGACAATTATTATCACTACATTGATAATGGCAATGACGATGACTATGGTGATAATGTTGATATCTTTGATGATGGAAATTATGATAATGACAGTGATAGCGATGACAATGAGGATCATGACGATGTCAATGTCAATGATGATGATGCATGTGATAGCACTATTGGATCCTAATTGATCCTAATGGAACCTAAATGACTCTAATGGATCTTGAGTGACCCTAATATCACTTAAATGACACTGAAGGCATCTAAGTGTCCCTAAAAACAATTGAGCGATCTAAATGGCATTTGAGTGACCCTAATATCATGACGACAATGATGATGATGATGCATGCTGAAAAAGATGATGGTGTTTATGATGATTTGATTATAAGATGGTAATAATGACAATTGATGCCGACACTCCCAATCAGAGGGAAATATATTCTATGAAACTCATTTGATTAATAGGTGGTTGGATTCCTTTTTCATCATCACAATGATCATGATGACTATAATCATGATATTGAATGTGATGATATATGATGATGACACTGGTTATGAATATGGTGGTAATTTCGATGTCTAGGACAATGGAAATGATGATAACAACTGTGATGATGATGATAGTGAGGATCATGATAGTTACTAATTATTTAGACCAATCAACTAGTTAGGTGAGGGAAAATGTCCTTTATGAACTTCTTGAAAGGTAGTAAGATGTCTTCTTCACCATCACAATGTGTTTGACATGAATGGCTATGATCACAATGATATATGACAATGAAAGTGATGATGATGATACTGATGTAATGTATGATGTTCATGATGATGATGACGACTATGTCAATGCCAATGTTCATGATGCATGTGATTGCACTTATGGCTCTTGCTTGATCCTAATGGCACCTAAATGACCCTAATGTCACCGAACAGATCTAATGGAATTTGAGTGTCCCTAACAACATTTGAGAGACCCTAATTGCATCTGATTGACCCTAACAACATTTCAATGATACATTATGACAATTACGATAAACCTGATTATGATTTGATAATTATAAGATGATATCTATCAAAATTGATGTCTATATTCCCAATTAGAGCTGAAATCTCTTTTATGGAACTTATGTGATTAGGTGGTTTGATGACGTTATCACTATCACAATGATGATCATCATATTGACTATGATGATCATATATGATTATGAAAATGATTATGATTATGGCGTTAATGTTGATGTCTACAACGATTACGATGATAATATCGACAATGATGGCGATGAAGACAAGGATAATGACAACTAATAATTATTAAGACCCATCAAACTAGTTAGTGGAGGAGGTTGAAAGATACAACTATTGGGTAGAAAACAATGGTTTATATGACCATATACTTATTATTATACAACTATGCGGGCCTTTAATGAACGTTACCAAATCCACTTATCATGACACCTAGAAAAAGATCATCAACATAGGTATCTTTATCAATGGTCATCCCCAACATCTAAACATCCTCTTGAACCACCTACTCCACCTCCTCTTGTTCTTGACACCATAAGTAATCTTCCACATTCCATGACCAAGTTTTTCTACAAACCTCCTCTCGATTTCACACCTGCTTTGTCACCCAACCACATGCACAGGTATGGAAATCATCAATAATTGCTTGGGGACCTTATGAGTGTTATACACCAAGCCAAAAAGGATGTCCCATTCTACTCAAATATTTTTGTGAATCCCACGAACACACGTCTGCAATGTTGATTGAGTGGAACCAATTTCTATATTGAATGGAATAGATCATACAACATATGCTCCACTCATCTCATATATGTGGTTTACCTGCATTGGGAACCCTTAAAAATTTTGTGTATTTGATGCACTAACTAATTCCATCCTTCCAGTCTAGGATGACAACATTGTAGCAAGGAATTTTTGTTTTTTTTCTAATGTTATCAAGAAGGCTCAACTTCTTATGGCCATTTTCCCACTTTCTACTATGAACTATTTCATTTGAACCTTCTTTACATCAATAAAAATTTTGCATTTAACCTTCCTTTAGTGCAAGCCTTCATGAGTGTTGACACCTTCCATCACTAGAGGTAATTTTTGGATGGGAGATAGAACCCACATTTTGTCCTTCTATTCCACCTCATCAATATGTGTGGACCAAACTCTAACTATAAATGGGTGTTTTCTTGGAAAATGAGTGAAACCCTATTCTTTCTTGGTGGCCACTTTTATATCGATCGACTCCCTCAAGTTCTTGTGGAAGTATGCTTTCCCACTTTGGTTAGCTTCTCCATTGTTTCTAAATTATTACATAATATAATTCTAATGGATGCAACCAACAATGCTCTAATATTCGTTTAGGGTATTATTAAAATATATGTGGTTCGAGGCACACAAATTTCTTTCATGTGTTGAAATAAAATATGCACTTGATTAACCTTTAGTGAGTTTGGGATTGACAATAATGACTATCTCGTCACTTTGTGTAACATGTCCAATCCATTGCTCATGTATGTTGTACACTAGGACACATGCATACAATCAATAAGGGACCCTAGTAATCAAATCACCAAACTTATGTATGGCATCTCTAAACTTCTAGATGAATGTTCTATTCCAGCCTATTTTGTGTTCAACATAGCGAGAATACACATGCTCCCATTGCTCAACATCAATATGTTTGATAGCCCATGTTTTGCACTATTGGTTTTTGGCATGCATTCCTTCATTCCAATTTACACAAATTCACCTACCGTAATTTTTGTTGATATTTCTTCTAGGATACTAAACCTAAAGTCAAATTCAAAGATATGATGCCTCTCTTAACTTGAGAGGTTTGTTTCTTGGTCAACATTGCTAGTATTATCTTTTGTAAACTTGAAGAAACCAAATATATTTTTCACTTAAATAGAGAGAAACAATAAGAGTAGAAAATATGGGTTAATGGAAAATGTATAATTTACATGGGATTTAATGACAAGCATAGAAATGATACATTAGTGGACATCTATTAATTTCACAACATTTATTAAATTAATAATATTAAACATATGGTCACAATCCACTTTGATCATATTTATTATATTTGACATTGCCAATATTAATTTATTTTTTAATCTATATTTGTATATTAATAAAATGCATGAACAACGTAATGCCCTATAATGTTTAGAGCTTTAACAAAGTGCTATTAGTAATGATTTTTCAATCTAGTTTCTATGTAATTGAATCTATTGCATTATCATTTATCTTACAAAAGTATATTATTCAGTTTATCTAATTTAGTTGCTTTTTAAACTTTAATTTAATTAAATAAAAATAAGTCTTTTATATAATTATACAATGAATTTTAAAAAAAAATTAATTAGCCATTGAAAATTTGAACTTATAACTATAAAAGATCAATACTTATTACATCAAATTAACTATGAAAATTCAATACTTAGTTGTAAAATGAAAAATTTAAAACAATTAATAATTAACCATTAAAATTTTGAACTTACAACTATCAAAATTCAATGCTTATTACATCAAATTAACTGTGAAAAGTCAATGCTTATTACATCATATTTAGGGCATAAATATATTGATTAAAAACCACAAAAATATCTCTATCTCTATCTCTATTCTTCTCTATTTGTAGGATAATTGGGCTTCCACAAAGATTCTAGGTATGTGTGAGTTAGGCTAGACCATGCCCACAAGGTTGGGGCATGTGGCGCATTGTTGAAACTTGGCATCACCCTTTGGACCTTACAAGTGGTGTTTTCCTTTGACATCATAAGAGGAATTAGCGACCAAATGTGGCCTAGTTAGAGGAGGCCAAGATTGGAGATAAATGCTTTTTAACACACCATTATGCATGAATACTCATGACTATGTTTGAATCAATAAATAACAATAATGTTTAGCATTACAAGACAAGCTAAAAAAAAGCCTAACCCAAATAATTAACAAGATAATACACATTTCAAATATAAAGTTTGTGTTATCGTTAAGGTGGGGCCAACAATTATTCACTAAGGTGATATATTGGATAGCAAGTCCCTAGAATTCATTACCATGGTCAAGCTGCCCATGGGGCCTCTTTGTGTTTAAAATGATAAAATGAAAGTTACAAAAACGTATCACGTTTAAAATGATAAAATGATAAGTTACAAGAATGTATCACTTTAGTATTATAGAAGAGGAATAGTTTAATAATTCTTTTATAAAAATATATAACTATAATGGTGATCGTTGGATAATTATTTTTATAAAAATATATATGGAGATATATATATATATATAGATATATCTTTATATATATATATATATATATATATAACAAAAAAAATGAAATGAAATGTTGCCAAGGAAATGTTCAATAAACTTGTTTAGCTTTACTCAAGATCGGGTTTGACCTAGACAAGGGAGAGGATGAGTTTTCCTACTTTAAAAAATTATAATAACAAAAAAATACTGTCTTACCTGTATATATACATTTTTTTTATAAATGATTAATGGCCGATCCCTCGTTTGATTCCTAGCAAGGAGACCTATTTTAGGATTCTGTTTTGCAATTTTCTCTTCATTTCCTGAGCAAATAATCTTGAAGATTATCTTGTTGTTTTCATTCTTCTCTGCACCTTTCATGTCCACACGATTCACATTATGACACGTGATATATCCTGAAGGGTTACATACAATTTCAAGGTTGCGGGTTACATACGATTTCAAGGTTACCCTCGATGCAGGTTCAAATCTCAGGGCCACAACGGAGGTTAGAAAAAGATATCATCTGAGGTCTCATTCCTCTCAAGTCCCACAGGTTTTCCTCTACTCTCCATGTCTTGTTATTTCTTTCAAGAAAAGGGGAGGGTTTTGTAGTTCTTTATATTAAATTTAGGGTTTAGTTTAGTTTTAAAATTAAATTTAGGATTTTTAGATTGAGAATGGGTATACCCTGCTAAGAATAACCACGATACTACAGCTGGACTATCGACAAAGCAAATGGCTTCTAGAGAAGCCTACTATATAAATGTAAACAATTTTGAAAAAATTGTTAGAAGAGGGGAGATTACTAAAAAAGACTTTGCTTTTGTTGTGGCTCTGTGAATTCTATGTGTATTTTTATGTGTGGTTTTGAGATTTTAGACTCCCTGCACCCTTCAATTTTGAATACAACAATGAAACATCTTAGGCACTCACGAATTGCCAGCTTTAGTTGAAGACAAGTTCCACTTCTTATTATCAATGTGTTAACTCGACATCGTGTAATTCCATTGATCTGGTCAATTCATTTCTGTGAGACGTTTCTATACTCTTTTGCTTTGGCATTGCCATGCGAGATTGTTTTTCAATGACATGTCAAAAGATATGGAATTTCTGACCAAGCATGTCAGATTGAAATTCAGCAATTGAGACCGAAAGATATCCATGTCATTTAAATGTGTCTCTTTCTTGCATGATAAAAAAAGAGGTTCAGGAGTTCAATCTCTCCTTAGTTCAAGAAGCACCTTTTCAAGTACTTTATCAATCGTATAGTTTGCAACGAATATAATCAAAGATAATCTAAAGAGAATTAATACCCAACGTGTCACTGACTGCAACATTTTAGAGACATGTCAAAATATCTCCCATGAAATCAACATGGATCAAATGTAAAAAAAATTCCTAACCCATCTAAGCAAGCCACAAGAAGTGATCTGAGTCCAAACCCATGATGCATGTGTTCACCATTTGCAGCATTGATACGCCTATCTATTTGTGGGCCCAAACTACTTTTTCAAAATGAGAAAATAAGTCTCAAACACATTAGCAAGGGTCTATGTTTGCATTCTTCTACATTCTGAAGAATCTGGAGCAGAAAAACCTGCTTTAAAATATTCCTTAACCTCTTCTCTCAACTTGGTAGCCAATTGGTGCCTCTTTACTTTATTCTCTCTTTTCTGTTCCACTTTGCTTGAGGTCATTATTTTTCTGTTTTTGTCTGTAATGATCATTAAAATCTTATTTTGACTCATTATGTATGTCGAGATCTTCATAAAATATAGTAATAAGGAAAACTCAAAAGTGTGAGGATGAAGATGACAATGGTTTCACTTTACAAAATCTTCTATCAAATGAACAACCTTTGCAGTGGATTCTCTATGATGGTTTCCGTCACTCAAACACAATAATCTTATGGTAGCACAACTTCGTCTCGTGTTTAAATCCTCAATATAGCTCATGTGTGTGATAGTTGAAGCTAGAAATTTGTCTCGATAATTAAAATGTGGAATGGATTCCAATAAAATACACATACATCAAACTGCAATTTGGTGCAAGTAATAACCATTTCCTAATGTTATAAGCTTTTGTAGAAATGTATGGTAACACTGGAGAAGTGTGAGGCTCACGGGAGCAAAGCAATCGGCCTGACAGCTTCCGCTGAGTGTTTTCCAGTTTGAAACCCAGGTTCGACTCCCAGGGGCTGCATTAGTCCTCCTCATGGTGCCAATTCTAACCGAGGCAGGAATGGTGTTATAGTGGTGGCGACTGGATTTGTTCTCCCAATCGATGGCATGTCCGGGCACATCATTTCCGATTCCCCCATTGTAAAAAAAAACACTGTAGAAGTGTGGATTCATAATAGTGCATTTCTGTATTTATTTAGAATACTTCATATCCATTTCCTTTTATGTTGGAATCCTCACTCAGTAACCTGGGATAATGTCCTTGAAAACAACCAGAGAAGAAAGCAACGCAAGCTTTGAAATATTATTTTCCTCATCACTGCACCTCTCTACTTATTCCTTTAAAGTTGAGGTATTTTTATCTAAATCAGAAAGTATCCCAGTTATAGTCTCTACTATGTGGGAATTTTGTTGCACATGCAATTATTATACAGAAAGGTCCTTCTCTAGTTCCTCCAGCACTGCTTATTTTGGTGCTTTTGTTTCCTTGTCGTATTGGATTTCTTCTTTTGCTTGTATCTTGGCTAGTCATTTTGCATGCTTGAACTATTTTCTTATTTTAGCGTTTGTAAGCTTCTCCTTTGTTTCTATAACACAAATGTATTCACTTGCAGTGTTCTCAATCATAGTTCCTTCACTTGTTAATATATATACTTGATTTTTCATTGAAAATGGCATAAGTCGGCCCCAGTTTTTCTTGGGTAGGTTGGCCCCAATTCTTTCTTAGATAGGTCAGCTCTAATACATTAGTGGGATAGGTTGCCTTAAGATTATTCAGGGACCTTTTGATGACTACCTCTTATGTGACAACATCTGAAATATGCCTCATAAATCTCCTATTTTAGATTCCATAGTCATACCCAGCATACAGGACGTCACCTTTACTGCTCAAGATGATGGGACATGAGGTTGTTCATGCTCAATTACTTCCATAGGAACATGTTAAAGATGTAACAACCCTCATGTATGTACATTGTGGAATTGTTCACAAGTCATTCTCAGGATGGGAAATTTCCTTCAGAAAGACAATACGAACTAACTTTGAGTTATATGAATCAAAATCCTTACATGGTAGAAATTGCTTTTATAGATCAAATATATCTCTTCACCTTAATCACATGACCATCCATCTAATTCTCCTTATCTCTCATTATTCTCTCTTGCAGTACTTCAAGATTGCATTAGAGAAGAAGGGATAAAATTTGAAACTAAAATTTCTTCTTTATTATGTATCTAGTACACCTATGAAATATCTTTTGTTAATTAACTGTCTCCCGCTAGAGTTAACAAATAAGAGAAACCAAAATATAAGCAACTAGCATTTGATGCTGAGTCAAGTTAAAAGAAACTGTTATTTGGTTGGAACTCTACCTTCAAAATACTAAATATTAGTATTACAAACTCATGAATAGATTTGGAACAAAATGATCTATTGTATACACAAATTTAAATGAACTCACTTCAATTTTGTTGTTATGATCATTTATGGTTTGCTCGAGTATTTCCATCTGCTCGTGCATCTCTTGAGACTGAGCATGCTCAGCATCTAACTTTTGCACCATTTTTTAGATTTATTTTTTATATCTTTCTTTCGTATCTGTGAGTCCCTGTTGATGCATCTTGATTTCTGCCTCCAATTCATTAACTTTCTTACTTTCTTGTTTTGTTGATATAGAGTCTGTTTGGAAGAATTTAATTCTCTCTCCAAGACTTCCTTTTCAATTTGCTCAGCTTCTACTTCTCTTCTTAGATCCACAATTTCTTGTTGGTAGGAGTGTGACATGGCACCAAACTCATCTTGATGCCTTTGTTGTTCAGCTTGTAGTTCTTTCCTTTTTTCTTTAAAAATGCCAGTAGATTTTCAATTGTTTTTCCATGCTCTCTATATAGGCCTGTTCTTCATTTAATTGGTGTACTACTTTCCCAAATTCCTTCTGAAACCTAAACTTCTCAGCTGCCATTGCCTCCAAATTGGTAGCAAGAAATTTTGCTTAAGATAATCCACAAAATGTCGTGAATATATTTCAGTATCATGTGTTGTCGTATTTAAATTAATTTGCAAATTGTTTCCTTGTTGTAATATTTTCATATCATTTACCACATAACTTACATTTCCTTTAATATTTTCCTTTGTTGTTGTTGGGTGATTCCTTTTCTTCTTTTCCTATGCTTATGCCGTGATTATTTCGTTTATTGTTTTCTGCCATTTATCATTCTTTCTAATAACATCCAACTGTTATTTTTTTAGTTAGTATCTTCACTAGACACATTGATAAACTATGTGAAGAGCAAACCAACCTTGTCTGGTTCTCAAACTTAGTAGGCCTCAGAAAATGAGAAATGTAATGTCCGGAATTGTATGTGTCCAGAAGATGCATCTATTACCATTTGTAACAAATGATTGCTAGACCCTCTTCCATTGATTGTTCTAATATAAATGTGTTTTCTTAATAACTTACCTTTGTGCACCGTTTTCTGAAAATTTTCTCTTCTTCTCAATAAAAATTTAATAGTGGTATTAGAACATAAAAGATAATTCCTGTAATTCTCAGTGAAATGAAGCCAGTAAGAAAGTTCATGGCTCGGAGCAATTGTAAGGGGACTATGTGAACCAGAAGTGTTTCGGCAGAATTTTGTGTGGTGTCGTGTGAGAGAACAGATGTCAATGGCTGAACCCAAAACATTAAAAATCAACACTAAGGTTCAACATTATCAAGGATTTAAAAATTAAAAGATGACAAAAGATATCGTGAACACAATCGAAGGATTTTTGAGTAGTGTCGTCCAACATAAGCTGGAGATCTGAAGGACATAGACACCATATCATGAACACCAAATCATGTACGCCACCTAGAGCTTCCAAACAGCAATGGCCAACAAATTGTGTGTGTGGTGTCACAGTGTCAATGTTATTGCAGTTCGATATGTACCCAGAAGAATGGATTGTGTAGTGTGAAAGAAAGGGTAATTCATTAGTGTGGAAGTAGTTTGAACAACAATAGTCTTAGGTAGTGTGAGACGACTGAAAATTTAAAGATATAATTGAAAGATATAACTGAAGGTTTAACTCTAAAATATAAATATTCCACAATGTACATACATGAGGGTTGTTACAAAAGAATTCACGAGATAACCAGACAATGTCCAGTATTGATGATGATGATTTTGGCTCCCGAGAGATGAAGTTTAATTCTTGTTCTCAATCATAGACATGCCCAAAACTACTTTTTACTTGTACCATAATCAACCAAGAACTCAAGATGATGATGTTTTACTGCTATTTAATGATGAAAACATGCCTAGTATTTCTGTAGGTGGCATTCTTTTGCTTCAAAGTACCCAGAACAACTAACCTCAGTCCTCCTTTTCCATTTTTCATCATTATGACAAGGATAACCCCTTATCATCCACATAGATTCTAGCTCCTTGTGAGATTCTAGCTGGTTTCCTAACTCTCTACATTCCACCAGCAGGAAGAGGAAGTCAAAGCTTCTTTTGTGCAGAGCTTGGCCATTATTCAGAGCAGAATCCATGGAAGAATCCATGACGTCCTTCAGCAGACAGAGGCCAAGTACAAGGCACTACACGTATGACATCTAGTTGATCCACATTTTCAGGTTGGTGACAGAGTTTGGCTACATTTTTAAACTTCTCATAGTTTACAAAAATAGAAAGGTGCATAAGCAGAAACTACATCTACCTTGTTGCTGTCCACATTGAAATAAGGTCTCAAAGCCCAAGGTATGATTTTACAAAAGAAAGAAGCATGGCACTAGTTGAGAACTGTATATGTTAAATAGGATGGAAATAAAAATTTCCAAGTCCAATGAGATTACAACCAAAAAATAAACTTGGGTGGAGCTGAGAACATAGTATATGAAATTGGCAACTTCAAACTGTGAACAAGCAGAAATCTGATAAGCACTCTCATGAAATTGCAATGATACACAAAAATAATATGCCAAATAACTTAATGAGGGACCAAGTGATGCATGAATATATTCAAGCAAAAATGTATTGACAAGATTTCCATTCATCTTCTCACCTCAAAGCGATCAAGGAAAAACCCAAGACAAAGTCTATGAGCAATTATTCCCTCCATTGGATATTTTTCTTGAGTTGGTTTGGGCTTTCCTGGTGTCATATGATGTTGCAATTTTGCTGCAGCCCCTGAATTTTCAATTCTAGAGGAAAAAAGACCGCGTATTGTGTCTATTGTCCACAACTAGGCATCCACTAATTCTGCAAGAACAGGGGACCCCAAGCGAGGTGCAGTTGAAACTAATCATGTCCATACAAACAACCATATTTCCATTGCTTTAGATGTTGAAATATAAGCTGGACACAAACACGGTAAATGTAGTAGATGCGAAAAGCTTTCCATCTTCATCTTTGAATCGGTGCCCTAAAATACCAACAAATGTGTTTTAGGCTATAATGTAAGTGCATCTTGGTCAGTTGATGGATACATTAATGACAGGAGGCTGATCATGGGTTAAATTCACAACAGGATGGATGGTTATATTTGTTTGCATATCATCTGCAACTTGCCTGTCATTTTGTTTCTACAGGATGCCAAGTGACAGTATTAAGGTGTAAGATGTAGTCTAAGGTTGCAGTATTTAGGAAGCCAAGTGGTAGTATTGAGGTGTAAGATATAGTCTAAGAGCTCGATCGATTAGACAAAGAACTCATAAATCCCCCAAACATAGTATGATGATAAAGCTTTTCTAATCTCACACTTGTGACCAGTTCCAAAAGTCTGAGTGTGGGCATAGGTTTGTTTATTGCACATTCAAACTCTGCATTCCAAAGATGGCTTATAAGGTGCAACTTGCACTTAAGTCTTTGTGAATTCAACATTTCTTGGGGTGCAAATCCTTTAACTTGAGAATTTAGCAGGCTTTTGATCTCTCGGACTAACCTTGCTGAAGGTTTGGTATGTTAAGTGCCTTTTGGCTTCATGGTTAGTTTACTTGTGAAAGTGATTTGTGTCATGCTGGTGTGCTATAGCTTGTATTTACTATTATATCCAACCCTAGTGGAGTTTTCCTTTGTGGTTAGTTTACTTGTGAGATTGATGTGTGCCATACTGGTGTGTTGTATTTTATTTTATCCAATCCCACTGGAGTAAGTTCCAAGTTTGTGAGTATTGTCAATATGCCACAATGATGTAAACTAACAATGTCACTAGGGTTATAAAGTTATAAACCACTCTACAACCAGTATTGAGGGGAATGTGTACTACTTAGAATCTTCCTTCCATGTGAAAGTACTTTTACATGGCAGGAGAAATATTGAAAAGTTCTATTCCAGTCTCTGGATGCTTTTTTGACTATTTATGTTTACTTAAGTTATCGACAAGTTAGAAAAAAGACATCCGACATTCATCTGCAAGTGGTATCAGAAGAGTGTATAAATGGACAGCAAAGCTATTTAAATTTGATGGTAGCAGTGATTTAATTTATTGGTGGGTGTGTTTATTGCACATTCAAGCTCGTTGCATTCCAAAGATGACTTATAGGGTGCAAAAATGTACTAAAATCTTTGTGAATTTAGAAGCAGATCTTGTGGTCAAGTCCTTGGCTTGAGATATTAGTTGTTTCACTTTCTGGTATTACCATATCTGAAGCCTAAAGGTTCTGCATATTACGTGCCTATTGGCTTTGTGGTTAGTATAATTATGAGGCTTATGGGTTTGTACTGGTGTGATGTATTATCTGCAACCCTACTAGAGTGTGATCATATTGCCTGAATATTGTCGATATACAACCCTACTGGAGTATGGTCTTATTGCGTGAGTATTGACAATATGCGACAATGTTGTATGCTACTCAATGTTATTAGGGTTATATACTATACCACTAGGATTTAGGGGAATGGTTACTAGTTAAAATATGTCAATGACAATAATTTTTGTGACAGGAAAAATGTTGGTACCTACAATTCCTATCTCTGGATGCTTGTTTTTTACCATCAATATACCTCAGTGATTGATAAGTTACAGAAAAGGCATCCAAGAACCGATTTGACAGTGATAATTATTTACAAGTGGTATTGGAAGAGTATAAATTGACAATAATGCTGTAGCAATCCAATTTGTTGGTCTACGAGAAGCTTGTTCATAGATTGGTTGAATCATTTTTCCAATTCTTTTTCTGCAAGTTGTTCATTTACTTGGGTTCTTTTTGTATGAGCTTCTAATATCATGTTCAAATTTGTGGTTTTTCCTTCAGGCATATTTATCATCAACTTGGGTAAGACTTGGGAAAAGCTGCAAATTGCTGCAAGAATAATTGTTGCAATAGAGAACCCTCAGGATATAATTGTACAAACTGCAAGGCCATATGTGTTGATGTATTTCTAACTTCGGAAGATATTCACTTGTATATTGTATTTGTACTTTATTGTATCCCCAACAGAGATGTATTATTCCACCAATTGGAAGTATCGTCATTTGTATTTACAAGTGTTGTAAGTATTATTGTAAGTGTCGCAATTTATATTTGATGGGTTATTAGACCAACTTGCTGGGGTCGGCCTTGTATGAGTTGTGTGGGTCAAAGGATTATTAGACCACCCTACTAGGGTTGGTCCAAAGTTAGATTATGTTAAGTTGTTAAGTTGGGGCCGACCTAGTTGAGTAAAGGTCAAGTGAAAGTTAGTGTATAAATAGAGAGTGTGTCTTTCTCATTTTACACATTGTCTCATTCACTCACTTCTCATTAGTGAGAGAAGAGAAGGGTGCACACAAGTGGAGGAGGAGCATGCTACTGAAGATATCTATCTCTTGGGTTTGATCATCGTGATCCTTGTATTGATGCTTATTCTATCTCTGAGGAAGTTGCGGGGTTTTTCACCTTCTTGGTTTTCCCCGGTGAAATGTTTTGTGTCTTTTGTCTCTTGTCTCTTATGCTTTATATGTTGTACATGTTATTCTTTCAGTTAATATCCTAGATCTATTGATTAAATACTCAAAATATAACATGGTATCAGAGCTAGCCTGAAGAAAAACATGATATGGCATTTATGAGACTTGTTGCACTTGCGACAAATTGGAAGCTAGGCCTTGATATAGCAAAAACCAGGCATTGTGGGACTTTCACTATAAATCCATTTTGGAGAAGGTTCAGGTTCTGAAACTTCTACAGATCGTAGATAACATCCCCATGTACCCTGTATCCAAAGAAAAGCATCTAATTCATTGTACTTTCTTATTTATGATCCGTACAAGTTAGGGTTTCTGCCTCTTCCAAATCTCAGTCATAAACATGTGACCTAGGAACAAAGGTCATAACTTGGGCTCGGAAGCTCTAAATGAGATTCTGTAAAAAGTTTCAATAAGGGAACGGACTGTACTTTCATAGGTCCTGGTTTCAAAGGCCAAAGTGGAACCAATGACACGTGGCACTCCGTACAAGTTCGCTCTCCATTTTTATCTCATAAACAGGTCACGTTGCGACACTTGGCATAACTCTCTCTCAGAGAATCTAATTGAGATCAGACCTATGGGGTTGGAAAGATGATAGGTTAGGCTACCACAGGCCGAAGGTTTAGACCCTTTGAATTTGTAATTTTATAGATGCACCAGAAACAATAAGGTGCATTTTTTGTCTAAATAGAATTGTATTTTGAGCACCTTCATTCTTGGCTTATCACTAATGTGGGAATTTAGGGCTTTGGAGAAAGTTGGAATTTTTGGAATCGGAGTCCACGGCTGAATGCTCCTCATCAAAATCAAAATTTAGAGACCAATATCGAATTTTTTGGATGCGCAGAAGGTCGAGCTTGATCAAACCCTAGTTCAGGAATTTGATCGAAAAGGTGGAAAATTAGGGCTTTTGCAAAAGTTGGAATTTTTTAAATCTGTGATCACGGCCGGAAGCTCCTCAGAAAAATCAAAGTTTAGAACACAAGATCGAACCTTTTGGATGGGTAGAAGACTGGGCTTTATCGAACCCTAGTTCAAGATCCTGTCTAGAAGATTCGGAAGTTTCAAATGAAATTTTGAGGGGTCAAATTTTGGAGATTTCAAAATTGAAGTATACCAGCTCGATCATCTCAGCAAGGCGCATCTTTTCATCCAATCAGAAGTTTGGAATGCAAAGTTTGAATTTTTAGGGTTTCTCTGACAAACCCTAATCCAGCACCAGATCTAGTTTTAGCAAATCAAAGTGGATTGGGTTAATCCTGGAAGAGAATGAATTGGACACCTGCATAAGTGAATAAGTTCCAGTTCCAAAGGGAGTTAAGGCTAAGGCCTTATAGAACAAGACTACAAGCAATCTCGACAGGTATGACTTGAGTAAATACAGGTATGTTTTGAAATCTGTTCATGATTAAGTTTATGATATGTTTGTTTTCATATTATTGAGGTTAATACAATCTTGATTAATCTTAGAATTGTCTTATCACCCTAGTAAAATTATGAATGCATGTGAATGATAGAAGACATTCATTGATTAGGGTTATATGATTGTACTAATGCATTGTGGTATTGTATGAGGATGATGTTGTCCGCTAACATGAAAGGTACAAATCAAGTTCTAGATCAAGAACATATGACCATGGTGACATGAAGACAAAGACTCATGGATCACATAGAAGCTCTACTTATGAGGTATGTGTAATTTGGTTCTACAATGGTTAACTTATGAGTTATGTAGGTTACTAAGCACAAGTCATTGAAGAGAACAATAAGACATTGTTTGGGTATGTTAGACATAACTAGCAAACATGATAACTAGGTATGTTTTTCCTATATCAAGTTAGAATCCTACCTTGTGTTAGGATCTTATACCTTTGTATGATTGATTATTATTCTTGAAGTTAGAAGTTTAAGTAATCAAGGGTTTATGCATATTATGTTTCTTACTTTGATTGATGATATGACTAACCAGAAGAGTCCTTTGGTCAAATAAGAATATGCATGAGTAAAAGAAGTCTTCCTTGAAACCTTGAATACTAACTCTTATTACCTATGTATGAAATGATCATGACCATACATACTTAAGATTATTTAGAATCATAATGTTTTGATAGTATTAAGATTATACTAATGAATGTATGATTATATATGAGATCTTGAGGATGACACTATCATGACACTAGTGCACACTTAAGCATGCATAGTGGTCCAAGATGGATATAAGTTCAAGAACAAGTAATCCAGGAAGCAAATATCAAGAGGGGGCACACTCCAATAGTTCCTGCAAGGAAGCAAAGATCAAGAGGGAGCACTCCAGGAAGTAAAGATCAAGAGGGAGTCCACCCAACAACTAAACAAAGATAAGTATTTGAATTGTTATTTATTATATATATGATTACTTAAATGATGTTGTTCAGTCATGTACATACTTATGTTCCTATATTTAGGATATGTATTATGCATATTATAAAAGTTGCATTAATGAACAAGATACTACTAATATGAAAGTAATGGGTAAGTGGCCTAGGGTACTGTACAACATTCCATTGCTACTTATCTAGAACGAAACCTCTTTGCTAACATGTTGGGAGTTGTGCACACTCTTAACAAATGTCCTGGTAGAGATGGAAGGCATCTAGAAAGTTATCATGTAAATACGAGATATGGATAAATGTTGTATTGGAGCATTGGCTAAGATAATTGCATGATTGCATGACATATATCTTTATGCATAAGAATGTTTTTTTGAAAAACTATGAGAATTTTCTAATCATGCAATTGAATCTAACTTGTAGGAAAGATCATGTACAATCACCTACAAGGACAACAACATTTTTTCCAGCAACGAAGTTCAAGAAAAACTATCTATTGAAGATATTGAAGAATCTGAAGTTCCCAGGATCCGGGATGCAGTAATGGAAGGATGCCATGATCGAGGAATACTAGTCGATCATGAAGAATGATGTCTGGGATGTGGTCCCAAGACCATAAGGGAAGTCTGTTGTGACTTCCAAGTTGATCTACAAAATCAAGCATGTTGCAGATGGTAGCATAGAGAAATACAAGGCAAGGTTTGTGGCAAGTGGCTTCTACCAGAAAGAGGGAATAGACTATGAAGAGACTTTTGCTCCTGTAGCCAGATACACTTCCATCAAAACAGTACTTTCTCTGGCTGCAGTGATGAAGTGGAAGATACACCAGATGGATGTCAAGACAACTTTCTTGAATGGTGTAGTCAAAGAGGAAGTGTATGTGGAGCAGCCACTCGGTTTTGAGACACATGACAGGGAGTCATATGTGTGCAGGTTGAAGAAAGCCTTGTATGGCTTGAAGCAAGCTCCTAGGACTTGGTATGGGAGGATAGACAACTTTCTTTCTAGTTTGGGCTTTACCAAGAGTAAGGCGGATTCCAACCCTTACTACAAGTTTGAGGAAGGAAATCGAGTGATACTACTTCTATATGTGGATGACCTATTTGTTACAGGTGAGGATAGGTTGAGTGTCGATATAAAGAGGAAGCTTGCTGCTGAGTTCGAGATGAAGGACTTGGGTATGATGCACTAGTTTATAGGTATGGAGGTGTGGCAAAGCACATATGGAATATTCCTTGGACAAGGGAAGTATGCAGTAGAGATCCTGAAGAGGTTCGGGATGATGGACTGCAAGGCCATGACCACACCTATGGCATCAAACCTGAAGCTTTTGTGTGATGCTTCATCTGAGCCAGTTGATGCCACGATGTATCGTCGGATGATTGGGTCCTTGATGTACCTGATGAATACGAGACCAGACATCTTCTTTGCATTAATATCTGACAGATCCAAGACATGTTCACCTGAAAGCTGCAAAGGATATCCTGAGGTACCTGGAGGGTACAGTTGACTATGGGCTCAAGTATGATGTGAATCAAAAGTTTAACCTGGAGGGTATGTTGATTTGGATTGGGAAGGAAGTTCCATTGATTGAAAGATCACTTCAGAGTGCTGCTTCAGTATGGGATCCGGTATGATCTCCTGGTTTAGCCAGAAGTAGTCCTGTGTGGCACTACGTACAGCCGAAGAAGAGTATGTCATAGCTTGTTCGGCTAGTTGTGAGGCAGTATGGCTTAGGAAGCTACTGTCTGATTTGTTTGATCTCCAGCTAAGTGCTACTTGTATATATTGCGACAACCAGAGTTGTGTGAAGTTGTCAAAGAACCCAGTGTTCCATGACAAGTCGAAGCACATTGAGATCAAGTTCCACTATATCAGGGATATGGTGCAGAGAGGAGCAGTGAAAATCCTGTATCTTGTGATGGACGAGCAGATAGCTGATGTGTTGACCAAGCCGCTAGCCAAAGTAAAGTTTGAGTACTTCAAAGAGAGGCTTGGTGTACTTCAGATCGAGAATCCTTCCAAGGGGAATTGATAAGTCCGGAGACAGATGCACATGAGCCATTTCGACATGGTTGAATTTTGTCTTTCCATGGTTGTTGATGTAAGGGATGGAGCCATTCTGACATGGTCAAAGTTTGTATTGCCATGGTCATTGACATAAGGACTGGAGCCATTCGAGCATCGTTGAAGTTTGTCTTGCCATGGCTACGATATAAGTGCTGAGCCTTTCATGGATGGTTGAAGTGTGTCTTCCCATGCCGCTAAGTGTAAGTGTTGTGTGATGTGCATCTGGGTTGCGCTCCATGGACTATGAGGTGATATGAAGATGATGATGTGACAGTAGGGTACATAGGTTTTGCATAGGCATGTAATAAGTCTTGGGATTCTATTGGCAGGTTTTGCAGTGACATGTAATCAGTCCTGAGAGATCTTGATAGGTTTTGCATAAGCATGTAATCAGTCCTAGATGATATTGATAGGTTTTGCACTGGCATCTAATCAGTCCTGGGAGATCCTGCAGGTTTTGCAAAGCATGTAATTAGTCCTGAGATGCTTTTGACAGGTTTTGCACTAGCATCTAATCAGTCATGGGAGATCTTACAGGTTTTGCAACGCAGCGTAATCAGTCCTGAGATGTACCTACTTGATGGCTTGATCGCAGATATGATGAAGACCTACATGGAGGCTAAGCCTACATCCAACATGAAAAAGGGTTGGCTCTATAGAACTTCCTATGACGAGTATATTGGAGATTGATTGAGATAGCAGCAGCAGTGACGATGATGATGCTCTATGATCCAGTGACAATGATCTAGCTCCAGAATTGAAGACTTATGCCTATATGTATTGATGACTTGTGTCAAGAGAATACCTTCCTAGTTAAGAGGGAGTGTTGATGTATTTCTAACTTTGGAAGATATTCACTTGTATATTGTATTTGTACTTTATCGTATCCCCAATAGAGATGTATTATTCCACTAATTGGAAGTATCATCATTTGTATTTACAAGTGTTGTAAGTATTATTGTAAGTGTCGCAATTTATATTTGATGGGTTATTAGACCAGCTTGCTGGGGTCGGCCTTGTATGAGTTGTGTGGGTCAAAGGATTATTAGACCACCCTACTGGGGTCGGCCCAGAGTTAGTTTATGTTAAGTTGTTAAGTTGGGGCCGACCTAGTTGAGTAAAGGTCAAGTGAAAGTTAGTGTATAAATAGAGAGTGTGTCTCTCTCATTTTACACATTGTCTCATTCACTCACTTCGCATTAGTGAGAGAAGAGAAGGGTGCGCACAAGTGGAGTAGGATCATGCTACTAAAGATATCTATCTCTTGGGTTTGATCATGGTGATCCTTGTATTGATGCTTATTCTATCTCTGAGGAAGTTGCGGGGTTTTTCACCTTCTTGGTTTTCCTTGGTGAAATGTTTTGTGTCTCTTGTATCTTGTCTCTTATGCTTGATATGTTGTACATGTTATTATTTCAGTTAAGATCCTAGATCTATTGATTAAATACTCAAAATCTAACAATATGGTCAGCAAGCAGTTCTAAAATTTGCTCAATTTACTGGAGCTCATGCAATTGCTAGCAGACACACTCCTGGAACATTTACAAATCATATTCAGACATCATTTTCCAAGCCTCATCTTTTGATTCTTATTGACCCAAGGACTGATCATCAGGTAATGGGTTAAGTAATTGGTGATTTAAATGATTTAACTTTTAAGTCTATTACATGTTGCTTCATATTTTAAAAATTTTAAAGCTTCTATTCTCACAACCATCATTTTGCTGCCTTGTAGCCTATAAGAGAAGCAACCCTCAGTAATATTCTAACCATTTCCTTTTGTGACACTAATTCTCCAATGAAACATGGTGACATCGGTATTCCTGCGAATAACAAGGGCAAGCACAACATTGGTTGTTTGTTTTGGATGTTAGCAAGGATGGTCTTACAGATGTGGGGAACAATTGCCCCAGGTCGTAAATAATGTCATGGTAAACTCAAGTTCAGGCCAATGAATATATTTGATTTATGGTTTACAGATCATTGTACATGAACAATTTTATGACAACTTGGTGCTTAAATTCATTTTTATTCTTTTTTTGAAGGTATACTTGTTTTGTTACAGGGAGCCAGAGGAAGCCAAGGAAAGAGAAGAAGAGGAGGTTGCTCAAGCTGAATATGTTCCTACATTTACCCTTGGAGCAGAGCAATGGCCTACAGAGGTTGTTGATGCTCAGTGGGAATCTGAGGCTCCTACAACTCCTGGTATTGTGCCTGCAGTTGCTAGTGCTGATTGGATGACTACTCCCGATTAGTTTCTTTTTGTTTTTCAATGTGATTGTTATAATTTTCTAGGCCTATCAAAGATTTTGGGGTTTTTAAATATTTAAAAGCTGGTAGTTTCTTTTCTTTTGAATTTTAAATTTTTAAACTTGAATCCTTAAAATTTGTGTTCTTTGCACTACACTTCTTCAGAAGCTATTAGTTTTTTTTCACTTTATTTTTAGGTTATAAATTTCCAACTTTAATTAAAGGATGATATTTTGGACATGTGAACTCTGCCCAGTATCTCTCTTAATTATAATTGTATTTAACAAGTCTATGTTTTTGTGATCAGTTCCCAATAAGGATCACATCTTTGTCGGTGTCTTGTAGAACAGGTGTTGATATCTTTGCTCCTCTTAATTCTTTTGGCCTCTTACAAAGACAAATCAATGCCCTGTCCACCATCTACAACCTTCAATAATTGACAAAAACCAAGGCTATAATCTTCAACTTGTCAAAGAGCGCTCTCTCCACATTTCATTTCTACTTCCAAAGGGATCACCAAGGCCTATGTTCTACTTATAGGTCTACTTCATGTGGCCATGTTTTAACATGCACAAGGCCTCCAATGACGACTTAACAAGAGATGTGGATTCCTTGCCATCCAATGCTTCCAAATCTATGCTAGTATGTCTTGGCCAAGATGCACCTCTTGGATGCAATCTTCAAACCCATGGTCCTTTACAATCCAGAGATCTAGTGTCCAACTTTACTTCACAATGATTGGGCTTGACAATGAGAGAATCCAAACCTTCTTTCTAAGACACGTCATCTAATGCAAAAGGAGTGTTTCTCGCCACATTGTTCAAGTAGAGTTCAAAGCCCATGCCTTTAGACTTGAGGTCATCTTCCATTTGGTATCTTTCATTCATAGAGTAGGATCTTTGGGGAATTAGTTTCTAGGAGGAATCAATATCCCTATTTTGCACTTTGTGCTTCTAAGGCCATCACCTCAACTACCCTCCTAGGTGTGCATACAATTGGGCTTTCATGATTCTTAAATGTAATTGGAAATGTCTTATCGTCTAAGCAAGAATTGAATCAAGTGATTCATGAGGATACTTATAAAACCATCTGGATCCTACCTTCAAAAGGTCTAGACTTAAAGATGACTTTATACCTAGAGCACTTTCTGAAGCTGAGAAATGACCTTATTGTCTTCCTTCCTTGCACAACATTCATTGGATGCATGCCCTCAAGATTTCCCCAGGTCATTTTTTGTGGGTCCTCATAGATATCCGGTTGAGACCAATCAACACCTTCATTATTGCAATGCAATTTATAGGGGTCCTATATGAACGTACATCTTTCTCCATCTTCTCTCACCACCTCGACCAATGATGCTTTGCTCTCTGTAGAAAAGAGGTTTCAGCATATATTATATGATTCATACCTCAAACGAAGGCCCTCAGAAGGATCACCCAAAATTTTCAACTCCTACGAGGATTTGTGATTCCAAAGCACAAGTCATACACCACGATACCAACAAGCAAATCAACTCAAATCAACCCCAAAGTCATGCTTCTTCCATCCAACATACTACTCACTAGGTTTAATGATGTAGAAATGTTTCTAGCAAGAGATTCTTCCTATTGGCCTGAGATATCAGGAGAGTAAATCATCCACCAATCCATCAGTTCTTTCACAAAGCTTAACAACTCAAACAATAATCCCACCTCTCAATCTCCTCACTTGTCCTTGGTGACACTAGCTCTAACAAGTTTAGAGTCTTAGATATTGTTGGAGGGGCCTAGGTCGGCCTGTCGACTACGCCCTCCGCCCGACCATTCTGTAGCATCTGTCGGCAAGTCGCGTCGACTAGTATGCGTCGGGTCGGTTGGATAAACCGACAGACGGTTATGTAACTGTATCTGCATATATATATCTAGGCTGGTGAGTTGGTAGAGTAGTAGAGATTGATTCTATCATTGTGTTCTACTATTGCTAGTTAATACAAAGACTATTCTCTCTATCTGTCTCGTCTCTTGTATCTGTATCATTGTGTATGCTTGCTTATATTGTGTAATGTATCTATGATAACTATGTGAACTGTGGGATTACAATATTTGGTTCCATTGCCGGTTAATACATGAAAAATTACTCGCAGCATGACCCATGATTTCAGAATAGGAAATTAGAGACTGGTGGGAGAAGAAAATCGCGAATTACCTGCAGAATTATGCGCGACGTAACAAGCTAACAATTAACCAAGCAAGAGATCGATTCTTCTTCGAGACCCATGAGCGATTTGTAGAATCCATGCCAACCGCCTTGAAGAAACTTTTGGATGAACAGACCAGTCGATGAAGTAGAGCGTAAATTTGTATTGAAGCTAATCAACGGAGGTCGTACAAATCTATCAGAATGGTGTGAAAAGATTGCAGAAGATTTCTGTGAAGAACAGGTGATCAAAAACTGAGTATCGGTAGATGAGATAAGAAGAAATTTCTTCACTGAATTAGCTGATCAATTTCTATGTTCTCTGTCGACATTATTGTTTAAATTTTTGATTGACAAAGGTGTCGCACTTATTGTCGAAACAGGACCGTTGCTGACTCCGCCGATTCCAAACTCTAATTGGGAGGAGAAAGAATGTAAGTGGGAAAAATTTGTAAAGGAGTGCGAATGGGAATTTTTCTTGAACAAGTGATGGTCTACACTTCCCCAATAGTCTAGAAACTGTCAGGCCGACATTGGGGGGTTGATGAAACATGCTCTGATGTACCTAGTTTGATGAAACTCGACATATGACAAATGACATGACCATCAGTGGAAAAATGTCCGACAAATATAGACTTTTAAGTCACAAAACCACCCCAAATATTTAAAAAATTGAAAGAGAAAAAAGGAGGCAGTGGCGTGAAGAGCTGCGGGAGCAGGCAATTGTGCTCTAGAGGATGCAAGGATCAAATGTTGTGACAAATGGAGAAGGGAATCTGCCACAATCAATTCAAGCCCATGATGATCAGGATGTCGAAGAAGAACTATTGCCGATGGATGAAGACTTGTGGATAGAGCATGGTAGAGCTGTCCAAGTTCAAATACTGGAAATGGTAGAACCTCCGTCTCCATTCCGTTTAACAGAAAGCGTTCGGGTGGAAGAAATTGTCGAAGAAAACCTTGGTCTCCATGTTGGTCAGTCGGGAGTTTGGAGTCGTCGAAGCATAGAAGGTGATGATATCAATAGACTATTGATTCATCAGCTGGAAGAAGGGAATTGGATATCTTTTCAACCCGAATTCTCAAATAGAATTTTTCATCTAGTGTACACAGAGCATGAGGAAGCGCCCCCCCTGCCAATACCAAATTTGAGCGACTCGACAAGCACGTCGGAAAGTCCGAGATTTAGCGAAATCCCATTTGAACAAAAATTTAACTGGATTTTGACAGAAGTAATTGACGAAGGCAGACCTAGCGACATCGAAGGAGATACAGTCATTGATTCCGAAGACAGAGAACCAAGTCCAGAAAGACAGCTAATTCATACTAACGAAGCACCAAGTATTGATTGTGGAAATAACCCACCCATGCCTCCGTCAAATTCTCATAATAATACAATAGCAGACATGGCACACACTACAACACACCTTCCATTCTACGAAGGAGATGAAGACCCAAGAAGACATTGGTTTGTGTGCGAAGCAATCTGGACAGCTAAGCAAATTACCAATGAAGACAGACAAATTGCTCAATTTGTTGGCTCATTAAGAAAAAGAGCACTGACATAGTACATGGGGTACATAAGAAAATCACCAACTGCAACTAAAGCACAAATCAAACAAATCTTTTTGGCCTTCTTTATGATTGAAGATGCGACATACCTAGCGGCAGAACGACTGAAGACAACAGTCCAAAAGCCGACAGAAACTATCAAGGAGTACGACAAGAGATTTAAAGACCTCCTAATCAAATTAGACTATGAAATCAAAGAAAAACTATTAATCAAATGGTTTATTGCTGGTCTGATCAATAAAATCAAAAAACATGTCCATCGACAAAATGTTAATACATATGCAGATGCGCTAAGAATAGCACTATAAATCAAAATGGCTTATGAATACCCTCTAATATCCATGGATAGACATGTCGATGAACAACTTGAAATTATGGAGCAAGCTATCAGAAATATGATGTTAAAAGGACTAGAGCTATGGTGTACAACTTGTTGAACCTTAGGACACACCAAAGATTCTTGTCGAAGTGATGATTGGCGACAAGATGTAAAACTCATCCAATCCAGATGTTTCTGCGATTTATGCAAAGAATATGATTTACATACCAAAAATGATTGTCCATACAATCTGAAAAATAAGAAGGCAAGATGGTGTCAAATTTGTGAAGTAAATACACATTCAATCAAAGAATGTCATCTGAGCCTGAAAAATCAGCAAAATTACCATGCAGTGTACCAAGCAAATTCTGTCGAGCAGAACTAAGACAAAAATCCAACAAACGACAGATTCGAGAGAACTAATGGAAGAAATAACTAGTGCAATCAAAACAGGAATGACAAATACCCAAGGTATAATGATCGATGGAACGATTGGCAATATAATGGCTACAATAGACATGGTGGATATCAGAGTCACGGTCGTGGCAGTGGAGGTCAAGGCTTTCGATATGGTCTACCTGGTGCATGTTTTACATGCTTCAGCGAGAATCATCGACACAGAGAATGCCCTTATAAGGAAAGAACTGATCTCAAATTTTGTACAAAGTTTGGGGTAGGCGATCACTATTTAGAGGATTTCCCTACCATGATCGAGAAAATAAATAATAAAAAAAATGTTCATGTTTTATCTTGTGTTCAAAAAAATGATGTGCTTCGAACAAAAAACTTGCAAATTGTAACAAGGCAAGGCACTCATATTGGTCAAGATAAACCTCAGATAACTAGAATTGTCGATAAAGAGGATTATCCAAATCCTATAAAACAAAAATCTGTGTACAAAGATGTGTTTGACATATTTCATGATTTAGTAACACATGAAGAAACTCTTAATGAATTGCTCAAATTAATTTCAAAAGAAGAAGCTGTAGGAAAAATGATTGATTTGTTGCATAAATCAAAACACGTCGAGCAAAGACAAACTAAAAACATTTGCCAACTAAAGCAAAAAGATAAAAATTATGCCGACCCATTAGTCGATCTCAACATAAATGGATATCATGTACGACAAGTTGTACTTGATTTTGGATCCCAAGTGAATATCATGATTCATGATACTTGGTACCAACTCGGTCCACCTCAAATACAAGAATCAGGCATCTACTTAAAGCTCGCAGATCAAGGATTAATTGAGCCGATTGGAGTATGGAAAGGAGTCCAAACTGTTGATAAAGTTTTGTCATTGATGCCAACAGTGCCCTAATGAGGGCTTGTGGTGTTTTGTTGCCCCTTGTCGAGCCCCTAAGAGTCTTTTGTGTTGCTGGAGTCTAAGGAGTCCTTTTGTGGTTGTCCAAGCCCAAGCTTGAAGCCCTTGGAGGCCTTGAGACAATTACAAAGCCCTATTTACCCTTTGACTTTGTTGGGTTGCCCTTGATAAGAAGTCCTTAAGCCCTAGTGTCACCCCTTCTAAAACCTAAACTTAAACTTAAGCCCTAATTAAAGATTAATAAAAATTATTAAATCAAAAGAATTTTAATTTAATAAAAGCTTTCTTGAATTTTTAATTAAAATTAAATTTGAAATCAATTACATGATTGGCCCATCTTTATTAAAAAGAATTTAATAATTAAATGATTAATAGATTATTATTTAAAGTATTAATTAAAGTATTGTTAAAAGGTTTAACATGTTTTTAATATTTAATAAAATACTAAAGGAATTTAAAAAAGAAAATTATATAATAAAAATTTTAAAACTTTAAATTAAATGTTAGAGGGGGACAAAAAAAAAAAGGTACTTTAATTATTTTAATAATTAAATACATGAAATGATTAACTTTATAGGGAAGTCAGACCAACCATTATTTTAAATGAAGTCGGCTCAGTTAAAAAAATAAAAAAATAATTAAAAAATATATTTTTATACTAGGTCGGCTCAATAAAAAATCCACGATTTTACATATATATATACATTTTTTACACCAAACAAAGTGAAAAAAAATTCGGTGGTGAAGTGGAACTCAGATTTCGGGTATGTACAGGAGATTTGATTTTCGGGCTCATTAGAAGTAGATCTGCAGGAGATTACGATCTGAATTTCGTAAGAAGAAATAGTGATAAGGCAGCCAAGGTTATGTGGTACTACATCTCTTTGATTTTGGTATATATCTGAAGCTGATCCGTAAGAAGGAATATGCAGATCACAGTTTGCATCACTGGCTGTAGCAACAGTAAGGATTTTTTGAAATCAAGGGAATGAAATATTAACAACTCAGCAGTGTAAGTCGTGAAGTGTGAATCTATTGTAGCAGACTCCAAGCTTTCATTATCTGAAACTTGCACAAGTTTGAAGGACGTCATCTTACAATGGTTTCCTGTGAACAAAATGTTCATATCAGTCATATTCAGTAAAGCTGCTACAAAATCCTTGTGATGCTGTCTCATGGGCCAATGATCTTTATTTCTAGCAGAGCGTGAAGTGTCTCTTAGAGGGACAATTGACTTGAAAATATCTACAACAGCAAGCACTCTAAGTTCGTTTATCTTGGTCTGAATTCATGCAGTCAAAGACAGCAGTAGCATACTCAAGGTTTATATGTATTCAAGAATGTCTTGGAAGGAAGAGTAATCTCAGTCACAAAAAGGCAGTAATTTGAGGGCAGTAATTAAATTCCTTATGTAAGCCTATACTCAATCAGATTGGTAAGCCTACTCCAACAGCCATTACAAGTTGATTTGATAAGAGAATCAAGGTTGACTATACAGTGACAGTTGTAAGTTCTGAAGCATGATAGTGGATAGTGACAGAGAATTGTATGTAGATAAAAGTTGATGACAGGTTGTTAGTACACATGATAATACAATTGGAAGTTGTGTAAATAACCTTGAGGCAAAAGTAAGTAGAATATTATAGTGACAGTTAAGGATTGGTTGAGTTATCCAAATTGTTTCAGAACTTGATGACTATCTAGTATTTAAGTAGACAGGGTTATGAGCAATATTCTTGAGCAGAGATTATGAGCAGTAGTCTGATTTAATATGACAGAAGACATGATGTGACAAGTGCAATGACAACAATGGACATGCTTAGTATACAGTGATATGATGATCACGCAGTGATGTGCAGATACTTCAGTGATATATATACAGTGATGATTTGGTAGTGATCAGAGAACAGAGGTTATCAGCAGCAGAGAGTACAGGGTTTGTTGTTTGACAGGTCCACAGGTTCAACAATCTTTTTCTTTACGGTGGTAGGGTGGTGCTAGGGCTCACAATTTAGTGAGCTAAGCTGTTGGAGCAGCTCGTCAGTTGCAGCTGACGAAGCCTAGGGGTTGTAGCCCCTTCCAGTTGTAGCTGGAGAAGTTGTATTAAATTTGTAGCCCCAGTTGTTGCTGGGTCAAATTTTATCATAAAAGGATTCCCTGGTTTTACCCCTAGGACTTGGGTTTCCACGTAAAAATATTGTGTACTGTGCATCTTGTTATTTTTCATGAATGATTGGTGATTGGCAACTAGCTCTTGATTAAAAATTTAATGAATGTGGAAATACTGATTCACCCCCTCTCAGTTTTTCAACATTTGGTATCAGAGCAGGTTCCTTCAACAACAGTTTAATCACTGGAAGGAAATTATGGGCAATTTTTCCAAGCACAGTAAAAATGGAATACCCATGTTTGATGGGACCGGCTATACCTTTTGGAGTATACGAATGAAATCTTTTCTGCTAGCTCAAGGAGTACAAGTATGGCAAATAGTTGAAAATGGATATAATGTACCAACACCCCCACCAACAGATCCAGCTGACTTAGCTCGTTATGATACAAATTCAAAATCCACGAACCATATTTCAAGTACATTGGATGAATCGGTCTTTGTCAAAGTCATGCATTGTACTTCTGCTAAGGAAATGTGGGACAAACTCAAGACTATCTACGAAGGTGACAAGAAGGTCAAAGAAGCCAAACTCCAAACCTACAGAGGACAATTCGAACATCTAAAGATGAAGGAGGACGATAACATTGCATCCTACTTTCTTTGAATTGATGAACTTGTAAATACTATCAGAGGCCTGCGTGAAAGGGTTGAAGAATCAGTTGTTGTTCAAAAGATACTAAGAACGCTTCCCAACAGATTCAATCCTAAAATCTCAGCCTTGGAAGAAAGGACTGACTTGGATACTATGACGGTAGACCAGCTACATGGGACACTTGTGGCTTATGAAATGAGATTAGAAGATGAAGACTCACCTAGAAAAGAAGCAGCCTTTAAAGTTTCCTCCAAGCAAGCAATGAAAGACAAACAAGCCAAGAAGGACAATTCAGAAATAAAATCCAAATCAAAGACATCATACCACTTCAACTGCAGTGATGATTCGGATGATGAGGAGATAGCAAACTTCATAAGAAAGCTCAAAAGAGGCACAGGTAAGTACAAAGTTAAGTTACCTCTTAAGTGTTTTTCATGTGGTAAAATAGGTCACTTTGCTTCAAAATGTCCCTATGCAAAAGACTCTGATAGTGATGACAGTTTCAAGAAACATAAGAAATACAGGAATTTCAAAGGAAAGAAAAATGGAAGGTTTGCAAAGAAGAAAAGTCTCTACTCTAAAAGAAACACCAACTCATCAGATGAAGATTCTGACAATGACTCAGATAGTGATAGTGATTTGGACAGCAACAGTGATAACGAATCAAAAAGGGTACTCTTCATGGTTGTTGATTCAAAAGACTCAGATGAGATCTCCGAAAACAAAGAAGAATCCGATTCAGAAGGAGAAGTAGACCTGGAGGAAGAATTGATAAGTGCTTTGAAAGAGCTGAGAAGAGAAAGGAAAAAGAATAAACTATTTAAAGGGGAGATACAGGAGTTACGAGAAAGACCTCAGATATCTGAAGAAGCAGATCAACTCATTCAAAGTCTAACTATTCAATTAGAAGAAGCTAAAAGAATTCAAGACAATCTCAGAAAAAAACTAGAAGAAAGTATGAATGAAAGTGAGAGACTAATGGGGGAGATAGTGATTCTAAGAACTCAACTACAAAAGAAAAATGTGAGTCAAGGCTATGACAACAGTTCCAAGATACTTGATCAGATCATCAATAATCAAAAGCCATACCTCGACAGAAGAGGTCTTGGTTATAAGAAGCATAATGATGAAGGTTTAAGTTCCAAGATAGCTAAAGATAAACCAAAAGTTATCAAAGACCCCGTCATCCAGGAAGTACCCATATATCAGCCAAAACAACAACTAGAACAGGCTCCAGTTGAAAATCAACATGTTAAATTGACAGCACCTCTAAGAAGACCATTTCAACCTAGACAACCAACCTCAGAATGGACTCCAGTTGAAAATCAAAGTTTCAGATGGGAAACACCTCCAAGAAGACCATTTGTTCCCAGGTACGAATATCCATTTTATGGTTATTGTTTTTCTTGCGGAATATTTGGGCATAAAGCGATGAATTGTATAAAAGGAAGATATGCAGAAAACAGAAACAGGTATGAAAATTCTAGATGCCAACGAAACAACAACAGTTTTTCTCATTTGGATTTTGAAGTCGAATGCTAGAAATACAACAACTTCGGGCATACAGCCATGAATTGCAGAATGACAATCCCTCCTACAGGCATTAAACAAGTATCAACCAATCAAACGGGTGACCAGCAAAAAGTATGGATCAGACAAAAGAACAATCTAAATATTCATGAATGTGGGATAGCTCTTCAAGCTCAAGCTCAAACCGGTAGCAACAAATGGTATGTTGACAGTGGTTGTTCTAGGCATATGACAGGTAACAAAGGTGCTTTCATGTTTCTTGAAAAAGATAAAGGATCTGTCTCTTTTGGAAATAACAAATCAGCAAAAGTTGTTGGAAAAGGTACAGTAAATCTTGGCGGCAAAGATACAGTAGCAGAAAATGTGTTGTTTGTCGACAGTATGAAGCATAATCTGTTGAGTGTCATCCCAATGTGTGATCAGGGACATGAACTTACATTCAACTCAAAGTCCTACAAAATAAGAAAAGAAGGATCAGGAAAGTTAGTGGCTACCGCTACCAGGACTCCAAACAACATATATGTTCTGGACGAGATCAAGGAAGAGAAATGTCACCTAGGAAAAGAAGATGAGAATTGGTTATGGCATAGAAGAATGGGACATGTACATTTTGATAATCTGGTCAAGATCAGCAAGAAGCAAGCTGTAAGGAACATGCCACAGATTACGAATCCTTTTGACACTATCTGCAAGCACTGTCAGCATGGGAAACTTACGAAAGCCAATTTCAAGACAAAAGAATACTCTTCTACAAAACCCTTAGAGCTTGTCCACACTGATCTATGTGGGCCAACCAAGAATAAAGGATTGGATGGTGACGAATAATTCATGTTGCTCATTGATGACTACTCTAGGATGACATGGGTATGCCTTCTTAACAGGAAATTGGAAGCCTTTGAATGCTTCAATATCTTTAAAGAACAGGTTGAAAATGAAACAGGTAAACGAATCAACTGTCTCAGATCTGATAATGGTGGAGAATTTACATCAAATGAATTTTATCAATACTGTGAAGAAAATGGTATAAAAAGACAATTTTCAGTTGCCAGAACACCTCAGCAGAATGGAGTAGAAGAAAGGAAGAATAGATCGGTGTTAGAAATGGCCAGAACTATGTTGAATGAAGCTAAGCTAAGTGAAAAATTTTGGGCTCAGGCAGTACATACAGTAGTCCACATTATGAACAGAGGATTGCTCAAAAGCAACAGTGATAAAACTCCTTATGAGCTATGGATAGGAAGAACAGCTAATGTTCAACACTTCAGAGTGTTCGGAAGCAGGTGCTACATCAGAAGAGATGATAAGAAGATTAGAAAATTTGAATCTCATGCAGACGAAGGAATATTTGTTGGGTACTCATCCACAAGAAAGGCCTACAAGTGTTACAACCCGAGATTAGGTAAGATAGTGGAAAGCATCAATGTAAACATTGATGAATCGAGCTTGCCAAAATGTCAGGAAGACTTAGAAGATCATGATAACAAAGAAAAAGAAGATGAAGAAGAAGATGATGATGATGACGTAGAAGAAGAAGAAGAAGAAGAACAGAGAAAAATTCAGGCAAAAGTTACATAGGATCAACAAGTACAGGATCAACAGCAAGAACAACAAAACTCTCCTAAGAATTGGTATCAAAAGAATCATCCATAGGAATTGATTATTGGTGATAAAAATGCCGGCATAGAAACCAGAAAAGATCGAAGACAAGTCCGAAGACCAAAACAAGTATATTTCTCACTACTATCTACAGTTGAGCCGAGTAACTTTGCGGAAGCTAGTGCAGATGAACATTGGGTCAAAGCCATGGGAGAAGAACTTGATCAAATCGAGAAAAATGAAACATGGGAACTTGTTCCTAGACCCAAGGACAAAAATGTGATTGGCACAAAATGGATTTTCAGAAATAAGCTGAATGAAGATGGACAAGTAATCAGAAACAAGGCAAGATTGGTTTGCAAAGGATATGCTCAAATTGAAGGGATAGATTTTGAAGAAACATTTGCTCCAGTAGCCAGAATGGAAGCTATAAGAATGATATTGGCCTATGCTTGTGCTAAAAACATCAAAGTGTATCAAATGGATGTCAAATCACCCTTTTTGAATGGCAAACTAGAAGAAGAAGTCTACATTGAACAACCAGAAGGATTCCAACTATCAGCAAACATGGACTATGTGTGCAGATTAAAAAGGGCTCTATATGGGTTAAAGCAAGCTCCTAGAACTTGGTACTCTAGATTGGATAGTTACTTGCAGAAACAAGGTTTCAAAAGGGGAACCGTAGACAATAATATGTATATCAAGATTGATCATGACAGCATGCTTATTGTTGAAGTGTATGTTGATGATTTATCTTTGGTAGTGATGATGATACTCTGAGCCAACAATTTGCCAAGGTTATGCAAAACGAATTTGAGATGTCGCTACTTGGTGAACTGACCTTCTTCTTGGGACTTCAGATATCACAATGTGAAGAAGGCATCTTCATCTCTCAGACCAAGTACATTAAAGAAATGTTGAAGAGGTTCAAGATGGAAGATTGTAAGCCTGTGAGCACTCCTATGACTACTGGCTGCAAGTTAAGCAAAGACGATGAATCAAATGCAGTGGATCAAAAACTTTACAGGTCAATGATTAGTAGCCTACTGTATGTGATAGCTTCAAGGCCAGATATGATGCAAGCTGTTGGATAGGTTGCAAGATTTCAAGCAGCTCCGAAGGAAACTCATGTTATTGCAGTCAAAAGAATCTTCAGATATCTTAAGGGAACTATGGACTTTGGATTATGGTATTCAAAAGGAAATGAGTTAGACTTATTAGCTTACTCAGACGCATATTGGGCAGGATGTGTGGATGACAGAAGAAGCACAAGTGGTGCAGCATTTTTCTTAGGAAACTGTTTGGTATCATGGTCTAGCAAAAAGCAATCCTCAGTATCATTGTCAACAGTAGAAGTAGAATATATAGCAGTAGCAGCATGTTGTACTCAAATCCTTTGGATGAAACAGAACCTGCAAGACCTACAAGTAACATATGATGAGCCGATTCCAATTCTATGTGACAACACAAGTGCCATCAACATCTCCAAGAATCCGGTCATGCACTCCAAGACAAAGCACATCCCTATCAAATATCACTTTCTTCGTGAACATGTCACAGAAAAGCACATCAAGTTGGAATATATTGGGACAAAGGAGTAGATAGTAGATATATTCACCAAGCCACTTCCTAAAGGGACATTTGAGTACCTTCGACAAAAATTGGGGGTCATTCCTTCTTCCCACTAAATTGATTCTTCTTCTTCAAGAAGAAGTGCCTAGTCTTTGGGAAAGCATGTTCTGAGGGGGAGTGTTATTTTAAGGTAGTAACCTTTGCCATTGATGCCAAAGGAGGAGATACATTGTAAACAGGGGGAGCCTGTTTTTAGGGGGAGCTTAGGTGTTGTCATCAATGACAAAGGGGGAGATTGTTGATAAAGTTTTGTCATTGATGCCAACAGTTCCCTAATGAGGGCTTGTGGTGTTTTGTTGCCCCTTGTCGAGCCCCTAAGAGTCTTTTGTGTTGCTGGAGTCTAAGGAGTCCTTTTGTGGTTGTCCAAGCCCAATCTTGAAACCCTTGGAGGCCTTGAGACAATTACAAAGCCCTATTTACCCTTTGACTTTGTTGGGTTGCCCTTGATAAGAAGTCCTTAAGCCCTAGTGTCACCCCTTCTAAAACCTAAACTTAAACTTAAGCCCTAATTAAAGATTAATAAAACTTATTAAATCAAAAGAATTTTAATTTAATAAAAGCTTTCTTGAATTTTTAATTAAAATTAAATTTGAAATCAATTACATGATTGGCCCATCTTTATTAAAAAGAATTTAATAATTAAATGATTAATAGATTATTATTTAAAGTATTAATTAAGGTATTGTTAAAAGGTTTAACATGTTTTTAATAGTTAATAAAATACTAAAGGAATTTAAAAAAGAAAATTATATAATAAACATTTTAAAACTTTAAATTAAATGTTAGAGGGGGACAAAAAAAAAAGGTACTTTAATTATTTTAATAATTAAATACATTAAATGATTAAATTTATAGGGAAGTCGGCCCAACCACTATTTTAAATGAAGTCGGCTCAGTTAAAAAAAAAAATTTAATTAAAAAATATATTTTTATACAAGGTCGGCTCAATAAAAAATCCACGATTTTACATATATATATATATATATACGTTTTTTACACCAAACAAAGTGAAAAAAAAATCGGTGGTGAAGTGGAACTCAGATTTCGGGTATGTACAGGAGATTTGATTTTTGGGCTCATTAGAAGTAGATCTGCAGGAGATTACGATCTGAATTTCGTAAGAAGAAATAGTGATAAGGCAGCCAAGGTTATGTGGTACTACATCTCTCTGATTTTGGTATATATGTGAAGCTGATCCGTAAGAAGGAATATGCAGATCACAGCTCGCATAACTGGCTGTAGAAACAGTAAGGATGTTTTGAAATCAAGGGAATGAAACATTAACAACTCAGCGGTGTAAGTCGTGAAGTGTGAATCTCTTGTAGCAGACTCCAAGCTTTCATTATCTGAAACTTGCACAAGTTTGAAGGACGTCATCTTACAATGGTTTCCTATGAACAAAATGTTCATATCAGTCATATTCAGTAAAGCTGCTACAACATCCTTGTGATGCTGTCTCATGGGCCAATAATCTTTATTTCCAGTAGAGCGTGAAGTGTCTCTTAGAGGGACATTTGACTTGAAAATATCTACAACAGCAAGCACTCTAAGTTCATTTATCTTGGTCTGAATTCATGCAGTCAAAGACAGCAGCAGCATACTCAAGGTTTTTATGTATTCAAGAATATCTTGGAAGGAAGAGTAATCTCAGTCACAAAAGGGTAGTAATTTGATGACAACAATTAAATTCCTTATGTAAGCCTATACTCAATCAGATTGGTAAGCCTACTCCAACAGCATTACAAGTTGATTTGATAAGAGAATCAAGGTTGACTATACACTGACAGTTGTAAGTTCTAAAGCATGATAGTGGATAGTGACAGAGAATTGTATGTAGATAAAAGTTGATGACAGGTTGTTAGTACACATGATAATACAATTGGAAGTTGTGTAAATAACCTTGAGGCAAAAGTAAGTAGAATATTATAGTGACAATTAAGGACTAGTTGAGTTATCCAAATTGTTTCAGAACTTGATGACTATCAAGTATTTCAGCAGACAGGGTTATGAGCAATATTCTTGGGCAGCAGATTGAGCAGAGATTATGAGCAGTAGTCTGATTTAATATGACAGAAGACATGATGTGACAAGTGCAATGACAACAGTGGACATGCTTAGTATACAGTGATATGATGATCATGCAGTGATGTGCAGATACTTCAGTGATATATATACAATGATGATTTGGCAGTGATCAGAGAGCAGAGGTTATCAGCAGCAGAGAGTACAGGGTTTGTTGTTTGACAGGTCCACAGGTTCAGTAATCTTTTTCTTTAGGGTGGTAGGGTGGTGCTAGGGCTCACAATTTAGTGAGCTGAGCTATTGGAGGAACTCGTCAGTTGCAGCTGACGAAGCCTAGGGGTTGTAGCCCCTTCCAGTTGTAGCCGGAGAAGTTGTATTAAATTTGTAGCCCCAGTTGTTGCTGGGTCAAATTTTATCATAAAAGGCTTCCGTGGTTTTACCCCCAGGACTTGGGTTTCCACGTAAAAACATTGTGTACTGTGCATCTTGTTATTTTTCATGAATGATTGGTGATTGGCAACTAGCTCTTGATTAAAAATTTAATGAATGTGGAAATACTGATTCACCCCCTCTCAGTATTTCAACACAAACTTCCATTAAAGGTATCACGACATCAATAGATTTTGAAATCATCATACCTAAAGATGATGCAAGCTACTTCCCTGCTTTGGTCGGTCGACCATGGGGACGGAAGATGAAGGCTTCAATTTCTTTGGACAAAAGCTGCATCCAGTTGAAAGGTAATAGCCAGAAGGTTATCGTGCCAATCTTTCCATCACAGGGAGAACCTTGGTTAGAACCTACAGAAGTCGATAACAATATCCGATACCTTTCCCGAATAGAAAATAATGAAGATCGCATTGAGCCAAACAACCAAGGAGAACTTCATCTCAGAGATCCTATCTCGCTCGGATACAATTCCAATGCAGAACTCTATGATTGGCAAATAGAGAATTATGATCTGTATCCAAAAGAATGCTGGAATGTGGAAGCCATCTCACGGAAACAAATAAAGAAGTGTCTCTCTGTATCTTACACACCAAAGATTTTTGAACAAAAAATGCGAGCATATCCAACACTTGTTCCAAATAAAAACGTACAATATGGTAGCTCGACATTAAGATATAAAGAACATGATTTACCTGATGTACATGTCGAACATGTATCAAAACATGTCGGAGAGCAAGGCCGTCTACAAAGTTTGGTAGAGACATTTACTGATCAAGCCGCGAGATGGTGGGACACTCATCAATCGAAGCTTCAAAGTTGGAATACTGCATCTACATCTTTCACAGAAAGGTTTGGAGGAAGAAACTTGACAACTCAGGATGACATTCCCTTGTTTACACAAGGACAAAACCTTGAAGCTCACATTGACTATTGGGAAAAAGAATGGAGAAAATTAGGCTATAAAGATGAAAGAAAATGGCCTCACCTCTTTCCCAGAACACTCGACGATCTACCTAACAAGTGGTACAAGATGGAGGAAGCAAGAGGAGAAACTTTCCTTTGGAAAGATCTAAAAGAAAATTTTATTAAGGATTTCCGGTTTTCTCCGCAGGATGAGAGATTGGTCGAAGCAAGCAAAAGCATCAAAGAATTTTTGCAGCCAACATAAACTCTCACTCGGAAACAAACAAGAGAATGTGCACACACCTAACAATTGCTACAATATAAAGATGACAGAAAAATAGCAATCGACAAGACTGAGCCTAGAAACAGAGATGTCGACAGGGAAAAGTTTTCAATGGAGAAAGGATCATCCCAGTGTGTCGAAGCCCATAAGAACAATCTTAAGTACAGAGATCATAGAAAAAGATGAACCTGAAAGATTATTAGAAAAAGACTTCCCACCAACTTTCACACAAATCAAAGAAGGCAAAAGACAGATAAGTAACAGCCGCACACCAGAATGGATGGATGCAAAGATTAAAATAAAGGAAGTAGATATTTCAAAGGACGATCGACAGAAAATGGCAAAAATTGGCGATTACTAGAATGAGGAACAGACAGCAGAAATATCCAATATCCTCAAAGAATTCCAAGACGTTTTTGCTCGAGACTATAAATATTTGAAAGGGATTGTAAAGGAAATGGGCGACATGAAAATTGATATCAAACCTGACACCAGACCCGTGAAGAAAAGACCCTACAAACGTGCTCACAAATATAAGGATATTGTCAAAAAGGAGATCAATAACATGCTTGCTGCAGGAATCATATATCCTATTGACCAGACAGAATGGGAAATCCTAATGGTTGTTCAGCCAAAGAAACAAGATCCGACTCGACTGAGAATCTGTGTCGAGTTTTGAGAGATGAACAAGGAAACTCTAACAGATCCCTTTCCTACACCCTTTGCAGATGAAATCATCAATGAAGTTGTAGGGCACGAGTTCTATTCTTTCACGGATGGATTCTCGGGGTACAACCAAGTTCCTATAGCAAAAGAAGACCAGAAAAATACAACATTCGAGTGCGAATTCAGGTCATTCGCATATAAAGTTATGCCCTTCGGTTTGAAGAACGCACCTGCGGTCTTCTCAAGAATTGTCGTCAAAGCATTCCAAGAATATATTTACAAAACCATGGCTATATACTTTGATGATTGGACAATTTATACAATGTTGAAAGATCACTGCAAATGGCTCAGACTAATGTTGGAAAGATGCCGACAGATACAACTATCCTTGAACATTAAAAAGTGCATCTTCGCAACACCTATCGGCATATTACTTGGCCATGTCATCTGCAAAGAAGGTATTAAGGTTGATTACGCGAAGATCAAAATTATTCTCTACCTAAAGCCTCCAGTAAGTCTGAAACAAGTACGAATCCTGTTAGGTCATACCGGATATTACAGAAAATTCATTAGACACTATTCCGATATGACTTATCCTCTGGAAGAATTGCTAAAAGAAGATCGAGAATATAAATGGACGGAGGAATGCGACATTTCATTCAACACATTGAAAAGAAAAATGGTCGAAGCACTGATTCTTCGATTTTCAGATTGGTCAAAGAAATTTCATGTACATATTAATGCATCTGGAATAGCAGTGGGAGCCATCCTAACACAACCCGGAGATGATAACATGGATTATCCTATTGCATTCAGCAGTCGAAAATTGAATAAAGTTGAAAGAAATTATTCTACAACTGAAAGAGAAGCATTAGGTATGGTATTTTCCCTTCAAAAATACCACCATTATTTATTGGCTAATCCCTTTGTATTTTATACAGATCACCAAGCTTTAAAATACTTAGTCAATAAGCCATTACATCACGGGAGCTTATGTCGCTGGTTATTACTGTTCCAAGAATTTGAATTCGAAGTAACCATCCGACCTGGAAAAGTTAATGTTGGACCAGAACACCTGTCAAGAATCGAAACAGGAGAAGAACCGACAAGAATTGAAGATGACTTACCGGACGCACACTTGTTTCGCATTGAAGCAGTACCTTCAAAACTTATGGAAATTGCATAATTTATGGAAAATGGGCAAGCTCCTGAGGGAATGAATGAGAAAAAGAGGAAGATATTAGCAATGAAAGCATCCCCCTACACTTTGATCAATGGTGTCCTCTATAAACTCGGCCTGGATGATATATTACGCCGATGTGCACTTGAGCATGAATGACATGATATAATTACAGAAACCCACGCTGGACCAGCAGGAGGACATTATCATGCAGATATAATAGCCAAAAAAATCCTATAGAAAGGACTCTGGTGGGAAACAGTTCATAAAGACTGTCGAGATTTTGTATCTAAGTGTGATAAATGTCAGCGCATGGGCCGGCCACTACCAAGAACATAAATGCCATTGTTTCCAATTAACCCTAGCCGAACATTTGAGATATGGGCTATTGATTTTATTGGACCATTTCTAGTAGTGGGAAGACGAACAGGTGCTCGGTATATTATTACTGCTGTCGAATACGTTACCAAGTGGGCAGAAGTAGAACCAGTCAAAACATGTTCAAGTGAAATTGCTACTAAATTCATTTATGAAAACATCATAACACGCTTTGGATGTCCCATAACATTAATAAGTGACCAAGGCACACACTTTGTATGTCAAACCATTAAAGCATTGACTAAAGAATTTGCAGTCAATCATAGAATAAGCACAACCTATCTCCCTCAGTCGAATGGCGCAGTAGAATCGTTCAATAAAACACTTACAAAAGGACTGACAAAAATATGCAATATAGAGAAAGATGACTGGGACAATAAAATACTTGCTGTCCTTTGGGCATATAGAACAGCATATAAGAAAATGACAAGACAGACACCATTCTCACTTGTTTATGGGCAAGAGGCTGTCGTCCCGTTACATTTTCGACAACAAGCACCGACCATTGCAATAGCTCTACATATCGATGTCGAAGATACTCGACACGAACGGCTATTACAACTGTCGAAGTTGGATGAACATCGACAGTTGGCATTAGAACATCAAAAAGTGCAAAAACAACAACAGAAAGCATGGCATGATAGAAATATCAAACAAAAGAATCTGTCAGTTGGAGATTTAGCACTCCAATATAATAGCAGAGTAAAAGGGAAACCAAAAAAGTTGCATACAGAATGGATGGGACCCTACATCATCGAAAAGTTAAATCCTATTGGCTCAGTCCGACTAAAAACATTACAAGGAGATATTTTCAAGAAAGTCGAAAAATGGTGCCTGACTTGAAAGGTATAAATCATGAACATGAATTTGAAAAAAAAAAAAAACGGTTAGAAATAACCGAACGAGAGTACTATAAAGCAATCAACCAAATATAGCAGATCATGGAAAAAAGCAGAAATGACGAGAGAATGGCAGAGGAAGCAAGGAAACAGTAGAGAAAGAAGTCCGATGCACAACCGTCGATATTACAGACACCGACAAGAACATCGATGGTTTACAAAAGAAAATCCGACATGGCAGAAATATTGGAGCTCGGACCGACCAAGCATAATTAGAGAAGCCCGTCGACCTAACATAATGAACGAGATGTCGCAGAACCATGATGACAAAGCAATAAAGGCTAAATATAATTGCACCGCCAAAAGTAATGCACCTGATGAAGCGCCGATATCTGGCCAGCCTAATTTAATAGCTCCTTCACATCAGCCATTAATACAGGCCTCTACATCTCATTCGACATTGACGATTAATTCCACCATAAATACAGAGCTTGAGGATTCTTGGTTACACTTCTGCCAAGAACTTGAACTCCAAGAAACATAATTTCCTAACTCCACTAAAACCACTCTTGCAACCTCGCACCCTGAATCCGCCATGGCTCCCCAAAAAAATTTAACCGCTAGCAAAACCACTGCAACAATAGTTAGAGAATTGGAGAAAGAATAGACACCACTAGAAACTAGACTCCAGTTGATTCGAAATGCAAAGGCATTGGAACCCACCTGGAAGAAAGCATGGAGAAGTGTTGAAGATTGGGGAAAGGAATCAAACGGTCACTGGAGAGAGGAAGCAAAATGGTTGCATACAGCCACAATCCTGCACTACCTAAAGGCACCTTTACTGGATAAGTTTGGAGGATTGAAGGAAGTCATTGCACAGTTCATCGTTAGCAGATACCACAATGGCAAGATTTACCTAGATATTCCAGTCGAAATCAGTGGTGAAATCATCCACAAAATTACTGGCCTTTCACATAAATGAGATGTTATACCAACAAGTTCGGGTGCAGACTTGATTGATGAGTTTGTTGATTCTCCTACTGGGAAGAATTCAAGAGGTATAGCCGTGAATCAAATTGTCTTTGGCAATTACAAAACTACCGCTAAGATTGTATCACACGCGCTTTCACGGACAGGTAGAGGTTCAGACCAGAAGCCTGAAATGTTAGAAGCTGTTAAAAATATGGCTATGAATGGAAAGCTATACAACTGGGTAGATTATTTGGCCGGCATTCTCAAATATACATGCCAGAAGTTCCAAGACGAGGGAGCTAGCATCCGCTACCCATCTGTACTCATTTGGATTACTATGACCCATTTGCGACCAAAAGGAAACAAAGATTTCACTGAAGTCTGACTCATCTTGATGGAAAATTTTCGTTGTTTTGTACCTGGAACAAACCAACATGGACCTACAACAGTCAAGCTTTGGCTTGAAGCATGGTTTATTGACCTTAAAGAAATATCAACAAGATGGAGGGTACCACAGAATGTCCGTCGAAGCCTACCCCTGTCATCCCACATCACCCTATCTTTGGACGACACAGCAGTATGCTACAAGGAGGGAGCAACAGGTCCAACAAAACGACTCGACTATTACCCTTCAGTAAGCGAAATCTTCTCAAAATTAAGCCGTCAATCTAATCAAGTACTACCCATTCTGGCACAAGCCATGAAAACTAACGTCAAATATGTCGAATCTCTATCCGACATGGAAAAAGAAGAAGCATATGAAAGTTGGTTGTACATGAACACTTTCAGCTATCAGCCCGAGCTGACTCCCAGCACCAAGATGTTAGCACTCACCCAGACTCCGAACATAGAAGCCAGAGAGCAGTCGAATAGTGATACAAAATCCGACAATCCAGAACATATTCTGATAGATGATAATATCTAGAAGGTAGCAGCTGAAATAGTCACAGCTCGATAGAACCGAATAATATCGACAAAAGGGAAAGGGAAAAGACAAGTAACAAGTCAAGAACCGTCGATGATAGATGAGATCGAGCCATATGATAGCGCTACTCAAATCCTTGAAGATGCAGCCAAGAATAAACTGCCCATCGAAGAACAATTCAGAAAGTTCTTAGAAAAAGATAAGTATCCATCTTCCCAAATCATTGTTAAGAAACCCAAAATTTCAGTCGTTCCTGATGTTGATCTAACCATCCAGTCCCCCCCCCCATTCCCTAACTAAAGTCAAAGAAGAAAGAAGTCTTTTAGCATTACCTATCCCCCTATCACAGAAGACACCGCTTTGAATACATTCATTGCAAACATTTCGATTTTCTATCCTAACTAGCATGAGATGGTCATCCATCAGCCCATTTTTGCCTCTCCGTCTACTATCCCAGTTAACCTAGCTCCTTCCAACAATATTCAAATAGGAAGTTCACTTCTGCCATTACCCAGCCCAGAAGTTGTCGGTCATATGACAACCCACCATACCAGAAATCCTAATCCATCAGGTCCGATATATGTACAACAAACAAGTGTCTTCACTCCTCTTCCAGTCGAATCACTACCACAGCAAACGAGTCCAATTCAAGCAAAAACCGTTAGCAAGGAAAAATCCCAAGTTGTCAGTTCCCAGGTCGAGTCTAGTCTAGTTAGTCCAGATCCATTCGACAGTACCATTTCACCAAGTCCAATTCCGACATCCACCAACCTACCATCATTGCCAGTAACCCAGTCGAGTTCCCCTATCGAAGGATCCAAGTCTAGTCCAATTTCATAGCAGCCCAACAAAGAAGTTGACACGACAGAAGCAGAAAGAGTCATAGAACCATTCAAGACTCGAGAAGCTGCAACCGACACAACAGGACCATCAGAACACAAAAATGCTCCAGCTACTAATACAAGCAATATGGAAATCTCTAGCACATCATCAGAAAATCCATTAAGAGCCGAAGGAACAGAACATGACAATCCAGTCATTACAATAGTAGTACCCAGTACACACAGTCAGGAAGAACAGGTTGCTATCAGTACACAAGTAGTCATTGACAAGCACCGAGCAACAGGAGGAAAAGATAAGGACCCAGAACAACAAACTATAAATAAAGACAAAGAAAAGAGTAGTCGCAGGAAGCTCAAAGAAAATAAATGCAAACAAAGAGAATTGCAGCAGTAACTGCAAATGCAGCAAACACAGCATGGGCAATCAAAAAATATTCCTTCTGTATACTTAGATCAATTTGGAGTTTCTACAAGCTATTAGCCACAGTTGGCCTCCCAAGCAAAACTCGATTTACTTGAAGATGCATTTTTTCAAAGCACAAAGATGTCACTGTCAGGAATCAGAAGATCAGTTACTGCAGACAGAACGAACGGACTACATTTCTTGCTAAGTGTGAAAAATTAGCTCGACAAATTATCCCGCTTCCAACTAGTTCTGACACGACACCACCTCTAGGCAAAGCATACCAGTTATTGGAATCTGTCATGGCGATGTTGCAATCTGAGCTTCTCAAGAAACAACAAGATCAATCTACTGAGGTATCCTCCCTCATGACAAATCAGTTTACAGCCTTTTCAGAAGCCTCCAAAGCACTCAAGCAGTATGCTCATCAAGTAGAAAAACTTGCCACAGTTCTCAAAAATTTGTACGTCTATAATGGTGATGTCTACAAAAATCTTCAGAAAACAAGAGCATTGCTAAGCAAGCTTCAGCGCCAGCGCTTGACTACAGATGAAGCCTTTATCGAAGTTCTTGATAACCAGATCATCATGGAGAACAAGCAATTGGAAAATTTAGAAAAACAGGAAATTCAGTGGATGTCACAGGCCCGAGGAGGCCTCAACAAACTTGAAGAAATTCAACCCCAATTCAATCAGTTACTTGCTACTGCTGACAATACAATTAACACTTTTGGTCCCGACATGATCCATTTGCAGGCTACATCCACTCATGACAAGATGGAAAATCTGTTGAAACTCACAACTTTAACTGTCGACATCTAGAATCTGCTATGCACTTGGGAAGAGTTCCAGCACCATCTCTCTGTCTCTGTTGAAGTTATCATTGAAGCTTGTCTCCAAATTCCTGATGTTATTGACTCCAGCATTTCTTTGACATAACTGTTTCTGTAACTTTTTTTTTGTAATTTTGATCTCTCCATTTCTTCTGGACAAAGAAAGATTTTGATGTGGGGGAGATGTTGGAGGGGCCTAGGTCGGCCTGTCGACTCGGCCCTCCGCCCGACCATTCTGCAACATATGTCGACAAGTCGCATTGACTAGTATGGGTCGGGTCGGTTGGATAAACCGACAGATAGTTATGTACCTGTATATGCATATATATATCTAGGCTGGTGAGCCGATAGAGTAGTAGAGATTGATTCTATCATTGTGTTCTTCTATTGCTGGTTAATACAAAGACTATTCTCTCTATCTGTCTCGTCTCTTGTATCTGTATCATTGTGTATTCTTGCTTATATTGTGTAATGTATCTATGATAACTATGTGAACTGTGGGATTACAACAAACATCCTCCCTCTCTTTTATGTTTTGAGCATTCTTTAGCTAGAGATCTAGCAGCTAATCTCTAACCAACTCTTAGATCCTCCTTTGAGTAGAGATTGAATTTATTCTTTTATTTCATTTGACCTACTTTTGTGGTCTTTTGTTAGACATTGATAAAACTATTTTATCTTATCTTATCTATGGTTATTGATCTTGCATCTCTATTAAAATGATGTTGCAACAACAATTATTGTTTTATCAACACAACTTTACCTATGTTTGAATCATCAAATGCTAAATATCCCGATAGTGTGCTAAAGATGGGGTTATAATAAGTATGCCTAATACTCTTAACAACCTTACAGAGTTTATTTCATGTTTTAGTCAGTTTGTTTGATGTACTTTTCCAATCATTCATATTTTTTATGTTCCAATGTTATGAAGAAAGGGAAAATAGAAACCGCACCTCTTTCTGTTCCAGCCGTTTGTCTAGTTCTTGCAACTCCTTACCCATCTCATCTTGTAAGAAAGAATGCTCAAGTTCTTTTTGTACCTCATCTTCTTCACCTTCCCTAGATTCCTCACCTGCAAGAAAGTAAAAATGTAGGAAGAAAGGAGAAAAAAGGTAATAAATAATCTCAATTCTCAAACCTTGTGTGCTTTTGCCACTAGCTAAGAATCTAAAAGAATCAAAACAATTAAATACTATCCTACCTCCAACATCAATAACCTTCTGCAATGTCTGTAAAAGCTTCATGAGATGACAGCAATGTATTATTTTCTATATCAAGACAATCGACAAAAGTACTAGATCTGGTAGCCCTAGAAGTTTGAGAATTCATTGCAGCATGTAACCATTGCACTTCATTTTCCAGCTCTTGTATTTTTCACAAGTAACCTTTTATCAAATCCACATCCTGCAGGTAAAGAACTGTAGAAATTCAGTTATAACTTCAACCATAAAGCTCCTAAAATTTCTGGGTTAGAAATTTAGACATGAGAAAGGCCTTTTCTTTTGAAAAGGTAATCATTTGCAAATTTTGGAACATGCATTTTTCAAGGTCACACATCAATTCTTAGAGAAGAAAAGAAAAGGACAATTAATTGTGGTTCAACCCTACAATTATATCATTTTATTTAAAAGAATTAGTTTCTTGGTGCAGTTGATACATTAAGGGTCATTAATGTGTGTTCTTGGTGTTTCTTGTTGTTATTTATGTTTTCAGCATGTGATTGATTTTGTTGTTATGCCATTTTAATACTTGTTGCATAAAGAAAACGAATTTGCTTTTCAAGTGGGTGACTTAGGTTTCACCAAAGATTACAATTCATTTCAGGAAAACTGGTAAAAATCTCAGATAAGCATAAATGATATATGATTGTGAATCACAAACAATTCATTGAGAGCTGACAGTAGGATGAATATAATCATATATTAAAATGATTTCAATGAAAAAAATACAAACCTGGGAATCAACATCATCATCAATCTCTTTCCATGTTTTTCCATTACATGATTGCCCCAATTTCAGACACAACTTGTCTTCCATGATCTAGTAACCCCACAGTTTTGTTTAAATACATAACCCTATAGAAAGTCACTTGCCAAACAAATGGCAGGGTTGTTTACACATATGATACTGGGGAAATGAAATACAAAGTGGCTTTCAACCAAAAAAGAAACTCACTAGTGAGCAATTAAGAGAATATGTGTCTAATGAGAAATCTTTGTTATTGACTTGCCATCAACATTTCCAATTAATTTGTAACATGAAAATTTTCCCATAAAATTAATAAATGAAAAATGCCCCAAATTGGTTCTACAATTAAGAAACAAGCAAAGTCAATGAACCTGTGCATCCATCACACGTTATTCTAAAAATCGAGAGCTTTCATGACACTCTCAGAGCTCTTGTCAGAGCTTTGCATTGCTTGCTTCAAGCCAGGAGATTTTATGCTTTAGTACCTACAATAACACAAAAAAAATATTTAGCAGAACTCAGCTATTTGACTTTCCTCTGTGCAAGAAAATTCTTGTCCATGTCTTTAAGAGGATTTATATTACCTGCAATTCATTAGATGAGACACCCCCAACACAATAACAAAGAAGCTCAGCTTGTAAATACTCTAGTTGATTTCACATTCTTTGCATCTTAGCAACTGTCAGGTCATGGTTTATCTAGAAGAGAAAATGTCACTTATGCAAAACTATTTAATGGACACAAACAAAGTTTTAGCCATGAGAATTTAGTAAACCCATAAATAAGTAGCTAACAAAAAAGAACTAGTCCTAATTACAATGGCCTTGTTCTGAATTTTTCGAGCTCGATTTGCATACTTCAGAGTATTGAGTGTTTCTTCAGCATTTGTATCAGCAGGACTAACACAAGATGACAAATATATGAATAAAATGAGATCTAATGTAGAAAGAGAAACCTACATTGAAATTGGCAGGCTCATAAAGATAACTATTGGAACAGTTGAAAAGTGAAAAGCAAACAATGTGGTAATAAAGGAAACTAGGTCAATATTTAAAATTATGCACAAGCTTAGACAACTGAAGCACAATTGTGAAGCAAGATACAATTTTTTTCAAATTAGACAGCTTCCTGTATATATTAAGATAGTGTTGTTGGAACAAAATCCCCCCCAAAATTTTGTACATATTGGGGCCCCTCCTTTTATTTTTCTAGAAAGACTGCCTAAGCAAGTTAATTCTCCTTTTAACTTAGTTTTTGTTTTCAGCTAAGGAATCTGCTTTAAAAAATTGGTGTTTTTCTTCTAAGTTAAAATTCATGATTCTCTCTCGAAATTGCGGAAGCATTCACGAAACTCTCCTGAAACTGCGGAAGCAATTTGCATATCTCTCTCGAAATTGCGGAAAGAAATTCAAAAAGCTCTCTCGAAACTGCGGAAGCATTCACGATTTTCTCCCGAAACCGTGGAAAGACTTAGTGTTTTTTGGAAGAACTTAAGTCTCTCTTCTGGAACTGTGGAAGCATTCACGAAACTCTCCCGAAACTGTAGAAGCAATTTGCATATCTCTCTCGAAATTATGGAAAGAAATTCAAAAAGCTCTCTCGAAACTGCGGAAGCATTCATGATTTTCTCCCGAAACCGCGGAAAGACTTAGTGTTTTTTGGAAGAGTTTAAGTCTCCCTTCCGAAACTGTGGAAGCATTCATGAAACTCTCCCGAAACTGCGGAAGCAATAGCGTTTCTCTTCTGAAACTGCGGAAGAACTCAAGTTTCTTTCCCAACACTACGGAAGAGCTTGAGATTTCCTCCCGAAATTGCGGAAGCTTTCGTCAAATATTGATAAGCTTGAACAAATTTATTTTGTAAGTTGCAGAAGGATATCCTGAATCTTTTCGAAACTGCGGGACAACTCAACAAAGCGTTCGCGATAAGCTTCCGAGGGACTGTATTTCGAAAAGACTCATAAAGCTCGCCAGAAATGCCGAAGCAATTCACCATTTTGTTCCGTAATTGTGGACGAAACTCATAAGTCTGCCCCTCAACTGGTGGTCGCGCATAAATGCCAAGACGACTTGAAATGACCGCACCATACAAGGCATTAAAACCCCGTTTTAATGACACCACCTACCCGTTTCATGTCACACGTGTCGAACCTTTTATAAGGACGGTGGGGGTTTCATTGATCGCATTGTTAGTTTATCATTCAAAGAATGCCGTTGGGAAGACCGTGCCGGCTCACTCCAGCTCAGCGCATCCACGACCGCGTCCACCTCACTCAACCACTGTCTTGTCTCCAAGTAGGCTTTTTAACCGCCACCGTTGTTTTATCTCCACATCGAATTACTTTTTGGGTCTTCCGATTCATAACATGGTCGATAGACATTGGTAGCATAGGTCATTTTTTTTGTTTATTACGGCCGCCGTGGCCCCTTAGGTTTCTTATTCCTACCAGCTGAAAGCCATAGCCATGACCATCCAAGTTTTTCACTGACCACATTCCTATCATTTTCCTACCCTGATTCAAACCTCATACCAGCCACACACCATTTCGCAAGAATTATTAATAACAGTAGTGGTCGGTTGAGATACTCAACCACTCCCCTTTTTTTGGCTCAGTTAATGAATGTAAAAAAATAGTCCCTTGTTTCATTGTTTATTCATAGGATTTTTCACTCCAGGCCAACCCACCATTGACCATTAGAAGTGCTACGATGAAGGACACCCTCTCTCCAAGGACTAGGAGGGAAGTAGGTTTTTTCCACGTCATATGCTTATCTTTTCGGAAGCATTCCAAAAGTTCCTGATTAGGCATTGTCTCCGTAGAATAATCAAGTCTCAGGACCATATTTCATTTTCTGAAATGATCTATTTTGCTTCCCCAGCATGCTGCTTATAATTTTGTCTATATTTCTCATTAGCATGTTAAAATTGTCCTTCTCTATGTTACACTCTCATAACATGTTGCAAAATTTTATAATGATTCACATTTGGTTGCTAGCAGGGATAAGCCACGATGCCAAAAGGTGGTAGAAAGAAAACTAAAGTGATGGAACCAGAGCCAGTGCCACTAAGGACTGAAACTATGTTCCAAGACACTAAGTGCACCATTGGCGTTCCTCCCGAGGTCCGTTGGGGAGATGTTTACCGGATGATCAGGCACCAAGATATCCCAGATGTATTATTGGAAGAAGAACAAATCTACCTTAACATCAGAACTTCTGGCACAGCTAGGGATTCTACCTGCCCTGAATTGTTCCCATGCTCTGAAGTGATCGGGTGGATACTGGAACATGCCAACCCAGAGACAAGGGTGTTGCATGACAGCAAGGGAGAGCCTTTCGCTTCATTCCATCCAATGTATATTACTGCATCCTACAAATTCTCACGTCCCCAACAATCTCTAAGTGATGAATGGCTAGGTAATATGAATAATATTGAGATGGCCAAAAAATTATTGGTCACAGGAAAATACTTGAGGAAGAGAGGTAATGATGAATATGATGTTCAGAACCTAATACCTCCTTTTAGGTTAATCGCCTTGATGCTATGCAGAATTTTCGGCATGCCCGATGGCACTGTATATAGGATACAGTGGGCCCCCATCATCCACTTCGTAGCATTCAAAGGGACTGTGTTTGACTGGGCTTCTATCCTTTCAGACAGTTTGGCATCCACAGTGGCTACTGCAAGAGAAGGTCTGGCCTTAAAAAAGTCAGAATTTTACATGTCTTCCTATCTCATTGAATGTATTTTGGCCAAACTATCTTTCCCCAGCCTAGGTTGCACATGGGATAAAGCCAACACCCCGGTCTACACTGGTTATAAAATAATGTGGGCTCAAAATTACAGAGCAAGCTAAAAGCTCATCTGCGAAGAGTTCATCATGCCTCTATATGAGCAGATTTTCAAGGAAGATCCCCACTGTCTATCAGAAAATGCCATGGAAGTCCTGGAAAACTACGGAGATTTTTATTTCTCAGAGCAGGGCACCTACATCAGGATGTTTGGAGGTACTAAAGCGCCATACATTTTGCCAAAATACGCTACTGATTATGTAGTACTCAAGGAAGCAGTCAGGAAAATTTTCCTTGATGGAATAGTAGGGGTGCTTAACAAGCAACATAAGGCTTCTTTCCCTCCTTTGCCCTTCTGCATAGGAGCCTACAAATTCTCAGGGGTCGCATCAGTTGAGGAATTTGTTCAAGAGCTGAAAGCTTTCCATTTCGGTGAAATGATCTTCCATAGAAATGATAGGCGGAGCAAGGTTACCGAGCATTGCAAAGAATTTTATGCTCATTTTGAATATGATCATTACTATGATGCCGAGGAAGAAGTGTTCAGAGGCATCAGCAACATAACTGAGTTGCAGATTTGTCATCAAGGCAGTGGAGCAAGCTCTAGCTCTACCCCATCCCGAAAAGCCAGTCTACAGAAAGAGAGAGAAGAAGTTGATGCCCTAGCCTGCGAAGAACAAAGATTGAAAGAGGAAGCAAGGCTACAACAAGAAGCAGAAGTTGCAAGGTTGCAGCAAGAAGCTGAAGATGCAAGATTGCAGAGAGAAGCTGAGGAAGCAAGGCTGCAACAAGAAGCAGAAGATGCAAGGCTGCAAAAGGAAGCTAAAGATGTAGACCAGATGGAAGAAAGTGAAAATCAGCAGCAAGCTGAAGAAGAAGAAAGAAGGTGTAGAGCTGAAGAGGAACAAAAGGCTGAAGAGGAACAAAAGGCGGAAGAAGAACTTAAGACCGATGAAGATGCCCAAGAAGGTGTTTCCGGCACCCAAGATATGGAAACAAACACAACTCAAGTAGGTGTTTCCGGCACCCAAAATGTGGAGGCAGACACAGCCCAAGCAGGTGTCCCTGACACCCAAAATGTGGGAACAGATGCGTCTCAAGTAGTACAGCCCCCACCCATAGAAGCATAAATACATGTAATAGATCTCCCAATCGTCCCTTACACTCCATCAGAAGATCATACTGTGTCCCGATGCAATGAATTTGTGTATGATAAGAAGAGGAAGGTAGTAGTCTTGAAATCGGAAGAGAGGATAAAGAGACTCTTCCAAGAATATATTGTTACCCGGCGGGAGACCACGGTGATTCAAAATACAAATAAGGCTCCCATAGCCATGGCATCCGCCGCTGTAGAAGCAGCAAAAGCAATGCAGGACAATGTGGTCGATATGGTTAGAGAATTTGAGTCAAAAAAGAGGAGAGCTCACATGTTACAACATACTGTGGCTAATGAACATGCTTACAGGGATCTTGTAGTGAATAAGTATAATCACCTGTCTGCTGAGCACAAGGAATTGTTAGATAAGTATCGCCAGTTAGAAGAAGAAAAGGAGCACATGGCAGTCCAGATGATGGTTTTAGAAGCAAAAAAGAACGATTCGAAAGCTAGAGTTTCTCATCTGCAAGCAGATAAGCAAGAAATGGTTGGGTAATTAGAGCAGGTAGAGAGCAGAGCAATAGATATGTCTCCCTTTCATGAGCTGTCCTGTGACATTCTGAGACAAATGCATGCCACACAAGAGCTAATTACTAAGGAAGTGTGCAGGCTCAAAGCCATGATGGTTAGATTGAAAGAAGTCAATGCAGAGGCCAATAGGCTTAAAGGTAAATATACTCGGGTTAAAGCAAACATCCTGAGCCAGATGGAATGGAGAGAAGGGAAGGTTGATTTCCCCAAGCATCTCCCATTCAAATCTATAGATGATTTCAAAGAAGATATAGCCCTTATGGAATTCTGTAGGAACTGTGGCCTTAAGATCATGGCTAAGATCCAAGGAACAATGGATAAAAGTAACATCCTTTATCAAAAAATCCATGAAGTACATGATAAGTGCAAGATAAGTTTTTCTCAGTACCTCGATGAGTTCCAAAGCAAAGAGCAACGTTTATCAGACTTGAAGGAAGAGCTAGGCATTCAAATAGAATATGTAAAGAAGATTGCTATCTTAGCCATTGATGATCTCCATCACTATATTGGGCTGTCATCAATATATAGTCATTTACTTAAAGAAATACACCAAGCAGCAGTTGCAGAAATTCAAGGTATTGGAGCAGAACTTGGTAAAGATGTGACTTCCCAGAAGATCTTGCTCCCTTCCTCAGCAAATGTGGTTATTAGAGACACTGGTATCTGGTTCAATTACATAGCAGAGGAGGAAAAGAAAGCAACAGCAGTAGCAGCCAGTCCAAGTCCTTCTCTCCCAGCAGTAGCAGCCAGTCCAAGTGCTTCTCTCCTAGCAAAAGCGCCTTCCCAAGGGTGAACACGCTGATCCTACAACGTTGTTCCTTTTTTATTTTGGTCTCCCTATGTTTAAAGCGTGGAACCATTGGACAACTGTACTTTTCTTTTTAAGGAATTTTCTATTTTAATAAAAGGGCCATGATTTGTTTATTAAAAGGGAAAAGTCTCTAGAGGACATGTGTAAAGAGCTAGGTGGCAGCCCAAGAGACATTTTGTAAAAATATAAATAGAAGGTTAGGGAATAGTGCAAAGGACTTTTTGCAGGGAAAAGATTTTTCTTAACTTGTATGAGCTATCTTGCACTTGCTGCAAGAAAATGAAATTTGCCTAATAAGAGCCTGGAGAGGACATATTTTGCATGGAAATGGATGTTGGATGCATGCTAGATTATTCCTGTGACTTTCATATTCTACAGTGAGATCTTTCTTTGTTGTCTTGAATTATTTCTCTATATTGAATGATCTTACTGTTTCTTATGCAAATGAATTTTCTCCTACATGAGTAATGGAATGCGTTTTATGTGAATTGGAAGCTATCTTCTAATATATGTTGCTTTCCTGCTGTATATGTATCTTTATGATTTAATGGCTGTCTATTGATCTTTAGATAACTCTTCCAGCACATTACTCATACTTATAATTTTGCTCCTTGCGGGGATAGTTTAGGTTTATTTCGGTTTTAAATATAGATTTGTTTCAAGTTCTGCATTTAGATTAAGTTAGTTAAGGCACTTGCATATCATTCTAAACCATAAAAAATAAAAAAAGAACAGTGGATCGGGCCATAACCGATGTAATTGAAGCAAATATCCAAACCCAACGGTTGCCGGAACCGCTAACCGGACGGATTCCCCACACCAAACGGTGGACAATCTAATTGGGATAGTCTATCCGGGAGAATCCCTTTTTGCTTGATACTGCAATCTTCAGGGCATCAACAGTTTTTGGCGCTAGAAGGAGGGCCTGAAAGTGCATGGTTGATAAAGGAAAATCTCCCACTGTCAAAAATGTTACTGAAAACCTGCTTAAAAAAGGAATTTCAGATAGCTCAAATCTTGAAGTAGTAAACCAAGAAAACCTCGTCTCTGATTCTGAACCTCAAGAAGTATTGTATGCTATGCCTTTTGCAGAAATAGAAGATTTAAGGAGACATACATGATCTTATGTTAGACAGCTAGGTGGTTTAAATGCAGTAAATTTCCTCCCTAGGAAAAGTTCTCCTAGAAAAGAGCAACAGTGCACCCATGATTCAATTCTTGTGCAAAATTTTGAAGAGATTGTGAATCTAACCTTAGAAGAAATTGCAAAACCCCTGAACAAGGTCGATCTTGAAAACCCAGAAAATATTTCAGATCAAGAAAGTTTTGGAGAACTTATTACTCCAAAGAACACTCCATTGAATTCACCTTACAATTCTCCACCAGATTCTCCACATAGAGACATGGCCGTACCTGCTTGGAGAGCAAGGGGAGCGTTGAATCTAGCTGGGCCATTCCACAATCTTCCAAAAAAGTCTAGAGAAAGTCTTACCTAAATTCAACCCAGGGAAAGCCATTTCGGCCGAAGATCATCTCAAGAGTTTTTATTTAGCTCTGAATCTTTTAGATGTGCAACATGAAGATGTAGTCTGTAGGCTTTTTCCATACACATTTGAGCCGAAAGTATCGTCCTGGTATTTTAGCCTACAACCTAGCTCGATCTCAAGTTGGGATGAATTTGAAAATGTTTCTTAAAGAAATATGGAAACCAAAAAACTGTAGCTACACTTATGAAAGAATTATTGTCCATGAGAATGGAAAAGAAAGAAAAGGTTCAAGAATTTAACCAAAGGTTCACAACACTCTTAAATAATTTCAGTGAAGCAAATAAACCAGTGGAAGAATCTCTGGTTGAATATTATACAACAGCTCTTGAAGGACCCATAGCAATGTTCGTTAAAAGATCTAAGAAAACCACCCTGATAGAGAATTTCGAAGAAGCTAGAAAGGTGGAAGAAGAAGCAGATAGCATTACTAAACATGCCTTAGATGCAGAAACAAAACCAGCAGTAAGTAAAAAACCTTACTGCCCACTAGAGGTAAAGAAGAGTCATCAATAGACATGGAGAATGTAGTTAAGATGATGCAGAAGTTGTTCAATAAAATTGTAGATCTCAAGAAAGATAAGGTTGCTAGTACATCTAGGAAACCTTTCAAGCCATTTTACAAAAAGAGGGAAGACAACGATCAACCTCATCCACCCATGAATACTTCCCCTATTTTAAACCTCAATGAAATAGGGATGGAAAACTTCTGCACCTTTCATCAAGAACCGCATTCGGAGAAGAGATGCCCACAATGGATTAACTCTATGAGTTTAGTCATGAACCAAATGTTGGATTCACAGATTCCAGATCAAGATGATCCTCTAGAGGAATCGAGCCCTGAATTACAAGAACCACCTCCGAACACCACTATGGTGCTCTGGGATTGGGTACCTTTAACTAAATTAGTAGAAGAAGATCCCATAGAAAGCTCTCTTTCTGCTGTGAACATTAATACTCGCAGTAAAGGCCCTATTACGGATCTTGTCCCAGACTTGACTCCTACCAAGCCTAAAGTTTCAAAAGAACTACCTAGAAGACATATAGCAATCATTCCACTGCAACCTAAAGCTAGCCAAACAGCGGCCAAACAGCCAAACATTGACACCATAATTCAACAACCAAAGGTCACAATGAATAAAACAGACAATCCAGCCAAAATTAGGGACGATTCTAATATAGGATATGACATTATTGAGGATATAAAGAAAGTCAAAGAAAATGTGTCAATATTCGATATGTGCAGTTTGCCTCAGCAACGAGATAAGCTGCTGCATGCTCTGCAACCCCATCCCAGCACTCCATTAATGGATACTCAAGAAGATCCCAAAATTAATGAGGCTAGTATCGGCGGGAAATCTAAATCTCAGACGTTGCCATTCCTATTGACCTTTGAAATTTTCAATCATAATGTTCACAATTGTCTAGTAGATTCTGGAGCATCTTCAAATTTCATGCCACTGTCAATTTGTAAAAAAATTAACGGGCAACCTGTTCCATCTCCGGCCCAAATTATTTAGTTAGATAGGACTGCTGTCAGAGTTATTGGGGAAATGAAAGATGTCCTCATTAGATTATCAGCCGACTCTAGAGTCTGTTAGTTTATTGACATAATGGTAGTTGATATTCCTGAGGCCTATGGTTTGATCCTAAGTAGGGATTGGTCCACAAAGGTCAATGGTTACTTTGTAACTGATTGGTCTCATCTGTGGTTGCCTTATCAAAATAGACAGAATCATATCAAAGTCCTAAGAGAACCACACATGAAACAAAATGTAACTCAACTAGAGGGAAAGAATAAGGCTGTAACCTTCTCATCCTCAGTTCTAGGGAATTATTTCTTAGAAATCGATCAGGGTAATTATCAGTCTGAAACTATCAGCCATGAATCAGATGAACAGTCCGATCTCCTTCATTTTTCTCGGACTGATGATGTTGAATGTAATATAGTTAGTTTAGTCACTGACTTAAACCATAGAGATACTAACTTAGCTGAATCAAAAGATTTGTTTTGGACATTATACTTTGATGGTTCTAAAACTATGGAAGGATCCGGAGCCGGTTGTGTTCTGATGGATCCACGAAGAAATAAGTATTTTTTGTCTTGTAGGTTATAATTTGAATGTACTAACAACACTGCGGAATATGAAGCTTTGGTCCACGGATTAAAGAAGGCCATCAATTTAAATGTTAAATACTTGAAGGTTTTCGGTGACTCAGAAATAGTTGTGAGACAGGTAAGAGATACCATTCACTGTCTCTCACCGCATTTGAAGGGTTATCAGGCTGAGGTATGAGATTTAATTATGCATTTAGATGCTTTCAATATAAAGTCTATTCCTAGATTGCAAAATTCTGCAGCTGATTTGTTAGCAACATCCGCTTCTTGATTGGTGCCATCTAATAACAAATGCTCAATTGAATTGATTTTCAGGCCCTCCATTCCTGACAATGTCACAAACTTCAGGGTTTTCGATGATGACGAACAGATTATCATTTTTATAACGAACGAAGACAGTTTCCAAGGAGCTGTGATAGATGAAGAAGAACACGATTCTGATTTGCTAAAGAAGGATGCAAATAAAGGAAATTTCATCCCCAAAGGGGTAAGGTCACTAGAAACATTGTTTGACCTTCAAAGTAAGTTCAAAAGGCCAGCAAACACCAAAACTAACAGTTCATCAATGCAGCATGAGTTAGTTAATTTAGGTACCGAGGCAGAACCAAAATTTGTCAACCTTGGCAAATGTTGTTCACCGGGATAAAGAGATAGGTTCATCAAACTATTTAGACAGTATAAGGATGTTTTTACATGGACCTATGAGGATCTGAAAACATATGACGTCCGCATTATTCAGCATGTTATACCAATGAAAGAAGGTGTCAAGCCTTTTCATCAGCAATTAAGAAGGATGCATCCTACTTTGGAAACTCTGATTCAAAAGGAATTGAAGAAACTCCTGGACACTAAAATAATCTTTAAAGTCCGGCATTCTGAGTGGGTTGCTAACTTAGTTCCCGTAAGAAAGAAGTTCGGAGAGATAAGGCTATGTGTGGACTTCAGAAATTTAAACAGAGCTTCGGATAAAGACAACTATCTCGTCCCTTCAATGGAACAAATTCATCAAATGGTGTAGGGATCTGAGCTATTTTCTCTTCTCGATGGTTTCTCTAGCTACAATCAAGTATTAGTAGCCGAAGAAGATCGTCTTAAGACTACTTTCCGCACTAAGTGGGGAACTTTCACATACAGAAGGATGCCATTCGGCCTGATAAACGTCGGAGCTACATTCCAACGAGCAATGGATATCGCCTTCCGAGGATTGGGTGGGCAGTGTGTTGTTGTCTACCTAGATGATGTGACATTTTTTTCAAAGAAAAGGGAAGATCATGTTGTCCATTTGAAGCATATTTTTTATCGTTGTCGGAAATATGGTATTTCATTGAATCCCAAAAAGAGTGTGTTCACTGTTCCTGAAGGTAAACTCTTGGGCCATATCATTTCCAAAAGAGGAGTGTCAATAGATTAGGAAAGAGTACAAGCTATCAATAGAATTCCAATGCCTCATAACAAAAAATCTATGCAGTCCTTTATGGGCACTATCAATTTCATCCGAAGATTTGTTCCAAATTTTGCGCAAATTGTTAAACCTTTACAACAAATGGTTAAACAAAGCATACAGTTCAAGTGGACAGATTTAGAAAAGAATGCGTTTAGAGACATTAAGGCAGCTATAGCTAAAGCTTCTTCCTTAAGAAGCCCAGATTTTGATAAGGATTTTATCCTGTATACCTTTGCTTCGGATGACTCCCTCGTGGCTGTACTCACACAAAAGGTGGAGTTAGGAGACGAATACCCAATCTTATTTATGAGCACTAGTCTACAAGGGGCTAAGCTAAACTATCCCATGGTGTACAAGCATGCATATGCTGTCTTCAAAGCAGTCAAACAGTTCAGACCGTATATTATTAAGAATAGAACTAAAGTTATAGTTCCCCACCCAGTTGTTAGATCCCTCTTCATTCAAAAGGAACTAGGAGAAAGGAGGGGAATGGGTCACAGCTCTTCAAGAATATGATTTAGAATTTAAACCAGCCATGATCATCAAAGGACAGGTCCTATGCAAATTGCTTACAGGGAATTCAACTGATGAAGAGCAACATTGGAAGAATGAAGCTGAGCTAAACTCAGTTGAAGTATGTCCTATCTTCACAACTCCTTAGTCATGGTATAGAGATCTGGTGCATTATTTGCAGCAAGGACACCTACCTGAGCACTAGAGCTCTAAGCAAAGGAGGGCACTCCGTTTGAAATCAGCAACTTATCAAATCATTGATGGGATACTTTTCAGAAAGAATTATGATGGAATTTTTCTTAGATGTCTAGAAAAGGAAGATGTAAGTAAAGTTGTTAAAGAATTACAAGATGGCCCCACGGGTGGACATTATTCAGGGGAGACAACAGCCCACAAGATACTTAGAGCTGTATATTATTGGCCCACTCTGTTCCGAGATGCCCATACGTATGCACGGGACTGTTATGTATGCCAAAGAAGTGCCGAGAAATTACCTAAGGCAGCAGGACCCTTGCAGCCGGTTATTATCTCTGAACCTTTTGAACAATGGGGTATAGATGTTATTGGAGATATAAATCCAAATTCTTCTTTGCAACATCGATACATCCTGATGGCTACCGACTACTTCACTAGGTGGACGGAGGCTATCCTGTTGCGCAAGATCAATGAAGATACAGTCATCAGTTTCTTGAAGGAAAACATCATAACCAGGTTTGGGGTTCCAATTTCCATTGTTTTTGATAATGCTCCCTATTTTTCATCTTTTAAGATAAATGAATTTGTTTATGAATGGGGGATTAAGCTACATTATTCGGCCAATTATTACCCTCAAGGAAACGGATTAGCTGAATCTTCAAACAAAAACCTCATTCGAATTCTCAAGAAGACTGTGATAGAAAATCAGCGAAGTTGGCATATAGCTCTCCCAAACGCCTTATGGGTAGATAGGGTGACTCCAAAGAATGCATTAGGGGTTTCCCCTTCAACTCTTGTTTATGGCAAGGAAGCCATCCTTCCCCCCAACATCTTGCTCCCATCCTTACAGTTGTCCCAAGCCTCTCGAGGGTCTAGTAGCCAAGTCTTACAATCCAGGATCAATACCCTGCTTCAACTTGAAGAAGCCCGACAGAAAGCTAAAGACCGATTCCATTAACACCAAGACATAGTCAAGAGATGGTTCGATAAGAGAAAGTCCGGTAAAAGAAGTTTTGAAGTTGGGGATTTAGTCCTGAAATGGGATCACAATCATGAAGGAAAAGGGATGCACATGAAATTCCAACATTTATGGATAGGCCCTTACCAAATTTTGGCAAAGATAGGCCCATCCACTTATAAGTTGATAGACCTCAAGGGAGAAGAAGTAACCCTTCCTCTCAATGGCCTCGCCCTGAAACAATACTTTGCGTAGTCTCACTTAGACTTTCTGTATATAAATAAATTTCTCTTTTATGTTGCTTTAGCCCTTTGTTTTTATTGTTTTCAGCTATGTTGTTTCTTTTCTTGTCATTTGAACCTTTTGTGCAAAGTTTGTTTTCTAAAAGCTCCTGCGGTTGAGTTTCTCATCAAGATAGATCTATCAAAGAAATCTCACAACTCATGAATCCGAAACTATGCTCGAATGAAAGTTTATCTATGTATTGTGCTCTTGTTGAACTTTCTTCAAAAGGAAGGAAGCCTACTCTGCTAGTCACACTAATCCTGTTTAAATAGCAGAGATCCATGACTATCTTTATTATTATCTTCGGGCTCCATCCACTCTCACACTTAAAGGCATCTCAAGAAGGTCATTGAAGTTGGACCCATGGAGAGTAGCACATCCCAAGGGCATAGGGTATTGAAATGACTCCATGCTGCAAATTTAACAGCCAAAATGGCTTTGATCAAGGGTCTATTTTCCAGAGATTCTCGCCTCAATTGAAGCATGGCTGAGACAAAAGCAAAGCATGTAAGTCAAGAAAGCTGTCCAAAAGACTCAGCTCAAATTAGGCTCCTCTTCGTCCATGAGGCTTGATCAAATCAATAAAATCTCTCGCTCACACAAAAGGACATTATGGATTGAGGAGCCAAAATCAAAGATCATGTCTAAAGAAAATATTTCTGGAAGGCTCAGACAGCAAAGCTGTCAAAAGTATAAACATCGAAAAGGATGCAAGCGGCATGGAAATGAGGAACAAGAGCAATAATGTCCATGAGAAAGTGTTGCAAATCCTGTGGAGTCCCATAGCAGTAGCCATCTGAAAGATGAATCTTCTAAAATGAACCCCATATGTTGGACCTTTGAGAGTTTTAAAGATGTCTCTATCAAAGCTCCCCTTTCCCCAATGGCTAGCAAATAAAGTGACTTTTCCTTCACCGAGATTCAAAGGCTCAGCTGAATGTTGCATATAAGATGGATATCTTTTAAGAAGGTTTCGGATCATCGAGAGGAATTTTTCAGAGATCTATGTTCGCCAGCGACTCACCAATTGTTGTTGGAACAACATCCCCCCAAAAATTTTGTACATATTGGGGCCCCTCCTTTTATTTTTTCTAGAAAGACTGCCTAAGCAAGTTAATTCTCCTTTTAACTTAGTTTTTGTTTTCAGTTGAGGAATCTGATTTAAAAAATTGAAGTTTTTCTACTAAGTTAAAATTCATGATTCTCTCTCGAAACTGCGGAATCATTCACGAAACTCTCCCAAAACTGCGGAAGCAATTTGCATATCTCTCTCGAAATTGCAGAAAGAAATTCAAAAAGCTCTCTCGAAACTGCGGAAGCATTCATGATTTTCTCCCAAAACCACGGAAAGACTTAGTGTTTTTTGGAAGAACTTAAGTCTCTCTTCCGCAACTGCGGAAGCATTCACGAAACTCTCCCGAAATTGCGGAAGCAATTCGCATATCTCTCTCGAAATTGCAGAAAGAAATTCAAAAAGCTCTCTCGAAACTGCGGAAGCATTCAAGATTTTCTCCCGAAACCACAGAAAGACTTAGTGTTTTTTGGAAGAACTTAAATCTCTCTTCCGAAACTGTGGAAGCATTCACGAAACTCTCCCGAAACTGCGGAAGACTTAGCATTTCTCTTCCTAAACTGTTGAAGCAATAGCGTTACTCTTCCGAAACTGTGGAAGAACTCAAGTTTCTCTCCCAACACTGTGGAAGAGCTTGAGATTTCCACCCGAAATTGCAGAATCTTTCGTCAAATATTGGTAAGCTTGAACAAAGTTATTTCGTAAGTTGCGGAAAGATATCCTGAATCTTTCCGAAACTGGGGGACGACATGGCAAAGCATTCACGATAAGCTTCTGAGGGACTGTATTTCGAAAAGATTCATAAAGCTCTCCTGAAACGCCGAAGCAATTCACCATTTTGTTCCGCAATTGTGGACGAAACTCGTAAGTCCGCCCCGCAACCGGCGGTCGCGCTTAAATGCCAAGACGGCTTGCAATGACCGCACCGTACAAGGCATTAAAACCCCGTTTTAATGACACCACCTACCCGTTTAATGTCGTACGTGTCAAACCTTTTATAAGGACGGTGGGGGTTTCATTGATCGCATTGTTAGTTTATTGTTCAAAGAACGCCGTTGGGAAGATTGCGCCGACTCGCTCCAGCTCAGCGCATCCACGACTGCATCCACCTCACTCAACCACTGTCTCGTCTCCAGGTAGGCTTTTTAACCGCCACTTTTGTTTTATCTCCACGTCGAATTACTTTTTGGGTCTTCCCGTTCATAACGTGGCCGATAGACATTGGTAGCATAGGTCATTTTTTTTGTTTATTACGGCCGCCGTGGCCCCTTAGGTTTCTCATTCCTACTAGCTGAAAGCCGTAGCCATGACCATCCAAGTTTTTCACTGGCCGCATTCCTATCATTTTCCTACCCTGATTCAAACCTCATACCGGCCACACACCGTTTCGCAAGTATTATTAATAACAGTAGTGGTCGATTGAGATACTCAACCACTCCCCTTTTTTTGGCTCAGTTAATGAATGTAAAAAAATAGTCCCTTGCTTCATTGTTTATTCATAGGATTTTTCACTCCAGGCCAACCCACCATTGACCATTAGAAGTGCTACGATGAAGGACACCCTCTCTCCAAGGACTAGGAGGGAAGCAGGTTTTTTCCACGTCATATGCTTATCTTTTCGGAAGCATTCCAAAATTTCCTGATTAGGCATTGTCTCCGTAGAATAATCAAGTATCAGGACCATATTTCGTTTTCTGAAATGATCTATTTTGCTTCCCCGGCATGCTGCTTATAATTTTGTCTATATTTCTCATTAGCATGTTAAAATTGTCCTTCTCTATGTTACACTCTCATAACATGTTGCAAAATTTTATAATGATTCACATTTGGTTGCTAGCAGGGATAAGCCATGATGCCAAAAGGTGGTAGAAAGAAAACTAAAGTGATGGAACCATAGCCAGTGCCACTAAGGACTGAAACTATGTTCCAAGACACTAAGTGCACCATCGACGTTCCTCCCGAGGTCCGTTGGGGAGATGTTTACCGGATGATCAGGGACCAGGATATCCCAGATGTATTATTGGAAGAAGAACAAATCTACCTTAACATCATAACTTCTAGCATAGCTAGGGCTTCTACCCGCCCTGAATTGTTCCCATGCTCTGAAGTGATCGGGTGGATACTGGAACATGCCAACCCAGAGACAAGGGTGTTGCATGACAGCAAGGGAGAGCCTTTCGCTTCATTCCATCCAGTGTATATTGCTGCAGCCTACAAATTCTCACGTCCCCAACAAGCTCTAAGTGATGAATGGCTGGGTAAGATGAATAATATTGAGATGGCCAAAAAATTATTGGTCACAGGCAAATACTTGAGGAAGAGAGGTAATGATGAATATGATGTTCAGAACCTAAGACCTCCTTTTAGGTTAATCGCCCTGATGCTATGCAGAATTTTCGGCATGCCCGATGGCACTGTATATAGGATACAGCGGGCCCCCATCATCCACTTCGTAGCATTCAAGGGGACTGTGTTTGACTGGGCTACTATCCTTTCGGACAGTTTGGCATCCATAGTGGCTGCTGCAAGAGAAGGTCTAGCCTTAAAAAAGTCAGAATTTTACATGTCTTCCTATCTCATTCACTGTATTTTGGCCAAACTATCTTTCCCCACCCTAGGTTGCACATGGGATAAAGCCAACACCCCGATCTACACTGCTTATAAAATAATGTGGGCTCAAAATTACAGAGCAAGCTATAAGCTCATCTGCGAAGAGTTCATCATGCCTCTATATGAGCAGATTTTCAAGGAAGAGCCCAATTGTCTATCAGAAAATGCAATGGAAGTCCTGGAAAACTATGTAGATTTTTATTTCTCAGAGTAGGTCATGTATCCATAGATTATGTTAACCGATGCACTACGTGCAATTATTGTAAATCATTTGAGCATGTTATTGAAGATTGCCCAGTACTAGAGGAGGAAATGCAAAAAAGAAGACGAACGGATGCACCAAACACGAACGTCCAGAGGATTGTAGTAGAGAAAAGACAAGTAAACCCGAGCATCAATGTGGTCAAGCGCAATGGCGCTCAGACAGGCTACGATAGGGGAGCAGAAGCATCCACGTCAGGGGAGGCTCATACAAAGTGGTCTCCTCTCGAGACAGAATGGATAAGGAAAGCTCCGAAAAAAATACCTGCTCTCGACCTACAAAAGAACAAGGAAGTCTTTATTAACGTGCGGGATAGTTTCAGAGAGCTAGAAATAGAAACACAAAGGATCCCATTGTGCAGTCAAGCACCGCATGCTGAAGACATGCCAGCAGCCTATGATAAAACAAGCATTGCGACAGATGTCAGCACCTCCATTGCGCAGTTCCTGCGAAGCTGCATGAAGTTACTAAAAAGTGAAAATGCCATAGTAGAGCTGCAGAAGCTCATAAACCAGTATGAGCCACAGACCAGAACAAACATTTCTAATAACACAGTACATCACATAAGGAAGCATAAAAGAACGAGCTGAGAAATGAGACTTACTACGCAGATTGGAGATTTTGAAATGGATGAAGTCATCCTTGATCTGGGATCTGAAGTAAATGTCTTAACTAAGCAGACATGGCAGCAGATGGGCCGACCAAAGTTGTCATGGTCACCTATCCAGTTGAGAATGGCTAACCAAGAGAAAGTCATACCTTTTGGCCGGTTAGCTGATGTGATAGTCGACATTGATGGAGTCCAAAGTCATATAGAATTTGAAGTTATCGAGATTGTGGAAGATAGTCAGCCTTTTCCTGCACTTCTAGGAATTGACTAGGCTATGGATAGCTTGGCTATTATCAACTTAAAAACAAAGAAGATGATATTTGAAGCAAAGCATCTTAGGGTCATCGCACCGTTGGATCCTACAGATGGTGATAGATACAGCGAGACAATTCAGGAGGAATCCAAGGCTCAAGACTTGGACAAACTATACCAGCTCACAGCGAACCAGGAAGATTACATTAATCCTACTGCAGATGGCACACTCAGTTGGAGATGTGACATCTCCTGTGTCTCTGATTCGTAGGTGGGACTGCAAAATTGGCAAAGCCAGATGCATGAAGTATCAGGAAGAAGGTGCGCGCAGGTTACGAAATCACTGCGCTGGATCGAGAAGGAGGTAAGTCCTATTCCCACATATGATGGTTCTGCTAATGTTTATACTTTCATCCAAGAATACACTACAGCTATTGCAGATGAGCATAGATTACTAGAATTAGATATGGCACTACGCGACACACCCTCCAGATGGTGTAATGCGCATAAGCAAACATTGACAACTTGGGATCAATGCAGAATTAAGATGCAAATTCAGTTTGTTGAAAAGGTTACCTTACCCTTTGAAACGTTTAATGGACAGACAGACCCTAGTCAACACATTGAAGTCTATTCACAGGCATGGGCAGAAAGGCCACACACAGAATGGGTGCATCTCTTTGTACATACGCTAGATGATGACAGTTCCAAAGAAATGGTACTGTTATCACCTAAGCTGTAGTTACCCCTATCGATGGATCCAGTCATGGATGGCAATAGGGAAGGGCAACTCAAGAGGTGCAACCACGATCACCTCGACCTCCAATATATGGTTGTCACGCCAGTCGAGGCAACCTTCGCTTTATGTTGTCTAGCCCAGACAACAAAGGGGGAGACCCGATCTACTCCCGACAGGAGAGATCAAAACCAAAACACCAAATCAGGGTATTTCTAAGTGAAGTTAGGTGTATGGTTTATCCTAGACCTAATTGGTTGAAGTCACAAGCCAAGTGATGGGTTCAATAGGTATAGCTTTGGTTCATTGTTGATGTAAGAGTGAATTATAATGTTTGTAGTGAGATCTAGGGCTAGTGTACTAGTTCAATATTGGAAAGTCCACCGCCTTGGGAACCGTGTCCAATGCAGGGTAGTTAAGGGTTGTATTGGGGCTAACTAGTACAGATGACAAGTTTGAGCATGATACATGATAGCTTCAAGGGTTTGGTTTACCATACATAGGTCAATCCACAAGTCAATCCAACAATCTAGGAAAGTCGAATTAACTTGGAGAGAAACCAGTGCCTTGGGAATTGGGAAGTGGAGTCAGAGTAGGGTTGACTTGTGGTTTAGGACTCCTAGTACTTGGGACAAGTGGGCAATAGAGGTCTTAATGGATGAATGAGTCTAGATCTAGGTTTGACCCAAGTGGACCGCAATCCCTTAAAACAAGGAATGCAATCCCCAAGGCAAGATTTGACAAAGTGACAGTCTAGACCTAGGTTTTAAATTATTCCGGTTTTAGATCTCCAATAATCTCAAGTACCCAGTTCCTGGAAGTGAGTCAACTCACTTCTCCAAGGTGGTGCGACTTTGCCCAAGGAGGCTAAAAAGTGGGGTTAGGTGGGTCAAAACAAGTCGGATGGCATCCAAACTTTAGATCCGGGTAGATCGGTCAAGTAGGAGTATGGATCTGTAATTTCGTGGTAATCCAACGGTTAGATCTTAGTAGATCTGAGTTTGAGGGTTCCAAGTGGCCCAAAATGGGGATTAAATCCCTTAAAATGTGGAATGGGGCCCACAAGGTGAATTTCAGGAAAGGGACAACCTGGGTGTATGTTATTGGATGTGTAGATGTCAAATCAAGTGGAATCTCAAACACCCACCACTTAGATCTAGGTCAACCGGCTCAATCAGTGAAGTGCGCCTTGCTTGGGAGAAGCCAAGTTGGTATGGGAGAGGGGTCAAACGGAAGCCAATCCTCACCAAACTATAGATCCGGGATGCCGTGGATGCTATAGAGGTGGGTTTTCAATATTATGCCCAATAACCCACTAGATCTAAGTAGATCTGAGAAAAAGTAAAAATGGGGTTTTGATTAATTAGGGTTTTAAGTGTTTTTGACAATTGGATAGATCATGGAGATAGAACTTACCTTGAGATCATACCTGAGTGATGTGATGAGATGCCTTGATGTTGAGGAAGATTCCCGCAGAGATCAAATGAGAGATTGTTGATTTGCTTGCCAATTTGATGCCCTAGCCCACAAGTGCGCCTTCCTCTACCTGTCAAACCAAGGAACAAAATTCAATCAGTAAGATCAAGTATGGAAGAAATACAAGAGAAATGCAATAGTAACATGAAATAGAAGGTCCTGGGACAGTAATACTCCCTGTTACCAACGAAGAGCTCCAAAGAAGAAGTAGGGAGAGTCTTCCCCTACCAATACCTCCTCCTCCAAGCAAATCGGCCTCCACCTGTAGATACAAAATCGTGGTACAAAAGATATGGCAAACAAGATCTCCAATAAATCAGTGCAAAGGAAGAACCAACGAACGAACACCAAAAACATTCACCACAACACTGGAGATAGATGCAATAATAGTTTTCTATTCCAATAATCCAGAGCCAAAAGTCCCTTTACAATGAGAGGCTCTCTCCTTTAAATAGGAAGGAGAGGCACCAAAACCCTAACCACTTTTTGAATGAGTGGCTAAGATTAAAAGATACAAATGTCTAATCAATGGTTGAGATGAGCTCAACAATAAAATACATGGATCACTAATAAAATATAATGTAAGTGGACAAAATCGCCCTAGAAGAGGGGAATCCCACCGAATCATGATGATAAAATATCATAAGAGGCTTATGGTGGGTCCAAGGGGTAATTTTATCCCTCCTTGGTCAATCCCCATAGCACAATAACTAATAAATAATCATGAATGTACCAAATCGTGCCTCCATAGTGAAGTCGTGGTCCTCAAAAGACCTCAAAAATCCACAGAAAGTGCCATAAGTGATGGATGCGGGCCCCGATGAAGCTGAAACTGCTGGAGAAGGTGTGGAAGGTCCCGATCTATCATCACTGATCATCCCATGCCATAACTTTGCCTCAGTAGCCCAAATCGATTTCCTCAATAGCCATTTCTACCAATCCTGAAATGCCTCGGGAAGCGTGAAACTGCCCCAAACAGCCTCCTGGAGTGCTAGCGCTGTCAAGGTGAGGGCACCAATGTGTCCGGGAGGCGGGTAATATGGTAAAAACAAGTGGCTGGACCACCCCCTCCATCATCAGCGCCCTAGGTCAACCGGATAAAAGTCATCTCTGCTCCGACAGGGCCTCCAACAGACCAAAACTGCACTGGGACAGCCTACTGAGGCTCAATCATCACTGTAAGTGCCCGGAACTGAAAACAAACTGTCCCATTGGACTCAGAAGGTCCAAATCCATCCAAGATGTGTACTCATACACCATATGAGTCTCTGCATGATCAAAATAAATACCCAATATACCGGAACAAGGCCAATAATAATGATCTGTAAATGACCCAACACTGCTGTAACCCAAGAATCATCATCATAACCCTGTAGCTGCTGCATAGAACCATCATGCATGTGTACATAGACCATATATCATCTATCCATATCATCATAAGGTCTAACATCTCATGTCCCATGGTCCTCCATGGTCAAACTAGGTCTAACCAAGACCAAATATAACTCAGACCATCATCCAAGGCTGCTGCAAAGTGTCAAGGTTAATACATGCTCTACAACTTATTCAAATAGCAATTATAACACATAATGATCATAACTGGCGATCTACATCCAAATATATAGTGTCGTTAATTATTATTATTACTCAGACTAGACTTTCAGGATCATACTCACTTCATAGTTGTGATCAATTTGCTAGTGAAGGGTGAAGGCTAAGTTAAATGGATAGGCTATGGGATGACTCAACTGTCTTGACTTTGTGACACTTTGGCAAGGGAAAGGGAATACACCATAGTATATACTGAATGAGCAATAACACAGGGAATGGCGGTGTCTCACAAATGGATGAGTTGTTTAAAGAGGGTTTATTCACCTTCATAGATGCGCACAATCCATAATACAAATAAGGCCAGCAATTGTTTAGATATAGCATTTAAGTTCCATTGCTTTTTAGGCCTGAAGTTTCCATAGCCTTGATCTATGTGTGTTTACAAACACATTGCATAGATTTACATTTTTCTTTTAGGCTTTCTGCTGCAGGTGTGTTTTTAAGGCACTTGTTTACCTGAGCACTTCTAGGTGTGTCATGGACAGCTTGTTTACCTAGGTATTTATTTTCCACAAGATATAACATTTTATTTTCATTGCCATGTTCATTTGGCATGCCTCTCATTCATGTGTGTTTAGAAACACATTGCATGAATGGGCTTTTCATACAAGATATAGCATTTCATTTTCCAGATTTTGTATTGATGGAAGCACTAAAAGTTTCAGGTTTAGCCAACACAACTTTAGTGACTAGGGGGAATTCACAAGGAACTCCAACTCACCATAGGTAAGTTTTGTCACCAACTCAGAGCCGAGACACAATAAACAGGGAAGCTCATCCAATACAGAGGCTACAGTGGGGAAAAGTCCTCCATGCCACTAGTCAAGTAGTAAGTCAGGGTTATAATCTAAAAGGTAGGCCATGGATGGATGAAGACAATGAAATAATGGAGCCAACACTAGCAAGCCATGGTATGGTGGAATGATCACCTCTATTCTCCCTAAGGAGGGTAAATACCAATGAGTATGAATAGTGAACTTCTAAGCCTGAGTAGGGACAGTAATATATATATATATATAATAGGTCAACAGGTCCATATATCTATATGATCGCCAGATCATGACACTAAGTGCTAAGACATGCTATAAGAATAAGTATAAAAGCAATCTAACCATAACACCGTAATATACCTGCTGAGTCATATACCTGAATGCACATCAACCTGTACCATCATCTGTCCTCTGGAACTGCTGCTGTAACTCTGGGCACTACTGTCTGCTCTGTACCAATGGTATAATGGCTACATCGGTCATCTCTTTGAGTGTCCTGAAACTCAGTAATGGCATGGGGAATATAACTGCTGCCCACAATCTGATAGTGATCCAATATAGATGCTCATCTCGGCATCTCAAATGCAAGGGAACTGGCTGAATAGTGTACTGGAATGAGAAAAATAATGTATGGTAGCCCGGCTACTATATATGTGATAACATCTGGCTCCGGCTGGGACAAGTGCTCGGCTGAAATGAGCGCTTGAGAACCTCAGAATCTCTGGTCTTCGAACTTTGCTACTCGAATCCACGATCCAGCACTCTACCATTTTATTTCCAGCTTTTATTCTTGCAACTTACTTTCTGCATTCACAAACATCGAAAATACCTCATGCCGCATGTGTGGGAAAAATATAAAACCAACTGAAATAAAATCTACTCTATGTCAGAAATATAAGTGCATGAAGTATAAATGCAGAAAGTAAATTAAACTACTAACATAATTTGCAAAATTTGAAATGTATTGTGCAGGAAAAGAAAAAGTGACAGGTACTCAGTTAAACTAGAAGCTTACAAAGGAGCTTAGAGACTAAGAAGGTGCCAGACTCAATGGCTGAAAAGACTAACTACTGCCTAAGTAGGCTTATTCGGTTTCCTACCTACCCTAATCTACCAGGCAATGCAAGACTAGGTCATTCAAGGTGGATAGGAGGAAAGTAATGTTTCAACATCCTCCCATTTACAGGTAACTCAACCTCATCTCCATCCAAGGTTTCAAGGACAAAAGATCCCTTTCCAGCCAGACTACTTATCTTATACGGACCTTTCCATAAACTTTCCAACTTCGTGTGATTTCCTGGTTTCTCTTTATGCTTATCCCATAATAGAACTATATCTCCTATACCAAAGGTAGTACCTCTAGTATTTTGATCAAATGTGCCTTTTACCCTTTCTTGTTCTATAAGCATCTTATCAAGAGCACTTCTTCTCTTTTCATCCAGTTCAACTAATTTATCAATTCTTCCTTGCATTGCTTCTGTATCTGAAGTGCACTGCTGCAATAGTTCATAAACAGGTATTTGCAAATTTATTGGTAGTCTACAGTCTTGTCCATATACCAACTCAAAAGGAGATTTTCCTGTAATCCTTTTCACTGTTGTTCGATCTTCCCACAAAGCATATTTTAATTTTACATCCCAACTTTTCTTATTTTCACCCATCATTCTTTTCAACAGCCTACTTAGATTTTTGTTACTTGATTCGGCGAGACCATTTCCCTGGGGGTAATAGTTCGAAGAATGAGAGAGGGTAATTCCATGATTCATGCAAAAGGTGGACATTTCTATTTTACTGAAGGCTGGGGCATTATCTGTTGTTAGTTTCACGGGGCAACCGTATCTTGACACAATATTTTCTTCCAAAAACTCCACAACCACTTCAGCTGTGGCCTTCTTGGTTGGAATAGCTTCTACCCAACGAGTGAAATAATCCGTGCAGGTCAACATGTACTTATATCCATTGCTCGAGTTTTCATTAAAAGGACCTACAAAATCCATACCCCATTGTTGAAAAGGGGCTTCAACGACTACAGGGTTTAAAGGTAAGGCAGGCAATCTTGGTTTTCCTGAGAAAAACTGACATTCTTGGCATATCCTAATATAAGCATGTACATCCTTAAAGAGTGTTGGCCAATAATACCCCGCTCTCATGATTTTTGCAGCAGTTGTTCTTGGAGCATAATGACCACCACATAATCCTGAGTGCATCTCCTTTATAATGGTTTTTGACTCTTCCAGGTTGACACATTTCAAGATTATTCCATCGGGGTTCCTCCATCCTAATCCATCCTGGGTTAAAACATACTTTTCAGCTTTTAGCCTTAATGCCCTTCTTTGATGATCCACCAGGTGATCAGGGCATGACAGGTTTCTCAAGAAATATATGATATATTTGTACCATTCATGCTCTTCATTAATGTTTAAAATAGAAGGATCCCTTTTACTTATCGTATTTACCATATTGCCTCCCTTTTCAGTTAGAAGTTGAGCTAATCCTTGACCTTTCACAATCTTAATTGGCTTAATCTCTAGATCATATTCTTGTATACGTGAAATCCAATTTCCTCTTACACCTATGCCATCTGCTTGTGAAAGAACATCCTTTACTGCTTGATAAGGCACATATGCTTTAATTTTGGAATACCCCACATAGGTTCTGAAATGTTTCAAGGCTTTAACTAAGGCATAAGCTTGCTTTTCAGTTGTGGTATATTTCAGTTCAGCATCTCTCAGGTTTTTACTCATAAAGGCTATAGGTTGTTCATGGCTTTCGTTGTTCTTTTGTAATAACACACCAGCAATAGTATCTTCCGAAGCATATGAGTAAATCATGAATTCTTTATTGTAATCAGGACAAGCAAGCACCGGGGAGGTTGAAATGGCCTTCTTAAGCTTGGTGAAAGATGATTCACATTCTTTATCCCAAACAAACTTCACATCCTTTTTAAGAAGGGCATTCAATGGTTTGGCCAATTCTGCTAGGTTTGGAATGAATCTTCGAACGAAGTTTATTTTGCCAAAGAAAGATTGCAAGGTGGCCACATTATGGGGTGCTGCAATAGCATTGATGGCCTGGACACGTTCTGGGTCGATTCTGATACCTTCTTTTGACACAATGTGTCCTAATAGCTTACCTTCATCTACTCCGAAAGTTGATTTTTTGGGGTTTAATGATATACCAAACTTTCTGCAACGTTCAAAAACTCTTCTCAAATGTTCTACATGGTCTCCTCGTTCTTTTGAAAACACCGTTAGGTCATCCTGATAAATGGCAATGATTTTCCCAATCAAATCACTAAATGCTTGATCCATAGCCCTTTGAAAAGTGGAACCGGCGTTTAATAACCCAAATGGCATTCTTATATATTGGAAAGTTCCCCATGGAGTAGTAAAGGTTTTTTTATTTCTGTCTTCCTTTCTAATACGCACCTGATTATACCCCGAAAAACCGTCCAACATTGACAACATACCTGCCCCAGTGACACTTTGCAACAAATTTTCCATATTTGGAAAAGGGTAATTGTCCTTAAGGGATGCTTGGTTCAGGTTTCTGAAATCAATACATATTCTGATTTCACCACTTTTCTTTCTCACAATCACCGGGTTAGAAACCCAAGTAGTGTGTCGGACAGGTTGGATAATTCCGGCTGCTAGCATTTTCTCAAGCTCTTTCTTAATTAAGGGAGCAAGTTTTGGATTGACATTTCTTAACTTTTGCCTATAAGGTTTCGCTCCTTCATGCAAAGGGATAGTATGCTCAATAATTTCAGGATCAAAAGTTCTGAGTTCGTCATATGCCCAAGCAAAAATATCTCGATACTTCCTAATTAGATTCACAATCGCCTTTCTTTCTTCTGGGGAGGCATTCTTTCCTATCCTAATCATTCTGGGAGAAACTGAAGTTCCGATATTTATCTCTATAACCTCATCTACCGGTTCAGCTCTCTTACCTTTGTATTCATTATGCCTGTTGAAATTTTTCTCCAGAGGTATTGCTAATTTCATAACATCAAGATCTTGAATGGAAGAACCGCTTGATTTATCTTCTAGATTCACATTGCAATTCTGAAAACTTTCATGGTTTTGTAAGAATGCAATGATTTGTGCATCAGAATCAAAGACTTGCCAATGATCTTGATTGTCAGGAACGGAAGGTCTAAATATTACTTCAACCTTACACTCTTTATTTTTAAGATGATCAGGAGTTTCAAAGGTGCACGCTATTACTGATAATGCATCAGCCAGGGTATTCTCTTCTCTCGGGACTGCTCGTATTGCAAAGGCATCAAACATTTCTATAGTATCCCAAACAGCATTTCGATAATCCCTAAGCCTATTATTTTTGGCTGCAAACTGGTTCTTCACTTGGGATACAACCAAATCAGAGTCTCCAGTTACATTTAGACATTTGATCTTTTGTTCACGACAAATTTCTAAACCTAAAAGCAATGCCTCATACTCAGCTACATTGTTTGTGCAATCAAATTCAAGACGGTATGCAAACAATTTTTCTTCACCAGAAGGAGATGTAAGGACTATCCCAGCTCCAGCACCATGCCTAGATTTTGCCCCATCAAAATGCATTTTCCAAACTTGACTAGGAGGAAAAGGGTGTTGTCGGGGTTCTTCCCAATAGTTGGCCATCACCATATAATTTCCAACTTCCTCCGTGGGACGCATAGCCTCTTCAAACAAGTAGTCGGGTGTTTCTACGTGTTCTATCATAGGTTTTTCATTCATCAATCTATAAGTGGCCTTTTCTCCTATAGGGATGGTTGCGTAAGATAAATCCATTTGGATACTTCCTCCTAATTTGGCAGCCCATTCCCTTGATAGCAACATCCCCCATGCGTCAGGAATGTCTAAAACTAGAACATTCATACTTATTTCAATTGCAGGATAAGCAGCTAGTTTCATTTTGAGGTTCTCAATCATACCCTTTGACTCAACAGGCCTGGAATCCATCCCGCACACATTTTTATATTCTCTGGATGGTTTCAGCTCCAATTGTTCCATGACCTTAAGGGGCATAATGTTTACTTCCGCTCCTGAGTCTAACATACAGTTATGCAATATCAATTGATTTATCTCCAACGCAATATAAAAGGGGGGGTGACCCCTACCTTTATCAATTACACTTTGAATCATGATGGGGGGATCATCCTCAACCGTCAACTTCACAGGATTCTTGACCTTAGGCTCGATCCCTAGGAATTTAGTTGCTTGATTGAAGTATGAAGGGATTTTCAGAAGTTCCTCCAAGGGCACAGGGATATTAGGTTTGGATACGAAATTACTTAAATCAATCTTCAAGTTGCAAGCCTTTTCTTTGTCCTTGGTATTCATTTTTAAACCCAATAAATGCATTACTTGTGTTCTAACCGAAGGAATAGCTACCAAATCTTTCAAAGACACCATGACAGAAGACCCTGAGAGTTTTCCCAGTATGTTTGAATTTAGCTTTTCTTGTGTTATAGGAGATATTTCTTTACTTGGAGTTGGAGTATTTTCTTGTTTTCTTTGTGCTAGATCCCTAGCCTGGGGTTTGGTCGGGCTTGGGCTTGTTACCTTCTTGGTGATCTGAGAAGACAATCTTCTAGGTTGTTCCTGTTTCTTCAAGATTCCTTTAGGAGGAGTGTTTGGAGTTTGAGTGGGGAATCTACGAGTGGTATTTCTTTGGTCCAGGGAATTTTCTTTCAGACTAGTTTTGTTCTTATCAATGTCTTTCGCGTTATTCTTTGCCTGAGACCTAGTTACTAATCTGCCATCAGAAGTGGGCTTAGTTTGAAGATATTCATTGGTATACACACCCTCAAAGGTTCTAGAAAAAGGTTTATATTTTTCAATATTTTCTCTTTGTTTTCTGAGAACTACCCCATTCAGGTTTCGGATTAAACCACTCATTTTTGTCATCATTTTCAAAATCATATCGTTCTTTGAATTAGTGACACAAGGCATAGTTCTAAGTGTTTTACGGATGTAAATGAGCTCGCTCCTCAGCGGAGTCACGATTGGGAGTCGCCAGGTAGATTTAACTCTTCTACCAAGATATGTGTCGTTGTATATGCGGGAAGGACTACTAGCTTTTCCAAGGTAAGCCTATTGCGTCCCCGGCAACGGCGCCAAAATGTTATCACCTAAGCTGTAGTTACCCCTATGGATGGATCCAGTCATGGATGGCAATAGGGAAGGGCAACTCAAGAGGTGCAACCACGATCACCTCGACCTCCAATATATGGTTGTCACGCCAGTCGAGGCAACCTTCGCTTTATGTTGTCTAGCCCAGACAACAAAGGGGGAGACCCGATCTACTCCCGACAGGAGAGATCAAAACCAAAACACCAAATCAGGGTATTTTTAAGTGAAGTTAGGTGTATGGTTTATCCTAGACCTAATTGGTTGAAGTCACAAGCCAAGTGATGGGTTCAATAGGTATAGCTTTGGTTCATTGTTGATGTAAGAGTGACTTATAATGTTTGTAGTGAGATCTAGGGCTAGTGTACTAGTTCAATATTGGAAAGTCCACCGCCTTGGGAACCGTGTCCAATGCAGGGTAGTTAAGGGTTGTATTGGGGCTAACTAGTACAGATGACAAGTTTGAGCATGATACATGATAGCTTCAAGGGTTTGGTTTACCATACATAGGTCAATCCACAAGTCAATCCAACAATCTAGGAAAGTCGAATTAACTTGGAGAGAAACCAGTGCCTTGGGAATTGGGAAGTGGAGTCAGAGTAGGGTTGACTTGTGGTTTAGGACTCCTAGTACTTGGGACAAGTGGGCAATAGAGGTCTTGATGGATGAATGAGTCTAGATCTAGGTTTGATCCAAGTGGACCGCAATCCCTTAAAACAAGGAATGCAATCCCCAAGGCAAGATTTGACAAAGTGACAGTCTAGACCTAGGTTTTGAATTATTCCGTTTTTAGATCTCCAATAATCTCAAGTACCCAGTTCCTGGAAGTGAGTCAACTCACTTCTCCAAGGTGGTGCGACTTTGCCCAAGGAGGCTAAAAAGTGGGGTTAGGTGGGTCAAAACAAGTCGGATGGCATCCAAACTTTAGATCCGGGTAGATCGGTCAAGTAGGAGTATGGATCTGTAATTTCATGGTAATCCAACGGTTAGATCTTAGTAGATCTGAGTTTGAGGGTTCCAAGTGGCCCAAAATGGGGATTAAATCCCTTAAAATGTGGAATGGGGCCCACAAGGTGAATTTCAGGAAAGGGACAACCTGGGTGTATGTTATTGGATGTGTAGATGTCAAATCAAGTGGAATCTCAAACACCCACCACTTAGATCTAGGTCAACCGGCTCAATCAGTGAAGTGCGCCTTGCTTGGGAGAAGCCAAGTTGGTATGGGAGAGGGGTCAAACGGAAGCCAATCCTCACCAAACTATAGATCCGGGATGCCGTGGATGCTATAGAGGTGGGTTTTCAATATTATGCCCAATAACCCACTAGATCTAAGTAGATCTGAGAAAAAGTAAAAATGGGGTTTTGATTAATTAGGGTTTTAAGTGTTTTTGACAATTGGATAGATCATGGAGATAGAACTTACCTTGAGATCATACCTGAGTGATGTGATGAGATGCCTTGATGTTGAGGAAGATTCCCGCAGAGATCAAATGAGAGATTGTTGATTTGCTTTCCAATTTGATGCCCTAGCCCACAAGTGCGCCTTCCTCTACCTGTCAAACCAAGGAACAAAATTCAATCAGTAAGATCAAGTATGGAAGAAATACAAGAGAAATGCAATAGTAACATGAAATAGAAGGTCCTGGGACAGTAATACTCCCTGTTACCAACGAAGAGCTCCAAAGAAGAAGTAGGGAGAGTCTTCCCCTACCAATACCTCCTCCTCCAAGCAAATCGGCCTCCACCTGTAGATACAAAATCGTGGTACAAAAGATATGGCAAACAAGATCTCCAATAACTCAGTGCAAAGGAAGAACCAACGAACGAACACCAAAAACATTCACCACAACACTGGAGATAGATGCAATAATAATTTTCTATTCCAATAATCCAGAGCCAAAAGTCCCTTTACAATGAGAGGCTCTCTCCTTTAAATAGGAAGGAGAGGCACCAAAACCCTAACCACTTTTTGAATGAGTGGCTAAGATTAAAAGATACAAATGTCTAATCAATGGTTGAGATGAGCTCAACAATAAAATACATGGATCACTAATAAAATATAATGTAAGTGGACAAAATCGCCCTAGAAGAGGGGAATCCCACCGAATCATGATGATAAAATATCATAAGAGGCTTATGGTGGGTCCAAGGGGTAATTTTATCCCTCCTTGGTCAATCCCCATAGCACAATAACTAATAAATAATCATGAATGTACCAAATCGTGCCTCCATAGTGAAGTCGTGGTCCTCAAAAGACCTCAAAAATCCACAGAAAGTGCCATAAGTGATGGATGCGGGCCCCGATGAAGCTGAAACTGCTGGAGAAGGTGTGGAAGGTCCCGATCTATCATCACTGATCATCCCATGCCATAACTTTGCCTCAGTAGCCCAAATCGATTTCCTCAATAGCCATTTCTACCAATCCTGAAATGCCTCGGGAAGCGTGAAACTGCCCCAAACAGCCTCCTGGAGTGCTAGCGCTGTCAAGGTGAGGGCACCAATGTGTCCGGGAGGCGGGTAATATGGTAAAAACAAGTGGCTGGACCACCCCCTCCATCATCAGCGCCCTAGGTCAACCGGATAAAAGTCATCTCTGCTCCGACAGGGCCTCCAACAGACCAAAACTGCACTGGGACAGCCTACTGAGGCTCAATCATCACTGTAAGTGCCCGGAACTGAAAACAAACTGTCCCATTGGACTCAGAAGGTCCAAATCCATCCAAGATGTGTACTCATACACCATATGAGTCTCTGCATGATCAAAATAAATACCCAATATACCGGAACAAGGCCAATAATAATGATCTGTAAATGACCCAACACTGCTGTAACCCAAGAATCATCATCATAACCCTGTAGCTGCTGCATAGAACCATCATGCATGTGTACATAGACCATATATCATCTATCCATATCATCATAAGGTCTAACATCTCATGTCCCATGGTCCTCCATGGTCAAACTAGGTCTAACCAAGACCAAATATAACTCAGACCATCATCCAAGGCTGCTGCAAAGTGTCAAGGTTAATACATGCTCTACAACTTATTCAAATAGCAATTATAACACATAATGATCATAACTGGCGATCTACATCCAAATATATAGTGTCGTTAATTATTATTATTACTCAGACTAGACTTTCAGGATCATACTCACTTCATAGTTGTGATCAATTTGCTAGTGAAGGGTGAAGGCTAAGTTAAATGGCTAGGCTATGGGATGACTCAACTGTCTTGACTTTGTGACACTTTGGCAAGGGAAAGGGAATACACCATAGTATATACTGAATGAGCAATAACACAGGGAATGACGGTGTCTCACAAATGGATGAGTTGTTTAAAGAGGGTTTATTCACCTTCACAGATGCGCACAATCCATAATACAAATAAGGCCAGCAATTGTTTAGATATAGCATTTAAGTTCCATTGCTTTTTAGGCCTGAAGTTTCCATAGCCTTGATCTATGTGTGTTTACAAACACATTGCATAGATTTACATTTTTCTTTTAGGCTTTCTGCTGCAGGTGTGTTTTTAAGGCACTTGTTTACCTGAGCACTTCTAGGTGTGTCATGGACAGCTTGTTTACCTAGGTATTTATTTTCCACAAGATATAACATTTTATTTTCATTGCCATGTTCATTTGGCATGCCTCTCATTCATGTGTGTTTAGAAACACATTGCATGAATGGGCTTTTCATACAAGATATAGCATTTCATTTTCCAGATTTTGTATTGATGGCAGCACTAAAAGTTTCAGGTTTAGCCAACACAACTTTAGTGACTAGGGGGAATTCACAAGGAACTCCAACTCACCATAGGTAAGTTTTGTCACCAACTCAGAGCCGAGACACAATAAACAGGGAAGCTCATCCAATACAGAGGCTACAGTGGGGAAAAGTCCTCCATGCCACTAGTCAAGTAGTAAGTCAGGGTTATAATCTAAAAGGTAGGCCATGGATGGATGAAGACAATGAAATAATGGAGCCAACACTAGCAAGCCATGGTATGGTGGAATGATCACCTCTATTCTCCCTAAGGAGGGTAAATACCAATGAGTATGAATAGTGAACTTCTAAGCCTGAGTAGGGACAGTAATATATATATATATAATAGGTCAACAGGTCCATATATCTATATGATCGCCAGATCATGACACTAAGTGCTAAGACATGCTATAAGAATAAGTATAAAAGCAATCTAACCATAACACCGTAATATACCTACTGAGTCATATACCTGAATGCACATCAACCTGTACCATCATCTGTCCTCTGGAACTGCTGCTGTAACTCTGGGCACTACTGTCTGCTTTGTACCAATGGTATAATGGCTACATCGGTCATCTCTCTGAGTGTCCTGAAACTCAGTAATGGCATGGGGAATATAACTGCTGCCCACAATCTGATAGTGATCCAATATAGATGCTCATCTCGGCATCTCAAATGCAAGGGAACTGGCTGAATAGTGTACTGGAATGAGAAAAATAATGTATGGTAGCCCGGCTACTATATATGTGATAACAGGTACCTAGACCTGGAGTTGCACAAAGAAACCACTGATTGGGAAATGTTGACTGCGAACTTCCAGAAGGACTTCAGCTTTGAGGACAAGAACCCGTTGATCCATGAGGCATTGCAAATAATTAAGGAACACATACTCAGGGAAGACTGTCCTCACAGAAATATGACATTGGAGGAATTTTTCGGGGTAGATCATGTTCCCACGCACCTACACTCGGAATGGAAGGAACACGAAGAACACCTTATCGAGTGTTACAACCTAGCTGAAGACATCGATGATAGAAATGAAGATGATGATGATGATCCTTGCAACATAAACATACCAGAGTCGAAGGGTACGCACGATGTAGAAGGACCTCCATTAGAAATCCTAGATATCAGCAGACCAGTAAAAACACAGAAGGTGAATATTGGCACAAAAGAAGAACCGAAGTTCACAGCACATGGAGACTATTGGGACGATTAGACTATTGGAGAGATCGCAGACACCCTACGTGAGTATCAGGAGCTGTTTCTGACAAAATTCACATAAATGAAAGGAATTCTAGGAGACCAAGGAGTTATGAAAATACCTTTGAAGCCAAGCGCGAAGCTTGTGAAGCAGAGACCGTACAGACTAAATCCGCGTTACAAAGAAAGAGAAAGCGCATAGCTAGATAAGATGCTTGAAGCAGGAATCATTGAACCTGTTGAGGAATCAAAATGGATTAGTCCCATGGTCATTCAAGACAAGAAAGCGAAGGGTGAGATCAGGATTTGTGTTGATCTCAGAAAATTGAATGATGCTTCCATGCACGACCCATTCCCTACTCCTTTCACAGATGAAGTGCTTGATAATGTTGGAGGTAATGAGCCCTATTCTTTTATTGATGGTTTTTTGGGTTATCATTAGATAAGGATTGACCCCGAAGATAGGCATAAGATGACTTTTGCTACAAAATGGGGGTCGTTCCAGTACACAGTAATGCCCTTTGGCCTGAAGAATGCACCTGCCATATTTTCAAGAGTGGTCATCGCAGCATTCAAAGAGTTTATGCATAAGTTTCTCGAAGCTTATTTTGATGATTGGATTGTCTTTGGCCCATTCAAGAACCATTGTGCGAACCTCAGAATGATGCTTGCGAAGTGTCGAGAGCATCAAATCTCTTTGAATCTGAAGAAGTGTATTTTTTTCTTTCCTTATGGAATTCTACTTGGGCATATTGTTTGTAAGCAAGGATTGATGGTGGATCCTGCAAAGATCGCAATAATTGTGAACTTGCCAACACCAAACTCAGTCAAGATGTTGCGCTCTACCTTAGGCCATACTGGATACTATAGGAAATTCATAAAGGGTTATGCACAGATAACCGCAGCAATGGAAAAGCTGCTAAAGAAAGACGCACCATTCATCTATGAACATGAAAAAAAATGGTTAGAAATAACCGAATGAGAGTAATATAAAGCAATCAACCAAATATAGCAGATCATAGCAAAAAGCAGAAATGACGAGAGAATGGTAGAGGAAGCAAGGAAACAACAAAGAAAGAAGTCCGACGCATAACCGTCGATATTACAGACACTGACAAGAACATCGACGGTGTACAAAACAAAATCCGACACGGCAAAAGTATTGGAGCCCGGACCAACCAAACATAAATAGAGAATCCTGTCGACATAACACAACAAACGAGATGTCACAGCACCATGATGACAATGCAATAAAGGATAAAGATAATCACACCATCAAAAGTAATGCACCTGATGAAGCGTCGTTATCCGGCCAGCCTAATTTAATAACTCCATCACATCAGCCATTAATACAGGCCTCTACGTCTCTTTCTCCCGTGCCGAGTAATTCCGCCATAAATACAGAGCTTGAGGATTCTTGGTTACTCTTCTGCCGAGAACTTGAACTCCAAGAGACATAACTCCCTAACTCCGCTGAAACCATTCTCACAACCTCGCACCCTGAATCCGCCATGGCTCCCCGAAAAATTTTAACCGCTAGCAGAGCCACCGCAACAATAGTTAGAGAATTGGAGAAAGAACAGACACCACTAGAAACTAGAATCCAGTTGATTTGAAATGCAAAGGCATTGGAACCCACATGGAAGAAAGCATGGATAAGTGTTGAAGATTGGGGAAAGGAATCAAACGATCACTGGAGAGAGGAAGCAAAATGGTTGCAGACAACTACAATCCTGCACTACCTAAGGGCACCCTTATTGGATAATTTTGGAGGATTGAAGGAAGTCATTTCACAGTTCATCGTTAGCAGATACCACAATGGCAAGCTTTACCTTGATGTTCTGATCAAAATCAATGGTGAAATCATCCACAAAATTACTAGCCTTTCACATAAAGGAGATGCTATACCAACAAGTTCAGGCACAAACTTGATTGATGAGTTTGTTGATTCTCCTGCTGGAAAGAATTCACGAGGTATAGTCGTGAGTTAGATTGTCTTTGGCAATTACAAAAATGCCGCCAATATTGTATCACACGCTCTTTCATAGACAGGTAGAGGTTCAGACCTGAAGCCCGAAATGCTAGAAGCTGTTAAAAATATGGCTATGAACGGAAAGGTATACAACTGGGCAGATTATTTGGACGACATTCTCAAATATACATGCTAGAAGTGACGAGGGAGATAGCATCCACTAACCATCTCTACTCATTTGGATTGCTATGACCCATTTTCGACCAAAAGGAAACATAGATTTCGCTGAAGTCCGACTCGTCCTAATGGAAAATTTCCATTATTTTGCACCTGGAACAAACCGACATGGACCTACAACAGTCATGCTTTGGCTTGAAGCATGGTTTACTGACCTTAAAGAAATAGAAACAAGATGGAGGGTACCACAGAACGTCCGTCGAAGCCCACCCCTGTCAGCCCACATCCAACTATCTTTGGATGACATGGCAGTATGGTACAAGGAAGGAGCAGCAGGTCTAGCAAAACGACTCGACTACTACCCTTCAGTAAGCGAAATCTTCTCAGAATTAAGCCGTCAATATAATCAAGTACTACCCATTTCGACACATGCCATGAAAACCAACGTCAAATATGTCGAACCTCTATCCGACATGGAACAAGAAGAAGCATATGAAAGTCGGTTGTACATGAACACTTTCAATTATCAGCCCGAGCCGACACCTAGCACCAAAATGTTAGGACTCACCCATACTCCGAACATAGAAACCAGAGAGCAGTCGAACAACGATACAGAATCTGACAATCCAGAACATCTTCTCACAGGCGATAATATCTAGAAGGTAGTAGCCGAAATAGTCACAACCCGATCGAACCGAATAATATCGACAAAAGGGAAAGGAAAAAGACAAGTAACAATTCAAGAATCGTTGATGATAGATGAGATCGAGCTATACGATAGTGCTACCCAAATCCTAGAAGATGCAGCCAAGAATAAACTGCCAGTCGAAGAACAATTCAAAAAGTTCTTAGAAAAAGATAAGTATCCATCTTCCCAAATCATTGTTAAGAGACCCAAAATTTCAGTCGTACCTGATGTTGATCTAACCATCCAGTCCCCCCCCCTTTCCCCAACTACAGTTGAAGAAGAAAGAATTCTTTTAGCATTACCTGTTCCCCCTGTCACAGAAGACTCCGCCTTGAATACATTCATTGCAAACATTCTGATATTCTGTCCTAACTGGCACGAGATGGTCATCCAACAACCCATTTTTACCTCTCTGTCTACTGTACCGGTTCACTTAACTTCTTCTGACAACATTCAAACAGGAAGTTCACCTTTGGCACTACCCAGCCCAGAAATTGTCGGTCACATGACCACCCACCATATCAGAAATACTGATCCATCAAACCCAATATATGCACTACAAACAGGTGTCTTCACTCCTCTTCCAGTCGAATCACTACCACAACAAACAAGCCCAATTCAAGCAAAAACCGTTAGTGCAGAAAAGTCCCAGGTTGTCAGTTCCCAAGTCGAGTCTAGGCTAGTTAGTCCAGATCCCTTCGACAGTACCAAGTCCAATTCCGAAATCCGCCGACCTAACATCATTCCCAGTAAACCAGTCGAGTTCCCCTGTCGAAGGATCCAAGTCTAGTTCAATTTCACAACAACTCAATAAAGAAGCAGTCATGACAGAAGCAGAAAGAGTCTCGGAACCAGTCAAGACTCGAGATACTACAGCCGACACGACAGGACCATCAGAACAAACAAATGCTCCAGCTACTAATACAAGCAATATGGAAATCTCTAGCACATCTTTAGGAAATCCATTAACGGTCGAAGGACTAGAACATGACAATCCAGTCATTACAACAACAGTACCTAGTACACACAGTCAAGCAGAATAAGCTTCTATCAGTGCACAAGTAGTCATCGACAATCACCCAGCAACAACCGGAAAGATAAGGGGCTAGAACAACAAACCATAAGCAAAGAAAAAGAGAAAAGTAGCCAAAAGAAACACAAAGAGAAGAAACATAAAGAAAGAGAATTGCAGCAGCAACTGCAACTGCAGCAAACACAGCAAGGACAATCAAAAAATATTCCTTCTGTATACTTAGATCAATTTGGAGCTGCTACAAGCTATCAGCCACAGTTGGCATCCCAAGTAGAACTTGACTTACTTGAAGAAGCAGTTTTCAGAGCGCAAAGATGTCACCGATAGGAATCAGAAGATCAGTTACTGCAGCTACAGAATGAACGAACTACATTTCTTGCTAAGTGTGAAAAATTAGCTCAGCAAGTTATCCCGCTTCCAGCTAGTTCCGACACAACACCACCTCTAGACAAAGCATATCAGTTACTGGAATCTGTCATGTTGATGTTACAATCTGAGCTTCTCAAGAAACAAAAAGATCAAGCTACTGAGGTAGCCTCCCTCATGACAAATCAGTTTACATCCTTTTCAGAAGCCTCCAGAGCACTAAAGCAATACTCTCATCAGGTATAAAAACTTGCCACAATTCTCAACAATTGGTATGTCTACCATGGTGATGTTTACAAAAATCTTCAGAAAACAAGAGCACAACTAAGCAAGCTTCATCACCAGTGGTTGACTGTAGATGAAGCCTTTATCGAAGTCCTTGATAACCAGATCATCATGGAGAACAAGCAACTGGAAAAGTTAGAAAAACAAGAAATTCAGTGGATGTCACAGGCCTGAGGAGGCCTCAACAAACTTGAAGAAATACAACCCTGATTCAATCAGTTACTTGTTGTTGCCGACAATACAATTAACTCATTTGGTCCCAACATGATCCATTTGCAAGTTACATCCACTCACGACAAGATGGAAAATCTATCGAAACTCACAACTCTGACTGTCGACATCTAGAATCTGCTACACACTTGGGAAGAGTTCCAGCACCACCTCTCTGTCTCTGCTAAAGTTATCATTGAAGCTTGTCTCCAGATCCCTGATGTTATGGATTCTAGCATTTCCTGACATAAATGTTTTTGTAATTCATTTTTTGTAATTTTGATCTCTCCATTTCTTCGAGACGAAGAAATATTTTGAAGTGTGGGAGATGTTGGAGGGGCCTAGTTCGGCATGTCGACTAGGCCCTCCACCCGACCATTCTGCAGCATATGTCGACAAGTCTTGTCAACTAGTATGGGTCCGGTCGGTTGGATAAACCAATAGACAGTTATGTAACTGTATTTGCACATATATATATCTAGGCTGGTGAGCCAATAGACTAGTAGAGATTGATTCTATCATATTGTTTTGTTATTGCTGGTTAATATAAAGACTATTCTCTCTATCTGTCTCGTCTCTTTTATCTATGTCATTGTGTATGCTTACTTATATTGTGTAATGTATCTATGATAACTATGTGAACCGTGGGATTACAACAACATGCATTCAGGGATCGCGGGAGGTCACTATGCGAGAAGGGCCACTGCGCAGAAAATATTGCGTGTAGGGCTATGGTGGCCCACGATCCACAAAGATTCCAAAGAATACTGCAAGAACTATGATGTCTTTCAAAGGACAGGGAAACCTTCACGAAGAGATGAGATGCCATTAAATCCACAGTTGACCTTGCAGGCATTTGAAAAATGGGCAATTGATTTTGTGGGTCCTATAAACCCACCAGGGAAGAGAACTGGAGTGAGGTATATTATTACTGCTACTGATTACCTCACCAGATGGGCAGAAGCAAAACCAGTAAAGGACTGCAGTTCCAGTACTGCTGTGCAGCTCATTTTTGATGAAATATTGTCAAGATTTGGCTGTCCGAAGATTTTGATGAGTGACCAAGGTACTCACTTTTTGAACAATACCATTGAGGCACTTATAGAGGAATTTCACATTCATCATTAGCGCAGTACTCCATATCATCCACAGGAAAATGACACTGTTGAAGCTTTCAATAAAATTCTGGAGAACACACTGACTAAGGTTTGCAATGTAAATAGAGATGATTGGGACCTGCGTGTCTCTTCTGTGTTATGGGCATACAGGACTACATGCAAGAAATTGACAGGACATACACCTTTTCAGTTGGCTTATGGGTAGGAAGCTATAATGCCAATGGAGTACATTGTCCCTAGTTTAAGGATCGCTGCGTTCACAGGGATGGAAAACTGCGCAACATTAGAAGAAAGGCTACTACACCTCGTTGGGTTGGAGGAAGATCGCTTCATTGCCGATTTCCACCAGGAAGCTCAGAAAGACCACGAGAAAGCTTAGCATGATCACCATATAAAGAACAAGTGCTTCCAGGTAGGTGACCTAGTCCTCCTGTATGATAGAAAATTCATGAAGTTTCTTGGTAAATTTAAGATACATTGGCTTGGTCCATATATTGTGATACATGTTACTAACACTAGTGCAATCCAGTTAGCCAATTTAGCTGGCGATACTCTACCAACTTTGATAAATGGAAGCAGGCTAAAGCTGTACCATGACAGCCCTGCTTCACAGAATCCTGAATGATAGGAAGAGAAAGAGATTTCCAAGTGTCAGGTACAGTTGAAAATGGACACTGGAAATGTCAAGGAGTCTGTACATGTATGTTAAGTAGAACAATGTGTGTACCATGCAGCATTGTTGAAGCTGCACGGGAAAAGAAAAAAAAAAAAAAAAAGAGGAAGAAGTAAGAAAAGAAAAAGGAAACTGCGTAGTTGAAATTTTTTTGGCACTGCGAAGTAACTACGCAGGATCGCAGATGGATTGCCGCGCAGCTCGGTGCAACACTCAGAAAAATAGCCATTATATTGCCATTGGAAAAATAGCCATTAGGTGACCGTTGCAAGCACTCGCTTCAGCATTTAATGAAAACATAGTCATTCTAAACGTGCTAACAATGGAAGATACTGAAGGATGCGTTCAAATTGCCCAATGGACACCACACTAAATGCTCATCTAGCTATTGCAAGGTGTCGGGGGGACTCAGCTGCGCCTATAAATAACACCGCATAAGGACTCACGAGCGTTACCAGATACTTAGAATTTTCATGCCTTCGCTCCTATGTTTTCAATCCTTAGTCATATCTCATAGTTAGTCACCTACTCTCGCCAGTGAATGTATGAACCTTTCTATCGAGAAGAAGAGATTACCATTAAAGAAGCACTTGGAGTCTTTCAGTATGGGGGGATTGCAGAGTTGATGAAAATCCCTGCCAAGAAGCTTGTACTCAAACCAGATCAAGCATCCAGAAGATCACCTGGCCATACTCCAATCATGTAGGACAAAGGGAAAGATAAAGGGAAAGACGTAACTGCACCTCGAAGCAAAATCCTAAAGGCAGGTCAGTTGAAGCCAAGATCGTCGGTCTTTCAAAAGGAACCATTGAAGCTGACACCAAAGTATATATCACCATGGGTGTTGGATGCCCCAGGATTTAAATTGGACAAGAATGCTAGATACGAAATCCCATTGTCGCCAATCTCAAAACATGTACAGGTTGCTAAGAACCTACTCAGGAAGATTCTGGACTGTAAGTGGGAAGATTTTGACCTCATAGGCGTGCAAAAGGAAGAGCCCAACGCACCTAAGTACCCATAGTTCCATCCTGACCAGTACATGTGCTGGAAAAAGGATGCCAAGGGAACATTTAACTTGGTTGCCGAAAGCTGGCTGACACCGATAGTTCAGTCAGGATTGTTGAACCTCCTCAGATTGCCACACTTTGATCACTCACCGGAAGTTAATGCCATGGTTCGCACTCTGATGGCGCAAATCCATCAAGGATACCTGTGGCTAGATAAAAATATTGATGTCAACATTGCCTTGATCCACCGCATAACATGTCTCAGCAAGCACAGTAAGGATCCCAAGCAGTTCTTCCAAGGGAAGAGCAAGGAAAAAGAAGCGGTCGAGAAGATGAAGTAAAGCCATGCACTGGTAAAGGGAAAAAGAGGGTTCCCGATAGACGAAATTGAAGATATAACGACAAAATTTGTCATGCAGTTACTCGCAAGAAAAGTCCTCAGAAGGGCTACGCCTCTGGAGGTTCCTACGGGTGCAGTATTACTTGGTGCCGCAGTGGCTAAAGGCACGCAATTCAATTGGTGTCAGTTTCTTGTTAATGAGTTCTTGGAAGAACTCAATGATACCCAAGAAAATGGAAGACAGTTCCACTTTACATGGCTGATCATCCTCATTGCCTTTTCCAGATGGAAGGAGCCAAGGGACTATGTGGGTGTCGATATAGAAACCAACGATCCTAGAGGGTTCCACTATGCCAACCTCTGGGAAAATATCAACGCAGAGCGATAGTACGCAATAGCCGAAGTGTTCTATCAATATTACACTCAGCTGTGTGATGTCATCACCCATACATCTCGCATCACAAAGCAGGTAACATCGAAATATGTTCGTATTCTTGATTTTTAGGCTGACATGCGATGTATTTTTATTTCACCCAAGGCGAGAATGTAGAAACCATAATGGTATGCGGGTAACTATCATATGTATGAGGACAACATTGAATTCCTCATGAAGGACTGGCCCGCCGACTTCCATGTGGAAATCATGGATGTTGAGACAGACTTTAAAGAAGATGAGCCAATCCTGCTATCATGTCCGATTGTTGAAGAAACAGGGAAGCGGAAAGAGCATGAGACTTCACAGAAGCTGAAGGCGCGAAAGAAGATGAAGGCCACAAAGACTCAATCTGAGACAATCCTGAATGAAGATGACTCCGAGATGATAGCAAAAATAGTCTCGAAACAAATGAAGGAGCTCATGGCTGATAAAGACAAAAAGATAAGGTCATCCAGGATGACCTGCAAAAGACTTGGCTCGCACTGCAAGGCCTTATGAAGAAAATGGACTATGTCCAGAAAATCCTAACCTTGCCACGCGACACAAGAGCTGAAGGGAGGTTGGTAGGAACCTTGCAGCAAACGCCGTTGTAGCTAGCTATAACGCTGCCATCAAAGACAAGGATTGTCCATTTGAACCCATTAGCTATCGCATTGCCAATGACAGAGCAGATTGTCTTGGACACAAAGGGTGTTGAGCGGGTAGAGCTTGACTTGGCCAAAATTCCCTTACCAGGATTACACTTCATCCACACGTAGATCGTTGAGGAGATGCATGAACGAACAGTAGAATCGATGAAGTCACAAGCGGAGCTCACCACAGCAAACAGGAAGCTCAAGTTGTGCGCAGACATGCAGCTGCGTGATGAACAGGACCACCGGAAACAGTTGGAGACTACCATATCTACTGTTGCCATGGATATTGAAGGTCTAGAGCTCCAGGATAATCCTATGGATATAGTTCTGAGGATCAGAGAAAAGGTAAGATCTTTGAAGACAGAGATACAGGATAGGGACATCCTCCATGAGATGGAGCTTGAAGCCTTGAAAGAAAAACTCAACATACAAGTACCATTAACTGAGTAGTAGTTAAGAGAACAAGCAATGAGTGTTGCTGCATAGAGCATAACGAGTGAGATGGCTAAGTGCCAAGATATCTTGGAAAAAGTCTCGAAGGAATTCACTGCCCTTGAAGAGGATCAAGGGCTACTTCAAGTAAAGACCACGGTAAAAGAAAAGCAGACCACACTAGAAACATTAGACACAGAGCTCAAGGCTCTGCCGCCTAGGGAGAGGTTGTCCAGGTATAAGGAAGTATCACCCTTAAAGAAGCAAGTCTAGGCATTAGTCACAGCAACTCCTGGAGGATGCTATAGCAGTGTCGCAGTAGATAGAAGACAAGCTAAAGGAACTGCACGATAACCAGGAGTAGGTACAGGGATAGATTGGAGAAGAGATAACTCCAGCACTGCTTGAAACAGTATAGCAAGTTGAACAAGATACCAGAGAAGCAGTGGCATAGTTGCTCGGTACATATAATGAGTTCGCGGCCAAATTAGTTCCATCGGTCATGGAGCAAAGTGAGACGACCGAAGCAGCAAGTGGCTCGGGGACAAGCCACATGTAAGTGCTAGGGGCATGTTGGGCCTAGGTAGGGACAAAGTTTTGGTAACACCTTTTTCATAAGCAAGGAAAGCTAAGCTGAGCGCGGCTCGGAAATATAATTTTTTCTAAATGTTGAGGGTGCTGCAGAGCTGTGCGCAGCATCCAAGTTTTGATCAAGCTGCGAAGTTGTGTGCAGCGTCCGAATTTTGGAAGCACCGCAAAGACCAGCGCTGCGAGGAAGTAGTGCTGCGAAGCAGTCAGGACACGTGAAGCCAACAAAGCGGAGTGCTGGACAAGGATCAGGTGTTGGTATCAGACAGACCAATAGTGGTCTAATTTTGGAAAGATGCTCCAGAAGTGCCGAGCAGTGGGCACGAGCAAATCAGGAAGGCGGCCAATGCACAAGTTTGTTGAGGGAAGGACAACTCAGGGAAAGCGACGGCTTGGCACACCTGGTGGGAGAAACCATTAGAGATGAACGGTTCAGTGAAAGAGACCTGTTGGCATGCATGCGATAGGAAGGCCGATAGCGATAGATTGAAGACATGGAGAACCACCACGATGAAGCAGACGCTACCAGATGCCAGCAAGCCAGTTTAGGGAAACTAGCACAGTTTTGTAAACCCTAAGGGTTTTTTGGTTTAGGTCTTCGACATTCTAAAGACATGACCTTCGAGCATGATCTATTTAAGAAGACAATTTTTGTATGGGATGGGGTTACAGTGAGTTGGGTTATGACTTTTTGTATTGTAAAATCTCTCTGAGCTAAGACGATTGCAAAGGCTCTACAACTGTGTGCACAGAGACCTATATGAGAGGAAGGAGAGTCTACAGCTAAGTGCGTAGACTAAGAATGGTTGTCCCCATCCCTTTTAAAAGAAATATATTACCAACCGTTCTTGTGGACGTAGCTTCCCACCCGAGGAAGTGAACCACATTAAATCTCGTGTTGTGCGATTGTGCTTATGAATGAATGATTGCTTGTGTTTTCGGTCAATGAATGTCTAGATGTTTCCTTGCATACCGTTATGAGAGAGCTTTTATATGCATTTGCCATTAGAGAAGTATGGAAATGATATGTTAAGTTCCGTATGAATAGCTGAATGGTGAACATTTATTCTTGTGTATGAAGGCAGTGAATCAGTCTTTTAGTTAAGTACTTTCTTACACGCAATAAAGGAATGTATAACAGTGGATTAGATCAGTCATCTATGTTCAAATCATGACATCCTAAGCTAATGAATGAATGTTAGAAGGATAGTCAGTTAAGCACTTGAATGAATGGATGAGTGATATTCATCTCAGTGCCTTAAGTGCTTTCAAGATAATCCAAGTATAGAATAAAGTTGGATTATTCACAGCTTCAGTAGAAGTCCCGCGGTAGAAGAACCTAGTGGTGCGGACCGCAGCGTTGCCCATCGCTGCGCAGTCTCACCTTGTAGCACATACCCTCTATTGTGCTATGTAGTACGTCCGTCCGAGCAACTTATCACTTACTGTGGAAACCTGGTTCCGCAGTACCCCATAGATACACCTCGGGTGAGACCTCATCCTGCTTACAAGTTGTTGTCGAAAGGGCCAGTGCAAAGGGGTTTTGTTGGTCAAAGGAAAACCGCAAAGAACCTGGGTCTTATAGAAAACCTCTGGGACAGTTATAGCCAATAGCATCTGATTTGTTGGTTCAGATTTTTTTAACTCACTATTTGGATGTTATTATGTATTAGGTAAATTTATTCTAATGTTTATGTATTGAGTCATTGTAGTTTTTTGCATAATTAATGAAATTCAGTCAGTTTCTCTTGGCCATCTTTTTTGGATAATTTGTCAAATTTCTATGAACTATGTTTTATGTTGCCAATTTAATGAATGCATCAATATATAGGTTGTATTTCAATTAATATACGATTCATGTGTTATTATGTGTTAAATGAATTTCTTCGTTTAACTCATTTTATCTATTTCTGCAACTAATAAATAGCCACACATTTATATTGATGCTAAGTGGAAAAGCGCTCTTACACAGCCAGTTGCTTGGATTTGCGTTGGATAAATATAAGTAATCTTATGCGTTTGATTTGGATGCATTTTTATTTCATTCTTGTATGTTTTGATTGTGTAATTGAAAGGTTTTTAATTATGTTGTGATTGTGTAATTGAAAGTTGTTTTCCACTGTGCATGTGCAGGTTGACGTGGAGAAGCCACATGGGTAGGAATTCTAGCGCGGAGGAGACACGTGGGTAGGAGCCCCGATGTGGAGGAGTTGCATGGGAAGAAGGTGTGATGTGGACTGACCAAATCATATCCACACGTGCTAGCGACCGTGAAGGATGGGAAAAGGTGGTTTCGCAAATGGAGGAAGGTGGTTTTCCTTACCACCCTTCCAACTTGTGAAATCATGTGGTGTTGCCACGCAGAGAGTGGTTTCAGATTCCGCAACCACCCATCCCTCCGTCCTAGCGCACATGTTGGGGATGTGGAATGGACATGGGACCATTGATCTTTTTTGTGATTTAAAATGGTTTGTACGTTGGCATGGCGGTGATCTTGACCCTGACGGCACCAATGGTAAATGATGAATTGTATCACTCGTGTGAATAATCTCATCACGTTTATGATGGATTGTGTTTATGTGTCACGACGTATAGATGATATCCCACCACACTGTGATAATTAATGTCACGAACTTTTCTGCATTGATACTGTGATGATATCCCTCCCACTGCCTGCATTGAAACTTAAAGTTCAAACTCTCTATGTTTGCTAGTTTGGAGCTCTGTTTTCTCTGAGGACCGAGGTTTGATTTTGCTGAGGTGGAACCGAGAAGAGTGTTGGGAGGGTAGAGCAGTAAGATTGGTTTGAATAATCGATTGATAGTTTTTCAATTAGCTGGTATTTATATTATTCAAACCATAAATCTAAATCTGTAACAGAGCATGCTTATTTAGCCTCCGGGCTAAAAATCCATATCTTCCATGGTTGTCAAAAATCAATGCAATGACAGTTTCAAGTTCACAGTAATTTAAAGTCACTGAATGTTTTAGATTCTTCAGATTTCCTTCCACCCTTGTCTGTATTCTTCATATTTCTAGAATTTATTTCCTTCAATTTTGGGTAGTTATCTTCTTACATTCCATTAATATGAATTCACATCGTTATATTTGCAAAATCGTGCATTACTCATTACTGGGATAAATTAACAGAATTAACAGGTATAATGTCGATTGTTGCCAGCTTGCATACATTTTCTGTTTGGTGATGTAGCATATTATTTTCATATATTCCATATTGTTTTCTGCAAATCCTCTGGCATTTGGCTAGGTTTGTTGGAAAAAGATAATGACAAATGAACTCGGAAAATTGAAACATGTTTTTCTTTTTAATATCATTTTGCAGTTAATATTCACTATAGTATACTGATCTATGTAAACGTTATACTTTATTTGAAATATTTGAAATTGATAATTTATGTCTTAATTTATATAATATTGATTACATTTCTTTTATAAATATATATAATTGAAGTATTTAATTTAATTGAATAAAATTAAGCAATCAAATAGCTTTAAGCAATATTTACGTATAATTGTTTTCCAATACACTATCTTGGCTAGAAAAGTCCCATGTATTGGGTAATTGGATGTGGTGGATGACTCAAATTGTTCAATGCAATGAGAACACATGTGAGTCCTGCATGTGATACTAAGGCACTTAGTTGAAGAAATAAAGGTGATAAAAATGTTCTTAAAATTAAGTGAATTTTAGCAGAAAATTGGTGAAAATTGGTGAAACACTTGTCTGTTTTAATTTGCAGGTTGATAATGAAGAAAAGAAAATAGTCCATTAATATTGGGCATTGGTCATAAATGAATCCAATATCAATTTTAGCAGAAAATTGGTGAATAATTAGATGCGGTAAACCACAGCATAAACATATGAATTCTGATTTAATATTACTTTCATCCAAGCATGAAGAATAACACAATGGAAAAGATTTATTGGAAATAACAATTAACAGAGAAAGGAAGGAAATTTACAAACTATCATTACTGGAAATAACAATTAACAGAGAAAGGAAGTAAATTTACATACTGTCATTAATGAATAGTTTTGTCATCAATGGTACAATTATATTCAACACATTCCAAGCAACACATGCATGCCTTCCCAGGCACACCATAATGCTAATTAAAATTTAAGTAGGATACCGTGTTGGAAAAGGAATTTAACAGTGACAACAATGTAGATAGTGATGCCATTAGTTGGAATGATTCTGACTGCGATTAACCAAACATAAACATTCTTTCTTTTTTTCTTTTTTTTTTAAAATAGAAACAATATACTTAAAGGTATGCTCTTCCCGAGAATGAGGTGAATGATATAGCAGCTTCTACTTCGCCTAGTGTAGCACAGATCAATTCTGGAATAATCAAATCCACATAGCACAATCTGAGTGTTCCATGTGTCACCCTAGAGACTAGATTTCAACATTTGAACGACAAAATTTACAAACATTTTGCTACAAAGAGTTTGTTGTCAAGTTGAAATTTTGTTAGAGAAAGCGAGGTCACTCTTTCGTCAAGTTGTTCCATTTTGGGGTGTTGGAAGTAGATGCTGAGGAGAAAGAGCTTCTGCTCCTTCCCCCAAGGATGAGTTTTTTGGAGTGGCTAAAGTAGATATCAGCACTTTAAACACATATTTCATAGGAACATTGCTTTGCACATTTGGCTGGAAAGTGGAAATATGCACAGAGAAAGATCGGCCGCTCTTTCTCAAATTTCTATTTTTACAATTCCCTTGTAAAAGAAGGTGGAGACGATCCTTCTTCTTCCCAATATTCTTTTCATTATAGCTTGAGACTGTTGTTAGGAATCCATGTCTTTACTTTGTTAGTATATTTTTGCTGGATGCATATGCTTTGTAAGTCGTCCCGTAGTATTTGTTGATCCATAGTTTGTGTTATTGTTGTTGGCGCATATGCTTTGTAAGTCGCCCATAGTTTTGTTGATCCATAGTTTGTACTGGCCCATGGTTTTGACTAATAGTATTAACGCCTAGACTTAGCCCATGGTTTGTATTGACACATAGTATTGACCCATGGTATTGGCGCCTAGACTTAGTATATAAGTGTGTGTTGAGGCCTATGAAGGCACCGTGATGTTAATTGTATTGAGCTTGCTCAAAGGAGTTTGCCCCATCGAAGTGGCCTGTGATCAATATAAAAGTGATTCTGAGTTCTATTATTTATGATATCTCATTTATTTGCATTATCTAATTATTGTAGGTTCATCACATCTGGTATCAGAGCACTTTCTTGGGCTCGTTGGGTGGAATTTCTGCCAATTTTTTTTTTCACATCTATTGCAGCTTTGGATTTGGGAATAATCCCTATCCGCTTAACTGTGGGAAGTACTTGGGCATAAGCCCTAAAACTCATTGTGAGGAGTACCACAGGAACCCCAAAGTAGCTGGCCCATTGAGAGGACCTGCCAGCGAAAAGGGCAACGACCCCTACCTGATTGACTAGTTCCCACTCGTGAGGTAAACCAAGAGCTGCCGTTTGTGGCAAAGCGGTTATCAGTTTTTCCTGAGCCGTGGAGTAAGGGGTACTGCCCCAATACGCAAGCTGTCAGACAGCATTGGTGGCCGAGTGAAACACCTGAACTGTTAGGAAGCCATACATACCTGGGTTCCATATCTATTTTCAATTGAACTGTTGTCGATCACTGCTGCGCCGTTTTAGATCCAACCGTTCAGATCCATTCTGAAAGCCGTTCCAAATCCAGTCGTTTTCAATCCATTCGGCATCGTTTTAGATCCCTCTGTTTCCGCTCACTTCCGGGCCATTGCAGATCTATCTATTTCAGATGCCTTCCATAGCCGCTCCAGTCTGAAAAAAATAAATAAATAAAAATAAATAAAAAATAAAAAATAAAATAAAAATAAAAATAAAAAATAAAAAATAAAAAATAAACAATATAAAAAAATAAAAAAATTTCAGTTTTTTCTCCATATCTCCCTTGTTTTCACTCTGTTTTGCTTGAAATTTTTGAGGAACCCCTGTCATCCCATTCTGCATATTTCATTCCTGAGGACCCTATCCCAAATTCCACTTCCCAACACCCGAAATCTCACATTTGTCTATTTTTAGGGTTTGCCATAACTTCTTCGATTTTCACCCAATCGCCTTCAAATTTTACCACAGAGTTCCTTTTCTAATTCTGCTTCTTTGTCCCTCTCTGCCAAATTTTCTCATTCTATCACCCCGCTTCTAAAATCCCCATTTTTTGCTTTCCTGTCCTTTCGACAGTGTCCAAAAACTAGTCAAACCCCAATTACCCATCAGATTGTTTTCCCAATCCAAATTTCCCTTTACTAAATCAACTTCTGTTTGTGTTTTTCTACCCATTCCACAAAAACAAAAAAACAAAAAAAAAACCTGGTTATGGTTTTCATCTGTGTAGGAGCACACACCATGGAGGAAGCACTTGCAGCCATCCAAACCAAAATCCAAGATCTGGATGAAAAATTTCTCATCCTCCATCTTCAGCATTCAGCCATGAACAATACTAGACAGCCAGAATCTTTTGCAACCACCCGGTTCTCTTCTTCCAGCAATTTTCGTGGGTCGAAGCTTGATTTTTCTCGCTTCAATGGTACTGATCCAACTGGATGGATATATCGAGCAGAACAATATTTCAGTCTGCATAATACTTCTGATGCCCAGAAAGTTCCACTTTCATCCTTTCATTTGGAATAGGAAGCCCTTCAATGGTACTGTTGGTACATCAAAGCTCATCCCGAGCCAAACTGGACATATTTTTGCCAACTCATTTTGCCACGATTTGGTCCTAGTGCTTTTGATGATTTCACAGGAGCACTCACTAAACTTCACCAAATTGGCACAGTGAGAGAGTATCAGAGAGAATTTGACAAATTGGCCAATCACACAAAAGGATTGTCTGATGAATTCTACAGGAGTTGTTTTATCATTGGTCTCAAGGATGAAATCTGCTCAGAGGTCAAAATGTTCTGTCCCAACACAATGATGGAAGTCCTAGGGTTGGATAAGCTAGCAGAGGACAAGATCGCAACTCAACAACACTCCAAACCCACCTTTGTTCCCTTCAAAAATATGGGTTCCCAATGACCTCCCATCACGCTTGCTCCTCAACCAACTCCTATTAAGCATTTGTCTGAAATAGAGATGCAGGCACGCCGAGAAAAAGGGCTTTGCTATAATTGTGATGAGAAATTCACTCGGGGACATAGATGTGTTCAACAAAAGATCTATCTCTTGGATGTGGATTCTCCGCCTACCTCAGAACTTGGTGGAGAAGCTACAGATACAGTAGATGATCAGGTCGACATTCAACACCCACCTGTTGACACCCCATCTCAGGACGACCCACCCGAGATCTCTCTCCATGCCATAGCCAGTGTCACCACCCCACAAAAAATGCGTGTCAGGGGATACTTCAAGAAGCTCCCTCTTACCATACTCATTGATTCTGGTAGCACTCATAACTTCATTGACCCTTGGATTGCCAAACAGGCTGATTGTTTTGTCCATCCTTGCTCCAACTTTGAAGTCATGGTTGCCAATGGGGGCACCTTACCTTGCAAAGGGAAGTGTCACAATGTGCGTATCTCTATGGAAGATTATAACCTACGCTCTAACATGTTTTCCTTGTCCTTATGAGGATGTGATGTGGTTTTGGGCGTTCAATGGTTACACACACTTGGCCCCAGCTTATGGTATTTTGCTGAACTTTGGATGCAGTTTTCAGCCAATGGGACACAACACAAAATTATGGGCTTACAACCAGGGTCTCTCTACATCATCAGTTCACATCGCTTGGAAAAGATCCTTAAGAAGAATTCACATGGTGTCATTGCTCATCTCCATTCCCTTCAGATGCACCCACCAATGCTCTCCACTACTTCCTTGGATAGATATGCAGGTGTCTTTGTTGCACCCATGGGATTGCTGCCTTCACGAGACCTTTCCGGTAAGCATTTAGCCGCATCTACATATCAGCAGGACATGATGGCTATTTTGCATACAGTACAGAAGTGGAAGCCATCCCTATTGGGGAATTACTTCTGCATCAAGACTGATCTCTAGAATCTGGCAACTTTCCTAGAACAACGAGTCTCCTCCCCAGCACACCTGAAATGGGTTATCCAACTCATGGGTTATGACTATGCAACCACTTACTAGAAGGGTAAGGACAATATGGTGGAAGATGCTCCTCCTCGCACATTTGATAACCCAGTTTCTCTTACAGCTATTTCTTTGCTTGTTCCAAATTGGTTGCAATCTATTCAATGGGGCTATCTCTTCTATGAACTCCATGCTTCTTCATCAATAGGGCACTCTGGGTTCCTCAAAACGTATGACCAGGAACAATGTGACTTCTTTTGGCAAGGACTCAAAAGGACAATTCAATGGATGGTGGTTGACTGTGATACTTTCCAGGTCAACAAGGGTGAAACGACCCTCCTTTCAGGACTACTCGAACCCTTGCCCATCCCTCCACAGATTCGGACAACTCTTTCTATGGATTTCCTAGAAGCACTCCAGTGGTATAGTACCACATCTCAAAGGACACCATATGAAGCAGTCTCTGGACAGGCACCACCAGTTCTTCTTCCATACACCTTCAGCAGCTCCCCAGTTTAGGCAATTGACTCAATTCTTCGAAACTGTGATCACCTTCTTCTCATTCTGCAGGACAATTTTCACATGGCAAGAATTCGACTGAAACAACAAGCCGATCAGCACCGTTCTGAGTGCACTTTTCACATCGCTGATATGGTTCTTCTTCATCTACAGCCTTCCACGCAATCCTCCCTGAAACTCCAAAGGTGCCAGTGGCTCGGAATTCAACCTGAGGATGCTACAGGGGACCCACTCCTTCAAATTCTGCATCAATTTCCACATCTAAAGCTTTGAGGACAAATCTTTTTCTAAGGGAGAGGGGATGTTAGGAACCCATGTCTTTACTTTGTTAGTATATTGTTGTTGGATGCATATGCTTTGTAAGTCATCCCATAGTATTTGTTGATCCATAGTTTGTGTTATTGTTGTTGGCGCATATGCTTTGTAAGTCGCCCATAGTTTTGTTGATCCATAGTTTGTACTGGCCCATGGTTTTCACTCATAGTATTAGCGCCTAGACTTAGCCCATGGTTTGTATTGACACATAGTATTGACCCATGGTATTGGCACCTAGACTTAGTATATAAGTGTGTGTTGAGGCCTATGAAGGCACCGTGAAGTTAATTGTATTGAGCTTGCTCAAAGGAGGTTGCCCCCTCGAAGTGGCCCGTGATCAATATAAAAGTGATTCTGAGTTCTATTATTTCTGATATCTCATGTATTTGCATTAATTAATTATTGCAGGTTCATCACAACTGCAAGAACGATCGGTCGATCCTTCTTCGTCTTCACCATTCTGGATATCGTTCAATTTCTAGATAAAGGTTTTCACCATTATCTACTAAATTAAGGGGCAGCTAACCCTTCTTCCATTGTTCACCATTTTAAATATAGATGAATTGGTGTACTAGCCTTCATAAGTGGAATAATTTTACAATTCCCTCATAAATCAAGGGGCAGCCGACCCTTCTTCTGCCCAGTATTGTATTCATAATAGTTCTAGAATGCAAGAAGGGTTAGTAGAACCTTCTTTTTTTCGCCATTCTGGATATAGGTGAATTACTGGATATAGTTGTTCACAATTATCTCCTAAACGAAGGGGTGGCCGATCCTTCTCTTCGGAAAATGGAAGTCGGGACAAACATTTTTATATGTTAGAACTTAGATGATGTCTGGGTCCCTACTATTTACAGTGGAAGTCGAAAGTCGGGAATTGTCGACATAGCCTTCTTAGATTAAATATATTTAAATTTATATCGTAAATGAAGGGTCGTCCAACCCTTACTATGCTCAATATTCTTCCCTTGTTCACAATTTTGGAAATACATGTATTGACGGCCTAGCATTCGTAGGTTGAACATTTTTAAAATTCCATCATAAATGAATGCGCGGGAGACGCTTCTTCTACCCAGTATTCTTTTCGTAATATTTCTATACTATAAGAAGGGTCATTCGATCCTTCTTGTGTTCACTTCTTCTACAAGAAGGGGCGACTGATCCTTCCATTCGAAAAATTAAAAGTCCGGACAAACATATTTTTATACATTATAACTTATGTTATTTCTTTGTTTAAAATAAATATGATTTTTAATGTCCTCCTGTTATTTTATATTTCATAAAACACTTATGAACTGGATTTTGGTTCTGAACAATGTGTCATGTTATTTTATATTTCATATATCGTTTATGAAATGGATTTTGGTACTCAACAGTGTGTGGACCTGCTTTTGAATGGATTGAAAGTTGCTAAGGGAATCTCTTTTCCAGAAATAAAAGTTTTGCATAATATCAACATTAATGTCAGATGTATCATTGTAAATGTTAACAAGACCTTAAATGCAAGTCTTCCATTTCCCTATCCATTAGAAGGTGTAGATACATTGTCAGAGGCTGTTGGTGATTATATTCAATGGCTTGTATCTAAGATCGTTAACCAGACTGGGTCCTCTCTTTGCGAGAATGAGGTGAATGATATATCAGCTTCTACTTCGATGAGTGTATCACATATCATAACAACTGAGAATAGATCTTCTTTTATTATGAGAAAATTTAAGTTGTTACATAAGTGTTCAGAAAGCAAGGATTGCATTTCCATAGGTTTGGTAACAACTGTGAGTGGGACTGATTTTGTTGGGGGAACATTTTTGGGTGACTTCTCCTTTGGTATTCTGGTGGATGAAGTGGTGTTTTCTTGTATGGAATGTTGGCCAGGGTTGAGTAGTGGAAGTTTTGTTGTATGGTCAATTAAAAGAATCATCGATTTTAATACAGAAACATTGCTTTATGTTGCAAGCAATTTCAACAATAATCAATCTGAATCTACTTTGAAAGTATTAAGAGAAAATCACAATGTCAGGTTTGTGGGATAGAAAGTTAATTTGATACATCAATGTTCTTTAAAGCCACAGTATGTTGCTCAGGGAATAGTGTCAACTGATTTTGAGGGAGACATTGTACAATTCAAAGCACTAGATGCTGGTGAGTTTGGTATTTTAGTTCATAAAGTCTTCTACAATTGCGATGATTGTGGTGTATTTGAATGCTCCCTTATAAGATGGCCTGCAAACAATTTGCTTGACCTCCATGATGTTCCTTTGGATGTTATACTAAAAAAGAAAGTAGACGAAGATATGGTCAACTTGTGGAATATGTTTGCAGAATGTCCTTTACAGATGGTCCTTCTAGGTACTCCCCATTGTGAATATATATATGTTAAAGGTAATGGAACAAGGCCATACAATTCCATAAAGCGGCAAGATGGAACTAAAAATTCCGATAGAAATTTAAGATTGGTACCTTACAGGCCTGCAATAAATATGGGTGCATTCCTTTCAAAAATTGGCACCGAACATTGTTGTTCAATTTTTTGTATATCAAAAATTCCACTTCAATCGATAGTTGAATGTATGAAGAAATTTGATAGTATGAATGGAAATTCAAAAAGACAGTATGTTATAAATTCTATGGGATCAAATGTTCCTATGGCAAAAGAAGGAGATGACAAAAAAAGAATCATTTTTACAATGAGATTAGACACAAGAGACGTCTATCAAAATGCATGGTATAAATGCCATGGGATAAAAAAGAGCACTTTCTTCAATTATAAAAGAATCTTCTTGAATGGTGATGTGAGAGTTGTGCATGGTAACAGTGGCTTGGAAAAATCTAGGGCGAACACTACTGCACTGGTAGCTACTATTAACAAAATTGTAGTAGAGAATTCAAACAAATCTCTACATCTTACACAATTAATCAGTGGATATGGAACAAGGACAACCTTGAAATTATTTCTCTCTAATATGTCCCATGTTTTGCTGTGAAAAATGGCTAATGATGAAATCAAAAGAATCGATTTTCCTCCAGTATCACAATCCTCCATTAGCAAGGTGATGAGAGAATATTTTCCAGATGTTAAATTTCTAAATCAAACTCCTTTACAAGGTGTAATGAGTGCATTACAATACAGGATAGGATTAAGGGGACCACTGATCTAGCTGAGGTGGAAAAATTGTGAGCAAACCAAGCAGTTCATAATACATACATCGCAAGTTGTCACCAGCTCTATTATTCGTACAGGTCAGCTTCACAGAAAAATCCGAAGACTTATCTCAGTATTGTTCATGTGAAAATGGATAAGTCAAAGAATTTCATTCCAAGGATGGATAAGAAGGAAAGAGCTTTTAGTAATGTTATGAATATTCCCATATCATTGACTAGAATGTTGACTCATGGGCACAAGACTAGGGGTTTTGGTCATTTCAGCCTCTCATTTTTAGAGATGGGATCGAATTTCACTGTGACATCCCTAGGTAAATGCTTGAAGTGTCTTGAAGATCCAGTGGATGATAAATATGGTGATTTTCTCTACAAATGCGTAACATCTAAGCACCAATTGCATGATGCTCTATTTCAATCAGACTCATATGAAAAGTGTTCGATATACAAACAAGATGTAATGCAAGATGATGTAATGTCTGTTGATGGTACTAATCAATGCATGCCAAATAGAAAGCTACCACCCATATTGTTGTTGCAAATGGATAATTGTTCAAGCGATAACAAAAACCGCTTTGTATTTGCATTTTTATCTCTTTTAACAGCAAGGAGAGTGTTCAAGACAGTTGAAGTTGGATTCCTCCCGGTTGGACACACCCATGAAGACATAGATGGAACTTATGGCAGGTTATCAGCAAAGCTAATGCGCAAGGATATATTTTCACTCCCGAAAATTATGGATACGTATAGGACATGTGAAGATCAAAATTTCTTTGTTCCTTATCTAATTGATGAACTTTACGATTTTAAGAGTTTTGTGAAACCCCACCTTTTGGATGGAAATGCCAAAATCATCGGTATCAAAAAATGCCAATTTTTTAAAATTCAGCTCATAGATGACATTCCAGTCATGCAATGGAAGGCATCACTTCGGGATGAAGCTTGGTCGTCTCATATTCATCTCTGGAGGTCATTGCCAGATGGTAGCGCAAACTTGCCTGTGGGACAGCCTAGGTTATTAAATATGCAATCAAAAAGTCCTTTGGACATTGACAAAATAAAAAAGGGAATAGAAACATATATTTCATTCTGGAATCAAGGGAATGAGAAGGGAGGTGAACAATTTTGGCGTCCCAAGTTAAATTATTGGGAGGTTGTATATAAAGCTTTGGATAGTCCCTTCAAGAGTGTTGATCAGTCATCAACTAAATTTTGGCCATTGACAAGCCATGATATTTGTAGTAGTGAACCTACAAGATCTGAACATGAAATTATGGATGCCTATTTGAAGGAAAATGTTCCTACTTTGAAGGATTGCTATGTTGGACCAGTATGCAACAAGCCTAGAGATGAATTCATTCCAAGAGTGGATGTTGTAATGGACCAAATGGTCATTGTGCAATCACCATATCTAGATTGTGCAATCTGATTGGGTAAGGCGATTGGTGATATTTATCAGGATTCAGATGCTAGTATTGTTGGGTCTTACAAAGTAGAGGTGCAATGGTGGAAGCCAACAGGAGCATCGCAGGATCTGAAGGTCTTGTACAAAAAATGCTTAGATAGAAAACAACAATGGGTTGGTGTAGAAGAAAATATGATGATCGATGTAAATAGCATCATATGGGCCTGGTCACCAAGGCAAGGATGGACAGGAGAAAAAATTAGCATAAATGAGAAGGGCCTTGCAACATTCAAGGCACAACAAGAAAATATGGTTTCTAAATAGTAGACAAAATTGGTTTCTAAATTTCTCTATGTGGTAGTTTTAGGCAACACAATTGTTGTGTTTCTAAATTTCCACTTGGTTAACAAAACGTTGTATTTTTTCACTTTCATTAAAGTTTTATAAAAGGAAAGGCCATTGGGATTGATAATGGATGGTTATTTGTTAAAAAAATGGATTTGTGATCATTGTCGTCATTTGCACACTAACTGTCGTTAAGTGTTGTAATTAACACCTTAATTACTAGTTAATTGTGCTTAAGAATAATTGGCCTTTAGAAGTGGTTTATCCGTTGCACTTAAAATCAAGTAATTATCCTCATAGTAGCTACCTAAATACTAAAACATGATCCACTATACTCAAAGTTCCAAATTCAGCGGTTCTCATAGGAGAAAATATTCTATACGAGCCAATATTATAATTAAACTATATTTCTAATCGTCAATGTGCCAAATCAAATATGCCACGTGTCACAATATGATCGTTCCACGTGTCACCCTGGGATACTAGATATCAACATTTAAACAACAAAATTTATAGACTTTTTTCTTCAAAGACTTTGTTGGAAAGTGGAAATATTCTCAGAGAAAGAGCGACCTCTCTTTCCCAAAGGTGTTCTATTGTTATGATTCCCTCGTAAATGAAGGGTTGGCCGACCCTTCTTATTCCCAATATTCTTTTCATAATAGTTTGACAATACAAGAAGAGTCGCTCGATCCTTCTTGTGTTCTCTATTATGGATATAGAGGAATTATTGGATAAGGGTTTTCACAATTAACTACGAAAAGAAGGGGCGGCCGATCCTTCTTGTCGGAAAACGGAAGTCGGGAGAAACCATTTTTATATGTTAAAACTTCCAAGGTGTTCTATTTTTTAAATTGTCTCGTAATTGAAAGGTCGTACGACCCTTCCTATTACCAATATTATTTTCATAATAGTTCAACACTGCAAGAAGGGTCGATTGACCCTTCTTATTCCAAATATTCTTTTCATAATAGTTCGACACTGCAAGAAGGATCGATCGATCCTTCTTGTGTTCTCCATTATGGATATAGCTTAATTGATGGATAAATGTTTTCACATTTAACTACAAAAAGAAGGGGAGGCTGATCCTTCTTGTTGAAAAATAGAAATTCGGACAAGTGATTTTTATATGTTATAACTTAGCCGATTGACTGGCTATTCACACAATGAGTAAATATTTTAGACATTGGACTTTTCACTTTAAAATTTTGAACATTTAAAAATGAAAATTGCACTTTTCAAATAAAAAATTGCATTTTTTGAGTTGAAATTCACACTTTTCAAATCAAAATTTGCATTTTTTTATTTGAAATTCACACTTTTCAAATCACAATTTGCATTTTTTGAGTTTTTCCAAAAGTCAGGTTCTTTCTGCAACCCACAATATGCAATCTGCAATGCATATTGCGGAATCTTGGTTTTCAGTTTTGAAACATTTTATTTCCGCAACCCGCAATCCACAATGCGGGTGCAAAAATATTCTTCAATAATTGTGGTCTTCTACATCCGTAACCCGCAACCCGCAATTGCAGATTGCAGGAAGAGTCTTAAAATAGTTTTGCACATTTCGTTTCCGCAACCTGGAACCTACAATTGCAGATTGTGGAAAGAATGTATATATTTATGAAATAAAACCCCGCAACCCTTCTTTTCCTTCCCGCATGTTTACGTTTTAACTCTCGATTTGTCTTGATCCTGTGGATGAGATTACACTTGTTGAGTTAAATGAAGTTTAGGTTACCCGTTTAGCTTGTTGGTGTTAGCACTAGATTTGTCCTGGATGAAAGTGGGAGGTTCAATTTCTAGAAAGAATGGAGAAAGCCTCGGTGGTCTAAGCAAAATAGAATCATCTAGGTAGGTTTCATGGCCTCAAGGATGAAATGATCAAATCCCAAGCCCAAAACTTTGCAAGAAGAATTAAATTGCAGAGGTCCGCCTCCAGTTACATATTTGTGCAAATACATGGTCTAGATCAGTGGTGGTGAAGATCTACAGTCATGAGCACGCTTCACAAAAAAAGGGTGAGTTGTTTTAGACGAAGGTGAGAGGTTTAGCCCACAAGCATCTTAAGGAGCAGATCAACAACCAATGGAACAAATCGATGGTCGGGAATTAATTCTCTGATATGACATGCGTGGAACAAACAAATTTTTGGATCCGCGAACTTTTGGTAGAGGCCCATGGGTTTGGACGGCGCAGACTTGACGAGGTCAAGATCTATGGCTGAGGTTTTGATCGCGTATCTAACTTGTACGAAACATCAACGCAAGACAAATCCATGAAGTTGGTAGAAGTCACACCGTTTGACGGCCAGGATTCATGCAAGATCCAGATCAATGGTGGGCGACTTCCTGTGGTTTTAACTAGCAGAAAAGGTGACATGTGGTGGGATTCAAGGCCACCAGGGATCATAGAGTTAGAAAGCGATGGCGATCCATGGCCCAGAATGGATCAAGAAAATAGATGGTTAGGGAAGCTTCCATGCCGTAGGAGATGCAAGGGTGATAGCAAAGGATAAATTATATAGAAAAATCACCTGCACGGAGAGCTAGATTCAATCTGTCCTATTTTGCATCGGAAAGTGACAGGAGAAAGCTGTGCAGAAACAGACAGGTCAACCAGGGGCCCAAGCCAACCTTCAACTAACCAGATAGGTTCTCTGCTCTACACTAAACTATTTAGTAGCTTAATTGAGTGATATAGAAACCCCTACTTTTGAACTTCAAAGCATAGAAACAGTGTTCATAGATAGAGACGCAGAGGTCTACAACACTATGATGACCTATGACCCCATGGAAACTGTAAAAAATAAGTTGAAACTAGTTAGGGAGCGAGGTATATATGTGCACCAGGTACACTAGTCCTATTTCCATCTGTTTATAGTTGGCCAAACACCTGGTTTTCCGGAATTTGTTGAATGGTGCACCTCTAACTACTCTTCTACCGAGAGGGAAATCATGGACGTTGCCAAGTCCAAAATCCTTTTCAAAATCGATCTCCAAACCCTTAGGAAAACCCTGTCAGTCCCAGAAGAGTTTCTCTAGAAAGCTATAGGGTATACCGAGGAAGCCCTAATATGGTTTTTTAGACAATCCCCTGTTGAAGTAAAACAAAATTTCTATAGGTCCTTTCTGAATCCTACTATCCAAATACAAGAGCAGGATTTCCCAACTAAAGCCAGACTATTCACAGAAGAATCCAGAGGTGTTATCTCCATGATGAGCCAATTCCTAGGTCTAGACTCTGATATGTATGTCACAGAACCTCTAATAAGTTTTCTTTTTATCCTAAACACTTGCCCCCTGCAATCAGATGACCCAAGCCATTCTACCCATTGTGCATGCCTCGGGCTTGATGAAGTTTTGGCTGAAAGTATACACTCCTAGCTAAAGGATTTCCAAGAAATAAGGATGTTCAGATTTCAGTCCTACTTACTAAAAATGTTCCTAGCTTTCAATGAGAAAAACTTGCAAATGCCTAAGGTAGTACTTACTCAGGAGATGTACACTGATTACACCAAGTTCCATGGTGAACTCATGTCTAAGGTTTATCTGGTCATTTTTCAAAAGAAGTTGCCTAGAGTATTACCAGAAATGCAGGAGTTACTACAGCTTTCTCCTCAAAAGAGGGTCAAAGATTGGTTCCTTTCATAGCATGGCACAATCATTAGGGTTTATGGGTTTTCTTATGCACCCTACGTGCTACCAGTTTCTTGACCACAGGAATGTTTGCATTAGAATTAATCAAACAAAAATTGAAGGCAGAAGGCAGAAGATGAGCACTTTCTAGATCATAGAAAGGGCTCTAATATTGGGTTTCCATGTACTGTAGGTCCATTATTAATAAAAAACAAAGGAGCTCTTACATCCATCGAATGCAACATAAAGGAGATGGGTTTCAAAACAAAATCACCCTTAAAATATGATCCCCACCACATCATTTCCAACAAGAGGAAGGAAAGCAACAATAAGGCTTTTGTGCATTGTAAAATTCCAGGAGTGGCAGAAGCTGCAAATTTATTGGAATTTCCTAGCAAGAGCCAGATGGAAATAGACACACCTGAGAGCTCCTCCCTGTTGACACAAGGGAGCACACCCCCAGTGCCTGGATCTTCTATCCTAGTCCTATCAGTGCTAGCAGCCATGCCTATGGCCATCAACTTAATAAAGTCCATCAAAGAAGATGGCAGTGTCCCTATGGACACGTCAGGGGAAGATGAGAGAGCCCTAAAGAGGCAGAAAGATGAGGAATATGAGCAACATCTAGTACCTGTGGGGACTGGTAAAGGAAAAAAGAAATAAGTGGTAGCCCAGCTAGTACCTATGGGGACTAGTAAAGGAAAAAAGAAACAAGTGGATAAGCTACCATCATTTGAGATCAAAGAGTATGTGTTTAACCCATCATCCACTAAGCCTGCTTCCTTAAGCAACACTAGAGATGAGTTGATAGATGAATACAAGGTGGATTCAGGGGAAGCCTCAGAGGAGTCCAAGTTATATACTGAAGTAAGGCAAATTTCAAGCAAAGAAGTGTCTCTAGTGACTAGCAGGATCCTCGCTCAGAACACCTTGAGTTTGGCCTTGTCCACCAAGGGCAAGGCCACTGAGCTAAGGATGAATTTAGAGGACATCCCTGTCCCAGATGTAATAAACTTGCACAAAGAAACTGGGGGTGTTCTTTATACTAAACTGTTGTGGACAACTCTGGAGCTATCAAAGGTACAGGTCAGTAAGAATAAGTTTTCCATCCAGCTCAAGAAGGAAAAGGTGGAAAACAAATCTCATAAGGCAAAGATCAAGAAATTGCAAGGTGAGATAGTGGCCATTGAGGGTCAGGCTGATAAAAGAGCCAACATTCAAAACCTACTCAATAAAAAAGACATCATCCAATCTCTAAAAGAGGGGTTGAAAATCCCCTCTACCCAGTTAGTAGTAGTCTCTGTGTTGATGTATTTGTAACTTCGAAATGTATTTCACATATGTATATTGTATCCCCAACGGAGATGTATTATTCCTTCGATTGGAAGTGTCGTCAGTTGTACTTGCATGTGTCGCAAGTTATATTGTAAGTGTTGTAACTTATACTTGATGGGTTATTAGACCACCTTGATGGTATCGGCCCCGTATGAGTCATGTGGTTCAAAGGGTTATTAGACCACCCTAGTAGGGGTCAGCCCAATCAAAATTATGTTAAGTGGTTAAGTTGGGGCCGACCTAGTTGAGTAAATGTCAATTCAAGTTAGTGTATAAATAGAGAGTGTGACTCTCTCATTTTACACATTGTCTCATTCACTCACTTCGCATTAGTGAGAGAAGAGAAGGGTGTGCACAAGTGAAGGAGGATCATGCTACTGAAGACATCTATCTCTTAAGTTTGATCATGGTGATCCTTGTATTGATGCTTATTCTATCTCTGAGGAAGTTGCGGGGTTTTTCACCTTCTTGGTTTTCCCCAGTGAAATGTTTTGTGTCTCTTCTCTCTTCTCTCTTATGCTTGATATGTTGTACATGTTGTTATTTCAGTTAATATCCTAGATATATTGAATTTATGCTCAAAATATAACATGGTATTAGAGCTATCCTAAAGGAAGGCAATGTATGGCACTTACGACACTTGTCTCACTTGCAACAAGTTGAAAGCTAGGGTTTTATATAGAAAAAAATAATCATCGTGGAACTTTCGCTATAAATACATTTTGGAAAAGGTTCAGGATCTGAAACTTTTACAGGTCATAGAAACCTTAATATTTTACCTTGTGTCCAAAGGACAGCCCCAGATTCATTGTACTTTGTGAGATATGATCAGTACAAGTTAGGGTTTTTGCCTCTTCCATATCTCAGTCATAAACAAGTGACCTAGGAAGAAAGGTAACAACATTGGATAGGAAGCTTCAAATGAAATTTCGTAAAACTTTATAGGTAGGGAACGGACTGTACTTTCACAAGTCCTCTTTTTAGAGGCCGAAGTTGTACCAGTGACACGTGGCACGCTATATCAGTTCGCTTTCCTGTTTTATTCCATAAACAGGTCACGTTGCGACACTTGGCATAACTCTATCTCATAAAATCCAATTGAGGTCAGACCTGTGGGGTTGGAAAGATGACAGGTCATGATACCACAAGCCAAAGTTTCAAACCCTTTGGATTTGTAATTTCAGAGATGCACTAGAAACAATCAGGTGTGTATTTATGTCAAAACAGAATTGGATTCTGAGCACCTTCATTCTTGGCTTGTCACTGCTGCGGGAATTTAGGGCTTCAAAGAAAGTTGGAATTTTTGGAATCAGAGTCCACGACTAAATTCTACTCAAAAGAATCAAAATTTAGAAACCAAGATCGAATTTTTTGGTTGGGCAGAAGGTTGGGCTTGATCAAACCCTAGTTCGGGATTTTGATCAGAAAGGTGGAAAATTAGGGCTTCTGCAAAAGTTGGAATTTTTTAAATCTGGGACCACGGCTGGAAGCTCCTCAGAAAAATCAAAGTTTAGAGTACAATATTAAAGCTTTTGGTTGGGTAGAAGATCGAGCTTTATCAAACCCTAGTTCGGTATCCTATCCATAAGATCCAAAAGTTTCAAAGGCAATTTTGAGGGGTCAAATTTTGCAGTTTTCAAAATTGAAGTATACCATCTTGATCAGCTCAGCAAGCCACATCTTTCCATCCATTCATAAGTTTGAAATTCAAAATTTGAATTTTTAGGGTTTCTCTGACAAACCCTAATCCGACTCTAGACCCAGTTTCTGCAAATCAGGTGGATTGGGTTAATCCTAGAAGAGAATGGATTGGACACCTGCATAAGTGAAGAAGTTCCAATTCCAGAGGGAGATGAGGCTGAGGCTTTACGTGAGAAGGCTACAAGTGATCCCGACAGGTATGACTTGAAGAGATATAGGCATGTTTAGAAATTTGTTCATGATTAAGTTTATGATATGATTGTCTTCATATTATTAAGGTTAGTACAATCTTGATTAATTTTAGACTTGTCTTATCACCCTAGTAAAAGTATGAAGGCATGTGAATGATATAAGACATTCATTGATTAGGGTTATATGATTGTACTAATGCAATGTGGTGTTGTATGAGGTTGATGTTATTCGCTAACATGAAAGGTACATCAAGAAAGACAAATCAAGTTCTATATCAAGAACATATGACCATGATGACATGAAGACAAAGACTCATCCATAGCCATTATAGAAGCTCTACTTATGAGGTATGTATAATTTGGTTCTACAATGGTTAACTTATGAGTTATGTAGGTTACTAAGCACGAGTCATTGAAGAGAACAAGAAGACTTTGTTTGGGTATGTTAGACATAACTAGCAAACATGATAACCAGGTATGTTTTTCCTATATCAAGTTAGAATCCTACCTTGTGTTAGGATCTTATACTTTTGTATGAATGATTATTCTTGAAGTTAGAAGTTTAAGTAATCAATAGTTTATGCATATTATGTTTCTTACTTAGATTGATGATATGACTAACCAGAGGAGTCCTATGGTCAATAAGAATATGCATAAGTAATAGAAGTCCTCCCTGAAGCCTTGAATACTAATTTTTTTGATAAATTACGTGTGTGTGAAATAATTATGATGATACATGTTAAGTTTATTTAGGTCATAATGTTTTGATAGTATTGAGATTATACTAATGGATGTATGATCATGTATGAGATCTTGAGGATGACACTAATGTACACTTAAGCATGCATAGTGGTCCAGGATGAATATAAGTTCAAGGACGGGTAATCCAGGAAGCAAGGATCGAGAGGGAGCTCACTCCAGTAGTTTCTGCAAGGAAGCAAAGATTGAGAGGGAGTCCACCCAACAACTAAACAAAGATAAGTATTTGAATTATCATTTCTTATTACTTAAATGTTGTTGTTCATTCATGTACATACTTATGTTCCTAGATTTAGGATGTGTATTATGCATATTATGATATTTGCATTAATGAACAGTATACTACTAATATGCATGTGATAGGTAAGTGGCCTATGGCACTATACAACATTCCATTGCTACTTATCTAGTATGAAACCTTTTTGTTGACATGTTGGGATTTGTGCACACTCTTAACAATGTTCTGGTAGAGATGGAAGGAATCTAGAAAGTTACGGTATATGGATAAATTTTATATTGAAGCATTGGCTAAGATAATTGCATGACTATATGGCATATGTCTTTATGCATAAGAATGTGTTTTTGAAAAACTATGAGAAGTTTCTAATCATGCAATTGAATATGACTTGTAGGAAAGATTGTGTACAATCACCTACAAGAACAACAACATTTGTTCCAACAACGAAGTTCAAGAAAACTATCTATTGAAGAAATTGAAGAATCTGGAGTTCCCAGGATCCGGGATGAAATAATGAAAGGATGCCATGATTGAGGAGTACCAGTCGATCATGAAGAATGATGTCTGGGATGTGGTCTCGAGACCATAAGGGAAGTTTGTGGTGACTTCCAAGTGGATCTATAAAATCAAGCATGCTGAAGATGGAAGCATAGAGAAATACAAGGCGAGGTTTGTAACTCGTGGCTTCTCCCAGAAAGAGGGAATAGATTATGAAGAGACTTTTGCTACTATAGCCAAATACACTTCCATCAGAACAATACTTGCTCTGGCTGCAGTGATGAAGTGGAAGATACACCAAATGGATATGGTGTAGTCGAAGAGGGAGTGTATGTGGAGCAGCCACTCAGTTTTGAGACACATGACAGGGAGTCATATGTGTGAAGATTGAAGAAATCCTTGTATGGATTGAAGCAAGCTACTAGGACTTGGTATGGTAGGATAGACAACTTCCTATCCATTTTGGGATTTACCAAGAGTAAAGCAGATTCCAACATTTACTACAAGGTTGAGGAAGGCAATCCAGTGATACTACTTATGTATGTGGATGACCTGTTTGTTACAGGTGAGGATATATTGATTGCCGATACGAAGAGGAAGCTTGCTACCGAGTTTGAGATGAAGGACTTGGGTATGATGCACTACTTTCTAGGTATGGAGGTGTGGTAGAGCAGAGATGGAATCTTCCTTGGACAAGGGAAGTATGCAGTAGAGATCCTGAAGAGTTTCGGGATGATGGACTGCAAGGCCATGGTCACACCTATGGCATCGAACTTGAAGCTTCTGTGTGATGCTTCATCTGAGCCGATTGATGCCACGATGTATCGTCAGATGATTGGGTCCTTGATGTACCTAACAGATATGAGACCAGATATCTGCTTTGCGGTGAACACCTTGAGCTAGTACTTGACAGGTCCGAGACATGTTCACCTGATAGCTGTAAAGCATATTCTGAGGTACCTGAAGGGTACAGTTGACTATGGGCTCAAGTATGATGCAAATCAAAAGTTTAACCTGGAGGGTTATGTTGATTCGGATTGGGTAGGTAGTGCCAGTGATCGGAAGAGCACTTCGGGGTGCTGCTTCAGTATGGGATCCGATATGATCTCTTAGTTTAGCATGAAGCAGTCCTGTGTGGCACTGAGTACAGCCGAAGCAGAGTATGGTGCAACTTGTTCGGCTAGTTGTGAGGCAGTATGGCTTAGGAAGCTATTGTCTTATTTGTTTGATCTCCAGCTGAGTGCTACTTGTATATATTGTGACAGCCATAGTTGTGTGAAGTTGTCGGAGAACCTAGTGTTCCATGACAAGTCGAACCACATTGAGATCAAGTTCCACTATATCAGGGATATGGTGCAGAGAAGAGCAGTGAATCTCATGTATGTTGTGACGGATGAGAAGATAGTTGATGTGTTGACCAAGCCACTGGCCAGAGTGAAGTTTGAGTACTTCAGAGAGAGGCTTGGTGTACTTCAGATCAAGATTCCTTCCAAGGGGAAGTGATGAGTCCAGAGACATAGATGCACATGAGCCATTCTCACATGGTGGTAGGTGTGTCCTCCCATGGTGTAGATAGAAGGGTTGGGGCCATTCCAACATGGTTGAAGTGTCTCTTCCCATGGTCGTTGATGTAAGAGCTGTGCCATTCGAGTATGGTTGAAGTGTGTCTTCCCATGGCTGCGATATAAGTGTTGTGCCATTCCTAGCATTGTTGAAGTGTGTCTTCCCATGGCTGTGATATAAGTGTTGTGCCATTCCTAGCATGGTTGAAGTGTGTCTTCCCATGGCTATGGATATAAGTGTGATTCCATTCTTGCATGGTGGAAGTGTGTCTTCCCATGGCGTAGATATAATTGCTAAGCCTTTCATGGATGGTTGAGGTGTGTCTTCCCATGTCGGTGAGTGTAAGTGTTGTGTGATGTGCATCTGGGTTGTGCTCCATGGACTATGAGGTGATCTGAAGATGATGATGTGATAGTAGGATACACAGGTTTTGTAGGGGCATATAATCAGTCCTGAGATGCTCTTGCAGGTTTTGTGGTGGCATATGATCAGTCCTGAGAGATCTTGCAAGTTTTGCAGAGGAAGTGTAATCAGTCTTGAGGTGTACCTACTTGATGGCTTGCTCACAGAGATGATGAAGACCTACATGGAGTCTAGGACTACATCCAGCATGAAAAAGGGTTGGCTCTGTAGAAATTCCTATTACAAGAAGAATTATCAGATAGCACTAGTGATCGAGATGTCAAGTACAGTAGCAGTGATGATGATGATGCTCCGTGATCCAGTGTTGATGATCCATCTCCATAATTGAAGACTTATGCTTATATGTATTGATGACTTGTGTCAAGAGAATACCTTCCTAGTTAAGAGGGAGTGTTGATATATTTGTAACTTCGGAATGTATTTCACATATGTATATTGTATCCCCAACGGAGATGTATTATTCCTCCAATTGGAAGTGTCATCAGTTGTACTTGCATGTGTCGCAAGTTATATTGTAAGTGTCATAACTTATACTTGATCAGTTATTAGACCACCTTGATGGGGTCATCCCTGTATGAATCATGTGGGTCAAAGGGTTATTAGAACACCCTAGTAGGGGTCGGCCCAGTCAACATTATGTTAAGTGGTTAAGTTGGGGCCGACCTAGTTGAGTAAAGGTCAAGTCAAGTTAGTGTATAAATAGAGAGTGTGACTCTCTCATTTTACACATTGTCTCATTCAGTCACTTCGCATTAGTGAGAGAAGAGAAGGGTGCGCACAAGTGGAGGAGGAGCATGATACTGAAGGCATCTATCTCTCGGGTTTGATCATGGTGATCCTTGTATTGATGCTTATTCTATCTCTTAGGAAGTTGCATGGTTTTTCACCTTCTTGGTTTTCCCCGGTGAAATGTTTTGTGTCTCTTTTCTCTTGTCTCTTATGCATGATATGTTGTACATGTTGTTCTTTCAGTTAAGATCCTAGATATATTGAATTTATGCTCAAAATATAACGCTTTAAGCTAACAAAACTAGAGGAAAAGAAGGAGAAGTTGCAGAATGAATTGACAGACTGTAGGGCCAAGCTATTGAAGCTTGAAGAGAAGGGAAAACAATGGCAGATAGATATAGCCGTTGTGGTGGCAAGTGAGAAAATATCAAAGGCCAAAGTGGAAGAGCTTGACAAAATTAGCCAAGAATAGTGTGACAGCAGCAAATGAGAAATTAAACAAAAAACTTGTAGAGTATACTGAGAATGCCATCGAATTCCCGAATGGCTTATCTGAGGAGCAGGTTAAGACAACTGGTGTAACTGATAGGGTTTCCATCATCATTGGAGCCAAAAAAGTGATTCACAAGAACCATCAGGTAAATGCTATTCAAGCTAAAATAGATGTCATGGCACAACAAATCAAGTATTTCAAAGACATGTTTGACCCTTTTTTCAAGAAATGGTTACCTCCCTTTTGGGTGGAGGATGGAACAATGCTCACAAAAGAAGAATATCAGAAGAAATTGGAAGTATGTAAAGTGGATTTCACAGATTTTGCAGGTATGGATCAATTGCTATCAGGGAAGACAGTGGTGGAGAAAATGGCAAAGGATTTTAAGTTAAGAATTATTTTCAAGGAGGCTAGTGCACATCTGTGAAGCTACTCTTATAGGGACCACACTAAGATCCGGTTCTTAATGAAGGAGTTGGCCACCTCAAAGTTGCCAGCTATCAAGCTATGGAAGCTCATTAAGAAATATGGGAAGAGAAAGATGATATTGAATCGCTGAAGCATTTTGTTTATTTTGTTAGACTCTGTTGTCTTTCGGTAAAAATGCTTAGTAATTTTGTAAAAGGAAATTGAGCCAGTTTTGCCCGCATTGTCATTTTGTTGTAACTAATTCCTGAGGGTGGTGATCATGTTTGAATAGGTGTCACCTACATTGTAAAAAATTCTTGTTGAGGCAGCTCGAGCCTAAAGGCTTTGAGCATCTATATAAGCAATGAAATAGAAGGAGAAAGGGTTGGAAACTTTTGTTGGGCTCATGAATTCTTTATGTTAAGCACTCCGAGATATATTTTAATAAAATCTGGCTAAGTTGAGCAAGGTTTTCTATCAGAGATTCCTGTGTTATTCGTCTTACAGTCTGTTTACTTCTTCTCTTATGTGAATGTTTCTCTCACTATTTAATTCATACTAGTATGCTTTTTCATGATTGGATAAGTGTTGTATTGGGACTGAATTCATAAATATGATGCTCTGTTGCTTTCATTTCAAGCATCCACTACCATTTGCTACTAAAGTCGGTATAGAATTCATTATCATATGCTCTATATTGATGGCTTGTTCATATCTTCTTATTTAATCACCAAACAAAATCTCTTTGACTGTAAGCGGGTGGCTATCCTGCCTCTGATTAGTTTTCTTTGCAAAGAACTGTCATGTTTAATCATATTTGTATGTTTTGACTCCATTTCCCAATGAGTTTGCCCACTTTGCTTTCAACCAAACAATATTTCAATTACAATATTCATTCATATGTATCTGGCCTTGTTTAAAATTCTATGAAAGATCCCTCTCTGGAGAGGAAGAAGCCAGCTTACCTTTCCTGAAGTGGTATTGTGGTTACCCCAGCTTGGCCTTTCTGCAACCTTAAGGTACAATTCGGGTGATAACAGTCAGTATCTTCCACAGTTTGTTACGGGATACTCAATGTGCCAAATTTGAAGTCATAGTCATTGATCCAACTAATCCATAATGATAAGTTGTTTAGATTTGACATCAAATCATAAGTGATATAATTAAAATTGTACTTCATCTTAATCCAAATTTTGTTGGTGCATGCTATATCTTATTTCGTTACAGATGTGATAATTGCATTTCTCAGACCGAAAGGTTTTAATCATGGCAATTCATTATAGTTAATCATTATGGGATATTTATTCCTCTTCTTAAACACAAAGACCAATATGGGCAATTTGTTAGTCGTCATATTCCATAGAAAAAGTCTTCTTATTCAATTTCCAGATATTTCTTGTGAACGAGATGCAGAAAAGTCACAAATCTTCAGTCATATTTTGTGGCCAGAAAGAACTTCAGACTCTTCAATATCATGAGCCTTTGTCGCCACATTTTAAAGCCGATGTTTTGGATGACAGCACTGGTAGTGAAAAATAAGACTCTGAGATTCAATCCATGTATATACGACTCCTGTTAGAAAAACAGGATCGTAGAGCAATAACAATAACCAGAAATGCAAATATAACCACACATACACATTACAAGAGAGACACAGATATATCATGGTTCACCCAACTTGGGCTACGTCCACACTAAAGTTTCCAGTCCTTATTATTATTCCGTCCAACAAAGTGAAGGGATATAACCTGCATCACAACCACTGCACTTCCTCTTCACTGTCTCACAGTCTCTCTTTTTGATATTAGAGATCTTTACAATGCATAAAACCTAATACATCATTAACCCTAGCCGTATTACAATGTATTTCTTTTATAAGGGAAATACAATGGGAAAATACCACGGGTTACCCAAAACCATGGGCTCGAAAACTGGTGGCGAAAAAAAAACAGCCCCAAACATTTTCCTCGGGGGCTATGCCCCCGAACTCCCCTAGGGTCGTGCCGGGACCATAACCAAAACTAGGGTACGGACATGGCTGAATAATCATATCTCTGAATCTGGATATCAGGCTCCACAACCAACAATCTCCCACTTGGAGACTGATCACAACAACTGCACTTGCTGGACTTGGACTTGGCAACTTTCTCCTCTTCACCTTCATGTTATAAGGCCAACTGAAACTGAGCAGGAACTCAGTTTCTCTTTGGTCACTACCTTTGTGAACATGTCTACAGGATTCTGGCTAGTGTGTATCTTTTCCAGCTTCAATAGTTCATCTTCCAAAATCAAGCGTATGAAATGGTACTTGAGTTGTATATGTTTAGTCCTGGAATGGAATGCTGAGTTCTTTGCAAGATGAATGGCACTCTTGCTGTCACTGTACAACCTGCTATCCTTTTGCTTCTTACCCAATTCCTCCATAAACCTCTGCAATCAAATCATCTCTTTACTAGCCTCTGTAATAGCAACATACTATGCTTTTGTTGTTGAAAGTGCAACAACCTTCTGTTGTTTTGAAATCGAACTTACTGTTGTTCCACCTACAGTAAACACACACCTTGTGGTGCTCCTCCTACTATCCTTATCACTTGCCATATCTGCATCAACATATCCCTGTAGAACAGTGTCTGAACCTCCAAAACATAATTCTTGAGTGGTAGTACCTCTCAAATACCTGAGAATCCACTGTACTACCTTCCAATGTTCTTTACCTAGATTGTTCATATATCTTCTCACAACTCCCACTGCTTATGCAATATCTCGTCTTGTGCACACAATGGCATACATCAAGCTTCCAACTGCTGATTGATAGGGAATCTTGGACTTGTAATATGACTCTTTCTGTGTCTTGGGACACATTTCCTTACTTAGATTAAAATGACTGGCCAAAGGTGTACTTACTGGTTTTGCATTCTCGATTCTGAACTTCTCCAACACCCTTTGTATGTACTCACTCTGAGACAATGTCAATTTGTAATTTTTCCTATCTCTCGTTATTCTCATACCAGGGATTTGCTTTGGAGCACCCAAATCCTTCATCGCAAATGAATTAGCTAGCTTCTTTTTTAGTACATTTATATCCTGCATGTTAGCCCCTGCAACAAGCATGTCATACACATACAATAACAAAATAATATATCTTTCATTGTCTAGCTTCTTGAAATAAACACAGTGGTCAGAATGACATCTACTATAACCTTGTTTTGTCATAAACCTATCAAATTTTAAATACCACTTCCTTGGAGCTTGCTTCAATCCATACAAGCTCTTTTTCAACCTGCACACCAAATTCTCCTTACCTTTGACTTCATACCCTTGTGGTTATTGCATATATATCTATTCCTCCAAATCCCCATGGAGAAAAGTTGTTTTTACATCTAACTATTCAAGATGCAAATCTTCTACCACCACTAGACTTAAGATAGTCCTAATTGAAGTCATCTTAACAATAGGAGAAAATATTTCATCAAAATATATACCTTTCATCTGTTCAAACCCCTTTACAACAAGTCTCGCCTTGTACCGCTTCTTTCCTCCTTCTTCTTCCTTCAACCTGTAAATCCATTTGTTCTACAATGCTCTTTTACTAGCAAGCAACTGAACCAGATCCCAAGTCTGGTTTCCTACGAATGAGTCCATCTCCTCATTCATGCCTTGCTCCCACTTCTTTCTAGTTTCCACCTGCATTGCTTCTTCATAACATTCTGGTTCACCAGCATCAGTCATCAACAAATAATACATTAAGGAGAGTACCGTTCAAGGAGTCTACTTAACCTAGTACATCTTCTTGCAGTTACAGGAGTTTCAGGTACTTGCTGTTGTTCTTGATTTTCTATCACCTTTGGAACTTCATTTTCTTGAATTTCATCAAGTACTGTGTACTCTGTGTTTTCCTTTTCTTGTTTATTTCCCTGCAACTGATCTTTATACATGACCTTTTCATTGAATATGACATCTCTACTTCTAATGATTTTGTGATTTTCATAATCCCATAAACGATAACCAAAATCATCAACTCCATATCCAATATAGGTACATTTCTTGGATTTAGCTTCAAGCTTTGCTCTATTTTCTTTATCAATATAGACAAATGCTTCACAACCAAATGTTCTCAGAAATGAGTAGTTTACCTTTTTATTTGTTCATGCCTCCTCTGGAATACCACCATCCAAAGCACTTGAAGGTCCTCTGTTTATTAAATAAACAACAGTATTTACAACATCTGCCCAAAAATGTAAGGGAAACCCTGCATGCAGTCTCATACACCTTGCACGATCCATGATCATTCTGTTCATCCTTTCCGACACACCAATTTTTTGTGGTGTTCCTGAGACTGTCTTCTCTCTACAAATCCCATGGTATGAACAATAACTATCAAACTCCTTTCCGTAGCACTCACCTCCATTATCAGATCTGAGACACTTCAACCTTTTTCCTGTCTCATTCTCAACCAAAGCTTTCCACTCTTAAAAGTAGAAAACATATCAGATTTATGTCTAATGCAATAAACTCAAGTTTTCCTAGTTGCATCATCAATAAGTGTAACACAATAATGAGAGCCACCAAGAGATTGTACCTGAGTCGGTCCCCATACATCTGTATGCACTAGCTCTAACTTTTCATTCTTCTCCTATTTCCCAATCCTGAGAAATATGACTCTCTTCTGTTTTCCATAAACACAATTCTCACAGAATTCCAAACTTACCTGCTTCAAATTTGGCGGCAACTTCCTTGAGTGGAGAATATGCATCCCCTTCTCACTCATGTGGCCAAGCCTATGATGCCACAATGTTGTATCTGTTCCTGTGAAAGCTAAAGAGATAGAATGGTCAATATTATGACATAAATACAACGTACGTACCCTGTCTCATTTTGCTATCACCATTGATCCTTTAGTGATCTTCCACCACTTTTCTCCAAATGTAGACAGACAACCACCATCTCCCAACTTCCTTGTTGAGATCAGATTTCTTTTCATAGCAGGAATATGCCTAACATCTTTTAACATCCAGTCAGTTCCATTCTTAACTTTTATCCATACCTTACTCATTCCAACAATTTTACATGGCTCATCATCACCCAATAAAACATGTCCAAAATCGCCTAGAACATAATCATGAAAGTAGCAAAGGTTTTTCCTGTCTCATTCTCAACCAAAGCTTTCCACTTCTTAAAAGTAGCAAACACATCAGATTTATGTCTAATGTAATAAACCCAAGTTTTCCTAGTTGCATCATCAATAAATGTAACATAATAATGAGAGCCACCCAGAGATTGTACCTGAGCCGGTCCCCATACATCTGTATGTACTAGCTCTAACTTTTCATTCTTCTTCTGTTTTCCAACCTTGAGAAATATGACTCTCTTCTATTTTCCATAAACACAATTCTCACATAATTCCAAACTTACCTACTTCAAATCTGGCAGCAACTTCCTTGAGTGGAGAATCTGCATCCCCTTCTCACTCATGTGGCCAAGCCTATGATGCCACAATGTTGTATCTGTTCCTGTGGAAGCTAAAGAGATATAATGGTCAGTATTATGAGGACATAAATACAACGTACCTACCCTGTCTCATTTTTCTATCACCATTGATCCTTTAGTGATCTTCCACCACTTTTCTCCAAATGTAGATAGACAGTCACCATCTCCCAACTTCCTTGTTGAGATCATATTTCTTTTCATAGCAGGAATATGCCTAAAATATTTTAACATCCAGTCAATTCCATTCTTAACTTTTATCCATACCTTACCCATTCCAACAATTTTACATGGCTCATCATCACCCAATAAAACATGTCCAAAATCGCCTGGAACATAATCATGAAAGTATTTCCTGTGGGGTGTAGCATGACATGAAGCCCCTAAATCTACTACATTTGCTTCCTGGGTAGTTTCCTTCTGTGCATCTCCTTTATTCTTTAGAGATCTGCAGTCTTTCTTCAGATGTCATTTCTTTTCATAGTTCTAGCACTCTATTTTTCCCAGTCTAGACTTAGATCTGCTCATTTTAGACTTGCCAAGATTACCTTGGCTCTTTCCTCTCTCCTTTTGTCTTCCCCTGCTCTCCATGGTCAATGCATTACGTGATGTCTCACCTATGCTTTTTCTTGTCATTTCTTCACTAAGAATAACACCAATAACATCATCAAATTTCAAGGTGTTTGAACCAGAGACAAAGTTACTTACAACCATGACCAAGCTATTCCAGCTGTCTAGCAATGAACACAAGATTAGAAGAGTCCTAACCTCATCATCGAAGTTCACACTTATAGAACTTAGTTGATTTGTAACTGTATTAAACTCATTTAAATTATGAGTAACAGATCCACCTTCAGACATCTTCATATTAAATAAACACTTCATTAGAAATACCTTGTTGGAGGCTGAGGGTTTTTCATACAACTTACCCAATGCGCTCATCAAACCCTCCGTTGTCGTTTCTTTTGAGATATTGAAAGCCACTAACGAATCCAGGCTCCACCGTATTGTTCCCAGAGCCTTTCTGTCAAGAACCTCCCATTCTTCATCCTTCATAGCCGTCGGCTGCTTTGTTCTTCCTCCCAATGGTAGGAATAAATCCTTTTGGTACATATAGTCATCCATTTGCATCTTCCATAACTGAAATTTTTGGCCATTAAACTTCTCGACCTTAAACTTTCCTTCTTCTTCCATTGCTCCCACTAGAACCAGAAACCCTAGCTTCCTGCGGATTTATCTGCCAAATAGACCTTTGGCTGTGATACCAATTGTTAGAAAAATAGGATCGCAGAGCAATAACAATAAACAAAAATGAAAATATAACCATACATACACATTACAAGAGAGACACAGATATATCGTGGTTCACCCAACTTGGGCTACATCCACACTAAAGTTTCTAGTCCTTATTATTATTCCGTCCAGCAAAGTGAAGGGATACAACCTGCAGCACAACCGCTGCACTTCCTCTTCACTGTCTCACAGTCTCTCTTCTTGATCATAGAGATATTTACAATGCATAAAACATAATACATCATTAACCCTATCCGTATTACAAATTCTTTCTTTTATAAGGGAAATACAATGGGAAAATACCACGGGTTACCGAAAACCATGGGCCCGAAAATTGGTGGCGAAAATAGCCCCAAACCCCCTTTCTTGGGGGCACTGGCCCCGAACCCCCGTAACTTGGGGGCGTTTCCCCCAAACCCCCTTTATCAGGGGCGCTGGCCCCCGTGTCCCCCAGCCAGGAGAGTGGACACTCGCCCGGACTGCCCTAGGGTCGTGCCGGGATCATAACCAAACCTGGGGTACGGACACGGCTGAATAATAATATCTCTAAATCTAGAGATCAGGCTCAACAATCAACAACTCCCTCGGAGGAAGAGAAGGAATATCACTCAGAAACATGTTGATCGAGATGATACAGTCATCCAAGATTTTATAATTAATAAAGTGCCTGTGACTCCACCAATTCCCCCGAAGGAAGGACAATTGGTTGGTTTTTCAATTTTTTAGGACATTGTCGATCATCATGAATCTTCTAAGAAGCATCTTTCAACTTCCATCAAAGATAAGTATTGGATTGTTGATATCTTTCCACAGTTTGTTACGGGATACTTCCTGAAAACCATGTGATGAAAATATTTTGGGAATTTTGTGAAAAGGGTTGGTATTAGTCGCTCCTGAGGATGGCTTTTAGTTTCGATTTGTAATCCCTATTTTATGGGAAGTCTATCTTCTGTAACTATTTTTGTAATTATTATTTAAAGGGTAGAGTTCTCATGGGGTAGGGGGAGAAAATCAACAAAAGAAGACTGGAGACAATCTGATTGATGCAGAGATTGTAATTTTTTTCAATTTTGAAGTAATACAGTTAGTCCTTCTCTTCATTCCTCTTTTGCTAATTGATCAAATTTCTTTGATGAATGTTGATTTTCTTTTGTTTAATTTTTGCAATCAATAATCCATACATTGATCTACAGTTTAGATTTGTCTTTACTCATGATCTGTGTGTCTTTTATGTTTTAAGTGAATTTATTTAATTAAAATATTTATCTATTTCTGCAAATGAGTAACATAAATTAATAAATTCATGTTAATTTTTCAATTAGCATTCCAGCTATAGGGTAATCTTGCATGTGCCTAATCCTTAAAACTACTATGAGTGAATTTTTATTTCCTGATTGTGTTGTGGTTAAACTCGCATTATTAACCTCGCTATACTCAATGTTCCAAATCAAATAAAAAATAGTAACCTCCCTATCCTCAATGTGCCAAATCAAATATGCCATGTGTCACAATATGATCATTCCACGTGTCACCCTAGGATACTGGATATCAACATTTTAACAACAAAATTTATAGACGTTTTGATTTAAAGACATTGCTGGCAAGTGGAAATATTCTCAGAGAAAGAGTGGTCGCTCTTTCTTCGCTCTTTCTCCAAGGTGTTCTATTGTTACAATTCCCTCCTAAATGAAGGATCAGAAGACCCTTATTATTCCCAATATTCTTTTCATAATAGTTCAACATTGCAAGAAGGGTCAGTCGGTCCTTCTTGTATTTTCCATCATGGCTATATCTGTCACGTACCCACCCATCCATCCAAGGCAAGGGAGGGAACATGATGGTAATTTGCGGGGCTTTTCATAACATTCATCCCAGTCATTAGCATCATATTAATAAAAGATTGGTGTGTAGATACAAATTAGGCAATATGCATAGCGGAATCAAAACTAATCCACACACACTTCATGCTCATCGAGCATATCAAAATAATCATTAATTAAACATTGCAGAAGTAAATACATAGACATAAAAACACTTATCTTTATTTTGCAACTGCCCCAAGCAACTAGCTATGTCGCTGCAACGTTCCACCCAACCATAGGCTCTTCGACAGCTTATACTAAGTCCGTCCAAAGGCCACCCCCGAGCTGGGCATGATTCTCACAAGGAAAGGGAACATTCCAGCTCGTTCACTGCCAATTACTCATTTCATCTCAGCCAAGCCAGTCCATAGCTGGGTTTATCAGGCTACATTTGAACCATGGATGCCTATTCTCAAGCTCAAGCCAAAGCAATGAATACCCATACACATTCATTTCTCACACAGCAATCACAAACATTGGGCATAGATACACATTTCCAGCAATGGAATTCACAAACAAGATGGCCATAGATTTTCTCCAAATCGTGGCTCACCCAAAACAAGCTGTGGGAAGGGAAATGCATCCACAGGGAGGAAAAACGTTTTCTTCCCAACTCTCTCAGCCTTTAACAACAAAAACGGTCTCTATGGAACCCCCGTTCCATTCCCCTTCTTCCCCACTGGTATACAACACAAAAACGCCCTTCTCTACTGGGAGAATGAAGGAAAACACAGCAAACATGCCTGGAAAAATGCCCAGGTAGCTCTAAACTCCTGAGGGAGAAGGAATGATCATGGATAATGGCTTGGGGAAGAAATTCATGGCTCTTTTCTTGCCCCAGAAACAAAACATGAATTCCCATGCAGGGTGGTTTGCCCATACCCGAATTTGGACAGCCATACCTCCCATTCCCCAAGGCATTAACTACCTCAACCAACTCTTGGGAGAAATCAATGGTTGGGTACAAAAGTCAACATGGATAGTTGAGGGTTTGATGGGTTCTCTCATTGACACTTGGCTTGAACTAATTGGCTCAAGGGTTTGAATGATTTTCCCTCCCAATTCCTTGTGAAATCATGCCCCCATCTCTTTGTTGCATTGCATAGCTAGTTGTGGGTATTTTTATTAAAATGCATATTACATGATGTTGAACTTCCAATGTGCCTAGCTAGCACGCAAACCATATGCATCAATAAATCGATGGCGGGGCCTTAGCCTTGACCTCCTCACCACAATTTCATAACAATATTACATCATTTAAAATGTTAAAGTGATAGGGTCTAGATGGGGACATGACAATATCTGAATTCATGGATAAAGGTTTTGACAATTAACTAGGAAAAGAAGTGTTCGGATATCCACATCATCTTTTCTAGGATCTTGCATGCAATTAGGGTTTGCATGCAAATTCTAGGGTTTGCATGCATTTTGCATGCATCCCAGTCACCAGGTTGATGCCTCCAGCACCTTAGCCACCTTATTCTAGCACCCGAGAGCCACTTACTTCAGAGTTTTAGCCCTCCTAGTCTGGAAGGCGCCCACTTCTCACCTACTGCCAGAGAAGGGCACACTTCTTCACCTACCACTGCATTTCCACTTCAGTTACACTCAGTTAGCTCTGATTCTCCGTAATTTGAGGCTAGTTTCACTCCCGACTAATTGTTTCACTTCCGTTGGACCTCCAGATTGACTAGATGACTTGTTTTGACTTCAGTTAGCCTCCCATGCACCCCCCACTGAGCCTCCTTTCCTTAATCATTGCTACACACTTCAGTTACACTTGTTACACTCAGTTAGACTCAGATTGACACCTGGATGACTGGTTCTTGTGCATTGATGACCACCACCGATTGATGATGAGGACTCCTAGTTGGAGTCAAGCTACTCCATTCAGTGATTCGAATGACCTTCTTAGTCAATTCGAATTGCTCAGTCATTGTCACTGTATTGTATTGTAATTATTCACCCTCATTGGGATATTGAGCACTGTGCATGCTTTACACAATTTTACACCATATTTTCTATGTTCATCTATTGTGATTGATTTACTTGTTCATTAGATCTGTTGTGACTAATTTTACATGGTATCAGAGCCATTGCAGGGACAAGATCTCTTTTCTACAGGTGGTTCTACAAGAAGATTTGAGTGAATTGCTCAAAAATTGCAAAAAGTTTTGGCATGAAATATCTCAAGGGCATTCGCTCCTATGCATGCAAAGCTTGAAAATACATCCAATACCACTCCAGAAGCTTGATTTTCCACATAATTCCTGGATCTGATACATTGGACCCATTCAACATTGTTTGATCTCCAATCCCAAGTGTGATGCAACTCTAAAAGGGTGGATTGTTCGACCTCATTGTTCTTGGTTTATTGTGATTTGCAGGTTTATTGTGTCCATCATTTGCATTCGCTACACTGTGCATGCAAGTTCCTCTACATCAGTGTGCACTCGCTCCTAGCAATGGAATACTCTTCTTCAAAGCCTATCCTCACCGCATTCAATTATTTTGATTGGAAAGATGATATGGAGATCATATTACATTCAAAAGGATACTATCGAGTCACTCTTGGTCTTGAATTGGAGCCAAACAATCTAGCAGATAGAACCAAACACTACAACAAGCTTGATGAAGCTTATGGTCTTCTTTGTCTCTCCATCTCCAAATATCTTCACTTCCATCTCAGCGGATTGAAGACTCCAAAAGCTATATGGGAGCAACTTGAAACACTATTTGGCAAGCAGGACGAGCTTAGGGCTTTTCAATTAGAGAATGAATTGATTGCCCTTAGTCCTGAGAATTTTGAGACCATTAATGAATTCTTCACAAAATTCAAGAACTTAAACTTGCAATTGAAGAACAGTGGGGTTATCAAAGAGGATAAACAATTGATCCTCTCCATTTTTATCAAGCTTGGTAAAGATTATTCGGTATTTGTCTCTACTTTCAATTCTGGTCGGCTAACTACCCCGAATTGGAAGATGCCTACCTTGAATGCCTTCATTGAGTCCATCACAAAAGAGCATGACAAGTTGATTCAAATGGGGTCCATAAGCTCCAAAGATTTGGCCCTATATGTTCAAGGACCCAAGATCTCGAATGGTAAAGGAAAGCAAAAGAAGGAGAAGCCCAAATTCGAGCCTCACAAGCAAAGAGAGAAAGGCAAACAAATGGATGCACCATCTAGTTCGAAGTTCAAGCAAAAGGGAAAACAAGGTAACCAAAAATATAAATGTACTTATTGTAACCATGGATTTCATCCCGAAATTTCATGTATGAAGAAGACTATAGATCAAATGGCCCTCCTTTTGGAAAAGAACAACATAACCCTTCCTGACAGTGCAAGGAAGAAGGATAGGAATGATGATCATGAAAGAGGACAAGCACTCATGGCAACTGTTTCGAAGCCCACTACTCTCTTGATAGATTCAGGTGCATTGAATCATATGGCTGCAAATATTGATTCTTTTTCTTCATTCGATCCAAACAGCTCCATCCCCATCCATTTGGGAGATGACTCAAAAATTTCTTCAAAGGGCAAAGGTACGATTCATGTAGATCATGGAAGCTTTCAGAATGTTCTCTATGTGACTTCCTTGGCTTCAAATATTATTTCTGTGTATCAAATGACACACACTGGTGAACCAAAGCAAGTTACATTCAGCCCTAATACAGTTGAAATTTCTAATATCAAAAGTGGAAGACTTGTTGCAGTCGGAAAGGCAAACCACACTACAAAATGCTATGAGTTTTCACACTTTATTCCGCTTGCAAATTCCACTGCTCTTCGCACACATGGTAATGAGGTTAGTAGGATTTGGCATGAAATATTTGGACATCTTAATTATAAGTATTTGCTGCTGCTATCAAATAAATCCATGGTAGATGGTCTTCCACAACTCTGTTTCTCGAAGGGAATATGCACTGGTTGCATCATTGGGAAGCACCCCGAGCACAGATTCGACCGCGGCAAAGCTAGCAGAGCTTCTACAGTTTTGGGGTTGATCCATTCTGATATCAGTGGTCCTCTGCCCCATATGTCATTAAATGGTTCAAGGTATGTTTTGACATTTATTGATTATTTTTCCCGCTTTACATGGGTATTCTTTCTCAAAAACAAGTCAGAAGTGCTTGGAAAATTCAAGGATTTTAAGGCTTCTATTGAGACCGCCATTGAAAGCAAGATCAAAGCTCTTAGATCTGATAATGGTGGAGAATATATCAAGTCTGAGTTGCTGCAACTTTGTGCCCAAAGCGGAATTCAGATCCAACATACAGTTCCCTACACACCCCAGCAGAACGGTGTAGCGGAAAGGAAAAATCGGTCACTGAAAGAGATGGCTACATGCATGATAGAATCAAAAGGTTTGGCTGCAAATCTTTGGGATGAAGCAATAAATGTTGTTGCATACATACAGAATCATGTTCCGCATTCATCCGTGAAAGGTATGACTCCTTTCGAAGCATTCTTTGGTCACAAACCGGATGTGTCAAATTTGAGAGTTTTTGGCTCTACTACATGGGCTAGAATTCCTTCCAAGAAGAGACGAGCTTTGGATCCACAAAGTATCGAGTGCATACTGATAGGATATGGGGAAGAATCAAAAGCATATAAACTCATGGATATCAGATCTAAAAAGATATTCATAGAGTGTAGTGTGCAATTTGAAGAACCGCTTCAAGAATTGCAACTAGTCGAGGAAGAGACTGTCGATTCACCGCCTTCACCAGAAGAATATCCGAGCAGCGATAATGAAGGTATGAGTTCTGATATTTCTGATATTGTAGCATCATATGATTATCATGACATATCAGGTTCAGAATCCGACCATTATGATCCTCCTCAGTTACCAAAGTGGGCCCAAAACACTCTTCAATCTGCTGGTTCGAATCTTGGAAATCCTGCTGATCCGAGACGAACAAGAGCAGACTTTCAAAGAGAAGGTATGGCTCTTTCTATTGCTGATCCATTACTTCCTGAGATTTGTTATTTGATGACTGGTTCAGATCCCACATCATACTATTCTTCCCACCGAGATCCGAGATGGCAAAGTGCCATGGATGAAGAGTACAGTTCTCTTCAAAAGAACAACACATGGGAGCTAGTTTATCTTCCACCTGTGTAATGTCCCCAGCTTGACCCTATTGCATTAATATTGTAAATGATGTAAATGTTGTTATTTAGTCATGGTGAGGAGCTCAAGGCCAAGGCCCCGCCATTGATTTATCGTTCTATGTATCGGCAATTAGAATGGATGCATAGAGTCCATGTGCTAGCAGTGCACAATGTAAAAACGAACATCATGTAAATATGCAATTGTAATGAAAGACCCACAACCAGCTACGCAATGCAACAAAGAGATGGGGGCATGATCTTTACAAGGAATAGGGAGGGAAAATAACCAAACCCTTGAGCCATGGTGTTAAGCCATTTCATTGAGGAAACCCATGAACCCTCAACTACCCATTTGGTCTCATGCACCCACTCTTTTAATTCTTCCAAGAATTGGTTGAGACAATTAATGCCTTGGGATGGGAGAGGTATGGCTGTCAATTTTCGTGTATGGGAAAGACAACAACCTGGGAAATCGAGTTTTGGCTTGCTGGGCAAGAAAACCCCCACGAAATTGGCCCAAAAGCCATTCTTCACCCATGGCATTCATCCTCTCACGCAGATGGAGACGGCTGGGAGTTACAGTCACGTTTTTCATAAAAAAACGCAGGGTTCTCCTTGACCAAAAACTCGTTTTTAGTTTTGTATAGTAGCTGGGAAGGAGGGGCTGCGATTTGGGACTGTATGGAGTTCATTTTGTCCCCGAATTGCCATGGGCGTTTTCCCTAAAAACGTTTTCTGCTACCTGGGGTTTTCCCCAAAACCTCCATTGCTCGTTTTTAACCTTCCCACGTTTTTCTGAAGCTTAGGGGGATCATTATCATGCCTGTCACTGTACAAACGATTTCCCTCACACCCAACACTTATGCCCTTGCTGTTATATGCATCCATCTGCTAGCCACCTCAGAAACCCAATTGCTGGTTGGTATGGATGATTCTGGTGTATCTATGGCTATGTGAGACCCTGTTGTTCCCTAGTTCCTTGTGGAGATCATGCCCAGCTCGGGGGGTGGCAGTGGTGCTGAGAGATTAAGGAGCACACTGGCCTACGGTTGGGTGGAACGTTGCAGAAGCGTAGCTGGTTGTTGGGACTAATTCATTAAGATAAGTATTCTAGTGTGCTATCCTTCAATTGTTTAATTGAGGAATATCTTGAATGTATGGTGAATGAGTATTCAAAATTTACTTCCGTTGTGTTAATTAAATATTTATGCATCTTCATATGCCTGTTATAATAGCTGAATGCTTATGAATAAGATCATGGGGCTAGATGCCCAGTTGTAGCTCAATGATCCTCTCTATCAGGCTGGTATGATAGGAGGGGACATTACATTTGGTATCAGAGCTGCGTTGCAGCATTGGGCCTCTATGGGCCAAACCTGATAGCAGTTAGAAGGCAAGATTTTAAATTTTTCCTTAACAGTTTTGAAAAATTTTGGTTTAAGCCTATTTCTGGAAATTTTGATTTTAGTCTGTTTCGGGGAGTCCTCCCGAAACTGCGGAAAGGTTCCGCGAACCTTCCCGCAATTGCGGAAGAGTTCCGCGAACCTTCCCGCAATTCCGGAAGCGTTCGGCGAACCTTCCCGCAATTGCGGAAGAATTCAGCCAACTGCTCCGAAACAGCGGAGAAAAATGTTTTTAAGAGAAAAATTTTTCTAAGTATCGGAAATTTCGGAAAGAATTCTCTTCCGAAATTGCGGAAGGAATTCTCTTCCGAAATTGCGGAAGGAATTCTCTTCCGAAATTTCGGAAGGATTCCGCGAATCGTTCCGCAACGCGGAAGAGTTCGGCGAGTCGTTCCGAAACTGCGGAAGATTTCGCCGAATCGTTCCGCAACTGCGGAAGACTTCGCCGAATCGTTCCGCAATTGCGGAAGACTTCGCCGAATCGTTCCGCAATTGCGGAAGACTTCGCCGAATCGTTCCGCAACTGCGGAAGACTTCGCCGAATCGTTCCGCAACTGCGGAAGACTTCGGCGAATCGTTCCGAAAATTGCGGAAGCATTCCGCCAGTTGTTCCGAAAAAGGCATTTCTGAAAACCGCCCCGAAACCCGGAAGTATTCCGCGAACGGCTCCGAAGTTGCGGAAGCCTTCGCTGAATGGCTCCGCAATTGCGGGAGCATTCGCCGAATGGCTCCGCAACTGTGGAAGCCTTCGCCGAATGGCTCCGCAGTTGCGGGAGCGTTCGGCAAATCGCCCCGCCATTGCGGAAGCGTTCGGCGAACTGCTCCGCAATTGCGGAAGCGTTCGGCGAACTGCTCCGCAGTTGCGGAAGCTGTCGCTGAACCGCCCCGCAACGGAGGCGAGCCGAAAATCACCCGAACGGCGGGAGCATTCCGCCAGTCGCCCCGCAGTTGCGGGAGCTTACCGTGAACCGCCCCGCAGTTGCAAGAGCAATCAGTGAACCGCCTGTCGCGGCCGGATTCTGCGAACTTCCCGTTGCGGCAGGATTCAGCGAACCGCCCCGCGACGGCAGCATAATTTGTAAAAAAAAAAAAAAAAAAAAAAAAAAAAAAAAAAAACGAGGGCGCTGCCCTCGACCCTCCCTGCTGTGGCGCAGGGAAGCCACAAGGGGGCAAGCCCCCTTGACCCCCTTTTGTTTTCTCCTCGTATGTTGTTGGTTGTAATAGAATTCTATGATTGTCAACGTAATATTTTCCACGTGCATGAAGTAATTTGTGAATTTCTGAAGAATATCATGCAGCTGTGTAAAATGTGCAGAATGGGAGTAAAAGTTGTCATTTTTGAAAGGATGCAGTTCCTGCACCTGATGTCGGAATGAAGCATGAAGATAGGCGTTGGAAAGCTTGTCCAGCAGAGAACAATGATACATGACCAGAGTTTGAATGAGGTCTACATATATTATAGATATTTAGTGCAGAAGAGTGCCAGCGGCTGTTTTGACCAACGAATTCTGTTGTCAATATGGGCAATTTCTACAATTGCAGGATATGGAAGAGGAATTCCATGTCACGATGAGGGACCGAACAGGGAAGAATTTATTAAACCTCTGTTTGTTATCATACGTATAATTATGAAATTGTCATATGGCATAAAAATGTAAGAGATTACATAGATGTATATGCACTGGGTGGCATCTTAACAAACATTGCATAGTGCATATAGAAATGCTTGTGCATAAATGGGATATTGCGTATTGGTAGAATAATGAAGTCGGCATATGCAATGAACCATGAATGGAGAATATTGTGGATGATAATCACTATTGATGTTGGTATTGGTTGTAGGACCAAAGCTAACAAAGAGCATGGTTAAATGTGATGAGGATGTTGTTGCATGAAGCCAACAACCTTAGAATGGTGCAACAAATCTATGATCATAAAGTTGAAAAAGGACTGCGTAGCCTTGGTAAGAGGCCAACTGATCAAGTAACATCAGACAATGTTAATGGAAACCATATAGGTAATGGTTATTGGTTCCAAATTGCATGAATGTTGAAAAAAGATTTGGTAAGATCCCTTCAACTATGTATGAGTTATGTTGAGACAGTTTGCATATTATATTAAATACCGCTTGGGACTGTTAACCTACCAAGCTTGGTGAGGTGTGGGTTAGTGAAGGAAATGATCCTTACACCCTATGACCGTTTAGAAATCTCAAATGCATTCACATGAATTTGTATCATGCCATGTGTATGATTGTTATGTGCTTGATAACCAAAGCAAGTGAGGACTGGTGGTCCTGATTATGGAAATGCAAGATATATGAGATAGTCATGTTTCGATCATAATATGCTTGAATGCATAGTACTCATGAAACAATGCAAAGTAGCACTGAGTAGATGAGCATTAAGAGATTTTATAAATCTTGTGATGCATTGTATGAATGCATAGGGATGATGCATATGTTATTGCAAAATAAATAATGAATGAAGTGATGAATTGATGATAATTCTAGGATCATTTCATGAGATGTTATGAATGCAGAATAGTAAACGCATGAAGAGCCCAATCATGATAATTGACGAATTGATGAATTGTGATAATGATGCATATATAGAAGTGTATATATTTTGTTGCATTTCGAATGTTAACAGCTGAAGGTGTTTGAATTATTGAGTGTTATAATTCTGAGATCACTTCAGTGACTGTTATGGCAATGAATGATTATGTGCATAGATACTCACAACGTGTTTGGCTGATTGAAGTTTCAGTTTTCGGTAGGAAGGTCTTACATATGGCAATGAGGATAAGTCCATAGTAGAGACCGGGATCTACCACATGTCGAAGCCAAGGGTTATGAGAGGGTTCTCATGGTTGAGAGCTCTAAGTTCTGTTAATAAGAACAGTTGTAGATACCAGATTGGTAAATATTTCGGATTTGAAATTTTGCTAATGATTGCTAATGACTGTTTGGATTATATGAAAATGTGTCAGGAGGACATGCTGTAAGTGGATGCTCATGTATGGCAGCAGGCATAAGGCCATAACGGGCAGAGTGGTGTCCCTTACAGGAGCCAAACAATATGAGGATAGCCTCATGGATAAGAAAACTAATTTCTGTAGGAGACAGAATTGTAAATTCATATTGAATTTATTTATGAATGCTATTGATTGGTTATGGAACAATCGTATATGAAGCTTATTGCTAAATGTTGCTGACGGTTTGGCTATTTGATAAAATGTGCCAGGATGACACATTGTAGGAAGATCATGTGTGATGGCCTGCAGAAGCCAAACCAGATGGGAAAGACCCCATGCTTTGGAAATGGGTTTCGGGTGAAACACCATTGATAATATCTCAGCCAAACCGCATGACGGTAAACCATGAAAGTGAGATGGTAAAGCTATGCCCAGAAGGCATGTGAGACAAATCTGCAAACTGAATGAGTATTCCGTAACCCTAGACAAGAACATGCATGTCTAAATTATTAGGGTTAATACGCAGAGCATGCTCTATCTTATTTATATCATTGCAGATTGCTTGAGTATGATTAGGGCCTACATGGCGCACATCGGAAAGGGGGGTGCACACCTTTTCTAGTGCTGGGTCATGATAGGGTTTCCAATATTGACTACACCCTAAGGGAATGGACGCATTCCTGGTGTTTCAATACTTGGTAGTGAATGATATGGAATGTGGTTAAAAATTGAATAGCAATACTGATGAGCTTGCTTATCCTTCTTGTGTTGTCAGCCTACACAGATGCAGATTGATACTGCACATTAAAGGGCAAAGTGAAGAAGGGTACGCAGAGAGACTGTATGGGAATTGGCAACTTTTCTGTGCTCACGTGAAATATTACCAGAAGGGATGGACAGTCCCGAAGAGCTGTGTAATAAGAGAAGGTATCATCCTTGTGTGAGTAGGGGTCATGTTAACCTGCAGTCAAGAAAGTCACCTATAAAGTTCCTAAAAGGAACCACCGATTGCACAAAAGGAGGAGTGACGTCCTTGTATAAATAAAGAGCTGATGAGTGTGAAGGGTTATGGTGCAAGAAGGTGTGGTGGCATTGGTAAAGGCATGAAATCTCTATTGGGTCAGTAGTGGGAGGGCGGGCGCCGATGACTGACTGAAAACCCTGAGATGCCTATTGGGTCAGCAATGGGAGGGCGGGCGCCGATGACTGACTGAAAACCCTGAAATCTCTATTGGGTCAGCAGTGGGAGGGCGGGCGCCGATGACTGACTGGGAACCCTGAGATACCTATGGCTCCATAGTAGAGCCTTGACCTATGATGGTCAGTGGCGCAGTTTCTTTCCATTGGTCGATGACCTAGACGAATGTGCTGGCTCGGCACTGGAGAGGGCCAACCAGGTATGGGACTGGTTGGGCACCACCAAATGCTTGGTAAATCCAGCCGATGGGGAGGTGTACTGGTTAAGCATTAACTATATCCAAGTCCATAGGCGATCCCAAGGCTTGCAGAAGCGAAGCAGGATCCTGTGGACCAGAGGGGAAATGCAAAATACAGATAAGTATTCGTTTTCATTTATGTCTTGTTTGGAATAATGAAGGTTACAGGTATAAATCTTTTAACAGCTAAGCTGATACACTATTGTTTCTTTGTTGGAAACCTTGGTCGTTGCAGGAAGGCAAGACCCTGAAAGACTATAAATTGCTGGTAAATCCAGAGAGTAAATGAGTGGGCGATATAAATTATTAAGAAATCCAGGGAGTAGCTGGTTGAACGCTATAAAGTTCTTGAAAAGTCCAGAGAGTGACTAGTTGGGAATTAACCTCTTGATATGGTAAAGCAGCGTGTGCGCTAGCCCAACACCCCTTAAACAATTGATAAAACCAGTCAGAGCACTGTCCTAGCATATTGCTGAAGGAAGTGATCGATAAACCCAGTCAGCGTACTGGACTGGAATTGCCGATTCGAATGGTTGTGGAGTAGCCTATGTGCTGGCCCAACATTCGTTATTATGTTCACGGGAAACCCAAGGCTCGTAAAGCAAAGAAGGATCCCGTGGAAGAGAGTAAAGACATCCAATACAGATAAGTATTCAGTTACCTTGCAGCTTCTTGCTTATAAATATACGTCTGTATATGATTTGGTTATGATTTCCTAAACTCTTGTTTAGAGAAAAAAAAACCCTATGAAGATGAACTAAACATGTGATTTGATTCAATGATTGAGTGTAGGTATTGCTGGAAGCAAGGACTATGAAGGCATCTTCAAGATGCATGTGGACATGTGATCGTCCTAAAGAGCTCAGTATGAGCAGTAACGAAAGATGGTGCTAGTGGAACTGTGTGGGTCCTAGCAGCCAAAGGCTCTGTAAGCGACAAAGGGGAAGAGTTCCCTGGTTGAAATCTATATGCAGACCTTAGACACTAAGTGTCATAGCCAAGAAAGGAAAGTCAAAGCATTCACATTGAAGTGAAAGAGACTAAGGAGCATGAAACCACAGCGATGGTGTAGCTCCATAATATAACAAGACTAAGAGGGAGAAACCCCTACTCTTCTCTTTCCTTTTGATTGATGCATTTATAAAACAAAAGATTGTTGAGTGCATATCATGGCTGAAAATAGATTGTGTTTAATTGCTTGAGATGAATTGTGAATGCTAAAATAGTAAATTCCATGTGAAAGGATGAACATGAATGAGTTCATGTGTATGTTGGGAAAGCATGAAAGTGTGTAAGTCCCATGAAGAAATCATGGACATTCCATGTCAATTAGGAAAATAATTGACTAAACCTAAATGTTTATGTTATGCTTGTCCTAACAAAGAATTCCCATGATGAATTTCACAGGTAAGAAAGTGAAACAATTGGTTGCAGCCGGCACCGGAAAGTGTTGCTAGTAAGCAAAGTGTATTCCGTTGTGCCCAATGACCATGGCAGCAGACCGAGGACTATTAGAGTTGGCTGAAAGTCTTCTTCAAACAATTGTCAGGACCCAAGAAAATCTTGGGGAGATGCTCAAGCTACAGAGGCAACAGAATGAGATAAACCATGAGGCTTTGCAGGACTCTATTCGTCTGCAAAAAGAGGTAAAAAGCATTCTGGGAGCAATCAGCAAGGGGAAGGAAAGTGGGTCAAAGAAGAAGCATTCATCCAATCGTCCGATTAAGAAACGCCCCAGGTGGGAAGAGTCAAAGGAAATGGACCGGGAAAAGGTAAATCCATCGATGAAATGTTGGGGATGTGGAGGGAATCATTGCCTCCGTGACTGCCCAACAAGAGAATCTCAAGGGGGTAGCAACCGTAAATTCCCCAGGTTCGTGGACCAGTTGGAAGGAAGAGGAAAAGAAGGAATTGTTGTGGAACGATGTCCTCATGCAGAGCTAGAAGGTCCTAGCCAGCAAAGGCAGTTGGTAAAGACCAAAGGACTTAGTCCTGAAAGACCCAAGTAAAGGGTGAATTGCAGGACAAACCTACCACATTTTTGTGAATTTTGGACATATGTAAAGCGGGTATTTATTTCCGAAGTGTTGGAACACCGAGGACGGTGTTATTCCAAGGGGAGGGGAATGTAATGTCCCCAGCTTGACCCTATTGCATTAATATTGTAAATGATGTAAATGTTGTTATTTAGTCATGGTGAGGAGCTCAAGGCCAAGGCCCCGCCATTGATTTATCGTTCTATGTATCGGCAATTAGAATGGATGCATAGAGTCCATGTGCTAGCAGTGCACAATGTAAAAACGAACATCATGTAAATATGCAATTGTAATGAAAGACCCACAACCAGCTACGCAATGCAACAAAGAGATGGGGGCATGATCTTTACAAGGAATAGGGAGGGAAAATAACCAAACCCTTGAGCCATGGTGTTAAGCCATTTCATTGAGGAAACCCATGAACCCTCAACTACCCATTTGGTCTCATGCACCCACTCTTTTAATTCTTCCAAGAATTGGTTGAGACAATTAATGCCTTGGGATGGGAGAGGTATGGCTGTCAATTTTCGTGTATGGGCAAGACAACAACCTGGGAAATCGAGTTTTGGCTTGCTGGGCAAGAAAACCCCCACGAAATTGGCCCAAAAGCCATTCTTCACCCATGGCATTCATCCTCTCACGCAGATGGAGACGGCTGGGAGTTACAGTCACGTTTTTCATAAAAAAACGCAGGGTTCTCCTTGACCAAAAACTCGTTTTTAGTTTTGTATAGTAGCTGGGAAGGAGGGGGCTGCGATTTGGGACTGTATGGAGTTCATTTTGTCCCCGAATTGCCATGGGCGTTTTCCCTAAAAACGTTTTCTGCTACCTGGGGTTTTCCCCAAAACCGCCATTGCTCGTTTTTAACCTTCCCACGTTTTTCTGAAGCTTAGGGGGATCATTATCATACCTGTCACTATACAAACGATTTCCCTCACACCCAACACTTATGCCCTTGCTGTTATATGCATCCATCTGCTAGCCACCTCAGAAACCCAATTGCTGGTTGGTATGGCTGATTCTGGTGTATCTATGGCTATGTGAGACCCTGTTGTTCCCTAGTTCCTTGTGGAGATCATGCCCAGCTCGGGGGTGGCAGTGGTGCTGAGAGATTAAGGAGCACACTGGCCTACGGTTGGGTGTAACGTTGCAGAAGCGTAGCTGGTTGTTGGGACTAATTCATTAAGATAAGTATTCTAGTGTGCTATCCTTCAATTGTTTAATTGAGGAATATCTTGAATGTATGGTGAATGAGTATTCAAAATTTACTTCCGTTGTGTTAATTAAATATTTATGCATCTTCATATGCCTGTTATAATAGCTGAATGCTTATGAATAAGATCATGGGGCTAGATGCCCAGTTGTAGCTCAATGATCCTCTCTATCAGGCTGGTATGATAGGAGGGGACATTACAACCTGGAAGAAAATTAGTGAAGTGTAAATGGGTCTACCGCACGAAAGTTGCTGCTGATGGCTCTATCAGAAAATACAAAGCAAGGTTGGTGGAAAAAGGTTTCTCCCAAGTCTAAGGAGTGGACTACACTGAGACCTTTGCACCGGTTGCAAAGATGGATTCCATCTGCCTTGTTTTGGCTATTTCTACATCCAAGCACTGGGAAGTGCACCACATGGATGTGAAGAGTGCATTTTTACATGGAGACCTTGCTGAAGAGGTATATATGCAGCAGCCAGAGGGCTATACATTAGATCCATCATTAGTTTGCAAATTGAAGAAATCTTTGTATGGGTTAAAACAGGCCCCAAGAGCTTGGTATGCAAAGATGGACTCCTTCCTTCTTTCTCAGAATTTCCAAAGATGCAAATCTGATCCGAATGTGTATCTTCAGTGAGTTAAAGGTAATTTTTTGGTTAGTGTACTTTATGTTGATGATCTTCTCATTACTGGTAGCACTCTTACTTCAATAAACAAGCTAAAAACTGCCCTAAATCTAGCTTTTGACATGAGCGATTTGGGCTTGCTGAGTCACTTTTTGGGCTTGGAGATAGCTCAAAATTTTGATGGGATCAATATATATCAGAAAAAATATGCTTCCGACCTGTTATTGAAGTTTAATATGGCTAAATGTAAGGCATCCCCATTCCCATTCCTCTCAGGAATCAGTCTTGAGGAGGGAGATTCTACACCGCTTGCAGATTGCAGTATGTATCGACAGTTGATTGGTTCACTACTTTATTTGACACACTCAAGTCCTAATATTTCATATGCCATGAGTGCCGTGTCAAGATATATGCATCATCCACATGAGCTTCATTGGCGAGCAGCCAAGCAGATCTTGCATTATGTGCAAGGTACGAGATAGTTTGGCATACATTATGCTGCAGATTCTGAGCTTGATTTCATTGGTTTTACTGATTCAGATTGGGAAGTTGATAACATTGATCGAAATTCCACTTCCGGTTATGTTTACATGATTGGTCATGGTGCTATTTGCTGGTCCAGCAAAAAGCAAGCAGCCATTGCACTTTCTTCAGCAGAGGCAGAGTATCGAGGGGCAGTCAATGCCTGCATTCAGGCAGTTTGGTTGCAGGGTATTCTTTTCGATTTTGGTTTTGGTGGCACTACTTCGACTGTCCTATTTTGTGACAATAAAAGTGCTATCAAGATCTCCACAGATCTAGTTCAGTGGCAGAGGACCAAACACATTGAGATTCATATGCATTACATTCGACAGTTGGTGCATGACCGCACCATCATTCTGCAATATTGCCCTACTGATGAGCAAATTGCAGACATCTTCACCAAGAGCTTCACTGAGAAGAAGTTCTCTTACCTCCGTTCACTGTTGGGGGTGAGTTCCATCATGGTGGAGATAGATTGATCCATTATTATGCTTTAGCTTGAGGGGGGGCTTTCTTCCCACTGGGTTTTCCCTCTTTCCTCACTTAGTTTATTTTCAGCATTTTTTGGATTATTGTATTGGGGTGACCTTTGGTCTTAGTTACCAGGGCCCCACATTATTTTTTGCACATCATAGTCTAGCTTGAGGGGGGGTGTTCGGATATCCACATCATTTTTTTCAGGATCTTGCATGCAATTAGGGTTTTCATGCAAATTCTGGGGTTTGTATGCATCCCAGTCACCAGGTTGATGCCTCTAGCACCCGAGAGCCACTTACTTCAGATTTTTAGCCCTCCTAGTCTGGAAGGCGCCCACTTCTCACCTACTGCCAGAGAAGGGCGCACTTCTTCACCTACCACTATAGTTCCACTTCAGTTACACTCAGTTAGCTCCGATTCTCCCTGATTTGAGGCTAGTTTCACTCCCGACTGACTGTTTCACTTCCGTTGGACCTCCAGATTGACTAGATGACTTGTTCTGACTTCAGTTAGCCTCCCATGCAGCCCCCACTAAGCCTTCTTTCCTCAATCAGTGCTACACACTTCAGTTACACTTGTTACACTCAGTTAGACTCAGATTGACACCTGGATGACTGGTTCTTGTGCATTGATGACCACCACCGATTGATGATGAGGACTCCTAGTTGGAGTCAAGCTACTCCATTCAGTGATTCGAATGACCTTCTTAGTCAATTCGAATTGCTCAGTCATTGTCACTGTATTGTATTGTAATTATTCACCCTCATTGGGATATTGAGCACTTTGCATGCTTTACACAATTTTACTCCATATTTTCTATGTTCATCTGTTGTGATTGATTTACTTGTTCATTAGATCTGCTGTGACTAATTTTACAGGAAGGGGTGGGCGATCCTTCTTGTCGTAAAACAGAAGTAGGGACAAACCATTTTTATATGATATAACATCCAAGGTGTTCTATTTTTACAATGCCCTCATAATTGAAGGGTCGACCAACCCTTCTTATCCCCATATTATTTTTATAATAGTTCGACACTCCAAGAAGGGTCGGTCTACCCTTCTTATTACCAATATTCTTTTCATAATATTTTGACACTGCAAGAAGGGTTGGCTGATCCTTCTTGTGTTCTCCATTATGGATATAGCTGAATTGTTGGAGAAAGGTTTTCATAGTTAACTACGAAAGAATGGGTGACCAATCCATCTTGTCGGAAAACGGAAGTCAGGACAAACTATTTTTATATGTTATAACTTCCAAGGTGTTCTATTTTTATAATTCCCTCAAAATTGAAGGGTTGACCGACCCTTCTTATTCCCAATATTATTTTCATAATAGTTTAACACTGCAAGAAGGGTCGGTCAATCCTTCTTGTGTTCGCCATTATGCATATAGCTAAATTGTTGGATAAATGTTTTCACAATTAACTATGAAAAGAAGGGGCGGCTGATCTTTCATGTCGGAAAACGGAAATTGGGACAAACAATTTTTTTTATGTTATAACTTAGCCGATTGAATTGTTATTTAAACAATGACTGAATATTTTAGACATTGATTTTTTCACCTTAAAACTTTGAACATTTACAAATGAAAAGTACAATTTTCAAATAAACAATTGCATTTTTTATTTGAAATTCACACTTTTCAAATCAGAAATTGCATTTTTTGATTTTAAATTCAAGTTCGCAATAATTTAAAGTCGTTGAACTTTTTAGATTATCCTTATCCTTAATCAGATAATATCCTTTGAAGGAGTAATAAAAGACTAAACTTTTATTGGAGCTTCAACTTGTAGACATAGAAGCACTAGACTCATCCCCTGCAACCGCAAAAATAATCAGTCATTATTCCTCAAACATGTAAGCATTGCATCAGACTGTTCCATCATTCTGTTGGAATATCAAGCAATATTGAGAGGGGGTGTGAATCAGTATTCTTACTATTCTTACATTTTATCACAATTAAAATTGAAGGATGCACCAACACCCTGTTTTGTCAGCTATAGCTGAATGGATGCACCAACACCATTAGCAAGCTCCAACCTTCCCTGGCACCACCCTTCCACCCTTATCTGTCTTCTTCATATTTGTAGAATTTATTTCCTTCAATTATGGGTAGTTATCTTCTTACAGTCAAGGTCTTAATTTGCAGTTTGATAATGAAGAAAAGAAAATAGTCCATTAATGTTGGGCATTGGTCGTAAGTGAATCCAATATCAATTTTGGAAAAAAATTGGTGAATACTTAGATGCAGTAAACCAGAGCATAAACATATGAATTCTGATTTAATATTACTTTCATCCAAGCATGAAGAATAACACAATGGAAAATATTTTACTAGAAATAACAATTAACAGAGAAAGGAGGGAAATTTACAGATTGGCATAATTTCTTGCAAATAACAATTTACAGAAAAAGGAAGGAAATTTACAAATTGTCATTAATGGAAATAAAAATTAACAGAGAAAGGAAGGAAATTTATAGACTCTCATTAATGAATAGTTTTGTCATCAATGGTACAATTATATTCAACATATTCCATGTATAATTTCAAAAACAAGCAACACATACATGCCTTCCCAGACACACCATAAGGCTAATTAAAATTTAACAGTGATCGACACCATAATAGCCTAAGTGGAATGTTAGGCATCATGTTTTTCTACCAAAATGGTGCCAATATTCTGCAAAATGGTGCCAGCAGTCCTCTCAGAATAGCCTAAGTGGAATGTTAGGCATCGTGTTTTGCTACAAAAATGGTGCCAATATTTTCTTATATTGTTGCACCATATTTTGCATCCAAAGTAACATCTTATTTTGCTACCATATCAACGCCATGTTTGGCTTCCTCATTTGCGTCAAGTGTTGCATCATTTTTAACACCTAGTTTTGCATCTCTATTTATGTCAACATTAGCACCATGTTTTGCTACCAATTTAGCGTCCATTATTACTTCTACACTAGCGCCACGTTTTGCTTCCTATTTAGCTTCTTGAATTTCTTCTTGTTTTTCTTCCTCATGAACACCTCATTTAGCTTCCCATTAAGCATCTAATTTTGCTTCTTTGTTGGCCACTAGTTTAGCTTCTGGTTTGGCTTCTACTTTAGCATCCAAAATAGCATCAGAAATGACTTCCAACTTAGCGCTAGGTATTCAATCCAATGTTGCTTCTAGATCTATGACATAGTGGGCTTCCATTTTAGCTCCTAGTTTTGCTTCTTATTTTGCTTCCTTATTAGCACCACATTAGGTTTGCTATTTAACACCTACAACTATATCCAATTGTGTGCTAATATATTTATTATATCAAATTATTATAATTATTTCATTAATTTCAATAGTTCTCATATATCATATACTTCATGGCTCTGAAATAACATAATGAAACATTCAAATTAATTGTAGATATTGTTAACACCCAAAAAGTGCTCACTAGCTCACTCGCTTATTCACATGACCCATTTGTCCACTTTTCCACCATTTGAGCCTCTAAAGCCATCAAAAGGTCACCAAAAAGACCATAATACACCTTTTTTTCCCCTCAAAACATATATTTTTCCTCAAAAAACTCTCAAAAAGGGTCCAGAATTCCCAAAAATATTAAAAGGGAATAAAAATATTCAAAATATTCAAAAAAGGAAAAAAGAGGGAAAAAGGTACTTAAACCATGTTGGTCAATACCATTGGTTTCCATAAAACCACAATGGTATTCCTCATCACCAAAAACTATAAAAAGGTGATAGGGGCTCCTCACTATCCATCCATCATCCTATCCTCATGTTGTCAAAATCTCTCTTGAGTTCTTTGACCATTGTAGCAATCTTGGAGAAGAGACCATTGGAGCCTGGAGCATCTCAACCTTGGAGCTGCTCAACACCACAAATCCCCACCATTTGAGGTATTATAATACAAAATATTCTTTCATTTCTTGTTCTTTCTATGAATCATTTTAAATTTATTTGTTATATGCACATGCTATTTTAGATTTAAATCATAATCGTTTTTACTTTCTATATTGAAACTGCTATCACATTGTTGATAGGTGCCCATTGCACAAGCTTGTTGCAAAACCAAGCAACAGATACCATTATTGAAATTAATTGCATAGCATTTGTGAAGAGAATTTAACACAAACAGACAACATTTATCCAAAGTAGTAACATCATCATATATATTAATTTTCCATGAAAAGATCATCGACAATTTCCAATATAGATAAATTTACAATATAATAACGATAACATCACCATTATCCTTAATCAAAAGAATTGAAATTATAAAACATCATCACATCAATAACCTATCATGCAGGCCATCATATTAAGGTTAAAAGAACAAGCGAACGATATATATAGTGAAAATATCAATATCACAAGAAATATCTTTTTTAATATCCATATCTAGAAATTTAAAAATGATCAAGGATAATCAAAGTTTATATGTCAACATAAATCCACCATACAAATCAAAATGACCCAGAATTTAATATGAACTTGGATCATCACAAAAATAAGAATACATGTCTAGTAGCATAGAGAAAGCAATAAACATCCACAATCTCAATAGTAGCATCAATGGTTACCATCATCATCATCATCATCACCACCACCACCATTATCATCCTCATCCTCATCCTCATCCTCATCCTCGTCCTCATCTATCCCAACATCATATTCATCATCATTTTCATCTGATCCATTTGCATCATTATCAACAATAACTTTTTATGGTACATTGGTGACAACATAATCTATATCATATGAGTCATCTTCACCATTTTTCTGCAAACAACAAGAAATAATCAATTTAAAACATTAGTATTAATTTCATTACAAAATATGCATATTTTGTGTTATATTGCAAATATTAATAGCCACACATATAAAGTGTATCCACAACTGTGCACACACTCACATATACACACACATGTACACCATAAATTTTCATATCACAATAGAACAAGACATAGAGGCAAGGAAAAATAGACATCCCGGTGATTATATATAAAGTGAAGAAAAATATGATATCACATATACTCTTTGCTTCGACCATTTTTTTGCCTAAAGTTTGTATATCATTAAATCTCTCTATATAACATGTTATTCAATCTATATCTTTTAGAGCATATTAACCATGGTTTTCATATCTCAATCAAGTTCATTGGTAAAGTTGAGAATGAAAGTGGCCTTAAGATCAAATGTCTTTGGTCAGATAATGGTGGAGAATTCACCCCAACCGAATTCAAAAAAAATTGTGAATATAATGGTATCAAACGACAATATTGTACAGCCAATACCCCACAGCAGAATGGCATTACAGAAAGAAAAAAAACTACAGTCCAAGAAGCAGCAAGAACAATGCTCTTAGAAGCAAAGTTAGTGGAATTGTTTTGGAGAGAGGCAATGGCCACAACCGTGTACATTCTAAACAATGCTCAATTAAGAATTAGCAGTGATAAGACACCTTATGAGTTGTGGATAGGTAGATCAGCCTCTATCATACATCTTAAAATATTTGGAAGTAAGTGTTACATCAAAATAAATAATGAAAACCTAGGCAAATTTCAAACCAGAACGGATGAAGGAATTTTTCTGGGATATTCAACAGAAAGAAGAGCCTACGAATGTTACAACCAACATCTGAAAAGAATAGTTGAAACCATGGATGTTAGAGTAGATGAGAAACTGTAAGTAACTCTCACTACTACAAAACAAGACATTAATGAGGGTCAAAAAATGTCACCATAAGATCATTGGTTGCAATCAAAAGGGTGTTTGTCACAAAAACCTGAACCTCACCAAAGGTGGCGCCCCAAAAGTATAGTTAATATGGTGAGGTTAAAGTTCCATCACCAATAATAATTATTGTGATGGGTCATGTCCCTCACCATTTCATATGAATAATAGTGACAAGTCTTTAATTGCCCTCACTATTGTTCGATATATCGGTGACATTCAAAAAGGCCACCGTAACCGGCTCGAGTTAGTCACATTATTTTTAGTTCAATTTTGATAGAACCTTTAGTTTCAAAACAGCTAAAGCCTACAACATTGTTGGAAACATCAACTTTTACTAGAGAGACCACTCGAAGTATAGTAGGTACAACCAAGTAGCCTTTGTTTTAAGTATCGAGTTGTAAGGATTTGGAAAGATAGAGTAAGAAAGAGACTAAGGAGATGGTCAAGGAGATAACCCGCAAGCTACCTCCCACCAGGTTACTAAGTGCACTAGACATGGATTGACGTGTTGGATGAGATCCCAAAGTCTGCTGAAGAAACTAAAATGACAGTTTTGAAAAGTTATGTTTTCCTTCCCATTTATTAAAATGGTTCACTCATTGTTCAAATGAATTGCAAAACAATCATTTCCATCTTAAGTGAGTTTGATCACAAATATTCTGAATAATACCAAGTCATTGGCCAGGAAATCTTCCAGAATGCTTAGAGTCACTATGAAGAGGAAATGCAAATATTGTGTTGATATGGGCAGCCATCATGGCCTTGTTGAAGTTTGTAAGAACTTAGAGGTATAATTTGATAGTTTTCTTCTCGAGAGCTATCACCATATGTTTCCAGTGGCTTGACTCTATTACATGACAATTTTCTACCAGCTATACAATTTTGGTTGTCTATACCTGAAATATGGTTGTCTTGTGGTTATTGGATAGCAATGTCCATGCTGTGGTTTCGATATGAAATTTCTTGGGGTCCTTTGATCGCATAGACAATAACACTTACCATAGGGTTATATACATAAGTTCCCCAAACCATGATTTCCACCATGTTGAGTTTGAGAATGTAAATCACTATTCATTCCCATGTTGTGATAAGGACAACTTGGGAGTTCAATTCCACTTTTTCCTATCCAAAAACGTTGTAAAACTACTACAAGTTCAAGTGAACATGAAAATGAAGGAGAGGAGGCTCTATGGACAAACCATCAGTTCCATTGGATTCGTGACAATCGAGTACCACTAGGGACACCCTTGTTGAGTGGCTTCATGGACTGAAAGTTGTTTGTTTTGACAGTTCTCTAAAATAGAGTTTTGCTTAGTGACGTGCAGTGTATTTTTTGCAACATAGGGTAAGATTTTCAAAAATTTGGGGGGCAAGTGTGTGGGAATCGTGGTCATATATCCCTTTCCTAAACACACATGCAAGAGTCAATGTAACTCAATTCCGTTGATTGGTTTGATTTTTATGCCCCTGGTTGAAATTTTCCTACTGTCCCTGAATGACCTTGGGAAGTGAGATGAAACTTACCATAATTCTAAAACCGAGGTTCCAATGGAAAAACTGTCAATTCTGTTGGATTCATGGCATTCGAGTACCACTAGTGACACCCCTTTCCAATGGTTTCATAGACCGAATGCTATTTATTTTGACGGTTTTCTAAAATAGGGTTTTGCTTAGTGACATGCAGTGCAATTTGTACACCATAGCATAGATTTTGAAAATTGTGGGAGCAAGTGTGTGGGTATGGTGGTCATCTCACCCTTTCCCAAATACACATGGAGGAGGAAACATAACTAAATTATGTTGCTCTGTTTGGTTTTTATGCTCTCGGTTGAAATTTGCTTGGTGTCCCTGAATGGTCTTGGAAAGCAAGATGAAACTCACCATAACTCGAAAATCGTGGCTCTGGTGGACAAACTGTCAGTTTCATTGGATTTGTGACATCCAAGTACTATTAAGGACACCCCTGTTTGGTGGCTTCATGGACCGAAAGTTGTCTATTTTGATGGTTTTCTAAACTAGGGTTTTGCTAAGTGATGTGCAATGCAATTTTGTAATATTTTGAAAATTGGGTCGAGTGAGTGTGGGGTCATCGCAGTCATCTCATACTTGACTAAGCACACTTGCACGAGGAAACAAAACTCTATTTCCTTGCTCGGTTTGGTTCTTATGCCCCCGGTTGAAATTTTCCTGGTGTCCCTGAATGGCCTTGGGAAGTGAGATGAAACTCACAATAACTCAAAAATCGTGGCTCCGATGGACTAACCATAAGTTCCATTGGATTCATGACATTAGAGTACCGCTACGGACACCCATGTCTAGTGGCTTCATGGACAGAAAGTTGTATATTTTGATGGTTTTCTAAAATAGGGTTTTGCTTAGTGACGTGTAGTGCAATTTCTACACCATAGGCTAAAATTTCAAAAAATGTGGGAAGCAAGTGTGTGGGAATCGTGTTCATCTCGCCCTTTCCTAAAAACACATGCATGATGCAACGGAACTCAATTCCGTTGCTCGATTTGATTATTATGCGCCCAGTTGAAATTTGCCTCGTGTCCCTAAATGGCCTTGGGAAGCAAGATGAAACTCACCATAACTCAAAAATCGTGGATCTGATGGACAAGGCGTCGGTTCTTTTGGATTCATGAAATCCAAGTACCACTAGGGACACCTTATATGGTGGCTTCATGGACCGAAAGTTGTTTATTTTTACAATTTTCTAAACTAGGGTTTTTCTAAGTGATGTGCAGGGCAATTTCGACACGATGGGCTAAGACTTTGAAAAATGTGTCGAGCAAGTGCATGGGAATCATAGTCTACATTCACCGAGAGTATCATTATCTGTGTATGTTTGAAATGTTGGTTAAATCAATTTCTTTGAAATAAGTTTATTGATACCCAATTCTGTAAATCCCAATGCATCATGGTATTGGTGAGAATAAGGTGAAGAGTGTCAGAAGGATAAAGCCAACTCTGTAAATGTATGGCTCTCTAAATTTCTTTCAGGGAGATGAATATTGGTTCGAAGTCTATAAGTCCCACATAATCAAATAGTTTTAGTAACGATGTCAAACAATGGTCATTCCTTGGTATGGACCCCCATTTCTCCAAGGTGTTAGAAGTGATGAGTGGGATTTTTGGGCACATTATGAGGCTAATATTGATATTATTGTAAGCATGTTGGTTTATTCTTGTACTCATGAAAAAATGTTGTAATGATGCATATGTGTTGTAGGGGGTTGCATTAGCTGGCGAGGTTGCTATGTTAGGTCAGATTTGGTTTCTAGGTTTCTATATTAGACTTCTACGGCTAGATTAGGGTTTCTAGGTCTATATTAGTTTTATAGGGTTAGATTAAGTTACGAGGGTTTGTAGGGTCTATAGGGTTTCAAAGCTTTTCATTTCTGTGAAAAAACACTAAAATTTCAAGAAGGTACTCAAGTCCCCTTTGTCAGTAGAGCTAAGTTTCAACAACGTGAAAAAACTAACTAACTGGTCCAATTTGATCTAATGGATAACCTAATGAGGTGAATAGTATCAAATCACATGTAGTCAACAATTTTACAAGTATAACATACCCACAAATAAAGAAACAAATGTTATTTTGCTTGGAAAGTTGTAGGAGAGGCACTTTGTGAGAGCAAGAAACAAAGACAACAAATCCATGATGAAGCTTGTGCAATTTATCAAGTTGTTTATGAATATGAAAATTTGAACAAATATAAAAACAAATGTTATTTTGCATGGCAAGTAGTAGGGCTTAGACTAGGGTTTCCAGGGTTTCTAGCATTTAGACTGCAAACTAGGGTTTCTACAAATGAGGGTATAGACTATGACCTATGGTTTACACTACAAACTAGGGGCTGTATTAGTACTATGGTTCCTCGGTTTTATAAAAAAACTAGGGTTTAGAGTACAAGCTCATGTTTCTAGGATTTAGAACATAAACAAGGATTTAGAATGAAAATTGGGGGTTGGACTACAAGCGAGGGTATACGCTACAACCTAGGGTTTACACTAAAAAATATGGTTAGATTGAGACTGGTTGTTAAGAGACACATTAGTGGTAGTGAGGCAAACGAGGGAAAAATAGTTGGGAATATTTTTTATTGATATGGCTGGAATGAGGTTGAAGATAACCTTGAGCTTGCAGAAAAAATTCAAAGTGGATTTGGAATCAAAATTTGCAAGAGGAAGCTTATGAAACAAAAAGGTCAGGTTTGGATGCAGAAGAGCAAGATCAATACTATCAGCAACATAAATTTGGCTTGATCTCTCATATTCTTTGAAATGCTAACATATTGTCTTTTGATTCCTCTTATTTTCCAGATCCTAAGATCACTAATTCAGGTTTTTCTTCTTCTAAAAATGATTTTTATGATGTTGAATATGCTAAGGATTGTCATAATGGTTATATTGCAAAAGCTGATGATTATTTTGTCACAAAGGAAGTTGTTGCTTCAAAGCATCTTGCAATGGATACTCAAAATCAACAAGCTTTATTTGTTTACAATGATTTTCATAATTTTGTGGCTCCCAATTTCTGTCAAAGTTTTTATTTGCAAGATAATCCTATAGAAGAATTTTTTGATTGTAAACATGAAGCTGATTATGAGGATGATGATTTGAAAAATGAAGGTCAACCCATGAAGCAGTCGTGTTTTTTGCAGCAGCCTATGTTATGTCATATTCTTCAATATCCAGTTGCGATTTACATGGAGTCAAGATGCAACGATAAGATTCTTGTTTCTTCCTTTTTAGGGGTAGAACTTCAAAGTTCTAAGTTTGAGTTGCCCCTAAAATATTTTCTACATATGTTATTTCCTCTTTGGGATTTCTTGAAAAATTGTATGCAAGAAGTACATTTTATCAATCAAATGCTCGCTTGGTTGTATTGGAAATTTACTTACACATGAGAAAACAAATTTAATTGTTCAAAATAGGATTTGTATATAAATAAGCTCATCTGTTGAGCATTGGTTTTAGTTTAAAGTATGTGGATTAGTTGCAGTAGAGCAACTTGGTTTTTATTTTATATTGGTTTGCAGTGTGTTATTAGTAAGAATAAAGACTCTAGCCCAATGGAGATAGAATACTGGTTTGCAGAGCAGCCTTGGTTTGCAGAGCAGGTTTAATGTACAGGTTGCAGATGTCAGAAATGGTTTCAGGGGAAGGCACGGGGTCATCGTGTTCTTGGAGCCTCGTATGCAGGACTCCATCCCCATCCAGAGCCAGATGTTGGTACCAATATCTGCCCCCATCAAAAAATTTAGAATCCGGTAGCGCGCATTTAAAGAGGGATCTCGATTTTTGTTTCTAGAATGTCCACTAGCATTTTTTGGAAAAGCCTCGAATGTTCATGCCATCTTGGTCAGTCTTCCATCGCCTCAAAACTTATATCCTAGTCAGTTTGTAATGCGTATCTCTATCCTTGGTTCTCTTTGTTTGCATCTGAAAATGTTATGGATTCGTATCAAGATGGTCAAATCCCTAAAAAAAATATTGTGCCAGCTTTGCCTAAGTTTTCCAAAATTACAAACCTACCATCAAATGAGTCTCATAATTTGTTTCTTTCTGATCATTGCCATGCTATCCCATTCTCTCTTCATAACCAAGTCTTCATCTTCCCTGTAAAGATGGTTATGCTAAAGGTTGAGAGCCATGTGCAAATCACCTCAGATAAGGCTTGTTTAAGGGAAGAACAATAACCTAATTGTAGCTCCAGTGTGGCTGTGATGTTGGAGCTTGCTCGGTGACTTCTCATTGGGCTCATGGATTTAAACATGCTGTAATATTTTTATTCAATAAAGGTGAAGAAAAAGGCTTGGATGGGGTACATAGCTTTATGACACAGCATCCATGGAATTCATCAATTTGAGTTATTGTTGATTTGGAGGTTATGGGTGTAGGAGGAAATTCAAGCCTTCTTTATGGTGGTCCTGATCCTTGGATTGTGGAAGATTTTGCTCGTGTGGCCAAGCACCCATCTGGTTAGATAACATCCTAGAATATCTTTCAGTCTCGAGTGATAAATTTTGCCACTAATTTCCAAGTTTACAAAAAGGTTGCAGGGCTATCTAGTCTCAATTTTGCTTACATGGACCTCTCTGCAGTCTATCCTACAAAGAATGACAAATTGGAACTTATGTAGCCTGGTTTTCTTCAATATCTTGGAGACAACATGCTCACTTTATTACTTGAAGTTGTAACCTCACTTCATTTGCAAAACCTGAAAGCAAATAAATTTTCGATGATATCATGATGGATTATAATGTATTGAAAATTGTGATACCAAAGTCAAATTGAATCATAATATTGGGAATAAAAAGTGTATAATTGTTGGCAGGAAGTTAGGATGGGTCATTATCGCAACACCGCGAGTGCTGTGATACTGCGAAAGGCAGAAAGCCAAGCACAAAAGATGTTTTGTTTTTGTATTTTTGGGTTATATGTACCATGTTATGCGGGTTTTTTGGGTCATTTGGACCATGTCAGTTAGATTTTGGGTCATTTGCTCAAACTGTCGGTTAGGAATTTGTTAGTAAGTGGACAAGCAATGTAAAGGCGGAAGCCTATATATAGTCATAGAGTTGTATGTGTTGAATAATCCTAGAATGATGCATCTGTGATTGTGTATCTGAGATCACGAGATATCTGGGAGATCTGTATTTTTGCGGAGATGTTGTATCTAGGTTTTTGCAGGGTTAATATGATATGACAGAGCTATTTTGTAGAATCCCTGTGTCTCTTCTATTCATATGTGGTAATGCATGTTGCGATATATGAATGATGCTATGCTTTCTTGCTGCAATTAATGATTTATGGTTATATTTGTTGCAATGATGAATGTTGAATGATGCTATGAATACCAATGATGTATGGGTTAAATGCATAGATCTACTCTTGTAATGTTGCAATAAGTTAAATGGTTAAAACCGCAAACATCCTCCTTCATTCGGCGGAAACATGGTTCTGTCAATTCTCCCTTGAACATCTCAGGTGAGACCTCATCTACTCCACAGGTGTTGATGGACGGGGTAAAACCTATCTGGGCCGGTGCTCAGGGAGATCACGGTGGTTGGGATGTCGACAGTGAGTGCAACCCCTGTCGACTGGGTTTGAGTCAACAATAATAAGCCTCAACAATTAGTTGCAAATCCACATTTTCAGCTAGAGGATTCTAGGAGAGTCAATAACAAATAGCAATAGCTAGCAGTTGAACAATCAATTCATGATTCCAAAAGCAATCAAAGGAATTCATCGAGAGGCAAAGGATCGATCCAACAACTCCATATTTTCTTGGAGTTGATTTGACATTTATTTCTATTCTTAGTATGTTGTTTCCTAAGAGATAGAAACAATTTGTTGTTTCTATTATGCTATTTAAGCTATCGTTTTAAAGGTAAAAGGGGGTTCCATCGTAGAGGCTGAGGAATATTGTAAAGGGTTGAGGATTGTATTTATGGGTGTAGAAGTCAAGTCGAGCATGTTTTAAGGTGGTCCTGATCCTTGGATTGTGGAAAATTTTTCTTGTGTGGCCAAGCACCCATCTGGTCAGATAACATCCTAGAATATCTTTTAGTATGGAGTGATAAATTATGTTGGCACTAATTTCCAAGTTTACAAGGAGGTTGTAGGGCTATCTAGTCTCGATTTTGATTACATGGAATTCTTTGCAGTCTATCATACAAAGAATGAAAAATTGGAACTTCTGCAGCATAGTTTTCTTCAACATCTTGGAGACAACATGCTCACTTTATTACTTGAAGCTGTAACCTCACTTCATTTGCAAAACCTGAAAGCAAATAAATTTTCAATGATATTTTGATGGATTATAATGTATTAAAAGTTGTGATACCAAGTTAAAATTGAATCATAATATTGGGAATAAAAGGCGTGCATATCCACATTTTCAACTATAGGATTCTAAGAGAGTCAATGAGTTCAGCCATGTTTTTTTATAGTTAAATTTTTGTAGTATTCTATTATTCTTTCCCATGATAAATGATCTATTGTATGACTAGAGATCTACAGGGTCAAGGGACATTCAAAGAGAAACAATAAAAAGGAACAAACTGTAAGCAATGTAGCTCTTACTCCAACATATTTACAACTTGTGCTTCCTATGCTTTATGGGGAGTCTTCCGATTATAATCATGGGGATTCAGTTGGATATAGTAATAGAAAACTAGGAGAAAGCCCACCATATTATGGTCAAAATGGAGACATGGATGGACATTATTATAACTTATATTCAAATTATTCATTCAATACCAGAAATGAAACTGAGTTGACTTCAAATTCTGTAGAATCATATAGATTCAATTCAAGAGAAAAGATTGGTTAGCTCTGTTAGTAGTAAAAACTTATCTTCGAAAACTACAAAATACAATGATGTGTATGAAGATAATTGGGCACAGATGGTTTCTCCAACTGGATGGAAGGTAACAAGAGAACCAAAACTTGAGAAGCAGGGGTACTGAAAATCTAAAGAAGATGTCAAACCTGATGTCACAAGTGTTGTTTATAGTAGACAACAACAATATATTGATAAGGCCACAAACTAGATGTAATGTCCTTGCCAAATTTAAGCTAATTTTTTGTTGACTGTGTAAGTTTCTCATTCACCAGTTTCGTCAAACAATTCACCAACAGTGTTGCTAAGTACTTGTACCGTCCCCTTCCTGATTTGCTGGTAATGCCTAGAGTTTATTTATTCATTATTTTCGTCAAACACTTGGTTGGAAATTGCCTAGAAACTAATCTGAATACTTAAGTGATTATTTAGTGTGGTATATGTTTATGGTCTCAGATGGAGTGCAGTGTAACATATGCAATAAATACTGTAAACTCAAACTTACAAGAGACTAATATTTAGATTTCCAACAATTTCATTTATACACACCACAGTACATAACTATAAGCTAGCAGAAATAACATATTTCAAGATCTGATTTATTATAGGAAATATGACCTAAATGTTGACAAGGAATATGAGCCTGCTATTGTGTTGTGGAGTGCTGAGATAATGTATAAACAATCATACCAAGTCTGGCCCCAAATCAATACTCGACGTTGTTGTAGTGGTCACTATAGTTTCCTAGAATACCTTGGAATCTATTGTTGAATATAGCATCCAACTCCTTTGCACAAATCAAACTCCACCACAATTATGCACTCTCCATAATGGTATAACGACCCCACAGAATTAGAACTCAACCACATTGAATGGGTATGATATTCTCAAGGTTTCCTACTATAGTGATTAACAGTTCCCTCTTCTACATTTTAGATTTGAAATATAACACCCTGGATGGAAGATTCCATAAGGATAAGAACTAGTGCTTGATCCCTCTTCACTAGTGTTCCCTATTCTCGGTTGAAAGTTCACCCTCCTATAGTAGAAACAGTCCACAAAGTGAAATTTAGACCCTCTATCAATATAAACAGTCTTCTCTCCACAAAGTTGCATACGCGGAGCTGAGAGAGTAAGAGTGACTCGCTACCCCTTTGTTCTTGGCCAACTTGACCTCCACAAGAAAAAATGATAGACCTCCTCAATCAGTTTTCTCTTCAACTATGACTGGTAGAAACCCTCATTAAAACTTTAGATCAACTACAATGATCAAATCAAATATTAAGCCATCTTGTTTTCCCTCCACAGGCTACACAATGCATCGTTTTGCTTTATTTCTACTCGGGCAAGAGAATAGAATGTATGTATATTAAATCAAATCTTAATCCATCTCGTTTTCCCTCCATAGGCTGCACAATGCGTCGTTTTGCTTTATTTCTACCTGGGAAACAGAATAGAATCTATTACATACATAATGGACACCAAGATTAGATCATTAACATTCCCGGTTAAGTGTGTTATTAGACAATGTTACTTTAGTAGTCAAATACAATTATGAATTATAATATTTTTACCAATATAATAAGATGTGTGTAACTTTAGCTATCAAATAACTAATGGAGTTTGACCATATATGTGTAGGTTATACAAAAGAGAAAATAACATGATGCTTTCGGCAATACTCTATTATATGATTTCTCCATGAATTCCATGACATGTACTTTTAGTGAGTAATTAATTTTTGGGAGGCTTATTGCTACCATTCTATGCATTTGAATAGAAATAGCAAGAGGCAAGGAGCTAGTAAGCTGATGAGAAAATATGTTGGAAACATTTGTGGTAATTGTTTATTGTCTAGAAGTGCATGTTTATTCCTTTGGACACAAAGGTCAACTTTTGAAATCATAAAAAATCAAAAACATTATGGACGGCATGGCTAGCAAGCAACAACTATTAAAGACCTCATACCTCCAAAATATGTTTGGCACATTCCTAATCCACATGGGTCTCGAATGAGGTGAGATGGTTTTATGGTCAAGCCCCCGTTGTAGTGGAGCTTTGTGTATAGGAAAAATAAGCCACACCTAAAGAACATGAATCCATGATGAGTCTAGACATTGCAATTCTAGGATACTTCTATGAAATAGGTAGGGTTGCATGATCCTTTTAAGCAAAACCTTGACAAAAAAAATCATACCCAAGAATTGGTAATGGGTTCAACAACCTATTCGATAATTGAAAGCATGGTATTTGGTTCTAAACTTTAAGTATAACAATAACTGAGAGAGTTAATTGTTTTTATTGAATTTAAGCCATAATGGGAAAATTGTAATGCCAATTTGGGGTTTGAGATGGAAAGCAAATGATAGGATTTCTACATGGTGGCAGAGATTTGACTTTTGAATGTTTTATGAAAGGAGTTTGTATGGTTGAGTTTTCTTGGGGTGAGGTTGGTTTAGGTATTGTATTCCATCTCCAGCATTTACTTGTGACTTTTATAGTGACAAGATGTTTTTATTTCATTTTATTCCTTCAGACACTGCATAAAACATTTCACATCATTACAAAATCCTTTTGTTATTTCTTGTTTACATTGAGACTTCTAATCTAAGGATTCTTTGTGCGAGACTCATTCGATGGTTAGGGGCCCTATGCTTGGCCCATGATCCATAAAGGAAGATATTAAGTTGTAATACTTTGTATTTTGACCTAGATACTGGCTTGGACTGTCCTAATAACTTAGATAATTTCATTTTCTAATAACCTAGGTTTTGGTCTATGATAATAGATGAAGTAGTTTGCTAGTAAGGAGTTAGATCTGCAATCATCAATCTATTTTAATAAGAAGTGGTGAGATTCTATGTCAACAAATGAACATGATTATCACAAGTTATTCATAAGATCTAAATTCATTCATCAAACAAGATAAGCAAGGCTAAGATCTAATGCCATTTGAAACTCTAAATCATACAAGATAAGCAATATTCAAACATTCAAATGGAACAAACTTGAATCATTTCATATTAAAACAATGAAGAGGTACATCCTTACCATGGATCTTGGTGTGAATCCCTCCTCCATTTCCATGAGCTTTTCTTCCTCCACCCTTGATTTTGAAGAAACTGAGCTTTTCCTCCTCCTTAAGAATCTCTCCAGCATACCTTTGCTCTTCCTTTCTCCTTTTACAATGCCCCAAATGCCTTTCTTATATAGCATTGGGAAGTGTGCTCTCAAGTTTCTCTTTTCAATATGGGATTGCTCCTTTTCATTATTTTAGATCATTTTCACTCAAAAACCCACTTTTCCATAGTTTTTAGGCTTTTTTGCACAACTTAGAATAGTTTAACCACAATTAATGCATTTTAATGCATTTATCTTCACTTTTTTATTGGTGTAGCTTAGTCTTGGAACTTTTGTGAGTGGTTCAATCACTGAACTTGATCTCTTTAGGTTCTTACTTTCTTCACATAATCCTTCCATTTATGGGAGAAGTGATTAGATCATAGAGAATTTGTCTCTGAATGTACTTGTGTTCTGTCTTCATGTTGTGGACGCATAGTAAAAATGTGCTTCTTCTGTCACATGACTAAGGGTGTTAATTTGATTGTTAATAGTCTAACACCATAGATTAGGCTCCAAGAACCATCCTTGATGTTGTGAATATCAAAATAGCCATCATTCCCCACTTGTAATCTAAGGATTCTTTACTCGGGAATCACGTGATGTTTAGGGGCCCTATGGATGGCCCATGATCCATAAATAAAATTGTTATGGTGTATGACTCTATATTTTGACCGTGGATCATGGCTTGGACTGTGGAAACCAACTTAATTGGTTTGAAAAACCTCAACAATGATGATGATGATGATGAAAATGACGATGACATTGATGATGATGGCAACGACGATGATACCAATGATGAGGATGATGATGATGACAAGGAATCGTGAGGAAGTAGATGAGAATGATGAGAATCAAACCATGTCTTGGACACTTAAAAGAGTCCCTATGTAAGGCCTATCTAGTGTTTTAGGGTGTTTTAATGTCCCATGATCCTCTTAGGAAATTCATATGGCCTTATACCCTATGTTTACTTAAACTCCATGGTCCAATATCACCACACATACCTCTAAAGAGAATATTTGGCCTATATGTGTTGCATAGTTGCCATTACAAGTTTTTAAGCACCAAGGAGGGTTCTTGATGTATTGGGCATGGTTCAAGGGGCGACACTGATTTATTAGGGGCTAGAAGAGGCTTTTAATGCTCATGTACCATGCACATTGTATGTTTTAAGTGAGCTAGAAGAGGATTGGTCCAATTATGTTTATTTTCTCAATCATAGTACACTAAACTTTCAAAGGAGGAGGACTACCTTAAGGGTCAAGGAACAAAGGTGACTTCAAGGTTTTGTACATCAGGATGGCTTTTAGGGTCATGAACATGGTTCAAGGAGTAAAACAATGTATTAGGGCCTAAAAGAAGCTTTTATCGCTCACAGGCTATGAACACAGTAAAAAACCACCACACAATGCATATCGAGTGAACAATTGTCCTACATGGATCATATGATTATTGTTGAAATATTTTAAATGCCATGGATGGTTCTTATGGCCTTTTGTAGGGTTTAGGAATAAAAACCAAGGTTGCAGGCTTCTATGCAGCTTCATTTAGGGCACAGACACATTAGAAGCAGCTGTATCCTTGAAGAACAGGCATGTCTCCACTAAATTTCCAACAAAGGAAATCAAAAGGAATTTGTACACAATCTAGTTGTGGGATGGCATTTTTGGAGCTGTAATATGTGCGCCCAACCTGTGGAAGGTGCCTCAAACCTAAGACCACAAACTTAGTCTCACACTTAGCCATCATCCCTAGGTCTCTAACAAGCCTCAAATATGCCCTGTTTCAGTGGTGTTTTTCTCAAGCCAGAGGTCTCAACCAGCAACCTTCAATGTGAAAACAATTTGTAGGTTTTATGTGCTAAGGTCGATCTTGGGAAAGTATGTCACGTTCGTGCTCTTATTGAGACTCGTCATCACGATTTTGTGGAAATTAAACAATGGCCATTTGCATGGTAGGGTGGAGACAAGTTACGTTTTGAATTTTGTCATGGACTAAGCTCCCCGCTATATTATTTTTTTATACCATGAATATATTTGGAGCCCCCTTTCTTGGGAGTTCCACGATGATTATGTGGGGATGTGTTGAAGCCTTGGCATGGAAAGTATAGGTTGTTAAAAGGACTTTAATATTCTATTTGAGGGATAAAGTGGATCCAATTACACATTTTTAAAAAAGTTTGTTAATGAAATATCTAATTGAAGTAAACATGGTTTATAAATATTTTGTTTAAAAACTAAAGAGCTTCTAACCATTTTCAAGGAATTGTAAGGGAAATAAAGTGGACATGACTTATGAATTTGAGTGGTTCGTTTTCCTTATGATCATCCCTTGTATTTCTGAAGCCTTTGGTTATTATGTGGGAAAACATGATGGCCTAAAAAATCTTTAGTGAACATTATTTAATAGACAAGTAATTTCAAAGGAAGCCTTTAGAGGATAGCGTGGACAACTTGTTGATTGCTTGGGTGACTTGGTGGGTTAAGGACCTCATTTTGGAGATTGCTTTGAGGAGGTCTTGTGGGAATTGGATGGAGCAGGTTTCATTTTGATATCTATCATTAAGGAGGCCAAATCAAACAAAGGTAAAGTATATTCCTACTTTGTGGACTTCTCTAAGGCATTTGATATAGTCTTTTGAAACCTACTAGTTGAAAGGCTTCAAGCATTTGATCTGCCACCCTTGGAAGTTTTTTTCCTGATGACACTTTATGAGACTATTGTTGGAAAGGTATGAAAAAAATGGTGTGATAGATGATGTCCATAGTACAATAGGGTTTAAGCAAGACTACCACTCTCTCATCACTTTTTAAGATCTACATTGGCTAGGTAGAGAAAATTATAAAAACATATTGGGAGCCATTGATGGATGTTTACTCTTTCGAGTATCTATTTCCATTATTCTATTTGCATATGACATTATCCTATCATTTCTCTTAATGAATGGTCTTCAAAGTCAATTGGATATTCTAGCTTCCCTTTATGATACTCATAACCTTTAGGTTAATTTTGCAAATGTCATGGATTTTAATATCCCTAAAAATGAGGCTAATGAGGTTCTTTTGATTAACAAAAGAGAGAGGAATGGGGTTGTCTCTTCATCATCATCATTGTCATTATGGTAAGTAATATGGCATTAGTGTTCACAATCACTCATCACCATTACGATTCATGTCATGTAATTGTTAGGGTCGTTTAGATGTCGTTATAGTCATTTCGGTGATGGTAGGGTCATTTAGATGTTGTTACAGACATTTAGGTGCCATTAGGATCAATCAGGATCTAGAAGTGCTACCACATGCATAATAATTGTTGACATTGACATCATCATCAACATCATACAATAAATCAACATCATCATCATCATCGTCATAGTCATCAAGTACATCATTGTCGTCATCAACATAATTGTGATAATAATGAGCAAGGAACCCTACTTCCTTGCAAGAATGGATGATATAGTCTTATAATTATCAAATCATATCCATAAGATCCATCATCATTATCATAATGCATCATCATCATCATGTTGTTAGGGTCAATCAGATGTCATTAGGGTCTATCAAATGTTGTTGGTGAAAATCAAATGCCATTAGATCAATTTAGGTGACATTAAGGTAATTTACCCCACATTAGGATCAATCGAGATCCAAAAGTGCCATGATTATGGTAATTTAGGTGCCACTACGATAAATAAAGATCCATAAGCACTATCACATGAATCCTGATCATTGACATTGATATCATCGCCATCATAACCATCATCATCAACACCATACATGAGTACATAAACATCATCGTCATTATCATTGGCATCCAATCATATATCATCATGATCATAGTCATTCATCTCAACCTCATTATTATCATCATAATCATCACCATCAACATCCTTTCCATCATGCATCATCAGCATGATCATACTCATGCTTTTACAGTGAGTCAAGTTTCATTAGGGTCACTCAAATGTTGTTAGGGACAGTCAGATGCGATTAGGGTCATCTAAGGGATATTATGGTCACTCTGATGCCACTACGGTGAATTATGTTTCCATTGGGACCAACCAATATAAAATAATGCTATAATAACCCGCATCATCATTATTGGCATTGACATCATCGTCGTCATCAACATCCTATTAACTATTGTATAAATCATCATTGTCATATTTATAATTGTTGATATATGCATCAACATGTCGTTAGAGACACTATAATGTCATTATGGATTATAGGATTTCTTAGGTTTATTTATGATTAATTAGGGTTTCTCGGTTTCCAAAATGGCCATTTATGTCCTACTTCTGTCAACATGCCTAGCATTATCCCTGACGCAACATTGGATTTTTCCTGTCACTTTTTTCTGGCGCAATTCCTTCCGAACTTCCTGGAGAAATTCCAGGCACTATGCCTGGCGATATGCTTGGCTCTATACCTGGCGCTATATCGGGCGTTTTTCTGGGTGCAATTCATGGTTTAATTCCTTTTAGAATTCCTGGCATAATTCATGGTGTAATTTCTTTCAAAATTCCTAGCGCAATCACTTACTCTATACTTGGCTCTATTTTGGACATTATTTTGGAGGCTATTTTGGTTTTTAAACGGGATGTTATTATGGACATTAATTGGGATGCTAATTAGGATGTTAATTGGGACGTTAATTGGGATGCTAATTGGGACGTGAATTGGGACGTTAATTGGATTGCTAATTAGCGTCCCAATTAACATCTACTTTCAAAAGAGGATGCAAATAATTCCATTAAAAGCGCCATATCATGGAAAAGCATCCACTTTGTACAAAAAATGATGAAAAATAAACTAAAAGTGATAGTGGAAGCTAAAAAGGGAGCTAAAACAGACGCTAATTCCAGGATTTGTTGTAGTGTTAATAAATTCATGTTAATTTTTCAATTAGCATTTCCAGTTGCAGGGTAATCTTGCATGTGCCTAATCCTTAAAACTACTATCAATGAATTTTTATTTCCTAATTGTGTTGTGGTTAAACTAGCATTAGTAATCTCGCTATACTCAATGTTCCAAATCAAATAAAAAATAGTAACCTCGCTATACTTAATGTGCCAAATCAAATATGTAACGTGTAACAATATGATCATTCCACGTGTCACCCTAGGATACTAGATATCAATATTTTAACAAAAAAAATTATAGACGTTTTACTTTAAAGACTTTGCTGGAAAGTGGAAATATTCTCAGAGAAAGAGCGACTGCTCTTTATCCAAGGTGTTCTATTTTTACAATTCAATCGTAGATGAAAGGTTGGCCGACCCTTCTTATTCCCAATATTATTTTCATAATAGTTCGACACTGCAAGAAGGTTCGGTCGATCCTTCTTGTATTATCCATTATGGCTATAGCTGAATTGATGGATAAAGGTTTTGACAATTAACTACGAAAAGAAGGGGCGGCAGATCCTTCTTGTCGTAAAACGGAAGTCGAGACAAACCACTTTTATATGATATAAATTCCAAGTCATTCTATTTTTACAATTCCCTTGTAATTGAAGGGTCGACCGACCCTTCTTATTCCCCATATTATTTTCATAATAGTTCGACACTGCAAGAAGGGTCGGTCGACCCTTCTTATTACCAATATTATTTTCAAAATATTTCGACACTGCAAGAAGGGTCGGTCAATCCTTCTTGTGTTCTCCATTATGGATATAGCTGAATTGTTGGATAAAGGTTTTCACAGTTAACTACGAAAAGAAGGGGTGGTCGATCCTTCTTGTCAGAAAACGAAAGTCGAGACAAACTATTTTTATATGTCATAACTTCCAAGGTGTTCTTTTTTATAATTCCCTCAAAATTGAAGGGTCGACCGACCCTGCTTATTCCCAGTATTATTTTCATAATAGTTGAACACTACAAGAAGGGTTGGTAGGTCCTTCTTGTGTTCTCCATTAACATTGCGCATTGGTCATAAATGAATCCAATATCAATTTTAGTAGAAACTTGGTGAATACTTAGATGCGGTAAACCAGAGCATAAACATATGAATTCTGATTTAATATTACTTTCATCCAAGCAGGAAGAATCACACAATGGAAAAGATTTACTAGAAATACCAATTAACAGAGAAAGGAAGGAAATTTACAGACACACATAATTTACTGCAAATAACAATTAATAGATAAAGGAAGTAAATTTACAGACTGCCATTGCTGGAAATAACAATTAATAGAGAAAGGAAGGAAATTTACAGACGATCATTAATTAATAGTTTTGTCATCAGTGGTACAATTATATTCAACACATTCCATGTATAATTTCAAAAACAAGTGACTCATGCATGCCGTCCCAGACACACTATAATGCTAATGAAAATTTAACATTGATCGACACAACGGTTTGACATGTTCTCTGAAGTGGTCGAACAGAGGACCTAGTTGGGTAGCTGACCTAAGATCCTCCAACATCTCCGCCACGAAAAATCCATTTCTTCGTCCTGAAGAAATCAGAAAATAACTGGAGTTGATTGAATAGAATGTTGATGACTATGAAAGCACAGTCCTTCTGCCTTCTACTTGGAGCAGTAAGAAGAAGTTGATAGCATGGTCTAGGACTAAAACAACATTCGACAACTGCTGCAACTATTGAAAATGGCTCCATCCCATCCTCACATCCATCTATTGAAGATCTATCTCCCTAGTCACGTTGTCAGGTCGAATTATTTCCCGTCGTCACATGTATTGTTCCATAGTTGCATCTTCTTGTTGGATGTCAGTGATTATAAGTTTTGAGGGTGAATTCATGTACTCTGTCAGAAAACGACGACTACATTCCATCCATGTATCCATCAATGGAAGACCTACCTCTCTCTTATGGTCATGTTGTCAAATGCCTAACATTCCAAGATCAACAGTTCTGTGTACAAATGATGGTTCCTAACATAGATGTAATGGGTTGCTTCACAACTACGTTAATATTTTCGTTTAATTATTTCCCGTAGTTGATTATAAGTTTTTCCCGCAAACCTTACGGCTTCATCCCCTCCTCGTTGCATACCTGGGAACATAATGACAAATCCATGCATACCTAGGAACATAATGACAAATCCAGTTATTGAAATAAGAGTGACAGAAAGAAGATGGATGAAAACGTGATTGGTTCCAAGGAACATAATGACAAATCCATGTATTGGGACTTCGAGAGTGCTCGAAATGCCCATATATCATGGTGTACTAAGGATTTTCAAGGGATCCGATTTTGAAATGCTCATATATCATGAGGAGAATTGGGGAGCGATCATAAAACTCAATCATTTCTCATAAAACAACAAAGGACAGAGAACAGAGGAAGTAAAGAAAAATTCCATGGCTTCCAGGACGATTTCACTTTGTTGTGATATGGGGCATGGTTAGCCTATATATAGTGAGTGGACACTATGTTGATGGATTGAATGGGATGGGAGTTTGGGATGAATGGAGAATGGTAATTATCATAGTATGGCAGGATCATTGTGGTCATAGATATCATCTGTAGCGACTACATATTTTGCTGGAGTAATCGTACACGTATCACTCCAATCGATTCCTTGAAAATCCAACGGCCAACATACTTGCTGCCACTCATTATATGGCCTAGAACAGGCTGAATAATATTCATCGTAAGTTTCATCCTATGTGAATCAAGTATACCATATATTAAATTGTGCAATTACTTCCCATGATTGTTTTTAAGAAACAAAATTGTTTATGTGAATCAAGTATACCACATATTAACCCCGTATGCGGGCGTCACCATTATACAAGGGGCCACATGTCGAACACGAGGAGGGCACATGGGGGAGGATACTCGACCCAAGCTCCCATAACATGGCACGCGTGTCCCATGCAATATACCACCTCCCTTGCTTCCACCTGCCTGCCCTCACATGTGCAACTTTATGGCTCCTTATCGATTCTTCGCTCGCAAGTCCCTTCACTGGATAGCTGGCTGCAACTCTACTGCCTCGTCACTCTACGCATTCAAATCAACCCTCACCTTGGGGAAGCTCCATGTCTACTGGGGAACTTCCCCATTCTCTCTGCTCCATCTACTGGGGAGCTGCCCCATTCGCGAAGAATAATTCCATGTCTACTGGGGAGATACCCCATTCTCTCTCAATATTTGTAATAGCTATCTAATGTGTTTTTTGTATGGTCTCGGTTAGACTGTTTTTGGTCTTGGCCATCCCATTGGAGGCAGTTTTTTTGTATAACCCACAAGTTGTTCCGTAATACTCTTGCTAGTTCTAGTTTTTTCTCTTACTATAGGACATTCATGTATTGATTATGAAATCTAACATGGAAACTTTGATTTGAACTCTCCTCCCGGCTCGGTAGAAATGAGAAGTATAGCTTGCAGTTTGTGGAGAAATCAGAAGTAGTTGGAGATGAAGATGGTGTAAGGAATTTATGGTTGAGTTTCTAAGTAGAAGTTCCTTAATGAAGTTTAAAATTATAACGAAGTTTATATTTACCTGATTTGGAGTGTATCAGTTTTAAACTTCATTAAGGAACTTCTACTCAGCAACTCAACCATAAATTCCTTACACCATCTTCATCTCCAACTACTTCTCATTTCTCCACAAACTGCAAGCTATACTTCTCATTTGGACCCTGGTGATATAACATCCACGTTGCTGGTTCAGAAAATGCAGTAACTTAAAATAGTCCCCAAATGTTAAATGGTACCATTAATATACTTAATATTCGTTTAAACAATCTTTAAACTAATTTTAAAAATCAAATATGCCACGTGTCACAATATAAGCATTCCATGTGTCGCAAAATTTATAGAAGTTTTGCTTCAAAGACTTTGCTAGCAAGTAGAAATATTCTCAGAGAAAGAGCAGCTGCTCTTTCTCTAAGGTGTTCTATTTTTACAATTCCCTTGTAGATGAAAGGTTGGCCGACCCTTCTTATTCCCAATATTATTTTCATAATAGTTCGACACTGCAAGAAGGGTCGGTCGATCCTTCTTGTGTTCTCCATCATGGATATAGCTGAATTTCTAGATAAAGGTTTTCACAATTAACTACGAAAAGAAGGGGTGGCCGATCCTTCTTGTCGAAAAACAAGGATCGAAGACAAAAGACGGTAGAAACCATTTTTATATGTTATAACTTACAAGGTGTTCTATTTTTACAATTCCCTTGCAATTGAAGGGTCGACCGACCCATCTTATTCCCAATATTATTTTCATAATAGTTCGACACTACCAAAAGGGTCGACCGACCCTTCTTATTTCCAATATTATTTTCATAATAGTTTGACACTGCAAGAAGTTCGTTCGATCCTTCTTGTGTTATCCATTATGGGTATAGTTGAATTGTTGTGTTTTCACAATTAACTATGAAAAGAAGGAGCAGCCGATCCTTCTTGTCGGAAAATGGAAGTCGGGACAAAGCATTTTTATAACTTTTCACCTTAACATTTTGAACATTTACAGCTGTAAATTGCAATTTTCAAATAAAATTTGCATTTTTTTATTTGAAATTCACACATTTCAAATCAGAAATTGCATGTTTTTATTTTAAATTCACACTTTTCAAATGAAAATTTTCATTTTTTGATTTGAAATTCACACTTTTCAAATGAAAACTTTCATTTTTTTTTTTGAAATTCACACTTTTCAAATGAAAACTTTCATTTTTTTATTTGAAATTCACACTTTTCAAATCAAAATTAGCATTTTTTATTTGAAATTCACACTTTCTGAATTGAAATTCATAGTTTTATAACAAAAAACTGCAATTTTAAGGTTCATAAGTAGTCAAAAAACACACTATTTGAATTGAAAAACACACTTTTCAAAGCCAATATTGCCACTTTCAGAACCTGTTTTTGCACTTTAGAAAGGTTGATATTGACACTTTCAAAGCCTAAATTCACACTTTCTTAGTCCAAAAATTGCCTAATATGTCCAAATTTAATGAAATTGGCGTTATATTAGTTTAACATTTTTAATGTTTAAATTAATCTTATTTAAATCTTTTAAATATTCCTGGTCATACTTTGACTTTAATTAAATTAAATTGTGTATTTTATTAAATCCATATATTTTTACACAATTTGATTTTATGAAAATTAAAAAGACACACATGTTTTAGTTTATATGAGTTCTAATTTCTCTAATTTCCATGAGTTTTTGTTTTATGATTATTTGAGAATTAGTGGGATTAAAGTTCAATATTCACGAATGTAAAATTAGTTTGATCATGGATAAATCTTTCATTCTCAAGAAACTAATTTGATCTTGAAAATATAATTTCTATTTTTCCCTTTTGCAATTTAAAAGGATTTTCATTTATTATTGTGTAAAAAGAAATATTATTTTTCTTTTCTTGCTATTCTATTCTTGGAAAATGATTATGTTAGAAACATATTTATGGGATTCATTAACTCTCCTATATTATAGGAGTGATTATTTCTCTATATATCGTAACGTGTTTCCAACATTTATTTTCTTAAGAATTAACTTGTAAATTGTTTTGGTTTTTACTTCTAGGTTTATAGTTTTTCGATATTGGATTTTCTTTCACCTTGTAAATATTTCTAGATTTTTATTTTCTCCATTATTGTTTTATTTTAATCTATTCATTCAAAAAATTTTAAAAAAATTTGCATTTTCCAAGCTTTTAGATCAATTTTATGCATTTTTGCAGATTACGGAAACTTTAATTTTAGTTAAATTTTTATGTCTCCCCAACCCGTAATACGAAACCTTTAAATTTGGTGATTAAATTTTTAATATTTCTGCAACCCACAATGCGGATTGCGGAAGTAGGATAACCAGTTAATAAATTAATAAAATTTGATTTCGCAAAATTATTGCGGATTGCGGAAACTATATAATTTCTAAAAAACATTTCCACATTTTTGCAATCCACAATCCGCATTTGTGGATTGCGGAGGGTAAAATAAAATCGTAATTTTTTAATTTTCATTTCTGATTTCTACAATTTTGGAATTTCCGCAATTTTAGAAAATGTGGATTGCGGAAGTCACTTTTTCAAATTTTCAAATTTTCATTTCCGCATTCCACAACCCGATTTTTCGGACCCTAAGTTTCTCTTATGCTATGTTTTAATTTAATTTCAGGTCCATATATTTTGGTAATTTCATTTTTTACATAGATTTTTTAATTTTGGTTTTGATTTTGTTTTCCAATTTTGATTTGTTTAAAATTTCTAATTTTCCTCCCCGACATGTGATTTCCTGATGCAGGAGCATTGGAGCCTAGGTAGATCAGTCGAAGTTGATCGACAGAAGGGAACCGACCAAAGGGAGTGCTGACGAACATTGGTGCATGAAGCAGATTGGCTCGTCAAAGTCAATAAGTCGAACAGAAGCTGTCAAAGCAGTCGACAGAAGTGAAGAGGTCGAGAGTTGACATGGCAACGTCGACAAACAATAGTCAATAGTCGACGAGTAGATGTCGATAGGCAACAAGTTGCTGTGGAGTTGTGGAAAGGTCGACATGTTGTCGAACCATGACATCGAGCGGTTTTGGGCATGAGCCAAGTGAGGAGGAAGGGGTGGACTGGCAAAGCCTAAGCACAGAGTGAAGCCGACAAGTGAGTCGAAACTGACGGAGGACAGTATGGATGACAGGATGGTTTACTGTAGCTTGTCAGAGGAAGCGTAGAATTCAAGAAGCGTAATTGGAAACAGTTTGGGGTTACTAAGGAAGTTAATGGCAGTTATTGTAGGTGGGTGAAGACATGACAGATGTCGTCACAAAGTAGAGGTTGTGCAGCATGGTCGGGCACTGATAGTTGCAAGTCTGCAGGATCATGGAAGGATCAGCTGGCAGGAGGATGCATGTCTCGGGGATCGGAGTGGTCTCGGGAACGACATTAGCAGAGTAAAATACCAGGGAGTTTGGATCAACAGAGGGACTTTTGGGATACTGGTACTTGAAATTTTTGGGAAGTCAAGCAGAGCCGAAGGGAAGATCAAGCCATAGCTCAGAGTTCAGTAGTGAACCAGGAGAGGGTGAGATTGACACAATGAGAGAGCACACAGCAATTACTTTTGTATTGTAATGGCTAAGGCTGACAGATAGTTATTTGTATTTACAGTTATTCCACATTGTAACTGATTCAGAAAAGTAATATAATCTAGCTTTTGGCATGTTGTTTGCATCTTGTTTTGTGTGAACATTTGTGGTCATGTCGTGTGTATTGTTAAGCAAGAACCTTGTTGCAATGGGGTGACTTGCATCAGTTGCTATCAGAGCCAGAAGTGAATGTTTGTGCGTAGAAGAACTTCGAGTGATATTGAGCCTGCAAGTGCGTTGAACAACTCCAGTTGAGGTTGGGTAGATTTGTGCACAACTTGTTGAAGGTTTGGTTTCGATTGGATGAGTGAGAGTTTCAGCAAAGGTTGAAATGGCTCACAGAGGCGTTAATGTCCAAGGACAAAGAGCGCGTGGCACAGCAGTCACAGTTGATCATGAGATGTTCAACGAATGTGTCAGAACGATGTGTTGACTCAAACCAAGTTGACAGGGGTTCCCATCACTGTCGACACCAACCCACCGCGATATCCCTGAGCACTGGCCTAGACAAGTTTTACCCTGTCCAGCAACAGTTGTAGAGTAGATGAGGTCTCACCCGAGGCGATCAAGGGAGAGTGGATGGAACCATGTTTCCGTCGAATGAAGGAGAATGATTGCGACACTACTTACTTAACTTAATTGCCGCAGCATTCAAAGCATATCTATGCATTCTAACAACATTCGTATCCATAGTATTATTCAATAGAAACATTCATCGCGACAAGTAGAACATTAAAGCATTAACTGCAGTAAGAAATCATCGCAACATGCATTAACGTAAAAGGTACATAGGGAATTTCACCAAACGGTTCCATCATGTCATATTACTTCAGAAAAAAACCTGATACAACATCTCTGCAAAACCAAATCTCAGCAATATCACTTGATCTCACATACAGACTTAAAGATGCACATAAACAACATCCAAAGATCGTGCTCAGATCCACTCAAAAGGTTATCCCCCAAAAGGTTTTTCAATACATACGACTCTTTGACTATAAATAAGCTTCCATCTTTACAATGCTTATCCATTTTCTAACAACTTCCTAACCGAATCTTGGACAAATGACCCAAAATCTAACTGACGCGGTCCAAATGACCCAAAAACCCACCTACCGTGGTATAATTAACTCAAAATTACATCTCATATGGTCCAATGACCCAAAAACCCTCATTCTGTGGTACAATCAACTCAAAAATACATAAAATAATCTATCCTTCAACCTTCCACGACCTCTTCTGACGTGTCGCATCGGAGATGCTGCAATTCTTCCTTACCAAACTGCTTGCCAATAGGCCCCCAACACAATCTTGTGGCTCACCCTCGATCCACGTCAACTGGACGTGGTGTATTCTATGGTCTTCGCTTTGAAATACTCGTACTGTTGCACGACTGTCGTCACCATTTCCTTGTCTTCTGTAGCCACCACCTGACTGTCAAGAAGATCTTCTACAGATGGATGCACTGAGCTTCGCCATCACCTATTGATGACCCTTCTGTACTACTTGAAGTGCATCACCAGCCTTGGTCATGAAATGTCCCCCAACATTCTGAAACTGCTCCAACTGCGCAACACGCTTCTTCTGTCACTCATCAGCCTTGGTAACTTGTTGCTGCAGTTCCTTTAAGTCCTGAGACTTGGCGACCTATTCCATGGGTGGCATCGTGCACATGGCTGCCTTGTGTGTCACCAACTGTCCCTCTGCGTCCGGTTGATACTTGATCAACTGGTCAACCTACTCATCCTGGACAATTTGGCTCCAAAATTGTACGGTATTAGCTGTAAGCTTCACCGCGGCCTTTTCCAACTCCTCCATCTAAGTGGAAACTTCCTCAATCGCCCTTTTTCTGTCATCAACTTCAACTTGAGGTGTACCAGGATTCACCTGAGCCCTCAACTCTTGATTCTCCTGCCCCAATTGGACAAGAGCAGGCCCCAGTCGTTGCACCCATTGGAGCACATCCACCTCGTCAGTGGGCTCCGGCACATGTTGATAGGCCTCCATGATGGCCTGGTCAACCCGTACACTGTCATCCCACATACTGGCCTTCTCGGCAATGAGGCGGTCCTGCTCTTACGTCAATTCTACAATCTCACGAGCCTTCTCAGCTCGTTCCTTCCGGATATTTTCCTCGAGCTCGTCCACAGCCTATCATGTTGAAGCAGCCCTGCCATTCAATTCTTCAATGGCGCACTTCACGTCGGCCTTGCTCATATGAAATCATACGCACATGCCACTAATCTCCTACAGTCGGTCTGTGGTCTCCCGGCTGGTAGCTGCCTGCATAGTGGTCAACTCTTCTGCTGGCAATGCATTAACATTAAGGGCCGTCTTCTTCAACTAATGCCGCAATGTGTTCACAGCCTCATCTTCAACCACAATCGCAATCGGGGGAATCTCCACATTCCGGACCCACGGCTCAGTGTTGATTGTGCTAACTTGTGGTGCTACTGCCTCTTTCGGTTCCCTCCACAAAACAATGTCACACAACGAATCTATACGAGTAGTGAGCACATGGAAACCTTCATCTGTCGCTCTTGTCATCTTCTGAGCTACTGCGGTGGACGCATCAACGATTGCTTTTATGAGTTGGGCCAAGCTTACTTCTGTCAACAGGGGCAGCCCACTCATTGTTGCAGGGTCCTAGTGCCCTTTCCTTCTGTGCTCTTCCAAGGCATGGGCACTGTCATCATCCGTTGATGTTTTGATAGATTATTGATCGGAATTATGATGACTATGCGGGTCCTGCACCGATGTGTGATCCTATCGACCCTTCTCCAGCTCTCCATCCTCAATCTCAACCAACGCCATAGGTTCGCACCATTCCGGTGGCCAATCATTCACAATGGAATCTAGTACTTCCGTCGTTACCTTGTAAGGGGTCAACAACCACCACTGACCCGTGTCACGCCTTGCCAAATGAAATTGCAATGATCAAAGAAATCCAAAGGCGTGGTTGTGTTCCTGATGCGTTAGACCATAGCAACGAGGAAGTCGAAGAAGTGGAACCACGGGAAGCAGTGGAAGATGAACCAGAATAAAAACTCATCAATATTTTGACAGAGATGAGAGGTCGAGCAAAGATAGACGTTCGTACCTTCTCAGGAAGTCTGGACCTAGAAGACTTGATTGACTAGTTCAAGGAGATGGAGAAATACTTCGACATAGAGCAGATCGATGATCCTAAGTGGGTTAAGAATGCATGTCTGAGGTTGAAGGGTCATGCCTCATTATGGTGGGACAATGTACAAGCTGACAGAGTCAAGAAGAGAAAGGACAAAATCAATTCTTGGGACAAGATGGAAGTTCTTGTCGAATGACTATGTGATTTCCTTGTTCAGTAAGTTGCAGAACTTTCAATAGAAGGAGATGACCGTAAAGGAGTACACAGAAGAGTTATACAGATTGTCGATAAGATCGAGGCAAACTGACGAAGGAGAAGAAGCTATCGCTAGATATGTGAACAGCTTGAAATATGCCATTCAGGATGAATTGAGCATGTCAAGATTCAGAGCAGTGGGTGAATCCTACTAGTTAGCTCTGAAGGCAAAAGAGAAACTGTTACCGCGAAAGGCCAAATTAGCAGTTACAGGAGGGAAACTGTCAAAGATACTCGACATGCAGAAGGGACATCGACATGGGAGAAAGCGCAAGAGAACCGATGTGATGGTCATGAGAACCACGGTCGAGGGGCGTATGGTCGAAGTGGTCCATCTGACAGAAAATGAGCTAACAGACTAGCCATAATCTGTTACAAGTGTCGTGGAGTAGGACACAAGGAATATGAATGCCCAGAGAAACTACATGCTGCAGAGGAATTGAAACTCAGACGTCAAAGAGATGAGCAAGTCGACGAGAGGGAGGAATCGGCATCTGAAAATAGTAGAGATGGTAAGAAGAAAAGTCATTCCATGACATTTAGCAAGACACTGGTTCTATACGATAGATGGGACGAGTAAGAGTTGGCACAGTGGAAGGCGATCTTTCAAACGAAGGTGCGAATCGGAGAATGGTGTTGCAAGACCATAGTTGATGGCGGAAGAACTGAGAATCATGTATCAACAGAGGTGATCGAGAAAGCAAAGTTGAGATGTCGAGAACATCCACACCCTTACAAGATCTCATGCTTGCAGAATGGACACCATGTGAAGGTGACCAGACAGTGCCTGATTAACTTCAAGGTTGGGAAGTTAGAGGACAGTGTATTGTGTGACGTAATCCCAACGGACGCGTGTCATCTATTGTTAGGAAGACCATGGCAATATGTTCGGAAAATGATCTATGATGGTGGAGCCAATAGAGTTACAGTGTGGAAAAATGGCGTGAAAAGGACTCTTAAGCCGAAACTGGAGGAGCAAGCCGATGGTAAGCAGGGCGAGAGCAAATTTTGGGAGGAGCGTGCGCTGATGTGTTTAGAGAAAGAATTCCTTGTAGAAGAGGAAAAGCAGTCAGGATGCTATGCGATCATTCCAAAAGGACCATGTGTCGAGAGTACAATAATGGAGAAAATTCTGGTCGAAATTGGAAAGATGCTCGAAGAGTTTCGCAGCATAGTGGTCGATGAGACACCGATGGGATCGCCGCCGACAAGGAGCATATCCCATCAAATCGACTTGATTCCAGGGTCGAATCTGCCAAACAAGGCACCGCATAGGATGAGTCCGATAGAAGGTCAAGAACTCAATCGATGGGTCCAGGAGTTGTTTGACAGAGGGTTGATCAAAGAGATTCTGATTCCGTGCGTGGTACCAATAGTATTAACACAGAAGAAAGGTGGAGAATGGAGGATGTGTACAAACTCCAGAGCTATCAACAAGATCACGATCAAGTATCGGTTTCCATTGCCGAGAATGGATGACTTGATGGATTGTTTGAGTGGAGCGAAGTACTTCATGAAGATAGACCTGAAGAGCGAATATCACCAGATTCGGGTTAGAGAAGGAGACGAATGGAAGATAGCATTCAAGACAAAGGAAGGGATGTATGAGTGGTTAGTCATGCCATTTGGATTGACTAATGCACCCAGTATGTTCATGTGATTGATGAATGAAGTACTAAAACCATTCTCGGGAAAATTTGTCATATTCTATTTAGACAACATTCTGATTTTTAGTCGAACCAAGGCAGAACACTTGGGGCACATTCGACGGGTATTGTAGAAGTTGCAGGAAGAGAAGCTGATGGTAAACCTGCAAAAGTGTTTCTTCATGAAGGAATAAATGGTATACTTTGGATTCGTAATATTGGGTAAAGGGTTGATGATGGACCCAGAAAAGGTGAAGGCGATATTGGATTGGCCTGAACCGACAAGCACAATTGGAGTAAGGAGTTTCCATGGACTGGCCACTTTCTACAGGAAGTTCATCGGGGGATTCAGTCATATTTACACACCGTTGATAGAGTATATGTGCAAAGGAGAGTTCAATTGGATGGAAGTAGCCCATCAAGATTTCGACAAGTTGAAGGAAACGGTCACTGAGAGCCTAGTGTTGGTGCTCCCATATTCGACAAAGTTTTCTAGGTCGATTGTGATGCAAGTGGAATCACAATTGGAGCAGTGTTGAGCCAGGAGGGCCAACCAATTGCATTCTTCAGTGAGAAGTTGGATGATGTGAAGAGGAAATATTCGGTCTATGACTAGGAATTCTATGCTATTGTCCAAGCATTAAAGAAGTGGAGGCATTATTTGTTTCCCAAGGAATTTGTGTTTTACACGGATCACCAAGCGCTAAGGTATCTGAATACTCATTCGAAGTTGAATCAGCGGCACATGAAATGGGTTGAATTCCTACAAGGATATACATCCATGTTTTGACATAGGTTGAGCAAGTCGAATAAGGTTTCCGATGTGTTGAGTAGAAGAGTTGCATTAATGAACACGACGATAGTTCAGGCAACAGGAATAGAGTCGGTGAAGACAGAGTATGCGACCGACAGATATTTTATGAAAGCGTGGGAAGCTTGTCACGAACCATGGAGTGTCGACAGAACTCCGTATTTTGATTATTTTTCCCAAGAAATCTACCTATTAAGGGGATGACAATTATGTATTCCCATAGGATCAGTGTGAGAGAACCTAATCCAAGATTTGCGTAGCGGCAGATTATCAGGTCATTTTGGCATCGACAAAACCACGGCATTGGTCGAAGAAAAGTATTATTGGCTAGGAATGGTGACATATGTCAGAAAGTGGGTGCGACATTGTAGAGTTTCCAGTTGGCAAAAGGAAGAAGTCAGAACATGGAGTTGTATACACCATTTTCGGTACCAAATACCCCATGGGAGAACCTAAGCATGGATTTTGTGTTAGTATTGCCGAAGATGTAGCAAGGAAGCGACTCAATATTTGTTGTAGTCGATAGATTTTCAAAAATGGCACACTTTATTCTGTGTTAGAAGACAAGTGATGCCACGAGCATTGTTGTACTATTCTTCAAATAAATAATCAGATTGCACGGATTTCTGAAAAGTATCACATCGAACAGAGATACCAAGTTTATGGGGAATTTCTGGAGAACCCTATGGAAGAAACTGGACACGAGGGTGCAGTTTAGCTCAGCATATCATCTGCAGACAAATGGACAGACCGAGGTGGTGAACAGAAGTTTGGGAAACCTTCTAAGATGTTTGACGGCTGACAGACCCAAGCAGTGGGAGAACATGTTCGCGCAAGCAGAGCATACAACAATTCTGTGAATCGATCGACAGGTTTGAGCCCATTCCAGATTGTTCAGGGAAGAATCCCACATGGAGTGGTGGATTTGATCGAGTTGCTGACAGAAATCAGGAAGAGCGTGGATGCAGAATCATTCACAAAGCACATGAAAGAAGTTCATGAAGATGTGAGAAAGCACGTAGAAAAGAGCAATGCAACATACAAGTTGAGAGCCGACAGAAAAAAGAGACTACAGTCGTTCAATGAAGGAGACTTGGTCTACACTCATTTGCCAAAGGAGAGATTTCCGGCAGGGACATATAACAAGCTAAAGTTGAAGAAGATTGGACCATGTAAGATCTTGAGGAAGATTTTAGACAACGCTTATGTGTTGGAGTTTCTGAATGACTTGAGCAATTCTACAAAGTTCAATGTCTCAGATCTGTACAAGTTCAAAGAAGGTTCAAGAAGCGGAAGCACAGGAGTGTCAAACATCGAATGGGCAGTGCAGATTCCAGATCGACACAGTGAGAAGATCTCAGAAGTAATAGAGGAACGTGAAGTTGGGCGTACGTGTAGTTCGTGAAGGAAAGAATACTTGGTGCGATGGAAAGATGATGAGTTGCAGGAGACGATGTGGATTTCCAAAGAAGAGTTCAGGAGACTGACGAAACAATTGAGTTCTTTTTCACCTGGGGAGTCTAATGTAAGAGCATCGAAGCCTAGGCAGATCAGTCGAAGTTGATCGATAGAAGGGAACCGACCAGAGGGAGTGCCGACGACCTCTGGTGCATGAAGCAGATTGACATGTCGAAGTCAATAAGTCGAGCAGAAGTTATCGAAGCAGTCAACAGAAGTGAAGAGGTCGAGAGTCGACATGGCAACGTTGATAGATGACAGTCAATATTCGACGAGTAGATGTCGATAGGCGACAAGTTGCCGCAAAGTCGTGGAAAGGTCGACATGTTGTCGAACCGCGACATCGATAGGTTTTGGGCATGAGCCAAGCGAGGAGGAAGGGGCGAACTGGAAAAGCCTAAGTGCAGAGTGAAGCTGATAGGTGAGTAGAAGATGATGGAGTACAGTATGGCCGATGGGATGGTTTACTATAGCCTGTCATAGGAAGCATAGAATTCAAAGAGTGTACTTGGAAACAGTTCGGGATTGCTAAGGAAGTTAATGGAAATTATTGCAGGTGGGTGAAGACATGAAAGATGTCGTCACAAAGCAGAGGTTGTGTAGCATAGTCGGGCGCTAACATTTGCAGGTCTACAAGATCATGGAAGGATCGGCTGGCAGGAGGATGCGTGTCTCGGGGATTGCAGTGGGCTTGGGAACGGCAGTAGCGAGGTAGAATACCAGGGAGTTTGGATTAGCAAAGGGACTTTTGGGATATAGAGACTTGGTATTTTGGGGAAGTCAAGTAGAGCCGAAGGGAAGATCGAGCCATAGGTCAGAGTTTAGTAGCGAACCAAGAGAGGGTGAGGTCAACACACTGAGAGAGCACACCGCAGTTACTTCTGTGTTGTAACGGCTGAGGCCGACAGATAGTTAGTTATTTGTATTTACAATTATTCGGCATTGTAACTGATTAAGAAAAGTAATATAAGCCAGCTTCTGGCATGTTGTTTGCATCTTGTTTTGTGTGAACATTCGTGGTCGTGTCCTATGTATTGTTAAGCAAGAACTTTGTTGCAACGGGGTGACTTGTGTCATTTTCGATATTTTGGGAATATTGATTTTTATTTGTTTTGGTTTTATTATTTTGGAAAATAATTAATATGGATAATAGATTTAATAGTTAGATCAATGGCCACAATTCACCCAACAATAAAATCAACGACTGTTGAGCCTTAACTTCCGGGAGTAATATCTTGAGATTTTTGAATCCAAATCAAGATCGAGATAGTTTGTTGGAAAGCTTGAAGGATGAGGAATGATTTGGGAAGATTATGTTTTCCAATTGAATAGCTTAACAACCCCGAAAATCTTTCTGAACATTCAATTTCGGATTTGGATTAGATTTATTTATTTTCATTATATTTTGGTTTGCAAATGGATTTTTATTAATTTGGATTTCTTTCGTTAGCTATAGAACGATGTTTTAATTTCTATTTTGAATTGTATAGGTGTGGATTTGGATTTGGAGGAGTCAAATTGAAGAAATTAAATCCCAAATTTGGAGCGATTAAAAGATGCCAAATGGAAAGCAACAATCTTTGGACGTGATTTATGGAGTAATGAAGATGAATCTACAAAATCCGAGACATGGGTTTTGTGCAGAATATGCCCTATTAGCTTTCCAGTGTGTATAATCCTCAGACATTTCTTGATTTGGGAGATCCGACTAGTTTTTCATAATGGAATTTCCCATATTTTTCTCAAAAGGTGGTCTTATTATAAGTCGACCTGTTCATGATCATACCTTCTTATGGAATGACTTTATCAATATCTAGTCACCAAGCCAGGATACTGGCTTGTAGCCATAAAAAAGGTTGCAAGACGGGGGGTCTCATCATGAGCCATCGCGCTCATTATCTATAATTTGGTGTGAATGACACTGTCACAACCTGATCACTAAGTCATGATAGTGGTTTCCAACTTCTTTCCAAGGATGCCAATCTTTAACAAGGATTGATAAGCTTTTCATATTTAAGTAGTGGTTGGATAAAAGCAATTTATTGGGTTAAAATGTGACCTTGCCGATGCTATAGATGCTTGCTAGAAGCAGGGCCATGCCTGTGGTATTAGAGGTAAAACATTAAGATAACATCTTCTTTTCATCACAAATTGTTCATTTAGAGCATGTTTCAATGAAGAACATATTTTGATGGAAATATAATCAATTAGTATTTTTCTTTTCATTCCAACTGATAGTTAGAAGGGCATCATTAAAATCAATTGCAGCTGGGTAAATCTTTAAAAGGTTGACTTCTTAATGTGGTACACATGTTTAGGAAAAATTTTATTCTTGTTAAAAGCCTCATCTTTCATCTCCTTATACGTGTACAACTGCTACCTTTTCAAGGCAGAGATAACTGCTTCGCCTAGCCAGTCGCCATTTGTTGTAGGCACAACAAATCCCATTTTTATTAATAAAAATGGGAGCCCCACTTTTATTTCTTATTTGTTTGGATTTCCATTTTTTTATTTCACCATTTATTTTCTTAGATCTCTGGTATTATTTGGATTGTTTCCATTTTTATTGATCTCTAGTTTATATTTGTTTATATTTGTTTATTTGAGTTGGTTCCATGATCTTGGTGATTAACTTACCATGTTGTCCTTCACATTCCCAACCTAGATTTGGTCTTCACTGCATAAATTGATCATTCGAGATGATAGCTGGTCATTACTTCCATTCTGGGATTTTGATTGATCTTATGGTTTCTTCTCTCATGTGTTTAGTGTTAGGATATCTCATCATTTAGTATGTACTTTGCATGCATTGCATGCATCCGCATGCTGCCCAGTCGCCAGTTTGATGCCTCCAGCACCTAGTCCCTAGTCTGCCAGCACCCGGGAGCCACTTTCCACATTGTTTTAACCCTCATAGTCAAGGAGGTGCCCACGTCTCACCCACCACTTGAGAAGGGCTCCTTTTCTCACCTACCAGTACAGTTCACTTCAGTTAGTTAGTTGTCTTTCCTTGATTTGAGGCTAGACTAACTCCTCACTGCTTTTATCACTCTGATTGACCTCTAATGAGACTTGAATACCTATTATGAGTGCAATTAACTCCTCATGCACCCTCCACTGAGCCTCCATCCCTACATTAGTGCCACTTACCATCAGTTACACTTATTACACTCGGTTAGACTCAGTTAGACTCAATTTGACACTTGTCTAATAGTGACTTATGCATTGATGACCACCACTGATTGATGATGAGGACTCCTAGTTGGAGCCAAGCTACACCATGCAGTATATTCGAATGAACTCCTTGGATAATTCGAATTGCTCACTCATTGTGACAGTATTGTATTTTAATTCTACCATTCTAGATTATAGAGCACTGATGCATCTCTCTTACATAGTTTTTACTCCAATTTGTTTTACATCATTGTGATTGATTTACTTGTTCAATAGATCTATTGTGACTAATTTTACATGGTATCAGAGCCATTGCAGGGACAAGATCTCTCTCCTACAAGTGTTCTACCTGAAGAATTGAGTGAATTTGCTCAAAATTACTGAAGTTTTGGCATGCAAAATCTCATGTGCATTCGCTCATGTGCATGCAAGGCTGAAAAATACTCTCCAATCCACTCCAGAAGCCTGAGTTTTCCACAGAATTCCTGGATTTGATACATTGTATCATTCAAGCTTGCTTGATCTCCAATCCTAGCTGTGATGCAAGTCTAAAAGGGTGGATTGTTCAACCTTATTGTTCTTGTTTTGATTGTGATTTGTAGTTTTATCATCTCCATTAAGTGCAATCGCTATCTTTGAGATGGGTTCTTATTCTTCTAAGCTACTCACTCCTTTCAATTATTTTGAATGGAAGAATCACATTGAGATTATGTTGCGCTCAAGAGGGTACTACAGAGTCACCATGGGCCTCAAAGTTGAGCCCAATACACTCATTGAAAAATCAAAGCACTTCAACAAGTTGGATGAAGCATATGGTCTTCTTTGCCTCAACATTTCCAAGGATATTCACTTTCACCTCAGTGGATTGACTACTCCAAAGGCATTATGGGAGAAACTCGAGAAACTTTTTGGGAATCAAGATGACATGCAGTCTTTTCAATTGGAAAATGAATTGATTGCCTTGAATCCTGAGAATTTCGAGACCATCAATGACTTTTTCACACGATTCAAGCATTTGTCTATGCAGTTGAAGAACAGTGGAGTTGTTAAAGAGGATAAGCAATTGATCCTCTCCATTCTTTCAAATCTTGTTAAATATTTCTCGGTATTTGTCTCTACTTTGAATTTCGGTAGGCTAACTACCCCAAATTGGAAGATGCCTACCTTGAATGCCTTCATTGAGTCTGTTACCAAAGAGCATGATAAGCTAATTCAAATGGGGTCCATAAGCTCCAAAGATTCAATCGTCTTTGTTCAAGGATCCAAGAATTCAAATGGGAAAGGAAAGCAAAAGAAAGAGAAGCCCAAATTTGAACCTAACATGCAAAGAGAGAAAAGCAAATAATCAGATGCACCATCCGGTTCAAGGAACAAGCAAAAGGGTAAAGAGGGTAAGGAAAAATATAAATGTTCATATTGCAATCGTGGCTTTCATCTTGAAAGTTCATGCATGAATTAAAAAATAGATGAAATGGCCCTCCTTTTTTAAAATAATAGCATATGTCTTCCCGACGGTGCACGGAAGAAGGATAGAAATGATGATCATGAAAGAGGTCAAGCACTCATGGCAACTCTTTCGAAACCCACCACCCTACTGATAGATTCCAGTGCCTCGAATCATATGGCTGCAAATATTGACTCCTTCTCTTCATTCAATTCAAACAACTCCATCCCCATCCATTTGGGAGATGACTCAAAAATTTCTTCAAAGGGTAAAGGTACCATCCATTTAGACCATGGAATTTTTTAGAATGTTCTCTATGTGCCTTCCTTGGCTTCAAATCTACTTTCTGTGTATCAAATGACACACACTGGTGCACCGAAGCAAGTTACATTCAGCCCTAACAAAGTTGAAATTTCTAATATTGAAATTGGAAGACTTATTGCAGTTGGAAAGGAAAACCACACTGCAAAATACTATGAGTTTTCACACTTTATGCTGCTTGAAAAGACCACTGCTCTTCTCACACATAGAAATGAGGTTAGTAGGCTTTGGCATGAAAGGTTTCTACACCTTAGTTACAAGTATTTTTTGCTGTTACAAAACAAATCCATGGTTGATGGTCTTCCGCAACTCCGTTCCTCGAAGGGAATTTGCCCCGATTGAATTGTTGGGAAACACCCTAAGCACAAGTTTGACCGCGGCAAAGCTAGCAAAGATTCTACAATTTTGGGTCTCATACATTCTGATATCAGTGGTCTGCTACCAAATATGTCCATGAATGGTTCAAGGTATGTTTTGACATTCATCGATGACTTCTCCCGCTTTAGTTGGGTATTTTTTCTCAAAAACAAGTCAGAAGTGCTTGGAAACTTCAAGGATTTTAAAGATTTTGTTGAGACCGCCACTGAGATCAAGATCAAATCTCTTAGATTTGATAATGGAGGAGAATATATCAAGACTGAGTTGCTGCAACTTTGTGCCAAAGGTGGAATTCAGATCCAACATATAGTTCCCTACACACCCTAGTAGAACGGTGTAGCAGAAAGGAAGAATCGGTCACTGAAAGAGATGGCTACCTGTATGCTTGAGTCAAAAGGTTTGGATGCAAATATTTGGGCTGAATCCATGAATGTTTCTGCATACATTCAGAACTGATTTCCACATTCATCCATGAAAGGTAAAACTCCTTTCGAATCTTTCACTGGTCGCAAACCGGATGTGTCCAATTTGAGGGTTTTTGGCTCCACTGCATGGGCTAGAATTCCTTTTGATAAGAGAAAGGATTTGGATCCACAAAGTATTGAATGCATCCTAATAGGATATGGAGAAGAATCAAAATCATATGGACTCATGAATACCAGATCCAAAAATATATTCATAGAGCAAAGTGTGAAGTTTGAAGAACCGTTTCCAGATCTAAAACTAGTCGAGGAAAACACTGTCGATCCGCATCCTCCAAAAGAAGAAGATTCAAGAGAATATGAAGAAAACATTGGATCTGATATTTTATCAGACTTTGATGGCCATGACATATCAGGTTCATAATTTGACCATAATGATCCTCCTCAGTTATCAAAGTGGGCCCAAAACACTCTACAAACTGCTGCTCCAAACATTGGAAATCCTGCTGATCCAAGGAGAACAAGAGCAGACTTTCATAAAGTAGGTATGGCTCTTTCATTTTCTGATCCATTATTATCTAAGAAATTTTATTTGATGATTGGTTCATATCCCAAATCATACTATCATTCCCACCAAGATCTACGATGGCAAACCATCATGGATGAAGAGTACAGTTCTCTTCAAAAGAACAATACATGGGAGCTAGTTTCTCTTCCACCTGGAAGAAAATTGGTCCAATGTAAGTGGGTCTACCGCAAAAAGGTTGCATATGATGGTTCTATAAACAAATACAAATCTAGGATGGTGGAAAAAGGTTTCTCCCAAGTCCAAGGAGTGGACTACACTGAGACCTTTGCAACGGTTGTAAAGATGGATTCCATCCACCTAGTTTTGGCCATTTCTGCATCCAAGCACTGGGAAGTGCACCATATGGATGTGAAGAGTGTTTTTTTACATGGAGACCTTGATGAAAAAGTATATATGAAGCAACCAAAATGATACATATCAGATCCATCATTAGTTTGCAGGTTGAAGATATCTTTGTATGGATTGAAATAGGCCCCAAGAGCTTAGTACGCAAAGATGGACTCCTTCCTTCTTTCTCAGAATTTTAAAAGATAAAAATATGATCCGAATGTATACCTATAGAAATTTAAAGGTAATTTGCAGATTGTTGTTCTTTATGTTGATGATCTTCTCATTACTGGTAGCACTCTCCTTACAATCAACAAGCTAAAAACCGCTTTAAATCTAGCTTTTGACATGAGCAATTTGGGCTTGCTTAAGCAATTTTTGGGCTTGGAAATAGCTCAAAAATTTGATGGGATCACATTATCTCAGCAAAAGAATGCTTCATACCTGTTATTAAAGTTTAATATTGCAGAATGTAACTCTGCTCTATTTGCATTCCTCTCAGGAATCAGTCTTGAGGAAGGAAATTCCACACCGCTTGCAGATTGCACTATGTATCAACAGTTGATTGGTTCACTACTCTACTTGACACACTCAAGGCCTGATATTTCATATTTCGTGAGTGCTATATTAAGGTATATGCAGCAGCCCCATGAGCTTCATTGGTGGGAATCCAAGCAGATCTTACAGTATGTGCAAGGTACGAGACATTTTGGAATACATTATGCTACAGATTCTGAGCTAGATTTCATTGGTTTTACTGATTCAGATTGGGAGGGTGAAAGCATAGATCGAAAGTCCACTTCCAGATATGTTTTCATGATTAGACATGGCCCTATTTTTTGGTCAAGCAAAAATCAGGCAGCCATTTCACTTTCTTCAGCAGAGGTAGAGTATCGAGGAGCAGTCAATGCCTACATTCAGATAGTTTGGTTGCAAGGTATTCTTTCCGAGTTTGATTTTGGTAGCACTACTTCGACTGTCCTATTTTGTGACAATCAAAGTGCTATTAAGATATCCACAGATCCAGTTCAAAGGCAGAGGACCAAGCACATTGAGATTCATATGCACTACATCCAAGAGTTGGTGCATGGTTGTACCATCATTCTGCAATATTTCCCTACTGATGAGGAAATTGCAGACATCTTCACCAAGAGCTTCACTGAGAAGAAGTTCTCTTACCTCCATTCACTGTTGGGGGTGAGTTCCATTATGGTGGAGACAAATTAAATCCATTTTTATGTTTATCTTGAGGGGGGGATTTCTTCCCATTAGGTTTTCCCTCTTTCCTCACTTATCTTATTTTCAACATTTTTTGGATTATTGTATTGGGGTGACCTTTGGTCTTAGTAACTAGGGCCCTACTTTATTTTTACATCATAGTATAGCCTGAGGGGGCGTGTTAGGATATCTCATCATTCAGTGTGTACTTTGCATGCACTTTGCATGCATGCATGCATCCGCATGCTGTCGAGTCACCAATTTGATGCCTCCGGCACCTAGTCCCTAGTCTGCTAGCACCCGGGAGCCACTTTCCACTATGTTTCAGCCCTCCTAATCAGGGAGGCGCTCACTTCTCACCCACCACTTGAGAAGGGTGCCTTTTCTCACCTACCAGTCCAGTTCACTTCAATTAGTCAGTTGTATTTCCTTGATTTGAGGCTAGACTAACTCCTCAATCCTGTTATCACTTCGATTGACCTCCAATGAGACTTGACTACCTATTCTGAGTGTAGTTAACTCCTCATGCGCCCTACACTAAGCCTCCATCCCTACATTAGTGCCACTTACAATCAAGTACACTTCTTACACTCAGTTAGACTCAGTTTGACACCTGTCTGACAATGACTTGTGCATTGATGACCACCACTGATTGATGATGAGGACTCCTAGTTGGAGCCAAGCTACACCATGCAGTATATTTGAATGACCTCCTTGACTAATTCGAATTGCTCACTCATTGTGATAGTATTGTATTGTAATTATACCATTTTGGATTATAGAGCACTGATGCATCTCTCTTGCACAGTTTTTACTCCAATTTGTTTTACATCATTGTGATTGATTTACTTGTTCAATAGATCTGTTGTGACTAATTTTACATTTAGATATTGCATTAGTTTGATATTTGAGTTTGATGAAGTTTTGTTTTCACTTTTGCATGCTTAGAATTATAATATAAATATTGTAAATAATCTTAGTCTTTGGGTTTGTTTGCTTATATTAGTTTAACATTTTAATGTTTAAATTAAGCTTATTTCAATCTTTTAAATATTCATTGTCATGTTTTGACTTTCATTAAATTAAATTTAGTATTTTATTAAATCCATATATTTTTACACAATTTGATTTTATGAAAATTAAAAAGACACAAATCTTTTAGTTTATATGAGTTATAATTTCTCTAATTTCCATGAGTTTTTGTTTTGTAATTATTTGGAAATTAGTGGGATTAAAGTTCAATATTCACCACTGTAAAATTAGTTTGATCATGGATAAATCTTTCATTCTCAATACGCTAATTTGATCTTGAAAATATAATTTATATTTTTTCTCTTTTGAAATTTAAAAGGATTTTCATTTATTATTGTGCAAAAGGAAATATTATTATTATTTTCTTGTTATTCTATTCTTGGAAAATGATTATGTTAGAAACATATTTATGGAATTCATTAACACTCCTATATTATAGGAGGGATTCTTTCCTTATATACTTAACTTGTTTCCAACATTTATTTTCTTAAGAATTATATTGGATATTCTTTCACCTTGTAAATATTTATAGATTTTTAATCTTTTCTCCATTATTGTTTTATTTTAATCTACTTCATTCAATATTGAAAAAAAAAAAAAAATGCATGTTTACAAGCTTTTAGATCATTTTTTTACATTTTTGCCTATTACGAAAACTTTAATTTTTATTAAATTTTTATGTTTCTACAACCCGCAATCCGCATTTAAATTTGGTGATTAAATTTTTAATCTTTCTGCAACCCGCAATCATTGTAGAAGTATGATAACTATTTAATAAATTAATAAAATTAGATTTAGGAAAATTATTGCGGATTGCGGAAACTATATAATTTCTAAAAAACATTTCCACATTTCCGCAATCAGCATTTGTAAAATAAAATGGTTATTTTTTTAATTTTCATTTCCGATTTCCACAATTTTGGATATTCCGCAATTTTAGAAAATGCGGATTGCCGAAGCCATTTTTTTCAAATTTTCATTTCTGCATTCTACAACCCGATTTTTCGAGCCATAAGTTTTTCTTATGCTATGTTTTAATTTAATTTTGGGTCCGTAAATCTTTGTAATTTCATTTTTTACATAAAGTTTTTAATTTTGGTTTTGATTTTGTTTTTTGATTTTGATTTGTTTAAAATTTCTAATTTTCCTCCCCAACATGTGATTTTCGATATTTTGGGAATATTTATTTTGGTTTTGATTTGTTTTGGTTTTATTCTTTTGGAAAATAATTAATATGGATAATGGATTTAATAGTTAGATCAATGGTCACAAATCACCCAACAATGAAATCAACGGTTGTTGAGCCTTAACTTCCGGGAGCAATATCTTGAGATTTATGAATCCAAATCAAGCCCGAGATAGCTCATTGAAAAGCTGGAAGGATGAGGAATGATTTGGGAAGATTATGTTTTCCAATTGAATAGCTTAACAACCCCGAAAATATGTTTGAATAGTCAATTTCAGATTTAGATTAGATTTATCTATTTTCATTATATTTTGGTTTGCAAATAGATTTTTATTAATTTGGATTTCTTTCATAGCTATAGAATGATGTTTTAATTTCTATTTTGAATTGTATAGGTGTGGATTTGTATTTGGAGTCAAATTGAAGAAATTACATCCCAAATTTGGAGCGATCAAAACATGCCAAATGGAAAGCAACGATCTTTGGACATGATTTCTGGAGTAATTAAGATGAATCTGGAAAATACGAGACATAGATTTTGTGCAAAATATGCCCTATTAGATTTTCAGTGTGCAGAATCCTCATACATTTCTTCATTTGGGAGATACAACTAGTTTTTCAAAATGGAATTTCCCAAACTTTTCTCATGGACGGATTTGCTATGTGGAACAACTCAGCTAATTAGCTCAGCAATTGGGGAAATTGATCTTATCTTCTCCTGACATTTAATTTGTATAAATACCTACCTTCTATGATCTTTGAGTGGGGGGGATATCAGGAGAAACAAATTTATTTCTTTCTCTGTAATATAGAATTGTTATGCATTTTTATGCATATAGTTTATTATTCAGATCAGTGGATGACATTCTCTGATTTCTCAGCAAGCTACTTCATTGGATTTGGAGATCTTCTGTAAGGTTTTCATCAACTTATTTAATATATTGATTTTGGTTTGTTTTCTACAATTTATTTTTAGAATATACTGATTTTCATCTGATATTCACATTTTTTGCCTATGTTTAGCCCTCAAAAGTTATTTTCAATTGCAACATAAATCATTTTCAATCTGTGATGAGCAGAATTCTGGATGTGTCCTGATTTTTGTTCCTTGCATAACCTTTAATATTTTCTAACACACCAATTGATATAAATCTGATTTGTCAGCTTGATAATCAATTGAATACTAATTAAAACTAATATTTTTTCCTTGTTGATCAGTTTATGAAGAAGCATTTTTTCTTTCATTTCGTTAGTTCTATTAGATGATTATTTTTATCATTTATCATAGATCTACAGAATGACATGAACTGATTATCAAAATCACATTTAATAAATTACACGTCAAGTCAGGTTTTCATTTAGGATTTAGTTTCAGACATAATTCAAAGTCTCATCTTTGAGGAGCAACTATCGCTTAGCGGCTAACGCAGTTGTAAAACCCGTCAGAGTTAGTTATACCAAACAACTTGAGGATAGGGTAATCCTTGCGTAGGATTATTCGAAGCCTTCGGCTGGGCTATCTCCCTTACATTGTTTCCTGGGGTACTTCCAGCACATCTGAGGCTTCAACAAGCACCTAAATGCTGGAGAAATTCTGCTAGAGTTTAAATCCCTTCATCCATTAGAGGCAAGATTGGATCTTTGAGGCAAAGACTACTCGGAAGAAATTGCAACATCAATGCAATGGTTGTAATCTCCTCTTATTTATATTCATTAATACATAAATATATGCTCTTTACATAAAGGTTTATCGTGCATTATATATATTTAGAACTTGTTTCCTTGACTGGTTGTTTAGATTATTCAATATTACTTGTTTCTTTCACTTGTGTTTCCTCTTGTTTGTTGAATATGGTTTTGCAGTTGAAGATCAAAGGCTACATAAAGCAAGGAGAGATCACTACAATCACAAGGTGAGTAACGTAAATAATCCTTGTACTTTGATTAATCTAGGAAAGTGTTTACATTCCGTTGTCTTTTGTTCTAGATCTACACACTTTAGACTAGAGATCTTTTTCCTTTTCCGCATAGACGAAGTGTCTAGAAACATAATTCCCACAAGACGATCATTCATTATGTGGTGTTGTCACTATAAAATTAGGATGTTGAGTATCTTGCAGCATTATAGGCTCCACAACAATAATTGTTGATAGAGAATCTTGTGTGGGAGGCACAACTAGCATTGTCGCTTATGTAGTGACCACATTGATAAATACTACTTCAAGGGTTGAGGGAGGGTCCTCAATTGTCACTTGAGTGACATAAATGGTTTTCAAAGCATCATGAAATCAAGGGATATTGGGGAAATGGTGTGTGTAGTGCCCATACTAAGAACACATGGCACATGAATGATTCATACGTAGTGTCTTGGACTTAGGTGTGGGCGAGGAAGAAGTTCCCCCTTGTATAGTTGGCGGAGCATGGGTTATTCTAACTAGAGTGTTAAGCAAGTTTCTTAGCTCTAGAAAGGTGGGACATAGGGTTTTCACATGGCCTTGTTTCCCGCAAAGAAAACACGGTGGCATGACCCTTTGGCTGGGAGTATTGGTCATTACTGGGGCTTTTAACCATTATTGGTTGATGCCCCCAATGAGTCAAATGTGGGGTTTGGTACGAGGGGACCTTTCAAATTTTGTTGCTTGGTTCCCCCATTGGTGGTCTTTATGATGACCGGCTATGGTTTAGTAACGAATTTCATAGGTTGGGTTGTCGTAACTGAATATGTTACGAGATTTGTAGGCATAGAAACCAAAATAGGGACAAACTCATAGTGAGCAATAGGTTTGGAAGCCATTTATGGGTAGGGTGGTGTAAGGTACCATACTAAGATGCCCAAAGTGAGCCCAGGTAGAGTTAATTGAACCACAATCGGTGTCCCTTGTACTCTTGTGGGATGGTACAAGAATGGGATTTGGAAAATTGGGGGGATTGATGAACTCAACATTTGTTCAATGCCATGGCTCAATGGTGGTGCTAATGATGGTGTTGAGGTGGAGTCGACTCTATTTTTGGTGGTGAAAATTATGCACATTAGGCCATCAGTTGTTTTGGGGATCTTGGGTGGTGGTCCCAAATATATTCCTAACAAATTGGAGTCCTTATACATGCAGGGGGGGATTTCAACATACGGTTGATCAGCGCCAATGATAGTTGGTAGGAATTTATCAAGGTTTCTTATGGTGTTGGGATCATAGTATTTAATATGGTCAAGGGTGGCGACCTTCCCATTTAAGGAAAAAATAATTATATGGAAGGCCAAGGAGGTGACATCCTTCATGGAATACATGTAACTATTCCCCAAGAATATGTTCTAGTCGAGTTTTGGGTCGACTACCTCGATGTATATCATAACCATATTCCCCCCCAGCTCAATGGGGACATTTTGGTATAATCCTCTTGGTTGGGATGGTCTCCCACAATATGTGCGAAGAGCGATAGATGAGGAGACCAGCTCTGGTGGCCCTAATTGTTTCTAGACTTTAGAGGAAATTACGTGAGTGGATGTGTCTTCATCAGTGACTGGGACTTGAAATGAGACTGACGAGGGTAGTCGCGATTCACCTTTTCCAAGATCAAATTTCGTGAGATGCGAGTCAAAAGGATTGATAGCATTGAGGGCATTGAGTAATGAATTTCACTGGGTTGGGAATGACTGTAGCAGCTCTAACGTGGACATGGATGAAACTGATTAAGGCAAGTCATCCACAATACTATAATTGTGGAAAGATTTCATGTGGGGGTTATTAGGGGTACATCAAAGTGGAACTTTGGGAATCCACGAGATTTGTTTGACACTTGGGCATGGTATTTCAAGAAGGACCGCTGAGGGGATAAGAACATCTTCCACTTGGGTATTTTTAGGCCTATCATAACCCATGGCTCAGTTCTGAAGATAAACATCCAACGTGTAGATATTTTTAAAAGAGCCATCAGTACCGGAGGGGAGAGGATCATGCTATTGTGTAACTGCCCCTTGGTTTGCAAAGGGTTTTTGTAATAGGACGGTTAAGGGTTGGGGAGGGTTTGTGTCCTGAGGGGGATTTGTCACCATCCTCTTTTTGGATTCCATTAATTGTTGGAAGTTAGGGATAAGAGGGCAATGATGGTTGCAATGACCACATCTACCACAAATGGAGCAATAGTAATTGGTCCTTAGGTTAGCATTCTTCCCTTATTTGGGGGGATTATTAGTCCTCGTGTTTTGATTATCAATATTCTAGTTTTGCTGGGGAGGGGAGTTTACCCCTTGCCCCAACTTGTGAGTATTTTGATCACAGAAGATCTAGGAGCTATGGAGAACCTCACAAAATCGAATTAATTTGCAAAACTAGTGGAAAAACTTGAAAAAGGAGATAATTTTACACACAATGTGAGATGAACATTTTCATTAACTGACTGTCTAACATGTAAAAATGTTAAGAACATGTTTTTATTACATCCATGAGAAATTCGAGAGCATTAGTGAGCTCTAGATGAGTGTACAAGTCAAAATTTCCAAATGGGCCTCAATCCCCCCCTAGGTGGGTCCAACTCAATCCCAATCATCCCAAACAGTCACAAATTCAGGTGTGAAGGTGGCTGAAGCATGCTGGGTCATTAATGAGGCCAAGGAAGGCATGGGTGAGCAAGTAGATGAGTTTGGGAGGACCAAGGGAGCAATAAATGCTCCAAATCTAGCCAAAATTGGGCAAAATCCACCCTAGCGCCCCTAGTCAACTGAAATTCCCCAAATCAAGGAGAGAGGGCGCTCCAACAATTAATGAGGGTGCACTTGTGGACAAAACAGGAGGCTGAGTGAACTAGTTTGCTTGGAAGTGGGTGTGAACACTCTCAAAAGTGGGTATTTGACCAACTATAGTCACCTAGTCCAAACTATGGTGTAATTAAGCACATGAGCAATAAAAATTTGATATGGTTATGGACTATGGTACTAAGTGTGGATTACTGTTCTAACACCCCCCCTTAACCAGAACTTAGTACAACTCATGAAAGATAAGCGGGAGGCCTTGGAAACAAAGGCTCAAGTCACCTCATTACAAACAGAAATTTTTATTTGTCCATATGAACCGAGGACAAGAAGTAAAACCACATGGGATAAAAACTTCCCTCTAAAATGGACATGGGGCTGAACCTGCAATTAAATTGCAGCAATCACCATCCATCACTCACTCCAAGCAAATCTCTCAAGTGAGTGAAGGTCTTCTCAGTAAAGCACTTGGTGAAAATATCTGCAGTTTGCTCGGTGGATGGGCAATACTGCAATGAAATCACCCTGTCATGCACCAAGCCCCGAATGTAGTGCATGTGGATTTCAATGTGCTTTGTTCTTTGCCTCTGTACTAGATCAGTAGATATCTTGATGGCACTTTGATTATCCACCCAAATATTGGTTGGAGAATCAATAGCAACACCAAACTCCCAAAGAATGCCTTGCAACCAAACACACTGTGTGGCTGCGTTCACTGCTGCCCTATACTCGGCCTCTGCTGATGAAAGAGAAATGGTATGTTGTTTCTTACTTGACCAAAAAATGGGACCTTCAGCAAACATAAACACAAAACCTGAAGTGGACTTTCTATCGATGGGATCTCCCGCCCAATCGGAATCAGAAAATCCAGCTAGTTGTAGTGAAGAACCAGCTGCATAGTGTACCCCAAGGCTCTTTGTTCCTTGGACATATTGAAGGATCCTTTTGGCTGCCTTCCAATGGATATCATGTGGCTACTGCATATACCTTGCTACAGCACTTACAGCATAAGACAAATCAGGTCTTGTATGTGTAAGGTACAACAAACTTTCGACTAGCTTCCTGTAGAGTGTGCAATCCACCAATGGAGAGTCTTCAAATTCACCTAGTTTTATGCCTGAAAGGAATGGGCACTTGGCTGCCTTACATTCAGTCATTTTAAACTTGAATAACAGGTCTGAAGCATACTTAGGTTGACTCAGCAATATACCTCTCTCATATTGCTCAATTTCCAAACCCAAAAATTGCCTTAGCAATCCTAGGTCGCTCATGGCAAATTCACTGTGCAAAGAAGCTTTAATTGAGCCAATTTGTTTGTTGCAGCTCCCTGTAATTAAAAGATCATCAACATACAGTACAATGACCTGCAAATTATCATCACATTGCTGCAAATAAACATTTGGATCAGACTTGCATCGACAGAAACCAATTGAGAGCAAAAAAGCATCCATTTTGGCATACCAAGCCCTGGGGGCTTGCTTGAGTCCATAGAGTGACTTATTCAACCTGCAAACAAGTGTGGGATCCTCTTGGAATCCTTCAGGTTGCTGCATATATATCTCTTCCTGTAGCTCACCATGCAAGAATGCACTTTTAACATCCATGTGGTGAACTTCCCAACCCTTACTAGCTGCCATGGCTAGAGCTAGTCTAATTGAGTCCATCTTTGCAACCGGTGCAAAGGTCTCTGTATAATCCACACCATGGATTTGTAAGTAGCCCTTATCCACTAAACTATCCTTATACTTCATATTAGAACCATCAGCAATAGGTTTGGTTCGAAAAATCCACTTACATTGCACAAGTTTCCTCTTGGGAGGAAGAGGCACCAAATCCCATGTTTTGTTCTCTTGGAGAGATTGGAATTCTTCTTGCATTGCCGCTCTCCACCTTGGATCATGATGAGCTTCCTGATATGATGTTGGATCAAATCCAATCATCATATAACAGTGATCAGCAAGTTCACTTTCATTTGCAGAGGAAGCATTGATTGTTTGAGATCTAGTCTTCCTAGGCTCTTGGGGATTGCCTGCCAATTCACCTGCAGCTTGTATGATTTTTTCAGCCCACTTGGGCCTTGATGGTGACTCAAGTACAGAAATGTCATCTTCAGCAATGTCATCTTCAACAATATCATAAAAATCAGAAGTGGAATCATCACTAATTTCATTAAGGTGTGGAGGAGAAGAGCTTTCCCCCGGTGCAAGCTCAAAATCTGGAATTGGTTCTTCTTCGAATTGCACACTTCTCTCAATGAAATTTTTGAGTGTGGATGTGTCAAAGAGCTTGTAGCCCTTTGTGTCCTCGCCATATCCAACCATGATACATTCTCTGCTCTGTGGCTCCAAAGCCTTCCTCTTTTCTGATGGAATTCGAACCCATGCTCCAGACCCAAAAATCCTGAAATTTGACACATTTGGTTTTTGGCCAAACCATGCCTCATAGGGGGTTTTTCCTTTGACTGATTTGTGAAAGGCTCTGTTCTGAATATGAGCAGCACAATTGATGGCTTCATCCCATATCTTAGGGCTTAGATCCCTAGCTTCAATCATGCAAGTGGCCATCTCTTTGAGAGATCTATTTTTCCTCTATGCCACACCATTTTGCTGAGGTGTGTAGGGGATTGAATGTTGCATTTGGATGACACATTCCTCACAAAGATGCTGAATGTTGTTATTCACATACTCCTTTCCATTATCAATCCTAAGGATCTTTATCTTATGACCACTATGATTCTCCACTAAGGCCTTCCAAATCTTCAATTTCTCAAACACTTCTGACTTCAATTTAAGGAAGTAAACCCAGCAAAATCGAGAGTAGTCATCTATGAATGTGAGTACATACCTTGATCCACCATATGATGGAGTGGGAAGAGGACCAATGAGGTCTGAATGTACCAATCCAATTGGTTGAGTGGCTCTCCTTGCCATTCCCTTCTCATAGCTGCGCTCAGGATGCTTTCCAACTACACAGCCAATGCATGCACCATTTGAAGATCTGATTTCTGGAAGCCCTTCCACCATCTCGTCCTTGTGCAATGTCTGGAGATATGTGTAGTTCATGTGGCCAAATATTTCATGACACAACTTGTAGGTCTCGTTGGCATGAGAGACAAGAGCATGGTCACTAGAGTGTGGAATGAAATTGGAGAATTTGTACATTCTCTCTTCATGATCAGCATACCCTACAGCCACAACTTGATTTGAAGAAATTTCTGAGATTTCTACCAAATTTGGAGTAAATGTTACTCTCTTGGATTCTCCTGTATGGGTCATTTGATAAACTGATAGAAAATTTGCAGCCAATGAAGGTACATAGAGCACATCATTGAAATAGCCATGCTCCATGTCAGTCCTACCAATCCCCTTGGTCTGGATTTCTGAATCATCTCCCATTCAAACTGTTGGGCCACCATTCGAATGCATAGAGGAGAAGAGCTCTCTGGATGAAACCATATGTCTGGAAGCTCCTGAATCAATGATAAAGGATGAGGGATTCGAAGTACCTGCTACCAAAGCATGACACTTCTCCTTATTGTCAGGATTTGAGGTGCTCTATTTCTTCCTTGCGCCCTCAAGGATTGGGATGTTGTTCTTCTCCAGCAGCTGTTCCATTGAGTCAATGGCTTTCTTCATGCATGAGCTCTCTGGATGCCATCCCCTATGACAATAGGTGCATTTGGTATTTTCCTTTCCCTTCTTCTCCTTCTCCTTTGATAGATTCGAACCCCCATCTGCAGACTTGGTCTTGTCAGACTTCCTCTTCTCTTGCTGCTTCGAATTCTTGGCTTTCTGCTTGCCTTTGTTGGCATTTGAAACACCCATTGCCAGTGCTTGGTCCTTTGATTTTATGGTACCCATCTGAACTAGTTTGTCCTGCTCCTGAGTGAGACACTCCATGAAGGTATCTAGTGATGGCATTTGCCAATTTCGAAGGGTCATTTTGGCTGAGTGAAATGTGCTAACAAATACAGAGAATTCTGGGCCTAGCTTCGAAAGGATGGACAGAATCAGTTGTTCCTCCTTCTTAACAATTCCACATTGTTGCAGTTGAAGCACTAGAGACTTGAACTTCATGAAGAACTCCTGGATGGTTTCAAAATGCACTGGGCTCAAGCTAATGAGCTCATTTTCAAGCTGGTGGCCTCTCAGTTCATCAGTTTTCCCAAAGAGTGATTCTAGCTTCACCCATACTTTGTTGGGGGTTGTCAAACTGTCTGTATGAAACAAGAGTTCCCTTGAAATGCTCAGGCATAGCAATCCATAAGCTTCATCAAGTCGATTGTAGTACTTTGCTTTCTCCACAACAGAATTTGGCTCCACTTCTGTGCCCATGGTTATTCTATAGAGACCCTTAGATCTCAGCTTGATAACCATCTCAGCCTTCCAATCAAAGAAATTGAAGGGTGTGAGTAACATTTGGTTTGCTTCCATGACTTCTACATTAATGGTGAGAAAACTACTGAAACACCTGCAAAAAACACTCAATTTTTATCCGGAAATCCTCTCTAGAATGCAGTTCAATGCTCAATATTGACCTGCAACTCACTAAATCCATGATGGATCTGATACCATGTGAGTATTTTGATCACAGAAGATCTAGGAGCTATGGACAACCTCACAAAATTGAATTAATTTGCAAAACTAGTGGAAAAACTTGAAAAAGGAGATAATTTTACACACAATGTGAGCTGAACATTTTCATTAACTGACTGTCTAACATGTAAAAATGTTAAGAACAGGTCTTTATTACATCCATGATAAATTCGAGAGCATTAGTGAGCTCTAGATGAGTGTACAAGTCAAAATTGCCAAATGGGCCTCAATCCCCCCTAGGTGGGTCCAACTCAATCCCAATCATCCCAAACAGTCACGAATTCAGGTGTGAAGTTGGCTGAAGCATGTTGGGTCATTAATGAGGCTAAGGCAGGCATGGGTGAGCAAGTAGAGGAGTTTGGGAGGACCAAGGGAGCAATAAATGCTCCAAATCTAGCCAAAATTGGGCAAAATCCACCCTAGCGCCCCTAGTCAACTAAAATTCCCCAAATCAAGGAGAGAGGGCACTCCAGCAATTAATGAGGGTGCACTTGTGGACAAAACAGGAGGCTGGGTGAACTGGTTTGCTTGGAAGTGGGTGTGAACACTCTCAAAAGTGGGTATTTGACCAACTATAGTCACCTAGTCCAAACTATGGTGTAATTAAACACATGAGCAATAAAAATTTGATATGGTTATGGACTATGGTACTAAGTGTGGATTACTATTCTAACACGACTGCTTCTTTTGCTTGTTCTTCCCTTTCTTCTTCCCCTGAGCTTCAGGATTTTGGGGGTTTGTGGTGTTCAATTTCTCAAGTTGTTGAGCTTGTTGAGTGTAATAAGGCTGAACCAATTTCACCCCCATGTGAGTTGTTGGCTGCTGACCAATCGGGCATGGGAATGGGTAATAAGGGTTATATATCGGGGCTGGGATAAATGTTTTTTTCTCTCCATAATATGTGGACATAGGAACAACTTGTTCCATTTGCAGTGTAGGAACCGTTGTCGTAAGGATAACATTTGGATAATTAGGACTATAGGGTCCATACTATAACTGACCAACTGATGGGGTTGGTACCGATGTAGGGGGTACCAATGCAACTGGAAAGGAAGGGTATTCTAGAGCTATGTTAAATGGACTCAAATTGGTAGGAGGAACCTTTCCTAAGTGGTAAATGTACCCAATAATACCATTCATTGAATGTGACCAGCTCGCAGGTGTAGGATCCAACGACAAATGCCGAGGGGAATCAGGGAGGATAGCATAGAGGTAGCCAGAGTATGCATATATGAGATCTAAATGTTGGTATTTCATAATAGCCTCTGCCTTGCTTTGCAACATGGATGCGGTGACATATTTAGCTATGGCGTGTCAGAGATATTTCATAAACCAATCCAACAAAAAGGGTGGTTGTATTTCGATATTGCACAATGTACTGTGTCTACGCCATTCATGGATGTGGTCTGCAATGTGGGTAGATGTATTTTGTCAAAACTCCACGAGAATTTCAAGACCAAGGTCATGTCGAATTGGAAGTTGGAAATAAGAGAGAAATGTGGTGGCCAGTGTGGCAAAGGTGGCATGGGTCGCTCTCGGTAGATTTACATAGCATTTGTTGTCGTTTCAGTGAGGGTACGCTAAAAGAGGTGGATCCTCACAGGATCATCCACTATGATGTTAGAAGAACACCATAAGTGGAAAGGCATCACATGGTTAGCGGGATCATCCCCTTGCTTTCCTTTGAATTTAGGAATGTCATAGGGGATTTTATATTGCATAGCCTACCATGTTGGGGCATGTGCAATGGGTTCATTGATTAGTTTGTTCAAATCGGGGAGATTTAAACTTTCCATGAAAGGTAGGGTAGGAGTATTTGGCCCTTGCATTGTGTGTTGGGTGTGGTTTTCACTAGGGGAATACCGAGGTGGTGTTGAAAACATTAAGTGACCTCCTATGTGAGAGGAGGATCAAACGGGTCCAAAGGGTCTCCGAGAGGAGAATCCAAAGGGTTTCCTCTTCTGGCGATGGAGGACGTGGATGGATTCTCACTTTCTCTAAGAGGAGAGAATGTCCTAAGAAAATATCAGACTCTCCCAGATGATCCTATCAAAGTGGCCTAGGAGCAGCCACGGCTAGAGTATTTGTCATGTCCCAAAATTGGCATTGGGTCACAATGGCCTAATCACAATGGCCATATTCATTAGTGTTTGTCAAATTGATGCTAAAGGTCAAATAATTGCCAAGGAGGGAAATTACTAGTTTCCTAGGTTTGGGGTGGAAGCTTTGGGATTGTGAATAATGGGGATAATATATGATGTTGGAACATTAGTATGGCATAACTATTTAATAAAGGAGATAGATAAATATATACAAGTGAAAATAAAAGTGGCATTTCATCATGAAGACACATGGAGGAAGTGGGACCCATACATGGCTAGATTTCCCCACTACACTTGGCATCATTCTCTCACCAATTCAAATTCAAGGTTAATGGTAACATACTTGGGGGAGTCCAAAAGGTATTATTCATGGAATGACTCATCCAAGGTCGAAATATAGAGGAAGAGTAACTCCCATGGAAGAGGAAGAGGCAATTTGGAGCAAGTGAGACACTTGGGATAGATTCCCTGGCTCTATGACAACAATGATGAAGATTCTATGACACCTATGACACAAATCAGACCTGAAGGCTGACATATGACATATATGACATGTCAAGGCTAAAAAAAGACTCCATGAGGGTGCTCAAGGGTGTTAGGGCAGCTAAAATGCTTCCACATGTGATTTGGTGGAAGTGGGAGACTATGAATTGTTGTACAAGTGGCGTTCTTTGGAATCTCTTCCCAACTTGAGTTGGAATGAATCTCTTGGAAGGAATTCGACCCATGGAGGACATTAAAACTTTATAAATGTCAATAACAAATAATGAAACCATCTTTTGATCATTTGTAGAATTTGCAATTGCATTTGTGAAGAGGGAGAGCTAGTGGATGACTAGTTTCTTACCTTAGCCAATTTCGAGGGTGAAAGATTCCCATCCAAGTTGGTAATTGGAAAGGCCATTCAGACATTTCATTTGGAGCTTGAATGGATTGTTTATTTGCAAGTGTAAGCTACAGGGCAGCTCATGATTTCTTCTATTGCAGCTCACTCCTTCAACCATTTCCAGTTTTGATGGCATATTCTTGATCCTTGAGGGAGGGAGTTTTTGGTGAGATATTGTACTCTTTAGGGGAGATTCTAATGCCCCATTTATTTTTTAATATGAATTATATACTCTGTTCTTCATCTCCAAAAAATTTCAGGTCAAAATTCCAAGTAGAAATGTATTTTAATGAAAGAACAGTTCCATTTCCCCACTACCTTGTTGTGAATCAATGTAATGCTGATGATTTCAAATGAATGGATGATTATTTGATATATTTTTGATAAATATAATTCCATGGATGTATTATACAAGTTTCATGTACTTTACTTGAGCATTTGAAGTATTTTTACTCAGTTTAATTGCATTGGGAGAAGAAATAGTGCCATTTCCCCAAGGGTCAAATTGGTGATTTTTGCAGTTGAATGGGAGAGGGTTGGAACAGATATAATAATAAATTAATGGTGCACATGATACCTTAATAAAATACATAATACATTCCCTACCTCTATTCAAAAATTTGAGTGGGTTTGGAGGCATTTGGGAAGCCATTTTCAGTACTTACCCCAGGGGGATTTGAACCCCAAATTAATAGTAAAATTGCATACTTAGTCCAGAATCTTAAGAGAGTTTCCAGAGGTCTTTTGGTGGCCATATTTCATCCCTGAACATCATATTCAAGTCCTAATATCATTAATACACATTCATTTAATATTTGAAGGCATTTGGAGTCATTTTGATACCTAGAGACCAATACTAGTCAAAGGGAAATCACTAGTAAAGTTACCTACATTGACCAGAATTGAAAGAGGATTTGCAGAAGTATTTTAAAGGTCCAAAGGCATCCCTGAAATATATATTTATGTTATAATATCATTCATATACCTTCTCAAAATATTTGGGAGCAATTGGAGAAAATTTGGGACCTAGAGATCAAAACTAGTCAAAGGTCGAACTAGGGAAAAAAAGTGAAAAAATGCCATTTTAATAAAATTCCTAACAAGGGACATTACAGTGGTATCAGAGCATGGTCCTTGCACCTTTGTATTAGGTACATACATTCAAGAATAATTGGCATCCATGTCTTACTATTATGATAAATCCTATGAATACAATTCTTATGAGGAATATGCAGATACTTATGAGCAATATGAAGCAGAATGTGAATGGTACGAGCAAGAGGTGCCATCATGCAACACTTCTTACAATTTCAAGAGAAATGAATATTATTCTTATGACTTTAAATCTTATGAATATGAGTGTGTCACACCAACCAAGGATAATTCTATGAGTGAGTTCCAAAGATGGAGAGCAAAATATAAAACCTTGCCCCAACAATATAAAAAATATCAAGAATATCTTGCTTCGAGCAAAAATACACAAAATGCCATGTCTTTTGAGTACTATGCTAAACATGTTTTCGAAAATAGGCCCAAAAATGAAGATGTGGAGTTAGTAAAGAAAGGTTTATGCCCTTCTTGTAAAGAACCTTGGAGTGAGTATCATATATGTGTGCATGAACTTATGTCCCACTTGAGGAGAGCATTTGGGAATTCTTCAAAAGATATTCCAAAGATATTGATCATAAGGAAAACAAGGGGAAAAATGCATCATCTTTATTTATGTTAAATTTTCAGAATTTACTTCAATCTGATCTAGGATCTTAACTGAGAGAACAACATGTACAGCATATCTACAGCATATCAATCATGGAGACAATAATGCAAGCACACAAGAGACACAAAGATTTACTTGGGGAAAACCATAAAGGTGAAAAACCCCAATAACTTCCTCAGAGATAGATAGAGCAATGATACAACCAACCAATAGAGATAGCCATAACCTAGCAGCAATCCTCCTCCTCCATAAGTGCGCCTCTCCTCCTTGAGAGCATGTGTGAGAAGTGAGTGAGTAAATAGAGTGCCTCCCGCACTCTATTTATACTTGACTTGACTTGCCTTTTTACCTAACTCATGTCGGCTCGAACTTAACCACATAACATAATGCTGAGTGGGCCGACCCCCAATAGGGTGGTCTAATAACCCTTTGACCCACATGGCCGACCCCCAATAGGGTGGTCTAATAACCCTTTGACCCACATGACTTATACAGGGCCGACCCCAAACAAGGTGGTCTAATAACCCATTGACCCACATGACTTATACAGGGCCGACCCCAAACAAGGTGGTCTAATAACCCATCAAGTATAAGTTACGACACTTACAATATAAATGACGACACTTCCTTATAGAGGAATAATACCATCTCTATAGGAATACAATATACATATATGTGAAATACATTCCGAAGTTACATATACATCAACACTCCCTCTTAACTAGGAAGGTATTTCTCAGCACAGTTCTTCTAGCACAAGTCATCTTCTCTGGATCATTGTCACTGGATAATCGTCATCGAGTCATCATCATCGTCACTGCTGCTGCTATCTCAATCAATCTCTGAATCTACTCGTCATAGGAAGTTCTACAGAGCCAGTCCTTTTTCATACTGGATGTAGGCCCACCACCTGCAGGTCTTCGTCATCACTGGCCATACTGTGGAATCCTCAGGACTTATTACGTGCATCACAAAACCTCGAAAGAGCATCCCAGGATGTTACGGGTACACAACTCCGACCTGTAGGATCTCCCAGGGCGCTATTACATGTGACCCCACCACAAAACCTCGCAAGAGCATCTCAGGATGTTACGGGTACACAACTCCGACCTGAAATCTCCCAGGGCACAAATTACATGTGGTCCACCACAAAACCTCGCAAGAGCATCTCAGGATGTTACGGGTACACAACTCCGACCTGAAATCTCCCAGGGCAACGAATTACATGTGGTCATGGCAAAACCTCGCAAGAGCATCCCAGGACTGATTACGGGCACACAGCCCAACCTATCGGATCTCCCAGGGAAACGAATTACATGCCATAGGACAAAACCTCGCAAGAGAATCTGCCAGATATCCCAGGGCGCTATTATATGCCATAGGCAAAACCTCGAAAGACTATCTGCAGATCTCCCAGGGCAATGAATTACATGTCCTCCCAGAGCAAAACCTCGAAAGAGCATTTGCCAGATGTCCCAGGGCACCGAATTACATGCCATAGGCAAAACCTCGAAAGACCATCTGCAAATCTCCCAGGGCAACGAATTACATGCTCATCTGCACAACCTGATCCACGGCCATAGAGTATCAACCTGATACTCACCATACATCATCCTGATGTATCCATGATCATCCTGATCATCATCACTGCAACGTCCTGCTGCATGTCATCTGGAGCAACATCCTGAAGCTCGTCATCTATGATCATCCTGATCATCACTGCAACATCCTGCTGCATGATCCACCTGATCATCAATGCATCTACCTGATGCATACCAAGTATCATACATGATCCTCCTGATAATCAATGTATCCACCTGATACAAATACATGATACATATCATCATACATGATCCTCCTGATCATCAATGCATCTACCTGATGCATACCAAGTATCATACATGATCCTCCTGATCATCAATGTATCCACCTGATACAAATACATGATACATATCATCATACATGATCCTCCTGATCATCAATGCATCTACCTGATGCATACCAAGTATCTACCTGATACATATCATCATACATGATCCTCCTGATCATCAATGTATCCACCTGATACAAATACAAATACATGATACATATCACCATACATGATCCACCTGATCATACAATGTATCCACCTGATACATATACAGATACATGGTCCAAGCATCCAACATGATGCATACATACATACATAAAATGATCCAACTGATCATATCCAAGCAGAAACCAGAACATCATCCTGATGCTCATCATCCAGCGCTTACATCCACAGCCATGTGAAGGATCCTCCTTCCAACATGCTTGGAATGGCTTCAGCAAATGTGTCCATCACTTCTTCCTCGAAGTATCCTTGATCTGAAGCACGCCAAGCCTCTCTCTGAAGTACTCGAACTTCACCCTGGCTAGTGGCTTCGTCAGCACATCTGCAATCTGCTCGTCCGTCGCAACATACAGGAGCTTCACAGCTCCTCTCTGCACCATATCCCTGATATAGTGATATTTGATCTCTATGTGTTTCGACCTGTCATGAAACACTGGGTTCTCGGACAGCTTCACACAACTCTGGTTATCACAGAAGATACCAGTAGCCTCCAACGGGAGATCAAATAACTCAGACAGTAGCTTCCGTAGCCATACTGCCTCACAACTAGCTGAACAGGCTGCAACATACTCTGCCTCAGCTGTACTTAGTGCTACGAAGGACTGCTTCCTGCTAAACCAAGAGATCACACCTGATCCCATACTGAAGCAGCACCCAGATGTGCTCTTCCTGTCTGCAGCACTGCCAGCCCAATCTGAATCAACATAACCTTCCAGGTTAAACTTTTGATTCACCTCATACCTGAGCCCATAATCCACTGTACCCTTCAGGTACCTCAGAACATGCTTTACAGTAACCAGGTGAACACTTCTCGGATCCGTCAGGAACTGGCTCAATGTGTTCACAGCAAAGCAAATGTCTGGTCTCGTGTTCGTCAGGTACATCAAGGACCCAATCATCTGACGATACATAGAGACATCAACTGACTCAGATGAAGCATCACATAGAAGCTTCAGATCCGATGCCATAGGTGTGGCCATGGCCTTGCAATCCATCATCCCGAACCTCTTTGGTATCTCTACTGCATACTTCCCTTGTCCAAGGAAGATTCTATCTGCACTTTGCCACACCTCCATGCCAAAAACAAATAGTGCATCATCCCCAAGTTCTTCATCTCGAACTCGGTAGTAAGCTTCCGCTGCGTGTCGGCAATCAATCTATCTTCACCATACCAAGTTCTGGGAGCTTGCTTCAAGCCATACAAGGCTTTCTTCAATCTGCATACATATGACTCCATGTCAGGTCTTGGGACTGCATCCCAAACATCTTCTTCATGATCTACGGATCATGGCATTCCATTTCTTCATCCCAGATCCTGGGAACTTCAATATCTTCAATAGATATCTTTCTTGCTGGAACAAATGTTGTAGTCCTTTTTTAGGAGATGGCATATGATCTTTCCTACACAACAAGTTAAATTGCATGATTAGAAAACATCTTATAGTTTTCAGAACAAATTCTTACACATAAAGAAATATGCCATACAGTCATGCAATTATCTTAGCCAATGCTTCAATACAACATTTATCCATATCCCGTAACTTTCTAGATGCCTTCCAATCTCTACCAGAACATTGTTAAGAGTGTGCACAACTCCCAACATGTCAGCAAAGAGGTTTCATTCTAGATAAGTAGCAATGGAATGTTGTACAGTGCCATAGGCCACTTACCCATGCATATTAGGAGTATACTGTTCATCAATGCAATTATTCTAATATGCATAATACACAACCTAATTCTAGGAACATCAGTATATACATTATTGAACAGTATTATTTAAGAAATGACAATTCAAATACTTATCTTTGTTTGTTCGTTGGGTGGACTCCCTCTGAGTCTTCGCTTCCTTGCAGGAGCTGCTGGAGTCCTAATCTGAAGTAGCGTCTTCTACACCTTTCTGTTGTGGGATGTAGAGAGATGGTCAACTCCCTCTGAATATCTGCATCCTTGCATAAACCACTGGAGTGTACTCCCTCTTGATCTTTGCTTCCTGGATTACCTGTTCTTGAATCTCATATTCATCCTTGGTCCCTATGCATGCTTATTAGTATCATGAATGTGTTATCCTTGTGATCTCATATAAAATCATACATTCATTAGTATACTATTAAAACACAATAATCTCAAGCATGTATAGTCATGATCATTTCAAACAGAAATAATAAACATGAGCATTCAAGGATTCTTATGGTTAGTCAAATCATAAGAAACATAACATGTCTAAACCTGTAATTACTCAAGCCTATGACTCTTCAGGTTAGTTGAATCATCAATCAAGAGAAGAGATATAATATGCATAAGACCTATGACTATTCAAACCTATGGTTTCATGATTCTTCTGGTTAGTCAAATCAATCAATATAAGAGACATATTATTTTACCTATATTCCTATTTGACCATAGGACTTTTCTGGTTAGTCATATCATTAAACAAAGTAAAAAGCATAATATGCCTAAACCCATGATTACTAACTTCAATGAATAATCATAATCAATCATGCCAAGTATACTTATATAAAGGATCTTATCACAAGATGAGATTGTAACTTGATATAGGAAAAACATACCTGGATTAGCATGCTAGCTAGTTATGTCTTAACATACTCACATGATGTCTTCTTGTTCTTCTTCAATGACTTGTGCTAGTAACCTGTATATCTCATAGGTTAGCCATTATAAAACCAAGTTATACATACCTCGAGAATGGATCTCTTATGAGATCCATGGCAATGGATGAATCTTTGTTCTTGAACCAGAACATGATTTGTCTTCTTGGTGTACCCTTCATGTTAGTAGACAACATAAAACTCATACAACATCACAATGTGTTAGTACAAACATAAGTTTCATACTCCTAATAAATGAATGACTTCTATCATGCATTCATAATTTTATTAAGGTGATATGATAAGTCTAAAATCAAGATTGTACTAACCGTGATAACATAAAGACAAACATACCATAAACTTAATTATGAACAAATATCAAAACATACCTCGATGAGTCATACCTGTCGAGATCGCTTGTAATCTTCTTATGTAAGGCCTTAGCCTCATCTCCCTCTGAAACAGGAACTTCTTCACCTATGTAGGTGACCAATCCATCTTCTTCTAGGATTAACCCAATCCACTTGATGTGCAAGAACTGGACCTGGAGCTGGATATGGGCTTGTCAGAGAAACCCCAAAAATTCAAACTTTGAATTTCAAACTTCCGAAAGGATAGAAATATGCGCCTTGATGAGCTGATCAAATTGGTATATTCATAATTTGAAAACTGCAAAGTTTCACTCCTCAATTTTTCCTTTGAAACTTCCGGATTCACTGGACGTGACCTTGAACTGGGGTTTGATGAATCCCACTCTTTTTCCCAATCAAAAGGTTTGATCCAAAGCTCTAAGCTTCTATTTTTCTGAGGATCTTCCAGCCGTGGTCTCAGATTTAAAAAATTCCCATTTTTACAGAAGCCCTAATTTTCCACTTTCCTGATCAAAGTCCCGAACTAGGGTCTGATCAAGCCCGGCCTTCTGCCCAACCAAAAATTCTGATTTTGGTCTCTAAATTTTTATTTTGATGAGTAGCATTCAGCCGTGGTCTCCGATTACAAAAATTCCAACTTTCTTCAAAGCCCTAAATTCCGGAAGCCATGAATGAAGGTACCAAAAAAATAATTCTGTTTTGACAGAAATATGTACCTGATTGTTTCTGGTGTAACTCCGAAATTTTTGATCCACAGTGTCTGAAAAAGTTTCTTGAGATAGCCTGACCTGTTAGCTTTCCATCCTGACAGGTCTGACCTCAATTGGATTTTCTGAGAGAGAGTTATGCCAAATGTCGCAACGTGACCTGTTTTGGGATAAAACAGAAGAGCGAACTTGTACGGCGTGCCACGTGTCACTGTTTCAACGTCGGCCTCTGAAAAAGTTTTCTGAGATATCTCGGCCTGTTATCTTTCCATCCTGAGAGGTATGACCTCAATTGGATTCTCTGAGAGAGAGTTATGTCAAGTGTCACAACGTGACCTGTTTTGGGATAAAACAGGAGAGCGAACTTGTACGGCGTGCCACGTGTCACTGTTTTAACTTCGGCCTTTGAAAATTTTTTCTGAGATAGTTCAGACTGTGTACTACCTGTCACTTTTTACGAAATTTCATTTGGAGCTTCCTATCCCAATATATGACCTTTTTCCCAAGGTCACCTGATTTTGACTCAGATCTGGAAGAGGCAGAAACCCTATATTGTACAGATCATAAATCACAAAGTACAACGAATTAGAGGTTGTCCTTTGGACACAAGATACCTGGAGATCTTAGCTTCGGCCTGTAACAATTTCAGATCCGAAAACTTCGCCAAAACGGATTTATAGCGAAAGTTCTACGATGACTGGTTTTTTCTATATCAAGCCCTAGCATCGTAAGTGCAACAAGTGTCATACATGCCATATCATGCCTTCTTTCAGGCTAGCTCTGATACCATGTTAAATTTTCAGAATTTACTTCAATATGATCTAGGATCTTAACTGAGAGAACAACATGTACAGCATATCTACAGCATATCAATCATGGAGACAATAATGCAAGCACACAAGAGACACAAAGATTTACTTGGGGAAAACCATAAAGGTGAAAAACCCCAATAACTTCCTCAGAGATAGATAGAGCAATGATACAACCAACCAATAGAGATAGCCATAACCTAGCAGCAATCCTCCTCCTCCATAAGTGCGCCTCTCCTCCTTGAGAGCATGTGTGAGAAGTGAGTGAGTAAATAGAGTGCCTCCCGCACTCTATTTATACTTGACTTGACTTGCCTTTTTACCTAACTCATGTCGGCTCGAACTTAACCACATAACATAATGCTGAGTGGGCCGACCCCCAATAGGGTGGTCTAATAACCCTTTGACCCACATGGCCGACCCCCAATAGGGTGGTCTAATAACCCTTTGACCCACATGACTTATACAGGGCCGACCCCAAACAAGGTGGTCTAATAACCCATTGACCCACATGACTTATACAGGGCCGACCCCAAACAAGGTGGTCTAATAACCCATCAAGTATAAGTTACGACACTTACAATATAAATGACGACACTTCCTTATAGAGGAATAATACCATCTCTATAGGAATACAATATACATATATGTGAAATACATTCCGAAGTTACATATACATCAACAATTTAAGGATAAAAATGAAGAGACATCACAAGAGCATAAAGAAGATTCTATTGAAAATATGGAAGATCATTTCGAGACACCTTCTAGCTTAGACATGAACCAAAGAGCATCTACTGATGAATGCTTAAACTATGAAGGAGTACCTACTGATGGGTGCTCACACCTCTATGTTGGTGACATAGAAAGTGTTGCTGCAAGCCCAAGTTCCATTAAGCATGATAATGAAGACCTTGTAGCAGTTGAAGAAGAACCAAGATCAACTTCCCCATCACCACTTGAGCTTCATGAAGTTGGTCCAAGCAAAATTGAAGAAGATGAGGAGGTTCATTTGCAAGAACCTTATTTTCTTGAAAGGTCCTTAAATATGAATGAAAAGAAGATCCAAGAGTCCCTCAGCATTCTCCATGACACTTAAGCATTGGTGTCAAATTCTTGTTGGAGAGCTACTTCATTGGAGGAAACATCCTTCCTTGAATACATGGAGAAGATTCAAAGAGCAATGTGCCACATCAAAGGTAATTTCATGTCTTTGCTTTTTGATAGAAACCATTTGTTTGAGCTTAATGAATTGTTACATGATGCATACTTGAAGAATAATGAGGATAATCATAAGCTCACAATTCAAAATGAGCAACTTTATGAAAAGTTGCAAGATACTTGTTTGTCCTCCTATGTTTCAGATTATCAAATGGTAGATTGTTTGGAGGATTCTCATGACATGGTGGATCATGAGAAATGTGAAAATTTGAATGTTCTTGATATGTTTGAAGATGAACTTGAAGAGATCCAAACACTTGATGTGGTGGAAGAGGAACTTGAATTGTCTCTTGATGAAGGTTATGCAATTTTTAAAGAAGAGCATGATTCCTCTACATTGGAACCAATCTATGACAAAGGTTTCACACTTTTGAAGGAGCTGCATGATACTACCCATATCGATCCTTCCAATGATAAAACTTCTGCACTTTTTGATCATTTGTGTGAGTTAGTTCATTCTCCTACATCCTACAATTCCATGTTTTGCAGCATTAGTCTCGATGAAGTATGGGTGAAAGGGTTCTCTTTTATGGTGCCACATGAGGATTATGGAACTCCTAGATTTACCTTTTATGATGACATGGTTGGAGCACATTCTTATTCACATTTGCAGCAACATTATTTGTCACTTTATGATGATGCAAATCTACATGGATGCACCTATGATATGCATTTGAGTCACTTGAAAACTCATGGTTTTTCTTGCTCAACACTTGATTCATTTGACGTTGGAGGAACTTCATCCAACACTTGGGTGAATAGATTTATGATTGGAGAACATTTTTGTTGGCAGCCACATACTTTGTTATATCTTTATGATTCTCACATTCAGGGATGTATGGGTGAGACTTCTTTGAGTCATTTGAAGTCTCCTTGTTTTTTCTGCTCATTATTTGGTTCAGATTTTAGTGGAGATTCTTCATTCACTTGGATGAAAGAATACATGGATGAATATTTTGATGCATATCACATCCTTTTGGAGAAGCATTTTAGGACATGGGATCCTCACCTATGTCATTGGAGCAAATTTGATGGGCCACTTGAAGATTGTATGCACTTTGAAAATGGTGGTCTACTTGCTTGGAGGTATAGGCACTTTCATGACTCTTTGATGAAGCATCTCCTTGATGTACATTTTCATTATGTTGTTATGTACTTTGATGATATATATTTGGTACTCATGATGTTTGGAAAGATGCATACAAGAAAATGGGATCCAGGAATCCTCTTATCCAATGGTGTGGGTTGGAGAGCACTCTTAATTGTTGGGGTGCAATACAAGCAATGGGACCTTGGAATAATTTGTGTTTCATTGGTTTCAATTTTTTGGGGGAAACAAGTAGTATGGGAGATGGATTTCCCACTTAATAAAGTGATTTTTATCAGAGTAGTGCAGCATCAAACATGGTGGTTCCTCTCTAAAATCTTCATGGAAACTCAAAGACTCAAGGTTGGGCAATTCAATGGCAACTTCAAAAAATTATACAGAAAGTAGGTTCTTCAACACCCATGTTTGAAATTGCTTGAGGACAAGCAATATTGGGAAGGGAGGATTTGTCATGTCCCAAAATTGGCATTGGGTCACAATGGCCTAATCACAATGGACATATTCATTAGTGTTTGTCAAATTGATGCTAAAGGTCAAATAATTGCCAAAGAGGGAAATTACTAGTTTCCTAGGTTTGGGGTGGAAGCTTTGGGATTGTAAATAATTGGGATAATAAATGATGTTGGAACATTAAGATGGCATAAATATTTAATAAAGGAGATAAATAAATATATACAAGTGAAAATAAACGTGGCATTTCATCATGAAGACACATGGAGGAAGTGGGACCCATACATGGCTAGATTTCTCCATTACACTTGGCATCATTCTCTCACCAATTCGAATTCAAGGTGAATGGTAACATACTTGGGGGAGTACAAAAGGTATTATTCATGGCATGACTCATCCAAGGTCTAAATATAGAGGAAGAGTAACTCCCATGGAAGAGGAAGAGGCAATTTGGAGCTAGTGAGACACTTGTGCTAGATTCCCTAGCTCTATGACAACAATGATGAAGATGCTATGACACTTATGACACAAATCAGACCTTAAGGATGAAATATGACATATATGACATGTCAGAGCTAAAAATAGACTCCAAGAGGGTGCTTAAGGGTGTTAGGGAAGCTAAAATGCTTCCCCATGTGATTTGGTGGAAGTGGGAGACTATGAATTGTTGTACAAGTGGCGTTCTTTGGAATCTCTTCCCAACTTGAGTTGGCGTGAATCTCTTGGAAGGAATTCAACCCATGGAGGACATTAAAAATTTATAAATGTCAATAACAAAGAATGAAACCGGCTTTTGATCATTTGTAGAATTTGCAATTTCATTTGTGAAGAGGGAGAGCTCGTGGATGACTAGTTTCTTGCCTTAGGAAATTTCGAGGGTGAAAGATTCCCATCCAAGTTGGTAATTGGAAAGGCCATTCAGACCTTTCATTTGGCACTTTAATGGATTCTTTATTTGCAGGTGTAAGCTACAGGGCAGCTCATGGTTTCTTCTATTGCATCTCACTCCTTCAACCATTTCCAGTTTTGATGGCATATTCTTGATCCTTGAGGGAGGGCATTTTTGGTGAGCTATTGTAATCTTTGGGGGAGCTTCTAATGCCCCATTTATTTTTTAATATGAATTAAATACTCTTTTATTCATCTCCAGAAAGTTTTAGGTCGAAATTCCAAGTAGAAATGTATAAATCTCAATTTTAATGAAAAAACAGTTCCATTTCCCCACTACCTTGTTGTGAATCAATGTAATGCTGATGATTTCGAATGAATGGATGATTCTTTGATATATTTGTGATAAATATACTTCCATTGATGTCTTCTACAAGTTTCATATACTGTACGTGAGCATTTGAAGTATTTTTACTCAGTTTAATTGCATTGGGAGAAGAAATAGTGCCATTTCCCCAAGAGTCGAATTGGTGATTTTTGTAGTTGAATGGGAGAGGGTTGGAACAGATATAATAATAAATTAATGGTGCACATGAGACCTTAATAACATCCGTAATACATTCCATACCTCTATTCATAAATTTGAGTGGGTTTGGAGGCATTTGGGAAGCCATTTTCAGTACTTACCCCAGGGGGATTTGAACCCCAAATTACTAGTAAAATTGTATACTTGGTCCAGAATCTTAAGAGACTTTGAAGAGGTCTTTTGGTGGCCATATTTCATCCCTAAACATAATATTCAATTCCTAATATCATTCATACACTTTCATTGAATATTTGAAGGCATTTGGATTCATTTTGAGACCTAGAGACCAATACTAGTCAAAGGGAAATCACTAGTAAAGTTACCTACATTGACCAAAATTGAAAGAGGATTTGCAGAAGTATTTTAAAGGTCAAAAGGAATCCATGAAATAGATATTTATGTTCTAATATCATTCATATACCTTCTCATAATATTTGGGAGCAATTGGAGAAAATTTGGGACCTAGAGATCAAAACTAGTCAAAGGTCGAACTAGGGAAAAAAAGTGGAAAAATGTCATTTTAATAAAATTCCTAACAAGGGACATTACAGTATCTTTCGCATGAACCATAGGGAGATATTTTAAAAACACCCCGCAAGAGAGGGGAGAGGCATTCCAGTCTTTTGCACTACCTCAGGGAGTTGTTTTTTTTCCCAATGGTGAATTATTTGTGTCCAATGAGAGTGATGGTGGAATTAAACACAATTTGAAAAAATGCAAAAATATGCCAGCAACAACATATGCAAATATGGTGCAATAAGTGAGTGGTATGTGAAAAAGTCAGTTTTAGTGCAATAGGTCTCACATCTAGGTTCTTTTTAATTACAAGTTAGTGAACTTGTATTTAAAAAGAAAATAAATGTAAATTCCCTACAAATACCTAATGTCCTTCCTTTCAAATGTAACTAGGCCTCCCAAAAGTACAACTGATGGTGATAATGGGATCCACACACCATCGAATAGTAGAGGTAACAAAGAGATATTTCTACTGGCAATGGGGACAATGTTCCAATCAAGAAGACTTGGAAACACCTCCCAATGGAAATAGCTAACTTCAGGATTCAATTGCACCCACAATTTCTCCTTGGTGATGCCCTAAGTTTGGTCACTAAGATACCTTCATTCAAGTGTGTATAAATGGTTCACCTTCACGGTATAGTGTCGTCTCCCTATAATGATATGAGTGACTCGTAGGGGAGAGCAAGGAATCTAGACCTCATATTTCACCTCCTTGTTCATGGCGTACTTCTGATCCGGGTTTTCTTTGAACACTTACGTATAGTAGGATTTTGAAAGTTCCCTAGAAGTCAACAATGTTATGTTTCAAAATATCGGTAATGAAACTAGATTGGTGGGAATTAATGGATGCCTAGACCAATCAATCCTACCTAACTAAAATTTTATTTTGTGACCTCCTGTGGAGGATTTTAGTTGATTGGACAATTGCAAAGTTGATTTTAAGGGGTTTGAATTTAACTTAGGGAGTGTAAGAGAGGTATTTCACAATTCCTACCTTTATGATTCACCAAGCTCACAAAAAGTGCGAGGTGAAGAGCATACTTGGATAAGAAGAGTATTTAGGTATTTTAGTGTGTGCCAGTGGTGCAAACACATGTGATGAAATCGAATCGATTGTCGAAAAATTAACTAGAAGAGTATAAAGTAAATGAAAAATTAAATGTACTTTTAACTCTAAAAGATGCTCAAAGTGGTTTGGAAATCAAAGTGCTAACTAATTAAAAAGTGTGCAATGGAGGTATTTCACACTTATCACCCTTTTCTTATTCACCAAGATCACAAGAACTTCGAGCTGAAGATTATACTTAAGGGGGAAAGAGTCTTTAGGTCCTTGCTTGTGTGCAAAACTGGATTCTACACTAGCTTTGATCCTAAAAACATGTCAATTGTGCATAAACAAGAGAGGTCTTGAATACTAGTGACAACAATGAGACCCGTTGAAAGCCTCAAGGTTGGTTACCTAAATAAGTTTCGAGAGATATGAACTCTTTACTCCCTAATATTGGTCTAGGTGAACGAATTACTAAAAAAGTAATTAATTATTGCAAATTAACTTAATTTAAGTTCATTAGTGAGTAGAAATAAGGATGTAAGATTATAGTATGCAGATAAAAAGAAAATCAAATGACTGTAGGGCAGGCGAACAATACTCTACCATGCGGTAGCATGGAAAAGTAGAAAACAAGCATGTTGTATCATAGGCAGGACACCAATAAGGTGCATGGATCAACCAAAGGGAGGTCGCGTGGGTCGTGAACCAGTTACCTGCACGAGTAGTGCGACTATAGAAGGCATTTCTGCGTGGGTAGTGCGACCAAGAGGTCAGGATCTGCGCTACTATGTAAAAATTAAATGTGGCTGATAGGGAGGGATTTTGGAGTAGGAGGTGGTAAACCTAATCTCCTACAAATGATAAACACCCATAATTAGTCACTAAGCATAAAAAAACCTATTTTAAAAGAAATAAACAAAAATAAGTAGAGTCTCCATTATAACTGTTGTGGAAAAAATTGCACAAGTGTGTACTCATCCACGTGTTAAGGGGATAGGACTGTTAGGTTGCAGCAAGACCTCGGTCCTTGGAGCCCTTGTGGTGCTATGTGGTTTTCCTCCAAGTGATCTTGAAATAGATTGTTAGTGGAATTCACATTAAATAAGGAAAATTGAACAAAATGTAAATAAAATGGAAATGGGGGGAGAATGCAAACTCCAAAAACAATCCAACATATGCAAACCACTTTGTATTTACCAATGGTCAATATGTAAAACACCTAGGAGTTGTGGGCTTCAAGGGAATCCAAAAATATCCCTTAGGGAGGCCTTTTTTGTCCAAACTATATGGTAAGTGAGTGGTAGAACAATGGAGAGAAACTCTTTCCCCATGAAGGAAGGTGGCAAGGGAGCTTGGGAATGCTTACAAAGGTAGGAAGAGGTGGTATATGAGGAATATCCAACACAAATCAGACAGCAAAACCTTTCTCTTATTTCTCTCTATCCAAATGCATGCCAATGGCTTCCTTTTATAGGCCACCTCTAGCCAACAAACAACTAGATCCAAATGTGAACTCATACACTACATGAACTAGTTCCAAGGTACACCAAGGGGGATATTTAATCCCACCGAGTGTGTGAGGAGATTGTAGCTAGGGTTTTCACCCAAGCTTGTGCAAATGAGCACTTGCTGGGGATTGTGGAATCCTTAGAAGCAGTGATGGAAAAAACAAAAAACAACTAAAATCTAAATGTCAGTGAATAGTAACTCTAAGCTAACCATATGCATAAATATTAAACAGAAATTTAAATATATCATTAAACATAAGATAACGAGGATTAGAACATAGTAAAAAAAATGAATCTTGCTATACTATTTTCATTAAGTGGTAAAAATGATTTACATCCAATGATTACCTCAAGGGTGAGGTTGATGGAGAGTTTTACAGCCATGTGGTGGAGTGTGCTCCAAGGCTCCAGTTTCTCCTCTTCTCCAAAATGCTAGCAAGGGTGGCCAAGGGTTCACTCTTGGTGGAGAACACAAGCTCAAGTGGTTGAGCTAGGGTTCTGGAGTGATTTGAGTAGCATAAGGGTAGGATGGAATGTGGATGTGAAATGGGGAGCCTCCACCTTCTATTTATAGATTTTAGGTGGATGGATGCTTAAACCATGGTTTTAGGCAAAGAATGGTTCAGGTCAATGGTTTTAGGGTTTCCCCCTCATTTTCCCTCTAATTTGGATTTATTTCTAATTTGTATTCCCTTTTTATTTGATTTTGGGAATGTTTACCCCCTTTTGAGGGTTTTTACTATGTTTTGAGAGGTTTTGATTAATTTTGAGGGGGATACCATTGAATTTTTCCTGTTGAGTAAGTATTTTGGGATTAGTATGGTAGGAAAAATGGTTAACAAGGTCATGTGGCTAGGGGGATGAGCTAGTGAGCATTTTTTAGCTGTTAACAGATTGTCCCCTGATGTGTGAGGGTAGGATCTCATCATATGGCCGATAGACATCATAGGTTCTGTCATTTTCCAAGGGTCTGAGCATTGTAATGGAGAATATCGGACATTGGAGCATGGGCTCCATATGGTCTGCAAAAACTGAAAAAATACATGGCCTCATAATGAATGAGGTACAATCTCACTATATGGACGAGGCGGGCATACCCATGCTTGTATAAAAAATAATAAGGCCCCAAAAAGGGGATCTGAACAATATGTGTGGAACTGTTGTGTACATAAAAATGGTCCAGGGGAGACACCAAGCTGGGATGTACTCATGGTCTGACCATGACTAACCTGAAGAACAGCTAGATAGAACTGTAATAACAGATGTGCTACACTCGAGGAATCATATAACTAGGGCTTCCGAATAGTGTCGCCAAGCACAGCCCGGATATCCGCAGGAACATACAACTGGGGGGTTCCTAAGTAGACTCACCAATGTGATAGAGTCAGGGGACATCCAGGGTCTTCGACGAATAACTGAAGGGACCAATACCCTGCACGAATCTCAACGATGTGATCAAGGTGTTGAAGTCGAGCATGTGAGAAACAACCATTCGAAGAGGCACTAAGGACTCTTCTCAAAATGGTTCGTAGGCACTCGCTACTAATGGTGGTGAGTCCAAGGCATAGGGACCTCTGGGTCTATCCTCTGGAATAGATTGGTCGGCGTCGACAGAGGGAGACCTGCAACTACTAAGGCAGTGATTTTTCCTTTACAGGAGCGTGAGGTGTACAACCAAAAGGTGATAGTACTGGAGGTGGGACTGACTTACTTTGGGGGTGGGGAACAAGTGAGGTCACAAGGGGGGGACTCAAACTTTCTTTGTTCAGAGTATGACGGCATGGCTGACCTGGAAGCATATGAAACTAACTTGGGGTAAGGGGGTCATAGCTTTAGGGACCAGGGGTATGTGACTACAATGGGAGAGACTTAGGGGGACAAACTGATGAATGATATAGGGAGACTCTAAGGGTAACACATCACATAATACTTTGAACAAAGATGACCATATTGGGGAAGCTACCATAATAGTGTGACTAGATATGATCTGTTGTGGCGCCGAGAGGCACTGTTGGGGCCTTCTTCATGGTTTAAGGAGCTCAAAGAAGGGATAAAAGTGTGCTCAAAGTGGTATTGTTGTGTGGATTGGTACGAGCCTAGGACAGTTCATGCTAATGAGTGCTTTCAATTTTGAGGAGTCTGAAAGCGATAAGAAGACTCTGAAATGGTGGAGAGGTACCATCGTGTGGATTTATACAAGCCCAGGATGGTGAGTGCTCGTGGTTTCTTTCGATTTTTAGAGAGTCTGAAAGCAGTAAGAAGACTCCAAGGGGGTTCTTTTTCATGTGTTAGTCTCCAAGGCCCAAAAATGCATAAAAAGATGCAATGAAGAACTCTTCTAGCCGATGTGACTAGAGTATTCATTTTTCATAATTAGTCTACAAGGTCCAGAAAAGGGTTAAACTTATACCAGGTAAACGCCCTTTTAGATACTTTTAGCGAGCATGAAAGGAAGCAAGATTGCTCGGTGATCTTTTCATTATTTTAGGAGTCATAAAAGAGCTTAATAGAAACTCCCTAAGTGTCTTTTTCGTAAAGGAATTGTTCATTCCGAAAAAGGGATAAAAGGATACCGAACAAAAGTAATGGCCAAGCAAGGAGGAAGTGTTCAATCAAGGGACAAGTATGCGAACCAAGAACATCAATGGGGGGGGACACTGATGGTGCCTCCTTGTGGGTTGATGAATGGTGGAAAAATAATGCAATAACTGCAGTATGGATGGAGCGGATGGCTCATGGATGGGCATAGATGCCTAAAATTGGTAAAAAACGACGGCGGTTGATGTGGCTGTTGGGCGGGGACCAAGTGGGTTGGAAAAATATACAAGTATGGAAAATCATGCATAGCGCACTACAACAGGAAGAAAAGGAAATTTTGATAATTGTGCATTGCGCACTACGGCAGGAAGAGGAAGCAGTTTTGTTGAATGCACATTGCGTGCGGCGGCAGGCGATAGACAATTTTGAGGTTTTGCGCGTTTCGCATGATGGCAATGGCTAAGGCACGGTCTCACAGTAGGACCATGCGCATAATAGCGCATGAGCTATTTTTGGTTCAGAACATGGGTAAAGGTCAGGCGAAGACATGACCTATTTTGGATAAGGAACAGGTGGATGGCAGATGAAAGCGACCTGTTCGAACATGTGGCGGCAAGCGGTTGACAAGCTAGGACACAACGCTAATGGATACAGGCAGGAGAAGGAGTGGAAAGGGACAGGCCATGATGCAATTGTAACCATTTTGAGGACTGCAGTTGTCAGAAGAGCGTGTGAGCCACAAGTGGCCCAGCTGGAGCAGACAGAGAAGGTTGTTCACGGCAATAGATAGGGTGGCAGTTAGCCATGCCAGTTTTGGAAACCTTAGGGTTTCGGCCTAATGATTGTAAATACATGACCTACGGGCATGATCTATAAATAAGGGACAACATTGTAAGGGAAGGGTTACTCTTCAGTTTTGGTTAAGTATTTGGGTATTTTAAAATCTTAAGCTTAGAAAAGCCATTTTAAAGGCTCTGCAGCTGAGTGCATAGAGACCTATCCGAGAGAGAAGAGAGTCTGCAGCTGAGTGCGCAGACTAAGAATGGTTGTACCCTTCCCATTAAGAGCAATATTAAAAACCGTTCTTATGGACATAGCCTCCATCTAGGGTGAACCAGGCTAAATTATGTGTTATGTGACTATTGTGTGTTTAAGATTGTTCATTTGCTTGGTATGAATGTTTAATGCTGGAAACTTATGTTATGTGATTGCTTTTATATGTATTCATCACAGAGAATGGGAATAATATGTTAAGTAATACATGCATGGAGGAATGTTAAGTATTCAACATGTATGAATTTGTCAATTGGAATGTATGAATCTATCAATTGGTCACATAGTGAACATTGAGTTTAAGTGTAGCGTTGGAGCATGCAGTAATGTATGTTTATTAAACCACCTACAACATAATGATAAGAACTTGAAAAAGTTGAAGAGATTAGGAATGCTAAGTAGATTGGTTAGAATTAAACATCCTGGCAGGGATGCACAGTCTGGTTGATGCGCCGATTCATTGAAGGTTGCTGTGAGGTAAGCTGTTGATAGCTTACTGTCGTAACGCACAGGTATCCTGTATCACACAGTCATTAGAGGTGCAAGTGTGCAAGCGCAATTGCGCGTCAAAGTACCTGACGCAGAACAAAAGGTTTGTGTAGTTGTTGTCCGCAACAACTCACAAGGCATTGCGCTACTTATCAGCATTTCCCCCCCCATCGCATCACCTGATTGTGGAAACTTGATTCTGCAACCACCCCCTCAGCTTCACCTTGGGTGAGACCTCAGGCTACGTGCATCCTATTGACGAAAGGGTCGGTGAATAGGGTTTTGTTGGTTCCTTGAACCTCGAAGTACCTGGGTCTACACTACAAACCTCAAGAAGGTGATCTACAGCCAACAAATGGTTACGTTGCTCGGCTAAGACCAGTGATGTGATAGAGTGTTCAAAATTAATGTGTGAAGAAGAATACTAGTTCCCATTGGGTTCATACAATTGGCATCCTGAAAATAAAGAGATATGGGATTGGTGCGACAAGATTGAAAGAGAATTTGCAAGAAAAGAGAAAAAACACTCGCGTCTATCTAACGTACAGTGGTTGAACAGATGCTTGTGGAGAGAGATTCACGAGATTTTCTGGACTTCATTTGGAAACAAGTTGCACGAGTGGATCTCGTGACTCGCATAAAAGAAAAGTTGTTTTCAAGGAGGAGTACCTACAGAGTGGACTCCAGAGCTCACAACACAGCTCAAAGCAATAGACAACCCACTGACGTGAGCAGTCGATTTTTGGGTTGATAGTATACTTGAAGGATTCGTAACCGAGTTTGTTGTAGACACACTGAAGTCCTACAGTCAAGATGAAGCATACTTTTTCGAAGGATTCAGAGGTAAGTTCTTGAACAATCTAAGTCTATACGTTAAAATTCTTTTAGCTGAGAAAGGAGTTTTAAGAATGCAGTAATATTTTTACATCTGTAATGGTCAATAGCATTTATAGTGATTCTGACAAAGATACACATAATCTAAGAAGTGGAAAGAGATATAAGTTTAATAAAGAAAAGAATCCTAGAGGACCAGGACTCTGCATGAATACCGAACTCCCATGTGACCTTAACAATCAGACCATGACGCCATCAACCACTATTCATCCTATCACACCTCAAAATCTGCCGGTTGCAGAAACCGCGCCACCCTTAGGTCAGAACCCACCCGCTGCGAGTGTCGTGTAACCCAGTCCACAGAATCCTAGTAGTCTGAATATTCCCTTTATTTTCTCCATGCAGATAGTCAACACTACCCAGAGCGTTGCACAACCAGGAAGGAGAATGACAGATAATGATATAAAACTGCCTATATTCAAAGGAACAGGTCTAGAAGACCCTGATCAGTACTGGTTTCTATGTGAAGCCGTATGGAGTGTAAAGCAAATTCAGGATGATGCTGTGAAGAGATTCAAGAACCCTAACTGAAATACAAGCTGCACTGGTTGCAGAGTTCAAGAATCCAAAGTCAGAATCGCAGTGCATAACGGAATTAAAGGAAATTAAGCAGAAGCCTACCAAATCGATCTGGGAATTTGACCAAAAATTTAAAACATTGTTAGACCAAGTTAGCTCTGTGATAGCTCCACAACAGTACAAGGAATGGTTCATTGTTGCACTGTTGCCCCACATCAGACAACCATTGGTGCAGCAGAAGGTTGCATCGCAGGAAGAAGCCTTAGAGATTGCAATGAAGTTGAAGGCTTCACTGATTGGTGAGAGTAGTACTGGGATGTCACAGATTCAAAGCCAGTTAACTACCCTCACATTAGAATTACAAGGTATGAAGAATGAAAAAGAACAAAGATACGAACACAGACCTGAAGTTTGGTGCACTGGATGCAAGGGCGAAGGCCATACCAAAGAACATTGCCCCCTATTTCAAGATTATCTTGACAGTGGCTCACCAAACCCAATCAATATGAACCACAATCAGGCATTGTGGTGTAAAATCTGCAGAACCAGAGGACACAGGCCTAAAGACTGTTACCTGATACAGAAATATGTCAGAACACCCAAGCACTTGTATTGTAATTTCTGTAAATCAGTGGGACATGACGAATCCAACTGTCACACATATGAGCTCATGAATGAAAGAAAGCATGATATGGAAGCAATGCGAGGTGTTGGGATGTATCACGTTCAAGAGGAAAATAAGCCAAACCAATAAAACACCCACTATGATCAGGGAGGATATAGAAGCCGTGGTGGTGGATACCACGCGAGAGGAAAAAATGCCTGCCCGGCGCAAGGAAGAGGCCGCGACCAGGTAATTTGTTATAACTTTGGCCAGCCAGGTCACGTTTCTAGAGATTGTACCAACTCATGCACTACGTGCAATTACTGTAAATCATTTGAGCATGTTATTGAAGACTTTCCTGTGCTTGAGGTAGAAATACAAAAAAAAAGAAGGACAGAACCACCAAATCCCAATATTCAGTTGATCTCAGCAGAGAGCAGAACTGCGGACCCAAGTGTAAACGTGGTAACGTGCAATGGTGCTGATACAAGAAGGGACGGAGGCACAAAAGCTTCAACCTCTGGAATGTGTGACCCTAGGCAAGCTCTTGGGAAAATACCGAGTCTAGATTTACAGAAAAATAAGGGAGCATTTGAGGAAACACGGGACATATTCAGGGCACCACCACCTGGCTCCCCTAGAACACAGTTGCGTAGTGAAATACCACAACGAGAGAACATCTCAGTGGCCCAAGATCAGATAAACATTGCAACAGACGCAAGGACCTCTGTTGTGCAGTTCTTACGTAGCTGCATGAAATTACTAAAGAGCGTAGATGCTTACATGGAGTTTGAAAAGCTACTAAGGCAGTATGAGCCAAACAGTGAGAAAGGGGCTGCCAATGGCACAATCCACAATATTAGTAGTCCTAAAATAATAGGAAGGGAAATGAGACTCACTGCACAGATTAGGGACTATGAGATGGATGAGATCATTCTTAATCTTGGATCTGAATTAAATGTTTTGACCAAGTAGACATGGCATCAGATGGGTAAACCCAAGTTACAGTGGTCACCTCTATAGTTGAGGATGGCTAATCAAGGGATAGTTCTACCTTTGGGAAGATTACCCAACACCATTGTTGACATTGATGGAGTGCGCAGCTATGTCGATTTTGAAGTAATTGAAATAGTGGATGATAGCCATCCTTATCCAGCACTGTTGGGTATCGATTGGGAAATGACTAACTTTTCCATTATCGATTTAAAGACCATGAAAATGATATTTGAAGGAAATGATATCAGGGTCATCGCGCCATTGGACCCTTCGTAGGGTGAGCAATATGTTGAACGGATTTAAGAGGAATCCAGAGGGACTTGGACCGTATTTACAAGATGACAACCAATACTGCTGAATATATTAATCCAATTGTGGATGGCACACTCAGTTGGTGCTGTGACAGCTCTTTCCTTTCAGATTCTGATGCAGGACTAGAAAACTGGCAAAGCAGGTTACACGAAGTATCTGCCAGGAAATGCGCATGGATCACAAAGTCACTCCGCTGGATTGGGAAAGAGGTAACTCCAATCCCTACATTTGATGGTTTATCTAATGTTATTGTTTCATCAAAGAATATACTGCAGCAATTCCAGATGAATACCGTGTCTCAGCTCTAGACATGGCACTGTGCGGCACATCTGCCAGATGGTGGGCTACGCATAAGAAGACACTGACAACATGGGATCAATGTAGAATTAAGATGCAAATCAGGTTTGCTGATAAGGTTACCCTATCCTTTGAGAAATATAATGGACAGATAGATCCACGAGAGCATATTTGAGTCTGTTCCGAAGCATGGACAGAAAGACCACAAACAGAATGGGTGCATTTGTTTGTGCACACGTTAGAAGAATCGATTCCGAAGAAGTGGTACCTAGACCTGGAGTTGCGCAGAGGCACAGTGGACTGGTTAGGCCTGACTGTGACCTTCCAGTAGGATTTCAGCTTCGAAGATGAGCATCCAAGTATCAATGATGCGCTGCAGGTCATAAGAAAAAAATATTCAGTCCAGATTGTACACAAGGAAACATGACACTAGAAGAATTCTTTGGTGCAGACAGCATACCTGCGTGCCTACAACCTGAATGGGAGGAGAAGCTAGAGCATACTCTTGATTGTTATCACATCGATGGAGAAACCAAGGATATAACAGATAGTGATGAGGAGGACCTGCGCAACTTACGGATACCTGAGTCAGATGGATCGCGTGAGGTAGAAGGAGCTCCACTGGAAATTCCAGATATGAGTGGACCCATGAAAACAAGGAAAGTGAACATTGGCACCAGCGAAGAGCCAAGGTTTGCAACTATTGGAGATTATTGGGACGAATATATAGTTGAGCAGGTCGCGCGAATATTATAGGAATATCAAGAACTATTTCCGACCAAGTTCCCAAAGATGAAAGGTATCTTGGGAGACTTAGGAGTGATGAAAATTCCTCTTAAGCCTGGCGCGAAGCCTGTGAAACAAAGACCATACAGACTGAACCCACGCTATAAAGAACGAGTTAAGGAAGAACTTGATAAGATGATCGATGCAGGGATCATTGAGCCAGTCAAAGAATCTGAATGGATAAGCCCGATGGTTATCCAAAACAAGAAAGCAAAGGGGGAGATCAAAATTTGTGTGGATCTCAAAAAACTAAACGATGCTTCAATGCATGACCCATTCCCTACACCTTTTACAGATGAAGTGCTAGATAATGTTGGAGGGAATGAGGCCTATTTTTTTACTGATGGATTCTTTGGTTACCATTAGATGAGGATTGATTTCACAGATAAGCACAAGACAACTTTTGCTACAGAATGGGGTCCGTTCCAATACACAGTGATGCCATTTGGTCTGAATAATGCACCTGCCATATTCTCTAGAGTGGTCGCACAGCATTTAAGGATTTTATACATAATTTTTTAGAGGTTTACTTTGATGATTGGTCCATTTTTGTTTTATTGAAGAACCATGTCGCGAACCTCAGGATGATGCTGGAAGAGTGCAGACAGCACCAAATTTCATTAAACTTGAAGAAGTGTGTTTTCTGTGTTCCCTATGGAGTCTTCTTGGGACACATTGTGTGTGAACAGGGCTTGATGGTAGACCCTGCTAAGATCGCAGTCATTGTCAACTTGCCTACACCCAATTCAGTTAAGCAATTGCGCACTACACTGGGGCATACCGGTTATTACAAGAAGTTCATAAAAGGGTATGCGCAGATAACCGCAGCTATGGAAAAGCTGTTGAAGAAAGATGTACCATTCATTTGGAATGAGGATTTTCAGAAAGAATTCGACACATTGAAAGAGAAAATGGTCACTATGCCGATCCTAGTTCTACCTTGAAATACCTTGTTAATAAGCCAGCATTAGGGGGGTGCATATGTAGATGGTTACTACTCTTTCAGGAGTACAATTTTGAGATTGTTGTTAAGCTAGGTAGATTGAATTTGGGACCTAATCATCTATCAAGAATCGATTCAGGAGAAGAGCCTACGAATCTAGAGGACAATCTTCCTGATGTGCAGTTGTTCGCCATACAAGTTGCAGATGAGTACTACCAGGACATCATGGATTTTTTGACCACTGGATTCACACCCACAGAGTTCACTACGCAGCAAAAGAAGCAGCTGGTAGTGCGCGCAGCAGACTTCACTATAATTGCAGGTCAGCTATACAAACTGGGACTGGATGAAGTACTGCGCAAATGTGTGCTAGAGCATGAGAAACTGTTTATACTAGACAATGTGCACTCAGGAATCGCAAGAGGCCATTATGCAGGAAGAGCTACTGTGTAGAAGATATTGCGCGTAGGGCTATGGTGGCCTACAATTCATAAAGATTTGAAGGAACACTGCCAGAATTGCGATTTCTGTCAAAGGACAGGGAAGCCATCACGCAGAGATGAAATGCCATTAAATCCACAGTTGAAATTGCAGGCCTTTGAGAAGTGGGCCATTGATTTTGTGGGTCCTATTAACCCACCAGGAAAAATAACTAGTGCAAGGTATATCATTAGTGCTACCGATTACCTCACCAGATGGGCAGAAGCAAAGCCAGTCAAAGACTGTAGTGCAGCTACAGCTACAGAGTTTACATATGAGAATATCCTTACAAGGTTTGGATGCCCAAAGATATTGATGAGTGATCAAGGCACTCATTTTCTGAATAAGACCATTGAGGCTTTGACCAAAGAGTTCAACGTTCATCATCAGCGCAACATGCCTTATCATCCACATGCGAATGGAACTATTGAAGCATTTAACAAAGTGTTGGAGAATGTGCTAACAAAGATATGCAACATCAATCGGGACGATTGGGACCTGTGCATCCCATCTGTACTTTGGGCATACAGGACTACCTGCAAGAAACTAACTAGCCATACAACTTTCAAGATGGCCTATGAGAAAGAAGCAATAATGCCGATGGAGTACATTGTTCCTAGCTTGAGAATAGTAGCGTTTACAGGAATGGAATATCCCACAGCACTCGAAGAAAGACTCCTACACTTGGTTGGGCTCGAGGAAGATCGCTTTGTCACAAGATTCCACCAACAAGTCCAGAAAGAGCACGAAAAAGCATGGCAAGATCGCCACATCAAGAACAAGAACTTTCAGGTAGGTGATCTAGTCCTCCTATATGATAGCAAATTCATGAAATTTCCTGGAAAATTTAAGATGCATTGGCTTGGCCCATATACTGTAATGCATGTTACTAACGGTGGCGTAGTCTAGTTAGCTACTGTGGCTGTAGATACCTTACCAAGTTTGATAAATGGTAGCAGACTAAAACATTACTGTGATAGTCTGGCTACGCAAAGTTCTCCATGATTCAAGGAAGTGTACTACGCAACACTGCTAAAGTTGTGCACGCAAAAAAAAAGAGAGAGAAGGCAGAGAGCATCCGCGCAGAACAAGTCCAGATACTCATCGCGTAGAAAAGACAGAACGACAGTCACATAGAAGAAAACACCCAGTGTGTGTCCCGAAGAAAAACATCCTGTTAGACTGCCAGCACATCATGACAGAAACCGTTGCCATGACATCTGTCGGTCGGTTAGTGGGCCATTAACCAAATTGGCGGCACTAGGGAAATTTAAAATTTAAAGGTGGATGTGACATTTTGGAACCCATTAAAGACCGAAGTGACCAACTAGTATCAAAATCCGGCTGGAAATCTAAGTTATTAACGCTGCTTTGACGGAGTTGACAAGCTGGCTTGCCAGACAACCTTTTGGCATTTAAGGAAACAACATTCGCATCATGAGAAAGATCGGTTGACAGCAACAAGATAATAAGCATGAATTGGAAATCAATATGGCTTTTAGGGCTTCAGCAACTGCGGAAGGCCACATAGCAGACCAGCAGTGGTTATAAATAAACCTCGCTTAGCCACTTAACCATTTTTACGAAGTGTTTGAACTAGTCAAGAGCCGAGCGACCAGAGCATTGTATGAGCGAAACAATTCAGCTAGCAGATATCTCCTGGTTATTTGAGTAGGCAGGGATTCCAATAGCAATGATGGCGACGAAACCAAGTGCATCTAGAAGTTCAGCACGACAGGCTGTAGGAAGCAACAAGGGAAAAGAACCAGCTTCAGAGCAAGGGGGCTCTGAAGTACCATTACAACAAAAAGCCTCGGCTCAAGTACCGTTGTTTTATCCTGTTCTCGACTACATTCCCCCAAGGAAGCTTGATGCCCCACCAGTCAACATAGAAAATAACTTCAAATATGAAATCCCGCTACCCACTATCTCTACCAGGGTGAATATTGAGGAGAATTTGATGGGTGGCGTACCAGGTTGCAAGCTCGATGACCAAGACTTATTGGAGAATATGCTGGTAATGCAGAAAAATTACCCACAATTTAGACTAGATGCCTATATCAATTGGGTCAAGGACACACAGACCGGCATCGGTAGGCTGGAAGTTCAAGAATGGCTAAGGGCCATCCGGCCATCAAGCTTATTAAATTTACTTCAAATGCTGCACTTTACTAAGAGTGCTGAGTTTTCCACCGTAGTGCGCACACTGCTCACTTGCGTGCATGAAGGATTCCTGTGGTTGGACACATGCATCGATATCAGTATCGACCTGGTCCATCAGATCACTAGACTAAACAAGCGATGAGAGGACCCTGCTAACCTCATCATAAAGAAGGCACACAATAAAGCCCTTAGCGCTGAAATAGCAAAAGAGTTCAACATAGTGTGCAAGGGATGAGGGTTCCCAACAGTCGACATCAATGACGGCGCAACATAGTTTATGACCCAGTTGATTGCAGGCAAGCTGTTGCACAAGTGTAGACCACTCGAAGTACCTGCAGTCGCAATCAGGGCAGCCGCTAATGTATTGCGCGGAAAAGCTTACAATTGGTGCCAGTTCTTATTGAACGAGTTTCTGGCAAATGTTCAAGATACCCAAGATGATGGAACATGGTTCCACTTTAGTTGGATGCTAGTGTTGATAGCACTTGTAGGATGGAAGGAGCCTAAGGGATATCAGGGAGCTACCACTTTAGCTGGACAAGGCCGAGGAATGCGCTTTTCCAATCTATGGGTGAGCCCAAAGGCGTCTAGGAAGCGAAAAATGGCTGAAGTATTTTATGTTTACTATCACCAGTTGCGCGGAGCAATTTTGGAAACACCACGCATTTCCAAACCACTAACTGATGAATACACCTGCATCATGAGGTTTCGCGTGAAAAGGCACCAATCATTCATTCAGCCAAGAGGTGACATAACAGAGCATGACTTATGGTATCCAGGATTTTACCGACTAGATGAGCAGGCAATCGAGGGAATGATGGAGCGATGGGAGCCAGAATGGAAAGTTCCCGCGTCACACGATGATGCGTTTGACTATGAGCACAACATAGAACCTCTTTGGGAGAAGATCGATGTAAAATACACCGATGAAGAAGATACTGAAACAGATCAGGAAGACAAGGGGGAAACACCAACAAAGAATGGAAAGAAGGGTGGACTACCAGCTGGAATGCCCATTGAGGAATAAAAGGCTGACACGCAGAGTCAAAATACAGCCACATCAGCAGGAAAGAGAAAGGCCACTGAAGGCCCCTCGCAATCACAAAGCCAATGCACAAAGAGGAAGGCTGAAAAAACACGAGTTCAGGCCACAACTACATCCAGATGATTGTGATACCATTGCAAAAAAAGTGCAAGAAGCATGGGAAGAGACTTGCGCTGAGAAATAATCCAAGCAAGAACAACTGCAGCTGACCATAATCCAAGCCGTGGAGGAGTTCAAGACATTGGTAGCCCATATGGGATTAGGGCAGTCAGGTTCAGGTCTTGACGGGAAATCAGGAGAGTTGAGTGTGCCAAGAAGACCACCTATTACTGGAAGTAAGTATCTGCGCGTATTGAACCTTGAACTAGGCTACCTTATTTATCCAAATGAAACAGTTAAGGAAGCAGTAAAGACTGAGTGCCTCGACCTAAATATTGGGGCCCTTCCCCTGAGGACCTGGATGAGTTGCACATCAGAGTTGCAAAAGAAATTCATGATAGAGGCCTCGCCTCATATGATAAGTGTGCGCAGTTAACTGAAGACATCAATCAGTTAAGGCAGGAATCAGATAACACCAAGCAAGAATTGAGCACAGCCAAGGAAAAAGGCCAGAAGCTGAAGGAAACCATTTCAGCTGTGTGCGCAAACATAGAAGAATGCGAAGAAGAAGATGATATGGAGGACACAATAAATAAAATTGGGGCCAAGGTATAGTCCCTTACCTCTAATAAAATAGAAATGGAAGCCTCTTATAAAGAAAAAATCGTAGAGCTAGAGGCTAGGCACCCTGTCATTCCACCAGGTCAGTGCCCAGCTCCAGCTGAGGACATCAAGGCAACTGTTAGTTTTTCAGAATTTACTTCAATCTGATATAGGATCTTAACTGAGAGAATAACATGTATAGCATATCTACAGCATATCAATCATGGACACAATAATGCAAGCACACAAGAGACACAGAGTTTCACCGCGGAAAACCAAGAAGGTGAAAAACCCCGCAACTTCCTCAAAGATAGAAAGAGCAATGATACAACTAAAGTACAAAAGATAGTCTTCTCCTGCAGATGATCCTCCTCCTCACAAGTGCGCCACTTTCTGAGAGAGATAGAAGTGAGTAATGAGTGATCAAATAGAGATCTCCCGATCTCTATTTATACTTGTCCTGTCCTGCCCAAGAAACCAGTGGGGCCGACTTGTCTAGCTTAGCCTAATAACCCATGGTTACATTAATCCAGGCCGACCCTGCACTTGGTGGTCTAATAACCCATTTACCCACATGACTCATATAGGGTCGACCCCATCAAGGTGGTCTAATAACCCATAAAGTATAAGTTACGACACTTACAACATAAATGATGACACTTCCATATAGAGGAATAATAACATCTCTATAGGAATAAAAACACTTCCGTATAGAGGAATAATAACATCTCTATAGGAATACAATATACATGGGTAAAATACATTCCGAAGTTACATATACATCAACACTCCCTCTTAACTAGGAAGGTATTTCTTGACACAGATCTACTAGCACAAGTCTTCTTCTCTGGATCATCATCAGCAAATTATCGTCCTTGAATCATCGTCATTGTCACTATTGCTGCTATCTCAATCAATCTCCGATCTACTCGTCATAGGAAGTTCTACAGAGCCAGTCCTTTTTCATACTGGATGTAGGCCCACCACCTACAGGTCTTCATCATCACTGGCCATAATGTGGAATCCTCGGGACTTATCACGTGAGTCAACAAAACCTCGAAAGAGCATCCTAGGACTGATTACGAGCACACAAATCAACCTATCGGATCTCCCAGGACCTTTTACATGATACTGCACAACCTGTCCATGGCTACAGAGTATCATCCTGATACTCATGATCATACTGATCATAACATCATTCATGAAGCACAACCCAGATGCACATCACACAGCACTTACATCTATGCCATGGGAGAACACATCTACAACCATGCGAGAATGGCACAGCACTTATATTGCGGCCATGGGAGAACACATCTACAACCATGCTCAAATGGCCTGGCACTTATATCGCAGCCATGGGAGAACACATCTACAACCATGCGAGAATGGCCCCAACACTTATATCGTAGCCATGGGAGAACACATCTACAACCATTCTCGAATGGCCCAGCACTTATATCGCATCCATGGGAGAACGCATCTACAACCATGCTCGAATGGCCCAGCACTTATATCGCAACCATGGGAGAACACATCTACAACCATGCTCGAATGGCCCTGGAAATTACATCATGACCATGGGAGAACACATCTGCCACCATGTCGGAAAAGCCCAGCAATTACATCGCGACCATGGGAGAACACATCTACAACCATGTCCGAAAATCTCATGTGCATCTGTGTCTTCGGAACTCATCACACATAATCCAACTGATTATGTAATGTATCCACCTGATACATGTCATCACATATGATCATCCTGATCATCATCACTGCATCGTCCTGATGCATGTCATCTGGAGCAACATCCTGAAGCTCGTCATCCATGATCATCTTGATCATATAATGCATCCACCTGATGCATACCAAGTATTTACCTGATACATATCATCATACATGATCCACCTGATCATACAATGTATCCACCTGATACATACATAGATACATGATCTGCCTGATCATACAATGTATCCACCTGATATATATCAACATACATGATCTACTTGATCATACAACGTATCCACCTGATACAGATACATGGTCCAAGCATCCAACATGATGCATATACATATACATGATCCAACTAATCATAACAAGCATCCAACATGATGCATATACAGAGTAGTAACTGGAGAATCATCCTGATGCTTATCATCCAAGGCTTACATCCACATCCATGGGAAGGATCCTCCTCTCACCATGCTTGGAATGGCTCATTCAAATGTGTCCATCACTTCTTCCTCGAAGTGTCATCGATCTGAAGAACACCAAGCCTCTCTCTGAAGTACTCAAACTTCACTCTGGCTAGTGGTTTCATGAGCACATCTGCAATCTGCTCATCCGTCGCAATAAACAGGAGCTTCAATGCTCCTCTCTAAAGAATATCCCTGATATAGTGATATTGGAGCTTCAATGTGCTTCAACCTGTCATGGAACACTGGGTTCTCAGATAGCTTCACACAACTCTGGTTGTCACAATAGATACTAGTAGCATCCAATGCGAGATCAAATAAATCAGACAGTAGATTCCTCAGCCATACTGCCTCACAACTAACCGAACAAGCTGCAACATACTCTGCTTCGGCTATACTCAGTGCTACGCAGGATTGCTTCTTGCTAAACCAGGAGATCACACCTGATCCCATACTGAAGCAGCACCCAGATCTGCTCTTCCTATCTGCAACACTTCCTACCCAGTCTGAATCAACATAACCCTATAGGTTAAAATTTTGATTTGCATCATACTTGAGCCCATAATCAACTGTACCCTTCAGGTACCTCAGAAATTGATTTACAGCAACCAGGTGAACACTCCTCGGATCTGTCAGAAACTGACTCAATGTGTTCACTACAAAGCAAATATCTGGTCTCGTGTTCGTCAGGTACATCAAGGACCCAATCATCTGACTATACATCATGACATCAACCGGATCAAATGAAGCATCACATAGAAGCTTCAGTCTCGATGCCATAGGTGTGGCCATGGCCTTGCAGTCCATCATCCCAAACCTCTTCGGGATCTCTACTGTATACTTCCCTTGTCCAAGGAAGATCCCATCTGCACTCTGCCACACCTCCATGCCTAGAAAATATTGCATCATCCCCAAGTTGTAAATTCCCCACCCATCCATCCAAGGCAAGGGAGGGAACATGATTCCAATCTATGGAGTTTTTAAACAAACTCAGCCCATTCATTAGATTCATACAATTAAAAACCCATGTGTGTAGATGTAAATTCAACAACATGCATAGCGGAGGTAAACTCATCCACACACATAATTTCATATGCATTGAATATATCAATAACAGTCATTTAATTTAACTCTGCAGAGGCAAAACACATAATAGAAAACACTTATCTTTGTCATGCAATTGTCCCACACAACTAGCTATGTCGCTGCAACGTTCCTCCCAACCATAGGTCTCTGCCCAGCCTGTATTATTTCAACACTCAAAGACCACCCCCGAGCTGGGCATGATATCTACAAGGAAAAGGGGATTCCAAGCTCATACACAGCCAAATAATCATTTGCATTTAAGCCAAGCCAGTCCACAGCTGGGTTTATTAGGCTAAATCTGAACCCTCTTCATTTGTGGATGCTTCCACTCAAGCTCAAGCCAAAACAATGGAAACCCATTTCAACCCCAACAATCTTAACACCCAGCAACTCAAAATTGAGCATGGATACTCATAACAGCAAAATCACAATTTCTAGCATCAAGAAGAAATGTTTGGCATCCAAAAACGAAATGGCAATTGGGGAATCACCCTGGGAGAGAAAATCATTTCCAGAAAACGTTCAGAAGATGATTTTGGGCATTCTAGGGCCAAAAACGGCCTTCCCACAGTCATACAATTCGATGTAGACATTCAAACAATTAGGGTCATTGATGTGATAGACGAAAGCTCTCAAAATGGCCTTCACACAGTCATTAACTGGCAGCAAGGAACCAAAATGAATTTTGGGAAAAACTGTGACAAGTTGGCACCCAAAATTGACATATATACAGTCACACAGCTGATGGAAACATTCAAAAATGATTTCTGAGGTAGGAGATAATAGCTAGATCCACAAAAATGATTTTTCCACAAATGAAACCCAAATCTGGAAATTCAAAAACGTTTTTACAACAATAATGGAACAACAAGCTATCAAAACTTATCTGTTGAGCTTTCCAATGGATTCTCTTCTTTCCCCATAGTCTAGCCATCACAAAAATGCCCAGCAAGATCCAAAAACGTGAGAGAGTGAAGTCTGGTCATGAATAATGGCTTGGGAAAGAAATTCGTGGGTGTTTTCTTGACCAAGAAGGAGAAACATGATTTTCCATGAGGGTGGCTTGCCCATACTCAAATTTGGACAGCCATACCTCCCCAATCCCCAAGGCATTAACTACTTCACCCAACTCTTGGGAGAAATGAATGATTGGGCACCAAGGTCAACATGGGTAGTTGATGGTTGATGGGTTTTCTCATTGACACTTGGCTTGACTTCATTGGCTCAAGGGTTTGAATATTTCCCTCCCAATTCCTTGTAATATCATGCCCCCATATCTTGTTGTATTGCATAGCTAGTTGTGGGCACTTTAATATTAAAATGCATATTTACAATTCCCATGGTTCTCTAGCACATGGGAAACATAATATCCAATACTTTCCTCTTCAAGGTCAAGTGTTCACTAGCGGGGCCTTGGCCTTGAGCTCCTTGCTAGGAACCATACATAATATGCATACAATATTTACATGATAGCCCAAAATATTATAAGGGTAAAAATGGGGTTATTACATTCCCCTCCCCCTTGGAATAAGACTGTCCTCAGTGTTCCAATACTTAGGAATAATACACACTTTATACATGTCCAAAATTCACAAAATATGGTAAGTCCATCCTCCGTTTCATTAATTGGAGACGTCAAGGTGAAGTTCTTTAACCCATGCACATGGCTCCTGCTAGCTATCGCTTTTCTTGCTACCCCTTGTTGGACATTCGCGAAGGAGGTGACTTCCTCCACATCCCCAACATTCTATTGGAGATGGCTGCCTCTATTTTCCTTTGTCCGCATTCTTGCTCTCTTCCAGCCTTGGGCATTTCTTGATGGGGTGATAGGATGAATGCTTCATCATTGGTCCACTTTCCTTTCCCTTACTGATTTCTCCAATAATACTTTTTACTTCTTTTTGCAGACGAATAGAGTCCTACAAAACCTTGTGGTTCATCACATTTTGTTGCTTCTGTATCTTGAGCATCTCTCCAAGGTTTTCTTGGGTCTTGGAAATTGTTCGAAGAAGGCTTCCAGCTAAGTCCAATAGCCCTTGGTCTGCGGCCATGGTCAATGCGCACATCTTCCTCACTTGCTTGCTAGCACCACTTGTTTGTTTTTGTAATGGCTGCAACCAATTGTGTTCAATTTCTCACCTGTGAAATTCATTATTGCAATTCTTTGTTAGGCCAAGAATAACATAAACATTAAAATTAGTCAATTAATTTCCCAATTGACATGGAATGTCCATGCTTTATTCATGAGACTTCCACACTTTTCATGCTTTCCCAACATACATATGAACTCATTCATGTTCATCCTTTCACAGGGAATTAGCTTTTTCAGCATTCACAATTTATTTTAAGCAAATAAACCCAATAGAATTTCAGTCATGACATGAATTCCACCATTTTATGTTTCTAAGATGCCTCAGTCGAAAGGAAAGAGAAGAGTAAGACTTTCCCCCTCTTATTCTTGTTTTATTACGGAGCTACGCCATCACTGTGGTTTCATGCTCCTTAGTCTCTTTCACTTTAATGCGAATGCTTGATTTCCCTTTATTGGCTATGACACTTAGTGTCTAAGGTCTGTCTAATGCTTTTCAACTTGGGTACCCCTTCCCATTCTGCTTACAGAACCTTTGGTTGCTATGACCCACTCATGTTCACTAGCATCATCTTCTATTATTTCTCATATTGAGCTCTTTAGGACAATCATATGTCCATATGCATCCCTATGATGCCTTCATGGTCCTTTCTTCCAACAATACCTACACTCAAACATTGAATCAATTCATATGTTTAGTTTAATTCATAAGGTTTTTCTCTAAACAAACGTTTGAGAAATCATAACCAAATCATATACACACATATATTCATAAGCAAGAAGCTGCAAGATAACCAAATACTTATCTGTATTGGATGTCTTCACTTTATTCCACAGAATCCTTCTTTGCTTTACGATCCTCGGATTTCCCATGGACACAATTATGAATGTTGGGCCAGCACGTAGGCTACTCCACAATCACTCGAATAGGCAATGCCAGGCTAGTACGCTAACTAGTTTTATCAATTGTTTAAGGGGTATTGGGCTAGCATATACGCTGTTTCACAATATTAAGTAGTGAATGCCCAACCAGTTACTCTCTGGATTTATCAATAATTTCATATCTCCCACTCATTTAATCTCTGGATTTACCAGTATTCTATAGCACATTCAGGGTCTTGCTTTCCTACAATGACCAAGGTTTCCAACAAATAAACAATAGTGTATCAGCTTAGCTGTTAGAAGACTTATACCTGAAATCTTCATTATTTCAAACAAGACATAAATGAAACTGAATACGTATCTATATTGTGTGTTTCCCCTCTGGTCCACAGGATCCTGCTTCGCTTTGCAAGCCTTGGGATTGCCGATGGACTTGGATGTAGTTAATGCTTCACCAGTACACCTTCATGCCGACTGGATTTACCAAGCATTTGGTGGTGCCCAACCAGTCCCATACCTCGTTGGCCCTCTCCATTGCCGAGCTAGCACATTCGTCTGGGTCATCGACCAATGGAAGGAAACTGTGCCACCTTACCATTATAGGTCAAGGATCTACTATGGAGCCATAGGAATCTTAGGGTTTTCAGTCAGTCTTAGTGCCCACCCTCCTACTGCTGTCCCAATAGAGATTTTATGCCTTCACCAATGTCACCACACCTTCTTGCACCACAACCCTTTTCACACACAACTCTTCATTCATACAAGGACGTCACTCCTTCTCTGGTGCAAATCGGTGGTTCCTTTTAGGAACTTTATAGGTGACTTTCTTGACTACAGGTTAGCATGACCCCACTCACACAAGGATGATACCTCTTCTTATTACACAGCTCTTCGGGCCTGTCCATCCCTTCTGGTAATATTTCGTGTGAGCATAGAAAAGTTACCAATTCCTATACAGTCCTTTTGCGTACCCTTCTTCACTTTGCCTCTTAATGTGCAGTATCAATCTTCATCTGTGTACGCTGACAACATAAGAAGGATAAGTAAGCTCATCAGTATTGCTGCTCAATTTTGTAACCATAATCCATATCATTCACTATCAAGTATTGAAACACCATGAATGCGTCCATTCCCTTAGGGTGTAGTCAATATTGAAAACCCTATCATCACCCAGCACCAGAAAAGGTGTGCACCCCCCTTTCCGATGTGCACCATGTAGGCCCTAATCATACTCAAGCAGTCTGCAATGATATAAATAAGATAGAGCATGCTCTGCATATTAACCCTAATAATTTAGACCTGCATGTTCTTGTCTAGGGTCACATGATACTCATTCATTTTGCAGATGTATCTCACATGTATTCTGGGCATAGCTTTACCATCTCACTCTCATGGTTTACCGACATGCAGTTTGGCTGAGATATTATCAATGGCATTTCACCCGAAACCCATTTCCAAAGCATGGGGTCTTTCCCATCTAGTTTGGATTTTGCAGGCCATCACTCTTGGTCTTCCTGCAATGTATCTTCTTGGCACATTTATCAAATAGCCAAACAGTTAGCAGCATTTAACAATAAAATTCAAATATGATTTCTCTAATCAGTCAATGCATTGATAATTAAATCCAAATATGAATTGCAATTCTATCCTCTACGGAAATTGATTCGCTTAGCCATGTGTCTGTTCTCATATCGTTTGGCTCTTGCTCATGGTAGATTCCCATCTTCATCATGGACTTACCCATATTTTCCATGCCCAAAACAATCTACCTGAAATTTGAAACTTCCATCATCCAAACGCTTTGTAAGCCTCTATGCATATAATATTTCATTGCTGCCATAGTCACTGAAGCATTTTAATATCACCAAAATCATCTACTTCATGTGAATCATTACCATACTAGAGTTGCATGGTTTAATTACATCATTTTATGCAATCATTCTCTTGCATTCACAGCAGCTCATGAAATGCTCTTAGAATTGACAATAGTTCACCATTCCATCTATTATCTAGTTGTAATGAAACATACACCACCATCATGCATTCACACAATGCATCTCAAGATGTGCACCTATACATATGCATGCACTTTTACATCACTCAATGTATAACCACAAGATTGTACATAATATTTTAATGCACATCTCCTCAATGCAACCCTGCATTAATTTATGAGTATTATGCATTCAAACATATTATGGCCTAACCATGTACTACCATGACAAGGCCATAAGTCCTCACTTGCTTTGGTTGTTAACTCACAACCGTCATGGCATGACATAATTTCATATGAATGCATTGAGATTTCTAAGCAATTATAGGGTGTAAGGATCATCGCCTTCACTTACCCATACCTCACCATACTCGGTAGGTTAACATTCCCATTCAACACTCAATACCATATGCAAACTAAATCAACATAGTTTAATCAAAGTTGAAGGGATCTCACCAAATCCTCCTTCAACATTCATGCAATTAAGCACAAATAACCATTACCTGCATGGTTGTTATTAACATCGCTTGATGTTACCTGATCAGTTGGCCTCTTACCAAGGTTACTCAATCCTTTTTCCAACATCATGATCACGGACTTGTTGCACCATCCTCTCTTCATAAGGTCGTTGGTCACATGCAACAACGTCATCAACTTCTTTAGCCATGTTTTGATTGTATTTGTCCTACAACAATGCGGACACAACTAATTAATAGCGACCACCATAATTATCTCAATTAGCTCATTCCATATGTGAAACCTCACTATTTTACCAATATGCAATGTCCTATTCATGCACAAACATTTCACATGCACTGTGCAATGTTTCTTAATATGCCTACTAGTGCATAGTCATATCATCTATCTAATCTCTTGCATTTCATCATTCCTATGCCATAATTTATATGCACGACCACTTTAGAATTATAAATACAATATCAAGAGGGTAGTGGAGGAATTCTCCCTTCCAATTCCTCATTGTAGCATGGAATTTTCTCTTCCACATCATAGCTGATCCAATTTCATGGGTTCTCTACCATGCACACAAGCAATTATTAGCTATGATCTTCTCACAAAGTAGAAATTCAATATATGTATTCACGTGTATAACATTCATTCATGATATTTTCCAAGCATACAATTATTATGTTATAAACATAAATGGTTTAAGGTGAGAGATTTCCCTTCATCAGCGTTGCCTTACTGCTCCCATTGCTTTTCTGCAATGCATTTCCACAAACTTTCTATGCAATTCCTGCTTCTGCATTTCCATAAACTTTCTATGCAATTCCTGCTTCTGCATTTTCCCCGTTTGGCGCAAATATTAAGGGTAAAATGGCCGCCGGTGTCACAGATCTTATCGTTATTTTTTCCGCCAGTGTCGCAAATATTTAGCTTAAAAAGCGCCGCCAATGTCACGGAATTTTAAGCTAAAATTTGCCACCCTTGTCGCGGACCTTAAGGTTATTTTCGCCGCGCACCGCGCAAACATTCAACATAACTTTGCCGCTGCGCACAGAAAGTTAGCGTAACTCCTGCCGCCGCGTCGCAAAGTTAATCTTAACTTCGCTGCACGCGCACAAAATTAACTTTAACTTTGCCGTCGCATCGCAGAGTTAGCGCTAAACCTGCGTGGATCATATCGTTCAAATTTCCGCCAGTCGCAAGAGTTAATGCTAAACCCGCCGACTGCGTCACAGAATTTAACATTAATTTCGCCGCTACATCCTTAGGCAAAATTCGAAAACACTTAGAAATATTTTTGATATTTTCTCTTCCTCTTAGCACAGAATTACCAACTTCTCCACTAACTGTGTCACAAACGATAACCTTAACTTCTGTGCCTGCAAGCCTTTGTTGCTGCGACCGCGTCGCAAGTTTTAAGGCTAAAATCGCCACCACGTGCAAGCCTCCATTACAACTTTTAAGCCTCAAATTGCCGCCGCACGCAAGTTTTAAGCTTAGATCCGCCACCAGTGTCGTAGGATTTAACATTACTCTCGCTGCGTGCACCGCGCGCATTATAGATCTTAGCATTAAAACTGCCACCGTCGCCACATAGAAATTAACGTTAATTTCGCCGCAGACAGTTAGAATTTTTTTTTTGAAAATATTTGCTTCGTTTCTTTATAGAGGTAGGCCTCTTAGAGATCAAACTCACATAGAACAAAACAGAAAAAGTATGTCAAGAGAATTGCACCTCTTTCATGTCAAGAATAAAACAACAAAACAACAAAATAAGATGGCAGAGGTTGCGCCTCCTTTCTCTCCTCCATGGAGGCAAATAGACAAATACAAAACTGAATGCTACTGCATTGGAAACAATTGAAAGCAAGCATTCAACCTGAAAAGGGATTTTCTCCCTCCTTCCTCAATTTCATAGAATGGAATCAATGCAAGCAATTTTTGCAAGAATCCCCAAAACAGTCATGGAAATGATTTCCTATCCTAATCAAATAGAAGCTATGAGATCCTCAGGTTTCTTTAATTCATTTTAATTCCAAATACAAAATACATGTACACACAATTATTTATATTTCTATGAAGGTCCCAATAGCCGTAGGTTGAACCATAAGCTCTGATACCAATCTGTAAAGTCCCCACCCATCCATCCAAGGCAAGGGAGGGAACATGATTCCAATCTATGGGTATTTTTAAACAAACTCAGCCCATTCATTAGATTCATACAATTAAAAACCCATGTGTGCAGATGTAAATTCAACAACATGCACAATGGAGGTAAACTCATCCACACACATAATTTTATATGCATTCAATATATCAATAACAGTCATTTAATTTAACTCTGCAGAGGAAAAACACATAAATAGAAAACACTTATCTTTGTCGTGCAATTGTCCCACACAACTAGCTATGTCGTTGCAACGTTCCTCCCAACTGTAGGTCTCTAGCCATCCTGTATTATTTCAGCACTCAGAGACCACCCCCAAGTTGGGCATGATATCTACAAGGAAAAGGGGATTCCCAGCTCATACACAGCTAAATAATCATTTGCATTTAATCCAAGCCAGTCCACAGCTGGGTTTATCAGGATAAATCTGAACCCTCTTCATTTGTGGATGCTTCCACTCAAGCTCAAGCCAAAACAATGGAAACCCATTTCAACCCCAACAATCTTAACACCTAGCAACTCAAAACTGAGCATGGATACTCATAACAACAAAATCACAATTTCTGGCATGAAGAAGAAGCGTTTGGAATCCAAAAATGAAATGGAAATTGGGGAATCGCCCTGGGAGAGCAAATCATTTCCAGAAAACGTTGGGCATTCAGAAGACGATTTTGGGCATTCTAAGGCCAAAAACGGCCTTCACACAGTCATACAATTCGATGTAGACATTCAAACAATTCGGGTCATTGATGTGATAGACGGAAGCTCTCAAAACGGCCTTCACACAGTCATTAACTGGAAGCAAGGAACCAAAACGAATTTTGGGCAAAACTATGACAGGTTGGCACCCAAAATTGACATATACATAGTCATATAGCTGATGGAAACATCCAAAAATGATTTCTGAGGTAGGAGATAACAACTAGGTCCACAAAAACGATTTTTCCACAAATGAAACCCAAATCTGGAAATTCAAAAACGTTTTTACAACAATAATGGAACATCAAGCTATCAAAACTTATCTGTTGAGCTTTCCAATGGATTCTCTTCTTTCCCCACAGTCCAGCCATCACAAAAACGCCCAGGAAGCTCCAAAAACGTGAGAGAGTGAAGTCTAGTCATGAATAATGGCTTGGGAAGGCAATTCGTGGGTGTTTTCTTTCCTAAGAAGGAGAAACACGATTTTCCATGAGGGTGGCTTTCCCATACTCGAATTTGGACAGCCATATCTCCCCAATCCCCAAGGCATTAACTACTTCACCCAACTCTTGGGAGAAATGAATGATTGGGCACCAAGGTCAATATGGGTAGTTGATGGTTGATGAGTTTCCTCATTGACACTTGGCTTGAATTTATTGGCTCAAGGGTTTGAATATTTTCCTCCCAATTCCTTGTAATATCATGCCCCCGTCGCTTGTTGCATTGCATAGCTAGTTGTGGGCACTTTTATATTAAAATGCATATTTACAATTCCCATGGTTCTCTAGCACATGGGCAACATAATATCCAATACTTTCCTCTTCAAGGTCGAGTGTTCACTAGTGGGGCCTTGGCCTTGAGCTCCTCGCTAGGAACCATACATAATATGCATACAATATTTACATGATAGCCCAAAATATTATAAGGGCATAAATGGGGGTATTACACAAGTCCTTCATCTCGAACTCGGAAGCAAGCTTCCTCTTGGTACCAGCAATCAAACTATCCTCTCCTGTAACAAACAAGTCATCCACATATAGAAGTAGTATCACTGGATTGCCTTCCTCAACCTTGTAGTAAAGGTTGGAATCTGTTTTATTCTTGGTAAAGTCCAAACTAGATAGAAAGCTATCCATCCTACCATACCAAGTCCTAGGAGATGGATTCAATCCATACAAGGCTTTCTTCAACCTACACACATATGATTCTCTGTCATGTGTCTCAAAACCAAGTGGCTGCTCCACATACACTTCCTCTTCGACTACACCATTCAAGAAAGCTGTTTTGACATCCATCTGGTGTATGTTCCATTTCATTGTTGCAACCAGAGCAAGTACTGATCTAATGGAAGTGTATCTGGCCACAAGAGCAAAAAGTCTCTTCATAATCAATGCCTTCTTTCTGGGAGAAGCCACGAGTTACAAACCTTGCTTTCTATTTCTCTATGCTACCATCTGCAGCATGCTTGATCTTATAGATCCATTTGGAAGTCACAATAAACTTCCCTTCAGGTCTTGGGATTGCATCCCAAACATCATTCTTCATGATCGACTAGTACTCCTCAATCATGGCATTCTTTCTGAATCCTAAGAACTTCAATATATTCAGTATCTTTAATATATAACTTTGTTGCTGAAACAAATGTTGTAGTCCTTCTTTTGTAGGTGCTCGTATACGATCTTTCCTACAAAACAAGTTAAATTGCATGATTAGAAACTTCTCATAGTTTTCAGAACAAATTCTTACACATAAAGAAATATGTCATACATTCATGCAATTATTTTAGCCAATGCTTCAATACAACATTCATCCATATCTTGTAACTTTCTAGATGCCTTCCAATCTCTACCAGAACATTGCTAAGATTTTTGCACTACTCTCAACATGTCAGCAAAGAGGTTTCATTCTAGATAAGTAGAAATGGAATGTTGTACAGTTCCATAGGCCACTTACCCATTACATGCATATTAGTAGTATGTTGTTCATTAATGCAATTATTCTAATATGCCAAAATACACAGCCTAATTCTAGGAACATCAGTATATACATCATTGAAAAGTATTATTTAAATAATCAAATATGCAAGAAATGATAATTCAAATACTTATCTTTGTTTGTTTGTTGGGTTGACTCCCTCTCAGTCTTTGATTCCTTTTTTCAACTCCATTCTGATGTGGATTGTGAGAAGTGGTCGACTCCCTCTAAATGTCTGCATCCTTGCAGAGACTACTAGAGTGTGCTCCCTCTTGATATTTGGTTCCTGGATTACCTGTCCTTGAACTTATATCCATCCTCGATCACTATGCATGCTTACAAGTATCATTATTGTGATATCCTCGAGATCTCATACATAATCATACATTTATTAGTATAATCTCAATACTATCATAAACACAATAATATTAAACATGTATAGTAATGATCATTTTAAACACAGATAATAAACATTAGTATTCAAGGTTTGTATAGGACTCTTCCGGTTAGTCATATCATCAATTTAAAGTAAGAAACATAATATGCTTAAACCCATGATTACTCAAACCTATAACTTCATGAATAATCATAATCAATCATGCCAAGTATACTTATATAATATATCCTAACACAAGGTAGGATTTTAACTTGATATAGGAAAAACATACCTAGATTAGCATGTTAGCTAGCTATGTCTAACATACCCACATGATGTCTTCTTGTTCTTCAATGACTTGTGCTAGTAACCTGTATATCTCATAAGTTAACCATTATAGAACCAAGTTATACATACCTCGTAAGTAGATCTTCTATGTGATCCATGATAATGGATGAATCTTTGTCTTCATGTCTCCATAGTCATATGATTTGTCTTTCTTGATGTACCTTTCATGTTAGCGGACAACATCAACCTCATACAACACCACAATGCATTAGTACAATCATAAGTGTCAAAACCCTAATCAATGAATATCTTCTATCGTGCATTCATAATTTTATTAAGGTGATACGACAAGTCTAAAGTTAATCAAGATTGTACTAACCTTAATGAAGACAAACATACCGTAAACTTAATCATGAACAGATCTTGAGACATACCTGGATAAGTCATACCTGTCGAGATTGCTTGTAATCTTCTTATGTAAGGTCTTAGCCTCATCTCCCTTTGAAACAGGAACTTCTTCACTTATGCAGGTGACCAAACCATTCTCTTCTAGGATTAACCCAATCCACTTGATTTGCAAAAACTGGATCAGGAGCTGGATTAGGGTTTGTCAGGGAAACCCTAAAAATTCAAACTTTGAATTTCAAACTTATGAAAGGTTAGAAAGATGCGCCTTGATGAGATGATCAATCTGATATACTCAGAATTTGAAAACTGCAAAGTTTCACCCCTCAAAATTGCTTTTGAAACTTCCAGGTCTTCTGGACAGGATCCCAAACTAGGGTTTGATGAAGCCCACCCTTCTACCCAACCAAAAGATTTGATCCAAAGCTCTAAACTTTGATTTTTATGAGGAGCTTCCAGCCGTGGTCACAGACTTCAAAAATTCCAACTTTTGCAGAAGCCCTAATTTTCCACTTTTTCGATCAAACTCCCGAACTAGGGTTTGATCAAGCACGACCTTCTGCCCAACCAAAAATTTTGATCTTGATTTATAAATTTCGATTTTGATGAGTAGCATTCAACCGCGGTCTCCAATTACAAAAATTCCAACTTTCTCCGAAACCCTAATTCCCGGAGCCATGAATGAAGATGCTCAAAATCCCAATCTGTTTTGACAGAAATATGCACCTTATTGTTTCTGGTGTAACTCCGAAATTACGAATCCACAGGGTTTGAAACTTCTGCCTGTAATATCCCAACCTGTCATCTTTCCAACCCCATGGGTCTGACCTCAATTGGATTCTATGAGAGATAGTTATGCCAAGTTTTGTAACGTGACCTGTTTATGGAATAAAACAGGAGAGTGAACTTGTATGGTGTTCCACGTGTCCCTCGTTCACTTTCGGCCTCTGAACCTTCGGCCTGTGAAAGTAAAGTCCGTTCCCTACTTGTCAATGTTTACAAAATTTAATTTGGATCTTCCTAGCCCAAGTTATGACCTTTTCTCCTAGGTCACCTGTTTATGACTGAGATCTGGAAGAGGCAGAAACCCTAGATTTTCCAGATCATAAAACACAAAGTACAACAAATTAGAAGTTTTGCTTTGGACACAAGGTACATGTAAATCTTATATTCGACTTGTAATAGTTTTAGATCCTGAAACCTTGCCAAAATGGATTTATAGCGAAAGTGCTACGATGACTAGTTTTTGCTATGCCAAGCCCTAGCATCGCAAGTGCAACAAGTGTCATACATACCATACCATGCCTTCTTTCAGGCTAGCTCTGATACCATGTTAAATATAGGATCTTAACTAAGAGAATAACATGTATAGCATATCTACAACATATCAATCATGGACACAATAATGCAAGCACACAAGAGACACAAAGTTTCACCGGGGAAAAACAAGAAGGTGAAAAACCCTGCAACTTCCTCAGAGATAGAAAGAGCATTGATACAACCAAAGTACAAGAGATAGTCTTCTCCTAGTAGATGATCCCCCTCCTCACAAGTGAGCCACTTTTTGAGAGAGATAGAAGTGAGTAATGAGTGATCAAATAGAGATCTCCCGATCTCTATTTATACTTGTCCTGTCCTGCCTAATAAACTAGTGGGGCCGACTTGTCTAGCTTATCCTAACAACCCATGGTTACATTAATCCGGGCCAACCCCACACTTGGTGGTCTAATAACCCATTTACCCACATGACTCATACAGGGCCGACCCCATCAAGGTGGTCTAATAACCCATCAAGTATAAGTTACGACACTTACAATATAAATGACGACACTTCCGTATAGAGGAATAATAACATCTCTATAGGAATACAAACACTTTCGTATAGAGGAATAATAACATCTCTATAGGAATACAATATACATGGGTAAAATACATTTCGAAGTTACATATACATCAACAGCAACCATGGATGGCATTTCGGCGGAAGTGATGAAATGCCAATAGTTACTTGAGCGGATAACTACAATAGTAACCGGGTTGAGTGAGAATCCTGCGCTACAACAGGTAAGGGAAGAAGTAGAATAGAAGCAGCAGTAGGTAGATGTTGCAAGTATGCAGATGAGGAATGCACCGGCCAGAGAGAAAGTGTAGAGATTTAATGAGGTCAAGGACCTACAGAAAGAGTTGGAAACACTAAGGGAGAAAGAGGCTGCCACATCGGTCAGGCTGCAGCCTATTGAGCAAGAAGGCCTCGAATTAATGCAACAATTCAATGCGAAGTTTGTAGAACTTCAGACGGCAAAAGGAACCTTGGGAGAAGGTCTCGTAGGCTACTCTGGAGACGCTTCAAGGGTTCGAACGGAAATCCAAGGACATAGTTGCGGAGTTAGCAAGAACTCTGCAAAGCTTTACATTAAAGCTTGGGACGATGGAAGATGCGGCACCAGGTTCCGCAAGTGGAAGTGGCTCGAGACGAGCCACAAGTCAGTGTTAGGGGCCTGTTCGGCGGGACCCAAGTGGGTTGGAAAAATATACAAGTATGGAAAATCATGCATAGCGCGCTGCAGCAGGAAGAAAAGGAAATTTTGATAATTGCGCATTGCGAGCTACGGCAGGAAGAGGAAGCAGTTTTGTTGAATGCGCATTGCGCACGATGGTAGGCGATAGACAATTTTGAGGTTTTGAGCATGTCATGCAATGACAATGGCTAAGGCACGGTCGTACAGTAGGATGATGCGCATAATAGCGCATGAGCTATTTTTGGTTCAGAACATGGGTAAAGGTCAGGCGAGGACATGACCTATTTTGGGTAAGGAATAGGTGGATGGCAGATGAAAGTGACCTGTTCGAACATGTGGCGGCAAGTGGTTGAGAAGACAGGTAGGTGAAGGAGTGGAAAGGGATAGGCCATGATGCAGTTGTAACTATTTTGAGGACTGTGACTGCTAGAAGAGCGTGTGAGCCACAAGTGGCCCAGCTGGAGCAGACAGAGCAGGCTGTTGACGGTGACAGCTAGGGTGGCAGTTAGCCATGCCAGTTTTGGAAACCTTAGGGTTTCAGCCTAATGATTGTAAAGACATGACCTACGGGCATGATCTATAAATAGGGCACAACATTGTAAGGGAAGGGTTACTCTTCAGTTTTGGTTAAGTATTTGGGTATTGTAAAATCTTAAGCTTAGAAAATCCATTGTAAATGCTTTGTAGCTAAGTGCGCAGACTAAGAACGGTTGTACCCTTCCCATTAAGAGCAATATTAACAACCCTTCTTGTGGACGTAGCCTCCATCGAGGGGGTGAACCACGTTAAATTCTATGTTATGTGACTATTGTGTGTTTATGATTGTTCATTTGCTTGGTATGAATGTTTAATGCTGGAAACTTCTGTTATGTGATTGCTTTTATATGTATTCGCCACAAAGAATGGGAATAACATGTTAAGTAATACATGTGCAAAGGAATGTTAAGTATTCAACATGTATGAATCTATCAATTGGAATGTATGAATCTATCAATTGGTCATATAGTGAACATTGAGTTTAAGCTCAGCATTGGAGCGCGCAGTAACATATGTTTATTAAACCACCTGCAACATAATGATAAGAACTTGAACAATTTGAAGAGATAAGGAATGCTAAGTAGATTGGTTAGAATTAAACATCCTAGTAGGGACACGCAGTCTGGTTGATGAGCCAAGTCATTAAAGGTTGCTGTGAGGTTAGCTATTCATAGCTTACTGTTGTAACGCAAAGGTATCCTGTATCGCACAGTCATTAGAGGTGCAAGTGCGCAAGCGCAATTGAGCACCAAAGTACCTGACGCAGAATAGAAGGTTCGCGCAGTTTTTTTCTGTAGAAACCCGCAAGGCGTTGCGCTGCTTATTAGCCTTTCCCCCCCCATCGCATCACCCGGTTGTGGAAACTTGATTCCGCAACCACCCCCTTAGCTTTGCCTCGGGTGAGACCTTAGGCTGCGCAGCCTGTTTCCAAAAGGGTCGATGAATAGGGGTTTTGTTGATTCCTTGAGCCGCGAAGTACCTGGGTCTACACTAGAAACCTCAATAAGGTGATCACAGCCAACAGTGGCATGCAAATCGAGGCGGCAAGGTGTAAGGACAAAATGTTGACAAACATTTTTAGTGAGAGTGATAAATGATCTCAAGAATCATCACGGGTTCGGAAAGCTAAATTCGATGGTATAAAAATTGCCTTAAACTAACAAATGGTCGATGTGGCACGCAAATTGAGGTGACAAGGGGTGTGTAAAAAACATCCAAAAATTATGGTGGTGAGAGCGAGAAATGATCTCAAGCATCATCACGAGCACAGAAAAATTAATCCGGCATATAAAAAATGTCAAAAACTGAAAAAGGCCGATGTGGCACACAAATCAAGGCATCGAGGGGCATTAAAAAAAGCCCAAAAAAGGGGCCACTAAAATCGAGAAATTGTCTCGACCACCGTGACGGTCTCATCATGTTGAATCCAGTGGTATCAACGGTTTTGGAAATGAACCTCGTATGACTCCGAAATGGCTAAATAAGAATTGGTCAAATGTTTATAAATATTAAGTGGACCCATAGTGACATGTGTCATTTGTACGGTTGAGTTTGACAGGAGAGTTGAGTGAACCAGAGATGATTTGGCATTTGTGGGAGAACCGACTGGTGGATTTTCATTTTATGAGTTGTAGGTAACCCTCTTAACCCTTCTCTGTGATATTATTTTTTTTGGTGGGGGAATGTGGTCCTCAGGGGAGGTGTACCAGTCACACTAAGTGACCGTGTTGGTAAATCACGGGTTCCAAGGCAAGTTACGTTCTCTGGAGCGTGGGAGTGGCTCTCATAGTCGCGTTTTCCGAGCACGACTGTGGATCCCACAGCCGCATTCTCCAAGTGCAACTATGGCTCCCACAACTACGTTCTCCAAGCGCGACTGTGGATCCCACAGTCACGTTTTTGGAGCGCGACTACGGGTCCCACAGCCACACTCTGGAGCGCGACTATGGGCCCCACAGTTGCGCTCAGGAATCACACTTTTCGAGGAGAAAAGCTCGTTCCAAAGTGCACATGTGGGGTCTAGGCACCTCAAACTGTGTGTTGTGGTGCCATTTTGTTAGTGCACCAATCCAAAGGAGATCGATGGAGTATTTTATGTGGTTCTTATGAGATTTCATTGTGTGGTTGGCAAGATGCTGAAGGTGACATGGAGAGAGCAAGAGATGTTGGAGGACCTCTTGAGAGACATCCGGCGAGATCATCATGTGCAGGGGACTTTTAGCACTCTACGGACTGCTAAAGTTTTATGAGGTGCCCCTTATGCGTTTATCATCCCTGTTGTTGAACAGGATGGTCAGGTTTTGGGACCCGGATATTGAGGCATTCATGATCTAGGGCGAGAGACTAGATCTCACCCTATCGGATGTGTATTTTCTGACTAGATTTCCTAGTTTGGGTAGGATGGCGGATACTCAACCTAGGAGTTCGGGGGACGTGGATATGGAGGAGATGTTGGAGAGGCATTGTTATCTGGGGGCACGTGTGCAAAAGAATGCACTATTAGTGTGTGATTTCAAGGAGCCGACGGATTGCAGCGTGCATGGTGCATGTATTGGGATCGCAATCACCCCACCAAGTTTCAAGAGGGAATATGATGTTGATTGAGCGGGTGTTAGCAAGGACCTACTTCGCATGGGGTCATATGTACATCGCCATTGTTCAGAGGGAGCTGAGCAAGGTGAGGCAGATTGGAGGGGAGTTATGCTATGGTTCTTTTTTGTGTTATTTCTTTTTTGAGCGGGTTCCCATGCTGCGGCCTTACGTGCCAATCCGAGATGGAGGACTGACGGGGCCACGGATGATGCGGTGGGGGGAGATGATGTGTCGCAATGGTGGTGGGATTGTTGGCCGATATTTTACTGTAGATTTTTTTAGGCAGTGGTTGCAGATGCTTGTTCTGATTAATGACTACCCGTATTGAGCTATGGACTACCAGGGGGATTCTCAACTGCAGTGGCCTCCTGGACAGGTCTAGGGGATAGATGGTACGTATGCAATTTGGTTTCTTCTTAGCATATCATGTTGTATTTTTATTTGATATTTTATGATGACATCTATATATGTTTGATGATGATGACCTTGTTGATGTGGGTTCTTGCAGATGTGGGACCACAGCAGCCACTGGGGCATCGGGATCGCAGGGGTCACGTAGTGAGGGAAACCCCACCTGCTTGAGGGGAGGTATGGCGACATGATAACAATGTCACATTAAAGGCCTTATAGGTCAGCTTTGATCAGTTGTTAGTCGGGGTAGCTGACGAGGGTTGCTGGTATTTAGACCAAAAGCTACTGGATACTTGCTACGATGCTCCATGGGAGTGGAGCTCTATCTTGAGTTGGGTTGCTGTATTGGAAGAGGAGAGGAGGGATTGGGACCAGTTGGATGACGAGGATACAGAGGAGGAGGATCCACAGGAGCTGGCAGAGGATTGGGGAGAGGATGAGTTAGTAGTAGAGGAAGAGGATACACGTGACGATGAGGACACTGACCGAGGGGAGGAATCGGATTAGACAGTTCATGGGATGCCCCCAATGTTGATAAGCACTATGGGGATTTTTTTTGTCTATACGGCTAATATCATATGGAGAGGGTGTTGTTGGGGCTCCTCAATGTATTTTTTGTATAGTTGGGTGCTGAGGGTACTCATGACTTTTATGATGATATGATATATATACATGCACATGTATGCATTTTTTTGTTATGATAGAGTCTCGTTTGCATGTGGATGCACATTTGGCGTTGTTTGTTTTTTGTTGCACATGGATGCAATTGTTATGTTGTTTATATGCACGTGGATGCAGTATTATGATGGATTCTTTTTGTTGTTTAAGTGGTTTTTTTACGCCTATATGATGTTATGATGATGTATGGTTAATGTCCTACATGGTGTGGTTGATGTGCCAGTCTAGAATGTTGTTAGTCATTTGATCTGCCACACTGTTTTGATTTCTTGGGACCTAAGTGAATGTAATGGATTCAAATTTTCTGATCATTTGTTTAGTGCGCAATAACTTTCTAAAGAGGCAAGGATTGCATACCTGGTAACAATTCTTGAGATGGGAGACAAGACGCTGGGAGTCTAGGAACACACGAAGGTGACTTATACCCATCTGGAGGGCAGCAGTCAGGAGACCGGTCATGGTATCATACTCTTCATGGTTGTTGGTGGCACTGCCTACGCACACTCCGTCGATGTGGATCAACTCATGTGCGGGGGAATATATCACCCATGCTGCGGAGGCGAGGTTTGGGGTGTTAATTTTTCGATAATTTCATTCAAACATTATCTTAGGATCCTATTAAGAGAATAACATGCACAACATAACAATCATAAACACAAGAGACACAGAGTTTCCTCTGGGAAACCCAAGAAGGTGAAAATCCCCACAACTTCCTCAGAGATAGAATAAGCCACAGTACAAGATCACAATGATCAAACCCAAAGAGATGTCTCTAGCAAATACTCCTCCTCCTCCACTTGTGTGCAACTCTCTCTCTCAACTATGCGAGTTGGATGAGTGACTGAATGAATAGAATGAGAGACACAACCTCTCTATTTATACAATGACTTGACCTACCAATAAACTAATTGGGCCAACCTCCTAAGGAAGTCTAATAACTCACTCACATAATACAATCTGGGTCGACCCCACACTAGTGGTCTAATAAGCCATCAAATATAAGTTGCGACATTTACAAATACAAATGACGATACTTCTGATTGGAGGAATAATACATCTCCATCATACATATAACAAGGTACAAGTGTAATACATAGAAGAATATCTTTTGAAGTTACAAATACATCAACACTCCCTCTTAACTAGGAAGGTATTCTCTAGACTCAGGTCATCAATACAAATCAGCACAAGTCTTCAATTCTGGAGCTGGATCATGGAGCATCATCGTCAATGCTGCTATACTTGTCATCTCGATCTCTAGGCTATCTCTCAATTCTTCTCGTCATAGGAATTTCTACAGAGCCAGCCCTTTTTCATGCTGGTTGTAGGCCTAGCCTCCTGCAAGTCTTCATCATCTCTGACCATCGTATGGAATCCTGAGTACTAATTAAGTGCGTCAACAAAACCTCGAAAGAGCATCGCAAGACTTTTACAAACCCACTACTCAACCTATCAGATCTCCCAGGATATTTTACATGTAACTGCACAACCTATCCATGGCCACTGATACTCATGATCATACGGATCATATCATCTCATCGTCCATGGAGCATAGCCCAGATGCACATCATACATCACTTACACCACCGACATGGGAGAACACATCTACCATCATTCAGGGAAGGCTCCAACCCTTACTTTTTCACCATGGGAGAACACATCTACACCGTGTGAAAAATGGATTCATTCCTTACATCTACACCATGGGAGAACACATCTGCACCATGTGAGAATGGCTCCAGCCCTTACATCTGCACCATGGGAGAACACATCTACACCATGTGAGAATGGCCCTACAATTACATCACGACCATGGGAGAACAGATCTGCATCGTATCGGAAAAGCTTCAGCAATTACATCACAACCATGGGAGAACACATCTACACCGTGTCGAAAATGCTTGGCAATTACATCATGACCATGGGAGAACACATCTACAACCATGTCGAAAAATCCCATGTGAATCTATGTCTTCCGGACTCATCACACATGATCCAACTGATCATGGAATGCATCCACCTAATGCATATCATCACATATGATCATCCTGATCATCATAGCATCCACCTGATGCATATCATCACATATGATCATCCTGATCATCATAGAGTCCACTGGATGCATATCATCACATATGATCATCCTGATCATCATAGCATCCACCTGATGCATATCATCACATATGATCATCCTGATCATCATCATAGCATTGTCCTAATGCATATCATTTGGAGCATCGTCCTGATGCTCAGCACACATGATCATCTTGATCATCATGCATAGCAGTAAATGGAGCATCGTCCTGATGCTCATAATACAACGCTTACATCCACAGCCATACTGCCTCAGAAGTAGCCAAAAAAGATGCAACATACTCTGCTTCAACTGTACTTAGTGCTACGTAGGATTGCTTCCTACTAAACCATGAAATCACACCTGATCCCATATTGAAGCAGCACCTCGAAGTGCTCTTCCTATCTGCAGAACTGCCTGCCCAATCTGAATCAACATAACCTTCCAAGTTAAACTTTTGATTCACATCATACTTGAGCCCATAATCAATTGTACCCTTTAGGTACCTCAGAATATGCTTTATAGCAATCAGGTGAACATGTCTAGGATTTGTCAGAAAATGGCTCAAGGTTTTCATTGCAAAAGCAAATATCTGGTCTTGTGTTCATTAGGTACATCAAGGACCCAATCATCTAACGATACACCATGACATCAACCGACTCTGATGAAGCATCATTCAATAGCTTCAGGTTTGATGCCATAGGTGTAGCCAAGGCCTTGTAGTCCATCATCTCGAACCACTTCTGGATCTCTACTGCATACTTTCCTTGTCCAAGGAAGATTCCATCTGTACTCGGCCACACCTCCATACCTAGAAAGTAATGCATCATGCCAAAGTACTTCATCTCGAACTCGGAAGCAAACTTCCTCTTTGTGTGGGCAATAAATATATCCTCACCTATCACAAATAGGTCATCCACATACAATAGAAGTATCACTGGATTTCCTTCCTCAACCTTGTAGTAAAGGTTGGAGTCCGCTTTACTCTTGGTAAAGCTCAAACTGGACAAGAAGTTGTCCATCCTGTCGTACCATGTCCTAGGAGCTTGCTTCAAGTCATACAATGATTTCTTCAATATGCACACATATGACTCCCTGTCATGTGTCTCAAAACCAAGTGGCTGCTCCAAATACACTTCCTCTTCGACTACACCATTCAAGAAAGTTGTCTTGACATCCATCTAGTGTATCTTCCACTTCATCACTGCATCCAGGGCAAGTACTGTTGATGTATATGTAACTTCGGAATGTATTTCATCTATGTATTTCGTCATGTGGATTGACGAGTGTCGCAAGTGTGTGTACTTGACGATGGGTTATTAGACCACCATGTGTGGGGTCGACCCTGAAATATATATATTATAATGTGATGTACCTAGATAGACAAGTCGGCCCCATAAGGTCACTGGGAAAACAGATCAGTATAAATAGAGATCAGGTGAACTCTATTTAGATCACTCGGAAAAGTATCTCACTCTCACTCAGAAAGTGGCACACTAGTGAGGAGGAGGATTATCTGCTACTAGGAGACTATCTCAGTGTATTTTGGTTGTACTTTGGTTGAGCCATTGCTCTCTCTATCTCTGAGGAAGTTCTGGGGTTTTTCACCTTAGGGTTTTCCCCACGGAAACTCTGTGTCTCTTGTCTCTTATGCTTTTGATTATTGTGATGCTTGTCATATTGTGATTGTCATGCATTGATATACTATATATGTTATTCTCTCAGCAAAGATCCTAGAGTATTGTGAATTAATGCTCAAAATTTAGCAAGTACTATTCTGATGGAAGTGTATCTAGCTACAAGAGCAAAAGTTTCTTCATAATCTATCCCCTCTTTCTGGGAGAAGCCACCAAATCTTGCCTTGTATTTCTCTATGCTACCATCAGAAGCATGCTTGATCTTATAGATCCACTTGGAAGTCACAATAGACTTCCCATCTGGTCTTGGGACTACATCCCAAACATCATTCTTCATGATTGACTGGTATTCCTCGATCATGGCATCCTTCCATTCTTTCTTTTCTGTTGCTTCTTCATAACTAGAAGGTTCTTAGTTCATAATGTCACAGAGAAATGCAACATAGCTGGTGTGTGATCTTGTCCTTTTCCTTTCTCTGTGTTCCTCTTCTGGAATACCAAATCTTTCTACATCTTGGATGACCTCTCTAGCCCATGTTGGTTTCCTCTTGTGAGAGTTTTTCTCATGGGGTGGATCTATAGGTTCTTGTGGGTCTTCTATTTCATGATCTACTTCTGGTATTGCTTCATTCATAGTGGTGTCTTGTGTTCTTGGTATCCTTGGTTCTTCATAGTCTTCAACGTGTGTCTTCCTTGATTTGATGTATACTGAGTTCTCATCAAAGGTCACATCCCTGCTAATGTCAATCTTTTTGAACCCTGGAAAGTAGATTCTGTATGCCTTCAAGATTTCACTGTAACCCACAAGTATACCCTTCTTTCCTGAAGGATCTAACATAGTCCTCTTTTCTTTTGGAACATGTGTGAATACTGAACAGCCAAATATTCTGAGATAGCTAACTTATGGTCTCTTACCAGACAAGACTTCTTCTGGTATCTTGTTGTCAAGTATCTTGTGTGGTGTTTTGTTTTGTACATATACAGTTGTTCTTGTTGCTTCTGCCCATAGGTGCATGGGTAGGTCTTGGTCATGAAGCATTGCCCGTGTTGCTTCCATGATTGTTCTATTATTCCTTTTGTAATACCCCATTTTGCGCTTGATGTAAATACTGCTTATGTATAGTATGTGTAAATGCCCTAGTGTGGAGCTCAAGGCCAAGGCCCCACTAGTGGATGTTTCGGTTTATTGCTCATGCAAGTATTGATGCAGTTTGATTATTCATGGGCTGTTAAGCCATGAAGAATGTAAATGATGTAATTATTACTGAATGAATAAAATAACCAAGAAGCTGGCTAAGGAGGCAACGAACGAGAAGGGGGCTGTGTGTATCCACTAGAGAGAGGTGAGGGGGTTTGGGATTGGTTTACCATGTTGCCACATGTCTGACTGAGAACTCATTTGAACTCCCTTGTGGCATTAATGTGTTTTCAGAGGGTGGTTGAGATCCAACGGCTAAGTCTGATGGAGTATAGAGCATGCCTACGATTTCGTATGGTAGGGAATGACTCTGATCACTTGTGCATGAAGGCATCAAACTTCCTGGGAGAACTCGCAGAGCCTGTTGTGAACCTTGGGGGGGGGGGAAGACTCAAACACACAATAATCCATTGCGAACTCACGCACCAGATTCCTTCTTTTGGAATGCTTGCACTACCATTGTGGAGACCATTGACCTTCGCAGAGGATTCACTTGTCTATTTTCTTATAAGTAGTGCGCCCTTGTGTGTGAGAACTACCCAAGAACGAGAAACCGTGACACCATATGTGTAGAACCTTGGTGCAGCGATGGACAGAGTCAATAGAGAAGGTTGTAGAGCGGTTCGCGCAGAGCAACCGTGGAAAGACCCCAAGCCGGGATATATCTTGTTCTAAACCGTGGGAGAAAGGTTGGATTGCTGGAGAAACTCAGTGAAGGCTATAGTCTCAATGAACTAGTGACTGGACCTTTCTATGCCCATCCTGGAATAGCACTAGAAGGGAAGGACTTGTTAGACTATATAGCAGTGATAGGATCTTCCTTGTGTTGGATGTGGTAGGTATTGTGGGTGGTAGGTTGGCTGTGAGCGACTAGACCTTTCTATGCCCATCCTGGAATAGCATTGGAAGGGAAGATGCCTTGAGAGACTGTGTGATTGTGCAGTAGGTCTTCCTTGTGTTGGATGTGGTAGGTATTATGGGTGCCAGGTCAACTGAGTGATGAGATGCCTACAGTTCTGTGGTTGAACTCACTGGTTTAGCAATGCCTCCTTGTTATCCCTGTGTGCTGAAGAACCCCTGTAGGTTGGCTTAGCATGGGTAGGTGCCCTGGAATGCTTGGTAATCCCAACTACAGACTGGTTTAGCATGTGAATGGAGCCTTGACTGTGAGAGAACTTACTAGCCCTCCTTAGTGGATACACTGCCCAGCTTGGGGGTGATCTCTCAGCCAAAAGAGTATAGGCTGGACAGAGATCTAAGGTTGGGTGGAACGTTGCTCTCACTTAGCCAGTTGCTTCGAAATTCAAAGATAAGTATTATGTTATGGTAAATGATGTGGTTTCATTATTATGATAAATGCTTGTATAGTCATGGAATTGTTGTATGTATGGTTATATGAATGGTTGACATGAAGTCATATACAGGCCTGAGTAACAGGCTGAACCCACTGTGTGTATTTACCTTGTATTGCAGGAACTAATGCTTATAGTTCTTGCGTATGATAGATGTGTGAGTTAAGTCTGTGGATGCATTTTATATGTGATGTTGTATGATAGAGCTCCATCATTTTTTGGTAGTGAATGTGTATGTATACTAACCCTATGAAGGAAATGTATGTTACCATCTGATCCTTGGAAAAGAGGGAAGTCTGGGAGTGTTTTCAGAACCCTCAGCGATCAGATGGATGAGGAAGATATCTGACAAAATGGTATAAGGTTGGAATGTTCAAGTGTAGATAGGAACAAAACTTCAGAGAAGGAAATGAGAAGGTTATATACTTCACCTTGTCAATGGGATGCTACCATTGGATAGAGTTCTCCAAGAGCTTTCCAACAATACCAAACTTGCCCATTTTGGATACTGAAGGGAAGAGTTATGCCCCTTGGAAGATTGACGAAGTTACCCTTACAGAAATAGGGTTCTGCATGCATGATTTCGCGGGTTGCAGGTTGCGGATATGCCAATGTCCGTGTGGAGAGTCTTTTTGAGCCTTCTGCAATTCTGAACCTGAAAGTAGCGAGTTTTGGGTTTCAGATTCGTCAAAACTCGCATGACAGGATTTGGACTTCCCGCAACCCCGCACCCGACAATGCGGGATGCGGAGTCAGTGACTTGCGGGCTTCGGGTTTCGGGGTGACCACCCCACGACGACACAGTTGGAATCAGGTTTCGGCTTGTGGGTTCGCCAAAACTTACACTATCTGTTTGGACTTCCCGCAATCCCGAACCTGAAATTGTGGGATCCACTATTGCAGGATGTGCGTTTCGGAATCGTTCTTGTGGGATTCACGTTTTGGGATTCATTGTTGTAGATCTGAGTTCTCCGACTGAGTGTATGGGTGCTTAGTCAATGGTTTTGGAGAAAAAAAATGGATCACGGTCTTCAGCCGGCCAGGCGGGTTGGAGGGGACATGACAGAGTGGTATCAGAGCTTCAGTTGCAGCACTGGGAGTTGTTTGGGCCAGACGGCATATGAATTTTGGTCAAGAAATTTGCCCAAGACGTGATTTCTCTATGAACTTAATTACTTGATTTATTGCTCAAATGAATAATTCCTGGTTTAGATGAGTATGATACAGTTTATTTACATGTTTATGATGTCTAATAGAATGTATGTGATATACACAGAATTAGCAGCAACTGTCAGACAATTGTATCACGGTGTAGTGCACGGTACGAGGTGAGAATGGTTACCCTGAATGATGCGCAGGACCCATTTGGGCCGGAAGATGATGTATTGGGTGAGAATGTGCAAGAAGCTTATACAGAAGCCGAGTCTGATGGAAGAAGGGAGCAAGTGACGCCCCCAAACTTAGCTGAAACTATGGTTAGCTTCAATGAGCGAATGATGAAAGCACAAGAAGAGGAATATCATCTCAATGCAGCCATTTTGCAGAGTCTCACGGACTTGTAGCAAAGGATTAATGGTGGTTCTAACCCGAGCCACGAAGGCCGAGAAGTAAGAAATGCAGAAAGTCAGTCTAGGGGCCATCCCAGGAAAAGAACTCCAAGCCCTAGAAGGGGTTCTGTGGGCTAGAAGCACAGGACACCCTCTCCTAAGATTTCTTCTAGCAGGTCAAAGGATTCTGAGGGTTCTCAAGAGAGCCCAGGACGCACTACCAGTAAGAATAAAGCAGGAAGAAGCACAGAGGCATTCCACAGGGCGAGTTCAGGAAGGCTAGGCCTCCTACTTTTGATGGTGAAAGTAAAGAAGGTCAAGAAGTAGAGGCATGGCTTCTTGGGATGAAGAAGTACTTCAGAATGCATGAGTATTCAGAGAATGAAAAGGACAAGGTTTCTATATACAACCTTAGTGGAAGAGCTTCTATCTGGTGGGATCACCTCATGCAGCTGAAGAGAATCAGTGAAAGATGAGTCAGCTGGGGTAGGTTCCAAAGGTACTTCAAGGAGAAATACCTATCAACTAGATATTATGATAATAAGAGGAAAGAGTTCAATGAACTCAAACTTGGACAAAACACTATGGATGAGCATGTTCACAAGTTTTTGGAGTTACTGAGGTATGTTGACTACATCAGGGATGAAAGAGTGAAGATTCAATGTTTCCTTGGTAGTCTGCCACAGAATTACAGAGATAGGATAGAGTTTGTAAATCCACCATGGTTGGATGAAGCTATCAGGATGGCAGAGCATTGCTATGAGCAGATAAAGGTAAGGCAAAGGCACAACCACCGTGGAAAGGTAAACCCAAGGGAAGGTTTGATCAGAAGAAAGGTGAGTCTAAACCACCACTCAGGGATCAACCTAGGAGATTTCCATAGGGCCAGCAAGCAAGGAGAGAATCCAGGCCAGCAACAAATAGGACACCAGTGGGGCCACTTCAGTGTTGGGGTTGTGGAGAGAACCACAGGCTCAGAGATTGCCCAACTGCAAAGAAGAACCCCAGGGTCTTGCACAATGTTAGAAGAGAAGCTACCATAGGTGATATGGCCAGAGCAACACCCCGAATTTATGCAGCACTAGATGATCACCAAGCATACCATCAGTCCGTAGTAGTAGAAGTTGCAGGTAAGATTGATGAGCAACCTATTTTTGTTTCGATTGATCCAGGGTCTACTCACAGTTATGTATCTCCTAAGGTAATTGAGAGTTGTTCCCTTGGTAAAGTGAATCATGACAATGGTGAAGGAATGTCCCATAGAATTGAATGGACTCCTCACACATGCAGAATTGAATGTCTTGCCATTGGGGTCATACGATGCCCTGATTGGCATGGACTGGTTAGAAAGGCATAGAGCCAAGGTGGACTATTATGATAAAGCATTGGAATGTCTGGATGATGGAGGAAAGCCGAGGTTGGTTAAAGGGATTCCAAATCATGTTTCAGTAAGACAGATTTCAGCTCTGCAATTGAGGAAGTTTCATAGAAAGGGTTTCCAGCTATATGCTGTACATATATCAAGTTCAGCAGAGGATAAGGGAACTAGGATAGAATACTTCCAGATATTGCAGGAGTTCCAGGACGTGTTTCCAGATGAGGTTCCAGGATTGCCACCTAAGAGGGACATTGATTTTTCTATTAATCTTGTTCCGGGAGCAGCATCCATCTCCAAAGCTCCTTATAGAATGAGCACACCAGAGCTGGTAGAGTTGAAGATGCAGCTGCAGGGATTGATAGACAAGGAATATGTTAGACTGAGTGTATCCCCATGGAGTGCACCAGTATTGTTTGTTAAGAAGAAGGATGGAACATTGAGGCTGTGTATTGATTACAGACAGCTCAATAAGGTGACAGTTAAGAACAAGTATCCCTTTCCAAGGATTGATGACTTGTTCGATTAGATGAAGGAAGCTAGAGTATTCTCCAAGATTGACTTGAGGTCGGGGTACCATCAAGTAAGGATTTAGTGGTATGCACAGAAACTTGCATTGAGGGACTCGGTGGAGTGCTAATTCAAGAAGGGTCTGTAATTTGTTATGAGTCGAGGAAACTGAAAGAGCACGAAAGGAACTATGCCACCCATGACTTAGAGCTAGCAGCCATAATTCACGCTCTCAAGAGATGGAGGAACTATCTTTTAGGAAGATGATTTGAGCTCCGAACTGATCACATGAGTTTGAAATACTTGTTCGACCAGCCAAACTTGAATGCAAGGCAGACTAGATGGATGGAGTTCCTTTGTGAGTTTGATTTGGAGATTAAGCATGTCAAAGGTAAAGAGAATAAAGTTGCTGATGCACTCAGTAGGAGATTCCATATTGCATCCATAAGAAGATGTGAATCAGATTTGAAAGAAAGAATTTTAGAGGCACAAGATGGTGATGAATTCTATCTCCAGATTAAAGAGAAATTGCAGCAGAACATTATAGAGGAGAAGTATGCAAGATATCAGCTGGGTAAGGATAATGTTATCATCTATCAGAACACCAAGCTGTACATTCTAGATAATGCAAACTTAAAGAAACTGATGATGGATGAGATACATAAAAATCCATACTCAGGACACCCAGGGTTTTAGAAGTGTCAACAGGTCAAGGCAGAGCATCAACATCCAGCAGGATTGTTGCAGCCCTTACCCATTCCAGAGTGGAAGTGGGAAGTGATTTCCATGGATTTTATAACAGGACTGCCCATGACAGTGAGGAAGCATGATTCAATCATGGTTGTGGTGGAAAAGCTATCAAAGGTAGCTCATTTCATCCCGGTCAAGTCCACTCACAAGGCTAGTGACATTGCAAATATCTTCATGAGGGAGATATTCATATTGCATGGATTGCCCAAGGCAATAGTTTTAGATCGTGACACCAAGTTCACATCCAATTTTTGGAAAGGTTTATTCCAAGAGTTGGGAACTCAATTGAAATTTAGTACAGCCTATCATCCTCAGACAGATGGTTACACTGAGAGAGTGAATCAGATCCTTGAAGATATGTTAAGGATGTATGTGATGGATAAGCCATCTAGGTGGGAAGACTATCTACACTTAGTGGAATTTGCTTACAACAATGGGCATTAAGCATCATTGAAGATGAGTCCTTTTGAAGTGTTGTATGGAAGAGGATGAAGAACTCCAATGAGTTGGGATAGCCCAGTGAATAGAGTAGTGCTCGGACCAGAGATGGTTGAGGAATGGAACAGGAAGGTTAAGATTAGGAAGAATCTGAAGGCAGCATAGGACAGGCAGAAGAGTTATGCAGATCTGAAAAGAGTGCATAAGGAGTTTCAAACTGGGGATCATGTCTACTTGAGAGTGAGACCTAGGAAGAGCTCCATGAAATTGGGAAGTTGTGCCAAATTGGCACCAATATATTGTGGTCCATTTGAATTCCTTGATAGCATAGGGCCAGTTGCATATAGAATTGCATTGCCTGCTAACATGAAATCTCATAATGTTTTCCATTTATCTTTACTTAAGAAATATGTACATGATCCTAATCATATCGTTGATTGGCATGTGATATAGGTGGAACCAGAGGGAGAGTTCCAAGTGGAGCCTACGTGCATCCTCGATAGGAAGGTTAACTTGCTTCGAAACTGGGCCATAGGGAAGGTAAAGGTGCAATGGAGGCACCTTAGCCCAGAGGAGGCCACATGGGAGCTGGAGGATGCCATGAGGGAGGCATTTCCATTTTTGTTTAGTTTTGAGAACACCGAGGATGGTGTTATTTTAAGGGAGAGGGAGTTGTAATACCACATTTTTCCCTTGATGTAAATACTGCTTATGTACAGTATGTGTAAATGCCCTAGTGTGGAGCTCAAGGCCAAGGCCCCACTAGTGGATGTTTCGGTTTATTGCTCAGGCAAGTATTGATGTAGTTTGATTATTTATGGGTTGCTAAGCCATGAAGAATGTAAATGATGTAATTATTACTGAATGAATAAAATAACCAAGAAGCTGGCTAAGGAGGCAATGAACAAGAAGGGGGATGTGTGTATCCACTAGGGAGAGGTGAGGGGGTTTGGGATTGGTTGACCATGTTGCCACATGTCTGACTGAGAACCCATTTGAACTCCCTGCTGACATTAATGCGATTTCAGAGGGTGGTTGAGCACCAATGGCTGAGTCTGATGGAGTAAAGAGCATGCCTGCGATTTCGTATGGCAGGGCATGACTCTAATCACTTGTGCGTGAAGGCATCGAACTACCTGGGAGAACTCGCAGAGCCTGTTGTGAACCCAGGGGGGGGCGAAGACTCAGGCACACAATAATCCATTGAGAACTCACGCACCGAATTCCTTCTTTTGGAACGCTCGTGCTACCATTGTGGAGACCATTGACCCTCACAAAGGATTCACCTGTGTGTTTTCCTGTAAGTAGTGCGCCCCTGTGTGTGAGAACTACCCAAGAACGATCAGCTGTGACACCATGTGTGTAGAACCCTGGTGCAGCGACGGACAGAGTCAATAGAGAAGGTTGCAGAGCGGTTCGCGCAGAGCAACCGTGGAAAGACTCCAAGCTGGGATATATCTTGTTGTAAACTGTGGGAGAAAGGTTGGATTGCTGGAGAAACTCAGTGAAGGCTATAATCTCAATGAACTAGTGACTGGACCTTTCTATGCCCATCCTGGAAGAACACTGGAAGGGAAGGACTTGTGAGACTGTACATCAATGATAGGATCTTCCTTGTGTTGTATGTGGTAGGTATTGTGGGTGCTCGGTTGGCTGTGAGTGACTAGACCTTTCTATGCCCATCCTGGAATAGTACTGGAAGGGAATATGCCTTGAGAGACTGTGTGATTGTGCAGTAGGTCTTCCTTGTGTTGGATGTGGTAGGTATTGTGGGTGCTAGGTCAACTAAGTGCTGAGATGCCTGCATTTCTGTGGTTGAACTCACTAGTTTAGCAATGCCTCCTTGTTATCCCTGTGTGCTGAAGAACCCCTGTAGGTTGGCTTAGCATGGGTAGGTGCCCTGGAATGCTTGGTAATCCCAACTACAGACTGGTTTAGCATGTGAATGGAGCCTTGACTGTGAGAGAACCTATTATCCCTCCTTAGTGGATACACTGCCCAGCTTGGGGGTGATCTCTCAGCAGAAAGAGTATAGGATGGACAGAGATCTAAGGTTGGGTGGAACGTTGCTCTCACTTAGCCAGTTACTTCGGAATTCAAAGATAAGTATTCTATTATGGTAAATGATGTGGTTTCATTATTATGATAAATGCTTGTATAGTCATGGAATTGTTGTATGTATGGTTATATGAATGGTTGATATGAAGTCATATACAGGCCTGAGTAACAGGCTAAACCCACTATGTGTATTTACCTTGTATTGCAGGAACTAATGCTTATAGTTCTTGTGTGTGATAGATGTGTGAGTTAAGTCTGTGGATGCATTTTATATGTGATGTTGTATGATAGAGCTCCATCGTTTTTTGGTAATGAATGTGTATGTATACTAACCCTGTGAAGGAAATGTATGTTACCATCTGATCCTTGGAAAAGAGGGAAGTCTGGGAGTGTTTTCAGAACCCTCAGCGGTCAGATGGACGAGGAAGATATCTGACAGAATGGTATAAGGTTGGAATTTTCAAGTGTGGATAGGAACAGAACTTTAGAGAAGGAAATGAGAAGGTTATATACTTCACCTGGTCAAGTGGATGCTACCAGTGGATAGATTTCTCCAAGAGCTTTCCAACGGTACCAACCTTGCCCATTTTGGATACTGGAGGGAAGAGTTATGCCCCTTGGAAGATTGACGAAGTTACCCTTATAAAAACAGGGTTCCGCACACATGATTCCGCGGGTTGTGGGTTGCGGATATGCCAAAGTCCACGTGGAGATTTTTTTTGGGCCTTCCGCAATTTCGAACCCGAAAGTAGTGGGTTTCGGGTTTCGGGTTTGTCAAAACTCACATGACGGGATTTGGACTTCCCGTAACCTCGCACCCGACATTGCAGGATGCGGAGTCAATGAATTGCAGGCTTCGGGTTTCGGGGTGACCACCCCACGGCGGCACTGTTGGAATCGGGTTTCAGGTTGCGGGTTCGCCAAAACTCGCACTATGTGTTTGGACTTCCCGCAATCCCGAACCTGAAACTGTGGGATCCACTATTGCAGGATGTGCGTTTCGGAATCATTGTTGCGGGATTCGCGTTTCGGGATTTGTTGTTGCAGATCTGAGTTCTTCAACTGAGTGTATGGGTGCTCAGTCAATGGTTTTAGAAAAAAAAATGGATCACGGTCTTCAGCTGGACAGGTGGATCGGAGGGGACGTGACACCTTTCTGCAACCCCATTTTGTTGCAGGTTGTAGGGAGTGGTCAACTCCCTCTTAATCCCAGAATCACTGCATAACTTCTTGAAGTCTCCTAAAGTAAATTCTCCGCCATTGTCGGATATGAAGATCTTGATCTTCTTATCAGTTTGATTTTCTATCAAGGCTTTGAATTCCTTGAACTTATCAAACACTTCATCTTTGTTCTTCAAGAAATAAACCCAAGTCTTCCTAGAGAAGTCACCAATGAAGGAAACATAATATACATACCCACTCAGAGAACTGGATAACATTGGTCCGCATACATCGGAGTGGATAATCTCCAAAATTCCTTTTTCTTTGCTTTCACTGCTTGGGAATGCCTTCTTTGTGTTCTTTCCTTTTGCACATCCTTTACCATGCTTTGACTGGATTTCAAGAAGACCTTCTACTGCTTTTCTTGCAATAGGTAGTGCCCTATAGTGCACATGAGCAAGCCTTTTATGCCAAATTTCACTTGGCTCCATGGATTCATGTACCATGGAATGTTCAGGTAGTCCCTTTAATTTGTACAATCCTCCCTCTTGCTCTCTAATCACTACTGCATCATCTATGGTTTTACCTTTAGGCAACATAAGTACTTGGCCATCCACAAATGCAACTCTCATCCCTTTTGCATCCAAAGATGATATGGAGAGAAGGTTCTTCTTGAGTCCACGTACATATAGAACATCTTGCATCTTCAAAGACTTCCCAGAGTCTAATTTGTAGGAGGCTTCACCACTTCCTTTTATGGGGTATTGATAGTCATCCCCAAGTTTCACCTTATGACGTGACTCATGTTCAGATAGGTCCATAAGAGACTCTTTGAATCCCATCATATGTTTAGAAGCCCCACTATCAATAAGCCAATAATTACACCCATGTGTAACAGTACCTGTGAGAGCAGAGATGAGAACATACTCTTCATCACTTGAGGAGTCTTCACTTTCTTCTCTAGCCTTCTTCCTGGGAGGTTCATCATCCTTTGTGGCATGAGCATGATATCTCTTCTTGTTGTTGTTCTTCTTCTTGAAGTTGTTGTTGTTGTTCCTTTTGTTCTTGGGACAATCTGAAGCAAAGTGTCCTTTTTCATTGGATGAATAGCATCTCAGATCTTTCTTCTCTTTTGGATGGTATTGAGAAGATTTCTTGTGATGCGATTGCCCCCTCTCGGGCTTACTTTTCTTGGTGTGCGCTGTGAGGGCTTGGTCTGGACTTCCCATCTTCTCTTCTCGAGCTACAATCCTAGCTTCTTCTTATGAACATTCCTCCCATAGTCTACTGAAAGAGATCAAATTCTTTCTTGCAAAAATACCTTAGATGAAGGAGTCTCATGACCTAGGTAGGCCATTCAATGTGGTCATGACAATTTCTCCATTCTCCATTACTTCATCCACTACTTCAAGTTGTTTTTTGATTTGATAGACCTTAGTAAAGTAGGATTTGATGGTCTCTCCCTTCTGGAACTTTACTCCTTTCAATTGATTCCGCAAAGTCATCTTCCGATTTATATTCTTTCCTTCAAACAACTTGGTTAAAGAGTCAAACATCTCCTTAGGTGTCTTTAGGGAAGACACATGGGGTATGAGATGATCTTTTATAGAATCAATAATGATTCTCTTGGTCTTGACCAAGTCCTTCTTGTGTAAGGCCTTAGCCTCATCTCCCTATGGAACTAGAACCTCTTCCTTTATGTAGTTGTCCAATTCATTCTCTTCTAGGATTAACCCAATCCTATACTTCCATGCTCAGAAGTTATCAGCTCCTTCAATCTTATCCTCAAGCTTGGTGTGGTGATAGATATTAATGAGAAACTCAAATGGAAATAAAAAATTTAGGTCTTACCACTTGATTTGTTGAAAACTAGATCTGGAGCTAGATTAGGGTTTGTCAGAGAAACCCTAAAAATTCAATCTTTGAATTCCAAACTTCTGAATGGATGGAAAGATGCACCTTGTTGAGCTGATCAAGCTGGTATACTTCAATTTTGAAATCAGCAAAATTTGACCCCTCAATTTTTTTTTGAAACTTTCGGATTTCCTATACAAGATCCTGAACTAGGGTTTGATATTTCCCGGGGTTCTACCCAACCAAAAAGTTTTATATTGTGCTCTAAACTTTGATTTTTCTGAGGATCTTCCAGTCATGGTCATAGATTCCAAAAATTTCCACTTTTGCAGAAACCCTAATTTTCCACCCTTCCGATCAAAATCCCAAACTAGGGTTTGATCAAGCTCGACCTTTTGCCCAACTAAAAAGTTCAATCTTGGTCTCTAAACTTTGATTTTCTTTTGGGGCATCCAGCCATGGTCTCGGATTCCAAAAATTCCAACTTTCTTTGAAACCCTAATTTCCCACAGCAATGACGGGCCAAAAATTGAAAGTGCTCAGAATTAAATTATGTCTCGACAGAAAGATGCACCCTTCCAAGGGGATTAATCCTAGCCTCCTTCCTTTGATGATATGAGGAGAGAAACCAAAATATTAAGAAGCCCTAGCTTCCGCAACTGCACAGTGTCTTCTTCTTAGCACAACTCTGATACCATGTTAATTTTTCGATAATTTCATTCAAACATTATCTTAGGATCCTACTAAGAGAATAACATGCACAACATAACAATCATAAACACAAGAGACACAGAGTTTCCTTGGGCAAACCAAGAAGGTGAAAGACCCCGCAACTTCCTCAGAGATAGAATAAGCCACAATACAAGATCACAATGATCAAACCCAAAGAGATGTCTCTAGCAAATACTCCTCCTCCTCCACTTGTGCACAACTCTCTCTCTCAACTATGCGAGTTCGATGAGTGAGTGAATGAATAGAATGAGAGACACAACCTCTCTATTTATACACTGAATTGACCTGCCAATAAACTAACTGGGCCGACCTCCTAAGGAATTCTAATAACCCACTCACATAATATAATCAGGGCCGACCCCACACTAGTGGTCTAATAACCCATCAAATATAAGTTGTGACACTTGCAACACTTACGACACTTACAAATACAAATGACGACACTTCTGATTGGAGGAATAATACATCTCCATCATACATATAACAAGGTACAAGTGTAATACATAGAAGAATATCTTCCAAAGTTACAAATACATCAACACAGGGACCAGCGACTTGCACCATTGGAAAAACCGGCATTGTATGGTGGAATGGGATCTATCTGTGATCATGCACGGGAGCAATGTGTGAGGCTCTGAATGCAAAAAGATGAAAGGTAAAAGGAAATACAACTATACAACATGGACTCATGGGTCCAAAAAGTGTTCAAGGGTAGAAGTGCTTAAGGTACAACCCATTATGGGGGTTGCGTAGCTGATTTCCCTCTGATTCGATGAGTATGTATGCCCCCTGTCCGAGGAATGTGTGGACAACAGATGGGCCTTTCCACATAGACTCGAACTTACCTTTCCTAGTCTTATTGTGCACTTGGTCGTAGACTAGGACAAGGTCTCCCTCGTGGAAGTTGCGAGGGTGGACATGCTTGTCGTACCTGGATTTGGAGCGGTTTTTAGTGGCCTCAATCGTTTGCAAAGCTGTCCGTCGGTCCTTGTTGGCCTGTTCCAGAAGGATTAGGTGATGTTCGAGTGGTCAGGTGTCTGGGAGGAGCTCCATGGAGACATGGAGAGCGGGAATCTGGCACTTAATGGGGAGAATAGACTCGACACCATGGAATAAGTGAAGAGGACTGAAACCTGTGGTGGTCTTAGTAGACGTTCGGTAAGCCCAAAGCGCGGGAAATAGAATGTAATGCTAGTTGGACTTGTGATTGTCTACAGTGCGTTGCAAGATGGTTTTCAGAATCTTGTTAATGGCCTCTACTTGGTCGTTCCCTTGGGGGTAGTAAGCGGAGGCATACTGATGTTCAAATTTCAATAGGGTTGATAACTCCTTCCAGACAGAGTCCTCGAAGTGGGAGCCATGGTCAGACACAAGTTGCTTGGGTACCCCGAATTGCATGATGACGTGGTTAAAAAGGAATCGAGCTGCAGTTTCAGCTTTACAATTGAATGTGGGCATAGCTTCAGCCCATTTGGTGAAATAATCGACAGCTACGATGATGTATTTATGGCCTCCTACCGAGGGAGGGTTGCACTCCATGAAATCAATGTCCCATTTTGCAGAAGGGGCCAATGGTGATGACCGGTGGAGGGGGGCAGTTGGTGTCCTTGCCTTAGGAGCAAAGACTTGGAAATTGTGGTAGTGTTTGACTACTGTGATACAATCTGTGAAAAGGGTAGGCCATAAATATCCGGTGTAGATAACCTTTTGGGTGGTGGCCTTCCCTGAGAAGTGGCCACAATAGGCTCCACTGTGACAATCATTTAGGACTTGTTTAGCCTCATCCTGGGTGAGGCAGCGGCGGAGGATGGTGTCGATGCCACAACGGTAGAATACATTGCCCAAAAGGAGATACCGGGTGGCATGATGGCGTATACGTCGGTGGTCGTCGCAATCAATATTGGACCGGAACTTTTGGGTACGTAGGTAGAGCAGGATGTCACCTTACCAAGGGTCATCCGACAAGATGGTAAATACGTGGTCGTCAAGTAGGCTGGGATTGATGGATGGTGACATGGATGATAATGATAATTATGATATGAGTTTCGCCAATACAAGGGATTTGACGCTTTTGGGTGTTGTGAACGTGAGTTCATACTCTTGGAGTATGATGACCCACTTGGCCATGCGGCCTTGCAAAAGGCAGCGGCTTAAGAGATAAACCATGGGGTTAGAGTTGGCCACAACTGTGGTTTGGCTTAAAAAGATGTAGTGGCGGACCTTCTGAACTAAGAAGACAATGGCGAGGGCCAATTTTTCCTCATGAGGGTAACGTAATTGTGGGCTGGAAAAGGTCTGGCTTACATAGTAGATGACATGCTCCTTCCACGCACTGTTCTCTTGAACGAGAACCCCTAAGATAGCATAGTCAGATGCCGAAACGTAAAGGATGAAATCCTTTGAGAAATCGAGTGGTGAGATCAATGGGGCATTGGTCAAGGCTACTTTTAGGGCATCGAACGCTGCTTGTGCCTATTTGTCCCAAATGAAAGGGATGTAGGTGCGAAGTAGGCAAAGAAATCCATGAATAGTTGTTGAATACTCGAGGACAAAGTGGCAGAGAAAGTTGGCTCTCCCTTGTAAGCTTTGCAATTGTTGTACTGTTCGGGGGATGGGAGGTCTAAGATGGCTTCGACCTTTACGGGGTCTATAGTAATCCCTCTTTGAGAAACGAGGAAACCTAACAACTGACCTGTAGGTACGCAAAATACACACTTAGGGGGGTTCAAGCGGACTTGGTATTTGAGACAATGCATAAAAACTCGTCGGAGATCATTCAGGTGGTTGGACATGTTCTATATGCGGGGTGTTCAACCATGTGTGTGTGTTATGGCCGAACACCCCGCATATAGAACATGGGTGATTGGTTCGTAGGTTGGGGTTCTTCCCCGACGAGGTGATCTGTTAGGGTTCTAGTTGGAGGGGGAAGCATTATTATTATTATTATTATTAGGGGGGTTGGGTTGTTGGCCGCCATGATCTTGCAGTTGGTTGTTACCGTGGTTACGTCCATGTCCTCGATTTTGCTGGCCTTGTTGATTCCGTTGGGCCGGCTAGTTTTGCTGCTGGTTCTGTTAGGCATAAACTTGCCCTTGGGGATTAGGACATTTATGTGGTTGGGAAAGTGCAGGGGCTTCCTTCTGATGGTGGTAAGCGGGAGGTGCTTGGGGTTGTGCGAGAGATGGTGCTGCCTGCTATGGATAGTAAACCAAAGGTTCCTACTGTTGTGCAGGTGCTACCTACGGGGGGTAATAAGCCAGGGGAGCTTGGGGTGCAGGAGGGGCCTGTTGATGGTAATAGGCATTGGGTGCCGTAGGAGGGTGGCAGGGTGGTGGTGCATGGCCGTAGCATTGTGGTGGACATGACGGTCCATGGACATGGGGGGCGTGGGCCATGGGAGCGTATGATGTTGTTGTTCTGGAATGGGTTGTGGCCCACGAAAGGTCAGGGCCATTGGTAGGTGGCATAGCAACGTAGGGATAGTTGTGGGATCCCATGTGTTCGATGATGCCATCAGCAGCGTGGGATGCCCCCGGTGCATCACTCCGGGAGGAGTCACCATGGGGTGCATTTGGTGAAATGGAGTATAGGTAACCAAACTAGGCGTAAATCAGGTCGAACTGTTGTGCTTTTAGGATGGCTTCGTCCTCGAATTGAGGTCGTTTTGATGCCATATCCTTGGCAATTGCTGATATCAGGGACTTGAGGAACCAGTCTAAGAATATTCAATCATTCATTTTGATCTTGCACAAACTACGTCATTTGCGCCATTCATGGATGTGGTCCATGATATGGGTGGAAATGTTCTGCCTGCAAGATAGGAGAATATCGACACCATCGTCATAATGGACTAGTAACTGAAAAAACTGCAAAAAGGTCGAGGCAAGGGACGTGAATGTGAAGTCGGTCCCATGTGGTTGTTCGATGTACCATTTGGCTGCAGCGCTAGTGAAGGTTTGTTGCAATAGTCGTAATCGAATAGAATCATCCACTATGGAGTTAGAGGAACACCATAGGTGGAAGGACATGATATGGTTATGGGGGTCTTCACCTCCCTTCCCTTCGAACTTGGGGATGTCTGATCGGAATTTGGGGGGCATAGGGGGCCATGTGGGATCATGTCGAATTGGTTCATTCGTCAATCTGGCTAGGTCGAGGAGGTTGAGGCTAGCCATGAGTGGTAATATGGAATCCGGATGTCATGTGAACGTCGGGGTAGTGGTGGAAGGACCGCTGCCCCCAAAGTGTGTAGTGGGAATATGAGTTGTGACAGAGATGTTGGGCCCCCCAAACAGAGGTGTGGGGATCGTGTGGGAGGGGTCTACGCCTCCAAGTGTACCTTGAGTCATTGATGGGATGGTGGTGTGTCCAACGACCATTGGGATTTGCATGGTGACAAGGATGGTAGGTGTGGGTCCTACCGATGGCATACCCAGGATAGGTGCTGTCGTGGTGGCTGGGGCGGTGGTGGACCCTCCACCAACAATTCCTCCAAAGAATGGGTTAGGATTTACGCCAGCCATGGGGCTAGACAGGGCTGTGTATCTGGGGTGTTCTGATTCCCACTCAGAGTCAGATGTGAAATGGGTGGCATCGTGGTCTGGTGCCACCGCTCTACGCCTATGGTGAGTTGTGCCAAGTGAACCCTGCTGCGGGGACTGGCCCTGTAGGTACCGAGAATGTCTCGAGGACTCAATGGTGACAATGGAAATGAAGCAGGAAGGTTGTGGTGAGTGAAGAAGCTCGAAAATCCTAATGCAACCGTGTGTGCAAAAGGAGAATGTAAACAATATGGCACTCAGGACAACAACAAACTCAAAACACTTGTTGTAACAATTATGCTACAGTAAGCGGAGCGACAAGAAAAAGTGGTCAAAATACCAACAAGAAAACAGCTCCTAATAAAGAAAAAATGGTGTACTCGCTAGACCATGGGGAGGTAAGGGAGCATGCAAACACCTAACTAAAAGGTATGATGATTCAAACCAGACGTATCCTCTGTAAGGTGATGAAATCCAAGTTAGACAATATGAAAAGCAAAACCAAATGGATAAATATGTCCCCCTATCGGGAGGGACAGTGGGTAAAAGAATCTTAGAAGAATGGCTACTAAGATACCCCGTTCATGACACGTCCAGAAAGGTAAATCTGTAGCTCCTATTCTATCGTCGTCGTACTCCCAACAAGGTAGCACAACGAGGGGATGACAGTTGCGGCAAGGGTCGAGAAGGGGGGTGGTGGTGTTGCGACCGGATCTGAAGGGTTTAGCAATAAGGTCACGATCGAAGTGGCAGGTTGACAGCCGAGAGAAAAGGATTGGACCGCGGGAGGCTACTACGGCCTGGGCCGCGGGATGGCATCCTGTAGCAAAAACTCAAGCCGTAGGGGGGCTGGGGGCTACTGCGGCATAGGCTGCAGGATGAAAGTCTATGAAGGGCTGTGGGGGTAGTGCAGTTGGAGCTGAAGGATTCAGCAGGGAGGGTGTGACCGAAGCAGCGGGTTGACGACCCTGAGAAAAGACTCGGACCGCGGGATGCCATGGCAGGGAGGGGCTGACAGCTACGGCAGGGGTCGTGAAAGGGGGGTAGTGGTGTTGCAGCCAGAGCTAAAGGGTTTAGAGAGAAGTCTGCAACCGAAGTGGTGGGTTGATGGCTGAGAGAAAAGGCTCGGGCTACAGGAGGCTACGGTGGCCTGTGTCGCGGGATGGCAACCGCGAGCAAAAGCTTGAGTCGCGGGAGGGATAGGGTCTACTGCGGCGCAGGCTGCGGGACAACAGGCCACAAAGGGATGAGGTTGTAGGTCAATTTAGGGTTTACCCCTCATTTTCCCTCTAATTTGGATTTATTTCTAATTTTTATTCCCTTTTTATTTGATTTTGGGAATGTTTACCCCCTTTTGAGGGTTTTTAGTATGTTTTGATGGGTTTTGATTAATTTTGAGGGGGATACCCTTGACTTTTTCCTGTTGGGTAAGTATTTGGAGATTAGTATGGTAGGAAAAATGGTTAACAGGGTCATGTGGCTAGGGGGATGAGCTAGTGAGCATTTTTTAGGTGTTAACAGAGATGAATTCAAATACAAGGAGGTGATGGATCCTTCAATGCGCCATGGTAATTAGGTGGTCCCACCGTTTTGACAATAATGAAACTATCGAAGGAATAGCCACTCAAGTATCATGCGGGAACTGAACTGATAACATGCACTATAGTGCGGGTTAGCAATGGTTCAACCACATGACCTCTTCTTTTGAATTATTTTGGGAAATTTTGGACTCATGTTGTCTTTTGGATTTGTTGAGGGTGGATTTGGTGAACTGCATTCTTTATGTTAATTACGCCTTACTACAAGAATCCTCTAAATGTCACATGTGTGTGAAATTTAGGCGTTAACACGCACTCGGAGAAAAACTATAGAAGAGGTCAAAAGAATTGCAAACTTTGAAAAAGAAAGAAGAAGAGTCAAAAAGGATGGCAACATACTTTACTAATCAATTACATGAGATGGATAAAACCTGTCAAACTAAGAAACTTAAGATTGACACTTTGGAAAATAAACTTAAAAAATCAGCCGCAGAGAATTGGAAGTTATCCAAAGAGATCATACTTCTGAAGAAAGAATTGGAAGATACTAAACAACAAAGAGAAGAAAGCTTTGTTAAGTCAAATGAAGAAATCCTGCCACTAAAAGATCAATTCCAAATGTCCCAAAGACAAAGTGGCGATGGAAGCATGGTGATCAATGATCAACAAATTCAAATTCAATCAAGACATCTCGAAATCATTTCTCTAAAAGAGAAGAGTTCTGAAAATGAAAAAATGATAGATGAACAGAAGAATCAATTAATGGAAAAGGAAAAAGAAGTTGAAAGACTACAAACACAGCTAAGGAAAATGAAAAGTTTCCAAAAGTACAGAAGTCTTGAATGAGATTCTGAGCAAACAGAGTTCAATATTTAACAAATCTGGTGTAGGTTACAAGGTAGGCATCAACAAGAAAGAATATCCTTCTCTTAAGAAAGAAAATGAAGAAATTGATCAAGAGAAAAATCACATGGCAAATTATAAGAATACTCATAACTAAAAGAACTGTACTCACGCAGAACTATAAAATGTTGGAAGTGCAACATGGATGGACATACTGGAAAGTTCCGTAACAACATAGTCTGTTACAAGTGTAATAAAATTGGTCACAAATCTCAGAACTGTGGAAATTCAAATAAATCCATCAAATATTGGAGGAATAAAACGGATGAGGAATCTCAACCGGTTCTTTACAAAAGAAGCTATACTCCTGCAAATCAAGGAAAAGAACAATGTAGAATTATTTTGAAAAGGAAGTCTATGGATAAAGGTAATAGATTGATTCTATGTGAAGTTAGTAAAGAAATGAATGAAAATATGACTAAGTCCTTTGTACTGAATGAAAATGTGGAGATCTTGGAAAGCCAAACTATCTCCATTCCAACACAAGATTAATCCACAAACAGACAGACCTATCACAAAAAGAAGATTGTGCGTAGAAATAAACTGCGACAAAAGGTGAGCATTAATGACAAGTGGGTTAGTGACAATAGTGGTGGCCAATTAATGGGAATCATCTGTAATTAGCAGTAGAATATGGTTAATTGAATATGGACAAGATCAGTAGAATCTCAAGAAAATTGAAACATTCCAGTTTTTGAAAATGGACCAAATCTAGGAAAATCCACAAAGAACAGAGATCATTAATGACAAAAGAAAGTCTCCAAATCCTTATAATCCATGAAAATATCTAGTATGAACCCCCCACCTCTATTGAGAAAATTATCTACAGAGTGAATAGTTGTGAGTGAAGGTTGAAGCTCAAAAGCCATGGAACCCAAGAGACAATGCAGGTTGAAGAATCCATCAGTAAACATTCAAGGCGAATTCGCACCATAACAAGGTGCGTCTTCATCAAATATCGTAAAGGTCCCTTGTGAATACATTCCATCAAGAAAACCTATTGCGATTCCTTTTAACTTGCCCCATGTAAAGGATTCATACATACTAGCATGAAAGGATTCTGAAGGTGTGATAGTTGAAGAAAATATGCTCAGGAAATTGTACAAGTTTGGGTTTGCAGATCATGATATCACCAACAATGAAAAATTCCCTGAAATGATTATGGACAAGTACATGGATAGGAGGGACAGCCAGTATCCTAAGGCACCAGTTGTAATGGATCTCTAGACATGGGAAAATGGACTATAGAAATTAGGGATATTAAACTTCTTGGAGATACCTCACTTTGGAAGGTCCTGTTGAGGCCTCAGATGTGCAGGGTATGCAAAGTGTTGGAATTAGGTTCCTAAGCTCTCAACATAGGGTGAAAACCCAGACTGGAAGGCTTCAAAAGGCCCTACGCAAGGACAGTTCTATCCCTAGCCTGTTTGGTGTAGTAATCTCCCATGGATATTCGTCCTCCGCTGGCACTCTAAGAGTTGGTAGGTTTTGATCCAAAGGATCAGTTTCCAAATGAAGAAAACCTAAGTGTAAAAGTCTGTAACACTAATCTACTTAAAGGAATCGAAGCTAAGTTAGATATATTCTAAGAAAGTGTTTTGGAAAAGGTGCAGATCAACTTGATTTGTGAATAAACAGATCATTTATCAATTACACAAAAATGGATAACACATTCAGTGATTTGTTCAGCTCAAGTTGTAATTAATTAATGAAAATCAACTAATGGAAAATTGAGTTTGTTAAACATTCAAGACTTGATCTGTAACTTGATATGTTAATTGAAAAATTAACACCATTTGTAACTTACTGAAAGAATCATTTGCAGAAATCGATAAAAGATTTTAATAGAATAAACTCTTTAAAACCTTTATGAATACATGAATCATGAGTAATGATAAACCAGAACTGTAGATTAATATGTTTAATAAATTGCAAAGATTAAAACAACATTAGATAAGCAACTTGGAGAAGAATCACATCCATCAAATAAATTTGACAAATAAACAAAAGTGGATCTGAGAAACAACTTTACTGTATTTAATGACAGTTTGTAAGAAATTACAAGCATGTATCAAAACATAGCACTTCCAACCTCTCCTGCAGATTTTTTCCTCCAAATTCCATCCTTCCTTCAACTCATAGGAGGTAGGTATTTATACAAATAAATGACAAAAAAAAAGATCATATCAATTTCCCTAATTGTTGAACTAACTAGCTGAGTTGTTCCATTTGCCAGATCCGTCCATGAGAAAAATCTGGGAAATTCCATTTTGGAAAACCAGTCGGATCTCCCAAATGAAGAACTTTCTATGGATTCTACTCACTATCGAACTAATTGGGCATCTTCTGCACAAAACCCATGTCTCGTAGTTTCCAAATTCATATCCATCGCTCCATAAATCACGTCCAAAGATCGTTGCTTTCTACTTGGCACATTTTGATCACTCCAAATTTGAGATGTAAATTGTTCAATTGGATTCTTCCAAATCCAAATCCACACCTGTACAATTGAAAAGAAAGATTAAAACAACATTTCAAAGCTAATGAAATAAATCTAAACTAATAACAATCAGTTTACAAACCAAAATATAATAAAAATGAACAAATCTAATGCAAATCTGAAATTCACTATTCAGACAGATTTTCAGGGTGATTAAGTTATTCATTTGGAAAAAATAATCTTCTCAAATCATTCCTCATCTTTCCAGCTTTCCAACGAACAATCTTGCGCTTGATTTGGACTTATAAATCTCAAGATATTGCTCTTAGAAGTTAAGACTCAACAACCATTGATTTAATTCTTGAATGGATCATGGTCATTGATTTTAATAATTAAAATCCATTATCCATGTTGATTATTTTCTAAATGAATAAAACAAAATTAATAATCTAAAAACAATATTCCCAACAAAATAGGGAATCACATGTCGAGAGGGAAAATTTGAATTAGAAAAATCTATTTAAACAAATCAAAATAAAAAAAACAAAATTAAAACCCTATGTAAAAAATAAAATTACCAAAATTCACGGACCCAAAATTAAATTAAATTATAACCTAAGATAAACTTAGGATTCGGAAAAATGCATGAATGAAAAAAAATGAAAAAGTGAAATCCGCAACCTGCAATTTTGGGTTTACATTTTACAAATAAAGAACAAATGTATTTCCGAAATCCGCAACTCGGAATTTCAAGTTTCATAAAAATACTTGGGAACCTTGGAAAATTGCAAATTTTTTATTTATTGAAAATGCAATATGTTACGTATCTAGGAAAAGAATCATTCCTATAATATAGGAGAGCTAATGAATTCCATAAATAGGTTTCTAACATATTCATTTTCCACACCAAGAAAATAATAATAATATTTCCTTTTGCACAGTAATAAATGGAAATTCTTTTAAATTGCAAAAGGTGAAATAGAAATTATATTTCTAAGCTAAATTAGTTTATTAAAAATGAAAGATTATCCATGATCAAACTAATTTCACATTTGTGAATGTTGAATTTTAATCCCACTAATTTTCAAATAATCATAAAACCAAATCTCATAGAAATTAGGGAAATTAAAACTCAAACAAACTAAAACATGTGTTCTTTTAATTTTCACAACATCAAATTGTGTATAAGTTTAATATATAGATGTAATAAAATACACAAATTAAGTTAATGAAAGTCAAAGCATGACCATGAATATTTAAAAGATTTCAATGAGCTTAAACTAATCACAACATGTTAAACTAATATAAGCAAACAAACCCAAAGAAACCCAAAGACTAGTATTATTTACAATACTTACATTATGATTCTAGGCATGCAAAAGTTAAAATAAAACCCCATCAAGGTCAAATATTAAACTAATGCAATATATAAAATCATGAAAGAAGAAACCATAAGATCAATCAAAATCCCAGAATGAAGGTAATAACCATCCATCATCTCGAATAATCAGTTTGTGCAGTGAACACCAAATCTAGGTGGGGGAATGTGAGGAACAATATAGTAAATTAACCACCAAGATCATGGAATCAACTCAAATGAAAAAAAAAAAAGTAAAAATGGAAATAATCCAAATAATTATTCAAATCATGCCGTGTAATCTCATCCGCGAGATCAAAAAAAATCGACGGTTAAGATTAAAAGATGCGGAAGCAGAGTTGCGGAAGTTTTATTCTTGCAAATATATACATCATTCCCGCAATCCGCAATCCACAAATGCGAGTTATCTGTTGTGGGATTGCAACCTTAAACATTATCAAACAAGAAGTTCCCGCAATCCGCAATCCACAAATTCGGGTTGCGGGATCGCAAAGCGCAAAACTAATGTAAAAGGTGTTCCTGCAATCTACATTGCGGGTTGCGGATGCAAACAACCGTGATTATTAGACAAAAAATTCCGCACCCACAATTTTCATTGCAGGTTGCGGAACAAAAATGTTTCAAAACTAGCAAACCAAGCTTCCGCATCCCACAATTGTGGGTTGCGGGTTGCAGGAAAAACATAATTTTGGGAAAAATAACTTCTTCCTGCAACTCACAAAAAACAAGCAAAAATCAAAGGAATTTTCAAAAGGAAAATGACTAACTAAATCAAATCATGACAAGGACATCAAAACATGAAAAGTAGGATGAAAAACCCCAAAATGAATAAGGAATTTAATCATTACCTTTGCATATAAAAAAAAATGGGGGCTCCCGTGTTTTCATTAAAACATGGGATCTGTTGTGCCTACAACAAATGGCGACACGCTAGGACGAAGCAATTATCTCTGCCTTGAAAATATAGGAGTTGTACATGTATAAGGAGATAAAAGATGAGGCTTTTAATAAGAAGAAAGCTTTCCCTTAAGACATGTGTACCACATTAACAAGTTAACCCTTTAAAGATCTACTCAGCTGCAATTGATTTTTAATGATGTCCTTCTAACTATCAATTGGAATGCAAAGAAAAATACTAATGGACCATATTTCCAACAAAATATGTTCTTCATTGAAACATGCTCTAAATGAACAAATTGTGATGACAAGAAGATGTTGTCTTAATGTTTTACCTCTAATACCGCAGGCATAGCCCTGCTGCCAACAAGCATCTATAACCTTGACAGAGTTACCTTTTAACCCAATAAGTTGTTTGTATCCCATCCACTAGTTAAATATGCAAAGCTTACCAATCCTTGTTAAATATTTGCATCCTTAGAAAAGAAACTGGAAACCACTGTCCTGACTTGGTGATCAGATTGTGACCAATGTCATTCACACCAACTTATAGATAATGAGCGGGTTGACTCGTGATGAGACCCCCCGTCTTGCAACCTTTTTGCTGTGGCTACAAGCCAGTATCCTGGCTTGGTGACCAGATATTGATAAATTCATTCCATAAGAGGGTATGATCCTGAGTAGGTCGGCTTATGATAAGACCTTCTATTTCCCAGCTCACTCCCAGAGATGTTAAAGAAAAGGATTGGGCTATGTTTAATGTTAATCTCATAAGAGATTACTTAATGGATGGGGAAGTGACTATACTCCTTAAGAGAACGGGATGGCGTTAAGAGATTTGAGATGATAACAATACAAGCCTCACTCATTTTCTCCTAAATAATGATCCAATTAGAACATAATTGCAGAATCTAGCTAAAAATAACTTTGTGTTTTGATTTGTGATAATTAAAAGGAGAAAGATAATCAATGCAGCTGTAACGTACCCTCCTATGGACCCAATTCAAGGAGGGGAATATGCTACCAATCTAAGGGGCTTTTCATAAACTCAGCCCATTTATTAGATTCATACCATAAAACAAATCAATGTGTGCAGATGCAAATCAAGCAAGTATGCACAGCAGAATTAAAACATCATCCACACACAATTCATGCTCGCTCAGCATATCAAAATAATCATCAAATTAAACATTGCATAAATAAAATACAGAGATAGAGAACACTTATCTTTGTTTTGCATTTGTCCCATACAACTAGCTATGTCGCTGCAACGTTCCACCCAACCATAGGCCAGTTGTGTTCATCAATTTCTCAACACAATTGCCACCCCCGAGCTGGGCATGATTCTTACAAGGAAAAGGGGACATTCATCTCCCTACACAGCCAATAATCACTGCGTCTTAGCCAAGCCAATCCTCAGCTGGTTTTATCAGGCTACACTTGAACCCTGCATGCTTGCACTAAATCTCAAGCGAAAGCAATGGATTTACCCACAGGATGGCCATGGGTTTTCCCCAAATGGTTTCCAGTCAAAAACGAATTGTGGAATGGGGAAAAACATTCACAAGGAGGAAAACGTTTTCTCCCCAACTCTCTAAGCATTTAACAGCAAAAACGGTCTCTATGGAACCCCAATTCCATTCCCCTTCTTTCCCACTGGTGTACAACACCAAAAACACCCTTCCTTCAGCTGAGGGTCAAGGAAAACACTCAAAACATGGCTGGAAAACGCCCAGGTAGCTCCAAACTCGTGAGGGAGAGAAATTGGTTGATGGATAATGGCTTGGGGAGCAATTCATGGCTCTTTTCTTTCCCAAGAATCAAAACATGATTTTCCATGCAGGGTGGCTTGCCCATACCCGAATTTGTACAACCATATCTCCCATTCCCCAAGGCATTAACTACATCAACCAACTCTTCGTAGAAATCAATGATTGGGTACAAACGTCAGCATGGGTAGTTGAGGGTTTGATGGGTTCTCTCATTGACCCTTGGCTTGACTTGATTGGCTCAAGGGTTTGAATGTTTTCCCTCCCAATTCCTTGTAAAATCATGCCCCCATCTCTTGCTACATTGCATAGCTAGTTGTGGGTATTTTATTACAATGCATATTTACATGATATTCAAATTTTCATTGTGCATGGCTAGCACGTAAATCATATGCATCAATAAATCGATGGTGGGGCCTTGGACTTGAGCTCCTCGCCATGATTTTATAACAATATTACATCATCTACATTGAATATAATGGGGTCAAGATGGGGACGTTACAACAGCTAAGTTTATGTATTAAGGTAAAACTTGGAAAGTGTTCCACCACGGGAAAATGGATAGTCTCTTCTTGAAAATCACCTTGAAAAGATTCCTTCACATACAAGACTTCAAAAGATGTAATCTTGGAATGACTAACTTGCCCCAGAGTATCATTAACTAAGGACCAACAATCCCCTATTTTTTGAAAAGGTTTGATAAATAAAACATGATTCAAAATAAAGACTGGTAGAATAATTGGAATCAATTTTTTCGATAATTAACATTTCAACCTTTCACCGTAATACAAATGATTATCAAACTAAGAAAATCCAATCCTAATCAAACAAATCGAAAATGAAATGAAAAGTGATCTAATCAAAATAAAATTAAAGCAAACGAGGCTGACTAACAAATCATGTGGAAGAATATGTGTTTAAATTTTTGTTGTAGAAAATAATCTTTGATTGATAGTATTGTTCACCACATGAGATATTGAGCCAATTGAAGCCTTTTATTTAGAAAACTAAAATGTAAAATAATTGCAAAAATAGGCCTTAACAAATTGCCTTATGCGAAGAAAAGTGAGATTTGGTGTCATGTTTGTAAAATCGAAGGAATTTGTTATTGTAAAGAGAGTAACTACATAAATTCATAAAATGAAAATGTATTGAATCGATTAATTGAATTGATTATAATAAAACTCTTAAATAAATTCATTCTCCTTCGGTTGAAGAATTAAGATTAACATTGTTATTTGTCGCATAAAATTGTTTAGGACAATAAGGTCTTTCTTTATTAAATATTATGTACAGAAAGAAACAAACCGAAACAATACTAAATTAAATTGTGTGGAATTTGTGACAACAAAATATGTAAAACCCCTCTTTCAAATGCATATCTAGGAAAAATCAAAATCCGTGTGTAACGAAGATGTCCTAATTCTAATCACTTTGTCTCATGTCAAAAATATTCTTGCTCTTAAAACTTGGAACATAATTAATTCAAAATATTTCATGACAATATCATAATGATTTAAAGTTAAAGAGATAATTGAATCATGAAGGACTTGAAAAAATAATAAGTGAGAGCATAAATGATGGAAAGTGAAAAAGGATAAAAATACTTCCCTGGATGCATATGAAGAAGCGTTGTTTCCAACTTTGACTTGGTTTGCCGTTGCAAATACTTTATTGAAGAAAACCAAAATGGTAATCTAATTACTAAAGAAAAGAACAAAACTAATCTATTCTACACCTATTCCTACACTACTCTAAAGGCAAACAAAAACTAAGTATAATCGAATTTCTAATGCAACCATGAAAGCATATGGAAATCTGCAAAAAGGAAGAAGTGAATAATCAGAAAGCATGATACAAATGCTTGAAAATAAAAATGAGAAAAGAATGCATTAAAGAAAATAAAATGAGATTTATGCACAAATAAAGAGAATGAAGCCTTACCATATTTATATACAAATAAGGAAAACAGTGTTTTACCATAATGATGAAATCTTGCTGAGAAATATTTCTCAAGCCAATCAGCAACCTAATCATGGTATGTACAATGAAAATCAAAAGAATGACATAAAGAGTTTGAAAGATTTATGCAATGAAATAGATTGTTTGAAAGAAAATCAACATTAGTATTATAAGAATCCAAAACTTCTTCTTGAACAATTTTCTCCTTAGGACTATTTTCTTGAATAAAATCAGCAAAATTAGATCCAATTTGTTCTAAATTATCATTGTAAAAATCATTATAAATTGGCTGATTAAATTGGAAATTTCCACAGAGATCAAATTGCTTTTGAACATTTGCTTGAGAAAAATTAAAGATATCAGATGTTATAAGCATAGAACTAGTATCATTAACAATCTGAAAAGAATCTTCTCCATTAAGTAATTGATTATAAGAAGAAAATATTTCTTCATTGAAAGATGAATCATAAAAGGAAAAATTTTGAAAATTATCATTAGAAATAGTATTCATTTCCAGCAAAGAAGAATGACAAGAAAACAAAGATTGATGACAAAGATAAGAATCTTCCTGATCTTCTTCATGCATTTCTAATTAAATCGTACCTCTTTAATATTTAACAATGGAGAATTAGAATCTGAAATATATGATTGAAAGCCATTGTTATCGAATAGATCAGGATACAAAGACAAATATGATGAGGAAATAAGTGCATGAAATTCATCTCTTCGTAGAATATTTTCATATCAAGATTCCTTAAGAGGAATTTTCTCTTCAAGATAGGTATGTATGAAAGGTTTCGAGTTTGAATCTGCTTCTTCTTCTAATGAGGTATCATCATTTCGTGAAGAATACTCTCCCATAAAATCACTTAGATCAGAAAAAGGCAATTGAGAAAACATATCACGAATTTCAGAACAATTAGTTGATTCAAGATCTATTACAGGATCAATATAATAGTGAATATCAGAATCTTGAATCTTTTTACTTATGTTAAAAGAAGATTGTTCGACATTATGATTGGAACTATTCTCTTTTACATTAGAAGAATCTTTTATAGAAAAATGATCTCCTTCATGATTAGTTAGACTTTGAATTTCATGTGAAATAGACATGGGCATATCAACATTTAAATCATATGAATCATCATATTGATTATGATCCATATCTAAAAAAGAGAAGGAATTCATTTCTACAATTTTTAAATCTTTAGATTCTTCATGCAAATATAAACCAAGAGGTGGATGATTATCGATGTATAATTCAGATTTATCATCTACTAATTGATCATATTCATGCAAACCAGAAATAATATGGTGAAACCATTCAAGTATCAAAGGACGATCTATTAAAGAGAATCGACAATAGAGATTACAATTTCTATTTGCAAAATCTTCTAATGATTCATCGTTTTTAATAGTGAGTTGTTTCCACTCATCACATAATCCAACAAAATCATAGTGTCCAAAAGAAAGTATAAAAAGGTCTAAAAAATGTTTAAAAGAATGGACAGAGGAAAAAGGTAAGGCTACAAACCATTCTTTGACTCATCCTTTGAATGTGAAGGTTAACAATCTGCACAAAACATCTTGATCCAAAATTTTGTTAACAAGACAATTATGAGTAATTTGAAGAACATGTTCTTGTGCTAAAATTTCCCCCTCGCCATCGAATTTTACTTCTATCAAATGCTTCAGAAAATCTGTTTGAAAATGAAAACTAATCTGTCTAGAAAAACAACTAAATACAGATTCTTGAGCAGAAAAGAAACTATGTACCAATTTTTGGGTTGGAGCGATTATAAAATAATCTGACTAAGATAGCTCAAATGAGCTTACGTGTCAAATTGCCCTCCTTCTATCGCCATTTGTTGAGGCCTCGGATGTGCATGGTATGCAAAGTGCTGGAATTAGGTTCCTAAGCTCTCAACAGAGGGTGAAAACCCATACTGCAAGGCTTCAAAAGGCCCTATGCAAGGACAGTTCTATCCCCAGCCTATTTGGTGTAGTAATCTCCCATGGATATTTGGCCTCCACTGGCACTCTAAGAGTTGGTAGGTTTTGATCCAAAGGATCAACTTACAAATGAAGAAAACCTAAGTGTAAAAGTCTGTAACACTAATCTACTTAAAGGAATCTAAGCTAAGTTAGATCTATTCTAAGAAAGTGTTTTGGAAAAGGTGCAGATCAGCTTGATTTGTGAATAAACAGATCATTTATCAATTACACAAAAATGTATAACACGTTTAGTGATTTGTTTAGCACAAGTTGTAATTATTTAATGAAAATCAACTAATAGCAAATTGAGTTTGTTAAACATTCAAGACTTGATCTGTAACTTGATATGTTAATTGAAAAATTAACACCATTTGTAACTTACTGAAAGAATCATTTGCAAAAATCAATAAAATATTTTAATAGAAAAAACTCTTTAAAACCATTATGAATACATGAATCATGAGTAATGATAAACCAGAACTGTAGATTAATATGTTTAATAAATTGCAAAGATTAAAACAGCATTAGATAAGCAACTTGGAGGAGAATCACATCCATCAAATAAACTTGACAAATAAACAAAAGTGGATCTGAGAAACAACTTTACTGTATTTAATGACAGTTTGTAAGAAATTACAAGCATGTATCAAAACAGAGCACTTCTAGCCTATCCTGCAGATTTTGTCCTCCAAATTCCATCCTTCCTTCAGCTCATAGGAGGTAGGTATTTATACAAATAAATGACAAAAAAAAAGATCAGATCAGTTTCCCTAATTACTGAACTAACTAGCTGAGTTGTTCCATTTGCCAGATCCGTCCATGAGAAAAATATGGGAAATTCCATTTTGGAAAACCAGTCGGATCTTCCAATTGAAGAACTTCCTGTGGATTTTGCTCCTACCTACACTAATTGGGCATATTCTACACAAAACCCATGTCTTGGATTTTCCAGATCCATATCCATCACTCCAAAAATCACATCCAAAGATCGTTGCTTTCTACTTGGCACGTTTTGATCACTCCAAATCTGAGATGTAAATTGTTCAATTGGATTCTTCCAAATCCAAATCCACACCTATACAATTCAAAAGAGAGATTAAAACAACATTTCAAAGCTAATGAAATAAATCTAAACTAATAACAATCAGTTTACAAACCAAAATCTAATAAAAATGAACAAATCCAATGCAAATCTGAAATTGACTGTTCAAACAGATTTTCAGGGTGATTAAGCTATTCATTTGGAAAAAATAAACTTCTCAAATCATTCATCATCCTTCCAGCTTTCCAACGAGTTATCTTGGGCTTGATTTGGACTTATAAATCTCAAGATATTACTCTTGGAAGTTAAGACTCAACAATCGTTGATTTAATTCTTCAATGGATCATGGCCATTGATTTTAACAATTAAAATCCATTATCGATGTTGATTATTTTCTAAATGAATAAAACAAAATTAATAATCCAAAACAATATTCCCAACAAAATTGGGAATCACATGTCGGGAGGAAAAATTTGAATTAGAAAAATCTATTTAAACACATCAAAATTGAAAAAACAAAATTAAAACCCTATGTAAAAAATAAAATTACCAAAATTCACGGACCCAAAATTAAATTAAATTATAACCTAAGATAAACTTAGGGTCCAGAAAAATGCATGAATGAAAAAAATGAAAAAGTGAAATCCGCAACCCTCAATTTCGGGTTTCGGGTTTACATTTTACAAAATAAAGAACAAATGCATTTCCGAAATCCGGAACCCGGAATTTCGGGTTTCGGGTTTACCTTTTGCAAAAATAAAGAACAAATGTGTTTCTGAAATCCGCAACCCAGAATTTTGGGTTTGGGGAATTAAAACAACGTTCAAAGTAAAAAACAAAATATCATTTCCCGCATCCCGAAAAATGCATAAAATTACCTGGGAAGCTTGGAAAATTGCAAATTTTGTATTTATTGAACGAAGTAATGAAATATCAATAGATAAAAAGTTTAGAAAGAAAATCTATAGATTATTTACGAAGAAAATGTTACACAATAATAAAAGGAAATTTTTTTAAATTGCAAAAGGTAAAATAGAAATTGTATTTTCAAGCTCAAATTAGTTTATTAAAAATGAAAGACTTATTCACGATCAAACTAATTTCACATTCGTGAATGATGGATTTTAATCCCACTAATTTTCAAATAATCATAATCAAACTAATTTCACATTCGTGAATGTTGAATTTTAATTCCACTAATTTTCAAATAATCATAAAACCAAATCTCAAAAAAATTAGGGAAATTAGAACTCAAACAAACTAAAACATGTGTTCTTTTAATTTTCACAACATCAAATTGTGTATAAGTGTAATATATGGATTTAATGAAATACACAAATTAAGTTAATGAAATTCAAAGCATGACCATGAATATTTATATTTCAATGAGCTTAAACTAATCACAACATGTTAAACTAATATAAGCAAACAAACCCAAAGACTAAGATTATTTACAATACTTACATTATGATTCTAGGCATGCAAAAGTTAAAATAAAACACCATCAAGGTCAAATATTAAACCAATGCAATATCTAAAATCATGAGAGAAGAAACCATAAGATTAATTAAAATCCCAGAATGAAGGTAATAACCAACCATCATCTCGAATAATCAGTTTGTGCAGTGAACACCAAATCTAGGTGGGGGAATGTGAGGAACAACATAGTAAATTAACCACCAAGATCATGGAACCAACTCAAATGAAAAAGCAAATAAGTAAAAATGGAAATAATCCAAATAATTATTCAAATCGCGCCATGTAATCTGATCCGCGGGATCAAAACAAATCAACGGTTAAGATTAAAGATGTGGAAGCAGAGTTGCGAAAGTTTTATTCTTGCAAATATATACATCCTTCCTACAATCCGCAATCCGCAAATGCGGGTTGCAGGTTGCGGGATCGCAACCTTAACCATTATCAAACAAGAAGTTCCCGCAATCCGCAATCCCCAAATGCAGGTTGCGGGATCGCAAAGCGCAAAACTAATTTAAAAGGTGTTCCCGCAATCCGCATTGCGGGTTGCAGGTTGCGGATGCGAACAACCGTGGTTATTAGACAAACAATTCCACACCCGCAATCTACTTTGTGAGTTGCGGAAAAAAAATGTTTCAAAACTGGCAAACCAAGCTTCCTCATCCCGCAATTGTGGGTTGTGGGTTGCGGGATATACATAATTTGGGGAAAAAAATGTTATTCCCACAACTCACAAAAAATACGCAAAAATCAAAGGAATTTTTAAAAGGAAAATGACGAACTAAATCAAAACATGACAAGGGCATCAAAGCATGAAAAGTAGGATGAAAAACCCCAAAATGAATAAGAAATTTAATCATTACCTTTGCATATAAAAAAAAATGGGGGCTCCCATGTTTTCATTAAAACATGGGATCTGTTGTGCCTACAACAGGTCCCCACAGGTGAAAATGTGTGTGAAAATGTTATTATCACAAGCGCATGGTGGTTATTTGTGGCTAACTAGGCCTATCTCCATTGACACCAAGATTATTGAGTCGATCACAGGGTTTCCTACTATAGGGGAAGATGTAAGTCTTCTTATGGACAGGAGACGGGAGAAAGCCCTTAGAAAGGAGATGGCTCAAAAAATATGGAACTCAACGAGCTAGCAGAGGATACTCAGTCATGCAAATAAAAGACGATGCTATGATATGTGTAGTCTATATACTGGCATGCAAGTTATTCTGAAAGACTCACCAGGACAAGGTCTCAGTAGTAATCATTGCAGCCATAGAGAAATGTGTGGAGGGAGTGTATAAGAACTGGTCAACATTATTGCTGAACGAATTTATGGAGGATTGCCAGGAAACGCAAGAAGGTACACCCTTCCATTATAATTGGTTATTGATATGTATTTCACTGGTAGGATGGAAGGAACCAGAAGGTAGTCAATTCTTTGACAGAAACTGATCCGGATCTTAGGGGCTGAGACCCGGAAGGCTTGAATGCCGAGAGAGGAGGAGATTAAGCATGCAAATCTGTCATAAAATTCACATGAAAACCCTAATATTGCATAAGAATAAGCATGAACAAAAACACATGAATTGAATGGGAGGTGAGGCTCAAAGAGGAGCCCCACCTCTAAAACTAATTACCAATAACTCACTCAGATCTAAATAATCTCAGAAAATAGGAGAGAAACCAAATGAGTAACTTGATATCATGAGAAGGCTTGCTATGCCTTTATATAGCATTATTACAATGTGTTTTGAGGCTATACCATGGGCCAAAACTATGTGCTACTAAATACCATGGATAAGAGAGGGTGGCCTCTCTATTTAATACTTTTATGGCTTATACATCCGAATTTAGACCATATGCCCCCTAAAATTCGGATCATTCCTCCCCCCTTAGAAAATGATGGTCCCCATCATTTCATGCTAAAAAGAGACCCATGATTACACTGTGCTAGCTACCAATGAAGAGAAGGGTTTTGTGTGGTTGACCCATAACCGTGGGTTTTGTGAGGTTGACCCATAACCGTGGGTTTTGCAAGGGTGACCCATAACCATGATGGCAATGACAAGCTTGATTCCAATGAAGAGAAGAGTTTTGTGTGGTTGACTCAAAACCATGGGTTTTGTGTGGTTGACCTATAACCGTGGGTTTTGTGTGGTTGACCCATAACCATGGTGGCAATGACAAACTTGTTTCCACTGAAGAGAAGGGTTTTGTGTGGTTAACCCATAACCGTGGGTTTTGTGTGGTTGACCCACAACCATGATTACAATACATAACTATGGGTTTTGTGTGGTTGACCCATAACCATAGGTTTATGTGGTTAACTCATAACCATGGGTTTTGTGTGGTTGACCCATAACCATGATTATATTAAGATTTTTAAAAAATCAAAAATTCATGATCTTTGGTGCAATTGATGTCTTGCTGCAAATCCATTCATAGCTTCTGATGCATGTACTGAAATTGAATTCCATTGAAGACCCATTTGAGATCTCGAAGAGACCTTTCCATCCATATAACATACTTGCTCTGGGGTGGCCCAGAGATTGAGAAAATGTTTGTTGAAGCTCAAGAGACGCGTGCACACTATTTTGCAGACATCTGTTGCTTCAATCGATTATTTCTCTCAAACCAGAAAGCCAAATAAAAAACCGTGAAATACCCATTTTAGCTGACAGAACGAGCTTTCCAATGAGCTATGGTAGAGCCTCTGAAACGTTATATGGAGTCTGTAGCACTTGTTTAAAGTGTATGTACGTCCGGCCGCATTGTGTACAAACATGTGTTACTTCAAACAAGCATATCTCACAAACCAGGAAACGAAATGAAATTTCGTAAAATACCCATTTTAGCAGACGGAAAGAGCTTTCCAATGAACTATAGTAGAGCCTCTGAGACATTATATAGAGGTAGTAGAACTTGTTTAAAGTTGTTGTACGTCCGACCGCATTATGCACAAACATATGCTACTTCAAACAAGCATATCTCACAAACCGGGAAACAAAATGAAATTTCGTGAAATACCCATTTGAGCTGACAGAAATTCATTTCCGATGAGCTATGGTAGAGCCTCTGAAACCTCCTGTGCATTCCATGGAACCTGTTCAAAGTTTGTTGAATGTGAGAGTGTTGAGTATAGAGATGCCAAGGGTTTGTAGAGAAGCATGGGTTGTTGTAGAGGTTGTGGAACCTCCGTTGAACCCGCATAATCCTTCAAAATATTGTCCCAATGAAGAGCGTACTCGCTCTGATACCACTGATCCGGATCTTAGGGGCTGAGACCCGGAAGGCTTGAATGCCGAGAGAGGAGGAGATTAAGCATGCAAATCTGTCATAAAATTCACATGAAAACCCTAATATTGCATAAGAATAAGCATGAACAAAAACACATGAATTGAATGGGAGGTGAGGCTCAAAGAGGAGCCCCACCTCTAAAACTAATTACCAATAACTCACTCAGATCTAAATAATCTCAGAAAATAGGAGAGAAACCAAATGAGTAACTTGATATCATGAGAAGGCTTGCTATGCCTTTATATAGCATTATTACAATGTGTTTTGAGGCTATACCATGGGCCAAAACTATGTGCTACTAAATACCATGGATGAGAGAGGGTGGCCTCTCTATTTAATACTTTTATGGCTTATACATCCGAATTTAGACCATATGCCCCCTAAAATTCGAATCAGAAACATGAGGCCATTCCTGGTAGCCAGGTATACAAACTTATACTTTTCTAAGATTGCATGCAAACAGGAAAACAACAACATCAAATTTTACCTATGCTGTGAGTATATTAAGATCATTTTACAATAGACTCCATGCATACAGTCTCACATATTTTAAGTATACAAGAGAATTGAACGCTTCAAAATAGGAATGCATCACCCTTACATACAAGCCAAAAGAGATCCTGATAGGCAATGGCTACCTACAATGTTTATTTTTTCTAAGAATAACATTGTGCAAATCATCCACGAATGGGATTCAATGTGGAGAGTTCCATTAACATAAGAAGAAGAGTTTGTGCAGCTGGAACTGCAGAACAATCCAACACCCATCGAAGAGGAAACCTTTGATGCAGAAATTCCTCCTAAACCTACACAACAATCTGTTCTAGTTAACAAAAGGACAAAAACGACTCATCCTGCAGAGTCTTCAAGGAATAAAAGAAAAACGTCCAAACCCAGTCTCATTCAGAAACCGACTGTAGATGATATTGAATAGGTTGGAATAGAATTCAAAAATGTTATTGAATAAGCCATGGAAAATATGGCTACAAAGGATGAAATTGAAGACCTTGCGACACAACAAGAGGAGATCCTACTGGAGATCGAAGAAAATTTTGCGACAATGAAGTAGTTGATACTGATGACCAGGGGAGAAGAATGAAATGATTTGGAAACATGCTCAGACGTACATATGGGAAGTTCATAGAGACACCTTGTCTCATAGACAAAGGAAACAGAGTTGTATCAAAGACTGAAAATTTCGTCTTCAGCTCTGATGCTTCTTACTCAAGAGAGGTAGGAATCTATAAGTCATGTAGAAATGATTATGTCCCACATAACTATAAATGAGCTACATGCACCACATACATCTATTGCGCAGGAGATTAGATGGAGACATGAAGCTGCTACGGCTGACTGGTATAAAAGTCAAAATGAGAAGGAAGCCACAAAAGGTGATCAGCTGAAGCGGGAAGTGGAGGAAGTACAACATAAATCCTTAAAGCTACAAAAGGAAGTGGAGGAAGTATACAATGTGCTTCCAAAAGCCCAGATTGAAGAAAAATATACTTCTCTGGAAAGAAAAATGTTTAATATAGGTGAGGTCTACATGCTAAAGTCGAATAATTGTCAGCAAGACAACAACCAGGAACACCTCCAGAGGTCAAAGAAGAACATGAAGGCAAGTCAGAAAAAATAAGTATTCAAATAGAAAATATCAGGACCTTGGAGTTGAAATGTACAGAGATGCATGAAGAAAGTGCTCAATTATGGAGTAAGATTATCATGGATGAGCAGTTGAAGGAAGTATATCAAAGGTTGTAGGCTGTGCAAGAAATGTAACAAAGGATGCATGGAAACTTAGCTTGCTTTCCATCTATTTAAAAGGTGAACAAAATGGTAGAGTACATAAAGTAGTAGCAAGAAGTAAGTAGGATTTGGGATGAATAGCACGAGATTGTTAACAAGCTTGAACCATTACATGAAGAATCCTTTAGCATTACAGATCTTTTCCCACGGTTACAAGGGGAAATCAAGGAAGTAGTTGATGAATGATTTTAAACCCTAAAATCATTTTTTGATGAGCAGGTGGAAGCAAGAATCATGGCCAAAGAAGGAGAAATGAAATAAAAGGTTGCAGTTGCAAAGGAAACTCTACAGAATTTTGAAACTACAGTTCAATCATGAACATGAGAAGAAAAAATTACTCCTTAAGAGAGGAATGAAGCGCAAAGATAGGGGGAGTAATTGAAGCAAGTGCAAATCCTAAGAGCAAAAGAAGATTTGAAATTATGCATTGAAATCACCTCTTTGCCATTGATTTCAAAGGAAGATAAATATCATGAAGCATGCATCAGTGACAGCGATCTGCACAGAAATTAAAAATAGCAAAGAAGTATTGATTGGATATTGCGCAAAGGAACAGAGGATAAATATCATGAAGCATGCATTAGTGACAGCAATTTGCGTGGAAATAAAAGACAGAATAAAATTACTAATAGCAAGTTGAGCAAAAGAACAAAGGTTCAAATTGGAAGGAAAATAGGGGGAGTATTGTGTTGTGTCCGAACACAACAAGAGGAATTCATAATCAGGAAGAGCATAACTTCATGAGGTGTTGACATCAATGCCAAAGGGGGAGATTGTTCAACTTTGGTTTTCATTGATTTCAATAGATGTCAAAGTGGACTCAGTTTCCTTGTGCCAGTTTGAAAAAATATATGAAATCTAGTTTGAAGAAGTACATCCAGATTGTAGAAGTACATCTAGTTTGAAGAATTATATCCAGTTTGAAGAAGTACATAAGGTACATGCACAAGTTCCCAATCCATCTAGTTGTGATACCTCAAAGTTAATTTCAAAGATATGGTTGGAAAAGTATTGGTAGTGCACAAGAGGCTCAGGAGAAAGAAGTGGTTGGACATGTACACAAGTCTTGGAAGTGCGCAAGACCCACCAAGCAGAAGAAGTATACAAGTCTCAGAAGCGCGCAAGAGTCTTGGAAGCAATAATTGGTTGGACAAGTCAAGAGCACAAGACCCACCAAGAGCTGATACTTCAAGGGCACAAGACCCCACAGGTAGTAGTTACCAAGTGTGCAAGTCCCACTATGCAAAGGACCAAGTGTGCACAAGACCCACAAGGTATGATACCTCAAGTTGCATAGATCATGACAAGTGGTGGATGCGTAATTCAGCTTGGCCATAAAGAAAGGAATAAAGGATGCTACAACCAACTTGTGGACACGCGATCTACACAAGACGAGTATAAATAAGAATCCAAGATGGAGAATGGAAGTAAGCTTGAAGATGCGAAATTTGTATTACTATGATTTGGAAAGCCTCTAATTTTGGGGTATCAATGGCTCATTGAACCGGAACAGCATGATTTCGCAAAGAGCCAGATGCGCAAGAACAGAGATGTAGTACAACATATGATGCGCAGGATGATGTGATTTATCTAACATAGATATGCAAAGATAGAAATGTAGCACGACAGATGATGCACAGGTTTATCTAAGACAAGTGCACAAGAATAGAAAGACAACATCACATATGGTGCATAGAAGGTTATATTTTATCTGATACATATGTGCAAGAACGAAACTGCAAAACAGTGGAGGATGCACAATATCAGTTGAGTTTGCAAATGCGCAGAAACAGTATGCTAAAACAGCATGTAGACTGCATAAATCTATGAAAGAGTCAGTGTGTAATATCAATCCAGTAAAATGAAGTGTGTGGTATAGTACAGCAACTGCAAGATCAGAGTATATAGAAGGTGCACACAATGGAACTTATTGCAACAAATCTAAAGAATGCGTTGATCAGTAAAAAAAAAAAAAGAATCTTCTACATATAAGGGTGGTAGGATGGGGAAATGAACATGGAGTCGGTGATTCCTTCAGGCTGGTACCTATAAAACCAGGGGGTCAGTTCCTCCTTCCAATCAGTGCTGGTAAATCAAGGAGTCGGTGCTTCCTTTAGGTTGTATCCTGTAAATCAAGGGGTTGGTGCCTCCTTCCAGTTGGTGCTGGAGAACTTTGGAAGCTGGTGCGTCCATTAATGTAATATTTATATTATAAGAGAGCACTATATGGTTTTCTCCTATTTGGGTTTCCATGTAAAATATTTGTGTTATGTGTATTGCGCGTGTGATGTTGAATGACATTGTTTATGTTGAACGCTTAATATAAGTGTTGTTTATATTTGGTAAAAGTAAAAATTGTTCATAATTGTGCATAATACTGATTCACCCCCCTCTTAGTATTTATAATATTTCCAACAGAAAATCCATTTCCAAGCATCTCACAAAAACTATACATGTATATTCATCCATGATTTCAAGACTACCTTAAGCCTACCTTATTTTAATAGCAAATTATTTACCTTTCTTTCTAGTGAATTTGCATTTCCTGCAATTTGAAACCTAGTGAATTTGCATTTCCTGCAATTTGAAACCAAACAATATCACCAAGGCTCATTGGTTTATTCATTTCAAATAAAGGTGTAATTGAAGTGCTTACCCAATTTCCTCAATCATGATTTATGCGTATTGAGTTAGCACAAGCTTGTTGTATCCTCTCGTCTCTTGAAACTCACTTTGAAGATTAGCTATTATGGTTTCGTTGGCAACCAAATATTGGTGTATATTGTTCACCACTTGAACATGTTTCTCCTAAAAAATTCCCTTTCCTCTAAAGAAAAAGTCTCTATTTCTCATCAAAATAGCTCTACATGCATCTAGCTAGCCCATGATTCTCTTGATAACTTTCATATAGTTTTCCAAATTTCTAATAGAAGGGACCTTCAAAAGTGACACATGGCATGGAATTCTATGAGAGTGCCACATGGTAGCTGATAATATCGGTAATATGGTAGAATGATGACTTGATAATGTGATGTGGCCATTGAAATGAAACCTCAATTTTCATGCAAGGTGAGGTGGGTGTGATGATATTCCACTATATCAATTTACATGATTCTTATGTGGAAATATCTTGATATATGTGTTATTTATGTATCACTATGAGGTGGCATGAAAATGAGTTGTCTTGTTTTGAAGTCAACCCTTCATTTAATTCGTTAAAAAATCCAAATGTTTCAAATGGTAAAAAATGTTGAAAAATGTTTATAAACCACCAAAGCAAGCATGGTATCCAAAGTTTAATGCCCATGTGGTAGAGGTTTAAAAACAAATTACATTTAGAAATACTTCAACAATATGTCAAAATCCAATTATATTTCAAATTACATTTCACACTCCAAGTATATTACTCCAACAATAGGGCATGATCTCCAAGGAATGGAGCAAGATTAATAAGGTATGATCTCCCATGTGGGGAATGGGATGCTTCTCCAAAAAAACCAATGCCCTGCCAAAACCAATTAACCATGCAATTTTTTAAATTAATTGCAAGGTAAAATGTAGGTCAAACATAAGTCGGTGCGAACCAAATTGTAGACCGAAGACAAGAGGAGCACACAAAAAAATTTTAAGGTGCCTAAATGGCACAAAAATTGAGACAAAGTACATTGAAGGCTGAAGGATTAATCTCTTGAATAAATCCAATAACTCCACACATGGGCAAGTATATTTCAATATTATTTAAATGGGATAGCAAGAATAATAACCAGGCTTCCCTGTTAATTTTTCAGAATTTACTTCAATCTGATCTAGGATATTAACTGAGAGAACAACATGTACAGCATATCTTCAGCATATCAATCATGGACACAATAATGCAAGCACACAAGACACAGAGTTTACTTGGGGAAAACCATAAAGGTGAAAAACCCAAATAACTTCCTCAGAGATAGATAGAGCAATGATACAACCCAAGTATAAGAGATAGACATCTCCTAGTAGCATCTTCTCCTCCTCCACAAGTGCGCCACTCTCCCAAGAGTGTGAGAGAAATAGAATGATCAAATAGAGTGCCTCCCGCACTCTATTTATACTTGACTTGACTTTCCTAATAACCTTTACTAGGTCGGCCTTAACTTAACCACATAACATAATGCTAACTGGGCCAACACCCAATAGGGTGGTCTAATAACCCTTTGACCCACATGGACGACCCCCAATAGGGTGCTCTAATAACCCTTCGACCCACATGACTTATACAGGGTTGAACCCAACAAGATGGTCTAATAACACATCAAGTATAAGTTACGACACTTATAATATAAATGATGACACTTCCATATAGAGGAATAATAACATCTCTATAAGAATACAAACACTTCCATATAGAGGAATAATGCCATCTCTATAGGAGTACAATATGCATATATGAAATACATTCCGAAGTTAAATATACATCAACACTCCCTCTTAACTAAGAAGGTATTTCTTGACACAGGTCTTCTAGCACAAGTCTTCTTCTCTGGATCATCGTTACTGGATAATTGTCATTGAGTCATCGTCATTGTCACTACTGCTTCTATCTCAATCAATCTCTGAATCTACTTGTCATAGGAAGTTCTACAGAGCCAGTCCTTTTTCATTCTGGATGTAGGCCCACCACCTGCAGGTCTTCATCATCACTGGCCATACTGTGGAAACCTCAGGACTTATTACGTGCATCACAAAACCTGGTGGTAGCATCCCAGGCTGTTACGAGCACACAGCTCTACCTGTCGGATCTCCCAGGAGCACATTACATGTGACCCATCACAAAACCTGGCTGAAGCATCCCAAGCTATTACAAGCACACAGCTCTACCTGTCGGATCTCCCAGGAGCACATTACATGTGATCTCACCACAAAACCTGGCTAAAGCATTTGAGGCCTTTTTCATCCTGTCTAGATCTCCCAGGAGCAAATTACATGTAGTCCACCACAAAACCTGGTTGAAGCATCTAAGGCCTTTTTCATCCTGTCCAGATCTCCCAGGAGCAAATTACATGTGGTCATGGAAAAACCTAGCTGAAGCATCTGAGGCCTTTTTCATCCTGTCCAGATCTCCTAGGAGCAAATTACATGCCATATGACAAAACCTCGAAAGAGCATCCCAAGATGTTATGGGTACACAACTCTGACCTGAAGGATCTCCTAGGGCACTATTATATGTCCTCCCAGAGCAATGTCTCAAAAGAGAATCCCAACCTATTACGGGTACACAACTCTGACCTATAGGATCTCCCAGACATGCTCATCTGCACAACCTATCCACGGCCACAGAGTATCAACCTGATACTCTCCATACATCATCCCAATGTACACATGATCATCCTGATCATCATCACTGCATCATCCTGATTCATGTCAACTGGAGAAGCTCGTCATCCATGATCATCCTGATCATACAATGCATCTACCTGATGCATAACAAGTATCTACCTGATACATATCAACATATACAATGTATCTACCTGATACATACATAGATACATGATCCACACAATGTATCCATCGGCATACATGATCTATCTAATCATACAAAGATACATGATCCACACAATGTATCCATCAACATACATGATCTACCTGATCATATCCAGCATCCAACATGATGTGTACATACATAAATGATCCAACTGATCATATCCAGCATCCAACATGATGCATACATACATAAATGATCCAGCTGATCATATCCGGCATCAACATGATGTGTACATACATAAATGATCCAACTGATCATACAAGGCAGAATCTAGAACATCATCCTGATGCTCATCATCCATGATCCTCTTGATCATCATAGCATCGTCCTCTTCAGATCATCTCATCGTCCATGAAGCACAGCCCAAATGCACATCATCCAGCACTTACACCACCGATATGGGAGAACACATCTACCACCATTCGGGGAAGGCTCCAACCCTTACTTTTTCACCATGGGAGAACACATCTACCACCATGTGAAAAATGGCTTCAACCCTTACATCTACACCATGGGAGAACACATCTACCACCATGTGAGAATGGCTCAACAATTACATCACGACCATGGGAGAACATATCAACCATGTTAGAAAAGCTCATGTGCATCTGCGTATTCCGGACTCATCACTTCCCTATGGAAGGGACCTCAATCTAAAGTGCACCAATCCTCTCTCTGAAGTATTCAAACTGCACTCTGGCCAACGACTTGGTCAATACATCTGCAACCTACTCATCCATCGCAACATACTCTGCTTCAGCTGTACTCAGTGCTACATAGGACTTCTTCCTGCTAAACCAAGAGATCACACCTGATCCCATACTGAAGCAGCACCCAGAAGTGCTCTTCATATCTGTAGCACTACCTGCCCAATCTGAATCAACATAACCCTGCAGGTTAAAATTTTGATTCGCATCATACTTGAGCCCATAGTCAACTGTACCCTTCAAGTACCTCAGAATATGCTTTATAGCAACCAGGTGAACACCTCTAGGATCCGTCAGGAACTAACTCAATGTGTTCATCGCAAAGCAAATATCTGGTCTCGTGTTCGTCAGGTACATCAAGGACCCAATCATCTGACGATGCATAGTGACATCAACCAGCTTAGATGAAGCATCACATAGAAGCTTCAGGTTCGATGCATAAGTGTGGCCATGTCCTTGCAGACCATCATCCCTAACCTCTTCAGAATCTCTACTGCATACTTCCCTTGTCCAAGGAAGATTCATCTACACTCTGCCACACCTCCATGCCAAAAACAAATAGTGCATCATCTCCAAGTTCTTCATCTCGAACTTGGAAGCAAGCTTCCACTGCGTGTCGACAATCAATCTATCTTCACTTGTAATAAACAGGTCATCCACATACAAAAGTAGTATCATTGGATTGCCTTCCTCAACCTTGTAGAGAAGGTTGGAATCCGCTTTACTCTTGGTAAAGCCCAGACTGGATAGAAAGCTGTCTATCCTACCATACCAAGTTCTGCACACATATGAATCCCTTTCATGTGTCTCAGAATCAAGTGGCTGCTCCACATACACTTCCTCTTCAACTACACCATTCAAGAAAGTTGTCTTGAAATTCATCTGGTGTATCTTCCACTTCATCACTCCAGCCAGAGCAAGTACTGATCTGATAGAAGTGTATCTGGCTACAGGAGAAAAAGTCTCTATGCTACCACCTGCAGCATGCTTGATCTTGTAGATCCTCTTGGAAGTCACTACAGACTCCCCTTTAGGTCTTGGGACTGCATCCCAAACATCTTCATGATCGACTAGTACTCCTCGATCATGGCATTCTTCCCAGATCCTGGGAACTTCAATATCTTCACTATTTTCAATAGATAACTTTGTTGCTGAACAAATGTTGTAGTCCTTATTTTGTAAGTAATGATATACAATCTTTCCTACACAACAAGTTAAATTGCATGATTAGAAAACATCTCATAGTTTTCAGAACAAATTCTTACTCATAAAGAAATATGTCATGTAGTCGTGCAATTATCTTAGCCAATGCTTCAATACAACATTTATCCATATCCCGTAACTTTCTAGATGCCTTCCAATCTTTACCAGAACATTGTTAAGAGTGTGCACAACTCCCAACATGTCAGCAAAGAGGTTTCATTCTAGATAAGTAGCAATGGAATGTTGTATAGTGCCATAGGCCACTTACCCATGTATATTAGTAGTATACTGTTCATCAATGCAACTATTCTAATATGCATAATACATAACCTAATTCTAGGAACATGAGTATATACATTATTGAACAGTATTATTTAAACAATAAAATATGCAATGAATGATATATCAAATACTTATCTTTGTTTGTTTGTTGGGTTGACTCCCTCTCAGACTTTGCTTCTTTTCTGCAACACCATTCTGATGTGGATTGTGAGAAGTGGTCAACTCCCTCTAAATATATGCATCCTTGCAGAAACTATTGAAGTGTGCTCCTTCTTGATCTTTGCTTCCTTGCAGGAACAACTGGAGTGTGCTCCCTCTTGATCTTTGCTTCCTTGCAGGAACAACTGGAGTGTGCTCCCTCTTGATCTTTTCTTCCTTGCAGGAACAACTGGAGTGTGCTCCCTCTTGATCTTTGCTTCCTGGATTACCTATCCTTGAACTTATATCCATCACTATGCATGCTTATTAGTATCATCATTGTGTTATCCTCGAGGTCTCATACATAATCACATATTCATTAGTATAATCTTAATACTATCAAAACACAATAATCTTAAACATGTATAGTCATGATCATTTCAAACACAGATAATAAAACAGATAATAAACATTAGTATTCAAGGTTTCTGGGAAGTCTTCTTTTACTCATGCATATTCTTATTTGATCATAGGACTCTTCTGGTTAGTTAAATCATCAATCAATATAAGAGACATAAAATGCATAAACCCTTGATTACTTACATTTCTAACTTTATGAATAAACATAACCAATCATACCAAGTATACTTATATAAGGGATCCTAACACAAGGTAAGATCTTAACTTGATATAGGAAAAACATACCTGGATTACTATGTTAGCTAGTTATGTTTAACATACCCGCATGATGTCTTCTGGTTCTCTTCAATGACTTGTGCTAGTAACCTGCATGTCTCATAAGTTAACCATTGTATAACCAAGTTATACATACCTCGTAAGTAGATCTTCTATGTGATCCATGACAATGGATGAATCTTTGTCTTCATGTCACCATGACTATATGTTCTTGAAGTAGAACATGATTTGTCTTTCTTGGTGTACCTTTCATGTTAGTGAACAACATAAACCTCATACAACACCATAATGCATTAGTACAATCATAAGTCTCAACACCCTAATCAATGAATATCTTCTATCATGCATTCATAATTTTGTTAAGGTGATACGACAAGTCTAAAATCAAGATTGTACTAACCGTAATAACATGAAGACAAACATACCACAAACTTAATCATGAACAAATCTTGAAACATACCTGGATGAGTCATACCTATCGAGATTGCTTGAAATATTCTTATGTAAGGCCGTAGCCTCATCTCCCTCTAAAACAAGAACTTCTTCACTTATGCAGGTGACCAATCCATTCTCTTCTAGGATTAACCCAATCCACTTGATTTGTAGGAACTGGATCTAGAGTTGGATTAGGGTTTGTCAAAGAAACCGTAAAAATTCAAACTTTGAATTTCAAACTTCCGAAAGGATAGAAATATGTTCCTTGATGAGTTGATCAAGCTGGTATACTCATAATTTGAAAACTGCAAAGTTTCACCCCTGAAATTTTCCTTTGAAACTTCTGGATTCACTCGACATGACCCTGAACTAGGGTTTGATAAAGCCCACCCTTTTTCCCAATCAAAAGGTTTGATCCAAATCTCTAAGCTTCTATTTTTTTGAGGAGCTTCCAGCCGTGGTCACAGATTTCAAAAATTTCCATTTTTGTAGAAGCCCTAATTTTCACTTTTCTGATCAAAGTCCCGAACTAGGGTCTGATCAAGCCCGGCCTTCTGCCCAACCAAAAGTTCTGATCTTGGTCTTAAATTTCAATTTTTCTGAGTAGAATTCAGCCGTAGTCTCTGATTACAAAAATTCCAACTTTCTCCAAAACCCTAAATTCTAGAAGCCATGAATGAAGGTGCTCAAAAATAATTTTGTTTTGATAGAAATATGTACCTGATTATTTCTGGTGTAAATCCAAACTTTTCGATCCACAGGGTTTGAAAAATTTTCTTGTGAAATCCTGACCTGACATCTTTCCAACCCCATAGTTCTGACCTCAAATGGATTCTCTCAGAGAGAGTTATGCCAAGTTTCGCAACGTGACCTATTTATGGGATAAAACAGGAGAGCTAACTTGTACGGCGTTCCACATGTCACTAGTTCCGTTTCAGCCTCTGAAAAAGTTACCTGAGACATTACAGTCTGTGCACTACCTGTCACTTTTTATGAAATTTCATTTGGAGCTTCCTAGCCCAATTTATGACCTTTTCTCCAAGGTCACCTGTTTATGACCGAGATCTAGAAGAGGCGGAAACCCTATATTGTACAGATCATAAATCACAAAATACAACGAATTAGAGGTTTTCCTTTGGATACAAGGTACATGGGCATCTTAGCTTCGACCTGTAACAATTTCAGATCCAAAGAATTTTCCAAAATGGATTTATAGCGATAGTTCTATGATGACTTTTTTTTCTATATCAAGCCCTTGCATTGCAAGTGCAACAAGTGTCATACATGCCATACCATGCCTTCTTTCAGGCTAGCTTTGATACCATGTTAATTTTTCAGAATTTACTTCAATCTAATCTAGGATATTAACTGAGAGAATAACATGTACAGCATATCTACATCATATCAATCATGGACACAATAATGCAAGCACACAAGAGACACAGAGTTTACTTGGGGAAAACCATAAAGGTGAAAAACCCCAATAGCTTCCTCAGAGATAGATAGAGCAATGATACAACCCAAGCATAAGAGATAGACATCTCCTAGCAGCAGCTTCTCCTCCTCCACAAGTGCGCCACTCTCCCAAGAGTGAGAGAGAGAGAATAGAATGATTAAATAGAGTGCCTCCCACACTCTATTTATACTTGACTTGACTTCCCTAATAACCTTTACTAGGTCGGCCTTAACTTAACCACATAACATAATGCTGACTAGGCCGACACCCAATAGGGTGGTCTAATAACCCTTTGACCCACATGGCCGACCCCCAATAGGGTGCTCTAATAACCCTTCGACCCACATGACTTATACAGGGCTGACCCCAACAAGATGGTCTAATAACCCATCAAGTATAAGTTACGACACTTACAATATAAATGACGACACTTCCGTATAGAGGAATAATAACATATCTATAAGAATACAAACACTTCTGTATAGAGGAATAATACCATCTTTATAGGAGTACAATATACATATATGAAATACATTCTGAAGTTACATATACATCAACATTCCCAGCATTCACTTCTTAATCATAAGCCAATACTTTGAATGGAAAAATTCAAGCTTAGTTTAAATTAGCATTCATCAACATTTATTCATTATTGGTAATTTAAAGTTACTACTCAATGAACCTAGCAATACGAAATTATCGTAAGAAGTAAGATCCTAGATTTTAACTTTAACGCTTCTACTTTGCATTTTATGGCAGTCATAATAAAAAGTGAGTACGATTTAATCTTAGCTTGAGCCATTAACCCATTACAATATTTCTAACAACATGACCTAGTTTCATTTACTTTGTAATCATTCGTTGATCTCTTTTTCAATTCAAGGATGTAGGCAATTCAAATAGTGTACCATCCAGTTAAGAATATACTCACTAATTCACCAAATAACATCTTTACCAAAATAATTATTTAGATAAACACATTGTGACAGAAGTAAGAAGAGAAATAAATGAAAATTCGTATGTCACAAAACATTATATAATATAGTCAAATTCCAGTGAAATAATATCCTAAATGATGAGAAGACATACAGTGAACAGATATGCTTCCTTTTGCAGCAATATAGACAAGGATCACTAAGAATTTTTCCAAACATAAGACATGGGTAACCAAATAGCAATGAAAATTCTCAAGTAATTATTTGGAACGACATAATAAAGAGTAATTGGTTTCATATGTAATAAAAATGCCAATATCTCATGAACAATCAGTATATTTAGGCTTATGGAAATCCTTCAATAGTTAAATATGACAGTGGTTTCAAATCACGCTAACAAGTATTAGTCTCTTTATGAAAATCATAATCTTAGCAACAATTTCAATTTGTTTATCCATTGTAGAATGCCTCCAATTAACAAATTGGGGTCAACGATTTAGGGCTTGTGAATTAGGGAACTTCATTATAGATCTATAAACTCATAAATATAGTGATCTAATACCAAATTAACATGAAACTAGTGAGCAAGTCAACATACCCAATGGAACTCAAATTGGATTCCTTGTGAAACAATTTAAATTCTTAAAATAGCATCTTAGAGGACAAATCATTTTCAAAAAAAATGTGATCATTGATTGGAATAGTCCTAAAACCATTGTGATATATCCGTTATGGTTGTTTGTTAGTTACCATCATAGTGTTTGAATAATTAAGCCTTCCTACCATTTAATTTAATTGCATAAGATACATTAATTAATCACTTGTTGGTTAATTCTATGTAATAATTGAGGAAATTGCTATTGTGTGGCCCACAAGGCAACATGGGAGGATAAGATTCCATCTGAGGTGTGTTCTACAAGTCTCCTAGGACACTTGGACGCATTCCTAAACATTTTTGGATAAGATTTAGGAAGGAGGGTGCATTTGTGAAGAAAGCTACTGCTTTTACTGCTTTTTCCCCCAAAGGAAAGAGCTAGTCAACCTAGGAAAGTGTTTTTTACACCAAAAACTTTCCTTAACACCATTTCCACTCAAATTTTGTATTTGGCATTGCGTTTACCTATATTTCACCTTCAGCTCACTAATTTAGCAATTCGTGAGCTTTTGAGCAGATTTGGAAAGCCAACTTGCCACCTAGGGGGGATGGGAAGTTTTAGAAAGTCTGATGGATATAAGATTCTTTTGGAATATTTAGCCATTCAAATTATTGCTGTAATGTTATTTAATAACAACCTACAACATTCATATGTTGGCTGACGTAATTATTATTCATAAGAAGTAATACAGAAATCCATTCTTGTGCATTATTTTTGTGCCTTTGACCAGTTGTGTGAGATTTTTCATATGAGAGAGTGTAATTTCTTGGAGAGTTCTTGGATGTGATCTGATTTTCACATGGTATCAGATCCATCAAGCTATTCCTTTCATCTATTGATTGTCTTCCAGAATCCAACGATCTCAGGAAGGGCGCATTGATCAATTCACCGAGTGAATTCTATTCTCTGTAGGGCGCATTTTGGAATCCAGAAGTGTTCTAATTTCATTCCAAAATTTATATCAGTTGCAGCAATGGATCATACACAGCAGATCATCTTCACTCCTTTCAATTACTTTGATTGGAAAGCATATATGGAGATTCTACTGAGGAGCAAAGGGCTCTACAGGGTGACCATGGCAACAGAAGTTGAGCCAACCTCAGCAGTGGAGAAATCTAAATGGCATAATCGAAGGGATGAAGCCTATGGGATGTTATGTTTCACTACATCCAAATAACTCTTATTTCATCTTGATGGCCTCACTTCACCCAATGAAGTATGGCTGAAACTTCAAGAATTGTTCAGTCAAACCGATGAATTGAGAGGCCACCAATTGGATAACGAGCTAGTCTCTTTGAGCCCACAGAATTTCGATAATCCACAAGACTTCTTCTCCAAATTCAAGTCTCTTGTATTACAGCTGAAGCAATGTGGAATAGACAAGAAACATGAGCAATTAGTTTTGTCCATTCTCTCCAAGCTTGGCCCAGACTATTCAATTTTTGTTTCCACCTTCCATTCCACCCGGAAAGCAGTTAAAAATTGGAAGAGCCCATCACTTTCATAATTCATGGAGTCATTAACTCAAGAAAAAGACAATCTAGTCTTAATGGGAGCCATTAAAAACCCATCCAAAGACCATTGTCTAAATGTTGGAGACTCAAAGAATTCGAAAGGAAAGAAAAAAGGCAACTTCAAGAAGCCCACTGGTGAGCGGAAAGACAAGCAAAATTTTAATGGAGAGCCATAAAAATTCAAGAAGAATCCAAACAAGAAGAATGAGATGACAAAGTGCACTTATTGCAGCAAGGGCTTTCATCTTGAAAGTTTTGTATGAAGAAGACCATCGGCCAATTAACTCAGGCATTGGAGAAATCCAACATCCCTCTCCCAGAGTGCGCAAGAAGGAAGGATGGAGGATCAAATTCCGATGACAAAGAGAGAGATCATGCACTGATGGCCGGCACTTCCCAATCTTCATCATTCATCATTGATTCCGGTGCTTCAAGACACATGGTGTCTGCAAGTAAGTATTTTACTTCACTTGAATCTTCCAGTGGTCCGAATATTGTATTGGGAGACAATTCTAAAACTTCTAGCAAAGGAAAAGGTAGCATAGATCTTGAGTTTGGGTCATTCAATAATGTTTTCTATGTCCCTGGACTTGCTGCAAACCTACTGTCAGTCTATCAAATGACCCATATAGGGCTTCCCAAGAGAGTCACCTTTACCCCCAATGATGTTGAGATAGCAGAAATTTCAACAGGAAAAATTATTGCATTTGGTACTGCTGACCACTGTTCTAGAATCTACAAGTTTTCTCATTTTGTGCCAAACTCCTCACCTTCTGCTCTACTGACCCATGCCAATGAGTCCAGCAAGCTATGGCATGAAATATTTGGCCACCTAAACTACAAATACCTTTCCCAACTTCATGAGAAAGAGATGGGTATAGGGCTTCCCAATATCAAATTTTCCAAAGGTGTCTGTCAATCCTGTATCCTAGGAAAACACCCTGAACACAAGTATGGGAGATCTACCACTGAGAGAACCACTGCACCATTGGAACTTATACACACTGATATATCAGGTCCATTTCCTCATGATTCATTGAATTCAGCAAAATGCATTCTCACATTCATAGATGATTTTAGCAGGTACTGTTGGGTTTATTTCATCAAGCTTAAATCAGACGCTTTTGGGTTTTTCAAGCTATTCAAAGCCTCAGTTGAGAATCTGTCTGGTAGGCATATTAAAGTGTTAAGGTCTGATAATGGTGGTGAGTATGTGAAATCAGAGTTTCAACAATTTTGTGCTTCATCAGGCATACAGATGCAACATATAGTTCCATATACACCTCAGCAGAATGGGGTTGTTGAGAGAAAGAACAGATCTCTTAAGGAGATGGCCACATGCATGCTTGAGGCGAAAGATTTGTCTCCTAAGCTATAGGATGAAGCAATAAATTGTGCCACCTATATTCAGAATAGAGTGCCACACAAAGCTCTCAAAGGTATCACTCCTTTCGAGGCTTGGATAGGTAAAAAACCAGATATCTCTCATTTCAGGATTTTTGGCAGAAAGGCCCTGGCTAGGATTCCGATTGAGAAGAGGAGGGCTATGCAGCCCCAAAGCCAACCATGTTTGTTTGTGGGATATTCAAAGGACTCCAAATCATATAAGTTTCTGAACATGACAACTCATAAAGCATTCATCGAAAGAAGTGTGCAATTTGAAGAAGAGCCCTCTCAGAGCACAGAAATTGGAGACTCATCTTCACCGCCGATTGAAGAAGAAGTAAGTGATGTTGTTGATATTTTTGATTCTGATATATATAATGATGAGGATCAATTTATTGCATATGTAAACTCACCTACAAGGCCTAAGTGGGCTGCAAAAACTTTTCAAGCAGCAGGTGAACTAGCAGGCAACCCTCAGGATCAAAGGAGGACTAGATCACAGTTTCAGACTGCTCTCAATATGAATGATCCTTATCTTTATGAGAAGTGCTATATGATGATATATTTTGATCCACAAACATATAAGGATGCCTCACATGATCCTAGATGTCAGATTTCTATGGATGAGGAGTTGGTAAGATGCAAATGGATTTATAAGACTAAATGTGCAGTGGATGGTAAAGCCATTAAGTACAAGGAAAGGATGGTAGAAAAGGGGTATTCTCAGGTCCAAGGACTTTATTATAATGAAACATTTGCACCGATGGCTCAAAAAGACTCCATTAGACTAGTTTTGGCTGTGGCAGCTTCCAAACGGTGGGAAGTACATCACATGGATGTGAAAAGTGCTTTCCTCCATGGGGAACTTGAAGAAGAGATATATATGCAGCATCCATAGGGGTACACATCAAATCCAAAATTTGTTTGCAGGTTGAAAAAATCTTTGTATGGACTCAAGCAAGCCCCTAAGGCTTAGTATGCAAAGATGGACAATTTTTTGCTGTCACAATCCTATGTTCAGTGTAAATCTAATCCAAATGTCTATATGAAGTTTGTTGATGGTTTTATTATGTCAATTGTGTTGTATGTTGATTATTTTCTAATCACAGGTGATAGCATTGAACAAATAGCATCTCTTAAGACTGCAATGCACCAAGCATTCTCCATGAGTGACTTGGGAATTCTCAAGCAATTTTTGGGGATTGAAATTTCACAAACAAAAGAAGGTACCAAGGTATGTCAGTCAAAGTATGATTCTGATCTGTTGAAGAAGTTTAAGATGGCTGATTGCAATCCTTCTAAGACTCCATTCCTTTCTGGAGTCAGAATGGAAGAAGCAGAATCTACACTGCTTTTTGACAGTACACTCTACAGACAGTTGATTGGCAGCTTAATCTACTTGACTCACACTCGTCCAGATCTTTCATATGTTGTGAGTGTGGAATCTAGATACATGGAGCAGCCACATGAGCTACATTGGAGGGCTGCAAAAAGAATCCTTCATTATCTGCAAGGCACAAAGAGTGATGGGATTCACTATGTGGCAGATTCGAGCTTAGATCTCTTGGGTTTCACAGATTCGGATTGAGCTGGTGATAGCCTTGATAGGAAATCCACATCAAGATTTGTTTTCATGCTTGGAGGTGGCCCTGTTTGCTATTCCAGCAAGAAACAGAATGCCATATCACTATCTTCAGTGGAGGCAGAGTACAGAGGAGCAGTGAATGCTGCTACACAGTGTGTCTAGTTGCAGGGGATTTTGTCTGAGTTTGAGATTGCTTTCAGTACTCCTACTGTCATTTATTGTAACAACCAGAGTGACATTAGAGTTTCATGTGATACAGTACAGAGGCAGAGGACCAAGCACATAGAGATTCATATGCACTACATCAGAGGACTAGTGCATGACCAGATCATAGAGTTGCAGTATTGCACCACAGGTGAGCAAACTGCAGATATCTTCACCAAGGCTTTCACAGAGAAGACATTCATCTATCTTAGATCACTTCTTGGGATGGTTGGAGATCATTTCCTTCGGGATGAATTTTTAGGAAACCTGTTGAACGTGTCTGAGAATGAGGTAGCCTTGTCACCATTATATTAGGTATCTTACCTAGAGGTGGCTCTCATTGAAATTTTTAAACCTTTGCAAAGAAGAAAAGCATACATATTATTTTAATCAAAACAAATATTACACCACAGCATCCACACATAATACACGGAGATTTACCCTGGAAACCCTTGACCGGGAAAAACCAACAAAACTTGGAGCCACGGCTCCTATTTTTCTCATAATCAATATGAATCACTCATAATACAATATAGGTATTCTGTAGCATCCAATACCCTAATCCATGAACCCATATTAAAAAATAGACTCCAATCCCTTAACCGAGATTAAATTACATAATTTTAGAAAATTCCCAAAAATAGTCGAAAACAACCCAAAACATTTGGCGCTCACTGTGCATTATTTTTGTGCCTTTGACCAGTTGTGTGAGATTTTTCATATGAGAAAGTGTAATTTCTTGGAGAGTTCTTGGATGTGATCTAATTTTCACACATAGATCCCTGGGATGGCAGGTGCGGGAGGAGCAATTTTTTACTCCATGGGGAATAAACAGAAAAAGTTCACCAGGGGAATTGGCAAAAAGACCAATAATGGAGCTGAATGGCTCAGTCTCATTAAAGGCCTCAAGACAACAAGAGATATGGGAATTGAGAAGTTGATGGTCATTGTTGATTCTTTAATCATCATTAGAGAATCTAGAAGAATTACCAACACTTGGAAGAACCCCTCCTCCAAGATACATTATCTCCTCGACAGCATCAGGAAATAATTCAAAGAGCTAAAATTCTTTCACATCCTGAGAAATCTAAATGGGCACGCAGACCACATGGCCAACAGAGGTGTCAGGATTCCCTATGGCTCCCTAGAATGTGATCATGAAATTTTTGAAAATATTTGGATTCCATAACCCTTTGCTCCATCCTAATATGAATACCTCTATCTGCATTAATTTTTTAAGCAAGATCATCTCAGTCCTTAGATATCCATCTATTTGGCATTTCGAAATTAGCTCCATGTCCTTAATAGATTTCATAAAAATGCGTGGGATCCTCCCACACTTTCACATTTATTTATCCTGGTCAAACTGCCAGTTGTCTGGCATGCGACGGCCTATTCTCAACTTAAATAAAGATGACCTCTACTTCATCTACAATCCTGTCTCGTCTTGGCCTTGGATTTTCAGCTTTACTTTCCTTGTTCCAAGTACTAATTCTCCTCGCTTGAAAACAATCTCAACCTGTGAGATGGAGCATGTTTCAGGTTCATCCTCCTAGGAAGGGCTTGGTGCTTATTCAAAATGCATTCAATGCAGCAAAACCATCCCTCTCGGCGCTTGCAGAAGGTTTCTCTCGATGGCAGAAGAGGAGAAAGACATTTCGATGGTTGACAGTCACTTCAATTTGCACAAGATGGGATCTTGTCACAGACAGGATGGTAATGGGCCTTCTCAGGGTCATCATCAGGTTATGGGCAATACTCAGGAAAATGAGGACCTGTGGAAGCACATCCATGAACTTGAAACTCAAATTCGTTTGGTCAGAAACGAAAACATGGAATTCAAGAGGGTATTGTCACGCCTTTACACTCTGGCTCAATGCACTCACTTGGAAGTTAAGTCTCAAAGCAACAATATAATAGAGAAAGTGGAACTCTTGGAAGAGACATTGGGACTCTGTCTCCCACACAAGGCACGAAAGGAAAAAATGGATACTACAAGCAGCAAGATGAAGGTCATTGACATAAAAATGGATAAGCTCAAAAGATTCATGGTTCAAGCTGGCAACTTCATTGACCTCAGCAACGACAGGATGGAAACGATAGAGTCTAATAGTGTTGTAATGAACACAGGACTCCTCCACCGGTAGCAGATGGTGCCTCACTCTGGTTTTTGTTTTCATTATGTTATATTCTATATTTTTAAGTTTTCAATCCTTTTTGTTGGAAATCACAGGCGGGCAATTCCTAGATTCTCAGCAATAGCTCAGAAAATACTACTCTTCAGTATTTTTGATTAAGCAAACTCTGTAATCATGCTTTATTTCTGCACATTTCTCCTAGGACAATTTATAAGGTGCTATAGCTCTCTCCATTTTGGATGGTCTCATATCAGTTTTAATTTCGAAAAAGATGATTATGGAGTGACGGATGCTTCTCTAATAAGAGAGAAATCTGTCCTCTGCTATATGTAACCTCTGCATTTTTATATATCTAATGAAAATCATCAACCATTTCTGTAAAAAAAAAAATTACCATCATAGATCCATATTAAACCTAGATCTATTAAGCAGCAAGAGGGATCCAATTTCTTGAGGTGTAAATTATTTTTATCTTAATTTTTTAACACACAAAGAAAAAATTTACACCTCAAGAAATTAGATAATATTTTTAATTACTTTTTATTTTTTATAAGTTATGATCTGACATTGTAATGTTACGTATCATGACAAACATGACAAACATAACATATCCCCCATACTGGGTTGTAAGCGCCTCACTACTCTCGATGCAATTATGCACTCTATGATGCTTGTTTTATATTAATAATGATAAGATTATTCCTATTGATAATGACTTATGATGTTTAATTAATGATTATTATAAGTATTTTTTATTATGGCACATGATGAGAATTTCATTAGTAATGTCGCTAAATATTTATGATGGCATATAGGTATTCATGATAATGTACCTTATATTATGATGCATTTTAATTCTTAGATTTGTTTCTAAATCTAGAACATAGACTAGTATTCATAATTTAAGAAATACACCACTTGTGCACACACCTTCACACCTTAATTCAAAACATCTCTTTTTCCATGACCCCAAGTGGAGCCTAAAACCATTCCTAATATAATTAAACAAAATAAATTTCCTCACTTGAGTACCAAAATAATTTTGCAGATAGGTTAGGACTTTGGAGTTAGGAATCCAAACAATTCCCCCTAATCATTATATATCTGAGACATAGTGGTTGACCATTTACGAAACCAAAATCCTCTAGTATATTGGACATGGTCATGACCAGTTATTGGCAGGACAAACCTTTTATGGTGGTACATGGAAAGACTGAAACGGAAGGGTTAATTAGGGAACCTTTCCCTTTCAGATCTCAAAGATCATTTAGATCATTTCCTTCGGGATGAATTTTTAGGAAACCTGTTGAACGTGTCTGAGAATGAGGTAGCCTTGTCACCATTATATTAGGTATCTTACCTAGAGGTGGCTCTCATTGAAATTTTTAAACCTTTGCAAAGAAGAAAAGCATACATATTATTTTAATCAAAACAAATATTACACCACAGCATCCACACATAATACACGGAGATTTACCCTGGAAACCCTTGACCGGGAAAAACCAACAAAACTTGGAGCCACGGCTCCTATTTTTCTCATAATCATTATGAATCACTCATAATACAATATAGGTATTATGTAGCATCCAATACCCTAATCCATGAACCCATATTAAAAAATAGACCCCAATCCCTTAACCGAGATTAAATTACATAATTTTAGAAAATTCCCAAAAATAGACGGCATGCCCTCCTCCCCCCTTTTACCCCCCTGAGCCAGCGCCCGACACATACGGCAAAGCACTATATCGGGGGGATTGACCACTGCACGGTTTAATGCACACCCCCCCCCCACACACACACACATGCAAAGAATATAACATATACTCAACACTCACAAGTGGGAGGTAACCTAGATCAAATAGTTTCAAATCAACTAAAGTTTCCCAAGTGACTTTCTCTATAATTGTTGCATTCGATATTCATTCATTGGCTTGGTAGGATTGATTCCCTTATCTGAGTTCATTGTTTGGAAAACCCTTGTTCATTTTCTACTTCTTTTTCAGTAGTGGACTTGGGACCCCATTGTTTGGAAAATATTTCAGAAGGATTTATTTTTATTACACTTGATTGTTGTAGTTCTCCTTATATGGCTAGTGTGTCTTTTCTTTTTATAGGGTGTTATTTTCATTTTTCACTCTTTGACTACATTAGATCATTTGATGCACCCACATTGCACTTGTTATTTGATATATCTCACTTGTTGGATTGGTTTTCTTCGAACTTGTCACCATATATCCCCATGAGGTGCTCTCGGAGACTCTGGTGTGTTGGAATTCTTAATGATACTGAGAGGGGGGTGAATCAGTATCATGCGCATATTAACCAATTTTTCACTTTAAAATCATGCACCAATTCCTATTTAAAAACTCATCAATAAGAGACAACTGTGTGCAGAATATTTGAAAACTTTTATAAATATGCATGAAAAATGATGTTACATAGATAGATGGGAGACTCCAATCTCCAATGATGTGAGCACTAACTCACGCAGACACCAATCTGATGGGGACACCTATCCCACATGCAAGCAACAACTCACTTATTTAGGGATCCAACCTGTGAGGACACCCATCCTCTACGCAAGCACCAACTTGCTGATACAGGCTCCAACCTATGAGGACACCAATACTCTGTGCAAGCACCAACTCGTTGTTTTTAGGAACCAACCTGAGAGGACACTACAATCTCTTTTCCTTTCCCCATCCTACCACCTTAAGATATATGTTGTTGTACTTCTGTCACACTATCTTCATATTTGCATGCACAGTTCACACTATGTTCTACGCTCTGCTTCGTTTCTTGTTGCCCACACTTTTGATGTGCTCTGCTTAAATTCTGCTCACATCTTCTCTTACTATGTACTCTGCTTCAGTCCTAATTTTTGTTTTGATTCAACGCACATACTCGTCCACATGCTCCTTGGTATTTTCTCACAAATTCTCCTTATAATTGTTCGATTGCTCCTTCTTCTTCAACATGTCTTGTAACCTCGTGCACTTCTTCAATTCATATTTCCTCTTATTCCCCTAAGCATTCAATTTGACCTGAAGCTTGAAAATTCAAAATACTACATCATTTGTGCTTACAAGATTACTTCTCATTCATCAATCTAACTCTTATTTATACTAAACTTGCTCAATTCATATGTACACAAGTTGGAGATTCTCTAAGTCAGTGACACCCCATCTTCCTTTCATTTCGGTCAGTATTACCCAAACATCTTCCACTTATCTTATCTTGTGTGGATGTGGTGCCATGACTTTGTGGGTCTTGCGCACACTAGTTCCATAGCTTGGTGGTACTTTCGCATTGGAGTGCCATGACTAGGTGGAATTAGAGTGCCATGAGTAGACAATCTTCTTTTGTAACCTAGTTTTAAGACTTTTTTTGACTTGCAGATACTTGCACACATATGTTTTATATACTTCTTCAAACATGATTTAAGACTTCAATGTGATAACCAATTTCAACAATATCTTTGACATCAATGACAACACTAGACTCAACATGGGGGGCATTCCCCTATGCACGTGTTCTTAGGCCACACTATTATTTCATCTAGTCGTGTTCCAATACGAACATGACTACACTCTAGTTGAGAGTGAACCTGGATATTTGGTGGAGGAGTGGACCATCACCACTCCATATCATGAAGAGATAGAGGTGTCAAAAATTTATTACAACCATTCTTATTTTTTCATTCACCAAATTCCTTTGTTTGATCTTGATAAGGAAGCCACGTCCGATGAGAAGGTTGGCATAAAATATCCTTCTAGTTTTGAGATCCAAATTTTTGAGAAGGTTGAATTTTTAGAAGAGAGTTTGCGTGACTCTCAAGAGTTGCATGAGCACACATGTGATCAAATGTGTGTGGCTAATATTTCACATGAAATTATGGATCGAAATCATGTCCAAGGTAAACATGAGGAGTCTTCATATTTACGTGTGCTTGAAGAAGGCATTGACTTGTGGGATGATTTCTAGGCATCTGTTTCACTACATAGAGATTATGAGCCTCTTTCATGAAAGGAAGACGTATTCCTTATGAAGTGTTAATTTTTTAGCATTAATTCAATATACTCTAGGATCTTTACTGAGAGAATAACATGTACAGCATATCAAGTATAAAAATGCATATCAATCACACCAAGCAATCACATGAGACAATAAACACATAGAGTTTCACTAGGGAAAACCATAAAGGTGAAAAACCCCACAACTTCCTCAGATATAGAAAGAGAAATGATACAACCAAAGTACAAGAGATAGTCTTCTCCTAGCAGCTGATCCTCCTCCTCACATGTGTGCTACTTTTCGAATGATAGAAGAGTGAGTAATGAGATGATCAAATAGAGATCTCCCGATCTCTATTTATACATGTCTTGTCCTGCCCAATAAACCAGTGGGGATGACTTGTCTAGCTTAGCCTAATAACCCATGGTTAACTTAATCAGGGCCGACCCCACACATGGTGTTCTAATAACCCATCAGCAAGTTACGACACTTGCGACACTTGTCAATACAAACAACAACACTTCCGTATAGAGGAATAATAACATCTCTATAGGAGTACAATATACATAGATGAAATACATAGGTGAAATACATTCCTAAGTTACATATACATCAACACTCCCTCTTAACTAGGAAGGTATTTCTCGACACAGATCTTCTAGCACAAGTCTTCTTCTATGGATCATCATTAGCGAATCATCATCCTCGAATCATCGTCATCGTCACTGCTGCTGCTATCTCAATCAATCTCCGATCTACTCGTCATAGGAAGTTCTATAGAGCCAGTCATTTTTCATACTGGATGTAGGCCCATCACCTGTAGGTCTTTATCATCACTGGCCATACTGTGGAATCCTCGGGACTTATTACATGTGTCACAAAACCTGGCTATAGCATCCCAGGATGTTACGAGCACACAGCTCTACCTGTCGAATCTCCTAGGAACATATTACATGTGACCCCACCACAAAACCTGGTTATAGCATCCCAAGCTGTTACGAGCACACAGCTCTACCTGTCGGATCTCCCATGAGCATATTACATGTGGTCTCACCACAAAACCTTGCAAGAGAATCCCATGCTGTTACAAGCACACAGCTCTACCTGTCGAATCTCTTAAGGACACATTACATGTTGTCATGGAAAAACCTTGCAAGAGAATCCTAGGCTATTACGAGCACACAACTCTACCTGTCAGATCTCCCAAGGACACATTACATGCCATAGGAAAAAACCTCGAAAGAGCATCCCAGGATATTACAAGCACACAGCTCTACCTGCCGGATCTCCCAGGGCGCTATTATATGTGCTCCCAGAGCAATGCCTCGAAAGAGTATCCCAGGTTGTTACAAGCACACAGCTCTACCTGTTGGATCTCCTAGGTCAACTTACATGCTCATCTGCACAACTTGTCCACATCCACAGAGTATCAACCTAATACTCACCATACATCATCCTGATGTACACATGATCATCCTGATCATCATCACTGCATCGTCCTGATGCATGTCATCTGGAGCAACATCCCGAAGCTCGTCATCCATGATCATCCTGATCATATAATGCATCTACCTGATGCATACCAAGTATCTACCTGATACATATCATCATACATGATCTACCTGATCATACAACGTATCCACCTGATACATATACAGATACATGGTCTAAGCATCCAACATGATGCATATATAGAGCAGTAACTGGAGCATCATCCTGATGCTCATCATCCAGCGCTTACATCAACAGCCATGGGAAGGATCCTCCTCTCACCATGCTTGGAATGGCTCCAGCAAATGTGTCCATAACTTCTTCCTTGAAGTGTCGTCAATATGAAGAACACCAAGCCTCTCTCTGAAGTACTCGAACTTCACTCTGGCTAGTGGTTTCGTCAACACATCTGCAATATGCTCATCCTTCGCAACATATAGGAGCTTCACTACTCCTCTCTGCACCATATCCCTGATATAGTGATATTTGATCTCAATGTACTTCGACCTGTCTTGGAACACCGGGTTCTCAAATAGCTTCATACAACTCTGGTTGTCACAAAATATAGCAGTAGCCTCCAGCGAGAGATAAAATAGCTCAAATAGTAGCTTCCAAAGCCATACTACCTCATAACTAGTCGAACAAGCTGCAACATACTCTGCTTCGGCTGTACTCAGTGCTACGCAGGACTGCTTCCTGCTAAACCAAGAGATCACACCTGATCCTGTACTGAAGCAGCACCCATAAGTGCTCTTCCTATCTACAGCACTTCCTGCCCAATCCGAATCAACATAACCCTGTAGGTTAAACTTTTAATTCGCATCATACTTGAGCCCATAATCAATTATACCCTTCAGGTACCTCAGAATATGCTTTACAACAACTAGTTGAACACCTCTGGGATCCATCAGGAACTGGATCAATGTGTTCACTGCAAAGCAAATATCAGGTCTCGTGTTCGTCAGGTACATCAAGGACCCAATCATCTGACGATACATAGTGACATCAACCGGCTCAGATGAAGCATCACACAGAAGCTTCAGGTTTGATGCCATAGGTGTGGCCATGGCCTTGTAGTCCATCATCCTGAACCTCTTCAGGATCTCTACTGCATACTTCCCTTGTCCAAGGATGATCCCATCTACACTCTACCACACCTCCATGCCTAGAAAATAGTGCATCATCCCCCATTCCTTCATCTCGAACTCGGCAGCAAGCTTCCTCTTGGTATCAACAATCAAACTATCTTCTCCTGTAACAAATAGGTCATCCAAATACAGAAGTAGTATCACAAGATTGTCTTCCTCAACCTTGTAGTAAAGTTTGGAATCTGCTTTACTCTTGGTAAATCCCAAACTGGATATAAAACTATCCATCCTACCATACCAAGTCCTAGGAGCTTGCTTCAAGCCATATAAGGCTTTCTTCAACCTGCACACATATGACTCCTTGTCATGTGTTTCAAAACCAAGTGGTTGCTCCACATACACTTCCTCCTCGACTACACCATTCAAGAAAGTTGTCTTGACATCCATTTGGTGTATCTTCCATTTCATCACTACAACCAGATTAAGTACTCATCTAATGGAAGTGTACCTGGTCACAAGAGAAAAAGTCTCTTCATAATTAATCCCTTCTTTCTAGGAGAAGCCACGAGCTACAAATCTTGCTTTATATTTTTCTATGCTGCCATCTGTAGCATGCTTGATCTTGTAGATCCATTTGGAATTCACAACTGACTTCCCTTCAGGTCTTGGGACCACATCCCAAACATTATTCTTCATGATCGACTGATATTCCTTGACCATGGCATCCTTCCATTCTTTATTTTCCGCTGCCTCTTCATAATTGGAAGGTTCTTTGTTCATAATATCACAGAGTAAAGCAACATAGCTGGTATGTGATCTAGTTCTCTTCTTTGCTTTGTGTTCTTCTTCTGGAATGCCATATCTTTCTGCATCTTGAATGAGCTCTCTAGCCCATGCAAGTTTCCTCTTGTGAGAGTTATTCTCACGGGGTGGATCTACAGGTATTTGTGGATCCTCAACTTCACGATCTGCTTCTAGAATTGATTCAGTCATGGTGGTGTCTTGAAATCTGTTTTCCTTTGGTTCTTCATGATCTTCAATAGGTGTCTTTCTTGATTTGATGAAGGCTAAGGTTTCATCAAATATTACATTCCTACTGACATCAATCTTCTTGAGCCTTGGAAAGTATATTCTGTAAGCCTTCGAGCTTTCACTGTACCCCACAAAGATGCCCTTATTTCCTGAAGGATCTAGCTTTGTTCTCTTTTCCTTTGGAACATGAGTGTATACTGGACAACCAAATATTCTGAGATGGCTGAATTTAGGTTTCTTACCAGAGAATACCTCTTCTGGTGTCTTGTTGTCCAATATCTTGTGAGGTGTTCTGTTCTGCACATATACAACTGTCCTAGCTGCTTCTGCCCATAGATGCATAGGAAGATCCCGGTCATGCAGCATTTTCTGTGCTGCTTCCATGATTGTTCTATTCTTCTTTTCTGCAACTCTATTCGTTGTGGATTATAGGGAGTAGTCAACTCCCTCTTAATCCCTGAATCACTGCATAGCTTCTTGAAATCACCTGAAGTGAATTCTCCGCCATTGTCGGATCTGAAGGTCTTGATCTTCTTATCAGTTTGATTTTCCATCAAGGCTTTGAATTCCTTGAACTTATCAAATACTTCATCTTTGTTCTTTAAGAAGTAGACCCAAGTCTTCCTGTAGAAATCATCAATGAAGGATACATAGTATACATACCCACTCAGAGAACTGGATGACATCGGACCGCATACATCGGAGTGGATAATTTCCAAGATTCCTTTTGCTTTGCTTTCACTACTTGGAAATTCCTTCTTAATGTTCTTTCCTTTTTCACATCCTTTGCAAACACCTTCATGCTTTGAATTGATTTCAGGAAGACCCTCTATAGCTTTACTTGCAATTGGTAGTGCTCTATAGTGTACATGTGCAAGCCTTATATGCCAAAGTTCACTTGGCTCCATGGATTCATGTACCATGGCATGTTCAAGTTGTCCCTTCAATTTGTACAATCCTCCCTCTTGCTCTCCAATCACCACTGCGTCATCTAAAGATTTACCCTTTGGCCACATTAGGACTTGGCCATCTACAAATGCAACTCTCATGCCTTCTACGTCCAATGCATATATGGAGAGTAGGTTCTTCTTGAGCCCAAGCACATATAGAACATCTTTCATCTTCAAAGACTTCCCAAAGTCTAGGTTGTAAGAGGCTTTGCCACTTCCTTTGATAGGGTATTAATAGTCATCCCCAAGTTTCACTTTGTGGGGTGACTCATGTTCAGATAGATTTACAAAAGATTCTCTAAACCTAGTCATGTGTTTGGAAGCCCCACTATCAATAGGCCAATCATTACATCCATGAGAGATAGTAACTGTGAGAGCGGATATTAGAACATATCCATTTTCACTTGATGAATCATCACTTTCTGCCCTAGCCTTCTTATTTGGAGGTTCATCATCCTTAGCAGCATGAGTATGGTACCTTCTCTTGTTTCCCTTCTTCTTCTTGTTGAAGTTGTTGTTGTCCTTTTTGTTCTTGGGACAATTTATAGCAATATGTTTTTTCTCATTATAGGTAAAACATATTCTCCTTTCTATATTGTGATGGTGGTGTGAAGATTTCTTGAAGTGAGATGGCTCTCTCTTAGGCTTCCCTTTCTTGGTGTGTGATGTGAGAGCTCGATCTTCATTCCCCATCTTTTCTTCTCGGGCCACAAGCCTTGCTTCTTCTTGAGAGAATTCTTCCCATAGTCTACTGAAGGAGATTAGTTTCTTTCTTGCACAGATTCCTTGGATAAAGGAATCCCATGACCTAGGTAGGCCATTCAATGTGGTCATAACAACTTCACCATTATCCACTACCTCATCCATAGCTTCAAGTTGTTCCTTGATCTGAGAGACCTTAGAGAAATAGGATTGAATGGTCTCTCCATTCTGAAGCTTTACCCCTTTCAATTGGTTCCGTAGGGTCATCTTCCGATTTATGTTCTTCCCTTCAAATAGCTTGGTAAGGGAATCAAACATCTCCTTGGGTGTCTTCAGAGATGACACATGTGGGATGAGATGATCCTTGATAGAATCAGCAATAATCATCTTTTTCTTGACCAAGTTATTTTTGTGAAGAGCCTTAGCCTCTTCTCCCTCTGAGACAGGGACCTCTTCACTTATATAAGTGTCCAACTCATTTTCTTCCATGATTAACCCAATCCTATATTTCCATTCTCGAAAGTTATCATCCCCCTTCAAGCTTATCCTCAAGCTTCGTGTGGTGAGACATCTTTAAAGAGTACTTCAAATGGAAATAGAATAGATTTAGGTCTTACCACTTGATTTGTTGAAAACTGGATCTGGTCTCAGATTAGGGTTTTTCAGAGAAACCCTAAAAATTCAAAATGTGAATTTCAAACTTTTGAAAGGATAGAAAGATGCACCTTGATGAGCTGATCATCTTGGTATATTCAGAATTTGAGATCTACAAAGTTTCACCCTTCAGAAATGCCTTTTAGTCTTCATAGATTCACTAGGGAGGATCCTGACTTAGGGTTTGAGTTTCCCAGAGCTTCACCCAACCAAAATCTCGATCCAAAGCTCTAAACTTCAAATTTTCCAAGGATCTTCCAACTATGTCTTCCGATTTCAGAAATTCCTATTTTTGTGGAACCCTAATTTTTAGGGCCAAAACTGAAAGTGCTCATAATTGAATTCTGATTGGACAAATAGATTCTCCTTAATGAGTAGAGTCAATCTACCTTACTGCTTTTCCAAAATTTGTGGAGAGAAACCCAATAAACAAGAAACCCTATTTTCCGCCATTGCACAATATCTTCTTCTCAGGGAAGCTCTGATACCATGTTAATTTTTTAGCATTAATTCAACATACTCTAGGATCTTTACTAAGAGAATAACATGTACAGCATATCAAGTATAACAATGCATATCAATCACACCAAGCAATCACATGAGACAATAGACACAAAGAGTTTCACTGGGGAAAGCCATAAAGGTGAAAAACCCCACAACTTCCTTAGAGATATAAAGAGCAATGATACAACCAAAGTATAAGAGAGAGTCTTCTCCTAGCAGCTGATCCTCCTCCTCACATGTGCGCCACTTTTCGAATGATAGAAGAGTGAGTAATGAGATGATCAAATAGAGATCTCCCGATCTCTATTTATACATGTCCTATCCTGCCCAATAAACCAATGGGGTCGACTTGTCTAGCTTAGCCTAATAACCCATGGTTAACTTAATCAGGGTCGAACCCACACATGGTGGTCTAATAACCCATCAGCAAGTTACGACACTTGTGACACTTGTCAATACAAATGACGACACTTCTATATAGAGGAATAATAACATCTCTATAGGAGTACAATATACATAGATGAAATACATAGGTGAAATACATTCCGAAGTTACATATACATCAACATGAAGGTGGATAATTACATTGTTAGAAAAATAGGATTGCAGAGCAATAACAATAAACAGAAATGCAAATATAATCACACATACACATAACAAGAGAAACACAGATATATCATCGTTCACCCAACTTGGGCTACGTCCACACTGAATTTTCTAGTCCTTATTATTATTTTGTCCAGCAAAGTGAAGGGATACAACCTGCAGCACATCCGCTACACTTCCTCTTCATTGTCTCATAGTCTCTCTTTCTGATCTCAGATATCTTTACAATGCATAAAACCTAATACATCAACCCTAGCCGTATTATAATGTCTTTCTTTTACAAGGGAAATACAATGGGAAAATACCACGGGTTACCCAAAACCCTGGGCCCGAAAACTGTTGACGAAAACAGCCCCAAAAATTTTCCTCGGGGGCCCGTTGGCCCCCGGACCCCCCTAGGGTCGTGCCAGGATCATAACCAAACCTGGGGTACAGACACAGCTAAATAATATCTCTGAATCTGGAGATCATGCTCCACAACCAACAATCTCCCACTTGGAGACTGATCACAGAAACTCCACCGCTGTTGGACTTGGACTCGGAAAAATTCTCCTCTTCACCTTCATGCTAGAAGGCCAACTGAAACCGAGAAGGAACTCAGTTTCTCTCTAGTCACTACCTTTGTGAACATGTTTGCAGGATTCTGGCTATTATGTATCTTTTCCAGCTTCAACAGTTCATCTTCCAGAACAGAGCATATGAAATGGTACTTGAGCTGGATATGCTTAGTCCTGGAATGGAATGTTGAGTTCTTTGCAAGATGAATGGCACTCTGGATGTCAGTATACAACTTGCTATCCTTCTTCTCCTTACCCAATTCCTCCATAAACCTCTGCAACCAAATCATCTCTTTACTAGCCTATGTAATAGCAACATACTCTGCTTCTATTGTTGAAAGTGCAACAACCTTCTGCAGTTTCGAAATCCAACTTACTGTTGTTCCACCTACAGTAAACACATACCCTATGGTGCTCCTCCTGCTATCCTTATCACCTGCCATATCTGCATCAACATATCCCTGTAGAATAGTGTATGAACCTCCAAAACATAATGCCTGAGTGGTAGTACCTCTCAAATACCTGAGAATCCACTGTACTTCCTTCCAATGTTCTTTACCTAGATTGTTCATATATCTGCTCACAACTCCCACTGCTTGTGCAATATCTGGTCTTGTGCACACCATGGCATACATCAAGCTACCAACTGTTGATTGATAGGGAATCTTGGACATGTAATATGTCTCTTCCTGTGTCTTGGGACACATTTCCTTACTTTGACTAAAATGGCTGGCCAAAGGTGTACTAACTGGTTTTGCATTCTGCATTCTGAACCTCTCCAACACCTTTTGTATGTACTCACTCTGAGACAATGTCAATTTGCGATTTTTCCTACCTCTCGTTATTCTCATACCAAGGATTTGCTTTGCAGCACCCAAATCCTTCATTGCAATTGAATTAGCTAGCTTCCTTTTGAGTACATTTATATCCTGCATGTTAGACCCTGCAACAAGCATGTCATCCACATACAATAACAAGATAATATATCTTTCATTGTCTAGCTTCTTGAAATAAACATAGTGGTCAGAATGACATCTACTATAACCTTGTTCTGTCATAAACCTGTCAAATTTTAAATACCACTACCTTGGAGCTTGCTTCAAGCCATACAAACTCTTTTTCAACTTGCACACCAAATTCTCCTTACCGTTGACCTCATATCCTTATGGCTGCTGCATATATATCTCTTCCTCCAAATCCCCATGGAGAAAGGTTGTTTTTACATCTAACTGTTCAAGATGCAAATCTTCTACTACCACTAGACTTAAAATATTCCTAATTGAAGTCATCTTAACAACAGGAGAAAATATTTCATCAAAATCTATACCTTTATTCTGTGCAAACCCCTTTACAACAAGTCTGGCCTTGTACCGCTTCTTGCCTCCTTCTTCTTCCTTCAACCTGTAAATCTATTTGTTCTGCAATGCTCTTTTACCAACAGGAAACTGAACCAAATCCCAAGTCTAGTTTCCTACCAATGAGTCCATCTCCTCATTCATGCCTTGCTCCCACTTCTTTCTAGTTTCCACCTGCATTGCTTCTTCATAACATTCTGGTTCACCAGTATCAGTCATCAAAAAATAATACATTGAAGGAGAGTATCGTTCAGGGAGTCTACTTAACCTGGTAGATCTTCTTGCAGTTGCAGGAGTTTCAGGTACTTGATGTTGTTCTTGATTTTCTGGCACCTTTGCAACTTCATTTTCTTGAATTTCATCAAGTACTGTGTACTATGTGGTTTCCTTTTCCTATTTATTTCCCTGCAACTGAACTTTATACATGACCTTTTCATTGAATATCACATCTCTACTCCTGATGATTTTGTTATTTTCATAATCCCATAAGCGATAACCAAATTCATCAACCCCATATCCAATAAAGGTACATTTCTTGGATTTAGCTTCAAGCTTTGTTCTATTTTCTTTATCAATATGGAAAAATGCTTAACAACCAAACGTTCTCAGAAATGAGTAGTTTACCTTTTTATCTGTCCATGCCTCCTCTGGAATACCACCATCCTGTTGATTAGGTTGTCATTGATGCCAACAGTTAAGCCTTGGTGCCCCTTGTGGAGCCCCTGAGGGTTAGTATTTGTTTAGTGATTGTCTGTGTCAGAGGAGACCTTTTGACCTTGTCCAAGCCCAAGCTTGAAGTCCTTGGATCCCTTGGGACAATGTCAAAAGCCCTGAACACCCTGTAGAGTGTTTAAGTACCCCAAATATGTTTTACGGTTCCCCAGTTGTTTCTTTGGTTCCCCAGTACCACAACTTATGTCCCAATATGCTACAAAAGTGTTGAAGAAGTTGCAAGAGTCCAAATGACCCTTTCAGTGGTCATTTGTGTTTATTCAGGTCATGATACCCCAGGAGAAGGTCTGGCACCCACATAAATGGCGGCATGATGAACCTTGGACACTATATGATCATAGATGGTTTATTTGGAAATGATTTGGGTCTTGGAATCCATACATATGATGGTTTGTAAGCCCATGAAGCCCATGGATCCCCTTGTCTTTGTTTTTGATGGATGACTATGATCTTGCATGAAGGTATGGTGAAGAAGCTTTTTAAGAGGTCCTTAAACCCACAAGATGCTCTTTAATCCCACATGCTTAATGGTGGTTGGTAATAGTAGCATATTGTACTCTTATCCTTAAGAAGCTCATTGAAACCCTTACCCTTGTTAAGGTGCTCATGGAGATCATAGATGAACATGAGAGTTGAAAAGGATGATGATGGAACGTGCTTGAAGAAGACCACGTGGGCATGCCATCTAAGCCCTTGCGGGCATCCCTCTCAACACAGCTACATGCTTGAAGAAGACCACGTGGATGTGGTAAGAAAGACCAAAATTAAATACATTTTTTATTGAAGAAAAACTGGAAACCAAAATACATTTTGACATGTCGACTGAATGATGAATTTTGAATTAAATTAATTGGAAGTCGGCCCCATAATTAAATTAAAAAATTCAAATTAAAAATTAATTTAATTATTAAAAAAATAATAAACAATATACATAATTTATTTATTGCAAGGTTGGCTAATTTTTTTTTGGAGAAAAACCAGTATAAATACCCTAGTAACCTTCTTTTTGAGTGGTGGAGAAAATCGGATTTTTGCTCTGAGTTTTTTCGTACCTGATCTTTGAGGAAATTTTCGGCTAAAAGGAGCGCTCTGATTTTTTTTGGTTACCTCGGTGCTGAAGGTGGAAAAGCTCTAATCTAACTGAAAGCTCGTGGGGATTTATCTCTCTCAAATTTGTGGCAGCTTCTTGCAAAATCGTGGGAGCAATATATCTGATTTAGGGCATCAAATCAGCAGCATACATCAAGGCAAATTCTTGGTAGCTTCTTGCAAAATCGTGGGAGCAATATATCTGATTTAGGGCATCAAATCAGCAGCATACATCAAGGCAAATTCGTGGCAGCTTCTTGCAAAATCGTGGGAGCAATATATCTGTCTAGGGCATCAAATCAGCAGCAGACATTAAGGAATTTATGTTGATTTTCCTCTTTGAAATTTCGTGGATCCAGACTGAGGCAAATTCGTGGCAGCTTCTTGCGAAAATAATGAACCTCTTTTCATTGTCTTAATTTCTTGCCATTCAAGACATCTAGAAGAGTCAAGCATATCTCAGCAGTTAACCCAGATACTTACAGCAGAGAAAGTATGTAGCAGACAAATTGATGACTGTGCAGAAGAATGAGAGATGAAAAAATAAAATGTGTGATTAAGGTTCTTATTTCGGGTATAGACAACTGTAGGTGAGGCTTAAAGCCAGAGGCAGATTCAGTTGAAGGCATCCGAACAACAGTCAAGCAAACAGTAAGTAATCATTCTTAACTTTATCTTTCTTCCAATTTGTGTAATAAAATAGCTACAGCATACACAGGGTTACAAGTCAATCAAGTAGGTTTTGAAGCAATGAATGTGAGAATGACAAGAACATGAGCATTACTCTGAGATCACAAGGAAGATACTCCTTCACGCTGTGGATCTGGGGATGATCAATAGAGTTGCTGGAGTCATACTCCTTCGATATTGATATCAAAAGATACTTTGACACGCTGAACACTGAAATCCCAGTTCCTTGAGATAGCAGATGCTTGAAATCGTTTTTGTAGCATGGTTGAAGTTTTGGCAGAAATTGAAAGGAAGAAGTTTTGGTTGATGCAACAGACTTGAGTATAATAGGAGCAGATCTTTGATGATTGGCATATGAGCAGACCTTTGATTACTTGGGATGAGTCTAGCAGCAGGTGGTGAAGGATGATGAGCAGAGTTTTTGACAAGTGACAGTATTGACAATTGATTGGTTGACAGACAGATATTTTAAAGAATTGATGCTTGGGCAGACTTCATGACAGTGATAAAGTTGAGCAGATAAATAAAAGGAGTAACCAATATCAGATTGACTTGATAATTTCAAGAGTAGATTGAGTTGATTGTTGCAGCTGTGTATTGAGTAGACTTTGATATGTTGCAGCAATGTATTCGGTTGATGATGAACAGCAGTATTGATGAGTAGACTAACATACAGGTTATCACAGGTTGGTAGTATAGACACATATAGGATTGATGAAACAGTTTGATGGTTGAGAAGCAGTGGTATTTTAGCAGTGATCACAGAGCAGAGGTTATCAGCAACAGGGTTTGTTGTTTGACAGGTCCACAGGTTCAGCAATCTCTTTCTAAAGGGTGGTAGGGTGGTGCAAGGACTCACAATCTTGTGAGCTGAGCTGTTGTAGCAGCTTGTCAGTTGTGGCTGACGAAGCCTAGGGGTTGTAGCCCCTTCCAATTGTAGCTGGAGAAATTGTATTAAATTTGTAACCCCAGTTGTTGCTGGGTCAAATTTTATTATAAAAGGCTTCCGTGGTTTTACCCCCAAGACTTGGGTTTCCATGTAAAAATCTTGTGTACTATGCATCTTGTTGTTATTGTTGATGATATACTTCTATGATTGGTGATTAGCAACTTGCTCTTGATTAAAAATTTTATAATTGAAAAATACTGATTCACCCCCCTCTCAGTATTTCAACACATCCAAAGCACTCGAACGCCCTATGTTTATTAAATAAACAACAGTATTTACAGCATATGCCCAAAACTGTAAAGGCAACCCTACATGCAATCTCATACACCTTGCATGCTCCATGATCATTCTGTTCATCCTTCCAGACACACCATTTTCTTGTCGTGTTCCTGGGACTATCTTCTCTCTACGAATCCCATGGTATGAACAGTAACTATCAAACTCCTTGCCGCAATACTCACCTCCATTATCAGATCTGAGACACTTCAACCTTTTTCCTGTCTCATTCTCAACCAAAGCTTTCCACTTCTTAAAAGTAGCAAACACATCAGATTTCTATCTAATGCAATAAACCCAAGTTTTCCTAGTTGCATCATCAATAAATGTAACATAAAAATGAGAGACACCAAGAGATTGTACCTGAGCCGGTCCCCATACATCTGTATGCACAAGCTCTAACTTTTCATTCTTCTTCTGTTTCCCAACCCTGAGAAATCTGACTCTCTTTTGTTTTCCATAAACACGGTTCTCACATAATTCCAAACTTATTTGCTTCAAATCTGGCAGCAACTTCCTTGAGTGGAGAATCTACATCCCCTTCTCACTCATGTGGCCAAGCCTATGATGCCACAATTTTGTATCTATTCCTGTGGAAGCTAAAGAGATAGAATGGTCAGTATTATGAGGACATAAATACAATGTACCTACCCTATCTCCTTTTTCTATCACCATTGATCCTTTAGTGATCTCCCACCACTTTGCTTCGAATGTAGATAGATAGCCGCCATCTCCCAACTGCCCTGTTGAGATCAGATTTCTTTTCATAGCAAGAATATGCCTAACATCTTTCAACAGCCAATCAGTTCCATTCTTAACTTTTATCCATACCTTACTGATTCCAACAATTTTACATGGCTCATCATTACCCAATAAAACATGTCCAAAATCATCTGGAACATAATCACGAAAATATTTCCTATGGGGTATAGCATGACATGGAGCCCCTGAATCTACTACCCAATAATCACTTGTATTATCTAATGCAAGAATCAAAGCATCTTGTAACACATCACCTGCTACATTTGCTTCCTGGGTAGTTTCCTTCTGTGCATCTCCTTTCTTCTTTAGAGATCTGGAGTCTTTCTTCAGATGTTCTTTCTTTCCACAGTTCCAGCACTCTATTTTTCCCAGCCTGGACTTGGATCTTCCCTTTTTAGAGTTGTTGCGATTACTTTGGCTCTTTCCTCTCTCCTTTTGTCTTCCCTTGCTTTCCATGGTCAACGCATTACCTGATGTCTCACCTGTACTTTTTCTTCGCATTTCATTGCTAAGAACAACACCAACAACATGATAAAATTTCAAGGTTTTTGAACCAGAGACAGAGTTACTTATAGCCATGACCAAGCTATTCCAGCTTTCTAGCAATGAACACAAGATTAGGAGAGCCCTAACCTCATCATCAAAGTTCACACTTACAGAACTTAGTTGATTTGTAACCGTATTAAACTCATTTAAATGATCAGTAACAAATCCACTTTTAGACATTTTCATATTAAATAAACGCTTCATTAGAAATACCTTGTTGGAGGTCGAGGGTTTTTCATACATCTTACCCAATGCGCTCTTCAAACCCTCCATTGTCGTTTCTTTTGAGATATTGAAAGCCACCGACGAAGCCAGGCTCAGTCGTATTGTTCCTAGATCCTTTCTATCAAGAACCTCCAATTCTTCCTCTTTCATAGCCGCTGGCTGCTTTGCTCTTCCTCCCAACGGTAGGAATAGATCCTTCTGGTACAGATAGTCCTCCATTTGCATCTTCCATAACTGGAAGTTTTGGTCTTTAAACTTCTCGACCTTAAACTTTTCTTCTTCCGCATTTTCTCCCACTCGAACCAGAAACCCTAGCTTCCTGCGGGTTTATCTGCCAAATAGACCTTTGGCTCTGATACCAATTGTTAGAAAAACAGGATCGTAGAGCAATAACAATAAACAAAAATGCAAATATAATCACATACACATTACAAGAGAAACATAGATATATCGTGGTTCACCCAAGTTGGGCTACGTCCACACTGAAATTGCTAGTCCTTATTATTATTCCATCCAACAAAGTGAAGGGATACAACCTGCAGCACATCCGCTGCACTTCCTCTTCATTGTCTCACAGTCTCTATTTCTAATCTCAGGGATCTTTACAATGCATAAAACCTAATACATCAACCCTAGCCGTATTACAATGTCTTTCTTTTACAAGGGAAATAACCAAACCTGGGGTATGGACACGGATGAATAATAATATCTCTGAATCTGGAGATCAAGCTCCATAACCAACATACATACCATGGAATTGGATGGATAGCTACCTCGCCAAGATGGAGACCCAAGATTGTGGCCCAGGGAAATTTTTAGGGGCGAAATTTAGCCAATTGGCTATTTTTGGGGATTTTTTTCAAAAAATAAATTCGCTATTTATTCATTTTTAGCCTCTAATATCGCCTATATTTATAGTAAATATGTTTTTTTAACATAATATTCGCCAAAATTTACAAGTTTCTCTAGTTGATCATATGTTTCGTATGTAATATTCGCTTACCAATCTATATATATGTTTTTTTCAATCCAAAATAATCACCTAGAATACTATACTTAAGTATAATTTTATAACCCTTAAAAAATACCCTAGATTGTGCAATACTAGCTCACATTGGTAAGAGTTATTTTTGCATTAGTGATGGATCTATTGTTGAATTTAAGTTTGTTATGTTCAATGAGCAGAATCCAAGGCATCTATGGCTGCAATATGATGCTTTCCATACATTTACATTCATACCTTGGAGGAAACATTACATAGCAGAAGAGTATTTATCTCATGGCATGATATTCATAGTGAATCATGGTGACATTGTGAGGGCTACTGAGGGCCTCTCTACCATTCAAGGAGCAAGTATGGACTACTTACATCAAATTGAGTTCATATGGAATTCACTACAACAACATGAGAAGGTTCTTGAATACCTTCCACCAGGTAGACCACCTGACAAGGTGAAGAAGCATAAGGATGAATTGAGGATGGATGTACAATCCATCAATATCTTTCATTACAAGCATTTGAAAAGGTTTAAGGAGGAAGACATGTGGAGGCTAGTCTTCAAGTACCATTGTGGGAACATTGAGTTCCTATCCATGCTCCTTGGCTTGAATTATACACCTACTACATTTCATCCGTGTATGTACACCATGGTAGATGAACAAATTTGTAAGTATGTTTCCCAATTTTCTAATGATATGTTTGTTTGCAGCAAGGTTTGGATAGAATGCTTGGATATTGTGCTAACCCTTATGGCGGAGTTATCCTTCCATGCAAATGGATCCAAGTACAAGAGGGAAGAGATTGGAATCATGAATCTTAATCATATGGATGTGCAAGTTAGTACCAAATTGCATGATGGGGTGATTTGGGATACTCATATTGGACCAAGTTCAAGAAGCAACACAACAATCATCTTTAGCTTCTCACAAGTAAGCATTAAGGAAGAAGTTTCTTGCTGGATGAGAGAGGCCGAAATGATGATTCAAGAGATGATGGGAGTGAGGGTTGGTTGCCTCATAACTACACTACCAAGTTCCACTCACCCATTTGGCCTAAAATGGGGTGTCACCAAAGAAGCATAGAAGAAAATTTGATGGAGATTTGGAACATCAATGCTTTTGAAAGAAGAAGGTTGCAGCCATATGAGAAGCATGAAATCATGACAGCCATCATGCATGTTATGGACTGGTTCGAATCAGTTTTAAAGGATGCATTGCATGACACCAATGAGGCTTAAGGATTGGTAACCAAGGTTGATAAGTGAAGTCCAAGATTATAAAATCTAATCATGAATGCAAGAATATAGTAGTAGAGGTTCTTCTTTGTTCATGGGAAGGCTTACTTGTTCTGGAAGGTCATTTAGTAGCAAAGTATAACAAAGGCATATTTGCATATGAATTGTTGAATGGTTAGGTTCAAGAAGAACAGTTTGACATCATGGGGGAAGGCATATTTTGGGTGCCAAAATCATTTTTAAAGGAAGGGTTTATGGGGTCTGCCCATGATTTGTTCCTAATTAAGAACTTCCTTAAATGGGGAGTTGCATTGCATGCTTGGAAAGAATTTACATTGTTTGAGTGTGAAGTTGGGGGAACAAAGAAAATGTATCTTAATATCATGCTTGAGAAAGGTGAAGCTGATGTCTACATGGAGAGAATTCACTCCACCCTTATTTTTTCCATCCCCAAATATGTGCACAAGAAATTTCAGCTCCATAAGAAGCATTATCCACACTATAACAAGGATATGCTAGACCATATGTGTGCATTGTTTGAATGCAGATTTGAGGGTGATATTGAACTCAATGAATGGCAGCAACAATGGTTTGCATGTGACTCGATGGATGAGAAGATTCATGAAGAACCACATATGACATGCATTCACTTTGAAGACCCTATCCACTTAGTGCATGAGTCAATCTTAAAGCTTACTTAATCACCATGATTGTTTGGAGACTCACATGAGAGTGAGTAAGAGGTTTCCATCGAGTATATCCAAAGAAGATGCATTGGATCATACATATGAGTGTATCATATGCCAACGCCATGTTATGGAGTATACTTTATTGGATGGCCATAATGATCGGCAGTAGCAATTTGGTGGCAGTGTACAAGTTTCTCAACCCCATGTTTTTTCATTGCTTGAGGACAAGCAATCTTGGGATGGGAGGATTGTAATGTCCCCTAATTGATGATCATTGGATTGATTTACTAACCCAATAAATCCCTTAGTTTGAGGAGAAAATCTCATTTACTTAGGGTTAATTTGAAAGTTCAGGAAATTAATTAATTAATTAATTAATTAGGAGGTGTTGAATTTATTTTCTTAAAGTTGATATGCACTTGATGAAAAGTATTTTTCATTAAATAGTTATTTTTATTTTGGAATAAATTGGATAATGCTCCACAAGAGATCGTTAGAGGATAATGTTGACTAAGAGGTAACTAAAGCAGAAAGCAAAGCAACCTTATCCACTCCATGAGGGATCCTTAGCCTATATTACTTGCTCAAAAATTCACCTCAATATATAAAATAAATATTACAACTCCATTTCAAATCTTTTGACAGTTTGAGAATTGGTGTGAGTGCAATTGTGCCTCAGTGACTTGGGAGATGTGCCCCTAGTCCAAGCTTGGGAGATTTTCCCCTAATTCTTGTAAGAGGATGATGGTATTAAGCCATTATAATTGAGATTATTGAAGGTCTTGAAGTCTATAAAAATGGAGTACAATCCTGTGACAGATATTTGATATCTCTCCATGCATATCTATGAATATTTTCCTAGTTTTCATGTTGAAGGAGTTTCTTCTAGTTGTATCTCATTCTTTAGAACTCTTTGATGTATGAATTAGATATTGATGGATGATATGACTATACTAATGAATATATGATTTCAATTCTGAATTTATACTGAATAAAAACCTGATTCCAATACCTCTTCTTGCACCTAGTCTAGATTTCAATGAAATTGAGCTAGTTTCCATAAATTGTATGATAAATGAATGAGTATTGATCCAAATGAAGTGATTTATATTTATGATTTTAATTAATATGTCATGTGAATTATTACAATTCTAATATAATAAATTTGTGAGCCTCTCAGATCGTTTTCAAAGTCCTGAATTTGGCCTAGTTGTGCAATCCTAGAAGGTATTTTTTCTTGTATGTGTGTGAGACTTTCTCAAAACCTTCCAAAAATTTATGGAGTGAAACTAGGCTATACATTTACTATTATTTCATGTTATTTAGCCTCCATAATTCAAAATATATCACCACTGGTTCACATTCCATGTTTAGTTGATGTTCTAGTTTGCATATGTCGAGATTCCCATGAGCATTGGAGTAGACTTCAGCCTGGCTGATGTTCAAAACATTAATGGTCCCAGTAACTTGTGAAAAGGTTATATCAGCTGGAATATTCCTCCTCCTATCCAAAATACTTTATTTTCCCTACCTATAGTCAAACTAGCCAACTAAATCCATTGTTTTTCATTGAGTCTTCCAAGGGAGCAAGTTAGTGTATCATCAGTCTTGGTTGGTACATTACACTCAATCATGAAATTCAACTTCCTAGCTTCCAAATATAAGTCTTCCTATGGATTTGTGAGCCTTTGGAACTCCCAAATTCACCCCAAGGTTTATGTTTATGGATTCCCCACTGGATGTTTCTACTCACACCAAATTCTGGTCATTTTTGACACTCTAAATCGTGGCTTCTTTCATGGTTGTGATTTTTCCAATTTTCACTATTGTGGATGCATAATAGGTTGAGAATTGATGTCCAATCATTACATAATGGAATGGGGATGATGGAAAATGAATTTTTTTCAATCAAATAACTTTTGGGTCAAGTTAACTAAGCCCATACCCAGCCATACGAATTTCTAAGTTTTCCCAGGCTCCATTAAATTCATGAGTCATTTTTTCAGCTGCCTCCTTACAACAGAATTAAATGTCACCATAACTAGTCAATATGGATTCTCAAGATGAAATTTGGAAAAAAAGGATTCAATCCCCCAACCCCTCACCTCTCCCTTGTGGATACATACATCCCCCCTCATTTTCAGTTGCTTCCATAGCTAGCTCTTTGAATTTTATTTGCATTATAAATATTTACACGTTTTAACGATTTCCCATGGTTTACTAGCACATGGCTCACAAAATATAAAATACTTTCCTTTTAATCTGAGCATTCACTAGCGGGGCCTTGGCCTTGAGCTCCACGCTAGGAATTCATACATCGTGTATGCACAATATTCACATATGAAGCCAATACATTCTAAGGGTCAAAATGGGGGTATTACATTCCCCTCCCCGTTAGAACAACATTGTCCTCAGTGCTGTCAAAACTGAACAAAAATGGGTATGCCTCTTTCATGGCATCGTCCAACTCCCATGTATCCTCATTGGGACCAAGGTTCTTCCATTGCACCTTTACCTTTCTGATGGATCATTTCTAGAGCAATGTTACCTTCTTGTCAAGGATGCGCATAGCTTCCACATGGTGTGGATAACCCAACAATTAATTAATAAGAATATGTGAAATAACAGAAATGACAGAACTCAAAATTACTTTTATATTGATCGCAGGCCACTTCGAGGGGGCAACATCCTTTGAGAAATATAAATACAAATAACTTCACGGTGCCTTCATAGGCCTCAACACACACTTATATACTAAGTCTAGGAACCAATACTATGGGTCAAAACCATGGGCCAATACAAACCATGGATCAACAATACTATGGGCGACTTACAAAGCATATGCGCCAAACAACAATAACACAACTATGGATCAACAAATACTACAGGATGACTTACAAAGCATATGCGTCCAACAACAATATACTAACAAAGTAAATAGAATGGTTGACATGGGTTCCTAACACATGGACCTCTCCCTCGGGTTCTACTTGTATCACATTCCAATCAATTATGTGATTAGGTCCATGTACATATTTCTTAATGAGAGAAACATGAAAAACATTATGATCTCTCATGTTAGCAAGAAATGCAATCCTATATGCAATTGGATCTATCCTATCAAGGACTTCGAAGGGTCCACAATATCTTGGTGCCAACTTGGCACAACTTCCCAATTTTAGGGCACTTTTCCTTGGCTTTACTCTTAAATAAACATGATCCCCAATTTTAAATTCCTTGTGCACTGTTTTCAAATCTGCATAAATCTTCTACCTGTCCTAGGATGCCTTTAAATTATGCCTGATCTTAAAATTGTATTGCTCCATTTCCTTGATCATTTTCGGCACAAGCACTGTTAAATTTTCTGAATTTACTTCAATATGATCTAGGATCTTAACTGAGAGAACAACATGTACAGCATATCTACAGCATATCAATCATGGAGACAATAATGCAAGCACACAAGAGACACAAAGATTTACTTGGGGAAAACCATAAAGGTGAAAAACCCCAATAACTTCCTCAGAGATAGATAGAGCAATGATACAACCAACCAAGAGAGATAGCCATAACCTAGCAGCAGATCCTCCTCCTCCATAAGTGCGCCACTCCTCCTTGAGTGCATGTGTGAGAAGTGAGTGAGCAAATAGAGTGCCTCCCGCACTCTATTTATACTTGACTTGACTTGCCTTTTTACCTAACTCATGTAGGCTCGAACTTAACCACATAATATAATGCTGACTGGGCCGACCCCCAATAGGGTGGTCTAATAACCCTTTGACCCACATGGCCGACCCCCAATAGGGTGGTCTAATAACCCTTTGACCCACATGACTTATACAGGGCCGACCCCAAACAAGGTGGTATAATAACCCATCAAGTATAAGTTACGACACTTACAATATAAATGACGACACTTCCTTATAGAGGAATAATACCATCTCTATAGGAATATAATATACATATATGTGAAATACATTCCGAAGTTACATATACATCAACAAGCACTACCCTGTTCATGGGACTATCCCAACTCACCGGAGTTCTGAATCCCTTTCCATACAATGCCTCAAATGGGCTCATTCCTAATGATGCTTGATGTCCATTATTGTATGCAAATTCTACCAAGTGTAGGTAATTCTCCCACTTGGATGGTTTATCCATCACATACATTCTAAACATATCTTCGAGAACTTGATTCACCCTCTCTATTTGACCATCTGTTTGAGGACAATACATGGGTACTAAAATTCAGTTGAGTTCCCAATTCCTGAAATAATCATTTCAAAAAAATGGATGTGAACTTTTCATCTTGATAAAAAACTATTGCTTTGGGTAATCCATGCAATATGAATATTTCCTTCATGAATATGTTCGCTATTTCACCTGTTCTATGAGTGGACTTCTGGAATAAAATGAGCTACCTTTTAAAGCTTTTCCACCACAACCATTATTGAATCATGCTTCCTCGCTGTCATTGGAAAAATTGTTATAAAATACATAGAAACTAATTCCCACTTCCATTCTGAAATGGAAAAGGCTACAACATTCTTGTTGGATGTTGATGCTCTGCCTTGACTTGTTGGCACTTTTGAGTCAAGTCTACACACCACCGAGTTGCACTTCCACTCCCCTTGAGTAAAACAACAAGCCTTTAAAATTAACACCCTAACTGAACACACATTAACCTCATTAGAGGACATTAAAATAATTGTGTAGTTAGGTAGGACATCAGGGATAGGAATCCAAATAATTATCCCTTGTCATTTTACAATTGAGACATAGTTTTTTTCTCTTAGGGTGCTAAAATCCTCTTGTATTTGTTGACACAGTTATACACCAATTTGTTGGGGGGACTCTCGTTCCACAGGGGTAAGCAATGAGGACTAGTTCCAGATGGACTTTGTGGAATACCACACTCCACTTAGCACCTAAGGAAATCAATCCATCGTATTCCTTATATTTTTCGGCTTCTATGCTAGTTGTACAAGTGCCAAAAGGTAGAAGCTCGAGTCAACCTCCCCAAATGTGTCATGAACGAGGTATCCTAGTGACCATTATTTTAAGTCTCTTTTACCTGGGATCCCTTTCGGTAGAGGGATATCCCTTCATCTATATTGGTCTCTCATTTCATATTGTCCGACTTGGATTTCATCATCTTGCGGAGGATACGATCTGTTGAAGTCTCTGAATCTTAGATAGGAGGTTGCTTTCTCATTTACCTTGTAGAGGGTCTTTTTTGTTTTAGTGATGCTTGTTGTATTTCTGGCCTCTTTGTTATAGCTCGCTTGTTGTGGCATTAGTTACACTAAAGTTTTTTGAGATTGCTTTTTGGCATGTGTTCCTCTTCTTCTTCTAGATCCCCTTTTGTATGCTCGGTTGCTCGAGGGTTTTTGAGCTCTTTTCGCAAGAATTAACCCACGTCACTTAGTATTGTTCCATGTCAGATCCATCTCCTCACACCCAAGCTTCTTTTGGTACTACCAATCAAGAGATCCCTTTTCAAGTGGTACCTTTTACTTTTCCTCCACTTGGAGATATTGGTCCTCCCTTTATCACTACTTTGAATCTTCCTGGATTGTCTATAGGATTACCAGTATGGTTATTCTCCAATTCAGTGATACTGAGTGCATCTAATGCTTCAAATATTAACTCTCCATCACGAGAGCATCAATCCCAAATTGATCCTTCATCTTCTTCATCAGATGTATCTTCTTTCGTTTCTTCTTCCTTACCATATAAAATCAGTGGTGCTAGTAATCAGGAGGATAATAAGGAGAATAAAAGGAAGGTTAAGAATAAGAAGAATAAGAAAGAGACCCAACATCAACCAGTTACTCATAATGATGCTCTTTCTAGTCCAACACCTCTAAAACCCAAGTTCCCTTGCAGGATTTGCAGGGGGTTTCACCTTCTTAAATATTGTCCTGGTCTTTCCAAAGTATTAGAAGAGTGGTCTAAAACCTCCAAACAACCTATATCATCAACCTATGGACATCATACTGATGATACCCCATTTGTTAAATTTTCATAATTTACTTCAATCTGATCTAGGATCTTAACTGAGAGAACAACATGTACAGCATATCAATCATGGAGACAATAATGCAAGCACACAAGAGACACAAAGATTTACTTGGGGAAAACCATAAAGGTGAAAAACCCCAATAACTTCCTCAGAGATAGATAGAGCAATGATACAACCAACCATGAGAGATAGACATAACCTAGCAGCAGATCCTCCTCCTCCATAAGTGCGCCACCCCTCCTTGAGTGCATGAGTGAGAAGTGAGTGAGTAAATAGAGTGCCTCCCGCACTCTATTTATACTTGACTTGACTTGCCTTTTTACCTAACTCATGTAGGCTCGAACTTAACCACATAACATAATGCTGACTGGGCCGACCCCCAATAGGGTGGTCTAATAACCCTTCGACCCACATGGCCTACCCCCAATAGGGTGGTCTAATAACCCTTTGACCCACATGACTTATACAGGGCCGACCCCAAACAAGGTGGTCTAATAACCCATCAAGTATAAGTTACGACACTTACAATATAAATAACGACACTTCCGTATAGAGGAATAATAACATCTCTATAGGAATACAATATACATATATGTGAAATACATTCTGAAGTTACATATACATCAACACTCCCTCTTAACTAGGAAGGTATTTCTCAGCACAGTTCTTCTAGCACAAGTCATCTTCTCTGGATTATCGTCACTGGATAATCGTCATCGAGTCATCATCATCGTCACTGCTGCTGCTATCTCAATCAATCTCTGAATCTACTCATCATAGGAAGTTCTACAGAGCCAGTCCTTTTCCATATTGGATGTAGGCCCACCACCTGCAGGTCTTCATCATCACTGGCCATACTGTGGAATCCTCAGGACTTATTACGTGCGGCACAAAACCTCGAAAGAGCATCCCAGGATGTTACGGGTACACAACTCCGACCTGTAGGATCTCCCAGGGCGCTATTGCATGTGACCCCACCACAAAACCTCGAAAGAGCATCCCGGGATGTTACGGGTACACAACTCTGACCTGTAGGATCTCCCAGGGCGCTATTACATGTGACCCCACCACAAAACCTCGAAAGAGCATCCCAGGATGTTACGGGTACACAAATCCAACCTGAAGGATCTCCCAGGGCACAAATTACATGTGGTCACCACAAAACCTAGCAAGAGCATCTCAGGATGTTACGGGTACACAACTCCGACGTGAAATCTCCCAGGGCACAAATTACATGTGGTCATGGAAAAACCTCGAAAGAGCATCTCAAGATGTTACAGGTACACAACTCCGACCTGAAATCTCCTAGGGCCCAAATTACATGCCATAGGACAAACCCTCACAAGAGCATCCCAGGATGTTACGGGTACACAACTTCGACCTGAAAGATCTCCCAGGGCACAAATTACATGTCCTCCCAGAGCAATGTCTCGAAAGAGCATCCTAGGCTGTTACGGGTACACAACTCCAACCTATAGGATCTCCCAGACATGCTCCTCTGCACAACCTGATCCACGGCCACAAAGTATCATCCTGATACTCACCATACATCAACCTGATGTACACATGATCATCCTGATCATCATCACTGCAACGTCCTGCTGCATGTCATCTGGAGCAACATCCTGAAGCTCATCATCCATGATCATCCTGATCATCACTGAAACATCCTGCTGCATGTCATCTGGAGCAACATCCTGAAGCTCATCATCCATGATCATCCTGATCATTACTGCAACATCCTGCTGCATGATCCACCTGATCATCAATGCATCTACCTGATGCATACCAAGTATCTATAGGATACATATCATCATACATGATCCTCCTGATCATACAATGTATCCACCTGATACAAATACAAATACATGATACATATCACCATACATGATCCACCTGATCATATCCATCATCCAACATGATGCGTACATATAAGTGATCCAACTGATCATATCCAACATCAACATGATGCGTACATACATACAAAAATGATCCAATTGATCATATCCAAGCAGAAACCAGAACATCATCCTGATGCTCATCATCCAGTGCTTACATCCACAGTCATGTGAAGGATCCTCCTTCCAACATGCTTGGAATGGCTTCAGCAAATGTGTCCATCACTTCTTCCTCGAAGTGTCCTCGATCTGGAGAACACCAAGCCTCTCTCTGAAGTACTCGAACTTCACCCTGGCTAGTGGCTTCGTCAACACATCTGCAATCTGCTCGTCCGTCGCAACATACAGGAGCTTCACAGCTCCTCTCTGCACCATATCCCTGATATAGTGATATTTGATCTCTATGTGTTTCAACCTATCATGAAACACTAGGTTCTCGGACAGCTTTACACAACTCTGGTTATCACAGAAGATACCAGTAGCCTCCAACGGGAGATCAAATAGCTCAGACAGTAGCTTCCGCAGCCATACTGCCTCACAACTAGCTGAACAGGCTGCAACATACTTAGCCTCAGCTGTACTCAGTGCTACGCAGGACTGCTTCCTGCTAAACCATGAGATCATACCTGATCCCATACTGAAGCAACACCCATATGTGCTCTTCATGTCTGCAGCACTGCCAGCCCAATCTGAATCAACATAACCCTACAGGTTAAACTTTTGATTCACCTCATACTTGAGCCCATAATCCACTGTACCCTTTAGGTACCTCAGAACATGCTTTACAGCAACCAGGTGAACACTCCTCGGATCCGTCAGGAACTGGCTCAATGTGTTCACATCAAAGCAAATATCTGGTCTCGTGTTTGTCAGGTACATCAATGACCCAATCATCTGACGATACATAGAGACATCAACCAGCTCAGATGAAGCATCACATAGAAGCTTTAGATTCGATGCCATAGGTGTGGCCATGGCCTTGCAATCCATCATCCCGAACCTCTTCAGGATCTCTACTGCATACTTCCCTTGTCCAAGGAAGATTCCTTCTTCACTCTGCCACACCTCCATGCCAAAAACAAATAGTGCATCATCCCCAAGTTCTTCATCTCGAACTCGGTAGTAAGCTTCCGTTGCATGTCGGCAATCAATCTATCTTCACCATACCAAGTTCTGCACATATATGATTTCCTATCATGTGTCTCAGAACCAAGTGGCTGCTCCACATACAATTCTTCTTCAACTACACCATTCAAGGAAGTTGTCTTGAATCCATCTGGTGTATCTTCTATTTCATCACTTTTATATTTCTCTATGCTGCCATCTGCAACATGCTTGATCTGATAGTTCCATTTGGAATTCATAACAAACTTCCCTTCACGTCTTGGGACTACAACCCAAACAACATTCTTCATGATCGATGGATCATGGCATTCCATTTCTTCATCCCAGATCATGGGAACTTCAATATCTTCAATAGATATCTTTGTTGCTGGAACAAATGCTGTAGTTCTTTTGTAGGTGAAGATATACGGTCTTTCCTACAAAACAGGTTAAATTGCATGATTAGAAACATCTCATAATTTTCAGAACAAATTCTTACACATAAAGAAATATGTCATACAGTCATGCAATTATCTTAGCCAATGCTTCAATACAACATTTATCCATATCCCGTAACTTTCTAGATGCCTTCCAATCTCTACCAAAACATTGTTAAGAGTGTGCACAACTCCCAACATGTCAGCAAAGAGGTTTCATTCTAGATAAGTAGCAATGGAATGTTGTACAGTGCCATAGGCCACTTACCCATGTATATTAGTAGTATACTATTCATCAATGCAACTATTCTAATATGCACAATACATATCCTAAGTCTAGGAACATGAGCATATACATCATTGAACAATTTTATTTAAACAAACACATATGCAAGAAATGATAATTAAAATACTTATCTTAGTTTGTTCGTTGGGTGGACTCCCTCTGAGTCTTCTCTTTCTTGCAGGAGCTGCTGGAGTCCTAATCTGCAGTAGCTTCTTCTACACCTTTCTGTTGTGGAATGTAGAGAGATGGTCAACTCCCTCTGAATATCTGCATCCTTGCAGAAACTACTGAAGTGAGCTCCCTCTTGATCTTTGTTTCCTGGATTACCTGTTCTTGAACTCATATTCATCCTTGGTCCCTATGCATGCTTATTAGTATCATGATTGTGTTATCCTTGTGATCTCATATAAAATCACACATTCATTAGTATACTATTCAAACACAATAATCTCAAGCATGTATAGTCATGATCATTTCAAACAGAAAATAATAAGCATTAGCATTCAAGGTTTATGTAGGATTCTTATGGTTAGTCATAACATGTCTAAACCTGTAATTACTCAAACCTATGACTCTTCAGGTTAGTTGAATCATCAATCAAGATAAGAGATATAATATGCATAAAACCTGTGATTATTCAAACCTATACCTTCATGATTCTTCTGGTTGGTCATATCATCAATTATGGTAAGAAACATAATATGCATACAACCATGATTATTCAAACCTAAGACTTCATGAATAATCATTATCAACAACAGTATAAGATCCTAACCCAAGGTAGGATTCTATCTTGATATAGGAAAAACATACCTGGATTAGCATGCTAGTTAGTTATGTCTAACATACTCACATGATGTCTTCTTGTTCTTCTTCAATGACTTGTGCTAGTAACCTGTATATCTCATAGGTTAGCCATTATAAAACCAAGTTATACATACCTCGTAAATGGATCTTCTATGAGATCCATGACAATGGATGAGTCTTTATCCTCATGTCATCATGATCATATGTTCTTGAACTGGAACATGATTTGTCTTTCTTGGTGTACCTTTCATGTTAGTAGACAACATAAACCTCATACAACACCATAATGCATTAGTACAATCATAAGTGTCAACACCCTAACCAATGAATATCTTCTGTCATGCATTCATAATTTTGTTAAGGTGATACGACAAATCTAAAATCAAGGTTGTACTAACCATAATAACATGAAGACAAACATACTATAAACTTAATCATGAACAAATCTCAAAACATACCTCGATGAGTCATACCTGTCGAGATCGCTTGTAATCTCATTATGTAAAGCCTTAGCCTCATCTCCCTCTGAAACAGGAACTCCTTCACTTATGCAAGTGACCAATCCATCTTCTTCTAGGATTAACCCTATCCACTTGATTTTCAAGAACTGGACCTGGAGCTAGATATGGGTTTGTCAAAGAAAACCCAAAAATTCAAACTTTGAATTTCAAACTTTCGGAGGGATAGAAATATGCGCCTTGATGAGCTGATCAAGCTAGTATATTTAGAATTTGAAAACTGCAAAGTTTCACTCCTCAATTTTGCCTTTGAAACTTTCGGATTCACTAGACGTGACCCTAAACTGGGGTTTGATGAAGCCCACTCTTCTGCCCAATCAAAAGGTTTGAACCAAAGCTCTAAGCTTCTATTTTTCTGAGGAGCTTCCAGCCGTGGTCACAGATTTCAAAAATTCCCATTTTTACAGAAGCCCTAATTTTCCACTTTTCTGATCAAAGTCCCAAACTAGGGTTTGATCAAGCCCGGCCTTCTTCCCAACCAAAAATTCTGATCTTGGTCTCTAAATTTCTATTTTGATGAGTAGCATCCAGCCGTGGTCTCTGATTACAAAAATTCCAACTTTCTCCAAAGCCCTAAATTCCGGAAGCCATGAATGAAGGTACTCAAAAATAATTCTATTTTGACAGAAATATGTACCTGATTGTTTCTGGTGTAACTCTGAACTTTTCAATCCACAGGGTCTGAAAACGTTTCTTGAGATAGCCTGACCTGTTATCTTTCCATCCTGATAGGTCTGACCTCAATTGGATTCTCTGAGAGAGAGTTATGCCAAATGTCGCAACGTGACCTGTTTTGGGATAATACAGGAGAGCGATCTTGTACGGCATGCCACGTGTCACTGTTTCAACTTCGGCCTCTGAAAATGTTTCCTGAGATATCTTGGCCTGTTATATTTCCATCCTGACAGGTCTGACCTCAATTGGATTCTCTGAGAGAGAGTTATGCCAAGTATCGCAACGTGATCTGTTTATGGGATAATACAGGAGAGCGAACTTGTACGGCGTTCCACGTGTCACTGGTTCAACTTCGGCCTCTGCAAAAAAATTTTGAGATAGTACAGTTTGTGTACTACCTTTCATTTTTTATGAAATTTCATTTGGAGCTTCCTAGCCCAAGTTATGACCTTTTTCCCAAGGTCACCTGATTTTGACTCAGATCTGGAAGAGGCAGAAACCCTATATTGCACAGATCATAAATCACAAATTACAACGAATTAGAGGTTGTCCTTTGGACACAAGGTACCTGGAGATTTATTCTTCGTCCTGTAACAATTTCTGATCCGAAAACTTCGCCAAAACGGATTTATAGCAAAAGTGCTACGATGACTGGTTTTTGCTATATCAAGCCCTAGCATCGTAAGTGCAACAAGTGTCATACATGCCATATCATGCCTTCTTTCAGGCTAGCTCTGATACCATGTTAAATTTTCAGAATTTACTTCAATCTGATCTAGGATCTTAACTGAGAGAACAACATGTACAGCATATCAATCATGGAGACAATAATGCAAGCACACAAGAGACACAAAGATTTACTTGGGGAAAACCATAAAGGTGAAAAACCCCAATAACTTCCTCAGAGATAGATAGAGCAATGATACAACCAACCATGAGAGATAGACATAACCTAGCAGCAGATCCTCCTCCTCCATAAGTGCGCCACTCCTCCTTGAGTGCATGAGTGAGAAGTGAGTGAGTAAATAAAGTGCCTCCCGCACTCTATTTATACTTGACTTGACTTGCGTTTTTACCTAACTCATGTAGGCTCGAACTTAACCACATAACATAATGCTGACTGGGCCGACCCCCAATAGGGTGGTCTAATAACCCTTCAACCCACATGGCCGACCCCCAATAGGGTGGTCTAATAACCCTTTGACCCACATGACTTATACAGGGCCGACCCCAAACAAGGTGGTCTAATAACCCATCAAGTATAAGTTACGACACTTCCGTATAGAGGAATAATAACATCTCTATAGGAATACAATATACATATATGTGAAATACATTCTGAAGTTACATATACATCAACACCATTGACCAGTGACTCTATGGTTAAGGTTAGGAAAGGTAAATTCAGGAATCCTTGTGTGTTATGCAAGGACATGCACCTTACTTACCTTTGTCCTCACATGGATGAAGCTTCATAATTGTTGGAAGATATTATTGTCTCACAGAATCACCTTCAAAATGGATATCGCAAGTTGTCCCTTGACCCCTAATTGGTTGACAAAGTAGTCAATCCTGCTCCATCCTCGGTCGATCCCACTCTTTCTTCAAAGAGTGGAGAACAAGTAGTTCATCCCGATTTTCCTTTGAAGAGTGAAGTTGAAGTAGTCAAGTCGACGTCATATCCACTCGATCCCTCTTTTTCATTGGAGAATGTCGGTAGATTTACATAGCATCTGGTTGTCGTTCCAGTGAGGGTACGCTAAAAGAGGTGGATCCTCACAGGATCATCCACTATGATATTATAAGAACACCATAAGTGGAAAGACATCACATGCTTAGCGGGATCATCCCCTTGCTTTCCTTCGAATTTAGGAATGTCAAAGGGAATTTTATATGGCATATCCGACCATGTTGGGTCTTGTGCAATGGGTTCATTGATTAGTTTGTTCAAATCGGGGAGATTTAAACTTGCCATGAAAGGTAGGGTAGGATTATTTGGCCCTACCATTGTGTGTTGGGTGTGGTTTCCACTAGGGGAATACCGAGGTGGTGTTGAAAACAACAAGTTACCTCCTACGAGAGAGGAGGGATCAAAGGGGTAAAAAGGGTCTCCGAAAGGAAAAGCCAAAGGCATTCCTCTTCTGGCGATGGAGGAGGTGGAGGGATTCTCACCTTCTCTAAGTGGAGAGAATGTCCTAAGAAAACATCGGACTCTCCCATATGATCCTATCAAAGTGTCCTGGGAGTAACCACGGCTAGACTATCTTCTGCATGAACCAAGGGGAGATGGTGTAAAAACACCCCGCAAGAGAGGGGAGAGGCCTTCTAGTCTTTGGAACTACCTCAGGGGTTTGTTTTGTTCCCTAAAGGTGAATTATTTGTGTCCAATGAGAGTGATGGTGGAATTAAACACAATTTGAAAAAATGCAAAAATATGCCGGCCACAACAGATGCAAATATGGTGCAATAAGTGAGTGGTATGTGAAAAAGTCAGTTTTAGTGCAATAGGTCTCACATGTAGGTTGTTTTTAATTACAAGTTAGTGAACTTGTGATTAAAAAGAAAATAAATGTAAATTCCCTAAAAATACCTAACATCCTTCCTCTCAAATGTAACTAGGCCTCCCAAAATTACAACTAATGGTGATAATGGGATCCACGCACCAATCGACTAGTAGAGGTAACAAAGAGCTAGTTCTACCTGCAATGGGGCCAATGTTCCAATCAAGAATACTTGGAAACACCTCCCAATGGAAATAGATAACTTCAAGAGTCAATTGCACCCACAATTTCTCCTTGGTGATGCCCTAAGTTTGGTCGCTAATATACCTTGATTCAAGTGTGGATCAGTGGTTCAACCTGCATTGTATAGTGTCATCTCCCTACAATGATATGAGTGACTCGTAGGGGAGAGCAGGGAATATATACCTCCTATTTGACCTCCTTGTTCATAGTGTACTTCTTTTCCGGGTTTTCTTTGAACACTTTCTTATTTTAGGATTTTGAAAGTTCCCTAGAAGTCAACAATGCTATGCTTCAAAATATCGCTAATGAAACTAGATTGGTGGGAATTAATGGATGCCTATCCCAATCAATCCTACCTAACTAAAATTTTATTTTGTGACCTCTTGTGAAGGATTTTAGTTGAGTGAACAATTACAAAGTTGATTTTAAGGGGTTTGAATTTAACTTAGGGAGTGTAAGAGAGGTATTTCACAATTCCTACCTTTCTGATTCACCAAGCTCACAAAAAGTGCGAGGTGAAGAGCATACTTGGATAAGAAGAGTCTTTAGGTATTTTAGTGTGTGATAGTGGTGTAAACACATGTGATGAAATTGAATCAATTGTCTAAAAATTAACTAGAAGAGTATAAAGTAAATGCAAAAGTAGATGTACTTTTAACTCTAAAAGATGCTCAAGGTGCTTTGCAAATCAAAGTGCTAACTAATTAAAAAGTGTGCAATGGAGGTATTTCACACTTATCACACTTTTCTTATTCACCAAGATCACAAGAACTTCGAGGTGAAGAGAATACTTAATGGGGAAAGATTCTTTAGGTCCTTGCTTGTGTGCAAAAGTGGATTCTACACTAGCTTTGATCCTAAAAACATGTCAATTGTGCATAAACAAGAGAGGTCTTGAATACTAGTGACAACAATGAGGCCCGTTGAAAGCCTCAAGGTTAGTTACCTAAGTAAGTTTCGAGAGATATGAACTCTTCACTCCCTAATATTGGTCTAGGTGAACTAATTATTAAAAAAGTAAGTAATTATTGCAAATTAACTTAATTTAAGTTCGTTAGTGAGTATAAACAGGGATGCAAGATTGTAGTATGCAGATAAAAAGAAAATCAAATGACTGTAGGGAAGGAAAACGATACTATACCATGCGGTAGCACGGAAAAATATAAAACAAACGTGTTGTATCATAGGCAGGACACAAATAAGGTGCATGGATCAACCAATGGGAAGTCGCACTGGTCGTGAACTAGTTACCTGCATGGGTAGCACGACTATAGAAGGTGTTTCTACGTGGGTAGTGCATCAACCGAGAGGTTAGGATCCATGCTACTATGTAAAACTTAAATGTGGCTGACGGGGGGGGGGATTTTGGAGTAGGAGGTGGCAAACATATTCTCCTACAGATGATAAACACCCATAATTAGTCACTAAGCATAAAACAACCTAGTTTGAAATAAACAAACAAAAATAAGTGGAGTCTCCATTATAACTATTGTGGAAAAAATTGCACAAGTGTGCACTCATCCACTTGTTAAGGGGATAGAACTTTTAGGTTGCAGCAAGACCTCGGTCCTTGGAGCCCTTGTGGTGCTATGTGGTTTTCCTCCAAGTGATCTTGTAATAGATTGTTAGTGGAATTCACATAAAATAATGAAAATTGAACAAAATGTAAATAAAATGGAAATGGGGGGAGAATGCAAACTCCAAAAACAATCCAACATATGCCAAGCCACTTTGTATTCCCCAATGGTCAATATGTAAAACACATAGGAGTTGTGGGCTTCAAGGGAATCCAACAATATCCCTTATGGAGGCCTTTTTTGTCCAAAATATATGCTAAGTGAGTGGTAGAACAATGGAGAGAAACTCTTTCCCCATGAAGGAAGGTGGCAAAGGAACTTGGGAATGCTTACAAAGGTAGGAATAGGTGGTATATGAGGAATATCCAACACAAATCAAACAGCATAAACTTTCTCTTATTTCTCTCTATCCAAATGCAAGCCAATGGCTTCCTTTTATATGCCACCTCTAGCCGACAAATAACTATATCCAAATGTGAACTCATACACTCCATGAACTAGTTCCAAAGTACACCAAGGGGGGATATTTAATGCCACCAAGTGTGTTAGGAGATGAATTCAAATACTTGGAGGTGATGGATCCTTCAATGCGCCATGGTAATTAGGTGGTCCCACAGTTTTGATAGTAGCACAATTATCGAAGGAATAGCCACACAAGTATCGCACGGGCACTGAATTGATAACATGCGCTATAGTGCAGGTTAGCAATGGTTCAACCACATGACCTCTTCTTTTGAATTATTTTGGGAAATTCTGGACTCATGTTGTCTTTTGGATTTGTTGAGGATGGATTTGGTGAACTGCATTCTTTATGTTGATGATGCCTTACTGCAAGAATCATCGAAATGTCGCATGTGTGTGAAATTTAGGCATTAACATGCACTCAGAGAAAAACTATAGAATAGGTCAAAAGAGTTGCAAACAAAATCATGGAAAGTTTGAAAAAGAAAGAAGAAGAGTCAAAAAGGAAGGCAACATACTTTACTAATCAATTACAGGAGATGGATAAAACCTGTCAAACTGAGAAACTTAGGATTGACACTTTGGAAAATAAACTTAAAAAATCAGCTGCAAAGAATCAAAATTTATCCAAAGAGATAATACTTCTGAAGAAAGAATTGGAAGATACTAAACAACAAAGAGAACAAAGATTTGCTAAGTCAAATGAAGAAATCCTGCCACTAAAAGATAAATTCCAAAAGTCCCAAATACAAAGTGACGATGGCAACATGGTGATCAATGATCAATAAATTCAAATTCAATCAATACATCTTGAAATGATTTCTATAAAAGTGAAGAGTTCTGAAAATGAAAAAATGACCGATGAACAGAAGAATCAATTACTGGAAAAGGAACAAGAAGTTGAAAGACTACAAACACAACTAAGGAAAAATGAAAAGTTTCCAAAAGTGCAGAAGTCTTGAATGAAATTCTAAGAAAATGGTTTAACAAATTTGGTGTAGGTTACAAGGTAGGCATCAGCAAGAAATAATATCCTTCTCTTAAGAAAGAAAATGAAGAAACTGATGAAGAGAAAAATAAAATGACAAATTATAAGAATACTGCATAACTAAAGGAACTGTACTCACGTAGAACTATCAAATCTTGGAAGTGCAACATGGATGGACATACTGGAAAGTTTTGTAACAACATAGTCTATTACAAGTGTAATAAAATTGGTCACAAAGCTCAGAACTGTGGAAATTCAAATAAATCCATCAAATATTGGAGGAATAAAACAGATGAGGAATCTCATCCTGTTCTTAAGAAAAGAAGCTATAGTCCTGCAAATAAAGGAAAAGAACAATGTAGAATTATTTGGAAAAGGAACTCTACAAATAAAGGTAATAGCTTGATTCTATGTGAAGTTAGTAAAGAAATGAATGAAAATATGATTAAGTCCTTTGTACTGAATGAAAATGTGGAGATCTTGGAAAACCAATCTATCTCCACTCCAACACAAGATTAATCCACAGACACACGGACCTGTCATGGAAAGAAGATTGTGCACAAAAATAGACTGCGACAAAAGGTGAGCATTAATGACAAGTGGGGTAGTGACAATAGTGGTGGCCAATTAATGGGAAGCATATGTAATTAGCAGTAGAATATGGTTAATTTAATTTGGACAAGATCAGTAAAATCTCAAGAAAATTGAAACATTCCAGTTTTTGAAAATGGACCAAATCTAGGATAATACACAAAGAATAGAAATCATTAATGATAGAAGAAAGTCGCCAAATCCTTATAAGCCATGAAAATAACTAGTATTAATCCCCCACATCTATTGAGAAAATTATCTATAGAGTGAATAGTTTTGAGTGAAGGTTGAAGCTCAAAAGCCATGGCACCCAAGAGACAATGCAGGTTGAAGAATCTATCAGTAAACATTTAGGGAGAATTCACAACATAACAAGGTGCCTCTTCAACAAATATCGTAAAGCTACCTTGTGAATACATTCCATCCAAAAAACCTATTGCGGTGCCTATTAAATTGCCCCATGTAGAAGATTCATACATACTGGCATGAAAGGATTCTTAAGGTGTGATAGTTGAAGAAAATCTGCTCGAGAAACTGTACAAGTTTGGGTTTGCAGATCATGATATCACCAACGATGAAAAATTCCATGAACTGATTATGGACAAGTACATGGATAGGAGGCACAGACCATATCCTAAGGTACCAGTTGTGATGGATCTCTAAACATGGGAAAATGGATTGTAAAAATTAGGGATATTGAACTTGTTGGAGATACCCCACTTTGGAAGGTCCCCACAGGTGAAAATGTGTGTGAAAATGTTATTATCACAAGTGCATGATCATTATTTGTGGATAACTAGGCCTATCTCCATTGACACCAAGATTATTGAGTCAATCACAGGGTTTCCTACTATAGGGAAAGATGCAAGTCTTCTTATGGACAGGAGACAAGAGAAATCCCTTAAAAAGAAGATGGCTGAAAAAATATGGAACTCAACGGGCTAGCAGAGGATACTCAGTCACGCAAATAAAATATGATGATATGATATTTGTAGTCTATATAATGGCATGCAATCTATTCAGAAAGACTCATTAGGACAAGGTCTAAGTAGTAATCATTGCAGCCACAGAGAAATGTGTGGAGGGAGTATATATGAACTGGTCAACATTATTGTTGAACGAATTTATGGAGGACTACCAAGAAACGCAAGAAGGTACACCCTTCCATTATACTTGGTTATTGATATGTATTTCACTGGTAGGATGGAAGGAACCAGAAGGTAGTCAATTCTTTGACAGAAACAGGAGGCCATTCCTGGCAGCCAGGTATACAAACTTATACATTTCTAAGATTGCACGCAAACAAGAAAACAACAATATCAAATTTTACCTATACTATGAGGAGATTAGGATCATTTTATAGGAGACTCCATGCATACATTCTCACATATTTTAAGCATACAAGGGAATTGCATGCTTCAAAATAGGAATGCATCACCCTTACATACAAGCCAAAAGAGATCCTGACAGGTAATGGCTACCTAAAATGTTTATTTTTTCTGAGAATAATATTGTGCAAATCATCCATGAATGGGATGCAGTGTGGAGAGTTCCATTAACATAAGAAGAAGAGGTTGTGCAACTGGAACTGCAAAACAAGCCAACACCCATCGAAGAGGAAACCGTTGACGCATAAATTCCTCCTAAACCTACGCAACAATCTATTCCAGTTTTAAAAAGAGCAAAAATGACTCATCCTGCAGAGTCTTCAAGGAATAAAAGAAAAACATCCAAACCGGGCCTCATTCAGAAACCGACTATAGATGATATTGAATAGATTGGAATAGAATTCAAAAATGTTATTGAAGAAGCCATGGAAAATATGGCTACAAAGGGTGAAATTGAAGACCTTGCAACACAGCAAGAGGAGATCCTTTTGAAGATCGAAGAAAAGTTTGCGATAATGAAGCAGTTGATACTGATGACCAGGGGAGAAGAATGAATGATGTGGAAACATGCTCAGATGTACATATGGGAAGTTCACAGAGACACCTTGTCTCATAGAAAAAGCAAACAGAGTTGCATCAAAGACTGAAAATTTGATCTGCAGCTCTGATGCTTATCACTCAAGAGAGGTAGGAATCTATAAGTCATGTAGAAATTATTATGTCCCACATACCTATAAATGAGATACATGCACCACATACATCTATTGAGCAGGATATTAGATGGAGACATGAAGCTGCTACGGTTGACTGGTATAAAAGTCAGAATGAGAAGGAAGCCACAAGAGGTGATCAGCTAAAGAAATAAGTGGAGGAAGGACACCATAAATCCTTAAAGCTACAAAAGGAGGTGGAGGAAGTATTCAATGTGCTTCCAGGAGTCCAGATTGAAGAACAATATACTTCTCTTGAAAGAAAAATGTTGAATATAGGTGAGGTCTACATGCTAAAGTTGAATAATTGTCAGCAAGACAACAACCAAGAACACCTCCAGAGGTCAAAGCGGAACATGAAGGAAGGTCGAAAAAAATAAGTTTTCAAATAGAAAATATTAGGACTTGGAGTTGAAACGTACAGAGATGCATGAAGAAAGTGCTCAATTATGGAGAGATGATCATGGATGAGCAGTTGAAGGAAGTAGATCAAAGGTTGCAGGATGTGCAAGAACTGTAACAAAGGATGCGTGACAACTTAGCTTGATTTCCATCTATTTAAAAGGTGAACAAAATGGCAGAGTACAGAAAGCAGCAGCAAGAAGTAAGTAGGATTTGGGATGAATAGCACGAGATTGTTAACAAGCTTGAACCTTTGCACGAAGAAGCCTTTAGCATTACAGATATTTTCCCACAATTACAAGGGGGTATCAAGGAAGCAGTTGATGAATGCTTTGAAACCCTAAAATCATTTTTTGATGAACAGGTGGAAGCAAGAATAATGGCCAAAGAAGGAGAAATGAAAAAAAAGGTTGCAATTGCAAAGGAAACTCTACATAATTTTTCAACTATGGTTCAATCATGAACATGAGAAGAAAACATTACTCCTTAAGAGAGGAATGAATCACAAAGATAGGGGGAGTAATTGAAGCAAGCGCAAATCCTAAGCGCAAAAGAAGATCTGAAATTCTACATTGAAAACACCTCTTTTCCATTGATTTCAAAGGGGGATTGTTGAAGCCTCGGATGTGTAGGTTTTTGGAATGGGTTCTAAGGCTCACAATAGAGGGTGAAAAACCATACTGAAAGGATTCAAAAGGCTTTGCGCAAGAGCAGTTCTATCCCTAGCCTGTTTGGTGTAGTTAATTCCCATGGATACAAAGGCCTCCACTAGAACTTATGGGGTTTGATCCTGAAAGGATCGGTCTTCCTATGAGGGAAGATTAAAGTGTCCTAATTCTAAAATGGATCTAAACCTAGAACAAATTTACCTTAAAAGTAAATCTAAACTGAGTCAGATCTAATCTAAAGGAAGTGTATTGTTTGTGTGCAGGATAACTTGGTTTGAGTTTTAATAAGTTAATTCACCAGCTTAACAGAAATGTAAAATTGGATCATTACTTATTACTTCCAAATACAATCAGGCAATGAAAATTATTGATAATAGTTTAGAGATTAGGCACACACAAGGTTACCCTGTCTCTCTTATGTTAATTGAAAAATTAACATGAACTTAATAATTTATGTGAATCATTTGCAGAAATAGATAAAGATTTTAATTAAATAAATTCAATTAAAACATAAATATACAAAGACCATGAATTAAGACAAATCCAGTCATAGATCAATGCATTAATGATTGGCTGCAAAATCAACACTATGCATTCAATGATTAAGGTGAAGAAATCGATATCATCAAAGAAATTTGATAACATAAACAAAGAATATTTCCAAAAGAAACTAACTTTGATTTATTGGGTCTGCAAAAATTACAAGATCACAAGTGAAACAGCGTTTCTCCAGTCCTTCTCTAGCGATTATCTCCCGCCCTTCTAAGTTGATGGGTTGCTTGATGAACGGATCCACATCCGCAATCTAGATTTGCTCGAGCTGTTGGATCTTTTCTTTGACCTCCTCACATCTACTTTCAACCTACTCAATCATTAACTTGTGTGGGCAGGACTCTTCAATTAGATCCATAGTAGGAAATTTCAGACTGGCCATGATATTATCAACAGCGTACCACCTTCTTCCACAAATAGTTTTTTCCTTACTGATTTTTTCATATACCATGTCAACGACATTCTTCCAGGCATTCAAATAACTCCTAACTCTTCTGAACTAGAAACTATTCAACACATGAATGTCATATGTTCTTTCTTGGATGTACCTCTGCCAATCGACAATGTCATCAATGGCCTTAGAAGCTTGTTGTCTTTTCTCCACCTACCGGTTAAATATGACAGACATATTTTCCAAAGCATTGTTAGTTTCCTAAATTCATGCAAGGAACTAAACAGTTCAGCTACAAGCTTGTGATGCTCCTCATTCACATGATTTTCCAAGTCTTTAAACTCTTGCTAAGAGAACTTAGAAAAGGAAGAGGAGTTTGCACTTGTAGTTGCAACCTCAAGTTGCTTTTCCAGCAAAGCTATCTTTTTTGCATTGGTAGTGTTCAAGAATTCAACATCCAGTAATTGGATCAGGAGAGAAGCATTATGTTCCTATAGGTCTTCAAGCTTATTTTCAAATGCCTTTCTCAATTCATAGACATAAGATTCATGTTCTTCATTGGTCTTTACCAACTGCTCTTGAATTTTCTTCAACTCTTCTTTCTTCAAATCAATTTCCATATTTAAAGAGGTTACTGTATCAAAGTTAGATCCAGCAAATGCCCCCATAGCTGCTGCAGTTTATAATGCCTTTTTTTGGATGTTATCGGACTGTAAAGCCCAAATTACCTGATTGGGAATAGGTGCTTGCAATACAATTGATCCCCTGCCCCTCTTGCTTCCTCTTTTAACCACTACTCTTGGTGTCTTACTATAAAAATAATCCCCAAGGGGAACTACAATATCTTCCTCACAAGCAGCTTCCAACTCAGTTAAAGATATAACTACTTCTCATGTTGCAATTAGTGGAGCCGTCTATGTAACGGTAGAGTTAGGCATTGACATAGTGATCTGAGAAGTGGTTGGGGATGAAGCGATGATTTCAGCGGCTGATGGTACAGAGGTTGGAGAAGGAATTGAAGTGAAAACTTCAGGAAGTGAAATAGGGGTATCAAAAACTGATGGTGAGGAAGGAGCAACTGGTCTTTGGACATCGGTGGCAGGTGGTGATGAAGCAAATGGTGGTGGTTGCATAGAGACAGTTGGAGACTAGCTCTCTACAACTATAGATGGTGAAATGGGAAGTGAGACTGACAGAGTGGGAAATGAAGCAATGATGGAATTCAATGCATCAAATAATTGGGATATGGTGGATGGTGGTGCAATCTCAGAAGATAATGTGGAAGGAACTTCAAAAGAGGGAAGTGAAAGTGCAGAAGTCAATGTGCCAACAGAAGTAGTAACTTCAGAAAAATGTTTATCTGGGACAGAATCATCCATTGTTATGTTGTTAAGTAAATATGTAACAGCCTGGGAGGTCTCTGTAACTTCCTGTACAACAGGCACAACAGAAGGAAGTCTTTAATCCTCAACATCACTATATTTAATATGAAGAGTAGGAATTTGAGAAGCAGGACTTTGAATCCTCTGTCTTTTAGCTGGGTGACTTACAGCAATCACTTGAATATCACTGATTGGGTTGACTGCAGCAACCACTTGGGTATCAATTACCGAAGACATTTGTGCCATTTTCTTTTTCAATTGATGAGATGTTTGAATTAACACTTTTAATTCTAAAGCAATTTTCAACTTTGGAGGATCATCCATAAGGCCTTTGCCTTTGTCTCCATCAGGAAAGGTCAACATCAGTGGAGCACTTGCTTTCTGAGCTTCCTTTTCTTCCCTGTCTTTTCTTGTTTGCTCTTCAAGGCTGAGTTCCATTTTTCTATAGCTCAAAACCTTAGTTTTAAGCTCATGTTGATATTGAAGAATATGGATTTGTTCTTCTTTGTTTTTGGCCCTCACCAAGACTTCAGAGAAAACATTAACTCCCTGTTAAATGGAGTCATCGGGAATATGTTGATGGGCATAACCAATCTTCATATTCATATGTTCCTGTTTGAAGTGAGAATCCACAAATGATTTAGGGTTATGCATTCTTTTGGGAGAATATCCCAATTTCAAAGCAGAAATAATGTCTCCCAGCACTGCAGCCCAAGTTGAATTTGGGATAGCCAAAGGCCAAAGGTTCAAAGGGAACTTAGGCCATCCCATTCTTCTAGGTCCAGTGAGATTAAGGTAAACCCCATACGTAACAGTCTGGTAAGATATCTCCGCAAGCAGGAGTCTGTCTAGGACCACTCTTGGTAGTAGATGCACTATGTTGCTTCCCCAAACTCTTATGTAAGCAAAGGCTGCCTCCACATACCAATCACCAAGTGTAGGGATGAGATTCTTGGCATCGGGGAAAAAAGCAAGGGCATCTTCCCTGAAAATATGTTGGTAGATTGCACCAAAGAAATGGTCACAGATATCATATATCAAAGGGACAAAGTTGCTTTCCCATAAGGTTGAGTAGTAAATTTGGATTGGGGGTGCAGATAAGGTCCAATTCCACCCCATGGAAGGGTATTGGAAATCTGAACAAAAGACATCAATCACATAGGCAGAGTAGAAGAAATGGGGCTTCTTTGGTGTTTTCTGATATCTTTCAATGGAAGTCTTTAATTCTGCTGATAAGATGAATTCCCAGGGGAATTAATCCCCAGTTGTTAGGATATGATGAGCTACAGGAGCCCATTCTACTTTGAACACTAAACAATTTGGAAGACCATAAAGCCTACATAATATGGCTTCCAAAAGGGAGTAGGGTTCCTTAAACCATGAAATCAGGTATGAATTATCAGCCCTAGGCATGAAACTGGTTGGTTTGTTCATCCATGATTTCACCATTTCATTAAAATTATACATGTTCTTTACAGAATCCAGGAATACAGTATTAAGGGATTGAACAGCCGATTTCAGGGCATAAGCTCTTATGTAAACCTTAGGACGAAAAGTGGCCAATTGAGACCCTGCGCCATCATTAAAAGAATGGTCCTTAGGGTTGGCATGGGTGATCATCCACTTAACTGCATCCGTGTAAGGAAGAATAGCAAGTCTAGAAGCTATGGCATGGAGCTGTGAATTCCTAATTTTTTCATAGGCATGGCGGTCATTCTGGATATCAGATAGGTCGTTGTTATCAAATATAGCCTAAATTTTGGACCAATCAATCTGGTAAGTTTCAGAAACTTTGTCACTAGTGTCGGCAAGGATGCCAAAATTTGGGTCTTTGTTCAACAAATCCTTCTAATCCGTTTTAGAGCGGGTGCTTCATGACATGTTTGAAAAACTGGAGAATTCTGATAAATAATGAAACAAAATCAAAAACAAATTCGAAATAACTGAAAACGGTAAACAATCAAATATGAAAATGATGTGAAACCAACTTGTATTAACTGAGAAATAGCAGAAAACGACCCCTGGTAATAATTCACAATAAAAATCCACGCAGCGGGTAATTTTCGAAATCAAAAAACGATAAAGGAAAATAGAAAATCCACATATCTATTAATTTTTTTGGGTAAAATCTGGGCCGTAGGATCAAGTCAGATCGACAGCTAAGATCTAATATTGCGGGATGCAAAAGATGAGTTGTGGGAGTTTATTTTGAAAATATATACATTCTTCCCACAATCCGCAATCCACAATTGCGGATTGCGGGTTGCGGGATCGCAACTCTAAATATTAACAAACCAGAAGTTTCCGCAATCTGCAATCCACAATTGCGGGTTGTGGAAACGCAAGATGCGAACTTATTATTTAAACACTTTTCGCAATCCGCAATCCGCAAAAGCAGGTTGCGGGTTGCGGAAATGCAAATCGCAAAACTAATTAAAAGGTGTTCCCTCAATCCGCATTGCGGGTTGCAGGTTGAAGGTACAAATTGTTGAGATATTGTAACTTCTAAGAATATTATATTTGTACTTTATTATTCCAGAGATGTTTCATTCCTCCATGAAGACCTTATTGTATATCTGGAGATGTTTTATTCCTCCATGGAGAATGTGGTAACTTGGGTTATTAGACTTCCCTGGTGGGGGTTGGCCCTGTATGAGTCATGTGGGTTAAAGGGGTTATTAGACGACCCAAGTGGGGTCGGCCCTACCACATTATGTTAAGTAAATAAGTTGGGGCCGACCTAATCAATGTAAAATACAAGTCGAAGTTGTGTATAAATAGAGGAGGTGTGTTCCTCATTTAACACACATTACACTCACTTGTGAATAACGCATAGGTGGGAGAGGTATGCTATGGAGGATAAGGAGATAATGTCTAGGGTTTGCATCTTTGTATTTGTTGGTCATTTATATTGAGGAAGCTTTTCTATGTTTGCATCTATGTCTCTTGTGTTTATGTTGTGCTTGTTGTTCTTTCAGTGATCCTGTATATGCTATTGTTGTGAAATGAAATGCAATGATGATATTTTATGTCTTAGCATATTGAATCTTAACATGGTACCAAAGCTAACCTAAAGGAAGGCAATGTATGGCACTTACAACACTTGCTTCACTTGCGACAATTTGAAGGTTAGGGTTTTGTATAGCAAAAACCAGTCATCATGGCACTTTCGCTATAAATCCATTTTGGAGAAGGTTCAAGATCTGAAACCTTTACAAGTAGTAGATTACATCCCCTTGTACCTTTTTTCCAAAGGCCAACCTATAATTCGTTGTACTTTGTGATTTATGATTAGTACAAGTTAGGGTTTTTGCCTCTTCCAGATATCATCATAATTAGGTGACCTAGAAAAAAAGGTCATAACTTGAGATAGGAAGCTCCAAATGAAATTTAGTAAAACATGATAGGTAGAGCATAGACTGTAGTTTCTCAAGTAACTTTATTCAGAGGCTGAAGTTGAACTAGTGACACGTGGCATGCCATACAAGTTTGCTCTCTTGTTTTATCCCATAAATAGGTCACGTTGCGACACTTGGCATAACTCTCTCTCAGAGATTCCAATTGAGGTCATACCTATGGGGTTGGAAAGAGGACAGGTCGGGCTACCATAACAAGAAGTTTGAGACCCTGTGTATTCGTAATTTCAGAGATGCACCAGAAACAATCAGGTACATATTTCTGTCCAAACAGAATTGTTTCTGAGCACCTCCATTTTTGGATCCCCACTACTGTGTGAAATTAGGGTTTCAGAGAAAGTTGAAATTCTTGGAATCCAAGACCACGACTGGATGATACTCATCAAAATCAAAATTTAGAGACCAAGATCGAATTTTTTGTTTGGGTAGAAGGCCGGGCTTGATCAAACCCTAATTTGGGATTTTGATCGGAAAGATGGAAAATTAGGGCTTCTGCAAAAGTTGGAATTTTTGAAGTTTGTGACCAAGGCTGGAATCTCCTCAGAAAAATCAAATCTTAGAGATTTGGATTGAACCTTTTGATTGGGCATAAGGGTGGGATTCACCAAACCCTAGTTCGGGATCCTGTCAAGAAGATCCAAAAGTTTGAAAGGCAATTTTGAGGGGTCAAATTTTGGAGATTTCAAAATCAAAGTATGCTAGCTTGATTAGCTCATCAAGGCACATCTTTCCATCCATTCAGGATTTTGAAATTCAAAGTTTGAATTTTTAGGGTTTCTATGACAAACCCTAATCCAGCTCCAGATCCAATTTCAGCGAATCAAAGTGGATTGGGTTAAAAGCAATCCTAACAGGTATGACTTGAGGAGATACAGGTATGTGTTGAAATTTGTTCATGGTTAAGTTTATGATATGTTTGTCTTCGTGTCATTGAGATTAGTACAATTATGATTGTTTGATAATGAATGCATGTGAATGATAAAAGACATTCATTGATTAAGGTTATGAAACTTATGATTGTACTAATGCACTTGTGGTGTTGTATGAGGATGATGTTGTCTGCTAACAAGATACAGGTACATCAAGAAAGACAAATCAAGTTCTATGACCATGATGACATGAAGAGAAAAGACACATCCATAATCACATAGAATCTCTACTTACGAGGTATGTATGACTTTGTTCTACTATGTTTAACCTATGAGATATGCAAGTTCTAGCACAAGGTCTCTAAATCATTGAAGAGAACAAAGAAGATATTGTTTGGGTATGTTAAGACATAACCAAGCTTGATAATCAAGGTATGTTTTCCTATATCAAGTTAAAATCCTACTTTGTTAGGATCTTAGGTAAGTATACCTATGTATGAAATGATCATGACCATACATACTTAATATTATCATGTTTTAATAGTATACTGATGAATGTATGATTGTGTATGAGATCATGACGTTGACACTAGTGCACAGTTGAGCATGCATAGTGGTCCAGGATGGATAAAAGGTTCAAAGACATATAGAGATCAAGCGGGAGGCAACCATAAAAGATAAGTATTTGAATTGACATGAAATAGTAAATGATATTGCTTGGAATAGTTGTATGCATATTTAGAATGTATCATGCATAGTGTGAGCATTCATATAGCATTGAACAGTATACTACTAATATGCATATGATGGGTAAGTTGGACGAGCATTCCATTGTTGTTTGTCTAGAATGAAACCTCTTTGCTGACATGCTGAGAGCTGTGCACGCTCTTGATAGTATGTTCTGGTAGAGATGGAAGGCATCTAGATAACCACTGTATGCATATAGGATATGGAAAAGTGTTGTGCCAAAGTATTGGTCAAGATAGTTGCATAACCATGTGAATCATATTTGTATGCATAATAAGGTTATCATGTCAACATGATTTGATGATTATGAAGGATTTCTAATCATGTAATTAACTTTGATTTGTAGGTAAGATCATGAAGAATGATGAACATTGAACAAGTGATGGATCTTCAAACAAGAATAATTACAAATCAAACATACTATAGAAGGCTCGTGGCTAGAAGATTCTCTTAGAAAAAGGAACAGGATCATGACGAGATGTTTGCTCCAAGTGGCTAGATAAGACCATTCTCTTAATGGTGTAATTGAAGAAGAAGTGTGAATCAAGCTCTGTACGGGTACCCAGGATCAATAGTCATTTGATGATCTTAATGATCACCATGGGTGATGCGGATTCCAACCTTTGCTACAAGGTTGAAGATGGTGTCTATATACAAATGATATTCTTCTCTTAGATAGATGCAAGAAGGAACTCACCACGGAGTTCGAATGATCTTGAGGATCATATCAATAGACCCATCTGACAGGAGATGGCATGGATAGATATGCAGAAGATCTCTCAATGCAGAGTGTGAATGATGTTCAGTCATAGAGAGAGAATTGATAGCTTCTTGACAAGCTTGGGATTTACCAAAAGTAAAGTTGATCCTAACCTTTAGCTTAAGGTTATGGATGATACTATTATTGTATGTAGATGATCTCTTTCTGACAGGGAATGAGAAACAGATCATGGAAAGCAAGAAGAATCTAGCTACAGAATTTGAGATGAAAGATCTCGGATTGATGCATTACTTCCTAGGACTGGAAGTATGGCAAGGGTCAGAAGGAATCTTTCTTAACCAGGGAAAGTATGCTGTGGAAATCTTGAGAAGATTTGATATGTTGGAATGTACAACCATGGCCACTCTCATGGGTTCCGACTTGAAGCTATTAGTTGATGACTCATCAGAGTTAATGGATGTAACTCTGTACAGACAAATTATTGGGTCATTGATGTATCTGATGAATACCAGGCCAGATATATGTTTTGTGGTGAACACCTTGAGTCAGTATCTAGTGGAACCTAGACAAGTTCACCTGATAGCTGCAAAGCATGTGATGAGGTACCTATAGGGTACGATAGACTTTGGTGTATATTATTTTGGAGATCATGACTTCAGATTGTATGGCTACACAGATGTTGATTGGGTAGGAAGTGTATCAGACAGGAAGAGCACATCGGGTGGATGTTATTGTCTGGGATATGCCATGATCTCGTGGTTTAGCAGGAAGCAGTCTAGTGTGGCTCTTAACACAGCTGAAGCGGAATATATAGTTTCTTACTCTGATAGTTGTGAAGCGGTATGGATTCGGAAGTTGTTATCTGGTTTATTTGACTTAGAGATGGAACCCACTGAGATCCTGTGTGACAACCAGAGTTGTATCAAGATGACAGAAAATCTAGTGTTCCATGATAAGTCAAAGCACATAGAGATCCTATATTTCTATATACAAGATATGGTGCAGAAAGGAGCTATCAAGATTGAGTATGTAAGCATTGACAAACAAGTTGCTGATATATTGACCAAACCTCTGTCTCGAGTAAAGCTTGAGTATTTCCGAGACAAGCTTGGTGTAGTTTAGAAGGACCCTCCTCGAAAGGGGGAATGATGTGGTCACTTATGATGAGATTTCCTGCATCGAAAGTAAGGTCAATGATGTGGTTACCTATATTAGTGATGCTGACAATAAGGTTAGTGAATGGTCCTTAGACAGGGTCTAAGTTGATGAGTGGATTGCATCATCCTTCAACACATGTTCTAAAAAGATCCGTAAGGCATATGTCTCCGAGAAGGAAGAGGGATTGCATCATCCTTGAACACATGTTCTAAAAGGATCCGTAGACATATGTCTCTGAGAAAGAAGAGGGATTGCATCATCCTTGAACACATGTTCTAAAAGGATCTGTAGACATATGTCTCCAAGAAAGAAGAGGGATTGCATCATCCCCGGACTTCAGTCCCATTATTGATCCATAGACATTTGTCTCCGAGAATGTGGGGATTGTATCTTCCTCAGACTTCGATCCCAGAATTGATCTGTAGACATCTGTCTCCGAAAATTGATGATAGGACTGCATTGTCCCTGAGATTTTAGTTCAAAATGTACATGATAAATCCTAGATCTGATCTAGGTCACATCCAGTATGAAAAAGGACTCGCTCTATGGTGGTAAATCCTAGATTTGATCTAGGTCACATCTAGTATGAAAAAAGACTGGCACTGTGGTCGGGATTGTATCGTCCCTAGACATGAGATTTGTCTTAAACGAATCATGGACTGCATCGTCCCTAGACATGAGATTTGTCTTAAATGGATCATGGATTGCATCGTCCCTAGACATGAGATTTGTCTTAAACGGATCACGGACTGCATCATCCCTAGACATGAGATTTGTCTTAAAAGGATCATGGACTGCATCATCCCTAGACATGAGATTTGTCTTAAAAGGATCATGGACTGCATCATCCCTAGACATGAGATTTGTCTTAAAAGGATCATGGACTGCATCGTCCCTAGACATTAGATTTGTCTTAAAAGGATCATGGAATGCATCGTCCCTAGACATGAGATTTGTCTTAAAAGGATCATGGATTGCATCGTCCCTAGATATGAGATTTGTCTTAAAAGGATCATGGACTGCATCATCCCTAGACATGAGATTTGTCTTAAAAGGATCAAGATTGATCATCCTGTAAGTAAGATCTAGATATTATCATCCATAGACATGAGAGATGTCTTAAAGTGAGCAAAATTGATCATCCTGGAATTGGATCGTGTGTATTGCAGATGATGATGTAGATTGAGATGATCCAAATGTTGTAGATCGAGATGATCCAGATGATGATGATCGAGATGATGATACTATTGATCGAGATGATCCAGATGATGATGATCGAGATGATCGAGATGATGATGTTGACCGTGATGATCCAGATGTTGCTGTTGATCGTGATGATCCAGATGTTGTTGTTGATCGAGATGATCCAGATGATGTTGTTGATCAAGATGATCGAGATGATGATGTTGATCGAGAGGATCCAGTTGATGACGATGTTGTAGCTGATCGAGTGTTGTAGAAGGTGAAGACTCAATACTGACGATGTTGATACTCCAGTATTGAAGACCTAAAGATATTCCAATAACTGGTTGAGTTACTAATGATGTTGAGAAAGCTTCCAATGATTTATAGATGTATCATGTATGATGTTGATGACTCCTTGCTTCTGCAGATGTTGTTATAATATCCTTCTCGTTAAGGGGGAGTGTTGAGATATTGTAACTTCTAAGAATATTATATTTGTTCTTTATTATTCTGGATATGTTTCATTCCTCCATGAAGACTTTATTGTATATCTAGAGATGTTTTATTCCTCCGTGGAGAATCTAGTAACTTGGGTTATTAGACTTCCCTGGTGGGGGTCGGCCCTGTATGAGTCATGTGGGTTAAAGGGGTTATTAGACCACCCTAGTGGGGTTATCCTTGACACATTATGTTAAGTAATTAAGTTGGGGCCAACCTAGTCAATGTAAAATACAAATCGGAGTTGTGTATAAATAGAGGAGGTGTGTTCCTCATTTAACACACATTACACTCACTTGTGAATAGCGCATAGGTGAGGGAGAGGTCTTCTATGGAGGATAACGAGCTCATGTCTAGGGTTTGCATCTTTTTATTTGTTGGTCATCTATATTGAGGAAGCTTTGCTGGGTTTTCTACCCCATGAGGGTTTCCCAGGATAAATCTGTGTCTCTTGTGTTTATGCTTTGTTTGTTGTTCTTTCAGTGATCCTGTATATGTTATTGTTGTGAAATGAAATGCAATGCTTATATTTTCTGTCTTAGCATATTGAATCTTAACACAAACAACAGCGATTATTGGAAAAAAAATTCCACATCCGCAATCGGCATTGCGGATTGCAGGTTGTGGAATGAAAATGTTTCAAAACCAAAAACCAAGCTTCCGCAATCCACATTGCGGATTGCAGATTGCGGGTTGCAGAAAGAGTTATTTTTTGGAAAATCAAAGCCTTCCGCAACTCACAAGAGCACACAAAATCAAAGAAATTTTTGAAAGGGAAAATTATTAACTGAATCAAATCGTAGCAAAGCAATAAAAGCATGATGAAAACCCCAAAATGACTAAGGAATTTAAGCATTACCTTTGCATATAAAATTTGGGGCTCCCATGTTTTATTAAAACATGGGATATGTTGTACCTACAACAAATGGCAATTGGCTGGGACAAACCAGTTATCTCTGTAAATGAAATTTGTAGTTACAAGGAAGACATGTCAGTAAAATTTATGTTTCAACCTGTAATTCACAAAATGTTCTCATAAAACATGGTCAAAATAGCAGAGTTAATCATATGATTGATATATCCCCATCCAGAACCATTTAATGATGATGTTCATATGACAAGGCAGCCTTACAAGCAAACAGGAATCCTTTACCATTACACAGTCATAGGAAGGCAGTTTATGATGAGCCTTAGAGAAAACTTAGAGCCACCCTGGTTTACCAAATCTTGAATCACCTTGAGTTTAATAATTACTTATTTATGTATAGAAGCATTATTTACAATATATGCATTTTCTTTTCCCCTTTTTTTTCTTTTTTTTTTATATACTCTTTTTATTTTCTTTCAAAACATAATGAAAATATGGAAACAAGACTTCTATTGATACAAGGCCATTTCCCTAGCTTGTTAATCAGATGTTGGCAATTCCATTCACAAACCTGATCTAGAAACTGAACAAGCTAGCTCGGTAAGGAGACTCCCTGTCTTTTAGCTTTTGACACTAAAAGAAATTGCCCTGGCTTGGTGACCATAAGTGGTAATTTTAGTCCAAAATCAGACCCATGATCATGGTAGGGATGGCTTGTAATAAGACCCCCCTTATCCTCATATACAACAAACTGTCTTGCAAAGGAAAACAAGATTTATTAGTGCATAGATTACAAGACACTACCATGGCTTGGTAACCATATAACAGTAGTGTTACTCATCGATGTTTTGCAGATCATGAATGGACCGACTTGTGATAGTATCTTCCACCTTCCAACAGCAGCTGAAAGTCATCTCCCAAGTTTGGTGGCTTGATGTGGAGATGTCATTTTACTTAAACATCTATGAACATAATGGGCTGGCTTGTGATAAGACCCCCCATCTTGCAATCTACAATTATTAAGGTGAATTATTTTTTAAGGTGATTAGAGTGGGAATTCAGGATAGGTAAGGCTGACAAGGCTATGAATATATGTTGTCATTCACAAATGAAACATAAGGTAGGAAAAATCAATTGCTTCCTCAACTTCAATTAACCAAACAAAACATCCATTAATATATTGATTAAGGTGGGAAGGTATCAATCAAATCTCTGCAAATATTGATTGTTTAATTTCATAAGAAACATTTTCTGATACAGGCTGAGTGAAATAAAAACTGACACTATTTACCTCAAAACCTCAGAATAAATTAACTTTGAAACATACTGATCAACATCCTTTGCCAAAATGTGTGGACTTTATTGAAAAAAAAAAAACCAATGTACAAAAGAAAAATCAAATAAAAGCAAAGCAAAAAAGCAAACAAACCACACTTTAAGTACAGTAAATGAATCTGCTCAATTAAAAAAAATACTTTTTGAGCAATTGCACATTCATTGGGTAGGTATCTGTGATACCTTCCAATGGCTGCAACCGGACAGTACTAGGACCAATATTTTCTGTAACAATGAATGGTCCTAGACATAGGCATTGGAACTTGGTGTAATCATTCTTGTCTTTGTGTTTTTTATCCCACTTTAACACCAAGTACCGCACAGTAAACTCCATGTCAGATGAGAACTTCTCATCAAACCACCTCTTTACTAGTTGTTGATGTTGATATAGCTTGTTTTTGGACTTCTCCCTATCTTCTTCTAGCTTGAGTAACATATCAATTCTATGCTGGAGTGGGGAAGAATCATCCTCTTGTATGGACTATGTCAAGTGCAGTGAAGGGATCATGAGGTTGGATGGCAAGATGGCCTCCTTACCATAAACTAAACAATAAGGGGAATTTCCTATGGCTACCTTTGGGGTGACTCGGTCTACCCAAAGAGCATTGTATAGCTGGGTGTGCCAATCTTTATGGTGAGTAGCAACTGTCTTCTTCAAGATATTAATCAAGTTTTTGTTGGAATAATCTACTATTCCATTCCCTTGTGGATAGTAAGTGCCAGAAAAATTCAGCTTTATCCCTTTTTCAAGGGCATACTGTGTAAGAACAATGGAAGAAAAATAAGATGCATTGTCAAAGACTAGAAATTCAGGGGCACCAAACCTAGTGACTATTTGGATTTCAAGGAATGATATCACTCGGTTTGTATTACATTGTCTGAGAGGGACTACCTCTACCCACCTGGTAAAGTAGTCCATGGATGTCAAGATATACTTGTGTTGTAGGGAGGAAACAGGGTTAATGGGTCCAAAAAAATCCAATCCCCATTGTTGAAATGGAAACTGAACTATTACTGGCTGCAAAGGAAAGGCGGGTTTTTTCATTTTTCCAGCACAACGGGGCTCACATTTTCTGACATAATCATAGGAATCCTTGAACAAAGTAGGCCAGTAGTATCCTTCCCTGAGGATCTTATGTGCAGTGGTTTCTCCTGAGAAGTGCCCTCCCGCAGGTCCTGCATGAAATTGCAAAAGAATATTATCAGTTTCTTCTTTCTCTAAACATCTGAGAAAAATACCATCATAATTCTTCCTAAACAAAACTCCATCTATAAATTGATATGGTATAGCTTTTAACCTTAAAGCTCTTCGTTTTTTAAATTCAAGGGTTTCAGGAGTAAACCCATTGGTGAGGAAAAATTTAATGTCATCATACCGTTCAGATGCTTGAGTTGTGATAACATTAACAGAACCTATTGTTGTACTCTCTTCTTGTTCCCACTCAATATGTTGTTGTACAGGATCATTGGATTGAGCAGATAGCAGACACAAGCCTTGGCCTTTCACAATCTTTGCTGGTATGATCTCCAAGTCATATTCTTGCAAAGCTGTCATCTAGTGAGCTCCTTCTGAACTAGAACATTTCTAATAGCTGCATAAGGAACAATGACTTTAGTCTGAGATTTCAATAAATATGGTCTATAATGTTTTACCGATTTATAGACCACATAAGCTTGTTTATCAATTTAGGAGTAGTTGAGTTCTTCTCCTTTGAAAGTGGAACTCATGAATGAAATAGGGATTTCAGCATCATTATCATGTGTCTGTGTCAGAACAGTTGCATAGGAGAAGTCAGTAGCAAAGGTGTATAGAATAAAATACTTGCTAAAGTCTAGAGACATCGGAGCGAGGGCTTTTGCAATGGATCTCCATATTTCAATAAAGGAATTTCTTTGTTCTTCAGACCACTTAAACTGTGTATAATTTTTAACCAATTGTTGCGATGGCTTAACAATTTGAGCAAAATTCGGAACAAATCTACGAACAAAATTAATCTTACTAAGAAAATATTGCATGGCTTTATGTGAACCTGGTAGGCCGATCTTCGAAATGGCTTCTGTGCATTATGGATCGATAATCATGCCTTCTTTTGAAACAATAAAACCTAACAACTTACCTTCAGTGACTGCAAATATAGATTTCTTCAGGTTTAATGATATTCCATATCTTCTGCAGCGCTCGAACACCTGTTTCAGAGCAGACAAATGTTCATGTCATTTTTTGAATAAATAGTAATATCATCTAAATATACAACAATAGAATTGTGCATCAATCCCCTGAAAGCTATATCCATAGCTCTCTGGAATGTGGCTCCTGCATTTATCATCCAAAAAGGCATTCACCCATAGGAAAAGGTTCCCCAAGGGGTCCTAAAAGTTGTTTTTAGTTGATCATTGGGGGCAACTAGGACTTGGTTATATCCCGAGAAGCCATCAAGGAGAGAAAACATCTTAGAACCTGCTACTTTCTATAGAATCTTTTCCATAGGATGAACAGGGTAGTTGTCATTTTCGGAAGATCTGTTTAAGTTTTTGAAATCAACACAGAGTCTAATTTCCCCATTCTTCTTTCGAACAGTTACCAGGTTAGCAATCCACTGTGTATGTCTGATAGGGAATATAATTTGTGCTGCCAGTAATTTCTCAAGCTCCTTCTTTACAGAGGGTTCCAGACTGGGATGCATCTTCCTTAACTTATGTTGATAAGTTTTTACCTCGGCTTTCATTGGTATATTATGGTGCATGATACTGGTGTCAAAATTTTTTAGTTCATTGTATGTCCATGCAAAGACATCTTTGAAATCCTTGCACAGTTTGATAAAAGCTCTCTTTTCCTCGGCATAGCAGTCAACCCCTAGAGTGATGAAACGATGGTTTTGTTCAATTCCTAGGTTGACATGCTCATAGTTGAGGGATGAACTCTGGGTTTTATAGCTGGTCTTTTGCTTGAACTTATCCTGCAAATCGTAGTATTTCTCTAGGTTGATGAATGATTTAGGGATAAGGTTGGAAGGATCAGACAGAGTCTTCTCATGCTCAACTACATATATTGCCACATCTTGAAAAGTGTCATGGGCTGTGAGAAAGTCTAATATTTGTTGGTCATCATAAAATACCTTCCAATTTGTCACATTATCAGGAATAGAAGGCATGTACATAAGTTCAATTGAAAAAGTGTTAGGGGACAAACCTTCTGGTGGAATCAACCTAGATGCAGTATTAGCCAGTAAATCTGCATCAAAATTCTGTGATCTGGGGATTGACTTGATATTAAATGCAGAAAAAGAGTTAGTGAGATCTCTTACCAATTTTTGATAGTTAATCAAACAAGGAGACAAAAAATGTATTTTTTTCTTACCTGTTTTCTTATGATCTCAGAATCTCCATAGCATTGAATTACCTGCGAACCCATATCAATGGCCTTCTTGAGTCCCTGGACCAGGGCCTCATATTCATCTATATTGTTGGTGCATTCAAACTCAAGTTTGTAGGCGATCATAGTTTTGGTTCCTTTTGGATCAATTAGGACATAACCTGCACCAGCTCCATCTTTAGATCTAGAGCCATCAAAAAATAGAGTCCATGAATTCAAATCTATCCTAAAATTGGTATTTACATTGTATACATTATGTACAATAGTACCTGAGAATGGAACATAAGTAAGATTGACAATTTGAGACTAGTTCTGTGCATTCTTAGCTAGTGACAAATCCGCAGGTAGATCCCAAAAGAAAGTATCAAAAGTGTAATGTTCCACATGTGAGCTAAAGTATGCAGCAGGCTCACTGGAATCATTTAAATCTGTTATGATTTGTTTCATATAACGTTCCATGTTGATTTTAATTATGTTTGGTATCCCATTGTAGGGATGCCGTAAGTGAGACCAGTCAGTAGCAAAGTATACTTTGAGCTTCTATAACCAATCCTTGCTCGGCCACATTCCATACATTTCTGGGATGTCGGCCAAAATAATATCCACTATCTGGTGGATTCTGGGGTCACCAGATAGTGTTAACAAGACATTTTTTAGTTCTCCCACTATCCTAACTTTAGATCTATCAAGTTGGACAATTTGAGTAGGGCGGGGCTCCATAGAGGCATTCAAATTTTTACAGACAGATAGAGGCATCACATTTGATTAAGCCCCTGAATCTATCATACAATTATGAACATTTCTATTGAAGACTTCAAAAGTAAGCAAGAAAGGAGGTGTCTTCTTCCTACCTAGTTTCTGATTTCTAGGTTTAGAGTATGTTTCCAAATTGTTATTCTGAGCCTCCTTGGGTTTGTTGACAACCATGCTCTTGGGAAGACTATCTATGATTGCAGGGATTTTCAGAAGTTCAAAAAGAGAAATATTGGCTTTTACTCTTTTCAAATCCTCAATCAGACTGTATTCTATTTCAGGAATTAAAGTGTCCTTATGTTCTAGTGCTTTACCTCTGTTCGGTGAGGGTGTTGAAGTGGAAGCTTCCTGTGTGGGTTTTCCCTTGCTCCTTGTATTATAGGGGTGTTGTACATTGAAGACAGCCTCAGGCTCATCTTCCTCCTCAGCCATAGGGAGTTCTGAGAAGAAGGTAATTGTGTTTATATGTTGGTCTTCTACTTCATCTAGTGGTTCAGGATCTTGATTCTCTTGTAGGTTCTCATCTTGATGATCAGGAGAATTATGTGATTCTGAAACCAAAGCCTTAAATATAGAAAGGATTTATTCAGAGTTCAATCCTTCATTAGGATTAGGTGGGACTTGGTTTTGGGGAGGTTGATAAGGTCTTCTGAAAGGTTGTTTGTTAAATCCCCTATCACTGTTCTGGTTTTCTGTGTTGCTTTTTTTCAAGTCTACCATCTCATTTGAGATCTTTTGGAGAAAATTCTTCATGTCGTTCATCTCAAATGGGTCTTTGTTTTTCACTGTGGGTTTTGGAGGATTTTCTTGCTTTCTTTTGGAGGTGGAAGGTTGTTATGTTGAAGCATCGTGGTTATCTTTCAAACAATATATATCTTTTTCAACTTGGATAGCCTCTGCAAAAACCTCCTGCAAGTTTTCTTTTTGAGCTCTTTTAACCCACATAGCAATGGGAACAGGTAAGCCTTTAACATAATAGAAAACAGAAGTTCTTCTGCAGGAAGAACAGAGGTAGGAATTCTGCTTTTCAAATATGAAAACCTTTGATTGTAATCTTTAACTCTTTCCTTGCCTCTGATTTTCATTGAGGACAAGTCTATGACCAAGTCTTCTCGAGTATTATCATCTCCAAACTTCTGGATAAACATTTTTTCAAATTCATCCCATGAAGAGATGGATCTGGCCTCTAGGGCAAAGTACCAAGTAGAGGATTTTCCCTGAAAGTGTAAGGAAACAATCTACAGACTACATCTTCATGAATGACATTCCTAAGTCCGATTGCCTACATAAAAGTTTCAATATGATCAAGGGAAGGTGATTTCCCATCAAAATCAAACTTGGATAGCCACTTTTCAGGGTTCTTAGGGAGTATGTGTTGATCTCCAACTATAAACACGGCATCATGGTCTAGCCAGGGTCTGTTTGCACCTTCATCCATGGGTATGTCTTCTGAAAAAGAATTGGAGTCTGAATCACTATGTGATGACTCGTCATATGAGGATGACGAAGATGAAGGAGGAATGGGTGGTGGTCCACCTGTGGAAACGTTTAGTTGGTCCTGCTATGTTTCTCCGAATAATATATCAAGATTAAAATCGGGGAGCAAATTGTGGCGATGTGAATGATTTTGTTCAGGTTTTGGGCGATCTAAATTTTGATTATCTGATTTATTAGTTTGCAGATCGGTTTTCTGGTGATGAATTGCTGCTAGTCCCTGATTACGCTCTTCAGTGATCCTTCATTGTAACACTAGCAACACTATCAGAAGAACCTTTCAATATTTGTTCAAGTGTGAGGGGTCCCCTAGTGGGTGATACAAAAATAATTCTGCCCCTTATAGTTTCCTGCTCTATCACAGGGGTAGCAGGAATGGCGTTTGGATCTTGCACCTATTTTTCAACAGAGGTAGATGCCTGCATATGACTACAAGTGACAATTAGTATTCTTGTTGGAGGAGGTTTATTCGTATTATGTTTAGGCATGTCTTGATTTTCGCCCTCCTTCTAGCACCATTTGTTGCATCCTCGGATGTGTAGGTTGCTGGAATGGGTTCTAGGGCTCACAATAGAGGGTGAAAACCCTGACTGAAAGGATTCAAAAGGCTCTACGCAAGAGCAGTTTTATCCCCGGCTTGTTTGGTGTAGCTAACTCCCATGGATACAAAAGCTTCTGCTGGAACTTATAGGGTTTGATCCTGAAAGGATCAGTCTTCCTGTGAGGGAATATTAAAGTGTCCTAACTCTAAAATGGATCTAAACCTAGAACAAATCTACCTTAAAAGGAAATATAAACTAAGTCATATCTAATCTAAAGGAAGTGTATTGTTTGTGTGCATGATAACTTGATTTGAGTTTTAATAATTTAATTCACCAGCTTAACATAAATGTAAAATTGGATCATTACTTATTACTTCCAAATACAATCAAGAAATGAAAATTACTGATAATAGTTTAAATATTAGGCACACACAAGGTTACCATGTTGCTCTTATGTTAATTGAAAAATTAACATGAACTTAATAATTTATATGAATCATTTGCTGAAATAGATAAAGATTTTAATTAAATAAATTCAATTAAAACATAAATATACAAATACCATGAATTAAGACAAATCCAAATCATAGATCCATGCATTAATGATTGGCTGCAAAATCAACAGTATTCATTCAATTATTAAGGTGAAGAAATAAGATATCATCAAAGAAATTTGATAACATAAACAAAGAAGATTTCCAAAAGAAACTAACTTTGATTCATTGGGTCTGCAAAAATTACAAGATCACAAGTGAAATAGCATTTCTCCAGTCCTTCTCTGGCGATTATATCCCCCCCTTCTAAGTTGATGGGTTTCTTCATGAACTGATCCACATCCGCAATCTGGATGTGCTCGAGCTGTTGGATCTTTTATTTGACCTCCTCACATCTGCTTTCAACCTTCTTGATCATTAACTTGTGTGGGAAGGACTCTTCAATTAGATCCATAGTAGGAAATTTCAGACTAGCCATGATATTATCAACAGCGTACCACCTTCTTCCACAAATAGTTTTTTACTTACTGATTGTTTCATCTACCATGTCAAGGACATTCTACCAGGAATTCAAAGAATTCTTGACTCTTTTGAACTGTAAATTGTTCAACATAGGAATTTCATCTAGCCATTCTTGGATGTACCTCTGCCAATCCACAATGTCATCGATGGCCTTAGAAGCTTGTTGTCTTTTCTCCACAGGTTGGTTAAAAATGACAAACATCTTTTCAAAATCATTGTTAGTCTCCTGAATTTCATTCAGGGAACTAAACAGTTCAACTAGGAGCTTGTGATGCTCCTCATTCACATGATTTTCCAAGTATTTAAACTCTTGTTGAGAGAACTTAGAAAAGGAAGAGGAGGCTGCACTTGCAATTGCATCCTCAAGCTTCTTTTCCAGCAGAGCAATCTTTTCTCGATTGGTAGTGTTCAAGACTTTAGCATCTTGTAATTGGATCAGGAGAGAAGCATTATGTTCCTGTAGGTATTCAATCTTATTTTCAAATTCCTTTCTCAATTCATATACATAAGATTCATGTTCTTCGTTGGTCTTTACCAACTGCTCTTGAAGTTTCTTCAACTCTTCTTTATTCAAATCAATTTCCTTATTTAAAGAGGTTATTGTATCAAAGTTAGCTCCAGCAAATGCCCCCATAGCTACTGCAGTTTCTAATGCCTCATTTTGGATGTCATCAAACTTTCTAGCCCACATTACCTGATTGGGAACAGGTTCTTGCAATAAAATTGATCCCCTGCCCCTCTTGCTTCCTCTTTTAACCACTGCTTTTGTTGTCTTACTATAAAAATAATCCCCAAGGGGAACTACAATATCTTTCTCACAAGCAGATTCCAACTCAGTTAAATATATAGCTACTTCTCTTCTTGCAATTAGTGGAGTTTTTTGTGTAACAGTAGAGTTAGATATTGACATAGTGATCTGAGAAGTGGTTGGGGATGAAGGGATGATTTCAGCAGCTAATGGTACAGAGGTTTTAGAAGGTATTGAAGTGAAAACTTCAGGAAGTGAAATAGGGGTATCAACAACTGATGGTGAGGAAGTAGCAACTGGGTTTTGGACATCGGTGGTAGGTGGTAATGAAGACAATGGTGGTGGTTGCAGAGAGACAGTTGGAGACTGGATCTCTACAACTATCGATGGTGAAATGGGAAGTGGAACTAACAGAGTGGGAAATGAAGCAGTGATGGAAGTCAATGCATCAAATAATTGGGATATGGTGGATGGTGGTGCAATCTCAGAAGATAATGTGGAAGGAACTTCAAAAGAGGGAAGTGAAAGTGCAGAAGTCAATGTGCCAACAGCAGTAGTAACTTCAGAAAAATGTTTATCTGGGACAAAATCATCCATTGTTATGTTGTTAAGTAAATCTGTAATAGCTTGGGAGATCTCTGTAACTTCCTGTACAACAGGGATAGCAGAAGGAAGTGTTTCATCCTCAACATCACTATCTTCAATGAGAAGAGTATGAATTTGAGAAGCAAGAATTTGAATCTTCTGCCTTTTAGTTGGGTGACTTACAGTAATCACTTGAATATCACTGATTGGGTTGACTGTAGCAACCGCTTGGGTATCAATTACCGAAGACATTTGTGCCAGTTGTTTTTTCAATTACTGAGATGTCTAAAATAACACTTTTAATTATGGAGTAGTTTTCAATTTCGGAGGATCATCCATAAGGCCTTTGCCTTTGTCTTTATCAGGATAGGTCAACATCAGTGGAGCACTTGCTTTCTGAGCTTCCTTTCTTCCCTATCTTTCCTTGTTTTCTCTTCAAGGATGAGTTTCATTTTTCTATAGCTCAAAACCTTAGTTTTAAGCTCCTGTTGATACTAAAGAATATGGATTTGTTCTTATTTTCTTTTGGCCCTCACCGACACTTCAGAGAAAAAATTAACTCCATGGTAAATGGATTCATTAGGAATATCTTAATGGGTATAACCAATCTTCATCTTCATATGTTCCTGTTTAAAGTGAGCATCCAAAAATGCTTTAGGGTTGTGCATTCTTTTGGGAGCATATCCCAATTTCAAAGCAGCAATCCTGTCTCCCAGCACTGCAACTGAAGTAGAAGTTGGGCTAACCAAAGGCCCAAGGTTCAAAGGGAACTTAGGCCATCCCTTTATTTTAGGTCCAGTGAGCTTAAGGTAAACCCCATTTGTAACAGTCTGGTAAGATATCTCCTCAAGCAAGAGTCTGTTTGAGACCACTCTTGGTAGCAGATGCACTGTGCTGTTTCCCCAAACTCTGATGTAAGCAAAGGCTTCCCCCACATACCAATCACCATTTATAGGGATGATATTCTTGGCATTGGGGGAAAAAGCAGGGGCTTCTTCCCTGAAAATATCTTGGTAGATTGCACCAAAGAAATGGTCACATATATCATATATCAAAGGGACAAAGTTGCTTTCCCATAAGGCTAAGCAATAAATATGGACTGGGGGTGCAGAAAAGGTCCAATTCCACCCCATGGAAGGGTATTGGAACTCTGAACAGAAGACATCAATCACATAACCAGAGTAGAAGAGATGGGGCTTCTTTGGTGTTTTCTAATATCTTTCAATGGAATTCTTTAATTCTCCTAATAAGATGAATGCCCAGGGGAATGACTCCCCAGTTGTCAGTATAAGATGAGATACAAGTGCCCATTCTGCTTTGAACACTGAACAATTTGGAAGGCCATAAATCCTACATAACATGGCTTCCAAAAGGGAGTAGGGTTCCTTAAACCATGAAATTGGGTATGAATTATCATCCCTAGGCATGAAACGGGTTGGTTTGTTCATCCAATATTTCACCATTTCATTAAAATTATACTTGGTCTTTACAGAATCCAGGATGCAGCATTAAGGGGTTGAACATACGGTTTCAGGGCATAAGCTCTGATGAAAACCTCAGGACGAAAAGTGGCCAATTGAGACCCTGTATTATCATTAAAAGAACGGTCCTTAGGGTTGGCATGGGTGATAATCCACTTAACTACATCTGTTTAAGGAAGTATATGTTGAAATATTGTAACTTCAAAGAATATTATATTTGTACTTTATTATTCTGGAGATGTTTCATTCCTCCGAGAAGATCTTATTGTATATCCGGAGATGTTTATTCCTCCATCGAAATGTGGTAACTTGGGTTATTAGACTTCCCTAGTGGGGGTCGGCCCTATATGTGCTATGTGGGTCAAAGGTTTATTAGACCACCCTAGAGGGGTCGGCCAAGAAAGTTGTAATGGGGTGTTTAACCCAGTGGTAAAGTTGGGGCCGACCTAGTTAATATAAAATACAAGTTGGAGATGTGTATAAATAGAGGAGGTGTGTTCCTCATTTTTACACACACTACACTCACTTGTGAATAGCACATAGGTGAGGGAGAGGTCTGCTATGGAGTAAAAGGAGCTCATGGTTGTGGATTACATCTTTGTATTTGTTGGTCATCTATATTGAAGCTTTGTTGGGTTTTCTTCCCCATGAGGGTTTCCCAGGATAAATCTATGTCTCTTGTGTTTATGTTGTGCTTGTTGTTCTTTCAGTGATCTTGTATATGCTATTATTGTGAAATGGATTGTAATGTTGATATTTTCTGTCTTAGCCTATTGAATCTTAACATGGTATCAGAGCTAACCTAAAGGAAGGCAATGTATGGAACTTACGACACTTGCTTCACTTGCAACAATTTGAAGGTTAGGGTTTTGTATAGAAAAAAACAAGTCATCGTGGAATTTTCACTATAAATCCATTTTGGAGAAGGTTCAGGATCTGAAACCTTTACAGCTCATAGATAACATCCCCAGGTACCTTGTATCCAAAGTAAACCCTCATATTCATTGCACTTTGTGAGTTATGATCAGTACAAGTTAGGGTTTCTGCCTCTTCTATATCTTAGTCATAATCAGGTGACCTAGGAAAAAAGGTCATAACTTGGGCTAGAAAGCTCCAAATGAGATTTCGTAAAATGTGACAAGTAGTGCACAGACTGTACTATATCAGGAAGTGTTTTCAGAGGCCGACGTTGAACTGGTGACACGTGGCATGTCGTACAATTTTGCTCTCATGTTTTATCCCATAAACAGGTCACGTTGCAACACTTGGCATAACTCTCTCTCAGAGAATCCAATTGAGGTCAGACCTGTCGAGATGGAAAGATAACAGGTCAGGATACCATAGGAAAATGTTCAAAGTCTGATGGATTGAAAATTTCGGAGTTACACCAGAAAAAATCAGGTACATATTTCTGTCAAAACATAATTATTTTTTAGCACCTTCATTCATGGCTTCCGAAATTTAGGGTTTCGGAGAAAGTTGGAATTTTTGGAATCGGAGTCCACGGCTGAATGCTACTCAAAAAAATCAAAATTTAGAGACCAAGATCGAATTTTTTGGTTGGGTAGAAGACCGGGCTTGATCAAACCCCAGTTCGGGATTTTGATCGGAAAGGTGGAAAATTAGGGCTTCAACAAAAGTTGGAATTTTTGAAGTCTGTGACCACGGCTGGAAGATCCTCAGAAAAATAAGAGTTTAGAGCCTTGGATCGAACCTTTTTATTGGGAAGAAGGGTGGGATTCATCAAACCCTAGTTCAGGATCCTGTCCAAAAGATCCAGAAGTTTCGAAGGAAATTTTGAGGGGTCAAATTTTGGAGATTTCAAAATTGAAGTATGCTAGGTTGATCAGCTCAGCAAGACACATCCTTCCATACATTCAGAAGTGTGAAAGTCAAAGTTTGAATTTTTAGGGTTTCTCTGACAAACCCTAATCAAGCTCCAGATCCATCTTCACGGGGAGATGAGGCTAAGACCTTACATAAGAAGACTACAAGAAATCTCGACAGGTATGACTTAAGAAGATACAGGTATGTCTTGAAATTTGATTCTTGATTAAGTTCATAATATGTTTGTCTTCATATTATTTAGGTTAGTACAATGTTAGAATTGTCTTATCTCCCTAATAAAAGTATGAATGCATGTGAATGATAGAAGACATTCATTGATTAGGGTTATATGATTGCACTAATGCACTGTGGTGTTGTATGAGGTTGATGTTGTCTGCTAACAAGATACAGGTACATCAAGAAAGACAAATCAAGTTCCATGACCATGATGACATGAAGAAAAAGACTCATCCATAATCCTTAATCATATGGAATTTCTACTTACGAGGTATGTATGACTCTGTTCTACTATGCTTAACCTATGAGATATGAAGGTTCTAGCACAGGATCTCTAAATCATTGAAGAGAACAAAAGAAGATATTGTTTGGGTATGTTAAGACATGACCAAGCTTGATAATCCAAGTATGTTTTCCTATATCAAGTTAGAATCCTACTTTGTTAGGATATTAGGTAAGTATACCTGTGTATGAAATATTCATGACCATACATACTTAAGATTATTTAGAATTATAATGTTCTGATAATATTGAGATTATACTAATAAATGTATGTTTGTGTATGAGATCATGAGGATGACACTAGTGCACACTTGAGCATGCATAGTGGTATAGGATGGATAGAAGCTCATGACATGGAAGGGAAGTCGAGACCAAGAAGGATGCAACCTCACCAGACATAAAAAGATAAGTATTTGAATTGTTATTTGAATTACTGAATATTCTATGATATTGCTCGTAATAGTTGTATGCATATTTGTATTCCTAGAATATATCATGCTAAGTGTAAGCATTCATATAGCATTGAACAGTATACTACTAATATGCATATGATTGGTAAGTTGGACAAACATTCCATTGTTGATTGTCTAGAATGAAACCTCTTTGCTGACATGATGAGAGTTGTGCATGCTCTCGATAGTATGTTTTGGTAGAGATGGAGGCATCTAGATAGCCAATGTATGCATACAGGATATGGAAAAGTGTTGTGCCAAAGTATTGGTCAAGATAGTTGCATAACTATGTGAATCATATCTGTATGCATAATAGGTTATCATGTCAACATGATTTGATGATTATGAAGTATTACTAATCATATACTTAATTTTGATTTGTAGGAAAGATCATGAAGAATGATGAACAACGAACAAGTGATAGATGTTCAACAAGAAGATTTACAAATCAAACATCATATAGAAGTCTCGTGGCTAGAAGATTCTCTTAGAAAGAGGAAGAGGATCATGACGAGATGTTTGCTCCAAGTGACTAGAGAAGACAATTATTTTAATAGTGTAATTGAAGAATAAGTGCGAATCGAGAAAAATCCCAGATTCAATTAAAGAAAGCTCTGTACGGGTACCCAGGATCGATAATCATTTGATGAGCTTAATGATCACCATGGGTGATGCGGATTTCAACCCTTGCTACAAGGTTGAATATGGTTTCTTTATAAAGATGACATGGATGCAAGAAGGAACTCACCATGGAGTTCGAATGATCTCGAGGCTCATATTAGTAGACCCATATGACGGGAGATGGCACGGATGGATATGCAGAAGATCACTCAATGCAGAGTGCTAATGATGTTCAGTCACAGAGGGAGAATTGACAGTTTCTTGACAAGCTTGGGTTTTACCAGAAGTAAAGTTGTTCCTAACCTTTACCTTAAGGTTATGGATGATACTATTATTGTATGAGGATGATCTCTTTCTGACAAGGAATGAGAAATAGATCATGGAAATCAAGAAGAAGATGGCTACAGAATTTGAGATGAAAGATCTCAGATTGATGAATTACTTCCTAGGACTGGAAGTGTGGCAAGGCTCAAAAGGAATCTTTCTCAACCAAGGAAAGTATGCAGTGAAAATCTTGAGAAGAATTGATCTGTTCGAATGTACAACCATGGCCACTCTCATGGGTTCCGACTTAAAGTTGTTAGCTGATGACTCCTTAGAGTTAGTTGATGTGACTCTGTACAGACATATCATTGGGTCGTTGATGTATCTGACAAATACCAGGCCAGATATATGCCTTGATGTGAACACCTTGAGTCAGTATCTAGTGGAAACTAGATGTGTTCACCTGATAGTTGGAAAGCATGTGATGAGGTACCTAAAGGGTACGATAGACTTTGATCTATGTTATCTTGGAGATCATGACTTCAGATGGCTACACAGATGTTGATTGGGAAAGAAGTGTATCAGACAGGAAGAGCACATCGAGAGGATGTTATTGTATGGGATCGTCCATGATCTCGTGGTTTAGAAGGAAACAGTCTAGTGTGGCTCTCAGCACAAGCAAAATATATGGTTGCTTGCTCTGCTAGTTCTGAAGTGGTATGGCTTCAGGATTGTTTGACTTAGAGATAGACCCAACTGTGATCCTATGTGACAGACAGAGTTGTATCAAGATGGCAGAGAATCCAGTGTTCCATGAAAAGTCAAAGCACATAGAGATATGATATTTCTATATACGAGATATGGTGCAGGAAGGAACTATAAAGCTCGAATTTGTAGGCACCGATGAACAATTTGCTGATGTACTGACCAAACCTCTACCTAAAGTAAAGTTTGAGTATTTCCAAGACAAGCTTGGTGTAGTTCAGAAGGACCCTTCTCGAAAAGGGGAGTGATATGGTCACTTATGATGAGATTGCCTACATCGACAGTGAGGTCGATGATGTGGTTATTTATATTGGTGATGCCGATAGAGAGGTTGGTGGATGGTCCTTAGACAGGGTCTAAGTTGATGAGGGGATTGCATCATCCTTGAACACATGTTCTAAAAGGATCCGTAGACATATGTCTCTGAGAAAGAAGAGGGGTTGCATAATCCTTGAACACATGTTCTAAATTGATCTGTAGACATATGTCTTCGAGAATGAAGTCCTTAGTGGATAGGTGGGGATTGTATCGTCCCCAGACTTTAGTCCTTTGAATTGATCCGTAGACATATGTCTTCAAGAATGAATTCCTTAGTGGATAGGTGGGGATTGTATCGTCCCCGGACTTCGGTCCCTTGAATTGATCCATAGACCTATGTCTCCGAGAATGAAGTCCTTAGTGGAAAAGTGGGATTGTATTGTCCCTGGACTTCGGTCCCTTGAATTGATCCGTAGACATATGTCTTTGAGAATGAAGTCCTTAGTGGACAAGTGGGGATTGTATCGTCCCCAGACTTCAGTCCCTTGAATTGATCCGTAGACCTATGTCTTCGAGAATGAATTCCTTAGTGGACAGGTGGGGATTGTATCATCCCCGGACTTCGGTCCCTTGAATTGATCCGTAGATGTATGTCTCCGAGAAGTGGTCCTTAGACTTTGTCTAAGTTGACGAGAGGATTGCATCATCCCTAGGCATGATGAGTTGTCTTAAATGATCTGTAGATGTATGTCTCCAAGAAGTGGTCCTTAGACCTTGTCTAAGTTGACGAGAGGATTGCATCATCCCTAGACATGATGAGGTCTCTTAAATGATCTGTAGACATATGTCTCCAAGAAGTGGTCCTTAGACTTTGTCTAAGTTGACGAGAGGATTGCATCATCCCTAGGCATGATAAGGTGTCTTAAATGATCTATAGAAATATGTCTCTAAGAAGTGGTCCTTAGACTTTGTCTAAGTTGACGAGAGGATTGCATCATCCCTAGGCATGATGAGGTGTCTTAAATGATCCGTAGACGTATGTCTCTGAGAAGTGGTCCTTAGACTTTGTCTAAGTTGACGAGTGGACTGCATCATCCCTAGAGATGATGAGGTGTCTTAAATAGATCATGTGTGTTGCAGGGTATGCTGCCATTGTGTATACTTGACTGATGAGGATACTTGTATTGATGAGGATACTTGTATTGATGTATTGATACTTGTATTGATGATATGTATTGATGAGGATACTTGTATTGATGTATTGATGATATGTATTGATGAGGATACTTGTATTGATGATATGTATACTTGTATTGATGAGGATACTTGTATTAATGATGTGTATACTTGTATTGGTGTGGATACTAATACTAATGATCTAGATGACGATGCTGCTGATCGTGATGATCTAGATGACGATGCTACTGATCGTGATGGTCTAGATGATGATGCTGTTGATCGTGATGATCTAGATGATGATGCTACTGATCATTATGATCTTGATGATGATGCTACTGATCGTGATGATCTAGATGACGATGCTGCTGATCATGATGGTCTAGATGACGATGCTGCTAATCGTGATGATCTAGATGACAATGTTGTTGATCGTGATGGTCTAGATGACGATGTTGATGATTGTGTGATGATGATGTTGATGATCGTGTGATGATGATGCTGATGATCATGTGATGACGATGCTGATGATCGTGAGGATCCAGATGTTGATGTTGTTGTAGCTATTCGAGTGCTGCAAAAGATAAAGACTCGGTACTGAAGATGTTGATGTTCCAATAACCGCTTGAGTTACTGATGATGTTGAGAAAGCTTCCAATGATTTATAGATGTATCATGTATGATGTTGATGACTCCTTGCTCGTGCAGATGTTGTTATAATATCCTTCTCATTAAGGGGGAGTGTTGAAATATTGTAACTTCAAAGAATATTATATTAGTACTTTATTATTCCGGAGATGTTTCATTCCTCCGAGAAGATCTTATTGTATATCCGGAGATGTTTATTCCTCCATCGGAATGTGGTAACTTGGGTTATTAGACTTCCCTAGTGGGGGTCAACCCTGTATGTGTTATGTGGGTCAAAGGGTTATTAGAGCACCCTAGAGGGGTCGGCCCAGTCAGTTGTAATGGGGTGTTTAACCCAGTGGTAAAGTTGGGGCCGACCTAGTTAATATAAAATACAAGTCAGAGATGTGTATAAATAGAGGAGGTGTGTTCCTCATTTTTACACACACTACACTCACTTGTGAATAGCGCATAGGTGCGGGAGAGGTATTCTATGGAGGAGAAGGAGATCATTGTTGTGGATTACATCTTTGTATTTGCTGGTCATCTATATTGAGGAATATTTGTTGGGTTTTCTTCGCCATGAGGGTTTCCCAGGATAAATCTGTCTCTTGTGTTTATGCTGTGCTTGTTTTTCTTTCAGTGATCCTGTATATGTTATTATTGTGAAATGGAATGGAATGTTGATATTTTCTATCTTAGCATACTAAATCTTAATAGTATAGCAGGTCTGGGAGCTATGGCATGGAGATGTGAATACCTAATTTTTTTATAGGCATGGCGGTCATTCTGGATATCAGATAGGTCATCGTTATCAAATATAGCATAAATTTTGGACCAATCAATCTGGTAAGTTTCAGAAACTTTGTCACTGGTGTCAGCGAGGATGCCGAAATTTGGGTCTTTGTTCAACAAATCCTTTTGAGCCGTTTTAGAGCCGGTGCTTCGTGACATGTTTGAAAAACTAGAAAATTCTGATAAATAATGAAACAAAATCAAAAACAAATTTGAAATAACTGAAAATAGTAAATAATCAAATATGAAAATGGCATGAAACCAACCTGTATTAACTGAGATATAGCAAAAAACGACCTCTGGTAATAATTCACATTAAAAATCCACGAAGCAGGTAATTTTCGAAATAAAAAAAGGATAAAGGAAAAATAGAAAAATCCACATATTTATTTATTCCTTCGGATATAATCTGGGTCATAGGATCAAGTCATATCAGAAGCTAAGATCTAATCTTGCAGGATGTGGAAGATGAGTTGTGGGAGTTTATTTTGAAAATATCTACATTCTTCCTGCAATCTGCAATTGCGAGTTAAGGGATCGCAACTCTAAATATTAACAAACCAGAAGTTTTCGCAATCCGCAATTGTGGGTTGCGGGTTGCAGAAACGCAAGATGTGAACTTATTATTTAAACACTTTCTGCAATCCGCAATCCGCAAAAGCGGGTCGCGAAAATGCAAAGTGCAAAACTAATTAAAAGGTGTTCCCACAATCCACATTGCGGGTTGCGGGTCGCGGGTACAAACAACCGCGATTATTCAAAAAACAATTCCGCATCCACAATCCGCATTTCGGATTGCAGGTTGCGAAATGAAAATGTTTCAAAACCAAAAACCAAGCTTCTGTAATCCGCACTGCAGATTGCAGGTTGCGGAAAGAGTTAATTTTTGGGAAAATCAAAGCCTTCCGCAACTCACAAGAACACACAAAATCAAAAAAAAATTCCAAAGGGAAAATTACTAACTGAATCAAATCATAGCAAAGCAATGAAAGCATGATGAAAACCCCAATATGACTAAGGAATTTAAGCATGACCTTTGCATATAAAACTTGGGGCTCCCAAGTTTTATTAAAACATGGGATCTATTGTACCTACAACAGGGATAAAGATCATGAAGCATGCATCAGTGATAGCGATCTGCACAGAAATTAAAAATAGCAAAGAAGTATTGATTGGACATTGCGCAAAGTAACAGAGGATAAATATCATGAAGCATGCATTAGTGACAGCGGTTTGCGCAGAAATAAAAGACTGCAGAAAATTACTAATAGCAAGTTGTGCAAAAGAAAAAAGGTACAAATTGGCAAGAACACAGGGGGAGTACTGTGTTGTGTGTGAATAGAACAAGATGAATTCATAATCAGTGTTAACACCCAAAAAGTGTTCACTACCTCATCTACCACATTATATGGCTCATTTGTCCATTTTCCTACGAGATTTCCCTTAAAAACCCAAAAAATCCCATTAAAAAGCCTCCAAAAGGCCTAAAATGCCTCCAAAAGGCCACAAAACCCTTAAAATAGCCTCAAAAAGGTTAAAAAACCCATTTTTCCTCCAAAAATATCCAAAATTCCTCTAAAAATAGCAAAAACCCCCTAAAAAGGGAAGAAAAATATAAAATAATGAGGAAAAGGAGGAAAAAACCCTATACAGCTGCCATAAACCATGTGTTTCCTAAAACCATGGGTCAGCACTCCACCACCAAAAAACTATAAATAGGTGATGGAGATCCCTTATTCCATATCCACAATCATAAGCACCCTTACTCTTCCAAAATCTCTCTTGAAACCCTAGTTCACCATTGAACTACTTTCACCTTGAGAGCCACTTTTGGCCCATTCCCACCATTGGAGAAAGAGAAGGAGCACACTGAAGCTTGGAGCAACCCTCTTGGACATTGCAAAGAGCTTCATCAACCTTCACATTGAAGGTAATATCAATACAAAAAGCCATTCTTTATATCTTTTGTTTATGTTTCATGCACAATGTTTAAAGTAGTTTCTATTTCTGTTTTAGTTTAATTATTTACAATTACTGAACTGCTACTGAGTCCATTCTCCTTAGTAGGTGCTCATTTGCACAAGCTAGGGGTAAAACCCTAGCTACAGTTTTGGCGACTCCCCTAGATTTTGAATTTCTGGTTTCCGTTTATAATTTTTCCCTTTCAGCTGTCCCTTTGGGCCGCCGCACATCGCGTTTTTTCCCTCTGCAGTCGCGTCCCGACCGCGTCTTTCAGGCCTTTACCTGCGACCCGACCGCGGCTCTCAGACTGATTCCGACACCCCGCCGGTGGATTCAAGTCTGTTACCTACGATCCGACCGCGGCTAATCAGCCTGTTTGCTGCGATCTGACTGCGCCTGTCGGCCACTTTCCCGCGTCCCGACCGCGTCTTTCAGCCTCTTTGCCGCGACCCGCCTGCGCCTTTCACCCTGTTTCCTGCGTCCCGACCGCACCTGTTGGTCCGAAATCCGCGACTTGACCGCGTCTGTTTCCCTCAAACCCGCGGTCCGCCTGTTCCGATTCGCCACCAACCCGCGGTCTGATTTCTGCATTTTTCCCTGTTTTGAGCCCAGCCCCTTTTGCTGCAATATTTTCTGCATCTGAACAGCCCTCTGTCCTACCTGCAGCCTCACTCCCTTACAGCCTTTCTGCAACACAATTTCTGTTCCCTTTACAGAATCTTTTTAAAATTTCAGTATTTTTAATTCAGAAAATTTTGCAAGTTAAAGTTTCAATTCCAGCATTATTGATAGTTAGAAGCTGCCCCCCTTGTGGCACTTCTATTTTGGGTTCATCACCTCACGAGCACACACTCTGTCACATAAATCAAGTGAGCCTTAAAAAGTACCTAATTGAACCAACATTCTAACCCCACTTGGGGAACACAAAAGAATCTTTGTAGTTAGGTAGGGTCAGGGGGATAGGCTTCCAATAACACCCCTCGGTCACTTACACTTGAGACATAGTGGTTGTCCAAATAGGGAACCAAAATCCCCTAGTACTTTTTGGCACGGTCACGACCAGTTTATCAGAGAGCCTCTCCCTTAGGAGGGTTGAAGTCGGGAGACTGATTCCAGAGGCCTGAGTGGAATACCGCACTCCATTCAGTAATCGAAGGGCTACCTTTCGCGGTTCACGGGATATCCCTGTATAGGGGTATTGCGGTCAACGGACTAAACGGCAGATTCACCTTTCTGGACGTGTCATGAACGGGGTATCTTAGTTGCCATTCTTCTAGGATTGACTACCCGGTGTCCCTCCCGGTAGGGGGATATCATAGCCACTTGGCTTTCCTACTCATATTGTCTGACTTGGATTTCATCACCTTGCAGAGGATATGTTTAGTTGAGTCAGAATACTTTTAGTTAGGTGTTTGCGTGCTACTTTACCTCCCTTTGGTCTAGTGAGTCCACCATTTTTTATTTTTAGGAAACCTGCTGCTTGTTGGTATTCTGACCATCTTTGTTGTTACTCCACCTATTGTAGCACAGCTGTTGCAGTGGGTGTTTTGGAGTTGGTTGTTGGCCTGAGTGCCTTGTTTTTGAGCTCTCCTTCTGCACACTCGGTTGCATTAGGGTTTTTGAGTTGTTTTTACTCACCTCAACCCACAGAGATTAGACACCATCTGTCACCATTGAGTCCCCGAGACATTCTCGGCGCCTCAGGGGCGAGCCCCCACAACACGGTTCTCTTGACACCACTCGTCATAGATTCCGATCATCATCCGTTGATACCACCCATCACAGATCTAGAGCCTTGTCACTTGACTCCACTCGTCAGCGATGTAGGTCTCCATCACCAGATCTTGACGCTCCTTACTTTACCTCGGATTCTGACGAAGAGTCTGAGAACCCTATTTACACTGCCCCTACTAGCCCCATGGCTGGCACGACTTCCACTCCTTTTGTTATAGGGACCATTGGTGGCACATCCACCACTACACCAGTTACTACACCTGTTTTGGGTATGCCCTCCATGGGACCCTCATCTACCGTTCCCCTCACGGTACCTATTCCCACAGCGGGAATCCCTATCCCCACTACATCAGTGGCTCACACTACCCATGGTGGTGCTGGACCATCCTCCACCACCTTAGTTCCCCCACTTGGGGGCACCATCCCAAATCCCGTCCCTCCACTTGGGGGCATTGGCCCCAACTTGGTCCAACCTGCTACTGTGTCACATCCTCCTTCCAGTTTGCCATTCATGGCTAGCCTCAACCTACCTGACTTAGCCAGATTGACCAACGACCCTATCAGACATGACCCTGCATGGCCTCATATTCCTACCAAGCTTCCCTCGGACATCCCTAAGTTCGAGGGTAAGGCCGGTGAGGACCCACAAAACCATATCATGTCTTTCCACTTATGGTGTTCCTCTAATTCCATAGTGGATGACTCTGTTCACCTCTGTCTCTTACAGCGCACCTTCACTGGCTCTGCAGCCAAGTGGTATATCGAGCAACCCCACGGGACCCATGCCACCTTTGCTTCCCTTGCCTCGACCTTTCTGCAGTTCTTCCAGTTGCCTGTCTGCTATGACGCGGGCATTGAGATCATCCTATCTTGTAGACAAAACACGGCTACCCATATCACGTACCATATCCATGAGTGGCATCGACGCCGTAGCTTATGCAAGATCAAACTAGACGACCGTATCTTCCTAGATTGGCTCCTCAAATCCCTTCTCCCTGTTATTGCTAAGGATGTGGCATCAGAAAGACCCCAGTCTGAGGAAGAGGCCATCCTTAAGGCTCAACAGTTTGACCTCATTTACGCCCAGTCGGGTTACCTTTATACCATTATACCTGACGCCCCTCGCAGCGAGTCCTCCCAGCACGATGCGCCGGGGGCATCCCACGCTGCAGACGGTATCATTGGTCGTGTTTCTTCGCATCCTCAACCATTTTCCATAGCACGTCCTACCCCTGGCCCCGACCTTTCACGGGCCACCTCACAGTCTGGAGCAACCAACTCGTATGCTCCCATGACACATCACCACCACCATGGACCCTCATGTCCTCCTCAATGCTTCGATCATGCGACTCCCGCTTATGCCCCCCCAGTCGCACCTAAGCCTTACTACCATCAGCAGGCTACCTCAGCTCCTGCGCCTTCACAAGCCCAACCCGCTTATTATCCGCCACAGGCAGCACCTGCGGCAAACCCACAACCTGCTCCGCAGCCATATCAGCAACCCCCTCAAGTTGCTGCACCTGCTCAGCCTCAACCTGCATATCATCCACCGCAGCCTGCTCTTGCACCTGCGCAACCTCAGAATCCACCTGCTGCCCAAGGGCAAGTTTACGCCCAACAAAACCCGCAGCACACCCAAAACAACCAACGTAACCAGGGTCAACAGAACCGCGGCAAGGGCCGTAATCGGGGGAACAACCAACCTGCAGACCAAGCTGGGCAACCGGCGAATCCCCCCGACAATAATAATGCAGCCCCTGCTAACCAAAACCCTGATCACCCGCCCAAGCAGGCTAAAAACCCTAATCTGTGAACAAACCACCCGTGTTCTATTTGCGGGGTGTATGGCCACTACACACATGCTTGCCCACACTTGGAGCAAGCGCGCCAACTCTGGGTTGACGATGCCCACCGCCAAGGGCAGGCAGCTCCTCAGGCGCCTCCTAACCCCCCTTAACCTCAGCAGCCACCTTTGGTGCTGCAAAACCCATTACCAACCCAAGGCATCGTGAACGCTCAGCCGTTGACTCCCCCTCAAGCCAACATGCAACCCCAACAGCAGATCACGTACGCCGCTCCTGATCAACCCATGTTTGACTCGGAAACTCATCACTTGTTGATGATGTCATCCACTGACGTCAACCTCCAGACTCGTCGGAACCAGTATGGCTCCACCACTGACGTACCTCCCATTGATAAACCTACTAATGCCCATCCCACCGATCAAGCATTACGTATACCTCCACCCCCACTAGATGGCGCTCCCAAGGCACCTCGTTTCCCACTTCACCGTATCAACAATAACCCTAATGCGCGCGCGGCGTCAAACTACAACATTGTAGACGACCTAGCCCAATCTCCCGCAGCCATGTCTGCGTTAGAAGTCTTGAAGAATTGCCCTTCCCAGCGCAAGACTTTACTCTCCGCCATTGGGGGGATTGACCCAAACGATTCGAATTTGATGGCATTTGATTTAGACCAGTCTGAACCTCGCCTGCCTTCCACCCTAGCATTCCAGGTTTCTGTTTCCATTCAAAATCTTGTCATCCATCGATGCATCATCGACGAAGGTGCCTCTACTTGCGTTATGTCTACATTCGTATGGTAGAAGTTGGGATCCCCCACTCTCCAGCAGTCCACCACTGCATTATGCGCCTACGACGGTCGTTCGGCTCAGCCCCAAGGCCTCCTTGCCAATGTCCCCGTCCAGTTAGGTGGCAAAACTGTCCTCATTGACATTGAGGTAATCAACGCCCAATTGGATTATAACCTTTTACTTGGCCGCAGCTATATGTATGCCATGCGGGCAGTTGCCTCTTCCGTCTTTCGCACCATGATGTTCCCCCATGAGGGACGCGTGGTTAAAGTTGACCAGCTCACCTACTATGATCCCAGTGCTCCCGCGGCACCTGAAAATGTTCTCCCCATGGTTGAACAACCTGTTTCTCGTGCCACCACCTCGTTTGTTTCCTCTACGGGGCCTGGAGTCTACTCAGACGCGCCGATGACCTCCACCTTTCAATCCATTCCTCCCTCGTCATCTACGCCCGAAGTGTCTGACTTATGTACCTTGTCCCACGACAACCAACCACTTAACAATCAACCACCCTTGTTGCCTAAACCACCATTGGTACCTAGCCACATTGGTGTTACACCGATCCATACCATCCCCTTTCTAGTCCCTCCATCGGGAGTAGTAAGCGCCCCGGTTATGGCTACCCTTAGCCTCCCGGGGTTAACCTTGGGATTACCCGTCTGGTACCTTTCGCCTCCCGTTCGCCTGTCGACACCCGATGTCGTCCTCCAACCGGTGCAACCCATGGCTACTACCACTCAGCCACCCCCCGGTGTCTCTACCCCTTCTTCCTCCGCGACTCCCCCTTCTCCTCCCAACCCTACTGGGGGCAGAGGGCCACAACCTTACACTGCTGTCCCACCTCCCAAGACAGTCAAAAACCCTCCAGTATTTCATGCTCCTCCCAAATGCTCGCTGTGCGACGAGTTGGGCCATGCGACCCACCAGTGCCCACAGTTACCAGCATTACAGAAGCACATGCAGATGCTCGACGATGACCCTAACATCCCAACTGTCGAACTAAACCCCACTCCCAAGCCTAAAGATAAGTCCCTACGTACCAACCACCCCTGTGCCATATGCGGTATTTATGGGCATTACTCACATCATTGTCCCGATCTCCCGGATTACAGAGCAGCTCTCTATGAGATGAACAATCTGGATCTTGAGACGGCACCACCTACCATTGAGGAGATCTACCCCCCGGTCTCTTCTCCTTTAGGAGAGGTTAATATCATTTATATGATCTCTTCAACCACGACCCCCTCGTCAACCGATTTGATGACGCAAACTTTCTGTACTGATGAGGAAGTTCTTGAGGCCCTTACTGCCCCGGATTACCCCTGGGATGACATGCACCACCGTTCCTATTTTATCCCAGAAGAATCCTCCTCTAGCACAGCTACCCAATTCACAGTTGAGTCCAAAGACTTCTTCCCCACCAAGGTTGACTGGTTCAAGGACCCTATTCCTGCTCCTGACGCCTTCGAGGAGGGTAACATGGCCAACATCTCACCTGTCATCCAAATTGATATCGCTGCCCCAGGATGTGCCCCTGAACTCATCACTTTAGGATCCTTCTGCAGTAAGCAATAGATTGACGACTACCAAACCCTTTTCAGAGAATTCCGTGATGTATTTGCCTGGTCCTATACCGAAATGCCTGGTCTTGGCCCCGCCATTATAGAGCACCACATTGACACATGGCCTGATGTACCCCCCGTTCGTCAGAAACAGCGCCCTATTCATCCTTCCAAGCTCCCAGCTGTTAAGGCCGAGATTGAAAAGTTGCGCAAGGCAGGGTTCATTTATCCTATTGCCTACACCACTTGGGTTTCAAACCCCGTTCCCGTTAACAAAAAACAAGGCACCATTCGAGTATGCACTGACTTCCGCGATTTAAACCGCGCTTGTCCCAAGGACAATTTCCCCACGCCCTTTATTGACCAACTCATCGATGCGTGTGCGGGGCATGAAGTCCTCTCCTTCATGGATGGTTTTTTCGGATACAACCAGATTCAGATCTGTAAGGAAGACCAGTACAAAACCGCCTTTACTACCCCATGGGGCACCTTTGCCTATCGCGTCATGCCTTTTGGCCTCAAAAATGCTGGTGCCACCTTCCAGCGGGCCATGACCTACTGCTTCCACGACTTGGTCCATATCCTACTAGTCTACCTTGATGACCTTACAGCTCGTTCCCGGAAACGATTCGACCACCTTAACGACCTTCGGTAAGTTTTTCTGCGTTGTCGCAAATACCAAATCCACTTGAACCCACACAAGTGTGTCTTTTGCGTTCCGGCAGGCCGATTGTTGGGTTTTATTGTTTCCCAGAAAGGAATTACTGTTGATCCCCTGAAAGTCCAAGCCATCTTGGACCTTCCCTCTCCTCACACGCTCCGGCAGCTCCAAAGTCTGCAGGGGCGATCCAATTTCCTCCGACGCTTCGTTCCGGATTACGCCACCACAGTTCACGGTTTCTTGCGCCTGCTCCGTACCCACATACCCTTCGTCTGGGATGAGCAAGCAGAAGCTGCATTCGGAGCCCTCAAGAAAGCTCTCACCCAAGCCCCGCTGATTTCCCCTCCGGATTTCTCCCAGGACTTCATCCTCTACGTCTCGGCATCCGAGCATGCCGTGTCCGGAGTCTTGGTTCAAGAAGACGCTTCTCACCAGGAGCACGTCATTTATTACGTCAGTCAGACCTTGTCTGGACCCCCTATGCGTTATCCTTATGAGGAGAGACTCGCCCTTGCTGTGGTCTTTTCTGTCCAAAAATTGTGACACTATATCTTAATGAGTCATACCATAGTCGTCGCTGACTCTAACCCCATGGTATACCTTTTAAACCGGCGACTTCTGCAAGGTTGTGTTGCTAAATGGGTCATTATCCTCCAGGAATATGACCTTACCTTCAAAACACCTAAGAGAACCAAAGCCCTCGCGCTTGCCCAGCTCATTACTGATCTCCCTTCCCTTCTCCCGGCCAAACCAATCTCCGATGAGTTACCCGACAATCACCTGTTCACTATCTCATCCGATGACCCATGGTACGGTGATATCTTGTTATACCTGCGTACGCAGAAGTTCAGACCCAAAGTTACCCGTAATGGACACCGTCGCATCCATCACCAGGCCTCTCGGTATCTCCTCTTAGGCAATGTCCTTTACCGGCGCGGGGTTGACACAATTCTTCGTCGTTGCCTTACTCACGCGGAAGCTGAACATGTCCTTAATGACTGTCATAGTGGTGCCTGCGGAGGCCATTTCTCAGGGATGGCCACTGCCCAAAAGGTCATCCGCGCTGGATACTTCTGGCCCACACTTTTCACTGACTGCATCACTGCGGTCAAACACTGCCATAACTGTCAACTTTTTGCCCCCAAGGCCCGGACACCTCCTGCTCCGTTACACCCAGTCGTCACCGTTGGTCCCTTTTGTAAGTGGGCCATAGACTTCATGGAATGTAGACCCCAGTCTGCCAACGGCCACAAATATATCATTGTCGCTGTTGATTACTTCACCAAATGGGCGGAAGCCATGTCGACCTTCAATTGTACCGCCGACACTGCTGCCCGTTTCTTTTTCAACCATGTCATTGCTCGATTCGAGGTTCCTAAGCAGTTAGTCTCTGACCACGGTTCCCACTTCGAAGATGTCGTCTGGCGTGAGTTATCCACCCTCCTCAAATATGAACACCAATTTTCCTCTGCTTACTATCCCCAAGGGAACGGCCAAGTAGAGGCCATCAACAAAATTCTAAAAACCATCCTCCAACGAACTGTTGACAAGCATAAGTCCAATTGGCATCACATGCTGTTCCCTGCCTTATGGGCTTACCGCACATCCACTAAAACCGCCACTGGTTTTACCCCATTCCATTTAGTTCACGGTGTAGAGTCTGTCCTCCCCATCGAATGTCAGATTCCTGCCTTACAGATCGCCGTCGAGCTTCTCCCTGACACCTCCCCCCTCGAGCAGCGTCTGCTGACACTCGAACAAGCTGATGAAGACCGTCGTGCCACTCTCCAGAACATTGAAGCTGCCAAAAACCGCTCCAAAGCCGGTTATGACAAACATGTTCACCCTCGAACTTTCCACGAAGGGGACCTGGTCCTCGCATCTGACCAAGCACATGACAAAACCGGTAAAGGGAAGTTTGAATCCATGTGGCAGGGCCCTTACATTGTGAAGACTTGTCTCGACAAGGGGGCATACACCTTAGCTGACTCCGAAGGTCACCCTTTGCGCAACCCCCGTAATGGGTTGTATCTTAAGCGTTTTTACCCATAAATGACACCGCGACCTCGTTGGTCCGCATTGTATAGTTTGCTATCTTTTTGTTTTTCACTTTTTTACAATCATCTTACATTCATCATTTCTGCATGATTACAGATGGACCATCATCCACCTTGTTACACTGGCTTCGCTGATGGCGCAAGCCGCTAGTCTCCCAACCTGGCTTCTGCAGCATGGGTCTTGTACTCCCCTTCCAACGAGATGATTCACCTTGACGGAATATGTATAGGCGCTGCTACCAATAACCAGGTGGAGTATGATGTTGTGACCGGTCTCCTGACTGCTGCCCTCCAAATGGGCATATGTCACCTTCATGTGTTCCTTGACTCCCAGCTACTTGTCTCCCAGCTCAACAACTGCTACCAGGTGCGTGATCCCTGCCTTTTTAGGAAATTCCTGCCGGCAAAACAACTCAGCCGACAGTTTGAATCCATCACATTCACACATGTCCCCAGAGCCCACAATAGTGTCGCAAATCAAATGGCCAACAACGTCCTAGACTGGCATATCAATCACACCATGTAACATCATGCATCATCATCCCATAACATCTCATAAAAATATATAAAAACCCAAAAAGATTGCATCGCATCAACATTTGCATCCATGTACATAAACCACATGCATATCCATAGGGGCATCCACGTGCCTAAACATACATACATCATGTTGCATCACATAAAATACACAAGGGGATCCACATGCCTAACATCCTACCCTACTTGCATCCACGTGCAATGTAAACATATCACAACTCATAAAGCGCATCCACGTGCGTACACATAAAACAACATCATACCAAAGGCGCATCCACGTGCGTACACATAAAACAACATCATACAGAAAGGTGCATCCACGTGCATATATATATATATACCAAAAAATATACATGTTCAGTGCAATACATGTCCTGAGTACCCCTGTACTCAGCTATACAAAAAATGGCTATACATCCTAAAGCCTCATCACAATACATGCCGTAGCTACAAAACTCGGGGGGAGTCCCCTGTACTCCCTAATGGGAGTCGTATCCTGCATCATTGCCTGCATCGGCTGCCTCTGAGTCCTCCCCTCGCTCCTCCTCCGGCAAGTCCTCCTCTCCTCCGGCCTCCTGTGCCCGTACCCGGTCCACTAGAACCGCCACCCGGATCGCGATGGATCTGAACTCTCGGGGTGCCATCATGCAATCTTGCACTACAGCAGGATCAATATCCCACCATCCCTCGTCGTTCACCCCTATCAACAACCGATCTAGTAGTGCCCGCACTGACTCCAGTGTCCCCTCCGCATCACGATGACGAACCTCACCTCGTCCAGGCAGAGCTGGGACGGCCACAATACCCCTCCGTGCCACATGTCCTGGAGGCGGTCTCGGGCCCACATCTGCAAAATCACCCATATGTCAGTCACAAATATATCAATCTCCTATCATATAAATACAACTTGACATACATAACATGCAACAAAAACACATACGTACCATCGGGACCCCATGCCTGTCCTGGTGCTCATGGCGCCTCCGGATCTCCCGTGAAGTCCATGTCCCGATACAGGAAGTCATCCAGTGTCAATGGTATCTGGAGCCACTGCAGGTACAACTCCTGCGTAAAGTACCTGCCCACATCGCCACCACCACGGCGGCGCATCATCTCACCCCACCGCACCATCCGCGGCTCCCTCATACCTCCTGCCCTGATCGGCACCCGTGGCCGCAGTGTGGGTACCCTCTCCATAAAGAAGGCACACAAGAAGGAACCAAAACAAAATCCCTTGCCCTCTTCCTTCGCTGCCATCAGCTGCCGCTGAACGCAGGTCAGGAACATCTGGCCCCACGCATAGTACACCCCATCCAGTACGCGCTCAATCATCTGCATCTGACCCCTAGACACCTTCTCAGGTGACTGGGACCCCAATACCCGGACCACACATGCTGCCATGGCCTGCACCGCCGACTCCTGTAGGTCCCTCACTAGGAGTGCATTCCTATGCACCCATGCCTCTGGAACACAGTACCTATCCAGCATGTCCTCCATGTCTACGTCCGCGGCGACCCGCGGCTGTGTGTCTGCCACTCTGCCCAGACAGGGAAACCCCGTCAGAAAGTATACGTCGGTCAGGGTGAGGTCCACCCTCTCACCCTGTACCCGGAAAGCCTGTATGTCCGGCTCCCAGAAGCTGATCAGCCGGTTTAGCAACAATGCTGCTGACCGTATCATGGGGATCTGTGCGAACTTCAGTAGTCCGCACATTCCCAACACAGATCGTACATGGCGCTCCCCTCGGATCACAGCCATGATCTCATCAGGGATCTCCCGCTCTCTCCAGAGCACCTGCGGCATCCTGTCAATCACACAACAGACTCATCAGACTCATGTCAACTAAATAAGTACCTTTTCCCTCTCCTGGAAGACCCTCTAAGCTCGGCCCAAAACCGCGGCTTTCGGGCTTCTGTTAACACCTAAAAAGTGCTCACTAGCTCATTCCCTTACTCACATGACCCATTTGTCCACTTTTCCACCATCTGAGCCTCTGAAACCAACAAAAGGTCACCAAAAGACCTTAGTACACCCCTTTTTCCATTAAAAAAGATTATTTTTCCAAGAAAATCATAAAAAACCCTCAAAAAGGGTCCAAATTCCCAAAAATATTAAAAATGGAATTAAAATATTATTTTTATTCAAAAAAGAAAAAAAGGAGGGAAAAGTACCTAAACCATGTTGGTCAATACCATTTGGTTTCCACAAAACCACAAATGGTATTTCCCACCACCAAAACCTATAAAAAGGTGGTAGGGGCTCCTCATTTCACATCCATCCATTATCTCATCCTTATGCTGCTGAAATCTCCCCTGAGCATTTTGGCCATTGCAAACCACATCGGAGAAGAGACCATTGGAGATTGGAAGTTGCTCATCCTTGGAGCCATTCAACCTCACCATTAGAGGTATTGATTCCGCAAGCACTTGCTTGCCCCATTCTTTCAATACAAATTTATTATTCTTACATTGTCTTGTTCTTGATTTTAAATTATTTTTCTTATTTGCTTAATATCTTTGCATAGATCCATGAATAGTCTTGTTTAATTAGTTTATTGTTATTTATTTCCATTGAAACTGCTGCTACTAGTTAGCAGGTGCCCATAGCACTAAGCTTGGTTGCAAAACCGGGCCAACAGTTTTTGGTGACTCCGCTTTGGTTTGAACTATAGATCTCTAGTTTTGCCTTTAATCTTAGTTTTTTATGAGTTTTTACCCTTTAGATCCATAGATCTGCCATCTTAGACAGCAGATCCATTGCTGCTCTGAGATTTGGCCCCATAAACAGCCCAAAATTTTCAATTTTTGAGTTCATTTCTCGGTTTCCGTGCACGGCTCCCGCCTCGCGGCTTTTTTCCAGACAGTCGCGCGGTCCATCGCGACTTTTCTGCACTTTTCCACGCGGTCCATCGCGGCTTTTTCCCAGACAGTCGCGCGGTCCATCGCGACTTTTCTGCGTTTTTCCGTGCTGCACACCGCGGCTTCGCGGCCAAATTCCGCGCTGCCCATCGCGACTGTGCGGCTAAAACCCGCGCGGTCCATCGCGACTGTGCACCCAAAACCCGCGCGGTCCATCGCGGCTGTGCGTCCAAAACCCGCGCGGCCCATCGCGGCTGTGCGTCCAAAACCCGCGCGGCTGAATTTTTCATTCGGCCATCCCGATTTTGAAAAAAAAATTTACTGTATTTTCTGCCCATAGCACATTTTTTACAGTATCAAATCCTGCATATTTTACAGCTTTGAAAAAAAAATTTACTATTTAAAAGTGCATATCTAGAAATCTTTTTAAAAATTTTCAAGAAAGTGAAAGAAAGACTCATTTTGCATTTTCATCTAAATTCAAATTTTTTCTTGTTTACTTCTTTAAAATCTTGCCCTTAGCAATTTTTCTTGAAACAAAGAAATCCATTTATTTCTTTTAAAAAAAAAAAAAAAGTCTATTATTTGCTTTCATAAATCCAAAAAATCCATTATTTTATTTTTTTTTTGAGTTATTTTTTGAAAAGCATTTAAATTCCTTTTAGTGAAAAGTCATAAATATTTGCTTTTTATTTTTCGAAAAATCCTTTATTTTTTGAAAATTTCCTGTAAAGCATTTAATTCTTTTCAAGTTCAGTTTACAACACCTCACGTGCACTCACACGATCACTTAATTGAACTAAGCCTTAAAACGTACCTTAATTTGAACACACTTTTAACCCCACTTGGGGAACACTAAAAGAATTCTTGTAGCTAGGTAGTATTGGGGGGATAGGTGTTCCAATAACACCCCTCAGTTCATACATCTGAGACATAGAAGTTGTCCAATTAGGGAGCTAAAATCTCTTAGTACTTTTTGGCGCGGTCACAACCGGTTTGTGGGAAGGCCTCTCCCTTAGGAGGGTTGAAGTCGCGAGGATGGTTCCGGAAGCCTGAGTGGAATACCGAAATCCATTCAGTAACCGAAGGGCTACCATTCGCAGTTCTCGGGATATCCCTGTATTGGGATATTGCGATCAAAGGACCAAACGGCAGATTTACCTTTTCTCGACGCGTCATGAACGGAGTATCCTAGTAGCCTGTCTTTAGGATTGATTACCCGGTGTCCCTCCCGATAGGGGGATATCTAGCCGTTGTCTCAACATTCATATTGTCTGACTTGGATTTCATCACCTTGCAGAGGATATCGTCTGTTTGAGTCACAATACTTTTAGATTAGGTGTTTGCATGATTTCAACCTACCTGTGGTCTAGTTACACCTATTTTTTCTAGGAGCCGCTTGCATGTTGGTATTCTGACCAGTTGTTGCATTCCTCCACTTATTGTAGCACAGCTGCTAGAATAAGTGCCTTTTTTTAGGATTGATTTTTTGGCCTGAGAGCCTTCTTTTTTCACTCCCCTTCTTGCACCCTTGGTTGCATTAGGGTTTTGAGTCTTTTATATATATATCACCACCTGATATTTAAAACAAATTTTTTACCCAAACACATATTCTCACCATTGAGAATTTTAGACGCTCTCGTCGTCTGCAGGGCGAACTCCCAGAGTTTAGTCCACTTGGCTCTCCACGTCACGGACGCAGAGCCCTATCCCTTGATTCGACACATCGTCAATCAATTACACAGTCATCCGATTCTGACATACCCCACTTCACTTTTGATTTGGAGGTAGAATCCGAAAATCCCACAGAGTTATCACCAACCACCATTATGTCTGGAACACGATTTGATCCGCTATTTACAACTACCATAGGTCAGACATCCGCAGACCCTTCTGCTGTCGTACCATCCACGGCAACAACCACCCCCCTGGGTATGCCTAATATGGGTAACACTCCACATTTAGGAATGCCTAACACAGGGCCACCACCTGTCATGGGTATACCCAACATGGGGGTCATACCCCCTTTGGTTTCCACAAACCCCATCCCAGGAATCCCTAGTGCGATTCCCAACCCAAGTGCAACCCACGTTGCACTTGGAAGTGCTATCCCAGGAATCCCTAGTGCGATTCCTAACCCTAGTGTCACCCAAGTTGTACTTGGAGGCGTTGGCCCACACCAGACTACACCTATTGGAGGGCACATACCCTCCATACCTAGCATACCTTTAGGCGCTCCTGGACCCCTACACCATAACACAATGGCTAGGCATGTCCCAGTTCCAGTCACCACATCTGCTAGTCTACCATACATGGCAAGTCTGAACTTGCCAGATTTAGCTAGGCTCACAAACGACCCCATCAGACATGATCCAGCGTGGCCTCAAATGCCCACCAAACTCCCCTCTGACATCCCTAAGTTTGAGGGTAAGGCAGGAGAAGACCCCCAGAACCACATCATGTCCTTCCATTTATGGTGTTCCTCCAACTCCATAGTGGATGACTCAATCCGCCTCCGGCTTTTACAACGCACCTTCACTGGCTCCACAGCCAAATGGTATATCGAGCAGCCCCATGGGACGCATGCCACATTTACCTCCCTTGCCTCGACTTTCCTACAATTCTTTCAGTTACCTGTCCGCTATGATGCGGGCATCGAGATCCTACTGTCTTGCAGACAAAACACGGCCACGCATATCACTGACCATATTCATGATTGGCGTCGGCGCCGAAGCCTATGCAAAATCAAATTAGATGACCGAATCTTCCTAGATTGGTTTCTAAAATCCCTCCTTCCTCTCATTGCGAAGGATGTAGCATCTGAAAGACCCCAGTCTGAAGAAGAGGCCATCCTCAAAGCCCAACAGTTTGATCTCATCTACGCCCAGTCGGGTTACCTATACACGATCATACCGAACGCCTTACGAGGCGAATCTGCACGCGGTGACACACCGGGGGCATCACATGCCGCTGATGGCATTATTGGCCAAATTACACCGCAAGCAAAACCTTTCAGTATGGTGAGCACTATGCCTGCCCCAGACCTTTCTAGGGCTACATCAAGTTCCGGAGCGACAACTTCTTATGCTCCAACAAACCAGACCCATCACGTTCATGGACCCTCTTGTCCACAACATTGTTATGGCCAAGCGCCATCAGCATATGTACCTCCTACATACTATGCTCAACCTACGGTACAGACCCCCATGCAGTTCCCACAACAGCCCATGCATTACCCACAACCGGTTGCACCAGCTAACCTCACATCTCCACCAGCTCAGGGGCACCAAAAACCCCAACAGGCAAATGGACCACCTCTAGCTCCACCTGCATACTATCCACCGCAACCTGCTCCCGCACCTGCGGCTCCTCAGAATCCCCCCAATGCTCAAGGGCATGTGTATGCACAACAACATCAGCCCCAATACCAAAATAACCAACGCAACCAGGGTGGGCAACCAAACCGCGGAAGAGGACGCAACCGTGGAAACAATCAAAACCGTAACCAAGCTCCACAACCTACCCATCCTCCGCAAAACAATAACGTGGCACCTGCTCATCAGAATCCTGATCGACCACCTAAGCAAGCCAAAAATGCTAATTTACGAATAAACCATCCTTGTTCCATTTGCGGCGTCTATGGTCACTATACCCACGCTTGCCCACATCTGGAGCGAGCTCGACAACTATGGACAAATGACGCCCATCGTCAAGGGCAGGCGGCTCCTCAGCCGCCACCCCACCCCCGACCACCTCCACAACAACCTTTGGTATTACAAAACCCTTTTCCAACACAAGGAGTGGTGAACACTCAGCCGTTAGCCCCCCCATAGGGCAACGTGCAGCCACAACAAATTACTTACGCAGCTCCTGACCAACCCATGTTTGATTCAGGCACCCACCACTTATTGATGATGTCCACTGCCGACGTCAATATCGAAACCCGTCGGAATCAATACGGACCGACTTCTGAAGCCCCCCCGGTCGAAAAGGATACTAATGCTCATCCCACTGATCAGACATTACGTATACCTCAGTTTCCACTCGATGGCGCTTCTAAAGCACCTCACTTCCCCCTTCGCCGAATCAACAACAACCCCAATGCACGGGCTGCGTCCAATTACAACATTGTAGATGACTTAGCTCAATCTCCCGCAGCCATGTCTGCGTTAGAAGTCTTAAAAAACTGTCCTACTCAGCGCAAGACTTTACTTTCCGCCATTGGGGCGATTGACCCAAATGATTCGAAATTGATGACCTTTGATTTAGACCAGTCTGAACCACGGGTGCCTTCCACCATAGCAGTCCAAGTTTCCGTTTCTATTCGGAATCTTGTCATCCATCGATGTATCATCGACGAGGGTGCCTCCACATGCGTCATGTCCACATTTGTTTGGCAGAAGTTGGGATCCCCTACTCTCCAACAATCCACCACTGCATTGCGGACCTACGACGGTCGGTCAGCTCAACCTCAAGGTTTACTACCCAAGGTCCCCGTCCAATTAGGTGGGAAAACTGTATTCATTGACATAGAGGTCATTAATGCCCAGCTCGATTATAACCTTTTACTCGGTCGCAGTTACATGTACGCCATGAATCCGTTTTCCGCACCATGATGTTCCCCCACGAGGGACGCGTGGTCAAAATTGACCAACTCACCTACTATGATCCCAATGCCCCTGCAGCACCCGAAAATGTTCTTCCCATGATTGAACAACCAACTTCTAGTGCAACTACCTCCTTTGTCTCTTCTTTGGGACCCGGACTTTATTCAGATACACCAATGACCTCTACATTTCAGGCCATTCCACCACCGTCACCGGAGACCCAAGTCGCAAACCTCTGTACTCTTTCACAGAATACACAAACATCCGGTAGTCAACCACCATTGATCCCCAGTCACATTGGTGTTACACCCATCCACACCATCCCATTCCTATTTCCTCCTTCAGGTGTAGTAAGCGCCCCGGTTATGGCTACCCTTAGTCTACCCGGGTTAACATTGGGATTACCCGTGTGGTATATTCCGCCTCCCGTTCGACCGCCGACACCAAACGTCATCCTCCAACCAGTACAACCTATTGTTACCACAAATCAACCTCCTCCGGGTGTCGCAATCCCTTCGTCGTCAATGAAACCTCCTCCTAACCTCAATATCCCTTCGTCGTCAACAAATCCTCCCCCTCCTATCAAGCCCACTGGGGGCAGAGGCCCACAACCATACACTGCGGTACCCCCACCCAAGGCAGTTAAACCTCCCCCCGTATTCCGTGCTCCTCCAAAATGCTCGCTGTGTGATGAGTTAGGCCATCCAACCCATCAGTGTCCACAGTTACCTGCATTGCAGAAACACATGCAAATGTTGGACGATGACCCCAACATCCCGATGGTCAAACTAGATCCAAACCCTATGCCTCGTGATAAATCACTGCGTACCAACCACCCATGTGCGATATGCGGTATTTACGGCCACTACTCCCACAACTGTCCTGACATCCCAGACTACAGAGCAGCTCTCTACGAGATGAACAATTCGGACCTAGAGACGGCACCCCCTACTATCGAGGAGATCTACCCTCCCACATCATCCTCATCCGGAGAGATTAACACCATCTACATGATCTCTTCGACTACCACTACCTCATCACTCGATTTGACCACTCAAAGCTCCCGCAATGATGAAGAGGTTCTCGAGACTCCTACTACCTTTGATTATCCCGGGGAAGACATGCACCATCATCCATACTTCCTCCCGGAAGAGACTTCATCCACCACCGCTACCCAATCCGCGACTGATTCCAAGGATTTCCTTCCTACTAAAATCGACTGGTTAACGGATCCCATGGCCGATATTTCTCCCGTCATCCACATTGACATCTCTGACCCACTTGGTGCCCTTCATCCCATCACATTAGGAACCTCCCATAGTGAGCATGAGATCGGAGAATACCAACAACTGTTCCAAGAATTCACTGATGTCTTTACTTGGTCAGATACCGAAATGCCTGGCCTTGACCCCGCCATTTATACGATCTCCACTGGATACCCCTCTGTCCGGTCAGCCCCTTCCATTGATCCCTTTGACACACAGGTTCAACCCTTTCAAATCGACCAGGAAACCACATGTCCACAACATGGGGGCAGGCCCAAAACCTTTCCTACTCATCATCATTGTGATCCTCGTCGGAGATACTGGGGGCATCCACCCCACAAAGGGAATCCCCCATCATCATATCATCACTTCAGTACGCCACCACGACCCACATCCTCATGGTATAACACCCTGCCAGCAGTTGCTCAATGCCCTATTGATCTATCTCTGAGACAACATCTGCACCACAATGACACCTCTGAGTTAGGGGGCATAATAGATTACCTTGACCCCGGGATAGGGGGCATGATCAATCATTTTGAACCTTCCCCATCATCTCTATCTCAACACCTCAATGAGCCCATCGTTCAAACCAACACATATGTGATCCACAATCACAAACCCCATGCACATAGCATGGGGGCAGGTCATTAACCCTACTCACATTTTCATATTCGTGATCTCAACCATTTTTGAGGTCACGTGTCACTTGTATATTTCAGTTGATTTGATACACCTAATATTTTGCCCCCACGGGTCATCATTTCTCCCCACCACTGCATCCTTCGCTTGGTGGGATCACCTTTATTTGTAGCCATTTTTTAACCTAGTTCTTTCCCTTAACCATTCCGGAGTCCTTATGACCTCCGTTTTTTGCACCATTTGCACTGACGGATTCATATTTCCGTGCCCGTGATGATGCTTGAGATCATTTCTCGCTCTCACCAGGACCAATATCAACATTGTGTCCCGACACCTTGTCGCCCCAGTTTGCGTGCCACATCGGCCGTTCTCCGTTTCCGACAATCCTTATGTCACCGAATCCAGTTTTCCGCACTGATGACGATGCTTGAGACCTTTTCTCGCCCTCATCAATCCATTTTTGTTCGGTATAATTTTATCCCTTTTTCGGGCCGAGCAACCCCTTTTACGAAAAAGGCACTTAGGGAGTTTCTGTTAAGCTCTTTTCTGACTCCTAAAACAATGAAAAGATCGTCGAGCAATCTTGCTTCCTTTCATGATCGCTAAACGTATCTGAAAGGGCGTCTACCTGGTATAATTTTACCCCTTTTCCGGACCTCGTAGACTAATTACGAAAAAGGTATACTCTAGTCACATCGGCTAGAAGAGTTCTCCATCCGCATCATTTTATGCTTTTTCGGGCCTTGGAGACTAAACTACGAAAAAGAACACCAATAGAGTCCACTTACCGCTTTCAGACTCTCTAAACATGAAAGCAACCATGAGCATGCGCCGTCCTGGGCTCACAAAATCCACAGGACCGTACCATTTCAGAGCACATTTTTATCCCTTCTTGGAGCTCATTAAAACTACGAAGAAGGAATCAATGGTGCCTCTTGGCGCTACAACACATCATGTATACTCACATAGCAGCTTCCCCATTTTGGTCGCCTTTGTTCAGAGTATTCTGCAGTATGTCACCCTGAAACTCCCTCGACAGCTACCATCAGCTTCACCCCCCCAGAGTCAGTACATACCCTTCAAGTCCCTAAAAGATGATCCCCACACCTACAAGTCAGTTCCCTACGCTGCCAGGTCAACCATGTCATCATGCTCTGAACAAAGGAAGTTTGAGTCTACCCATTTTTGACCCATTTATTTCCCGTTCCCACAAGTATGTCAGTCCTACCATCAGTACTACAACACTTCAGTATTACACCTCGTGCTCCTATCAAGGAAACATCATTGCCTTGTTAATTGCTGTTCTCCCTCTGTCGACGACAACCACATTTATTCCAGAGGATAGACCTAGAGGTCCCTGTGTCTTGGACTCATCACCATTTATGATGAGTGCCTACGAATCATTTTGAGAGGAATCTTCAGTGCCTCTCCAAATGGTTGTTTCTCACATGCTCGACTTCAACACCTTCATCGCATCGTTGAGACTCGCACAGGGTATTCGTCCGTTTCACTTATTAATCGAAGACCCTGGATACCTCCTGACTCCTCCACATATGAGAGTCTTCCTATGGATAACACCAGTTATACTTTTTCTATAGATATCCGGGTTGCGCATGGCGACAGTATTCAGATGTACCCCAGTTTCATACTCCCTTGAGTATACAGTTATATTATTTCTCAGAGATGACTCATAGTCGTTGAGTCCCCACAGATATTGGACACCTTTAGTTTCAGCAGTTCAACAGTTATTCCAGTGTATCAGTTATTGAGATCAGCCATGATCATGAGTATATCCCACAATAATGTCCCCTCTGGACCATTATGATGTACCAGTATATCTCTTTACGTATTAGATCCCCCTTCTTGGGACTAATTGTTTTGTATATGTCTTGATACGAGCATGGGAATGCCCGCCTCGTCCTTCATCAGAGATTATACCTCATTCATATTGAGGCCATGTAATATTTTTTGTTTTTGCAGCTTCCAAGGGCCGTGGCTCCAGTCTCCAACCGGTCTCTTCCCTCCCCTAAACCCCAGAAAAAGGACAAAAGAACTATGATGTCTATCGGCCATACGATGAGCTCCTGCCCTCACACATCAGGGGGCAATCTGTTAACACCTAAAAAGTGCTCACTAGCTCATTCCCTTACTCACATGACCCATTTGTCCACTTTTCCACCATCTGAGCCTCTGAAACCAACAAAAGGTCACCAAAAGACCTTAGTACACCCCTTTTTCCATTAAAAAAGATTATTTTTCCAAGAAAATCATAAAAAACCCTCAAAAAGGGTCCAAATTCCCAAAAATATTAAAAAGGGAATTAAAATATTATTTTTATTCAAAAAAGGAAAAAAGGAGGGAAAAGTACCTAAACCATGTTGGTCAATACCATTTGGTTTCCACAAAACCACAAATGGTATTTCCCACCACCAAAACCTATAAAAAGGTGGTAGGGGCTCCTCATTTCACATCCATCCATTATCTCATCCTTATGCTGCTGAAATCTCCCCTGAGCATTTTGGCCATTGCAAACCACATTGGAGAAGAGACCATTGGAGATTGGAAGTTGCTCATCCTTGGAGCCATTCAACCTCACCATTAGAGGTATTGATTCCGCAAGCACTTGCTTGCCCCATTCTTTCAATACAAATTTATTATTCTTACATTGTCTTGTTCTTGATTTTAAATTATTTTTCTTATTTGCTTAATATCTTTGCATAGATCCATGAATAGTCTTGTTTAATTAGTTTATTGTTATTTATTTCCATTGAAACTGCTGCTACTAGTTAGCAGGTGCCCATAGCACTAAGCCTGGTTGCAAAACCGGGCCAACAGCTTCTTGCTGCGGTTTCCGACCGCGGCTATCAGGCATATAGTCGCGGTTCTTAACCGCGACTGTCAGCCCTAACCTCGCGGTCCGGAACCGCGTGTTCCTCCTTGGAACGCGCGGTCTTCGACCGCGTATTCCGATGAGAAACACGCGGTCCTCAACCGCGTGGTCCACCCAGAAACACGCGGTCCTCAACCGCATGGTTCACCCTGAAACGCGCGGTCGCCAACCGCGGTTTCGACCCCCTAACCCGCGGTCCACCCACGTGGACCGTACAAATAAAAACTGGGACCCACTACCCAACCCCCGACCCTAAAAAACATGCAGGTATGAGTTTGACGGAATACCTGTATCTCCCGGATCTGAAATTGGCCGGTCGGATCGTCCAGAAATGCCACCTAAGCTCTGGTCCACTCTGATCACAAGTCAAAGTCAAAACGTACAAATGACACATGTCATGTTGGACCCACCACTATTTATAGCCAGTTGACTTTTTCCTGTTTTGGCCATTTTGACCCCATACGGAGTCCTTTTTACGAACCGTTTCCACCACTGGAATTAGCACGACGAGACCGTCATGATGGTCACCTCCTTGCATCATTTTTACCCCGTCATTTTTTGCCCATTTTTTCAGACGCCACTAGTCACCTCGGTTTGCGTGCCACATCGGCCGTTCTCCGTTTTTCATGTATTTTATATCATCGGATTCATTTTTCCGAGCTGGTGATGATGCTTGAGATCATTTCTCGCTCTCAACCCCCGATTTTTTGGGTATTTTTTCAGACGCCACTAGTCACCTCGGTTTGCGTGCCACATCGGCCGCTCTCCATTTTTCGCATGTTTTATATCATCGGATTCATTTTTTCGAGCTAGTGATGATGCTTGAGATCATTTCTCGCTCTCACCCCCCGATTTTTCGGGTATTTTTCCAAAACACCCTCGTCACCTCGGTGTGCGTGCCACATCGGCCGTGACCCGTTTTTGACACCCTTTATATCGCCGGATTCATTTTCCCGAGTTCGTGATGATGCTTGAGATCATTTCTCGCTCTCACTTGGTACAATTTCAACATTGTGTGCCGACACCTTGCTGCCTCGGTTTGCGCACCACATCGGCCGCCATCGGATTGTTCCACTTTTGTACATGAGCCATTCACTCCTGTCATACTGCAAATGTTTCGTTATTTTGCCACCATTTCATTCACCCCGCAAGGAGGCCCATCAGTGTTCCCCACCTACCCTCGTTCTTGGTCACCATAAATCTGCCTTGATCGAACACTTCCTCCTTGCCTGGCCATTCCTTTTGTTCGGTATAATTTTATCCCTTTTTCGGGCCGGACAAGTCCTTTACGAAAAAGGCACTTAGGGAGTTTCCGTTAAGCTCTTTTCTGACTCCTAAAAGAATGAAAAGATCGCCAAGCAATCTTGCTTCCTTTCATGCTTGTTAAAGTACCTGAAAGGGCGTCTATCTGGTATAAGTTTAACCCTTTTCCGGACCTGGTAGACTAATTATGAAAAAGGAATACTCTAGTCACACCGGCTAGAAGAGTTCTTCATTGCATCCTTTTATGCTTCTTTGGGCCTTGGAGACTAAATCTACGAAAAAGCAACCCCCTGGAGTCTTCTTATCGCTTTCAGACTCTCTAAAATTGAAAGCAACCACGAGCATGAACTGTCCTGGGCTCGTAAAATCCACACGACAGTACCATTCCATTACTTCAGAGTCCTCTTATTTGCTTTCAGACTCCTTAAAATTGAAAGCAACCACGAGCATGAACTGTCCTGGGCTTGTAAAATCCACACGACAGTACCATTTTTACACACACTTCTTCTAGTTCCTTAACCCATGAAGAAGTTTTCCCCCGTGCCTCCTGGCACTTGCCTCGATCATCTCGGCAGCACCCCCAATTAGGTCGCCTTTGTTCAGAGTATTATGCAGTCTCCTACCATTGTACCACAGCTTGAGTCTCCCTCGGCCCAGTAACCTTCCCAGATCCAATACAGCTATGATCCCTTTCCCCTCAGTCAGTTTCATATGCTGCCAGATCATTCCCATTATCATACTCTGAACAAAGGAAGTTTGAGTTCCCCCACTCTACTTGCCCAGTTGTCCCCCCACAGTTTATCAGTCCTGCCATCAGTACTATCACATTTCGGTCCCGTACCTCGCGCTCCTGTCAAGGAAACATCATTGCCTTGATAGTTGCAGGTCTCCCTCTGTCGACGACAGCTCCTCTATTCTAGAGGATAGGCCCAGAGGTCCCTACGCCTTGGACTTATCACCATCTGTGGTAAGTGCCTACGGACCCTTCTGAGAGGAGTCATCATTGCCTCTCCGAGTGGTTGTTTCTCACATGCTCGACTTCAGCACCTTGATCGCATCGTCGAGAATCGCGTAGGGTTACATCCTTTACATTATGTGTTGAAGACCCCGGATTTCCCCCGACTCTAGCACATTGGTGAGTCACTTCGGAACGACCAGTTATATGTTCCCGTGGATGTCCGGGCTGCGTTGGCGTTTGTATTCGGAAGCCATCCAGCTATATGCTTCCTTGAGTACCCAATTCAGTCCCAGTTCCGTGTACCATCGAGGTTAGTTGCTCCCAGTCATTATGATCCAACAGCTCATCATTTCCTCTGGTACCCCAGTCAGCTGCACTGTTGATGTTCCAGTGCACCAGTTCTTCAGTTACCACATGATTAGCTCAGCAGTATGTCCCAGATTTTGTGTCCCCTCTGGACTCTTATGATGTACACAGTGGCTATGTATCTTACAGGTCCCCCTTTTCGGGCCTCACAGTTCTGTTTATGTATCTTGATACGAGCATGGGTATGCCCGCCTCGTCCATATATTGAGATTATTCCTCATTCCGTTTTTGAGGTCATGTATATGTCAGGTCCCCATTTTTTGGACCCCATTGTTATTGTTATGTTATATCCTGATACGAGCATGGGTATGCCCGCCTCGTCCATATGATCAGATGATTCCTCATCCATTATTGAGGTTATGTACTTTTAGTTCTTGCAATTGTTCAGGATCGTTGTTTCGGGACTCAGCTTGTTTCTTCTCTTCTCTCCACACCCAGGAAAACCATTCATGACTTATGCTGTCCATCGGCCATACGATGAGCTCCTGCCCTCGCACATCAGGGGGCAATCTGTTAACACCCAAAAAGTGTTCACTACCTCATCTACCACATTATATGGCTCATTTGTCCATTTTCCTACCATGTTTCCCTTAAAAACCCAAAAAAATCCCATTAAAAAGCCTCCAAAAGGCCACAAAACCCTTAAAATAGCCTCAAAAAGGTTAAAAAACCCATTTTTCCTCCAAAAATATCCAAAATTCCTCTAAAAATAGCAAAAACCCCCTAAAAAGGGAAGAAAAATATAAAATAATGAGGAAAAGGAGGAAAAAACCCTATACAGCTGCCATAAACCATGTGTTTCCTAAAACCATGGGTCAGCACTCCACCACCAAAAAACTATAAATAGGTGATGGAGATCCCTTATTCCATATCCACAATCATAAGCACCCTTACTCTGCCAAAATCTCTCTTGAAACCCTAGTTCACCACTGAACTACTTTCACCTTGAGAGCCACTTTTGGCCCATTCCCACCATTGGAGAAAGAGAAGGAGCACACTGAAGCTTGGAGCAACCCTCTTGGACATTGCAAAGAGCTTCATCAACCTTCACATTGAAGGTAATATCAATACAAAAAGCCATTCTTTATATCTTTTGTTTATGTTTCATGCACAATGTTTAAAGTAGTTTCTATTTCTGTTTTAGTTTAATTATTTACATTTACTGAACTGCTACTAAGGAGTCCATTCTCCTTAGTAGGTGCTCATTTGCACAAGCTAGGGGTAAAACCCTAGCTACAATCAGGAAGAGCATAGCTTCATGAGGTGTTGACATTCAAATATTCATGAGGTGTTGACATCAATGCCAAAGGAGGAGATTGTTCAACTTTGGTTTTCATTGATGTCAATAGATGTCAAAGTGGACTCAGTATCCTTGTGCCAGTTTGAATAAATATATGAAATCCAGTTTGAAAAAGTACATCCAAATTGTAGAAGTACATCTAGCTTGAATAATTATATCCAGTTTGAAGAAGTACATAAGGTACATGCACAAGTTCCCAATCCATCTAGTTGTGATACTTCAAAGTTAATTTCAAAGATATGGTTGGACAAGTCTTGGTAGTGCACAAGAGGCTCGGGAGAAAGAAACGGTTGGACATGTACACAAGTCTTGGAAGTGTGCAAGACCCACCAAGCGGAATAAGTATACAAGTCTCGGAAGTGCGCAAGAGTCTTGGAAGCAATAAGTGGTTGGACAAGTCAAGAGCACAAGACCCACCAAGCATTGATACTTCAAGGGCGCAAGACCCCACGGGCAGTGGTTCCCAAGTGTCCAAGTCCCACTATGCAAAGGACCAAGTGTGTGCAAGACCCAAAAGGTATGATACCTCAATTTGCATAGATCATGTTGGTTGTATAACTGTTCTGGAGGTTTTCTATAAAGACCCAGGTTCTATGTAGTTCAAGGAACCAACAAAACCCCTTTTCATCGGCCCTTTCAGAAACAATATGCAAGCAAACTGAGGTCTCACCCGAGGCGAAGTAATGGGGGGGAAGCGGAATCAGGTTTCCAGAACTAGGTGATGAGCGCTTAAACAGATCTGGCGAGAAGCGCACTAAAGGACTTGCGATGTGGACTTCGAACTGTGCGAAGTTCAACTTCTTCATAGCTAACACTTAGACTATCGCGCATCCAAGGACTGCGCGATGCGAGATGACTCTTCAACGATAAGATAGCTCCATGGAGGACTGTGCTTCCTCTCAACACTTATGCAGCTTCACTAGATCTCACTTAGTGTTAAAAGATGCATTCAACAGCATAATAGCCTTCAACCCTTGCGAACTTATACACTATAACACACAACCACATAACTACGCACTTTCGATGCCGCGCTCAGGGAATCGCACTATACCGACTTCGCGTACTAAGTGTTTACCCGATTGTCTTATGCGTTCAACATACTTATAAATACATATGCAATTAACATTCATTCGCATATGTGGATACTTAACATATTATTCCCATCATTATCCTTATGGTGAATACATATAAAAGCAAGAACACATGATCTTAACCATTCAACATAAACAAATACACAGATTCAAGCACATAAGCAATCACATAACACAGAATTTAACGTGGTTCACCCCCAAGATGGAAGCTACGTCCACAGGAACTGTTGTTATATTATCTTTGGGAATGGTACAACAGTTCCAGTCTGCGCACTCAGCTGCAGACTCTCTTCTCTCTTAGTAGGTCTCTGCGCAAGCAGCTGTAGAGCATTTTACAATCTTCTTTCTCTCAATAGAGATCAATATTCATCTTAATCAACAACAAAGATTAACCCTTTCCTTTACAAAATGTTCCCTTTTATTGATCGTGCCCATAGGTCACGGCTTTACAATCAGTGGGCCAAAAACCCTAAGGTTTCCCAAAACTATCGCAGTTACCCACTGACTCAGCCTGTCGTAGTTGACAACGGATCCACATGCTTCTGGTTGTTCTGTTGGACAACTCGCATCCCAAACGCCCTTCTGAAATCCGCATCCTTCCTGAAATGGTTACAATGCATCATGGCATGTCACTTTCTATCGCTCTGGCCTGCCCATTGTTGTCGACCTAGTGGCTTAGGTTCTAACTATTTTCCGCCACTCTCATTGACAAGTCACTTTCACCTAACTTCACGGTGATCCATACCCAAAACAGGTTTCTTTCCTCCGATGTTCAATCTTTGCCCAAAATAGGTGCTCTGCTGGCACTGTGCGACTCTACCACTTCCCGAAGCTGGCACTTAGCCATGCAGTTCCTTCCTTCCAATACTACGCTGCGTTGTGTCTTCGTAGCTCCTCAAAACTGTCTTCATATGAGCTACGTTGCAGCTTCAAAACTGTTCTTCTTAAAAATCCCTTACTTGGGCTAGGCCCAATAGGCCGCTAACACTTACATATGGCTCATCCCCGAGCCACTTTCAAATTCTGGTTCCAAGAGCTGCTCTTCCACTTGCGGGGATAACTTAGCAGCGAACTCTTGATACGTTGCATTTAGCTTTGCAACCGTTTTCTTTGTATCCTGCTCAATTTGCCTAACGGTCTCATATACATCAAGTGTTATGTCATCCTGAGTTTTCTCTTGTACTGAGTCATGCGCGCCACGAAGCTCCCTCAGCTTTTCCTCAATCTCTTACGAGATTGCATGGGCCTCTTCCTGTAGGGGTTGCGATTTATCTTCGGCTTTAGCCTCCTTGTCTCTTAACACTTGAATTTCCCTTTTCAGTTCTTTGACTTCCGGATATCTCCGGAGTCTATCTTTCGATGGCAGGGCCTTCACCTCTGCGTCCAGGGCATCTAAGGCTGCATGCTTTTCCTTCAAAGTGATTTGGACCTCCAACAGCTCAGGGTCCTCTTGCATTGTAGTAAATACTCTTGTATCTTCTTCCAGCAAGCTTTGTCACTTACCCACTTCATTGGATATGCTATATGCGGAAGATTTCACTTCTGTTTCTCTAAGCTATTGTTGATGTGGTGGTGTCTTTGAAGGATTTTGTGCTTCTAGAGTGGCAATATTTGCTTTATAATCCACCTCCACGTCTGTCATTCCTACCTTAAGATTGTTGACTACTAAGCCAATCTTAAGGATAGTGTCTACGAGCTTTGGTTGCTCAACACACTCTGGGTTCGCTGCGCAAACTGAAGCGACAGTTTGCTCTATCCTTCTTGGTTGCTCTTGTGCGCTGTCAATCTCCTTGGCCTTCTACACACTCTATTCTTCCAACTGCTTGTAATTTTCTTGTAACTAATGATGGCAGATTAGAATGACCCTATCTCAGTCATGAATTTCTTTCACAACCTGCAGGTGCAGATTATGTAGTCCTTCAAGTGGCAACATCGCAATGTCAACGTCCACATACTCTATTCTCTACGCACCCAGTGCTAATTCATCGCAAGGTAAGATGACACTTAGTGGGTCCAGTCTGACGATGCGTGATCTCGGCTCCATGGTCAGAACTAAAGGAGTTTGCTTCGGCTGTGATGTTCCGGCTGATTTGTCTTCTGTCTCAACTCCGGGAGCTAAGTCACATTGGACTTGCTCAAACTTTGTCACTATGCCTTGCAACGTGGTGATATTATGTTCCAAACTTGCTTTAATCTGCTCATCCTTATTGTCTTTGAGGTTCAGGATGTCTTCTAAATGCCTAGTGACCATCGATGCAATCATCTCATAATCGTCATCATGCAGCGTCTTGTCCAATTGGCCCTTTGAAGCTTTCTACTTCTTTTACTGGACTTTCTCTGGGGCTGACCTTCTGGGTTCCTTCCTTTTTCTTGATCGTGACTCTTCGACAATAGTTGTTGGAATTGGATTAATTTATTCGGAGTCACTTTCGATGATCATAGGTCCTTCGACCTTCCATTCATCTATCCATTCCTTCATGATGAGGTCGATGTCTGCCTCATCCATGTGATAGTTCTCTTGGAACCATTCTAGGTTCTTTTTATCTGCCTTCGCTGAAATGTAGATGGAATGCATGTCAGCACAAAAATTTAAGGTGTGAATATGTTTAGATGTTACCTCTTTGCTTATTCACGGTGAGCGAATAATGACATCACTTAGCTGCTCAAAATTTGTGTGGAAAAATTCATTCGACGCTCGCTGTCTTTCTGGCATTAAATTTTCCTAGAGATTCGCATATATGGGTCCTCTACAATCATTGCTGGCAGTGGTGAAGCCAACATAGTGTTTTGGGTCCTTCCATCCTACAAATGCAATCAATACCATCAACTAGCTATAGTGAAATTTGTTGTTGTGTATCTGCATGTCACCCACGTCTTCTAGAAATTCATTCAACAAATATTGGCACCAGTTAAATATTCCCCCCGTCGCGGCCTTTTCCCCAAGGAGCACTCTATCGGCTGGGACTTCTGTTGGCCTTGCTTTCCTAAAAAAATTTCCTACTAGCAGTTGTGTTACGAACTGCGTAGCATCATCGGCTATATCGTCCTTGACTAATCCTCTTTTTCCTTTCGGGACAGTGTGAGTTTCTATCATCTGCGTGGCAGCTTGGAGCTCTTCATCTTTGGTTTTGTCTTCTCCACAGTGGGTGCCTTACCCTTGCTTTGCATAACTGTGGAATGTGGCGGCGATCGGCGTGAACCATGTCCCTGCTTTGTAACAACCTTCTTAGTGGGGGTTCTCATCAACCCTTCAAGCCCTATTTTCTTAAACAGCTTCACAGTCTGCTCGACTATGGATTCTTGCTCGAGTGTAGAATATTCAGACATTCACTGCACGTTCTATACAGACTCACGGTATAACTTGTTCGGGTACACAGGGTACTACCAAAGGACCGAACACCAAGAGCAACCACTTCACACAAACAGATCACAGATCAACACACCGATGTTTTGACGTGGTTTAAACCCTCTTGAGGGAAACACTCCACGGCCCCGGCCAAATAGCTTCTACGGGACAATTTATTATGCAAAGAAAGAAAGTTACAAATGAGCTTCTCATAATCGATCAACTAAACAATGACCCTCCATGCTCTTTAAATAGAGATCATGGACCAATCGGGTGTTAAGCCACGGATCAAGGTTAGGTTTGATCTAAGAGAAGTTGAGCCGTCGGATCACTCTATGTCGGAAACATATCGTGACCGTCGGATTAAGTATATACAAATGCATACTAATGCATACTAAAGAAACACACTATCCCTAACGGATATATTACACAAGTTGATCTTAACTAACTCCTAAGTGTCTAAATATCCTAACATCCCCCCTTAAGAACAACTTGGGATAGGATTGAAGGATTTACAAAAGTGACACTATTAGGAGAAGGAAGGAGGCATTAGAGCCTATCCCCCCTTAATGACAAGTTCCTGAACTCCTAACATAGATCGAAGTTTAGAAAACTTCGCTTCGGTAAGAGACTTGGTGAAGATGTCTGCAACTTGATCATCTGTAGGGCAAAAGAGCACTTCAAGAACACGATCATGAACAAGATTTCTGATGAAGTGCATGTGTAGCTCAATGTGTTTGCTGCGTTGATGTAGAACTGGATCTTTGGCAAGCTTGATGGCACTTTGATTGTCGCACCAAAGTGGAGTAGGCTGCTGCTGCTCGAATCCAAACTCTGAAAGGATCTGTCGAAGCCATAAAGCTTCCTGACTGGCATTAACTGCTGCTCGATATTCGGCCTCTGCTGAAGAAAGAGCAAGAGCTTGTTGTTTCTTACAAGCCCAAGTGATAGGTCCAGAGCCCAGACTGAAAACATAACCTGCAGTAGACTTTCGATCATCAGGATCGCCGGCCCAATCTGAATCAGTGAAACCAACCAACAAAGGTTTCCCCCCTGTACTGTAATGAATCCCAAACTGAACTGTACCTCGAATATATCGAAGTATTCTTTTAGCTGCTTTCCAGTGACTTTCATGAGGTGTCTGCATATAACGGGCAACTCTACCAACGGCAAAGGAAAGGTCAGGACGGGAATGAGTCAAGTATAAGAGACAACCAACAAGCTGACGATACAATGTGGCATCAACTTCAGGTGAAGTACAAGTGGCAGAAAGTTTGACTCCAGACTGGAAGGGAGAAGGGGCTGGTTTACAATCTTCCATGTGAAAGCGACGAAGAAGGTCACAAGCATACTTAGACTGAGAAAGAAAGATTCCTTCTTTGGTTTGCAGAACTTGGAGACCAAGAAAATAATGCAAGTGTCCTAAGTCTGACATTTCAAAATTTTGTTTAAGACTGGATTTCACATGGGTTATAAGCTTAGGGTCACTACCAGTAAGAATAAGGTCATCAACATATAGAACAAGTATGATGAGATGGTTTCCTACTTTCTTGGTATAGACATTGGGGTCAGAATGGCATCTAGAAAAACCAGTGTCAAGGAGAAAGTTATCCATTTTGGCATACCAAGCTCTAGGAGCTTGCTTAAGGCCATATAAGGATTTCTTAAGGCGACAGACAAGGCTAGAGTTATTCTGAACATAGCCAGGAGGTTGTTCCATGTAAATTTCCTCATGTAAATCACCATGTAAGAAGGCAGACTTGACATCCATTTGATGGACTTCCCAGTTGTGTAAGGCTGCAAGGGAAAGAACAAGGCGGATGGAGTTCATTTTGGCGACGGGAGCAAAGGTTTCATTGTAGTCAATCCCTTCAACTTGAGAAAAACCTTTGGCAACTAACCTTGCCTTAAGTCTTTCAACACTTCCATCTGATGCATACTTAGTTCTGTAGACCCATTTACATCTGACAAGTTTTCTTCCTTTTGGAAGAGGTACAAGATCCCAAGTATCGTTCGCCATTAAGGAACGATATTCTTCATCCATGGCTGCATCCCAATCTGGATTCCCTGAAGCTTCTGCAAAAGTTTCTGGATCATGATTCTCGGAAACTTGAGCCAAAAGAGAAGAGGCTCGCTGAAACTGAGAACGTGTTCGACGTTGATCTCTAGGATCACCGACAAGATCACCAGCTGCTTCACATGTTGAACGGACCCATCGAGGAAGCACTTGTGCTGGTGCAACTGGAGGAACATGAGCAGGCGGAGGTGGATTTTCATCCTCACTGTCATCATCAGAAACTGGAGTTGGAAACCTGTCAAGGAAGTTGGAAGAAGAAGAAGAAGGCACAAACGCCGAATCAGGCTCGCAGGCCAAAGATGGCACACTCGCCGAGTTAGGCTCGCAGGCCAAGATATTTTCATCAAATTTTACATCTCTTCTAATGATTATAGCATGAGAAGGTGGTTGAAGAAGTCTATAACCTTTTACATCTTCAGAATATCCAACAAATATGCACTTTTCACTTTTAGGCTGCAATGCTTTCCGTTTTTCATCCAGAATGTGAGCCCATGCTTCACTACCAAACACACGAAAGTGACTTACATCAGGTTTAATTTTACTCCATGCTTCTTCCGGTGTTATACCTTGTAATGCTTTTGTGGGAGTGCGATTAACTATGTAATTTGCACAATTAATGGCTTCAGCCCAAAATTGAAGACTTAGTCCCTTAGATTGGATCATACAATTAGCCATTTCTTTTAAAGTGCGGTTCTTCCGCTCAGCTACACCATTTTGTTGTGGTGTATATGGAACAGTGTGTTGTTGTTGGATGCCTTGTTCAGTGCAGAAAGTAGTGAACTGTTTGTTAACATATTCTCCTCCATTGTCAAATCTTAACTTAATAATTTGATGACCAGATTGTTTTTCAACAAGGGCCTTGTAGGCCAAGAACATGTTAAATACTTCGCTCTTAAGTTTTAGGAAATAAACCCAAGTGCGTCTGGTGTAATCATCAATGAAAGTTAAGAAATATTTGAAACCAGAAAAGGAAGCAGATGGAAGAGGACCACACAAGTCACTATGCACAAGCTCCAAGGGAACCGAGGCGTGCCAAGAGGCACGTTTGTCAAAACTGTCCCGATGATGTTTTCCGAGTACACAACCGGAACAAACACCATCTCTGCAAGATACCATCGGAAGACCTGTCACCATATTTTCTTTACATAGTTGTTGCAATGAGCGATAATTTAAGTGACCAAATCGCTCATGCCAAAGTTTGCTCAAGTTATCACTATGAGCAACAAAAACTGAAGGGAAAGGTGATGACCCAAAGTTGTTAAACTTGTACAACCTGGTAATATCATCAACAATTCCGGTAGCTAGAACCTGTTGAGGATCTTTAAAATCCTTGATTACAACTTGGTGAGGTGTAAAGGTCACAGTTTTACCTTCACCAGAATGAGTGATCTGATAGACTGATAACAAATTGCAGGAAATTCTTGGAACACATAGTACATCACTAAAATGACCATTATCTACTGGAACTGTTCCAGCTCCTACAACACTTAGAGATCTATCATCACCAACAAATATTTGTTTGGTGTTACATTCATGCATAGTAGAAAAGATGGCTTGATCCTTAGCCATATGATAAGATGCTCCAGAATCAATGAGCCATTCATTTGAAGTAGAAGAAGAAGATGCATTATAAGAATAACCAGAAGCACAAAGTGCATGTCCATGAGAGGTAGATTCTGATGGCGAATCTAGGCTGATGTGGTGCTTCTTCATTGCTGCTTCCAAGGCTGCCATCTTCTTGAAACACTTGGATTCATCATGATTATCTTTCCCGCAATAGTTGCAATGACGCTCAGTCTTCTTGCCTTTTGGCTTGGATCCTTTGTCATTTTTTAAAGAAGGAGTTGACTGAGAGGGTTTTGGACCCTTGTTTGACTTATTATTGCGAAAATTTTGTTTCTTGGGAGGCTTGGACTTTTCTTTCTATTGGGACAATAAGGCTTTCCCAGATGTATCTGCATTGTTGATTATTCCAAGATGAATGAGTTTATCTTGTTCCCTAATCAAGGAATCACAAAAGGATTCAAGACTAGGCTCTTGATAGCTAGCTGCATTCAATGACGCTTTCATGGAGTAAAATGTAGATACAAAAACAGAATATGCAGGTCCAAGTTTGGAAAGAATATGATAAATGCATTGTTTGTCTTCCCTCTCAATCTTACATTCTGCACATAAGAGCTTGAGAGTTTTGTACTTAGATAAATAATCTTGAATGCATGAAAAGTCACTTGGATTTAAAGAAATCAACTCATTTTCGAGTTGGTGACCTCGAATTTCATTGTGTTTACCAAACACAGTTTCCAACTTGTCCCAAGCAGTATTAGGTTCATCAATTCCAGATATGTGGAATCGCAAATCAGTAGAGATTGACATCCCAATCAATCCACGAGCTTCATCACATCTATTTGCCCATTTTATTTTCTTATCATCATCAGTGGGTTCTTTTTCTTTCCCTGTGGTAATTCTGAAAAGTCCCCTACTTCGTAGAACATCCTCCATACGAGATTTCCATGAGAAATAGTTGGAACTATTAAGTAGAATATCACAATGGGCGGCCATATTTGCAAATTAATGGCTGTAAAGGCAGAAACCAATAGTCTGGATGTGAAGATCTCGAAAAAATAGGCGGTTTCAAAAAAAACGGCACTGAAAACTGATTTTGTATGATGAAGTTATGCTTGAACAAAGAAACTGTTGAAGATGTCCCCAATAGTGACGTGGCAGCTAGAGAATGTCCAGCAAAAAAAAAGAACCCCCCTCTTCCCAAGATGAACCTTTTGACAAACACTTTACAAAAAAAGTTGCTTTTAAGTGAATCACTTTTGTAAAATAAGTGATTTCACTTTTACAATGATATTACTTTTAAATAGTGCAACAATAAATAAAAAGCTTAAGTGACTCACTTGTATTTTTATTTTTATTATTTAAGTGAGATGCACTTTTACAATAAAGTAACTTGAAAAATAGAAATTGCATGCACTTTTCTTTTTAAAAGTAACTTCCTAAGACTTGAACTCAAGACCTATTAAGGAATAAAGCAACTTTGAACCAAGTGAGCTAGATTAAAAGGTATGTAAAATATGGGAATGAGGAAGGGGGCTTTTTTTTTTTTTTTTTTTTTTTTACTCTTCTTGCTCGGTTTGCGTGCTTGCCCTTTTTCCTGCAAAACAGACCACAAAACGAAACAAAAAAAACTTTTCCACACTTGTGGAGTTAGTTCTCGTTAGCTTGCCCGGAAAGTCTACGTTTTCTCTCTGTTTCTGATTTGCCGAGATCGCGCAAGGTGCACGGCAAAGAGCATTTGCCGAGATCGCTCAAGGTGCACGGCAAAGAGCATACGCAGACGGGAAAGCAACAATCCGAACCAAAAAAAATCTAACAGTACAAAAAAAAATGAAATATGAGATTTTTTTTTTTATTAAAAACGAAATAAAAAAAATGCGTCACTGTAACATTATACCTTCAGATCTGATAAAAAATGCGTTTCTGGAGCACCCGGGAACCGTTTTCGATCAAACGAAAACTTTTTTTCAATGGAAACGACGCTCCGGACGCAATGGAACACCTCCCACAGCCCAGAAATGCACAGAAATATCAGAACTAGAAACCCTTTCGAGTTTCGGCAACAACAGTTCAAGATCTAGATCATAACCGGAAGCGGCACTTCATAAAAGCTCTGATACCATGTTCGGGTACACAGGGTACTACCAAAGGACCGAACACCAAGAGCAACCACTTCACACAAACAGATCACAGATCAACACACCGATGTTTTGACGTGGTTTAAACCCTCTTGAGGGAAACACTCCACGGCCCCGGCCAAATAGCTTCTACGGGACAATTTATTATGCAAAGAAAGAAAGTTACAAATGAGCTTCTCATAATCGATCAACTAAACAATGACCCTCCATGCTCTTTAAATAGAGATCATGGACCAATCGGGTGTTAAGCCACGGATCAAGGTTAGGTTTGATCTAAGAGAAGTTGAGCCGTCGGATCACTCTATGTCGGAAACATATCGTGACCGTCGGATTAAGTATATACAAATGCATACTAATGCATACTAAAGAAACACACTATCCCTAACGGATATATTACACAAGTTGATCTTAACTAACTCCTAAGTGTCTAAATATCCTAACATAACTGGGTGCTCACTGTAAACAGATCACTCTATGGCTTGCAGAAAAATTTCATAGTTATGGTAACGCCCGCGAGTCCAAATACAGTGGTATTTATAGGCATAGTTAGGCTTAGCCATGCCCATCAACGGCTAGAAAATCATTAAATGGCATGTCCATTGGCCAAATCCGGTGAAGATTCGGATGCTTTCCTTCATTAATTCCTTCAGAACGGTTATTTCCGCGTTAAATGCTCAAGCGGTTGTCGGCAAAATCACTGTATAACGGCTAGTTTTCCGACCGACTTTGTAACGGCTAGTTTCTTGGAGCGTTGCATCGAACTGCATGGCATGTTGTCACTATCACGGCGTGGTTACTTCGCAGTGCCTTGCTTCTTGGTTTTGAACTTTTCATCTGTCTTGTTCTATTTGATTTGCGCAGCTACATTTCGAGCTTCGTACTGCGCAGTTCTTCTTTTCTTTTTCTCTTTTTCTCTTTTTTTTTTTGAACCGCACAGCTTCACTTCTCGACTAGTGTTGCGTGATACATGCATCCTTTTTATCAACTTCACGTATCGGACCAAAACTATGTACAGACTCTATTCGATTCTAGTGCCCAATTTCAACTGTACTTGACACTTAGAACCTTCCTTATCTTGTGATTACTGAGGGTTCTGCGAAGTAGGACTATCCCGATAGGGTTTGAGTCTACTTCCATGCACCAAGCCTGGTAAGTTATTTCCAGCTAACGTGGCTAGTTGAGCTTCGCCACCGTTAGTAACATGCATAACAGTATATGGACCAAGCCAATGCATTTTAAATTTGCCAGGAAATTTCATAAACTTGCTATCATACAAGAGGAGTAGGTCAACTACTTGAAAGGACTTGTTTTTTATATGGCAATCATGCCATGCTTTTTCTCTATCTTTATGCACTTGCTGGTGAAAGCATGCAATGAAGCGATCTTCCTCCAATCCAACCAAGTGTAGAAGCCTTTCTTCTATTGCCTCTTGATCTTCCATGCCTGTAAATGCAAATATCCGTAAGATGGGTACAATATACTCCATAGGCATGACAGCTTCCTCTCCAAAGGCCAATTTGAAGGGTGTATGGCCTGTCAACTTCTTACAATTGGTCCTATACACCCATAATATAGCTAGAATGCACAGATCCCAATCATCCCTGTTGACATTGCACACTTTTGTCAGCACATTCTCCAGTACTTTGTTGAAAGCTTCAATTGTTCTGTTTGCTTGTGGATGATATGGCATACTCCTCTGATGGTATATGTGGAACTCTTCAGTAAGGGGTTCAATAGTTCTATTCAAAAAGTGAGTCCCTTGATCACTCATCAAAATTTTCGGGCATCCAAATATGTTGAGGATGTTCTCAAAGGTGAACTGCGCGGCAGTAACTGCACTACAGTCCTTCACTGATTTAGCTTCTGCCCATCTGGTGAGATAATCTACTGGTGATAATGTATCTCGCACCAGTCCTTTTCCCTGGTGAGTTAATAGGTCCCATGAAATCAATAGCCCATTTTTCAAATGCTTGAAGTGTCAACTACAGATTCAATGACATTTCATCTCTTCGCAACAGCCTTCCTGTCCTCTAACAGGCATCGCAATTCTGGTAGTTTTCTTTCGAATATTTATGGATCGTAGGCCACCATAGCCCTACTCACAATATCTTATGCGCAGTGGCTCTTCCTGCGTAGTGACCTCCCGATACACCTGAATGTGCATCAGCCAATATAAATCGCTTCTCATGCTCTAACACACATCTGCATAGTACTTCATCTGGTCCTAACTTGTATAATTGTCCCGCGATTATGGTGAAGTATGCTGCTATTACTACCAGCTGCTTCTTCTGCTGCGTAGTAAAGTCTGTCGATACCAACCCAATAGTCAAAAAATATGCAATGTCTTTTTAATAGTCATCTGCAATCTGTATAGAAAATAACTACGCATCAGGCAGACTGTCTTCAAGATTGGTGGGTTCTTCGCCTAACTCAATCCTTGAGAGATGGTTAGGTCCTAGGTTCAATCTTCCTGGTTTAACCACAATTTTAAAATCATACTCTTGGAAGAGTAATATCCATCTGCAGATTCTCCCCCCTAACACTGGCTTATTGACCAAGTATTTCATAGCTGAATGGTCAGTGTACATGGAGAAGTGCGCACCCAGCAAATAGTTCCTAAATTTCGACAGTGCGTACACCATAGCTAGACCTTCTCTTTCAGTGGTCATGTAGTTCTTTTCAGCTGATGAGAGCTTCCTGCTTGAAAATGCAATGGGATGGTTGATGCCTCCTTCACCTAGTTGAGCAAGCACAATGCCCAACGCTATAGATGAAGCATTAACATCGACATGGAATGGCTTATCCCAATATGGAAAAACTAGGATCGGCGCAATTACCATTTTCTCCTTTAGCGTGTCCAGTCCCTTCTCACATTCTGCATTCCATATGAACTGCGCTTCTTTCTTCAGTAGTTTTTCCATTGGCACGATTATCTGCGCATAACCCTTGATAAACTTTATGTAGTAACCCATATGTCCCAACATCGTGCAAAGCTACTTCACTCAGTTTGGTGCACGTAAGTTCACAATCATTGCGATCTTTGTAGGATCAACCATCAAACCTTGTCTTCACACAATGTGTCCTAGTAGAGTGCCATAGCGTACATAGAAAACATGCTTCTTCAAATTAAAGGAGATTTGATGTTGTCTACACTTAGCTAACATCATTCTGAGGTTTTCACAGTGGTTTTTCAGCAAACCAAAGAGAGTCCAATCATCAAAATAAACCTCTAAGAAATTATGGATAAAGTCCTTGAATGCAACCACAACAACTCTGGAAAATATGGCAGGTGCATTCTTCAAGCCAAATGGCATAACAGTATACTGATATGATCCCCATTTAGTAGAAAATGTTGTTTTATGCTTGTCTGTTGGATCAATCCTGATTTGATGATATCCAGAGAATCCATCAGTAAATGAGTAGGCCTCATTTCCTCCAACATTATCTAATACTTCATATGTAAAAGGAGTAGGAAATGGGTCATGCAGCGAAGCATCATTCAGCTTCCTCAAGTCTACGCAGATCATTATCTCGCCTTTAGTCTTTTTATCCTGGATAACCATCGAGCTTATCCATTCTGACTCTTCAACTGGCTCAATGATCCCTACATCAAGCATCTTGTCAATTTCTTCTTTCACTCTTTCTTTATATCTGGGATTTAGTCTATAAGGCCTTTGCTTTACAGATTTCGCACCTGGCTTGAGAGGTATTTTCACAACTCCCAATTCACCCAAAATGCCTTTCATTTCGGAGAACTTCATGGGAAATAGGTCCTGACAGTCATGCAGAAGGTCTGCGATCTGTGCAACCATTGCATCATCCCAATAATCTCCAATTGATGCAAACTTCGGCTCTTTACTTGTGCCAATGTTCACTTTTCTTGTCTTAACAGGTCCACTCATATCTGAAATTTCCATTGGAGGTCCCTCTACATCGCGCACTCCCTCTGACTCAGGTATATTGATGTTGTGTGGATCCTTCTTATCGCTCTCTTCTTATTCTTCTTCATTTTCAGGAAGATTGTAACATTCAAAGGCATGTTCTATCTGTCTTCCCCATTCTGGTTGTAGGTGCACAGGTACCTTTGCATCTTCAAACACCTTCTCTTTGATTTCCTCCAATGCCTCGTTTATACTTCGAAATTCAGCTCTGAATATCCTTTCTTTGATAATCTTCAAAGCTTCTTTATGCTTGGACTTTCATCTTCAAAGCTAAAAGTTCTCTGGAAGTTCACAGTTAAGATGGACCAATCTGTAGTTCCTTTGTGAAGCTCCATGTCTATATACCAATTCTTTGGAATCTGCTCTTCCAATGTGTGCACAAACAGATGAACCCATTCTATCTATGATCTCTTTATCCATGCTTGTAAACAAATTTCAATGTGATCCCTCGGATCCATTTGTCCATTATACCTTTCAAATGTCAATGCAACTTTCTCTGCAAATCTGATTTGCATCATGTGTCTGCACTAATCCCATGTTGTCAAAGTTTGCTTATGCACAGCCCACCATCTGGAAGGTGTCTCGCATAGTGCTATATCTAATGCTGGTATGTGATGTTCAACTACAACGGATACAATATATTCTTGAATAAATGAATAAAAATTAGTCGAACCATGATAGGTGGGGATTGGACTTACATGGGTTCCAATCCAGCACTGTGAATTTGTGATCTGCGCACATCTTCTGGGAGATACTTCATGCATTCTGCTTTGCCAATTCTCCGTCCTGCATCGAAGTCTGAGATGCAAGAACTATCGCATCGCCAACTGAGCATTCCATCCTTCGTAGGATTGATGTAGTCATCTTGATTCGCAGTCATCTTGTAAATGTGATCAAGGTCCTCTGCTCTAGATTCTTCCTGAATCGGCTCACTATATCTTTCTCCTTGTGAAGGGTCCAATGGCGCGATGACCCTTATATCCTGCCCTTCAAAGATCATCTTCTGTATCTTCAAGTTTATGATTGTGAGGTTATCCATTGCCCAATCTATACCCAATAGTCCCGGATAAGGCTGACTATCATCCACAATTTCAATAACTTCGAAGTCTCATGACTTCGCACTCCATCGATGTCAACAATAATATTGGCTAATCTCCCAAAAGGTATGATTTTTTGTTGATTTTCTAACCTCAATTGTATGGGTCACCATGACAACTTTGGTCACCCCATCTGTTTCCATGTCTGCTTAGTCAAGACATTTACCTCTGAACCTAACTCAAGGATGATTTCATTCATGTCATAATCTCCTATCTGTGCACTGAGCCTCATTTCTCTTCTTATTCTCTTGTGGCTCTTGATGTGATGAACTGCGCTCTCGGTAGTATCCATCTCATTGCATGGTTCATATTGGTTTAACAATTTTTCCAATTCCACTACAGCATCTGCGCTTTTCAATAATTTCATGCAGCTCCGTAGGAACTACGCAGCAGAAGTTCCCATCTCTGTTGCGGTGCACGTTTTGTCATAAGCTGCTGGCATATCCTACATATGCGGTATTTCACTTCGCAGCGGGATTCTTGGCAACATGGGTGCTGGCTCTTTGAAGATGTCTCGTGCTTCTTCAAAGACTTCTTTGTTTCTCTCTAGGTTGAAAGCAGGTGCTTTCCCACTAGCTTTTCTGATCCAGACCGCTTCAGCAAGGGTCTACTTAGTTTCAAAATCACCAGAAGTCGAAGCTTCTGCTTGCTTATCTCTTCCTGTGGCAGCGCCACTTCACGTCACAACATTAATACTTGGATCTGCAGTTCTTCTCTCTATTGTGATCAACTGAATATTCGAGTTAGGTACTTCTTGCTTTCTCTTTTGCATTTCTTCCACTAACACTGGGCATGCCTCAATGACGTGGTCAGAATATTTACAATAATTACAGGTAGTACATGCATTGGTACAATCTCTAGATAAGTGACCTGGTTGTCCACAGTTATAACAGATCATCTGGCCTCTTCCTCTTCCTTGTCCTGGGCCAGTATTTCTTCCTCTTCCGCGGTATCCTCCACGGCCTTTGTATGCTCCTTGATCATACTACATGTTATCCTTGTTCTGTGGAGTTTCTTCTTGGACTCTGTATACTCTACCACCACGCATATGCTCCATATCTTGATTTATTTCCATCATGATCTCATATGCTCTACAATTGGATTCATCGTGTCCAACAGATTTACAGAATGTGCATTATAAATTCTTAGGTGTTCGCACATACTTATGGATTAAGTAGAAGTCTTATGGCTGGTGTCCTCTAGTTCTACAGATCTCACACCATGGCGCTTGATTCTGATTTAGTGGATTTGGTGCTCCACTATTAAGGTACTCTTGAAATAAAGGATCGTGCTCTCTGGTGTGTCCTTCTCCCTTGCATCCTGTACACCAGATTTCTTGTCTTTTTTCTTTCCCCTTCTTCATGTCCTGTAACTGTAATGTCAAGGTATCTAGTTGGGTCCGGATCTAAGACATTCTAGTGCTAGTCTCTCCTATCGGCGAAGCTTCTAATTTCATTGCTATTTCCAGGGCTTCTGCCTACGAAGCAACATTATGTTGCATCAGCGGTACTCTAATATGGGGCAACAACTCAGCTATAAACCATTCTTGGTTTTGTTGCGATTCTATGTCAAAACTGACTTGGTCTAACAGTGTCTTAAACTTCTAGTCAAACTCCCATACTGACTCAGTCATTTTCTGCTTAATTTCTTTCAGTTCTGCTATACACTGTGATTCATATTTTGGTTTCATGAACTCTCTTAATAGTGCAGCCTTAATATCCACTAAGGTTCTATTTTTTCCATGAGAATACTTCATGAACCAGTTTAAAGCTCGGTCTCTAAATGCGGTGATGAGCTGCACTTGCTTCACAGCATCATCTTGAACTTTCTTGACACTACACATGCCTTCACATAGAAACCAATGTTGCTCAGGGTCTTCTAGACCCGTTCATTTAAATATTGATAGTTTTATGTCTCCAGTCATTCTCCTTCTTGGTGGCGCAGTGTTCTGAGTGGTGTTAGGTATATTACTGCGCGGCATGTTCTGAGCGGGAATATTCTGAGATGGGATGGTCTGAGCCGGAATGGTCTGAGTACTCACTCATGCTGTGTTACCAGTATTGATGCTCTGAAGATTAGGAATATTAACAACTGGCGGATTATGTGCAATAGGAGGCACAGTATTCACAACCAGTGGATTCTGCGGAGTGATAGGCTGATAGGTGGTTGATGGAGCTGTTGTCTGGATATCAGGCTCAACTTATAAATCAATATCTACACGGAGTTCATGTTCACCAGGGTTCTTCCAAGTGGTATACTTATACCTTTTCCCACTTCTCAAATTATGTGCATCTTCATCAGAGTCACTATATATGCTATTGACCATGACAGACTCAAACATTTCTGTGAATTTTAACATGCCTTTCTCATCTAAAAGCATTTTAATATATAAACTGAGATTGTTCAGGTACTTACCTCTGAAATCTTTGAAGAACTCTGCTTATGTTGCACTGTAGGACTCCAAGGTGTCCACAGTGAATTCTGTCATGAAGCCTTCTAGTATACTGTCAACCCAAAAGTCGATTTCTCGCGAGAGTGGACTATCTATTGCTTTGAGCCTCTGAATGAGCTGTGGGGTCCACTCGGTAGGTGATTCTAGTTGGAAACAGTTCTTTTTCTCTACGAGTCTCGATATCCACTTGTGTAACTCGTTTCCAAAGGATGCCGAGAACAATTCATGAATATACTTCCACAGGTATTTATTTAACCAATCTTCGTCATATAGACACGGATGTCTATTCTCCTTTCTGGAAAAATCTCTCTATCTTGTCTAACCAGCTCCAAATCTCTTTCTTGTCTGGATGCCAATTTTCAGTGCCAGTACTCATCACTAGTTCAAGCACGGCAATGGAACCATTTGTTAGCTGTATAACTGTTCTTGAGATTTTCTATAAAGACCCAGGTTCTGCACGGTTCGAGGAACCAAAAAACCCCTTTTCACCAACCCTTTCAGAAACAATCTACGAGTAGACTGAGGTCTCACCCGAGGCGAAGTAATAGGGGGGCTGCAGAATCAGGTTTCCACAACCAAGTGATGAGCGCTTAAATAGATCTGCCGAGCAGCGCGCTACAAGACTCGCGTTGCAGACTTTGGACTATGCAAAGTTCAACTTCTTCATGGCTAACACTTAGACTATCACGCATCCAAGTACTGCACGATGCGGGATGACTCTTCAACGATAGGACAGCGCCACAGAGGATTGCGCTTCCTCTCAACACTTATGCAGCTTCAATAGATCTTACTTAGTGTAAAAATATGCATTCAATAGCATAATATCCTGCAACCCTTGCGAACTTATACACTATAACACACAACAACGTAACTACGCACTTCCGATGCTACCCTTAGAGAATCCCACTATACCGACTTCACGGACTAAGTGTTTACCCAATTGACTTATGCGTTCAAAAGACTTAGAAATACTTATGCAATTAACACTCATTCACATATGTGGATACTTAACATATTATTCCCATCATTATCCTTATGTTGAATACATATAAAAGCAAGAACACATGAACTCATAACATGATCTTAACCATTCAACATAAGCAAATACACATATTCAAGCACATAGCAATCACATAACATAGAATTTAACGTGGTTCACCCCCAGGATGGGAGCTACGTCCACAGGAACTATTGTTATATTATCTTTGGGAAGGGTACAATAGTTCTAGTCTGGGCACTTAGTTGCAGACTCTCTTCTCTCTCAGTATGTCTCTACGCACGCAGCTATGGATCCTTTTACAATCTTCTTTCTCTCAACAGAGATCAATATTCATCTAAATCAACAACAAAGATTAACCCTTTCCCTTACAAAATGTTCCCTTTTATAGATCATTCCTGTAGGTCACGTCTTTACAATCAATGGGCCAAAAACCCTAAGGTTTCCCAAAACTATCACGGTTACACACTGACTTAGCCTGTCGCAGTCGACAGCTACTCCACATTCTTATGGTTGTTCTGCTGGACCACTCGCAGACCAAACACCCTTCTAACAGCCGCATCCTTCCTGAAACGATTACAATGCATCATGGCGTGTCGCTTTCCGTCCCTCTGGCCTGCATGTTGCTGTCGACCCGGTGGCTTAGGTTTTAACTGTTTTCTGCTACTCTCATTGACAGGTCGCTTTCACCTAACTTCACGCTGCTCCATACCCAAAACAAGTTGCTTTCCTCCATTTGACCTTTTCCCAAAATAGGTGCTTTGCTGGCACTGCGCGGCGCTACCACTTCGCAAAGCTGGAACTTAGCCGCACGGTTCCTTCCTTCCGATACTACACTACGTTGTGTCTTCGTAGCTCCCCAAAACTGTCTTCATCTGAGCTTCCCTGTAGCTCTAAAGTTGTTCTTCTCAAAAATGCCTTACTTGGGCTAGGCCCAACAGATCATGACAAGTGGTGGATGCGTAATTCAGCTTGACCATAAAGAAAGGAAGAAAGGATGCTACAACCAACTTGTGGACACATGGTCTACACAGGATGAGTATAAATAAGAATCCAAGATGGAGAATGGAAGTAAGCTTGAAGATGCGAAATTTGTAGTACTCTGATTTGGAAAGCCTCTAATTTTGGGGTATGAATGGTTCATTGAACCGGAACAGCATGATTTAGCAAAGAGCCAAATGCGCAAGAACAGAGCTGTAGTACAGCATATGATGCGAAGGATGATGTGATTTATCTAACACATATGCACAAAGATAGAAATGCAGCATGACATATGATGCACAGGTTTATCTTAGACAAGTGCACAAGAAAAGAAAGACAGTATTGCATATGGTGCATAGAAGGCTATAGATTATCTAATACAGATGCGCAAGAATGAAACTACAAAACAGTGGAGGATGCATGTAGTGTCCCCTCCTTCCATACCAACGAGATAGGGAGGACGTGGTGCTCAATCCGGGCAATTAGCCCCAAAAACGTTTGAATTTAAAATCATTGATGCAAGAACTGTATCTGTGCATACTATGGAAAATCGACGGTAATCAAATAAATGCTATTGATCTCTAACACACATTCAAAATTCTGTGGCAGCCATGAATAAAGATCTGTGCAGAATTATACAAGATCATATGGAAATGCCTAAACTTTTAAAAACACAGCAGAAGCAAATTCGTTTAATACATCCACATACATTCATAACATTCATCAAATGATAATTGCCAATTTACACAAGAGAATACTTATCTCAATAAGGCAGTCCCAAGCAACTGGCTATGCAACTGCAACGTTCCACCCAACCATAGGCCAGTGTGCTCCTCAATCTCTCAGCACCACTGCCACCCCCGAGCTGGGCATGATCTCTACAAGGAACCAGGGAACAGCAGACTCACTCATAGCCAAGCATACACCAAGATGAGCCAAGCCAATCTACAATTGGGTTTATCAGGCTACTAGGAGATGGAAAGGAAGAGTTGCTAAGCTAGTGAGCTCCAGCACAGAGCCAGGGGTAACCTTGCAAGATCTATCTAGCTTGGCACCCACAATACCTACACACCCAGTACAAGGAAGTATTCTTTTCACTGCTGTGCAGTCCCTCAAGCCATACCTTCCCTCTCTAGTGCTCTCAGGGTATGCATAGAAGAGTAACCAAAGCCCTCTTGATCTTTTTGAGAGGTTGTCTCCCCCACTAGGTTTATCAAGCCACTTCTATCCACTACCACTCCAACACTTCAACTCACAGGCTCAAACCAAGAACAAGGATGCACATAACAGCAGAGCCCCACTTGCTGGGCATGAGGAAAACGTTTTCCACAGTGGAATGCATGAGATGGGGTTTCAACTAACCCATAAGAACGTGGGAACCCACAAAAACGAAATGGGAAGTTGGTGAACAACCCAGGAAGCCAAATCCGTTTTTAGAAAAACGTCCTTGGACATTCAGGGGCAAAAACGACCTCCCTACAGTCCTCAAAACGTGGCCCTCCCTCTCCCAACTGTTATATACTGCAAAAACGACTCCCAGGCATGGAAAAATGCAGTATTTAGATGAAAAACGTAAATGGAAAGACCCCAGCTAACTCCCCCTGCGTGAATGATCAAAGGCTGCCTGTTCAGAATGGCTTTGGGCACCATTTCGTGGGTGGTTTCTTGCCCAAGGAGACAAAACACGTTTTTCCAAGTTGATGGCTTGCCCATGCACGAAAATGGCTTGCCCATACTCTTTCATTCCCAAGGCATTAACTGCCTTAACCAATTTCTTGGAAAAAATTAAATGATTGGGTACATGAGACAGAATGGGTAGTTGGTGGTTTATGGGTTTCCCCATTGACACATGGATTAATACCATTGGCTCAAGGTTTGAATAATTTCCCTCCCTTTTCCTTGTAGAGTCATGCCCCATCTCTTTTGTTGCATTGCATAGCCGGATGTGGGTTTTTCCATTAAAATTCGTATTTACATGGTGTCTTATTTACATTGTGCCCATCTCGCACAAGAACCATGGGCATCTATTTTTTTAATTGCCGTTACATGAAACGCTAAATCAATGGTGGGGCCTTGGCCTTGAGCTCCTCACCATGATTAAATTACAATATTTACATCATTTACGGTCTAATACAAAGGGGGTCAAAATGGGGACATTACAATGCATAGTATCAGTTGAGTTTGCAAATGCGTAGAAATAGTATGCTGAAATAGCATGTAGACTGCATAAATCTATGAAAGAGTCGGTGTGTAATATCAATCCAGTAAAATGAAGTGTGTGGTACAGTACAACAACTGCAAGATCAGAGTATATAGAAGGTGCACACAATGGAACGTATTGCAGCAAATCTAAAGAGTGTGTTGATCACTAAAAAACAAAGAAGAATCTTCTACATATAAGGGTGGTAGGATGGGAAAATGAACATGAAGCCAGTGGTTCCTTCAGGTTGGTGCCTGTAAAACCAGGGGGTTGGTGCCTCCTTCCAGTCAATGCTGGTAAATCAAGGATCCGGTGCTTCCTTCAGGCTGTATCCTATAAATCAAGGGGTTCGTGCCTCCTTCCAGTTGGTGCTGCAGAACTTTGGAAGTTGGTACGTCCATGAATGTAATATTTATATTATAAGAGATTACTCTATGGTTTTCTCCTATTTAGGTTTCCATGTAAAATATTTGTGTTATGTGTATTATGCGTGTGATGTTGAATGACATTGTTTATGTTGAATGCTTAATATAAGTGTTGTTTATATTTGGTAAAAGTAAAAATTGTTCATAACTGCGCATAATACGGATTCACCCCTCTCAGTATTTATAATATTTCCAACAGAAAATCCATTTCCAAGCATCTCACAAAAACTATACATGTATGTTCATCCATGATTTCAAGACTACCGTAAGCCTGCCTTATTTTAATGGCTAATTATTTACCTTTCTTTGTAGTGAATTTGCATTTCCTGCAATCTGAAACCAAACAATATCACCAAGGCTCATTGGTTTATTCATTTCAAATAAAGGTGTAATTGAAGTGCTTACCCAGTTTCCTCAATCATGATTTATGCATATTGAGTTAGCACAAGCTTGTTGTATCCTCTCATCTCTTCAAACTCACTTTGAAGATTAGCTACTATGGTTTTGTTGGCAACCAAATATTGGTGTATATTGTTCACCACGTGAACATGTTTCTCCTAAAAAACTCCCTTTCCTCTAAAGACAAGATCTCTATTTCTCATCAAAATAGCTCTGCATGCATCTAGCTAGCCCATGATTCTCTTGATAACTTTCATATAGTTTTCCAAATTTCTAATAGAAGGGGCCTTCAAAAGTGACACGTGGCATGGAATGTTATGAGAGTGCCACATGGTAGCTGATAATATTGGTAATATGGTAGAATGATGACTTGGTAATGTGATGTGGCCATTGAAATGAAACCTCGATTTTCATGCAAGGTGAGGTGGGTGTGATGATATGTCACTATATCGATTTACATGATTCTTATGTGGAAATATCTTGATATATGTGTTATTTATGTATCACTATGAGGTGGCATGAAATGAGTTGTCTTGTTTTGAAGTCAACCCTTCATTTAATTCATTAAAAAATCCAAATGTTTCAAATGGTAAAAAATGTTGAAAATGTTTATAAACCACCAAAGCAAGCATGGTATCCAAAGTTTAATGCCCATGTGGTAGAGGTTTAAACACAAATATGTCAAACTCCAATTATATTTCAAATTACATTTCACACTCCAAGTATATTACTCCAACAATAGGGTGTGATCTCCAAGGAATGGAGCAAGATTAATAAGGTATGATCTCCCATGTGGGGAATGGGATGCTTCTCCAAAAAAACCAATGCCTTGCCAAAACCAATTAACCATGCAATTTTTTAAATTAATTTCAAGGTAAAATGTAGGTCAAACATAAGTCGGTATGAACCAAATTGTAGACCAAAGACAAGAGGAGCACACAACAAAATTTTAAGGTGCCTAAATGGCACAAAAATTGAGACAAAGTACATTGAAGGATGAAGGATTAATCTCTTGAACAAAGCCAATAACTCCACACATGGGCAAGTATATTTCAATATTATTTAAATGGGATATCAAGAATACTAACCAGGCTTCCCAGCATTCACTTCTTAATCATAAGCCAATACTTTGAATGGACAAATTCAAGCTTAGTTTAAATTAGCATTCATCAACATCTATTCATTATATGTAATTTAAAGTTACTACTCAATGAACCTAGCAATATGAAATTATCACAAGAAGTAAGATCCTAGATTTTAACTTTAACGCTTCTACTTTGAATTTTATGACAGTCATAAGAAAAAGTGAGTACGATTTAATCTTAGCTTGAGCCATTAACCCATTACAATATTTCTAACAACATGACCTAGTTTCCTTTACTTTGTAATCATTTGTTGATCTTTTTCAATTCAAGGATGTAGGCAATTCAAACAGTGTACCATCTAGTTAAGAATATACTCACTAATTCACCAAATAACATCTTCACAAAAATAATTATTTAGATAAATACATTGTGACAGAAGTAAGAAGAGACATAAATGGAAATTAGTATGTCACATAACAGTATATAATATGGTCAAATTCCAGTGATATAATATCCCAAATGATGAGAAGACATACAGTGAACAGATATGCTTCCTTTTGCAGCAATATAGACAAGGATCACTAAGAATGTTTCCAAACACAAGACATGGGTAACCAAATAGCAATGAAAATTCTCAAGTAATTATTTGGAGTGACGTAATAAAAAGTAATTGGTTTCCAATGTAATAAAAATGCCAATATATCATGAACAATCAGTAGATTTAGGATTATGGAATTCCTTCAATAGTGAAATATGACAATGGTTTCAAATCACGCTAACAAGGATTAGTCTCTTTATGAAAATATAATCTTAGCAACAAGTTCAATTTGTTTATCCATTGTAGAATGCCTGCAATTAACAAATTGGGGTCAACGATTCAAGGCTTGTGAATTAGGGAAATTCATTATAGATCTATAAACTCATAAATATAGTGATATAATACCAAATTAACATGAAACTAGTGAGTAAGTAAACATACCCAATGGAGCTCAAATTGGATTCCTTGAGAAACAATTTAAATTCTTAAAATAGCATCTTAGAGGACAAATCATTTTCAAAAAAATTGTGATCATTGATTGGAATAGTCCTAAAACCATTCTGATATATCCATTGTGGTTGTTTGTTAGTTACCATCATAGATCCATATTAAACCTAGATCTATTAAGTAGCAAGAGGGATCCAATTTCTTGAGGTGTAAATTATTTTTATCTTAATTTTTTACACACCAATAAAAAATTTACACCTCAAGAAATTAGATAATATTTTAAATTACTTTTTATTTTTGATAAGTTATGATCGGACATGGTAACATTACGTATCGTGACAAACATGACAAACATGACAACATATCCCCCATACTGGGTTATAAGCACCTCACTGCTCTCGATGCAATTATGCACTCTATGATGCTTGTTGTATATTAATAATGATAAGATTATTCCTATTGATAATGACTTATGATGTTTAATTAATGATTACTATAAGTATTTTTATTATGGCACATGATGAGAATTTCATTAGTAATGTCACTAAATATTTATGATGGCATATAGGTATTCATGATGATGTACCTTATATTATGATGCATTTTAATTCTTAGATTTGTTTCTAAATCTAGAACATAGACTAGTATTCATCATTTAAGAAATACACCACTTGTGCACACACCTTCGCACCTTAATTCAAAACATCTCTTTTTTCATGACCCCAAGTCGAGCCTAAAATCATTCCTAATATAATTAAACAAAATAAATTTCCTCACTTAAGTACCAAAATAATTTTGTAGATAGGTTAGGACTTTGGGGATACGAATCCAAACAATTCCCCCTAATCCTTATATATCTGAGACATAGTGATTGACTATTTACGGAACCAAAATCCTCTAGTATTATTGGACATTGTCATGACCCGTTTATTGGCAGGACCAACCTTTTATGGTGGTACATGGCAAGACTGGAACCGAAGGGCTAATTAGGGAACCTTTCCCTTTCATATCTCAAAGATCATTCAGATCATTTCCTTTGGGATGAAGTTTTAGAAAACATGTTGAACATGTCTGAGAATGAGGTAGCCTAGTCACCATTATATTAGGTATATTACCCAGAGGTGGATCTCATTGCAATTTTTAAACCTTTGCAAAGAATAAAAGCATACATATTATTTTAATCAAAACAAATATTACACCACAGCATTCACACATAGTACACGAAAATTTACCCTGGAAACCTTTGACCAGGAAAAACCAGCAAAACTTGGAGCCACGGCTCCTATTTTTCTCATAATCATTATGAATCACTCATAAAAAAATATAGGTATTATACAGCATCCAATACCATAATCCATGAACCCATATTAAAAAATAGACCCCAATCCCTTAACCGGGATTAAATTACATATTTTTAGAAAATTCCCAAAAATAGTTGAAAACAACCCAAAAAATTTGGCTCTCACTGTACTCGCGGGAACAAAAATGAACTAACATCCATTTCCATCATCTGCTTCGTGGAATGGGGAGGTATTTGGCATGCCCCCCGCCCCCCCCTTTTACCCCCTTGATCCAGCACCCGACACATACGACAAAGCACTATATAGGGGGGATTGACCACTGCACGGTCAAACCCACACCTACCCCCCCCCCACACCCACACATGCAAAGAATATAACATACACTCAACACTCACAAGAGGGAGGTAACATGGATCAAATAGTTTCAAATAAAATAAATTTTCCCAAGTGAATTTCTCTATAATTTTTGCATTCGATATTCATTCATTGTCTTGGTAGGATTGATGCCCTTATCTGAGTTCAGTGTTTGGAAAACTCTTGTTCATTTTCTACTTTTTTTTCAGCAAAGGACTTGGGACACCATTGTTTGGAAAATATTTCAGAAGGATTTATTTTTATTACACATGATTGTTGCAGTTCTCCTTATAAGACTAGTGTTTCTTTTCTTTTTATAGGGTGTTATTTTCATTTTTCACTGTTTAACTACATTAGATCATTTGATGCACCCACATTGCACTTGTTATTTGATATATATCACTTGTTGGATTGGTTTTCTTCAATCCTGTCACCATAGCTCCCCATGAGGTGCTCTCCAAGACTCTGGTGTGTTGCAATTCTTAATGATACCGAGAGGGGGGTGAATCAGTATCATGCACATATCAAACAATTTTTCACTTTAAAATCATGCATCAATTCCTATTTTAAAAACACATCAATAAGAGACAATTGTGTGTAGAATATTTGAAAACTTTTATATATATGCATGAAAATCAAGTTACATAGATAGATGGGAGACGCCAATCTCCAATGATGTGAGCACTAACTCACTCAGACACCAATTTGATTGGGACACATATCCCACATGCAAGCACCAATTCGCTTATTTCAAGCTCCAACCTGTGAGGACACCCATCATCTGCGCAAGCACCAACTTGTTGATACAGGCTCCAACTTGTGAGGACACCAATCCTCTGTGCAAGCGCCAACTCATTGTTTTTAGGAACCAACCTGAGAGGACACTACAATCTCTTTTCCTTGCCCCATCCTACCACCTTAAGATATATGTTGTTGTACTTCTGTCACACTGTCTTCATATTTGCATGCACAGTTCACACTATGTTCTGCACTCTGCTTCGCTTCTTGTTTCCCACACTTTTGATGTGCTCTGCTTAAATTCTGCTCACATCTTCTCTTACTGTGTACTCTACTTCAGTCCTACTTTTTGTTTTGATTCTATGTACATACTCGTCCACATTCTCCTTGGTATTTTCTCATAAATGCTCCTTATAATTGTTCGATTGCTCCTTCTTCTTCAACATGTGTTGTAACCTCGTGCACTTATTCAATTCATATTTACTCTGATTCCCCTAAGCATTCGATTTGACTCGAAGCTTGAAAATTCAGAATACTACATCATTTGTGCTTACAATATTACTTCTCATTCATCAATCTAACTCTTATTTATACTAAACTTTCTCAATAGATATGTCCACAAGTTCTGGCTTCTCTAAGTCAGTGACACCCCTTCCTCCTTTCATTTCGGTCAATATTACCCAAACATCATCCACTTATCTTATATTGTGTGGATGGAGTGTCATGACTTTGTGGGTCTTGAGCACACTAGTTCCATGGCTTGGTGGGACTTGCGCACCGAAGTTCCATGACTAGGTGGAATTAGAGTGCCATGCGCAGACAACCTTCTTCTGTAACCTAGTTTCGAGACTTTCTTTGACTTGCAAATACTTGCACACATATGTTTTATATACTTATTCAAATGGGATTTAAGACTTCAATGTCATAACCAAGTTCAACAATCTCTTTGACATCAATGACAACACTAGACTCAACATGGGGGCATTCCCCTATGCATGTGTTCTTAGGCCACACTATTATTTCATCTAGTCGTGTTCCAATACGAACACAACTACACTCTAGTTGAGAGTGAACCTGGATATTTGGTGGAGGAGAGGACCATCACCACTCCATATCATGAAGAGATAGAGGTGTCACAAAGTTATTACAACCATTCTTATTTTTTCATTCACCAAATTCCTTTGTTTGATCTTGATAAGGAAGCCACTTCCGGTGAGAAGGTTGGCATAAAATATCCTTCCAGTGTTGAGATCCAAATTTTTGAGAAGGCTGAATTTTTAGAAGAGAGTTTGCATGACTCTCAAAAGTTGCATGAGAACACATGTGATCATATGTGTGTGGCTAATATTTCACATGAAATTATGGATCGGCATCATGTCCAAGGTAAACATGAGGAGTCTTCATATTTACATGTGCTTGAAGAAAGCATTGACTTGCGGGATGATTTCCAGGTATTTGTTTCACTCCAGAGAGATTATGAGCCTCTTTCATGAAAGGAAGACTTATTCCTTATGAAGGTGGTTGATTACATCCCATTTGGATCATGAAGCAAAGAATACTATTCATCATTAAATTGGATGGATAGCTACCTCACCAAGATGGAGACCCAAGATTGTGCAATACTAGCTCACATTGGTAAGAGTTATTTTTGCATTAGTGATGGATCTATTGTTGCATTTAAGTTCGTTATGTTCAATGAGCAGAATCCAAAGCATCTATGGCTGCAATAGTTGCTTTCCATACATTTCCATTCATACCTTGGAGGAAACATTACATAGCAGATGACGATTTATCTCATGGCATGATATCCATAGTGAAGCATGATGACATTGTGAGGGCTACTGAGGGCCTCTCTACCATTCAAGGCACAAGTATGGACTAATTACATAAAATTGAGTTCATATGGAAGTCACTACAACAGCATGAGAAGGTTCTTGAATACCTTCCACCAGGTAGACCACTTGACAAGGTGAAGAAGCATAAGGATGAATTGAGGATGGATGTACAATCCATCAATATCTTTCATTACAAGCATTTGAAAAGGTTCAAGGAGGAAGACAAGTGGAGGCTAGTCTTCAAGTACCATTGTGGGCACATTGAGTTCCTATCCATGCTCCTTGGATTGAATTATACACCTACTACATTTCATCCTTGCATGTACACCATGGTAGATGAACAAATTTGTAAATATGTTTCTTAATTTTCTAATGATATGTTTGTTTGCAGCAAGGTTTGGAAAGAATGCTTGGATATTTTGCTAACCCTTATGGAAAATTTATCCTTCCATGTGTTGAAATATTGTAAATTCTAAGAATATTATATTTGTATTTTATTATTCTGGAGATGTTTCATTCCTCTGATGAGACTTTGTCATGTATCCGAAGATGTTTATTCCTCCGGGATAACTTGGGTCATTAGACTTCCCAAGTGGGGGTTGGCCCTGTATGTGTTATGTGGGTTAAAGGGTTATTAGACCACCCTAGTTGGGTTTGCCCTATCACATTATGTAAAGTGGTTAAGTTGGGGCCGACCTAACTTGTGTAAAAGACAAGTCGGAGTTGTGTATAAATAGAGGAGGTGTGTTCCTCATTTAACACACATTGCACTCACTTGTGATTAGCGCATAAGTGAGAGAGAGAGATCTGCTATGGAGGAGAAGGAGATCATGGTTGTGGATTACATCTTTGTATTTGTTGGTCATATATATTGAGGAAACTTTGCTGGGTTTTCTACCCCATGAGGGTTTCCTAGGATAAATCTCTGTCTCTTGTGTTTATGCTATGCTTGTTGTTCTTTCAGTGATTCTGTATATGCTATTGTTGTGAAATGGAATGTAATGCTGATATTTTTTGTCTTATCATATTAAATCTTAACATGGTATCAAAGCTAACCTGAAGGAAGGCAATGTATGGCACTTATGACACTTGCTTCACTTGCGACAATTTGAAGGTTAGGGTTTTGTATAGAAAAAAACAGTCATCGTGGAACGTTCGCTATAAATCCATTGTGGAGAAGGTTCAAGATCTGAAACCTTTACAAGTCGTAGATTACATCCCCCTATACTTTGTGTCCAAAGGAAAACCTCTAATTCGTTGTACTTTGTATTTTATGATCAGTACAAGTTAGGGTTTCCGCCTCTTCCAGATCTTGGTCATAAACAGGTGACCTAGGAAAAAAGGTCACAACTTGGGCTAGGAAGCTCCAAATGAAATTTCATAAAATTTTGCAGGTAGATAAAGGACTTTATTTTTGCAGGTAACTTTTTTAGGGGCCAAAGTTGAACTAGTGACACGTGGAACGCCATACAAGTTTGCTCTCTTATTTTATCCCATAAACAGGTCACGTTGCAACACTTGGCATAACTCTCTATCAGAGAATCCAATTGAGTTCAGACCTGTGGGGTTGGAAAGAGGAAAGGTCGGGCTACCATAGGCAAAAGTTTCAGACCCTGTGGATTATTAATTTCGAAGTTAAACCAGAAACAATCAGGTGCATATTTCTGTCAAAACACATTTGGATTTTGAGCACCTTCATTCTTGAATCGTCACTGTTGTGGGAAATCTGGGTTTCGGAGAAAGTTGGAATTTTTGGAATCGGAGTCCATGGATGAATTCTCCTCATAAAAATCAAAATTTAGAGACCAATATCGAAATTTTTGGTTGGTCAGAAGGGTGGGCTTGATCAAACCCTAGTTCGGGATTTTGATCGGAAAGGTGAAAAATTAGGGCTTCTGCAAAAGTTGGAATTTTTTAAGTCTGTGACCATGGCTGGAAGCTCTTCAGGAAAATCAAAGTTTAGAGATTTGGATCGAACCTTTTGATTGGGCAGAAGGGTGGGCTTCACCAAACCCTAGTTCGGAATCCTGACTAGAAGATCCAGAAGTTTCAAAGGCAATTTTGAGGGGTCAATATTTGGAGATTTCAAAATTGAAGTATGCTAACCTGATCAGCTCATCAAGGAACATATTTCCATCCATTCAGGAGTTTGAAATTCAAAGTTTGAATTTTTAGGGTTTCTCTGACAAACCCTAATCCAGCTCCAAATCCAATTTCAGCAAATCAAAGTGGATTGGGTCAAAAGCAATCCTAACAGGTATGACTTGAGGAGATACAGGTATGTGTTGTTCATGGTTGAGTTTATGATATGTTTGTCTTCATGTTATTGAGATTAGTACAATTATGATTGTTTGATAATGAATGCATGTGAATGATCGAAGGCATTCATTGATTAAGGTTATGACACTTATGATTGTACTAATGCACTTGTGGTGTTGTATGAGGATGATGTTGTCTACTAACGAAAGACAGGTACAACAAGAAAGACAAATCAAGTTCTATGACCATGATGACATAAATACAAAGACTTATCCATAGTCTTTAGAATCTCTACTTACGAGGTATGTATGATTTATTTCTACTATGCTTAACTTCTAAGGTATGCAGGTTACTAGCACAAGGTCTCTAAATCATTGAAGAGAATAAATATATTGTTTGGGTATGTTAGACATAACTAAGCATGTATACTAATATAGGTATGTTTTCCTATGTCAAGTTAGAATCCTACTTTGTGCTAGGATCTTAGTATACCCATGTATTGAATGATCATGACCATACATATTCAAGATTACTTAGAATCATAATGTTGTGATAATATTGAGTTTATCACTAGTGCACACTTAAGCATGCATAGTGGTCAAGGATGGATAGAATCTCATGACATGGAAGGGAAGTAGAGACCAATAAGGAAGCAACCTCACAAGACATAAAAAGATAAGTATTTGAATTACTGAATAGTCTATGATATTGCTTGTAATAGTTGTATGCATATTTGTATTCCTAGAATATATCATGCATAGTGTAAGCATTCATATATCATTGAACAGTTTACTACTAGTATGCATATGATGGGTAAGTTGGACAAACATTCTATTGTTGTTTGTCTAGAATGAAACCTCTTTGCTGACATGCTGAGAGCTGTGCACGCTCTCGATAGTATGTTCTGGTAGAGATGGAAGGCATCTAGATAACCACTGTATGCATATAGGATATGGAAAAGTATTGTGCCAAAGTATTGGTCAAGATAGTTAAATCATATCTGTATGCATAATAGGTTATCATGTCAACATGATTTGATGATTATGAAGTATTACTAATCATGTACCTAATTTTGATTTGTAGGAAAGATCATGAAGAATGATGAACACTAAACAAGTGATGGATGTTCAACAAGAAGATTTACAAATCAAACATACTATAGAAGGATCGTGGATAGAAGATTCTCTTAGAAAGAGAAAGAGGATCATGACAAGATGTTTGCTCCAAGTGGGTAGACCATTCTCTTAATGGTGTAATTGAAGAAGAAATGTGAATTGAGAAAACTCCCAGGATTCAAGAAAGCTCTATACGGGTACCCAGGATTGATAGTCTTAATGACCACCATGGGTGTTGCGGATTTCAACCTTTGCTACAAGGTTGAAGATGGTTTCTATATACATATGACATTCTTCTCTTAGATGGATGCAAGAAGGAACTCACCACAAGAGTTCGAATGATCTTGAGGCCCATATCAGTAGACCCATCTGACGAGAGATGGCATGGATAGATATGCAGAAGATCACTCAATGCAAAGTGTGAATGGTGTTCAGTCACAGAGGGAAAATTGATAGCTTCTTGACAAGATTGGGCTTTACCAAAAGTAAAGCTTATCCTAACCTTTACCTTAAGGTTATGGATGATACTATTATTATATGTGGATGATCTCTTTCTGATAGGGAATGATAAAGAGATCATGGAAAGCAAGAAGAAGCTAGCTACAAAGTTCAAGATGAAAGATCTCGAATTGATGAATTACTTCCTAGGACTGGAAGTATGGCAAGGCTCAGAAGGAATCTTTCTCAACCAGGGAAAGTATGCTATGGAAATCTTGAAAAGATTTGATATGTTGGAATGTAAATCCATGGCCACTCCCATGGATTCCAACCTGAAGCTGTTAGCAGATGACTCATCAGAGTTAGTGGATGTAACTCTGTATAGGCAGATTATTGGGTCATTAATGTATCTGACGAACATTAGGCCAGATATCTGCTTTGTTATGAACACCTTGAGTTAGTATCTAGTGGAACCTAGACGTGTTCACATGATAGCTGCAAAGCATGTGATGAGGTACCTAAAGGGTACAATAGATTTTAGTCTACATTACCTTGGAGATCATGACTTCAGATTGTATGGCTACACACATGTTGATTGGGAAGGAAGCACATCAGACAGAAAGAGTACATCGGGAGGATGTCATTGTCTGGGATCTGCCATGATCTCGTGGTTTAGCAGGAAGCAGTCTAGTGTGGTTGTCAGCATAGCTGAAGCAGAATATATAGCTGCTTGCTATGCTAGTTGTGAAGCAGTATGGCTTTGGAAGTTGTTATCAAAATTGTTTGACTTAGAGATGGAACCCACTGTGATCCTGTGTGACAACCAGAGTTGTATCAAGATGACAAAGAATCCAGTGTTTCATGATAAGTCAAAGCACATAGAGATCCAATATTTCTATATACGGGATATGGTGCAAAAAGGAGCTATCAAGCTCGAGTATGTGAGCACTAACGAACAAGTTGCTGATGTATTGATCAAACCTCTGTCTCGAGAAGAGTTTGAGTATTTTCGAGACAAGCTTGGTGTAGTTCAGAAGGACCCTCCTCAAAAGGGGGAGTTATGTGGTTGATGATGATATTTGGATACTGGTATCGATGTGGATATCTATATCGATGATGAGATTGCCTATATTGACAGTAAGGTCAATGATGAGGATACTTGTATCGATGATGAGGATACTTGTATCAATGATGAGGATATTTGTGTCGATGATATGGACACTTGTATTGATGATGAGGATACTTGTCTCGATGATATGGATACTGTATTGATGTGGATACTTGTATCGATGATGAGGCTACATGTTCTGATGATGAGGTCATTGTATGGTCCCTAGTGGACATGATAGGACTGCATCGTCCATGAACGCTTGGTTCAAAATGTACGTGATGGGGATTGCATCATCCCGGAACCGCTAGTTCAAAATGTACGTGATGGGGATTGCACCATTCCGAAACCACTAGTTCAAAATGTACGTGATGGGGATTGCATCATCCCAGAACAACTAGTTCAAAATGGATGAGAGAGGATTATATCATCCCTGGACTTCAGTCCTAAACTGATCCACATACAGATGTCTCCGAGAGTGAGGGGATTGTATCATCCCTGGACTTTAGTCCTAAACTGATCCGCAGACAGATGTCTCCGAGAGTGAGGGGATTGTATCATCCCTGGACTTCAATCCTAAACTGATCCGCAAATAGATGTCTCTGAGAGTGAGAGGATTGTATCATCCCTGGACTTTAGTCCTAAACTGATCCGCAGACAGATGTCTCCGAGAGTGATAGGATTGTATCATCCCTGGACTTTAGTCCTAAAACAGATCCGTAGACAGATGTCTCCGAGAGTGGTCCTTAGACTTTATCTAAGTTGATGAGTGGACTGCATCATCCCTAGACATGATATGGTGTCTTAAATAGATCATGTGTGTTGCAGGGTATGCTTCCATTATGTTGTTGATCGAGAGGATCCAGTTGATGCTATTATGATGACGATGTTGCTGATCGTGATGATCTAGATGACGATGCTACTGATCGTGATGATCTAGATGACAATGGTATTGATTGTGATGATCTATATGACAATGCTGCTGATCGTGATGATCTAGATGACAATGTTGCTGATCGTGATGGTCTAGATGACGAAGTTGCTGATCGTGATGATCTAGATGATGATGTTGCTGATCGTGATGATCTAGATGACGATGTTGTTGATCGTGATGATCTAGATGACGATGCTGTTGATCGTGATGGTCTAGATGACGATGCTGCTAATCGTGATGATCTATATGACGATGTTGTTGATCATGATGATCTAGATGACAATGTTGATGATCGTGTGATGATGATGTTGATGATCGTGTGCTGATGATGTTGATGATCGTGTGATGATGATGTTGATGATCGTGCCATGACGATGCTAATGATCGTGTGATGACGATGCTGATGATCGTGAGGATCCAGATGTTGATGTTGATGTTGATGTTGATGTAGCTATTTGAGTGCTGCAGAAGATGAAGACTCGGTACTGAAGATGTTGATGTTCCAGTATTGAAGATGTTCCAGTAACTGCTTGAGTTACTAATGATGTTGAGAAAGCTTCCAATGATTTATATATGTATCATGTATGATGTTGATGACTCCTTGCTCCTGCAGATGTTGTTATAATATCCTTCTCGTTAAGGGGGAGTGTTCAAATATTGTAACTTCTAAGAATATTATATTTGTATTTTATTATTCTGGAGATGTTTCATTCCTCCGATGGGACTTTGTCATGTATCCGGAGATGTTTATTCCTCCGTGGTAACTTGGGTTATTAGACTTCCCTAGTGGGGGTCGGCCATGTATGTGTTATGTGGGTTAAAGGGTTATTAGACCACCCTAGTGGGGTCGGCCCTGTCACATTATGTAAATTGGTTAAGTTGGGGCTGACCTAGCCTGTGTAAAAGACAAGTCGAGGTTGTGTATAAATAGAGGAGGTGTGTTCCTCATTTAACACACATTGCACTCACTTGTGATTAGCGCATAAGTGAGAGAGAGATCTGCTATGGAGGAGAAGGAGCTCATGGTTGTGGATTACATCTTTGCATTTGCTGGTCATCTATATTGAGGAAGCTTTGCTGGGTTTTCTACCCCATGAGGGTTTCCCAGGATAAATCTCTGTCTCTTGTGTTTATGCTGTGCTTGTTGTTCTTTCAGTGATCATGTATATGCTATTGTTGTGAAATGGAATGTAATGCTAATATTTTCTGTCTTAGCATATTAAATCTTAACACCATGCAAATGGATCCAAGTACAAGAGGGAAGAGATTGAAATCATGAATCTTCATCATGTGGATGTGCAAGTTAGTACCAACTTGCATGATGGGTCAATTTGGGATACTCATGGTGGACCAAGTTCAAGAAGCAACACAAGATTCTTCTTTAGTTTTTCACAAGTAAGCATTAAGGAAGATGTTTCTCTCTGGATAGGAGAGGCCGAAACGATGATTCAAGAGATGATGGGAGTGAGGGTTGGTTGCCTCATACCTACACTACCAAGTTCCACTCACCCATTCGTTCTACAATGGGGTGTCACCAAAGAAGCATAGAAGAAAATTTGATGGATATTGGGAAGACCAATGCTTTTGAAAGAAGAAGGTTGCAGCCATATGAGAAGCATGAAATCATGACATCCATCATGCATGTTATGGACTAGTTTGAATCATTTTTAAGGGAGAACATATGGGTGGTCAAATCTAATCACAAAGGTAGGATGCATAACATGACACCAACGAGGCTTACGGATTGGAAACCAAGGTTGGTAAGTGAAGTCCAAGATTATAAATCTAATCATGAATGCAAGAATATAGTAGTAGAGGTTATTCTTTGTTCATGGGAAGGCTTACTTGTTCTGGAAGGTCATTTAGTAGCAAAGTATCACAAAGGCAGATTTGCGTATGAATTGTTGAATGGTTGGGTTCAAGAAGAACAGTTTGACATCATGGGGGAAGGCATATTTTGGGTGCCAAAATCATTTTTTATGGAAGGGTTTATGGGGTCTTCCCATGATTTGTTCCTAATTAAGAACTTCCTTAAATGGGGAGTTGCATTGCATGCTTGGAAATAATTTACATTGTTTGAGTGTGAAGTTGGGGGAACAAAGAAAATGTATCTTAATATCATGCTTGAGAAAGGTGAAGTTGATGTCTACATGGAGAGAATTCACTCCACCCTTTTTTTTTCCATCCCAAAATATGTGCATAAGAGTTTGCAACTCCATGAGAAGCATTATCCACACTATAACAAGGATATGCTAGACCATAAGCATGCATTGGTTGAATGCAGATTTGAGGGTGAGATTGAACTTAATGAATGGCAGCAACAATGGTTTGCCTGTGACTCAATGGATGGAATATTCATGAAGAAATGCGTATGACATTCATTCACTCTAAAGACCCTATCCACTTAGTGCATGAGTCAATCTTAAAGAAGGATATTTTGGGAGTTGTTCATGTTCCACTCTTAGTTAGTCACCATGATTGTTTGGAGACTCACATTGTTAGGATATTCCTATACTCCATCCTAGTCCTACTATCTTTTCAGTCATTTTCATTTTCAGTCTTTTAGGGTTTTCATGCACTTTTAGGGTTTGAATGCATTCTAGGGTTTGCATGCATTTCCAGTCATTAGTATCAGCACCTAGCCCTCAGTTAGCTAGCCCCTGGAGCTTCTTCCTGATCAGTTTCATCCCTCCTAGTGCCTAGTGTTCCCTCCTTTCACCTACTACATGAGAGAGGCACACTTCTTCACCTACCAGTCCAGTTATGTTCAGTTAACAAGAGTTCTCTCCCTGATTTTAGTCTTGACTCACTCTTTACTGACCTTATCACTCCGATGGACCTCCAGTGTGACTAGATAGGTTGTTCTGACTCCAGTTAGCTCCATGAGAGCCCTCCACTGAGCCTCCTTCACTACATTAGTGCTTCCATGTGCCAGTTACACCTACCACAATCAGTTTGACTTCTGTTGACTATCACTTGTGCATTGATGACTTCACTGATGATGAGTTGGACTCCTAGTTATGACTTGATGAGACTCCACTGATTATGGATCTGTCCATGCAAGCTAATTTGAATCACACCTAGGGTATTCGAATCCTAAGCATTGTATATTTACCTATTTACTATTCAAATTAATTTAACATGTGTAATTATTCTGCCTCTATCTAAGCTCCTTTGGATCTATGTTCTTATGCTCTTATCTTCTTCTATTATTCCTAAATTCTTTCATTGTGAGGTTTACATCATCTCTTTGGATTTACTATGAGCATTTTCACATGGTATCAGAGCCATTTGAGAGTATATTCTACCTCCATTCTTGAGAGTTTTTTGCAGGTATTTCGAAGTTCCAGCAATTGCAACAACAATATCAGCAGTTTCTTTTTGCACTCGTTCTAGCAGTCAAGATGAGCAATTCGAATGCTCCTTCTTCTCCTATGATTCTCACTCCCTTCAATTACTTTGAATGGAAGAGTAATATGAAATTACAATTGTATAATAGACAGCTAAATCGAATGGTATTTGAAAAAGATGCCATACCACATCAAGCTGTAGAGAGAATCAAGCATCTAAATAAAATGGATGAAGATTTTGGATTCATATGCCTTCATGTGTCAAAAGATCTATTGTTTCATGTTGAAGGATTGAAGTCTCCAAGTGAGTTATGGACAAAATTGGAGAGTCTCTTTGGAAAACAAGATGGGCTAAGAGGCCACATTCTCAAAAATGAATTCGTTGCCCTACAACCTAGCAATTTTGAGAGCATCCAAGACTTCTTCTCAAAACTTCACAAATTGAATTTACAATGCAAGCACTGTGGCATCACTAAAAGTGATGAGCAATTAGTACTCTCCGTATTGAGCAAACTTGGATCTCAATTTTCTGTCTTTGTATCTACTTTCCATTATGTTTGAATGTCAATGGAAGTTTCCCACCTAAAAATAATTTTCTGAAGCTCTCATTCAAGAAGAGGACAAATTGATTCAAATGGGTGCCATCAAGGCCTCCAAAGATCTAGCTCTTCTAGCTGGAGAAGCAAGTGGAGTGAATGAAAAAGGGAGGAAAAAAGACAAGGAAAAGAAGCCATCAAAATCCAAGAAGGACAAATACAAGAGACCAAATTGTTCCTACTGCAAGAGAGGAAATCATCCTGAGAAAGCTTGCATGCACAAGAAAATAGACCTACTTACCAAGCTTCTTGAACAAAACAAAATTGTTGTTCCAAAAGAAGCAAAGATGTCTGATTCTGGAAGTGGATCTTATGATTGCCATGCATTGATGGTTGGTTTTTCAAAGTCAAAATCCCTCCTCATAGATTCTGGAGCTTCCAACCACATGGTTTCCTCTGAATAATCCTTTTCCTCTTTAGATCTCAAAGGTGGGCCTACTATTCAAATGGGAGACAACTCTCAGATTTCTGCCAAAGAATTGGGTACAATACATATGGAGCATGGTAAATTCAAAAATGTTTTATTTGTTCCTTCTCTAACAACTAATTTGTTATTAGTATATCAGATGACTCATACAGGATCACCAAAGCAAGTAACTTTTGGTCCAAACACAGTAGAGATTACAGAGATCTCCACTGGAAAGATTATAGCGAATGGGGTTACTAATCATGCCTCTAAGGCATATGAGTTCTCACACTTCATGCCCTTCTCTCTGACTATTCCTTCAGATTCTGATCAAGATCAGAGTGAATCCTCTTCTGATGAAGAAGAAGATCAAGATTTTGATGTTGAGACCATAGTTCAAGAAGATTCAAATCCATAACCAACACATATTCTCAGTCCAGATTCGAGGTCAATATGGGATCATACAGTCCTTGCTACTACTGAGAACACAGTTGAGGATTCATCTGTTCACGGAACTACCAGACTTCAGCACCATGCCAACCTTGCATTATTTCATCTACCTCTCCATGAGAGATGCAGCGTGATGATGGGATTCTCTCTTCCATCTATTGGGAAGACTCCTCATGTTCCATTCACTCCAGCTATAGAAAGAATTCCTGAGAGACTTGCTCTATCCAATTCATCCTCTACACAGTGGAAGGTACATCAGAAGACTAGATCCACCTCTAGCATCTGTTTTGGCATCCTAAAGGGAATCAACTTGTCAATTTTTTTGCAGAATTTTTCACTGATAAAAGCTTCCTTCTTTTCTGCTTAGTATGATGGTTCTATGAGTTATTTGTTGTTCTTTTGAGGGGGGGTATTTTTCCCATGAGGTTTTCCCCATTTCCTCGGTTTATGGACATTTCTTTATTTTTTCTATATTATTTGATTGTATGGGTGACATTTGGTCCTAGCTACCAGGGCCCATGATGGATTAAGGGGGGTGTTAGGATATTCCTATACTCCATCCTAGTCCTACTAGATTTTCAATCATTTTCATTTTCAGTCTTTTAGGGTTTGCATGCACTTTTAGGGTTTGCATGCATTCTAGGGTTTGCATGCATTTTCAGTCATCAATCCTGGCACCTAGCCCTCAGTTAGCTAGCCCCCGAAGCTTCTTCCTGATCAGTTGCATCCCTCCTAGTGCCTAGTGCGCCCTCCTTTCACCTGCTGCATGAGAGAGGCGCACTTCTTCACCTACCAGTCTAGTTATGTTCAGTTAACAAGAGTTCTCTCCCTGATTTTAGGCTTGACTCACTCTTTACTGACCTTATCACTCCGATGGACCTCCAGTGTGACTAGATAGGCTGTTCTGACTCCAGTTAACTCCATGAGCACCCTCCACTGAGCCTCCTTCACTACATTAGTGATTCCATGTGCAAGTTACACCTACTCATTCAATTAGACTCAGTTTGACTTCTGGTTGACTATCACTTGTGCATTGATGACTTCACTAATGATGAGTTGGACTCCTAGTTGACTTGATGACACTCCACTGATTATGGATCTATCCATGCAGGATAATTCGAATCACACCTAAGGTATTCGAATTCTGAGCATTGTATATTTACCTATTTACTATTCAGATTAATGTAGCATGTGTAATTATTCTGCCTCTATCTGAGCTCCTTTGGATCTATGTTCTTCAGCTCTGCTCTTCTTCTATTATTCCTAAATTCTTTCATTGTGAGGTTTACATCATCTCTTTGGATTTACTGTGAGCATTTTCACACACAAGAGGGTGAGTAAGAGGTTTCCATGGATGATATCCAAAGAAGATGCATTGGATCATACATAGGAGTGCATCATATGCCAACACCATGTTATGGAGTATAATTTATTGGATGGCCATAATGATCGGCGGCAGCAGTTTGGTGGCAGTGTACAAGTATCTCAACCCGATGTTTTTTCATTGCATGAGGACAAGCAATATTGGTATGGGAAGAATGTCATGTCCCCTCATTGATGATCGTTGGATTGAGTTACTAACCTAATAAATCACTTGGTTTGAGGAGAAAATCTCATTTACTTAGGGTTAATTTTGAAATTTCAGGCAATTAATTAATTAATTAGGAGGTGTTGAATTTATTTTCTTAATGTTGATATGCACTTGATGAAAAGTATTTTTCATTAAATAGTTATTTTTATTTTGGAATAAATTGGATAATTCTCCACAAGAGTGCCTCAGAGGATAATGTTGACTAAGAGGTAACTTTCAAGTCAAGAAGAGATAAAGTAGTCAAAGCAAGGGAAGTAGGAAAAGGAGAAGAGAGCATAATAAAGTAGCAAATCTCAGGAAAAGCATAATAACGCAGTAAAGCAGGACAAAAGAATGACAAAGAAGAAAAGCAGGACAAAATCAAGACAAAGTAGAAAAGCAATACAAAGGCAGAAAAGCATGAAAAAGGAAGAAAAGCAAGAAAAGAAAGACAAAGTAGAAAAGCAGGGTAAGGCAAAAAAGCAGGGAAAAAGCAGGACAAAGCATAAAAGCAGGGAAAAAGCAGGACAAAGCATAAAAGCGGGGTAAGGTAGAAAAGAAGGAAAAATCAAGATAGAAAATCAAAAGCAGGATAAAGCAAAGTCAAAATCAAAATCATAAAGAAAATCAAAGAAGAAAGCAAGGCAAAAGCTAAAGCAGAAATCAAAGCAACCTTATCCACTCCATGAGGGATCCTTAGCCTATATTACTTGCTCCAAAAGTCACCTCAATCTATAAAATAGTTATTACAAGTCCATTTCACATATTTTTAGAGTTTGAGAATTGGTGTGAGTGCAATTGTGCCTCGGTGACTTGGGAGATGTGCCCCTAGTCCAAGCTTGGGAGATTTTCCCCTAATTCCTGTAAGAGGATGATGGTATTAAGCCATTATAATTGATATTATTGAAGGCCCTAAAGTCTATACCAATGGAGTATGATCCTGTGACAGATATTTGATACCTCTCCATGCATATCTATGAGTATTTTCCTAGTTTTCATGTTTAAGGAGTTTCTTCTAGTTGTATCTCATTCTTGAGAACTCATTGATGTATGAATCAGATACTGATGGATGATATGACTGTAATAATGAATATATGATTTCAATTCTGAATTTATACTGAATAAAATCCTGATTCCAATACCTCTTCTTACACCTAGTCTAGATTTCAATGAAATTGAGCTAGTTTCCATAATATATATGATAAATGAATGAGTATTGCTCCAAATGAAGTGATTTATATTTATGATGTTAATTAATATTTCATGTGAATTATTACAAGTCTAATATCATAAATTTTGTATCCTCTCAAATTGTTTTCGAAGTCCTAAATTTGGCCTAGTTGTGCAATCCTAGAAGGCATTTTTTCTTGTATGTGTGTGAGACTTTCTCAAAACATTCCAAAACTTTCTGGAGTGAAACTAGGCTATCCATTTACTATTATTTGATGTTATTTATCCTCCGTAATTCAAAATATATCACCATTGGTTCACATTCCATGTTTAGTTGATGTTCTAGTTTGCATATGTCGGGGTTCCCAGGAGCATTGGAGTAGATTTCATCCTGGCTGATGTTGTTGACCAAATCGCAACCTCACAGTTGACAGGGGTTCACCAACTGTCGACATATACCGCAGTCTCCTTGGGCACCGGCCCGAGTAGGTTTGAGCCCACCCAGCAACACCTGCAAAGCGGATGAGGTCTCACCCGAGGCATCCAGGAAGAGCAGACAAAACCATGTTTCCTCCAAGGGAGGAGGCAAGTTGCGACAGTATGATACCAACAGCAATTCTAAATATTCATCATGAAGTTATAGCACATCACTTTAATTGCAGCATTTAACATTACAGTAAACAGATATCTATAACATATTATTGCGGCATTCACATCATAGCGACAGAAATGGATAATTGCATTAATACAAGATAATAACATAAGTATCAAGAAACGTTACACACAGATTGCACCAAATCATCATCCTTATATTACTGTGGCAAACCAAAAGCAGTACATAAATCTCTGTGCAACTCCCCGCATTATCTTTCTGTCAATCTCTGCATACAACTCTATTTCTATCTTCTATCCATCAACTCTTCTTTTAACACTTGCAATTCTCATCTATTTATAGGCTTCCACCAATTACAATACTTTTCCACTTTCCTAACTGACACTATGGACAATTGACTAACTGACTTGGTCTAATGACCCAAAAACCCACATACCGCGGTACAATTGACTCGATATTACAAAATACATGACCCAAAACCCACCAACTGCGGTATACTTGACTCGATATTACAAAATACATGGTCCCAGTGACCCAAAACCTTCCAACTGCGGTATCCTTTGGCACAAAATACTCCTTTAATGCCTTCATCCAACGTGTCGCGGAGTCAGCAGTACCGCGATCTTTCCTCATCAAACCGCTTGCCAATAGGCCCCCAACACAATCTTGTGGCTCGCCCTCAAGCTGCTGGACAGAGTACACGTCAAATGCATCTATTCTTGCTATCTGGATCACACAATGTCATCTCCTTCCTTTGGCTGTACAGATCCTCGGCTACAAATTCTGTAATCCCTACACGAGAGTAGGCAACCCCCGATTCGCTATCAGGTACGTCGTGAACTCATCCTCCAGTTGCATGGAATAGTGCAGACTGAAAAGAAAAGAGGATGAACAGTACCAAGGGGTGAGAACGGTGGATGACTTTGGCACATCTGTTTCGCACCAACGCCCATCTGCTACTGAAGTCCGGGAGCTACCGCCCCAACCAGCGTTCTGATCAAAAATAGCACAACCCTTCGAACAACTACTGCATACTAAATCATGCGGGACCGGCTAGGGGTCCATCTCACTGTCGACGCGTACCACAGTCGCCCTGGCACCAGCCCAGGCATAGATAGGGGAAGTGCACCGACCATATCAAGACGCTCAGGGACACTCGTCGTGCGGGCTCGTAGGGTCCCTGGGGTGCTGCCACGGGAAACAAAGTGAAGCATTTCCACAGCCTCCTTGGAATTCCTCACAACTCAACTTCCAAATTGATTAACCAGCATAACCATTCTATGTCGGAACAACTTCTTTATGGTGAACTACCAACTTCCTCGGTTACTTATAGCCGAACCCTCCCAGGTCACGATGGGGGGAATGATTCCCAGGTACCTCTCATCTGTGTGTATGAGCCGACCGACTGTCACAGTGGAGGGGGGCGACCATGCTGCCAACAAAGCTCCCGCATGCCACCACGTGAACAACCCCACCACTCATCCCGACCTAGCATGCCATGTGCAAAATATGTCATCGTCATGTGTGAACCCAACCAAATCGATCAGGTGCAATCATGTGTAGGGATGGTGGCCAGTAATCACACCACATCGACGTACTCTCCCAAAACCATCATACAAAATCCATCGTCGAGCCTGAGCGCAATACTGTCATGAGTCTCTAACTACGCTAACCTGGTGGCACAAGCCTCTTCCGCTTGTGCATACCTTCTGTTGTTGGTGCACCATCTGCCACCAAGCAACCTGCAACAATCATCATCATCATTTTTTTTGTTTTTATTTTTTTACCAATGCAACTCAGACATCGCACTGTTCCAAGCCTGCACGATAGGGCTTCAACCTGTGGCATTTACCAGCTTGGGGAGCATCCCCCCATCCAATCGATGCTACTAAACTGCTCCTCCTAAAGTAATACTATTGATGCGATAGGGACGCAGCCAATGCATCTGCAACTTGCCGGGATGTTTCATAAACTTACTGTCATATAGTAACACTAAGTCACCTTGCTGAAACTATTTGTTTTTTATGTGGCGATCATGCCACACCTTCTGGCGGTCCTTCTCTACCCCTTGGTGAAATCCAGCAATAAATCGATCCTCTTCAAGCTCCACCAATTGTGCTAGACGTTCGTCTAACACTGCAACATCATCCATGCTCGTAATAGCCACAATTCGTAGACTTGGAACAATGTACACCATAGGCATAATTGCTTCCTTCCCATATACCAACTTGAAAGGTGTCTGACCAGTCAACCTTTTACATGTGGTGCGATAGGCCCATAATACCGCTAGAATTTTCAAATCCCAGTCATCATGGTTTGCATTACACACCTTTGTCAATGCATGCTCCAATACCTTGTTAAACGTCTCCACCGTTCCATTTGCCTGTGGGTGATAGGGTGTACTCTTCTTATGCTGTATCTACAATTCTTTCGTCAATGCATTGATAGTGCGATTGAGAAAATGGCTTCCTTGATCACTCGGCAATATCTTGGGGCAGCTGAAATGAGTGATAATGTGGTAGAACAAAAATATAGCAGCCGTTGCAGCGGAGCAGTCAACTACAGGTGCTGCCTCAGCCCATTGGGTTTTGTATTATGTCGCTGTGATAATATACCATGCACCTGTGCATTTCCCTGGTGGATGGATCGGTCCTACAAAATCCACAGCCCATTTTTCAAACGGTTGTAATGCTACTTGCGGTAGCAATGGCATCTCATCACGTCTGGATGGCTTTCCAGTTCGTTGACAAACATCACAAGACCGCGCATAGTCTGTCACATCATTATATAATGTGGACCACCAAAGCCCTGCACGCAATACTTTTCGAGCAGTCACCCGACCGCCATAATTTCCTCCTACGACTCCACCATGTGCCTCAGCCAATATCTGTGCTTGCTCATGCAGCAAGATACATCTGCGCAATATCTCATCGGCACCCAATTTATACAACTCTCTCGCGATCAATTGAAAGTCAGCAGCCTTGATGACCAATTGCTTCTTCTGAGTAGTGGTAAAATCATCGGGCGCGGTGTCGGTCACCAAAAACTGAAGGATGTCATCAAAATACTGATCATCTGCTGCAACATGAAATAGTTGGGCATTCGGAAACCCGTCTTCGATATTAGTCGGTTCCTCCCCTGTATCAATCCATGACAAATGATCTGGTCCAGCATTCAACTGCCCTAGTTTCACAATGACTTCAAAATCAAACTCTTGAAACAAAAGTAGCCATCGGCAGATCTTCCCCCCCAACACAGGCTTATTGACCAAGTATTTCAATGTTGAATGATCAGTGAACATTTTAAAGTGGCCACCCAACAAATAATGCCTGAATTTCTACAATGCATAAACCATGGCCAGACCTTCATATTCTGTGGTAGTGTAGTTACGTTCTACGGAAGACAGCTTTCGACTCACAAAAGAAATGGGATGATCAATGTCGCCTTCTCCTGGTTGAGCCAATACAACCCTTAGTGCAACTGATGAAGCATCAACATGGACATGGAATTCCTTAGTCCAGTCCAGAAAGACCAAGATTGGGGCCGACGCCATCTTCGCTTTGAGCATTTTAAAACTATCCTGACATTTTGGGTTCCACTGGAATGCCCCTTCTTTAGCAACTTTTCCATAGGGGCAGTAATCGCAGCATATCCCCTAATGAACTTGCCATAATATCCCGTGTGACCCAAGGTCGCGCGCAACTGCTTAACGCTGATCGGTGGTTGCAACCCCAAAATAAGCGTAATTTTGGCTGGATCAACCAGCAATCCCTACTTACACACAATATGACCCAGCAATATCCCAAACAGTGCGCAGAAAATACATTTCTTCAAGTTCAGCGATATCTGATGTTGTCGGCATCGCTCAAGCATTAACCGTAGATTGGCCAAATGATCACGAATCAATCCATAAACAGTCCAATCATCCATATATACCTGCAAAAACTTTTGAATAAAATATTTGAATGCGGCAACAACGACCCGGGAGAATATCGCAGGTGCATTCTTCAAACCAAACGACATGACCGTGTACTCAAAGCAACCCCATTCAGCAACAAAAGTGGTCTTATGGCAATCCTCCTTGGCAATGCGAATTTGATGGTAGCCAGAGAATCAATTGGTGAAACAGTACATCTCCTGGCCACCCACTTCTTCAAGTACTTCATCAGTAAATGGGGTCGAAAAAGGGTCATGCAAGCAGGCATCGTTCAACTTCTACAAATCGACACAAATGCGCACTTTGCCTGTTTTCTTGTCCTGCACCACCATAGGACTGATCCATTCGAACTCTTCCACAAGTTCGATAATTCCAGCATCTAACATCCGATCAAGTTCCGCCTTGACCTTTTCTTTATGTCACGGATTTAGCCGATAAGGTCGCTGTCAAACTGGCTTATCATCTGGTTTCAATGGAATCCTCATCTCTCCTAAATCACCCAGGATTCCCTTCATTTCGGAAAACTTCGTAGGAAACACATCCTAAAACTCATGCAGTAACTCGGTAACCTTACTCATCATCTCATCATCCCAATAATCCCCAACATTAGCAAACTTGGGAGTAGCTTCAGTGTCAATATTCGTCTTGCGAAGCTGCAATGGTTGACTAAACGAATTACTTGGTGCAACAGGTGGGACTATATCGTGACTTCCTTCAAATTCAGGAATGTTAACATTCCGGGGATCATCATCGTCCTCCAGGCCACCACTAATGTTGAAGCACTCCATGAGAGACTGCATCTAACTGTGGGTGTGCGAGTCCACGGCGCAGGCCACGGACGAAACCATTTGTTGACCAAATCGTGACCTCATAGTTGACAGGGGTTCACCAACTGTTGACACATGCCAAAGTCTCCCTAGCACCGGCCTGGGCAGGTTTGAGCCCACCCAGCAACACCCGCAGAGCAGATGAGGTCTCACCCGAGGCATCCAGGAAGAGCAGACGGAACCATGTTTCCGCCGAGGGAGGAGGCAAGTTGCAGCAGTATGATACCAACAGCAATTCTAAATATTCATCGTGAAGTTATAGCACATCACTTTAATCGCAGCATTTAACATTACAGTAAACAGATATCTATAACATATTATTGCGGCATTCACATCATAGCGACAAAAACGGATAATTGCATTAAGACAAGATAATAACATAAGTATCGAGCAACATTACAAACAGATTACACCAAATCATCATCCTTATATTACTGTGGCAAACCAAAAGCATTACATAAATCTCTTCACAACTCCCCGCATTATCTTTCTGTCAATCTTCGCATACAGCTCTATTTCTATCTTCTATCCATCGTCTCTTCTTTTAACACTTGCAATTCTCATCTGTTTATAGGCTTCCACCAATTACAATACTTGTCCACTTTCCTAACCGACACTATGGACAATCAACTAACCGACTTGGTCTAATGACCCAAAAACCCGCATACCACGGTACAATTGACTCAATATTACAAAATACATGACCCAAAACCCGCCAACTGTGGTATACTTGACTCAATATTACAAAATAAATGGTCCAAGTGACCCAAAACCCACCAACTGCGGTATCCGTTGGCACAAAATACTCCTTTCGCACCTTCATCCAACGTGTCGCGGCGTCAACAGTACTGCGATCTTTCCTCAGTAAACTGCCTGCCAACAGATTTTCAAAACATTAATGGTCCCAATAATTTTTGAAAAGGTTCTATCAGCTGGAATATTCCTCCTCCTATCCAGAATACTTTATTTTCCATACCTACAGTCAAACTAGCCAACTGAATCCATCGTTTTTCATTGAGTCTTCCAAGGGAGCGAGTTAGTGTATCATCAGTCTTGGTTGGTATATTACACTCAATCGTGAAATTCAACTTCCCAGCTTCCAAATATAAGTCTTCCTATGGATTTTTGAGCCTTTGTCACTCCCAAATTCACCCCATGGTTTATGTTTATGGATTCCCCACTGGATTTTTCTACTCACACCAAATTCTGGTCATTTTTGACACTCTAAATCGTGGCTTCTTTCATGGTTGTGGTTTTTGCAATTTTCACTATTGTGGATGCATAATAGGTTGGGAATTGATGTCCAGTCACTCCATTATGGAATGGGGATGATGGAAAATTATTTTTTTCAATCAAATAACTTTTGGGTCAAGTTAACTGAGCCCATACCCAGCCATACGAATTTCTAAGTTTTCCCATTCTCCATTAAATTCATGAGTCGATTTTTCAGCTGCCTCCTTACAACATAATTAAATGTCACCATAGCTAGTAAATATGGGTTCTCAAGATGAAATTTGGAAACAAAGGATTCAATCCCCCAACCCCTCACCTCTCCCTTGTGGATACATATAACCCCCCTCATTTTTAGGTGCTTCCATAGCCAGCTCTTGGAATTTTATTTGCATTATAAATATTTACATGTTTTAACAATTTGCCATGGCTTACTAGCACATGGCTCACAAAATATAAAATACTTGCCTTTTAATCCAAGCATTCACTAGCGGGTCCTTGTCCTTGAGCTCCATGCTAGGAATTCATACATCGTGTATGCACAATATTCACATATGAAGCCAATACATTCTAAGGGTCAAAATGGGGGTATTATATTCCTCTCCCCCTTAGAACAACATTGTCCTCAGTGTTGTCAAACTGAACAAAAATGGGTATGCCTCTTTCATGGCATCGTCCAACTCCCATGTATCCTCATTGGGACCAAGGTTCTTCCATTGCACCTTTACCTGTCTGATGGATCATTTCCAAATCAATGTTACCTTCTTGTCAAGGATCGCATAGGTTCCACCTGGACCTCTCCCTCAGGTTCCAATTGTATCACATTCCAATCAATTATGTGATTAGGTCCATGTACATATTTCTTAATCAGAGAAACATGAAAAACATTATGATCTCTCATGTTAGCAGGAAATGCAATCCTATATGCAGTTGGCTCTATCCTATCAAGGACTTCGAAGGGTCTACAATATCTTGGTGCAAACTTGGCACAACTTCCCAATTTTAGGGCACTTTTCCTTGGCTTTACTCTTAAATAAACATGATCCCTAATTTTAAATTCATTGTGCAATGTTTTCAAATCTGCATAAATCTTCTACCTGTCTTGGGCTGCCTTTAAATTATGCCTGATCTTAACAATTTATTGCTCCATTTCCTTAATCATTTTTGGCACAAGCACTACCCTGTTCATGGGACTATCCCAACTCACCAGAGTTCTGAATCCCTTTCCATACAATGCCTCAAATGGGCTCATTCCTAATGATGCTTGATGTCCATTATTGTATGCTAATTCTACCAAGTGTAGGTAATCCTCCCACTTGGATGGTTTATCCATCACATACATTCTAAACATATCCTCAAGAACTTGATTCACCCTCTCTATTTGACCATCTGTTTGAGGATGATACGTTGTACTAAAGTTCAGTTGAGTTCCCAATTCCTAAAATAATCCTTTCAAAAAAATGGATGTGAACTTTGCATCTCGATCAGAAACTATTGCTTTGGGTAATCCATGCAATATGAATATTTCCTTCATGAATATGTTCACTATTTCACTTTTTTTATGAGTGGACTTGACTGGAATAAAATGAGCTACCTTTTAAATCTTTTCCACCAAAACCATAATTGAATCATGCTTCCTCGCTGTCATTGGAAAACCTGTTATAAAATCCATAGAAATTACTTCCCACTTCCATTCCTAAATGGAAAAGGATACAACATTCTTGTTGGATGTTGATGCTCCGCCTTGACTTGTTGGCACTTTTGACACCGAGCAATGTATTCTGCTATATCCTTTTTCATTCCATGCCAAAACTTAGCTAGAAGTTAATTGAAGGAAAAATACTTGCATACTTCATCCAAATTTGCATGGTTTGAGTCAAGTCTACACACCACCGAGTTGCACTTCCGCTCCCCTTGAGTAAAACAACAAGCCTTTAAAATTAACACCCTAACTAAACACGCATTAACCTCATTAGAGGACATAAAAATAATTGTGTAGTTAGGTAGAACAACGGGGATAGGAATCCAAATAATTCTCCCTTGTCATTTTACATTTGAGACATAGTTTTTTTTCTCTCAAGGTGCTAAAATCCTCTTGTATTTGTTGACACGATTATACACCAATTTGTTGGGGGCCTCCCGTTCCATGGGGGTAAGCAACGAGGACTAGTTCCGGATGGACTTTGTGGAATACCGCACTCCACTTAGCACCTAAGGACATCAATCCATTGTATTCCTTGTATTTTTTGGCGTCCATGTTGGTTGTACAAGTGCCAAAAGGTATAAGCTCCAGTAAACCTTCCCAAACTTGTCATGAACGAGGTATCCTAGTGACCATTCTTCTAGGTCTCTTTTACCCAGGATCCCTTTCGATAGAGGGATATCCCTTCATCTATATTGGTCTCTCATTTCATATTGTCCGACTTGGATTTCATCACCTTGCGGAGGATACGATCTGTTGAAGTATCTGAATCTTAGATAGGAGGTTGCCTGCTCTTTTACCTTGTAGAGGGTCTTTTTTGTTTTAGTGATACTTGTTGGATTTCTAGCCTCTTTGTTGTAGCTCGCTTGTTGTGGCATCGGTTACATTAAATTTTTTTTAGCTTTCTTTTTGGCCTGTGTGCCTCTTCTTCTTCTAGATCCCCTTTTGCACGCTCGATTTCCCGAGGTTTTTTTAGCTCTTTTCGCGAGACTTCACCCACGTCACTTAGTATTGTTCCATGGCGGATCCATCTCCTCGCACCCAAGCTCCTTCTAGGACTACCAATCAAGAGATCCCTTTTCAAGTGGTACATTTTACTTTTTCTCCACTTGGAGATATTGGTCCTCCCTTTATCGCTACTTTGAATCTTCCTGGTTTGTCTATAGGATTACCAGTATGGCTCCAATTCAGTGATCCTAAGTGAACCTAATGCTTCAAATGTTAACTCTCCATCACGAGAGCATCAATCCCAAATTGATCCTTCGTCAGATGTATCTTATGTCGTTTCTTCTTCCTTGCCTTATAAAAGTAGTGGTTCTAGTAATTAGGAGGATAAGAAGGAGAAGAAAAGGAAGGTTAAGAATAAGAAGACTAAGAAAGAGACTCGGCATCAACTAGTTACTCCTAATGATGGTCTTTCTAGTCCAACACCTCGAAAACCCAAGTTCCCTTGCAGGATTTGAAAGGGGGGTCACCTTCTTAAAGATTGTCCTGGTCTTTCCAAAGTATTAGAAGAGTGGTCTAAAACCTCCACACAACCTATATCATCAGCCTATGGACATCATATTGATGATACCCCATCGACCAGTGACTCTATGGTTAAGGTTCGGAAAGGTAAAGTCAGGAATCCTTGTGTGTTATGCAAGGACATGCACCTTACTTGCCTTTTTCCTCACCTGGATGAAGCTTCACAATTGTTGGAAGATATTATTGTCTCACAAAATCACCTTCAAACCAGATATTGTAATTTGTCCCTTGACCCCTCATTGGTTGACAAAGTAGTCAATCTTGCTCCATCCTCTGTCGATCCCACTCTTTCTTCAAAGAGTGGAGAACAAGTAGTTCATCCCGATTTTCCTTTGAAGATTGAAGTTGAAGTAGTCGAGTCGGTGTCATCTCCACTCGATCCCGCTCTTTCATTTTAGAATGTCGATACTGAAGTAGTCATAATGACACAATATTCGTCTCATCCTGCTCTTCCAGTTGAGAGTGAACTGAAAACCAATGATGTTTTCTTATTCAGTTTAGATTGGTCTGGACAAAGGGAAATCCTGTCCATTTCCATGGGATCCCCTCCAAGTACTGAGGTCATTCCCTTTGATTGGAATAGTCTAACAAAATCTCATCCTCCCTCATGTGTTCCTTTCCAAATATCTGTAGAATTTACTGGTAGGAACGTACTTCACACTATTGTTGTTGAAGGAGATTCTGTTAGTATTTTATCCTCAAATTCTTAGAAAGATATAAGATCTCCTCAGCTTGTTCCAGCCACTAATTAGACATTGACTTTTAATAGAATACCTACTGGACCTTTAGGGATCCTTCCCCAATTACCTATTACCATAGGAGGGAAAATTGTCTGCATTGATGTTATGGTAGTTCAAGGTCCCTTATATTTTAATTTGCTTCTTGGGTGATATTATGTCTATTCCATGAAAGTTGTAGTGTCCACACTCTTTCAAGTGATGTATTTTCCTCATCATGGAAACATAGCGACCATTGATCATATTTCCTTTGTTACACTTAATCATTGTATGACTGCCAACCACCAAACTTCCCTGAATGTTCCACATGTCCTAGTAGTTCCTCCCCCATCGTCATATGTGTCTCTCGTCTCTGGACATCACGTCGGAGTTGAGTCATTAGACAACCGATAACTTCTTCCCATCATGGAAGAAGCTTAGAGGGGCATGTTTCCAACCTCTGGACATCATGTTGCATAGGAACCAACTTCAAGCATATTTTTATTATGTTTTAAGCTCGTTAATAAATGAAATAGGACCCTACAATCATATTTTACGTTTAGTTTCAATCTTGTGTAAAAATGAAACCTATCATGAGCATAGTTCCCTTTCTATGTCAAGCTCATTAAAAAATGAAATAGATTCCTCTCCCATTGAGTCGAGTATCCCACCAGATTTAGGACTTGAACCTTCATTTCATCTGCGTGTGTCACTTTATCCTCATTATTCCTACCCCTTTAGAATTTAATTCGGTGAAGAATAAGCGTAGGCAGACGAAACGATGCTTGGGGGGCATGACTCCAGCCTCTGGACATCATACTGGAGTTAAGCTAGCTTTTTTTGATAGTGCTAGGGGAAAGATTCCAACATCTGGAAATCACGTTGGGAAAAAATTTGATCATGGCTATCACCTTTAGTACCAACCTCTGGAAATAATGTTGGGAACGAACCCATCAATGGACCCCATTATGAGCATAGTTTAGCTTCAACTTCAAGCTCGCTAAAAAATGAAACCATCATCCTGAGCATAGTTCATTTTCTGTTTCAAGCTCGTTAAAAAATGAAGCAGATACGATAATCATTCTATTTACCTTTCTTCGATCTCGTTAAAAACAGTAAGAGGTGTCAAGCTTACTTTTCACTTTTTCATGCTCTAGTTAAAAATATGAAAAGTGGTTTGAGCTTACTTTTTCCTTTTTCGTGCTCTAGATCCAAACATGAAAAATATTCTGAGTGCTTTTGATACCATTGTCATGCTCGTTAAAAAATTGAGTAAAAAGGTGTGTCTAACAAGTATAGTTTTATCTCTTTATCCGACCTCCCTAGACTATTTACAGAAAAGGAACTGTGCCGATTTTACTTTTTCATTTTTCGTACTCGGTCACTAACCACGACAAAGTTGTACATGGAGTTTCCTTTAAGTTCTTTTTAGACTCCCAAAACATGAAAAGATTTCCAAGTGCACTTGTCTCTTTACCACTTGTAAAAGTATTTGAAATTTTGTCTATTCTGGGGTAGGTTATCCCTTTTTCGGATCGTTTAGACTATTTACGAGAAAGGTACACCTTAGTCAACCATTGACTAGGAGAGTTCCTCTAGACATTATTTTACACTTTTTCAGGTCGGGGGACTAATTTTTACGAAACGTCAAAACTTGGAGTCTTCTTTAGATTATTTCAGACTCTCTAAACATGAAAAATTGTCGATTTTTTCTTCTTTGGACTTGTAAAATCAAACATTGAATGGCCCTTTTGGGACCCAACCCCTCCTTTCTAAGGTTCATAAAACATGTGAGATTGGACTCGTCTGAAGGATGAGCTATACCAAGCATCAGTTATCCTCCTCAATCTCGTTAAATGTTGGGCTTGGCCCAAGTGGGACATTTTGAGCAGGAATAATTTTGAGAACTATGGAACTGAGCGCAGTTCAGATGGAATAATTTTGAGATAAGTTTTGGTAGCTTGCATTTTGCGCGCAGCACAGTGTCGGAAGAACTGCGAAGCCAGTGTTGCAAGGAGAGAAGTGCTGCAATGTGCCACCTCGACGGAAGATCCAACTAAGAAGAGCATGGATGGAGGACGACAGTTATTTTGGTTAGGTCACAGAAGACCTATTTTTGGCAAAGATCGTCGAGAACTACCAGGAAGTGGGTAGGTACAGATCGAGAGGTAGGTGACTGATCACAACAAACAGTAGACTACTACTACTCGAACCAGTCATCCAAGGCCGTAAAAGAACGAACAGCTCGGCGGAAGCAACCTGTTGGCACGTGCGTGACAGAAGATCCGCTGCCAGGTACCAGTAGTCCGGTTTTGAGAAAACCGTGATAGTTTTGTAAACCTAAGGGTTCTACCTTCGTAAATGTAAAGACATGACCTACGGGTATTGATCTATAAATAAGGCAATTTTGTAAGGGAAAGGGTTAACTCTTCATTTTGTTGATTATTATTGAATATTGTTAGATCTGTAATATTGAAGCATTGTAAAGGCTTTGCAGCTAAGTGCGCAGAGACCTAGTTTTGAGAGAGAGAAGAGCGTCTGCAGCTAAGTGCGTAGATGAAGAACTGTTGTACCCTTTCCTAAGATAATAAACAACAGTTCTTGTGGACATAGCTTCCCATCTGGGGGAGTGAACCATGTTAAACCTTGTGTTATGTGATTGTTTTTTATGATTGCCATTATGTTTTCTTAAATTACTTACAGTGCATGCATAACTTACTGTTATCTGATATGTTTTTACTTTTATTTGTATTCACCACGGAAGGGATGGAATAAGATGTTAGTAGTTCATGTATGGATGAAGGTTAACAGTTAAGCACCTATAAGTCCTCGAATGAATGGATCTATGAGATAACCACACAGTTAATTGTTAAGGTTGAATCGCAGTATCAAAGCACACAGCACCATGCATCTCACTCATTTGCATAAGTTAATATGTTTATCAGTCTAACTAAGGATGAATGATTAAGGATTATCCAATAAGATTGAATAGAAGTGATTAGGTATCATAAACGACTGCATTTCCTAATGGACACACCGGTCCATAAGAAGTACTGCGCGATAAGCCGTTGATAACTTATCGTCGTGGAGTGGAAATAATCCTAGTGCCCAATCGTTGAATGTGCAGGATGCACAAGCATCCTTGCTCGCTGCGGCATTCAACGCAAAGTAGAAGACCTCGCGCAGTCACCAACCGCAGTTCGCAGTCTGTCACCGCGCTACGCATTAACCAATTGAAACACTCACATCACATGGTTGTGGAAAATTGATTCTACAACCACCCCCTCATCTTTGCCTCGAGTGAGACCTTAGGATGCTTGCAGTCTATTGCCAAAAGGGCCATTGAATAGGGGTTTTGTTGGTATCTTGTACTGCAAAGTACCTGGGTCTACATTGGAAAACATCTAGATCAGAAGTCACACCAACAAATGGTTCTGTTGTCGCTCTAAGACCAGTGATGTGATAGTGTATTCAAAAAAGTAATGTCCAACAGTTGGCATCCAGAAAAGAAAGAGATCTGGGCTTGGTGCGATAAGATCGAAAGAGATTTCGCAAAGAAAGAAAACAGACATCCGCGTCTATCTGACATACAGTGGTTGAACAAATACTTGTGGAGGGACATCCATGAAATATTTTGGGCTTTGTTTCCAAACGAGCTACACGAGTGGATATCGTGCCTAGCATAAAGAAAGAATTGTTCCCAAGGCGGAGTGCCTATAGATTGGAGTCCGGAGTTTACTGAACGGCTCAAAGCAATCGACAGCCCACTGTCGCAAGTAGTTGACTTCTGGGTCGATAGCATACTAGAAGGATTTGTGACCAAGTTTGTTGTAGATACGCTGAAGTCCTACAGCCAGGCTAAAGCATACTTTTTCGAAGGATTCAGAGGCAAGTTCCTGAGAAACCTCAGCCTATATATTAAAATACTTTTAGCTGAGAAAGGTGTTTTAATAATGCAGCAATAAATCTAAATATGTCATGGTAGAGAATACACACATTGATTTTGACGAAGAAAACCATACTTTGAGAAGTGGAAAGAGATATAAGCTTACTAATGAAAAGAATCCCAGACAATCTAGAAACCGCATAGATACCGAAATTCCATGTGACCTCAATAATAAGAACACTCAGTTATCAGCCACAATCCAGCATATTACACCTCAGAATCAATCAGTCCAGAACCCACCCGCTGCGAGTGTCGTACAACCCATCCCATAGATCAATAATACTAGTAACACTACAGGAGCGAGTGCTCACAGCACTACGACTCAGACTATTCTGCAGAATACTATCCCTAGCACAATCGAGCAGCCTGTTTCTACTTTTGTCATAGGTAATCAGTCCCACAACAGTACACAATCTGGAATGAGAGTGACAGATAACAATATAAAACTGTTTATATTCAAAGGAACGGGTCATGAAGACCCTAATCAACACTGGTTTCTATGCGAAGCTGTGTGGAATGTTAAGCAAGTTACGGATGATGCTATAAAAAGAGCGTAGCTCATCACTACTTTTAGAGATAGAGCACTGCATTGGTTTATGAAGTATTCTCAAGCACAGCCAAGAACCTTAGCAGACTTCAAGACCACGATTGCAGCAAAGTTTAAAAATCCCAAATCAAAATCACAGTGCATAACAGAGTTAAAAGAAATCAAGCAGAAACCTACTGAATCGGTATGGGAATTCGACCAAAAATTCAAAACATTGTTGGACCAAGTGAACTTTTTTATATCTCTGCAATAGCATCAAGAATGGTTCATTGTTGCATTGTTGCCCCATATCAGGCAACCACTGAGGCAATAGAAGGTTGTATCTCAAGCAGAGGCTTTGGAGATCGCAATGAAGTTGGAAGCCTCATCAATTGGAGAAAGTAGTTCTGGGATGATACAAATCCAAAACCAATTGGCTACCTTGACATTAGAATTACAAGGTATGAAAAATGGAAAGAACAGAGACATGAACAAAGACATGAAGTTTGGTGCACAGGATGCAAAGGAGAGGGACACACTAGAGAACATTGCCCCTTATTTCAAGATTATCTTAACAGTGGCACACCAAACCCAATAAATATGAATGAGAACCAGGCACCATGGTGTGAAATTTGTACAACCAGAGGACACCATCCTGAAGATTGTTACCTCATACATAAATATGTCAAAACGTCTAAAAAAATTATACTATAATTTATGTAAATCAGTTGGACATGATGAGTCCAATTGTCGCGCTTATGAATTGATGAATGAAAGAAAACGAGATATGGAAGCAATGCAAGGTTCATGAATGTACCGCGTCCAAGAGGAAAATTAGTCAAAGCAAGAGACCACCCACTATGATCAAGGAGGATATAGAGGCCACGGTGGTGGATATCGCAAGAGAGAAAGAAATATTGGCCAAGCTCAAGGAAGAGGATGAGGCTAGGTAATATGCTATAACTGTGGCCAGCTAGGTCTTGTATCAAGAGAATGTACTAATCCATGCACCACATGCAATTACTGTAAATCATTTGATCATGTGATTGAAGATTGCCCCGTGCCTGAGGTATAAATGCAGAAGCGGAGAAGAACAGAAACACCGAACCCTAATGTCCAGTTTATCGCATCAGAGAGCATACCTATAGGTCAAAGTGTCAATGCAGTAATGCAAAGTGTCGTTGATACAGGAAAAGACAAAAGCGTAGAAGCCTTGACTTCTGGAACAATTGATCCTAAAAAGAACCCTGGAGAAATAGTAGGAATTAGAAAATCCCCTGGGAAAGCACCTCCATTGAATTTACAGAAAAATAAAGAAATATTTAAAGAAGCACGGGACATGTTTAAACAACCACCACCTACTTCACCAAGGATCCCGTTGCGCAGTCAAGAACCACAAATAGAAGACATGCTGCCGGCATATGATCAGACGTGCGTTGCACCAGATACATCTGTTTTTGTTGCGCAGTTTCTACACAGTTGCATCAAGTTATTAAAAAACAAAGACACTCTAATGGAATTTGAAAAACTAATAAATCAGTATCAATCATACAATAAGAAAGGAATAGCACACGGTGCAGTACATAACATTAGGAGTCCCAAAAGAACCGGTAGGGAAATGCGGTTCACTGTACAGATAGGAGATTACGAGATGGATGAGCTCATTCTTGATCTCAGATCTGAAGTGAATGTCCTGACCATGCAGACATGGCAAGCGATGGGAAAACCAAATTTATAGTGGTCACCTATATAGTTAAGAATGGCTAATCAAGGCATAGTTATACTGCTGGGAAGTTTAACCAATACCATTGTCGACATTGACGGAGTGCGAAGTTATGCAGACTTCAAAGTAATTGAAATTGTGGATCATAGCAATCCTTATCCAGCACTGCTGGGCATCGATTGGGCAATGACGAACTCCACCATCATCAATCTGAAGACAATCAAAATGATATTTGAAGGCAATGACCTAAGGGTCGTTGCACCATTGGATCCTTCGCAGGGGGAGCGATATGTTGAACCTATTCAAGAAGAGTACAGAGCTCAAGACCTTGACTGTATCTATAAAATGACAACAAATGTTGCGGATTATACTCATCCTACTATGGATGGAACGCTCGACTGGCGCTGCAATAGTTCTTGCATCTCAGACTCTGAGGCAGGATTAGAAAACTGGCAACACAGAATGCATGAAGTATCTGCCAGGAGATGCGCGACAATTACAAAGTCACTCCACTGGATTGGAAAGCAGGTAAGTCCAATCCCCACTTATGATGGTATAGCTAACGTCTATTCATTTATCAAAGAATACACTGCAGCAGTTGCAGATGAACATCGCGTCTCAACATTAGACATGGCACTCCGCAAGACACATACTAGATGGTGGGCTAGGCATAACAGACATTGACAACTTGGGACCAATGCAGAATCAAACTACAGATCAGATTCGCTGATAAGGTTACACTACCATTTGAGAAATATAATGGCCAGACAGATACAAAAGATCATATTGCCTCCTATGCAAAAGCGTGGGAAGAAAGACCACAGACAAAATGGGTACATCTCTTTGTGCATACGTTGGAGGAGCCTATCCCAAAGAAATGGTACCTAGAGGAGGAGCTGCGCAGAGGAACAACGGATTGGTCTGTCCTTACTGCGAGTTTCCAAAAGGACTTTAGCTTTGAAGACGACCATCCGACTATCCATGACGTGCTGCAGCTTATCAAGAAAAATATATTTACACCAGATTGCACAGAGGAAAACCTAACAGTATAAGAGTTTTTTGAAACAAACAACGTACTTTCGATTCTACAACCAGATTGGACAGAACAAGTAGAGCAAGTCATGGGCTATTATAACTTAGCTGGAAAATATGAAGATAAGGAAGACGGCGATGAGGAGGACCCACGCAATATAAAGATCCCTGAATCAAAAGGAATGCATGAAGTAGAAGGACCTCCACTTGAGATTCCAGATATGAGTGGACCGGCTAAAACAAAGAAAGTGAACATCGGTACTAGTGAAGAGCCGAAGTTCGTAGCAATAGGAGACTACTGGGATGATGATATAGTTTCAGATATCACAGCTATATTACAGGAATATTAGGAATTATTCCCGACGAAGTTCACAGAGATGAAAGGCATCCTGGGAGACTTAAGAGTGATGAGAATTCCACTTAAGCCAGGAGCGAAACCTATTAAACAAGGGCCATATAGACTGAATCCATGCTACAAAGAACAAGTTAAGGCAGAACTCGACAAGATGCTCGATGTAGGAATCATTGAGCCAATTGAAGAATTTGAATGGATAAGCCCGATGGTCATCCAAGACAAGAAAACAAAGGGTGAGATTAGCATTTGTGTTTATCTTAGAAAGTTGAATGATGCCTCGATACATGACCCATTTCCTACACCTTTTACCGACGAAGTACTTGATAACGTTGGAGGAAATTAGGCATACTCTTTTACTGATGGATTTTTTGGATACCATCAGATAAGAATTGATCCAGCCGATAGGCACAAAACCACTTTTGCAACAGAATGGGGGTCGTTCCAATATACAGTGATGCCTTTTGGTTTGAAGAATGCGCCAGCCATATTTTCAAGAGTGGTGATCGCAGCATTTAAAGAATTCATCCACAAGTTTTTAGAAGTTTACTTTGATGATTGGAACATTTTTGGGTTACTGAAGAACCATGCCACGAACCTTAGAATGATGCTGGAAAAATGCAGACAGCATCATATTTCATTGAATTTGAAGAAATGTATTTTCTGTGTTCCTTATGGGATTCTGCTGGGACATATCGTGTGTAAGCAAGGATTGATGGTTGATCCTGCGAAGATCACAGTTATTGTAAACTTTCCTACACCAAATTCAGTTAAACAACTGTGCACTACACTAGGGCATACCGGATACTACAGGAAATTCATAAAGGGGTATGCACAGATAACTGCAGCAATGGAGAAGCTTTTAAAAAAGGATGCACCGTTTGATTGGAATGAGGACTGTGAGAAAGGATTCGACACATTGAAAGAGAAAATGGTCACTGCGTCGATCCTATTTTTTCCAGACTGGGAAAATTCATTTCACGTACATGTTGATGCTTCATGTATAGCATTGGGTATTGTTCTTGCGCAACCAAGAGAAGGAGGCATTGATCATCCCATTGCATTTTCGAGCAGAAAGTTGTCATCTGCTGAGAAGAACTATACCACTACTGAAAGGGAAGGACTTGCAATGGTATATGCACTACAAAAGTTCATACACTAATTGTTTGGTGCGCACTTCTCAATGTTTACTGACCATTCTGCATTAAAATACCTGGTCAATAAGCCAGTGTTAGGGGGTCGAATATGCAGATGGATTTTACTCTTCCAAGAGTATGATTTTGAGCTAGTAGTTAAACCAAGTAGATTAAATTTAGGCCCTGATCATCTATCAAGTATCGATTCAGGAGAAGAACCTACAAATCTAGAAGACAATCTGCCCGACGCACAATTGTTTGCTATATAGGTTGCCGATGATTATTACCAGGATATCATTGATTTTCTAAATACTGGGTTTGCACCTACTGAATTCACTACGCAGCAAAAGAAGCAGCTGGTAGTGTGAGCCGCAGAGTTCACCATTGTCGAAGGACAGCTCTACAAGTTAGGACCTGATGAAGTGCTGCAAAGATGTGTATTAGAACATGAGAATCCATTTATATTAGCTGATGCGCATTCAAGAGTCGCAGGAGGTCATTATGCAGGAAGGGCTACTATGCAAAAGATATTGCGCGCAGGGCTATGGTGGCCCACAATTCATAAAGACTCCAAAGAACATTTCTAGAACTAAGATGTCTATCAAAGGACAGGGAAACCGTCAAGAAGAGATGAAATGTCATTGAACCCTCAAATGACCTTGCAGGCATTCGAAAAATGGGCAATCAATTTCGTGGGACCTATTAAACCACCGGGAAGAAGAACTAGTGTGAGGTACATTATTACTGCAACTGACTACCTCACCAGATGAGAAAAAGAAAAACCAGTCAAAGACTGTAGCACAGCTATAGCTGCGCAGTTTATCTTTGATAATATCCTTACATGATTTGCATGCCCAAAAATTTTGATGAGTGATCAAGGAACCCATTTTATGAACAGAACTATTGAAGCTTTGACTGAAGAGTTCTCCATCCATCATTAGCGCAGTATGCCTTATCACCCACAAGTGAATGGAGCTGTTGAAGCATTCAATAAAGTACTTGAGAATGCGCTAACCAAAATATGCAACGTAAACCACGATGACTAGGACCTGCACATTCCATCTGTATTATGGACATACATAACAACATGCAAGAAATTAACTGGACATACACGTTTCAGATTGGATTATGGGCAAGAAGCAATAATGCCAATGGAATATATTATTCCCAGTTTAAGAATAGTTGCATTTAGAGGGATGGAAGATTGTGCAGCACTGGAAGAAAGGCTGTTACACTTGGTTGGGTTGGAAGAAGATCGCTTCATCATGGGATTCCACCAGCAAGTGCAGAAAGAACGAGAAAAATCATGGCATGATCGCCACATCAAGAATAAGTCTTTTCAGGTAGGTGATCTATTCCTCCTGTACAGTAGTAAATTCATGAAGTTTCGTGGAAAATTTAAAATGCATTGGCTTGGCCCATATACATTTATACATGTTACTAACGGGGGTGCAGTTCAATTAGCTACCTTAGTTGGTGGTACATTACCCAATCTGATAAATATAAGCAAACTAAAGCTTTACCACGATAGTCCTGCTTCGCAGCATCAGGTGTGATCGCAAAGAAGGAAAAGTTTCTAGGTGCCAAGTACAGTTGGAATTGGGCACTAGAAACTACAGAAAAGTCTCTACGCAAACTTATAGAGATAGATCTATATACCACACAGTAGTGTTGAAGCTACGAGAGAAAAAAAAAAAAAAAAAAAAAAAAAAAAAAAAAAAAAAGAAAGAAATTATACACCGCGAAGTCACTGCGCAGAACCAAAGACGACTTGCCGCACAGTTCGACGCAAGGCTCCATAAAATAGCCGTTATAGTGTCGGTCGGGAATATAGCCGTTATATAGTAGTTTCCTACTGACCATTCGAGCATTTAAAGCATAGATAGCCGTTCTGAACAGAGTTTGGAAGGACAAGACAGAAGGAGCAGTCGGATTTGGCCAAACGAATACCACCATTAAATGCTTATCTAGCCGTTCAAAGGCACAGAGGAGGGTCCATCGCGCCTATAAATAACACTGCATATCGTCTCGCGGGTGTATCAAACACTTAGAATTTTCTGCATACACTTCTGTCTGAGCTAGTTTCCATAAGCCATCTACACACCATCATAGTGTTTGCATGTCTGAGAACTTTTCATTTGAACAAGAATTCACAGTCCAGGAGACAGTGCATATTTTCAAGCACGGAGGGATCGAAGGTTTAATGAGAACCCCGAAGAAAGGTATCTTCAAACCAGGACAAGCATCAAGAAGGTCACCAAGGAACGGTTCAGCAATGGAAGATAAAGTAAAAACTCCAGTCGCACCAAGAACAAAGATTCCCAAGATGGGTTCCACAGCGCAAAAGCCACCGGCAGCAGATAAAGAGATACCGCTGACTCTGACCCCGAACTACATTTCACCTCGTGCACTAGACGCACCAGTATTTAAGCTGATGAAAAATGCCAAGTACGAGATCCCACTTCCACCTATATCAAAGCATGTGGAGCTACACAAGAATCTTCTCAGCAAAATACAAGAGTTTAAATGGGAGGATTATGATTGTTGGCGATACAGAAGGATGAGCCCCATGATCGAAAGTTCACACAGTTCCAGCCTGACCACTATATGTGCTGGAAGAAAGATGCAAAGGGTAACCTAAACTTGGTCGCCGAAATTTAGTTATCAGGAATAGTCTGATCTAGACTACTCAACCTACTCAAACTCCCACATTTTGACAGAACCCCAGAACTAAATGCGGTAGTAAGAACGTTGATGGCACGAATGCATCAGGCCTATTTGTGGCTAGACCGCAATGTGGACCTAAACATCGATCTAATCCACCGTATCACAGGCCTAAGTAAGAGGGGTAAATATCGAAAACAATTCTTCCAAGGGAATAGCAAGGATAGAGAATCTATAGCAATGATGAAAAAGACCCAAGCTATCATCAAAGGGAAGAGGGGTTTTCAGATAGAAGATATTGAGAATAAGGCGACGAAGTTCGTCACACAATTGCTAGCAGAAAAAATCCTGAGGAAATGCAGACCTTTGGAAGTAAACGCAGGTGCAGTACTACTTGGCGCTGCAGCCACAGAGGGACAAGAATTCAATTGGTGCCAATATCTACTAAATGAGTTCCTGGAGGCAGGAACTCAATTACACGCAAATCAATGGAGGAAATTTTCACTATACCTGGCTTATCATATTGATCACTCTTGTCAGATGGAAAGAGCCAAAGGATTATGTAGGAGTATCCACTGATCCTAATGAATGCAGGGGGGGCCGTTACTCAAACCTCTGAGAAAACCTAAATTCGCAAAGGCAACACGCGACAGCTGAAGTGTTCTACCAGTACTATAGCCAGCTTCGCGACATGATTGTAGTAACCCCCAGAATCATGAAGCAGGTAACTAGAAATTACATTTGCATCATTGATTTTTATGCTGACATGCGCAGTATCCATATCTCCCCAAAAGCACAGACGAAGAAGGTAGAGTGGTACACAGGAAGCTACCACATGTATGAAGAAGACATTAACCAAATAATGAAGGAATGGCCTGCTGAGTTCTAGGTAGAGGTTCTAGATGTCCCCAATGATTTATATGAAGATGAACCCATCCCATGACCATGCCTGATAGTTGAGGAGAAGGAAGCAGGAAAAATAAAGGAGTCGGAGAACCCTACCAAGAAAAAAGGAGCTCGCAAGAAGCAGAAATATGATAAAATCCCGATGGATACAGTACTCAAGGAAGATGATTATGAAATGATCGGAGTGAAGTTCACAGAGCAGCTTGAAGATCTCATGACTGACAAGGAAAAAATAGATAAATAAATATAGGACACTCTACAGAAGAACCTGGTCATGTTGGAGGGGATTACCCTCAAAATCGACGAAGTACACAAAAGATTACCCCTGCCGCACGACTAAGAGTCAGAAGGGAAGTTAGGAGGGACTTCACAGCAGCCGCAGTTGACCATGGCCATCCCTATGAAGTCACATATTTTACATATGGATACAAGCACTATCACGTTGCCCATGCCAGAGAAACTAATGTTAGACACAAAGGATGTCGAGCGTGTGGAGCTCGACTTAGCAAAGATACCACTGCCAGGTTTATACTTCTTACACCTGCAATGTATGGAGGAGATGCATGGAAGAACTATGGATGCTCTCAAGGGACAGGCTGAGCTGCAAGCAGCTAACAAGAAATTGGAGACCGATAGTTCACAGAGAACTATGGAGCGGCAAGATGCACATGATCATCAATTAAGGCTCGAAGCCATGATCACTGTGGCAACATCGACGAGCTTGAGATACAAATAGAACCAGCGGATACTGTTGTTAAAATTGCTGAGCTGGTTTCCAACCTCAAAATAGAGAAGCAGGACATGGAGCTTCTCTATGAGGCTAATATTGCTGCCTTGAAGGAGCAAATTGACCCACAAACACCACCAAATGAGCAGCAGTAAAGAGCAAAGGAGGTAAAGAACACCACCGCGAACATCGTAGCAAAAGTGGCTAAGTGCCAAGGGCTGTTGGACACAGCATCGACGGCATTTACTGCCCTCAAAGAAGACCCAGCATTGCAAGAGGTGAAGGATTTCGTAGAGCAGAAGCAGACTTCACTGGAACAACTGAATACATAAGTAAAATCTCTCCTACCAAGAGATAGGCTGCCAAAGTATAGAGAAATTAATGCAGTGAAAAAGGAAGTACAAGTGTTACGGGAAAAATAAAGTGAACTGGGCGATAAGTCATAGTCTCTACTAGAGGATGCCAGCATGATCTCAAAAGAGATCAAGGATAAGTTAAAAGAGCTGTGTGAGAATCAGTCGCAGGTGGAAGGCCAGATTGACCATGAAATTACGCTGGAAATAATGGAAACAGTCCGACAAGTCGAGTGGGACACAAAGCAAGTGGTCAGCAAGTTGTTCAACACATACAATGAGTTCACTGCGAAGATAGCTCTGCAGCCGAAAGAACAGATTGGAAAAGTTGGAAGTGGCTCGGGGACGAGCCACATGTAAGTGTTAGGGGCCTGTTAGGCCTAGCCCAAGTGGGACATTTTGAGCATCAAGAATTTTGAGAACTGCGGAACTGAGCACAGTTCATATGGAATAATTTTGAGATAAGTTTTGGTAGGCTGCGAAGTTGCGCGCAACACAGTGTCGAAAGAACTGCGAAGCCAGTGCTGTGATGTGCCACCCTGACGGAAGATCCTGCTAAGCATAGCGTGGACAGAGGACGGAATTTATTTTGGTTAGGTCACAGAAGACCTATTTTTGGCAAAGATCGTCGATAACTACCAAGCAGTGGGTAGGTGCAGATCAGGAGGTAGGTGACTGATCACAACAAACAGAAGACTACTACTACTCGAACCAGTCATCCAAGGCCGTAAAAGAAGGAATAGCTCGGTGGAAGAAACCTGTTGGCATGCATGTGACAGAAGATCTGCTGCCAGATACTAGTAGTCCAGTTTTGAGAAAACCATGATAGTTTTGTAAACCTAAGGGTTCTGCCTTCATAAATGTAAAGACATGACCTACGAGTCTTGATCTATAAATAAGGCAATTTTGTAAGGGAAATGGTTAACTCTTCATTTTGTTGATTATTATTGAATATTGTTAGATATGTAAGATTGAAGCATTGTAAAGGCTCTGCAGCTGAGTGCACAGAGACCTAATTTTGAGAGAGAGAAGAGCGTCTACAACTGAGTGCGCAGACAAAGAACTGTTGTACCCTTTCCTAAGATAATAAACAATAGCTCTTGTGGACGTAGCTTCCCATCTCAATCAATCTCCGATCTACTCGTCATAGGAAGTTCCATAGAACCAATCCTTTTTCATATTGGATGTAGGCCCACCACCTGCAAGTCTTCATCACTGGCCATACTATGGAATCCTCGGGACTTATTACGTGCGTCACAAAACCTCGCAAGAGCATCCCAGGCTATTACGAGCACACAACTCTACCTGTAGGATCTCCCAAGGACATATTATATGTGACCTCACCACAAAACCTCGCAAGAGCATCCCAGACTGTTACGAGCACACAGATCTACCTATGGGATCTCCCAGGGACATATTACATGTGGTCACCACAAAGCCTCGCAAGAGCATCCCAAGATATTACGAGCACACAGCTCTACCTATAGGATCTCCCAGAGCCAAATTACATGTGGTCATGGAAAAACCTTGCAAGAGCATTCCAGGACTTATTACGGGCACATAGCCCAACCTATCGGATCTCCCAGGGACATATTACATGCCATAGGACAAAAACTCGAAAGAGCATTTTCTAGATATCCCAGGGCCATATTACATGCCATAGGAAAAACCTCGAAAGACTATCTGCAAACCTCCCAGGGCCAAATTATATGTCCTCCCAATCAAAACCTCAAAAGAGCATTTGCCAGATATCCCAGGGCCACATTATATGCCATAGGAAAAACCTCAAAAGACTGTCTGCAAACCTCCGAGGGCCAAATTATATGCTTATCTGCACAACCTGTCCACGGCCATAGAGTATCACCTGATACTCACCATACATCATCCTGATGTACATCATCACATGATAATCCTGATCATCATCATAGAATCATCCTGATGCATATCATCTCGAGCAACATCCTGAAGCTCATCATTCTTGATCATCCTGATCATGCAATGCATCCACCTGATGCATACACAGTATCTACCTAATACATATCATCATACATGATCTACCTAATCATACAATGTATCCACCTAATACATATCATCATACATGATCTACCTGATCATAACAAGCATCCAACATGATGCATATACATATACATGATCCAACTGATCATAACAAGCATCCAACATGATGCATATACATATACATGATCCAACTGATCATAACAAGCATCCAACATGATGCATATACAGAGTAGTAACTAGAGCATCATCCTAATGCTCATCATCCAGCGCTTACATCCACAGCCATGGAAGGATCCTCCTCTCACCATGCTCGGAATGGATCCTGCAAATGTGTCCATCACTTCTTCCTCAAAGTGTCAAAAATCTTAAGAACACCAAGCCTCTCTCTGAAGTACTCGGACTTCACTCTGGATAGTAGCTTCGTCAGCACATTTGCAACCTACTCATCCGTCGCAGCATACAGGAGCTTCACTACTCCTCTCTGCACCATATCCCTGATATAGTGATATTTGATCTCAATGTGTTTCGACCTGTCATGGAACACTGGGTTCGCAGACAGCTTCACACAACTCTGGTTGTCACAAAAGATACCAGTAGCATCCAACGGGAGATCAAATAACTCAGACAGTATCTTCCGAAGCCATACTGCCTCACAACTAGCCGAACAAGCTGAGACATACTCTGCTTCGGCTGTACTCAATGCTACGCAGGACTACTTCCTGCTAAACCAAGAGATCACACCTGATCCCATACTGAAGAAGCACCCAGATGTGCTCTTCCAATCTGCAGCACTACCTGCCCAGTCTGAATCAACATAACCCTGCAGGTTAAACTTTTGATTCGCATCATACTTGAGCCCATAATCAATTGTACCCTTCAAGTACCTCAGAATATGCTTTACAGCAACCAGGTGAACACCTTTGGGATCCGTCAGGAACTGGCTCAATGTGTTCACCGCAAAGCAAATATCTGGTCTAGTGTTCATCAGGTACATCAAGGACCCAATCATCTGACAATACACAGTGACATCAACTGGATCAGATGAATCATCACACAGAAGCTTCAGGTTCGATGCCATAGGTGTGGCCATGGCCTTGCAATCCATCATCCCAAACCTCTTCAGGATCTCTACTGCATACTTCCCTTGCCCAAGGAAGATCCCATCTACACTCTGCCACACCTCCATGCCTAGAAAATAGTGCATCATCCCCAAGTCCTTCATCTCGAACTCGGTAGCAAGCTTCCTCTTCGTGTCAAAAATCAAACTATCCTCACTTGTTACAAACAAGTCATCCACATACAAGAGTAGTATCACAGGATTGCCTTCCTCAACCTTGTAGTAAAGGTTGGAATCTGCTTTACTCTTAGTAAATCCCAAACTGGATAGAAAGTTGTCTATCCTACCATACCAAGTTCTGGAAGCTTGCTTCAATCCATACAAGGCTTTCTTCAACCTGCACACATATGACTCCCTGTCATGTGTCTCAAAACCAAGTGGCTGCTCCACATACACTTCCTCTTCGACTACACCATTCAAGAAAGTTGTCTTGACATCCATCTGGTGTATCTTCCATTTCATCACTGCATCCAAGGCAAGTACTGATCTGATGGAAGTGTATCTGGATACAGGAGCAAAAGTTTCTTCATAACCAATCCCTTCTTTATGGGAGAAGCCACGAGCTACAAATCTCGCTTTGTATTTCTCTATGCTGCCATCTACAGCATGCTTGATCTTGTAGATCCACTTGGAAGTCACCACAGACTTCCCTTAAGGTCTTGGGACTACATCCCAAACATCATTCTTCATGATCGACTGGTATTCCTCAACCATGGCATCCTTCCATTCTTTCTTTTCCGCTGCTTCTTCATAACTAGAAGGTTCTTTGTTCATAATGTCACAAAGTAAGGCAACATAGCTGGTATGAGATCTAGTTCTCTTTCTTGCTCTCTGTTCTTATTCTTGAATGCCATACCTTTATGCATCTTGAATGAGATCTTTAGCCCATGCAGGTTTCCTCTTGTGAGAGTTATTCTCACGGGGTGGATCTACAGGTCTTTGTGGATCTTCAACTTCACGATCTGCTTCTGGAATTGCTTCAGTCATGGTGGTGTCTTGAAATCTGTTTTCCTTTGGTCCTTCATGATATTCAACAGGTGCCTTTCTTGACTTGATGAAAGCTGAGTTTTCATCAAATGTTACATCCCTGCTGACATCAATCTTCTTGAACCCTGGAAAGTATATTCTGTAAGCCTTCGAGCTTTCATTGTACCCCACAAAGATGCCCTTCTTTCCTGAAGGATCTAGCTTTGTCCTCTTTTCCTTTTGAACATGTGTATATACTGGACAACCAAATATTCTAAGATGGTTGACTTCAAGTTTCTTACCAGAGAATACCTCTTCTTGTGTCTTGTTGTCCAATATCTTGTGAGGTGTTCTGTTCTGCACATATACAGTTGTCCTAGCTGCTTCTGCCCATAGATGCATCGGTAGATCCTAGTCATGCAGCATTACTTGTGCTGCTTCTATGATTGTTCTATTTTTCCTTTCTGCAACTCCATTCTGTTGTGGATTGTAGGGAGCAGTCAACTCCCTCTTAATCCCTGAATCACTGCATAACTTCTTGAAATCACCTGAAGTGAATTCTCCGCCACTGTCGGATCTGAATGTCTTGATCTTCTTATCAGTTTGATTTTCCATCAAGGCTTTAAATTACTTGAACTTATCAAACACTTCATATTTGTTCTTAAAGAAATAAACCCAAGTCTTCCTAGAGAAATCATCAGTGAAAGAGACATAGTATACATACCCACTCAGAGAACTGGATGAGATCGAACCACATACATCAGAGTGGATAATTTCCACGATTCCTTTGGCTTTGCTTTCACTGCTTGAAAATTCCTTCTTAATGTTCTTTCCTTTTGCACATCCTTTGCAAACAACTTCATGCTTTGTCTTGATTTCAGGAAGACCCTCTACAGCTTTACTTTCAATTGGTAGTGCTCTATAATGCACATGTGCAAGCCTTCTATGCCAAAGTTCACTTGGCTCCATGGATTCATGTACCATGGCATGTTCAGGTTGTCCCTTCAATTTGTACAATCCTCCCTCTTGCTCTCCAATCACTACTACATCATCTATGGTCTTACCCTTTGGCCAAATGAGTACTTGGCCATCTACAAATGCAACCCTCATGCCTTTTGCATCCAATGCAGATATGGAGAGTAGATTCTTCTTGAGCCCAGGTACATATAGAACCTATTTCATCTTCAAAGACTTTCCAGAGTCTAGGTTGTAAGGAGCTTCACCACTTCCTTTGATAGGATTTTGGTAGTCATCACCAAGTTTCACCTTATGGGGTGACTCATGTCCAGATAGGTTTACAAAATATTCTTTAAACCCAGTCATGTGTTTGGAAGCCCCACTGTCAATAAGCCAATCATTACAACCATGAGAGATAGTACCTGTGAGGGAAAAGATTAGAACATATTCATCTTCGCTTGATGATTCGTCACTTTCTGATCTAGCCTTCTTCTTGGGAGGTTCATCATCCTCAGCAGCATGAGCATGATATCTCCTTTTGTTATTCTTCTTCTTGTTGTTGAAGTTGTTGTTGTTGTTGTCCCTTTTGTTCTTGGGACAATCTACAGCAAAGTGTCCCTTCTCATTACATGTAAAGCATCTTAGATCCTTCTTATTCTTTTGATGCTTGTGAGAGGATTTCTTGTAATGAGAGTGCTCCTTCTTGGGCTTGCTTCTTTTGGTGTGAGCTGCGAGAGCTTGATATTCACTTCCCATATTTTCTTCTCGGGATACAAGCCTAGCCTCTTCTTGTGAACATTCCTCCCACAGTCTACTGAAGGAGATCAACTTCCTTCTTGCACAAATTCCTTGAATAAAGGAATCCCATGACCTAGGTAGGCCATTCAGAGTGGTCATGACAATTTCACCATTCTCCACAACTTCATCCACGGCTTCAATTTTTTCTTTGATATGAGAAACCTTAGAGAAATAGGATTGAATGGTCTCTCCATTCTGAAGCTTTACCCCTTTCAATTGATTCCACAGAGTCATCTTCCGATTTATGTTCTTCCCTTCAAATAGCTTGGTTAGGGAGTCAAACATCTCCTTGGTTGTCTTTAGAGATGACACATGTGGTATGAGATGGTCTTTGATATAATCAGCAATGATCCTCTTTTCCTTGACCAAGTTCTTCTTATGCAAGGCCTTAGCCTCTTCTTCCTCTGGGACAGGGACCTCAGAACTTATATAAGTATCCAACTCATTTTCTTCCAGGATTAACCCAATCCTATACTTCCATGCTCGGAATTTATCAACCCCTTCAAGCTTATCCTCAATCTTGGTGTGGTGAGACATCTTAAAGAGTACTTCAAATGGAAATAGAAAATATTTAGGTCTTACCACTTGATTTGCAGAAATCTGGATCTGGTGTCGGATTAGGGTCTGCAGAGAAACCCTAAAAATTCAAAATGTGAATTTCAACTTTCTGAAAGGATAGAAATATGTGCCTTGATGAGTTGATCATCCTGGTATATTTAGAATTTGAAATCTGCAAAGTTTGACCCTTCGAAAATGCCTTTTAGTCTTCCTAGATTCACTAGGGAGGACCCTGAATTAGGGTTTGGGTTTCCCGGAGCTTCACCCAACCAAAAATATTGATCCAAATCTCTAAACTTCAAGTTTTCCAAGGCACTTCCATCTATGTCCTCCAATTTCATAAATTCCTATTTTTGTGGAAACCCTTATTTTTAGGGCCAAAAATGAAAGTGCCCAAAATTGAATTCTGATTGGACAGAAAGATTCTCCTTGATGAGTAGAGTTAATCTACCTTGTTTCTTTTCCAAAATCTGTCAAGAGAAACACAATAAACAAGAAACCCTAGTTTCCGCCACTGCACAATGTCTTCTTCTCAGGTTAGCTCTGATACAATGTTAATTTTTTAGCATTAATTCAACATACTCTAGGATCTTTACTGAGAGAATAACCTGTACAGCATATCAAGTATAACAATGCATATCAATCATAACAAGCAATCACATGAGACAATAGACACACAGAGTTTCACTGGGGAAAACCATAAAGGTGAAAAACCCCACAACTTCCTCAGAGATAGAAAGAGCAATGATACAACCAAAGTACAAGAGATAGTCTTCTACTAGCAGCTACTCCTCCTCCTCAACTAGTGCACCACTTTTCGAGTGATGTAGGAGTGAATAATGAGATTATTAAAATAGAGATCTCTCGCTCTCTATTTATACATGACCTATCCTTCCCAATAACCTAGCAGGGCCGACTTGTCTAACTTAGTCTAATAACCCATGGTTAAACTAATCAGGGTTGACCCCACACTCGGTGGTCTAATAACCCATCACAACAAGTTACGACACTTGCGACACTTGTCAATACAAATGACGACACTTCCGTATAGAGGAATAATAACATCTCTATAGGAGTACAATATACATAGGTGAAATACATTCTGAAGTTACATATACATCCACATCCCTCCCCTCCCAAGATTGCTTGTCCTCAAGCAATTTCAAACCAGGATGTTGTAAGATGTGTTCTCCTTCCCAGGCAACATCTTCACTAGGTATCCCTTCCCACTACACCAAAAATTTCTTAAGGATTTTGCTCCTTAGCTTCTTTTCTCTGACATCAAGGATCCTTTCAGGGATCAGCACCAGATTTACCTCATCATCAAGGTGTCGAGTAAAATATGCACTATCTAATTCAACACTTAATTGTCAACCTAGGGGCTCATAGGCTTAGAGGTGTCAGCACAGCATGTGCGGGACTGAAAGCCTAAACTAGCCTAGCCTAACCTAGAGCTGGTAATTTACCTAATATTGAGTAAGGGTTATGAACTATCAATCAGCTTGTCAAACAAACCTACAAACAATATTGCATTCAGACTCTACTTATGAACTTTTAACTACCTTGCTGAGAGATGTAAACTTCTAAGAAGCAGTAATAAATCTAATCTACTTAAGATTCTGCTTGAGCTAAATAACTTTGAAAAGATTCCATGATAGAAACAACTAATGATTAACAAACCAAACCTATTCTCTACAGTGAATTGAAACTATAAATTGATCTTGAAACTTATAACAAAATCAAAACAACATTGCTCTGTTTCTACAGTAATCTAAATTTCAATCTAAGTTATTTAATCACATATCTAACGATAATGAAAAACTATTCTATTTCGAAAGGGAAAATCCAAACTAAATGAATCTATACTACTTTATAATCAAAGCATGGAGACTAAATGGAAACTATTATAATGCAAATCAAAAAGCAACTATACTATGTGAATTCGAATTGCAGACTATTTAGCAAAGCAAGCCTTACTATATTATGAAAAGAGACTAACTGGTTATATTCGAAACTAAGTCTATGGAAACAAATTAAAGACTAATTCCTATTACGTAAAAGGAAACTACTTGATTGCATTCAACCTAAAGACTAATTCCTATTACAGAGCAACTAAATGAAATTGAAACTACAATTCTCTCTTATCAATGAAAGCTACAACAATAAAAACTAATTCTTGGATCCAAGGTGCAAAGAAATAAAAATGAATTCAAATGCGTGAAAAAGAAACTAGCTTCAAACCCTAGTCTATGCTAAGAGCAATAATATAATCACACTAAAACAGAGAGCTCTTTCTATCTACAAGCAATGAATTGAAATACATAAAAGAAAATCTGATTTCTAACTCTATTCTACACTACGAATTTCAATACAATCAAACAACATAAATTCAAAAAAGAGATATCTTCCTAGTTATGTACGATGATCTCATATGGACACAAAATGCATGGAATAAGAGCAAGAACATTTATGTTTCATACGGAGAAATGAAGGAGGAATATTACAGTCACACGATTTAATAGAGAAAACATTTATGCAGTAATGAACAAGGAAAACACAGGAACTTAGCTGAATGTTGACAATAGAAATAAAACACAAGGAAACCAACTGTTGCTGAGGGGCCCTCCCAGGAACAGTGGTCACTTCTTCACGAACTACTCAGTCACCAGAACATAAGCAAGAAACGAATTTGGGATAGAACAAAGCAGAACTTCCATTATAAAAAACCCAAAGAAAATTACATTGGGGGTTTTTTTTCAAGGCAGAAGCCTGTATTTATAAGAGTTTATACATCAGAAATTAATTTCTGGAACTGAATCGATTAAAGAGAAAACTGAAGAGATGTGTTTTGCATTCATTTGCCCAAAAACGAATTCCTACATTCAAATAATTGGGCCTCGATATTTCTGTAGATGAATAAATGACCTGGGTGGAATCTTGAAGGTGGAGAAGGATGAGAGGACCACCATGAACAAAACCCACATTTCCGTTTTTGCCATGAAAGCCTCTAAGTACACAAACCAATGATTTTCGAGATGCAAATGAGAGTCCGAATGATCATCCGAATGCGAATGAAGTTCTGAATGACATGTAAGTGAAATTTACTTCATAAATTCAGATTCCTAGCTGAATTGGTGTTGGGTTGTTTGTCAAATTGATGGCTAAGTGTTGAGTTGCTGATTAGTAATTTAATTATCTGATGGGTTCGAAGTATCTAGATCCCTTTGTTTCTGTGTGTGTTCCGTTCCTCCATCACGTGAACCTGCAAAACAAAAAGTCCATTAGTTTGTAATGTATAAAATAAACCAAATGAATCATCCATTTGATTCATAAACATTGAATGGATATGGTTTTTGAAATACTTGCATAGGATGGCTTTTTAATGAATATGGCTTTTTTAAAATAATTACATATGGTGGCCCTTAATGGATGTCACGTTTTTGAAATTCCATTAATCATTTGTTTTGTCTTACTAGGTGGCATGTAAACCAATGTGGCTTTCCTTTATAATTTATGGTTCTAAAGTTTTTAAGTGGCATATTAAGTGAATGTCCTTTGACCATTCTTTAAACACTTTATTATAACATTTTTATTTATAAGTGTTTCTTTTTAAATCTAAACAAATTCTAAATAAGATTAGTATATATAATTTTAAATAAAATAATAATCATTTTTAATGTTTAATCTTTTTCATTTGTTTAAATTTAGAATAGTGTTTAAAACTTACTATCGAAACATAATTTTAATTTTCATGTGCAGGTATTGCAGGTATTACAAAGTCAACAAGAGAGACTCGGAAGACAAAGGTAAGCCAAATTAGCAAACCATTAAGAGACATGATATCAAACCCAGTGTGGAACTCAGAGTTGGGTGAAGGGCTGGATGAAGTACCAGAATGAGGGTCATTTGATCCTAATCCAAAGTGTGGGAATGCATCACCAAGTGTGAGAGTCAATTTATCACCAATAAAATGATATATAATGCATTAAAGGTAATAAATCATGCCATTCAATTTCATTGCTTTTAATTAATAAATTGAAAATAAAAGATAAGCTTTTGAGAGTGAATGTAATGATTTAGGTTTAAATGTGGTGACATAATAGTGAAATATAGTGAAAGAAAGAGACAATTTAGGGGCCCAACATCCTCCCAGACCAAACGTATGGCACGTCCTCGTGCCATGAATGAATTGGAAGTAGTCTTTCAATTTTTTCAAAGACTCGGTTTGATCATCGATAGTTTATAGGCAATCTTCAACAAAACTAAGCCAACTTTATTACTACATGAAAAACTAGAACTTAGATAAAGAATTTTTAGTGTTATTGTATGAGATGACCAAAACAACTTCATATTAATTAAGATTTATAAATACATGCAATTTCGTCAACTAGTAACAATTCATGCTTATGAAGACCATATAATTTGTGATGGGGGATTTTTCTCATGTCCTTAAACTATAAACATGAGTGTATAGATGGCCTGTAATTGATGTAAATCCTATAGGCAACTAGTCATCATTGTCTCATTTTCAAAGGCTTACTATCATCCAAGTTATATGGGTAAAGTTCACATTGGAGTTCATTAAATTTCTACAGTTAGGGGTCCACCTGGTAAGATAAAAAATCTTTAATCCATTGGTCTTAGATTATTCTCCTCCTAGACCGAAGATGTGGCACGTCTTCGTGCCATGAATGAATTAATATTGGGTTGTATGCTTCTTATGTAAATACTCTAGATCAACATCAATCAACGGGGAATTCTAGGAAGGTATTATTATTACTCTAAAGAAAACTAAACATTTTTTTAGAAAAAGAAAAATAAATTCTAAGTGATAAGAATCATACTTATAGATTTCAAAATTAAAAATATTCCAGGCATGCTTGCTAAGACCATATAAGTTGTGTAGGAAATTTCCCGAATGTTCCTAGTTAGAAAACATGAGGGTATATAGATGGTCTGAAAAGACTTATAGGAAACAAATCATCTCTGACTCATTTTTCAAAGACTTATTGTCATCCAAGGAATAAGGATAAATTTCACATTTTGAGTTCGTTAATTTCTACAATGACGGGTCCCACTTCTAGGATAGTAATATCCTAGATATAGATTGAATTAGATAACAAGGTCTAAGTTCAACTTACATCTATTCTCTAATGACAAATGAATTATTGGCTTAACCATGTATAAGTGTACTCGGGGTCTTCATTTAAAAGTTGAGCCATATGCATAGTAATATGTTTACTATGTCTCTCTTACCCAGCATTTCCCCACTGCCAGCAAGCCTGTTCAGTACCCCGGCGGGTTTACCTTGGTACAATACAAGCATAGCCCCGCTGCCAGCGAGCTTGTTCAGTACCCCGACGGGTTTGCTTGTATTTACCGAACTTCCTTATTTATGATTTTACTCAGCATGGACCCGTTGCCAGCGGGCCTGTTCAGTACCCCGGCGGGTTTGCCTCGTAACTATATAATTATTCCAAAAGATATTAATGTATGTGGAAGCTGGTTGGTACTAGAGTATATTAAGTTTGCTAAGCACATAACTTAAAATTCAAATTTAACCCATGAGTAACATTATTTATAATAGCCTGGAATTAGAGTTCATGTCAAAAGAGAATAACCTAAAGTTGTCCTCTAGTCCCTAAGTCTATCTTCTTCATATAAAAGTTTAATAGTGTTCCTCCATAGGTAGAAATATCACTTACTCTCATGCTACTATTTAGTAAAGATACTTAAATAACAAGCTTTGATAATGAGTCAAGGATGTACAAGTGACCTATAAGTATTAGATAGACCTCAAATTTATTCCCATGATGTTTAAAGTTGGCCTTGAGCAAATGTTCTAATGATTAGTTAGAAATATGCATGTATGAAGATAAATAAGGATTTTTAAATTGTTTTGGTTTAGCCATTAGCATTATCTTCTTCTTAATTCTTTTATTGAAAAATAGAACAAAAAGTGAAATTGCATTAATATTTAAACTAAACATGCAACTTTTTATTTATATACATATTTTCCTATTCTACCTAAGAACAAAGAAAATATTTTTATTCAAGTATATGAACATTTCCAATGTAACCAAGTGCGAAGCAAAATGAAAAACATACATATATCTACATATGAAAAAGTTAAAGCAGTGATTACCTGAATGTGGAGAATAAACCAACTTACTTGCTTTTACAACAGAAGGTGTCGAAGAAAGGAATGGAATGGTGGTTGGGTTACTTCTTGGAACCATCTTTCGATGTATTCCTCATATTCACCTTCCTTCATCATGTCATATAGATCCCCTCCTTCCATATCATCGGTTGTTTGAGCACATGATGGATCTAATGAGAACCCCTCAATTTCAGGTTGCTTTCCTTCAGATATAATCCTCAATGTATCAGCTTCTTTTGAAGTCTCACAAAGAACATATTTTTGTATTTCTTGGTATTTTGGTTCGTCTATCATTTCAGAAGAGGTTGCTAAGTGCTTAACTGATGTCAAAATGTGTCTTTCCTGAAAAGAAGAGATCCCAGCTACTGCTAGGATTTGAGAAAGTTCTCTCATACTAATGAGCACCTTTGAATCCATGTGTTTGGTTGGTAGGTCCTGCTTCACACAAGGATTAGGGTTTGGGGGTTCTTACTGCACCCAAAAATTTTATGTGTTTTTCATGATTCTAATCAAGACTATCTACTACTAAAACAAATTTGCACAAATTAAACACACCACACCTTTATGAAATAAGACACACATGAAATTAAATTGCGGAAAGTAAACATACCCGAACGTGCTGAAAGAATAACACACTTGCATAAGAGTAAATTGCAGGAAAGTAAACTATCTAAATTTTCATAATAAAAAGCATACGCGCATGAAATTAAACTATGGAAAAGGAAACTATCTGCATTTGCAGAAAGAAAAGCACACTCAAAGGAAATAAATCAACTTTGCATAAAGTAAATACACTTGTGCGAAAGATATCAAGCTCACACCTACATAAAAATAAACACGCTGGCTGCAGAAAACTAGATTGCAAGAAAGAAAACAAACTCAAATTTGCAAAAAGAAAAACACACTTGCAGAAAAAGAAAGCAAAATTTACGAAATAAATTGCGGAAAATTAAACACTCTGACTAAAAAACTAACAAAAATAAATGAACAAATCAATTGGAAACACTCTTACGAAAAAATAACAACAAGCCTTTGGGCGACCCACTAAAGTGGATGCGTTAGGCGATTACACTACGGGAAAACCATAGTGAGGTCGTCTTTTCATCTTACCGTTTCCCCTCCCCCTTGTTGTGTAATGTAAAGGAAACCTAACTACCTATACTTCAACCCCTTAGCAACTCCCCGGCAATGGCACCAAAATGTCGAGTAAAATATGCACTATCTAATTCAACACTTAATTGCCAACCCGGGGCTCGTAATCTTGCCGGCACAATATGTGCAGGACTGAAAGCCTAAACTAGCCTAGCCTAACCTAGAGCTGGTAATTTACATAAAATTGAGTAAGGGTTCTAAACTATCAATCAACTTGTCAAATAGACCTACAAACGACATTGCATTCAGACTCTACTTATGAACTTTTAACTACCTTGCTGAGAGATGTAAACTTCTAAGAAGCAGTAATAAATCTAATCTACTTAAGATTCTGCTTGAGCTAAAAAACTTTGAAAAGCTTCCACGATAGAAACAACTAATGATTAACAATCCAAACCTATTCTCTACAGTGAATTGAAACTATAAACTAATCTTGAAACTTATAACAAAATCAAAACAACATTGTTCTGTTTCTACAGTAATCTAAATTACAATCTAAACTATTTAATCAAACATCTAACGATAATGAAAAACTATTCTATTTCGAAAGGGAAAATCCAAACTAAATGAATCTATACTACTTTATAATCAAAGCATGGAGACTAAATGGAAACTATTATATTGCAAATCAAAAAGCAACTATACTATGTGAATTCAAATTGCAGACTATTTAGCAAAGCAAGCCTTACTATATTATGAAAAGAGACTAACTGATTATATTTGAAACTAAGTCTATGGAAACAAATTAAAGCTTATTGTCTTATGTAAAAGGAAACTACTTGATTGCATTCAACCTAAAGACTAATTCCTATTACATAGCAACTAAATGAAATCGAAACTACAATTCTCTCTAATCAATGAAAGCTACAACAATAAAAACTAATTCTTGGATCCAAGGTGCAAAGAAACTAGCTTCAAACCCTAGTCTATGCTAAGAGAAATAATATAATCACACTAAAATAGAGAGATTTTTCTATCTACAAGCAATGAATTGAAATACATAAAAGCAAATTTGATTTCTAACTCTATTCTACACTACGAATTTCAATACAATCACACAACATAAATTCAAAGCAGAGATCTCTTCCTAGTTATGTACGATGAGCTCATATGGACACAAAATTCATGGAATAAGAGCAAGAACATTTATGTTTCATACAGAGAAATGAAGGAGGAATATTACAGTCACACGATTTAATAGAGAAAACGTTTATGTTGTAATGAACAAGGAAAACAAAGGAACTTAGTTGAATGTTGACAACAGAAATAAAACAGAAGGAAACCAATTGCTGCTGAGAGGCCCTCCCAGGAACAGTGGTCACTTCTTCACAAACTACTCAATCACCAGAACATAAGCAAGAAACGAATTTGGGATGGAGCAAAGCAGAACTTCCATTATAAAAGATGCAGAGCAAATTACATTGGGTTTTTTTTTCAAGGCAGAAACCTGTATTTATAAGAGTTTATACATCAGAAATTAATGCCTGGAACTGAATCGATTAAAGAGAAAACTGAAGAGATGCGTTTTGCATTCATTTGCCCAAAACCGAATTCCTACATTCAAATAATTGGGCCTCGAGATTCCTGTAGATGAATAAACGACCTCGGTGGAATCTTGAAGGTGGAGAAGCATGAGAGGAACACCACGAACAAAACCCACGTTTTCGTTTTTGCCATGAATGCCTCTAAGTACCCAAACCAATTATTTCGGAGGTGCGAAGGACAGTCCGAATGCGAATGACAGTCTGAATGCGAATGAAGGTCTGAATGACCTGTCACTGCAATTTAATTCATAAATTCGGATTCCTGGCTGAATTGGTGCTGGGTTGTTTGTCAAATTGATGGTTGGGTGTTGAGTTGTTGACTGGTAATTTAATTATGTGCTGGGTTGGAAGTATCTCAATCCCTTTGTTTCTTTGTGTGTTCCGTTCCTCCATCACATGAACCTGCAAAACTAAAGCTCCGTTAGTTTGTAATGTATAAAATAAACCAAACGAATCATCCATTTGATTCATAAACGTTGAATGGATATGGTTTTTGAAATACTTACATAGGGTGGCTTTTTAATGAATATGGCTTTTTTAAAATAATTGCATATGGTGGCCCTTTTTAATGGATGTCACGTTTTTTAAATTCCATTAATCATTTCTTTTGTCTTACTAGGTGGCATGTAAACCAATGTGGCTTTCCTTTATAATTTATGGTTCTAAAGTTTTTAAGTGGCATATTAAGTGAATGTCCTTTGAACATTCTTTAAACACTTGATTATAACATTTTATTTATAAGTGTTTCTTTTTAAATCTAAACAAATTCTAAATAAGATTAGTATATATAATTTTAAATAAAATAATAATCATTTTTAATGTTTAATATTTTTCATTTGTTTAGATTTAGAATAGTGTTTAAAAATTACTATCAAAGCATAATTTTAATTTTTATGTGCAAGTATTGCAGGTATTTCAAAGTCAACAAGAGAGAGTTGGAATACAAAGGTAAGCCAAATTAGCAAACTAGTAAGAGACGTGTTATCAAACCCAGTGTGGAACTCAGAGTCGGGTAAAGGGCTAGATGAAGTACCGGAATGAGGGTCATTTGATCCTAATCCAAAGTGTGGGAATGCATCACCAAGTGTGAGAATCAATTTATCACCAATAAAATGATATATAAATTAATGCATTAAAAGTAATAAATCATGCCATTCAATTTCATTGCTTTTAATTAATAGATTGAAAATAAAAGATAAGTTTTTGAGAGTGAATGTAATGATTTAGGTTTAAATGTGATGACATAATAGTGAAATAAAGTGAAAGAAAGAGACAATTTAGGGGCCCAACACAAGAGGTGGCAAGTCTTGTGAAACTTTGACTTGCTTCCCTACTGCTTTCTTCAAACAGGACACATGGAAAACATTGTGAATCTAGTTGCTTGTAGGCAACTCTAGCTCATAAGCCACTTCACCGATATTTCTTAAAACTTGGTAGGGGCCATAGAACCTTGGCTTCAACTTCTCAACCCCTTTAGACTTCAATGAGGATTTTCTATAGGGATTCTACCTCAAATATACAAGATCTCCCACTTGGAATACTCGCTCAACTCTATGCTTGTCTACATGTACTTGTTGTCGATTATGTGCTACCTGCAAGTTGTCCTTGAGAGTCCTGAGTATGTCTTGACTCTCTTGGAGCCAAATCTTTTCTTTTTGTGTCTTACAATCACCAAATATCATATCATGAAAAGTAAGTGTATCATATCCATAAAGATCTTTAAAAGGAGTCATACCAATCGAAATATGAAAAGTAGTATTGTAATAAAATTCTCCCAGATGGAGCCAAGTGGTCCATGACTTTTGTTGAACGGTGACATAGTTTCTTAGGTAACCTTCCAGCCATTGGTTCACTCTCTGTTTTTCCATCAGGCTGTGGATGGTAGCTTGTGCTCATGTCCAAACTTCTACCTACTAGCTTAAACAGTTCTTGCCAAAAGTTGCTAGTAAACTTACTGTCTCTATCACTGATGCTGGACTTGGGTATGCCATGAAGTTTGAAGATTTATTTGATGAAAATTTAAGCCACTTGGATGGCTGCAATATTAGTTGTGACAAAAAATAAATGTGCATATTTATTCAACCTATCAACCACAACAAAAATATTGTCTTTACCTTGGATTTTGGGAAGCCCCGTGATGAAATCGATTGAGATACTCTCCCATTTTTGCTCAGGAATGGGGAGTGGTTGTAGGATCCCTGTTGGATGAGTATGCTCTAATTTATTTTACTGAAATGCCACACATGATCTGATATATTCCATCACCTATTTATTCAACCCCTTCCATGTGAACCTTTCGCTCACTTTCTTGTAAGTTTTCATAAATCCTGGATGCCCTGCCAAAGGCACATCATGGGCAGCTTCAAGAATATTTTTCTTTAGTATGGATTCTAGAACTACAAAGATTCCATCCTTATAATAAATTACATCATTAATAATCTTATAAGCATCATGGTGAATCAATCCATCAAATAAATCACAAGCAAACTGATTCTTAGTGTATTCTACACCAAGCTGTGTTTTCCAATCATCTTGAAATTTCAGCAGTGCAAGTGTGGGTTTTCTAGAAAGTGCATCAACTACTATGTTCATCTTACCCTTCTTATACTCAATCTCAAAAAAAAATGCTTGGACCTTGCTTACCCACTTTTTTTGTCTATCATTCAGCTCCTTTTGGGTTAATAAGTGCCTCAATCTATTGTGGTCATTTTTTATGATAAACTTGCCTCCCAACAAATACTGTCTGACCTTGACTTGACTAGCGCATGCATGATGGCTAGCATCTCTTTTTCATAAACTGAATACAACCTTTCATGTGGCTGCAACTTTATGCTATCAAAGTCCAGTGGATGTTTATTTTACATCAAGGCATCCCCAATACCGTTCCATGAAACATCACACTCAAGTACAAAAGGTTGAGAAAATTCTGGAAGTGCAAGAACAGGACAAGTGCTCATTACCTCCTTCATTCTGTTGAATACTTTTTTTTATTCTTCCGACCAATGGAAGGCTCCCTTCTTAGTGAGATTTGTTAAAGGAGATGTTAGCTTGGAGAACCTTTGACAAAATTCCAATAGTAGGTGCATATCCCAATAAACCCTCTCAGTTCAGTGAGATTTTTAAGACTGGGCCAATCTAGAATATCTTGGATATTTTCCATGTGAACCTTAACTCCATCTCAACCAATCACATGGCCAAGATACAAGATCTCATTCATTCCAAACTCACACTTGGTTAGCTTTGCATAAAAATATTGATCCGCCAAGATTGTTAGTACAATATCCAAATGATGCAAATGCTCTTCCCAAGTCTTACTATAGATTAAAATATCATCAAAGAAGACAAGTACAAACTTATGGATCTGTTTTCTAAACACTCTGTTCATGCAAGATATTTGTTAGGCCAAAAGGCATAACCAAAAACTCAAAGTGCCCATGGTGGCACCGAAAGGCTATCTTCTGTATGTCTTCTTCTCTCATGTTGATTTGATGGTAGCCAGATCTAAGGTCAATCTTTGAAAATTACTTGGCCCCATGGAGCTCATCCATAAGCTCATATATCCTTGGAATAGGATATATATTCTTTATAATCTTCTTGTTAAGAGCTCGGTAATCTATGCACATTCTCATGGTCCCATCTTTCTTCTTCACAAGAACTACTGAAGAGGAAAAAGGACTTGAAATCGATCTAATGAACCCCAAGTCAAGCATATCCTTAATGGTTCACTCTATTTCATCCTTGAATCTCTTTGGGTGCTTGTAGGTATGCACCTTGATAGGTGAGGTTCCTATCTCCAACTCAATCCTATGCTCTATTCCTCTATCTGGAGGCCTACCATGAGGAAGGTCCTCAAATACCTTCTTATGCTTTTGGAACAGCCTTTGAATGTCTTTAGGACAATGAGATACTTTGAATGAGCTTCCCTTAGTAGTGATTAGGAATTCAACATCCCAGTCAATGTCTCCATGCCTTAGGATAGACCTCATACTGTGTGCACTTACCACTTGTTTGGGATAAGTGTTGATTCCCTTCAACACCATCTCTTTTCCATTTTCTCCCTTAAAGACCATTTCAGGTACTTGGTAGTCCATCGAATACTTCCCAATGGAGTGCAGCCATTGTACTCCCAATACCATGTTAGTATCAGCCACATCAATAACATAAAATCTATCTGTAATGGTATCCTCTCCTACACAAATCTGAAATTTAGGAATCCGTCTACAACAGTTAATAGAATGATTACCTGGAATGATAATAGTGAAGCCTCCAAATTTTTCAGTGTGTAGCTTCCCTCTTTATACCAAGCTTGAATCAATGAAGTTGTGAGTGGCTCCTCCATCCACTAATACAGTAATTGATTGTCTTTGAACCACTCCTTTAAATCTGAGTGTATGGTAGCAAGTGTCACGTCCCCTCCCATCATTCCAGCTAGATGGAGAGGATCGTGAGGTTTAAACCGGACGTCCAGCCCCATACATTTTAAACAAACATTCAAATTAAAATAAAGATATACATGTGAAAGTGCATAATAGACGTGATGCTAAACTGGGCATCTATCCCCATGAAACTTTTAACCATAAGCATTCACGTAATATAACAGAGACATATGGAAATGAATGATTTTAAGAATATCACAGCGGAATATTAAGAATTGCACATCCATCATACATTTAAGATGTTCATCAAATAAGTAATTGCAAGTTAAATACAAGAGAATACTTATCTCAATAAGGCAATCCCAAGCAACTGGCTATGCAACTGCAACATTCCACCCAACCATAGGCCAGTGTGCTCCTCAATCTCTCAGCACCACTGCCACCCCCGAGCTGGGCATGATCTCTACAAGGAACCAGGGAACAGCAGACTCACACATAGCCAAGCATACACCAAGATGAGCCAAGCCAATCTGCAATTGGGTTTATCAGGCTGCTAGGACATGGAAGGGAAGAGTTGCTAAGCTAGTGAGCTCCAGCACAGAGCCAGGGATAACCTTGCAAGATCTATCTAGCTTAGCACCCACAATACCTACACACCCAGCACAATGAAGTATTCTTTTCACTGTTGTACAGTCCCTCAAGCCATACCTTTCCTATCTAGTGCTCTCAGGGTATGCATAGAAGAGTAACCAAAGCCCTCTTGATCTTCTTGAGAGGTTGTCTCCCCCACTAGGTTTATCAAGCCACTTCTGTCCACTACCACTCCAAAACTTCAACTCACAGGTTCAAACCAAAAACGTGGATGCACACAACAGCAGAACACAATTATGGGGCAGGATAAAACGTTTTTACAGTGAGATGCATGAGATGGGGTTTCAGTTAACTTAGAAAAACGTGGGAACACCCAAAAATGAAATGGGAAGATGGGGAAACAACCCTGGGAAGCCAATCCATTTTTAGAAAAATGTCCTTGGACATTCGGGGGCAAAAACGACCTCCATACAGTCCCCAAAACGTGGCTCTTCTCTCCCAAGCTACTGTATATGCAAAAACGAACTCCCAGGCATGGAAAAATGCAGGATTTGGATGAAAAACGTGTAGGGAAAGACCCAGCTAGCTCCAACTACGTGAATGAGTGAAGACTCCCCATTCAGAATGGCTTTGGGCACCATTTCATGGGTGTTTTCTTGCCCAACAAGCAAAAACATGAATTTCCAGGTTGATGGCTTGCCCATGCACGAAATTGGCTGCCATACTTCTTCATTTCCAAGGCATTAACTGCCTTAACCAATTTCTTGGAAGAATTAAATGATTGGGTCCATAACCCAAAATGGGTAGTTGGTGGTTTATGGGTTTCCTCATTGACACATGGATTAACACCATTGGCTCAAGGGTTTGGATAATTTCCCTCCCTATTCCTTTTAGAATCATGCCCCATCTCTTTTGTTGCATTGCATAGCTAGTTGTGGGTATTTTTCATCAAAATTCGTATTTACATGATGTCTTAATTACATCGTGCCCATCTAGCACAAGAACCATATGCATCTAGTCTAATTGCCGATACATAAACGCTAAATCAATGGTGGGGCCTTGCCCTTGATCTCCTCACCATGATTAAATATCAGTATTTACATCATTTACAATTTGATACAAAGGGGGGTCAAAATGGGGACGTGACATACCCCTCCCCTTACATTAGCACTGTCCTCAGTGATCATCAAAATTGAACAAAAATGGATATGCCACCCTCATGGCATCCTCCAGCTCCCATGTAGCCTCATCGGGACCGTAGTGCTTCCATTGCACCTTTACCTGTCCGATGGCTCAGTTCCGGAGCAATGTTACTTTCTTGTCTAGGATGCGCAATGGATCGGTTTGGAATTATCCCTCAGGTTCCACCTGGATCACATCCCAATTAATCACATGGTTAGGATCATGTACATATTTCTTAAGCAAAGAGACATGAAAAACATTATGAGCTTTAGTGCTAGCAGGCAAGGCAAGTCTATATGCAACTGGCCCTATTCTTTCAAGCACTTCAAATGGTCCGCAATATCTAGGTGATAGCTTGGCACAACTCCCAAGCTTCAAGGAACTCTTCCTTGATCTCACTCTAAGATATACATGATCCCCAACATTGAATTCCCTATGCATCCTATGTTTATCTGCATAGCTTTTGTGTCTATCCTGGGCTGCCTTTAAATTTTGCCGGATCTTTGCAACCTCTTGTTCCATTTCCTTAAGCAATTCTGGCCCAAGTACAATTCGGTTCACTGGATTGTCCCAAGTCACTGTTGTCCTACACCTTCTGCCATACAAAGCCTCATATGGACTCATTCCCAATGATTCTTGCTTCCCATTATTATATGCAAACTCTACCAGGTGTAGATAATCCTCCGACTTGGATGGCTTGTCCATTACATACATGCGAAACATGTCTTCGAGCACCTGATTTACTCTTTCTGTTTGCCCGTCTGTTTGAGGATGGTACGCGGTGCTAAAGTTCAACTATGTACCCAAATCTGCAAAGAGACCTTTCCAAAAATTGGAAGTGAACTTGGTATCCCTGTTAGAAATTATTGCCTTAGGAAACCCATGTAATCTGAAAATTTCCTTCATGAAAATATTTGCAATGGCATCGGCTTTATGTGTGGACTTAACCGGTATGAAATGTGCTGCCTTTGTTAACTTGTCCACCACAACCATGATGGAATCATGTTGTCTCTTAGTCATTGGCAATCCTGTAATAAAATCCATGGAAATTATTTCCCATTTCCATTCCGGAATTGGCACTGGGTGCAATAAACCTGTTGGGTGTTGGTGTTCAACCTTCACTTGCTGACATTCCATGCACTTAGAGATGTATTCATTGATGTCCTTCTTCATGCCTGGCCAGAAATAATATTTTCTTGCTGTAGCAATTGTTTTCTGATATTCTGGGTGACCAGAGTATGGAGCTTTATGGATCTCATCCATAACCATTCTCCTTAAATCTGCCGCATTTGGAATATAGACTCTATTCTTATAAGTAAGAAGTCCGCCTTCTTCCAAGTGATAGCCTTCATTCTTCTTGCCAAGGTCTTGCTGCTGCAATTTGTCCTTTATCTGCTCATACACTTCATCCTCAACCATATGGTTAACAATCAGCTGCTTCAAATCTGGTTGGCAAGTACTAAGCGCTGCCACATACATTTCATGTACCTTCCTGCTGAGTGCATCAGCCACCTTGTTTTCTTTCCCTTTTATGTGTTTGATTTCAAAATCAAATTCACACAAAAATTCCAACCATCTAGCTTGCCTAGCATTTAACATTGGCTGATCAATCAAGTATTTCAGTCCACAATGGTCTGTCCTTAACTCAAATTTTCTTCCCATTAAGTAATGCCTCCACATATTTAAAGCATGTACTATGGCTGCAAGCTCTATATCATGAGTAGCGTAGTTCTTCTCATGCTCCTTCAACTTTCTTGACTCATAGCATATCACGTGGTTGTCTTGCATAAGAACTCCACCAAGTCCTTGATTGCATGCATCGGTACACACCACAAAGTCTTTTTCTGGGTCTGCAATCTTCAAAATAGGTGCACTTGTAAGAAGATTCTTCAATCGTTGGAAACTTTCCTCACATCTTGGAGACCATTCAAACTTTATCCCCTTCTTTTGCAAAGAAGTGATCGGGTTTGCAACCTTGGAGAATCCTTCGATAAACCTCTTGTAGTAACCAGCAAGGCCCATAAAAGATCTCACATCAGTCACATTCCTTGGAGTTGGCCAATTCATAATGGCTTCAATCTTCTCAGGGTCTACAGATATTCCTTCGTCGGATATGATGTGACCCAAATAATGAATTCTATCTTTATAAAAGTCACATTTACTCAACTTTGCATACAGCTTATGCTCCCTTAGTAATTGCATTGTCATTCTCAAATGTTCTTCATGCTCTTCTTCATTCTTAGAATAGATGAGAATGTCGTCTAGGAATACAAGAACAAACTTGTCCAAATATTTGTTAAAAACATTATTCATGAGACACATGAATGTAGCTGGTGCATTTGTGAGACCGAATGGTACCACTACAAACTCATAGTGTCCATACCTCGTTCTAAAGGCTGTCTTATGAATATCTTCTTCTTTGATTCTTACCTGATGGTAACCAGACCTCAAGTCAATCTTTGAAAATACCTTTGCTCCTCTCATTTGATCAAAAAGGTCATCAATTCGGGGCAATGGGTATTTGTTCTTCACCGTGACTTTGTTCAACTGCCTGTAGTCAATACATAACCTGAGTGTTCCATCTTTCTTTTTCACAAATAGAACAGGTTCTCCCCACGGGGACACACTTGGCCTAATATATTTCTTTTCCAGCAACTCTTGTAATTGCATTTTCAATTCTAGCAATTCTGGTGTACTCATCCTATAGGGTGTCTTAGACACTGGTGCCGCTCCTGGCACAAGCTCAATTGTAAAGTCAATGTCTCTCTTTGGAGGGAGTCCTGGAATCTCATTAGGAAAAACATCCCTGAATTCTTGCAATACATGATAGTCCTCCAATTTAAGAGTTTCACTCTCTGCTGCCTCTAAAACGTGGGCTGCATACAGTTGACATCCCTTCCTACAGAACTTCTTCAGCTGCATGGTTGAAACTTGTCTAACAGAAGTCACCTTTGGAATGCCTCTTACAACTCTCGGGTTTCCTTCTTCGTCCATGCATTCAAATGTCTTATTGTAGCAGTTAAGTTTAACCCTGTGTGCTTCTAACCAATCCATTCCAATGAGAATATCATAGGAACCAAGTGGCAAAATATTCAGATCTGCATAAGTGAATAGCCCATCCATCTCTAATGGACATTTCTCTACTATTTCACTAACTTTTCTCTTGGTTCCAGTGGCTAGTTGAACTAACCATGATTTACTATGCTTTAATTTCTTGAAAGCACAAATCTCAACAATTCTAGGAGTGACATAACTGTGAGTAGATCCAGGATCAATCAAAATAGAAACAGATTGCTTAGCAATCTTACCTTCAACTTCAACCACAGTTGACTGATGATCTGCTTGGCGGTCGTCTAGTGCTGCATAGATTCTAGGGATTGTCCTCACCACTTGACCCACAGTTCCAGCTCCTTGGATGTTGTGAACTTGATTTGCATTCCCATTCCGATGTGGACAGTTCCTAAGCATGTGGTCTCCTCCACAACCCGAACATTGAAGTGGTTCTCTTGGCTCCTTTGGATCTCTTGGCTTGTCTCCCATCATCCTAGTTGGCTTAGTCACAACCTGTGATGGCTGCCTTTGTTGATTCCTGAATTGAGGAGGCTTGAACCCCTTCTTCCTTTGATCAAACTTTTTGTTTTTCCTATCCTTCCATGCCTTATGGAATTCTGGTTTGCTTCTGTTTTGATCAAAGCAGTACTTGGCCTTTCTTATGGCCTCCTCTAGAGTTCGAGGTTCATCGAACTCAATTCTGTCTTTATATGACTGGAGCAATCCACTTAGGAAACGTTGAATTTTGACCTTATCATCTCGAATATACTTGACATACCTCAGCAGCTCCAAGAACTTGTTTGCATATTCTTCCATGGTCAATTGTCCCAATCTCATCTCATGGAACTCTTTGATCTTATCATCATAGTACCTATCATAGAGGTACTTCTGCTTGAAGTATTTCTTGAACTGCTTCCACACAATATTCCTTTCATTGATCTTCTTCACTTGCCTGGTGTGTTCCCACCATAGAGATGCTCTTCCGTTCAAGTTGCAGATGGCTACCCTTGCCTTCATATTTCCTGAGTAGTCTTGGACTTGGAAATACTTTCTCATCCCAAGAAGCCAAGCTTCAGCTTCTTGACCAGACTTTACCTCTCCGTCAAATGTAGGAGGTTTTGCCTTCTTAAATTCCCCATGTGAATTGTTCTTGTAGTGTTTCTTCCTCTTGCTCCTGTGGGATGAAGAACTTGAACCCTCAATGGATTCTTCAGAGTCAGATGATTCATTAGAAGATAGTTCTGGAGTATATGTCCTGTCTGTAGAAACTCTTCTTGGGCTACTGGCCCTCTTGCGGGAATTTCTTCGAGAGCTACTCCCACCCCTTTCTGGATTCGATGTCTGATGCCCAGAGTTTATTTGCCTTTGTATGTCTGTTAAACTCTGCAGCATGGCTGCATTCAACTGATTTTGTTCTTCTTGAGCTTTAATCATCCTTTCATTATCTTCCCTACAGCTCTGCAATTCCACCCTTAGGCTTCTCATGGTGGCTGTAACATCTGGAGGGGTCTCTTGATTTCTTCTCCCATTAGATTCTGTTTCAGCATTCTCAACCTGTATGTTTTCCCCCATGGCATCTGTCTCAGGTTCATAGGGATCCTGTGCATCATTCATGATGTTGATTTTCTTGGCCCAACCAAGATCCAAAACTCTCTGACTATATTATCTAGAGTGTTACCCTGCTGTAACTATGACTCTCTGAAATGTGTTCATCAACACAATTGTTAGCTGCATTACATTCTCAGAATTCACAAATTACTTCATGCACGTGGGAAAACATTACGTTGACAATTCCTCAAATCACAAACAACGACATATGAGGGAAAAAAAAAGGGGGTCAAGGGGGCTTGCCCCCTTGTGGCTCGCCACTGCAGGGTTGGTCGAGGGCAGCGCCCTCATTTTTTTTTTTTTTTTTTTTTTTTTTAGGAAACACGCCGCATCGGGCGGTTCGCTGAATCCTACCGCAACGGGCAGTTCGCTGAACCCTGCCGCGACAGCGGTTCACTGAACGCTCCCGCAATTGCGGGGTGGTTGGATGAAACCTTTCGCAATTGCGGGGCGCTTGGCCGTAGCCTTCCGCAATTGCGGGGCGCTTGGCCGTAGCCTTCCGCAATTGCGGGGCGCTTGGCAGAATGCTTCCGCAATTGCGGGGCCATTCGGCGAAGGCTCCCACAGTTGCGGAGCCATTCGACGAAGGCTCTCGCAGTTGCGGAGCCATTCGGGAAAGGCTCCCGCAGTCACAGGCGATTCGCCGAACGCTTCCGAAAATTTTGGGGAGGTTTGTGGAAGCCTTCTGTAATTGCGGATTGATTCGGTGAAGTCTTCCGCAGTTGCGGAACGATTCGGCGAAGTCTTCCGCAGTTGCAGAACGATTCGGTGAAGTCTTCCGCAGTTGCGGAACGATTCGCCGAAGTCTTCCACAACTTCGGAACGACTCGCAGAACTCTTCCGCGTTTCGGAATGATTCGCGGAATCCTTCCAAAATTTCAGAAGAGAATTCCTTCCGCAATTTCGGAAGAGAATTCCTTCCGAAAAATTTCCTTTCGACGCCGACACTTAGAAAATTTTTCTCTCAAAAAAAAAAATTTCTCCGCTGTTTCGGAGCAATTTTCTGAATTCTTCCGCAATTTTGGGAAGGTTCACGGAATCCTTCCGCAATTTCGGGAAGGTTCGCCGAACTCTTCCGCAATTGCGGGAAGGTTCGCGAAACCTTTCTGAAATTTCGGAACGACTTCCCGAAACAGCTTAAAACAAAAAAAATTCAAAAACAGACTTAAACCAAAAAAAAATTTCAAAACTCTGAAGAAAAAAAAAAATTTCTTGTAATTGCTATCAGATTTGGCCCATAGAGGCCCAATGCTGCAACACAGCTCTGATACCATTATGTCACATCCCCTCCCATCATTCCAGCTAGATGGAGAGGATTGTGAGGTTTAAACCGGACGTCCAGCCCCATACATCTTAAACAAACATTCAAATTAAAATAAAATATACATGTGAAAGTGCATAACAGACGTGATGCTAAACTGGGCATCTATCCCCATGAAACTTTTAACCATAAGCATTCACGTAATATAACAGAGACATATGGAAATGAATGATTTTAAGAAGATCACAGCGGAATATTAAGAATTGCACATCCATCATACATTTAAGATGTTCATCAAATAAGTAATTGCAAGTTAAATACAGGAGAATACTTATCTCAATAAGGCAGTCCCAAGCAACTGGCTATGTAACTGCAACGTTCCACCCAACCATAGGCCAGTGTGCTCCTCAATCTCTCAGCACCACTGCCACCCCCCGAGCTGAGCATGATCTCTACAAGGAACCAGGTAACAGCAGACTCACACATAGCCAAGCATACACCAAGATGAGCCAAGCCAATTTGCAATTGGGTTTATCAAGCTGCTAGGACATGGAAGGGGAGAGTTGCTAAGCTAGTGAGCTCCAGCACAGAGCCAGGAATAACCTTGCAAGATCTATCTAGCTTGGCACCCACAATACCTACACACCCAACACAAGGAAGTATTCTTTTCACTGTTGTACAGTCCCTCAAGCCATACCTTTCCTATCTAGTGCTCTCAGGGTATGCATAGAAGAGTAACCAAATCCCTCTTGATCTTCTTGAGAGGTTGTCTCCCCCACTAGGTTTATCAAGCCACTTCTGTCCACTATCACTCCAAAACTTCAACTCACAGGTTCAAACCAAAAACGTGGATGCACACAACAGCAGAACACAATTATGGGGTAGGATAAAACATTTTTACAGTGAGATGCATGAGATGGGGTTTCAGTTAACTCAAAAAAACGTGGGAACACCCAAAAACAAAATGGGAAGATGGGGAAACAACCCTGGGAAGCCAATCCGTTTTTAGAAAAACGTCCTTGGACATTCGGGGGCAAAAACGACCTCCATACAGTCCCCAAAACGTGGCTCTTCTCTCCCAAGCTACTGTATATGCAAAAACGAACTCCCAGGCATGGAAAAATGCAGGATTTGGATGAAAAACGTGTAGGGAAAGACCCATCTAGCTCCAACTGCGTGAATGAGTGAAGACTCCCCATTCAGAATGGATTTGGGCACCATTTCATGGGTGTTTTCTTGCCCAACAAGCAAAAACACGAATTTCCAGGTTGATTGCTTGCCCATGCACGAAATTGGCTGCCATACTTCTTCATTTCCAAGGCATTAACTGCCTTAACCAATTTCTTGGAAGAATTAAATGATTGGGTCCATAACCCAAAATGGGTAGTTGGTGGTTTATGGGTTTCCTCATTGACACATGGATTAACACCATTGGCTCAAGGGTTTGGATAATTTCCCTCCCTATTCCTTGTAGAATCATGCCCCATCTCTTTTGTTGCATTGCATAGCTAGTTGTGGATATTTTTCATCAAAATTCGTATTGACATGATGTCTTAATTACATCGTGCCCATCTAGCACAAGAACCATAGGCATCTAGTCTAATTACCGATACATAAACGCTAAATCAATGGTGGGGCCTTGGCCTTGAGCTCCTCACCATGATTAAATATCAGTATTTACATCATTTACAATTTGATACAAAGGGGGGTCAAAATGGGGACGTGACAGCGAGATACTCCTGAGAGTACTGCAATATTGCCTACCTCAAGGTGAGGTCCTTCTTCTGCAGACTCATAGGTCACTTTTGCATCTATTGGGGTCTCTTATTCTTCTTGTTCCTCCTCATCTTCACTCTCTTAGTAGACCTCAATGTAATGTGCCTTCCCTTTGGCACATCTTGTAAAATTAGTCACAGCAGATCTAATGAACAAGTAAATCAATCACAACAGATGAATATAGAAAATATGGTGTAAAACTGTGCAAAACATGCAGCAGTGCTCAATATCCCAGAAAGGGTGAATGAATTACAATAGAATACAATATCTGTCAATGAGAAATTCGAATTGACTAAGTAGGCCATTCGAATCACTGAATGGAGTATCTTGACTCCAACTAGGAGTCCTCATCATCAATCGGTGGTGGTCATCAATGCACAAGAACCAGTCATCCAGGTGTCAATCTGAGTCTAACTGAGTGTAATAAGTGTAACTGAAGTGTGTAGCACTGATTAAGGAGAGGGAGGATCAGTGGGGGCGCATGGGAGGCTAACTGAAGTCAGAACAAGTCATCTAGTCAATCTGGAGGTCCAACGGAAGTGAAACAGTCAGTCGGGAGTGAAACTAGCCTCAAATCAGGGAGAATCGGAGCTAACTGAGTGTAACTGAAGTGGAACTACAGTGGTAGGTGAACAAGTGCACCCTTCTCTGGAAGTAGGTGAGAAGTGGGCGCCTTTCAGCCTAGGAGGGCTAAAAATCTGTAGTAAGTGGCTCCCAGGTGCTAGAATGAGGTGGCTAAGGTGCTGGAGGCATCAAACTGGTGACTGGGATGCATGCAAGTGCATGCAGGTGCATGCAAACCCTAGATTCTGCATGCAAACCATAATTGCATGCAAGATCCTGAAAAAGATGATGTGGATATCCGAACACCCCCCCTCAAGCTAGACTATGATGTTCCAACAAAAATAATGTGGGGCCCTGGTAACTAAGACCAAAGGTCACCCCAATACAATAATCCAAAAAATGCTGAAAATAAACTAAGTGAGGAAAGAGGGAAAACCCAGTGGGAAGAAAGCCCCCCCTCAAGCTAAAGCATAATAACGAATCAATCTGTCTCCACCATGATGGAACTCACCCCCAACAGTGAACGGAGGTAAGAGAACTTCTTCTCAGTGAAGCTCTTGGTGAAGATGTCTGCAATTTGCTCATCAGTAGGGCAATATTGCAAAATGATGGTGCAGTCATGCACCAACTGTCGAATGTAATGCATATGAATCTCAATGTGTTTGGTCCTCTGCTGCTGAACTGGATCTGTGGAGATCTTGATAGCACTTTGATTGTCACAAAATAGGACAGTCGAAGTAGTGCCACCAAAACCAAACTCGGAAAGAATACCCTGCAACCAAACTACCTGAATGCAGGCATTGACTGCCCCTCGATACTCTGCCTCTGCTGAAGAAAGTGCAATGGCTGCTTGCTTTTTGATGGACCAGCAAATAGCACCATGACCAATCATGAAAACATAAACGGAAGTGGACTTCCGATCAATGCTATCACCTTCCCAATCTGAATCAGTAAAACCAATGAAATCTAGCTCAGAATCTGCAGCATAATGTATGCCAAACTGTCTCGTACCTTGCACATACTGCAAGATCCGCTTGGCTGCTCGCCAATGAAGCTCATGTGGCTACTGCATATATCTTGACACGGCACTCACAGCATATGAGATATCAGGCCGTGAGTGTGTCAAATAAAGTAGTGAACCAATCAACTGTCGATACATACTGCAATCTGCAAGCGGTGTGGAATCTCCCTCCTCAAGACTGATTCCTGAGAGGAATGGGAATGGGGCTGCATTACATTCAGCCATATTAAACTTCAATAACAGGTCGGAAGCATATTTTTGCTGAGATATAGTGATCCCATCAAAATTTTGAGCTATCTCCAAGCCCAAAAAATGACTCAGCAAGCCCAAATCGCTCATGTCAAAAGCTAGATTTAAGGCAGATTTTAGGTTGTTTATTGAAGTAAGTGTGCTACCACTAATGAGCAGATCATCAACATAAAGTACAATAACCAACAAATTACCTTTAACTCGCTGAAGATACATATTCGGATCAGATTTGCACCTTTGGAAATTCTGAGAAAGAAGGAAGGAGTCCATCTTTGCGTACCAAGCTCTTGGGGCCTGTTTTAACCCGTACAAAGATTTCTTCAATCTACAAACCAATGATGGATCTGATGTGTAACCCTCTGGCTGCTGCATATAGACCTCTTCAGCAAGGTCTCCATGTAAAAATGCACTCTTCACATCCATGTGGTGCACTTCCCAGTGCTTGGATGCGGCAATAGCTAAAACAAGGCGGATGGAATCCATCTTTGCAACCGGTGCAAAGGTCTCAGTGTAGTCCACTCCTTGGACTTGGGAGAAACCTTTTGCCACCAACCTTGCTTTATATTTTCTGATAGTGCCATCAGCAGCAACTTTAGTACGGTAGACCCATTTACACTTCACTAATTTTCTTCCAGGTGGAAGAGAAACTAGCTCCCATGTGTTGTTCTTTTGAAGAGAACTGTACTCTTCATCCATGGCACTTTTCCATCTCGGATCTCAATGAGCAGAATAGTATGATGTAGGATCTGAACCAGCCATCAAATAACAAATCTCAGGAAGAAATGGATCAGCAATAGAAAGAGCCATACTTGCTCTTTAAAAGTCTCCTCTTGTTCGTCTCGAATCAGCAGGATTTCCAAGATTCGAACCAGCAGAATGTAGAGTGTTTTGGGCCCACTTTGGTAACTGAGGAGGATCATAATGGTCGGATTCTGAACCTGATATGTCATGATCATCATATGCTGCTATAATATCAGAAATATCAGAACTCATACCTTCATTATCGCTGCTCGGATCTTCTTCTGGTGAAGGCGGTGAATCGGCAGTCTTCTCCTCGACTAGTTGCAATTCTTGAAGCGGTTCTTCAAATTGCACACTGCGCTCTATGAATATATTTTTAGATCTGATATCAATGAGTTTATATGCTTTTGATTCTTCCCCATATCCTATCAATATGCACTCGATACTTTGTGGATCCAAAGCTCGTCTCTTCTCAGAAGGAATTCTAGCCCATGCAGTAGAGCCAAAAACTCTCAAATTTGACACATCCGGTTTGTGACCAAAGAATGCTTCGAAAGGAGTCATACCTTTCACGGATGAATGTGGAACATGGTTCTGTATATATGCAGCAACATTGATTGCTTCAGCCCAAATATTTGCAGCCAAACCTTTCGTATCAATCATGCATGTAGCCATCTCTTTCAGTGACCGATTTTTCCTTTCCGCTACACCGTTCTGCTGGGGTGTGTAGGGAACTGTATGTTGGATCTTAATTCCGCTTTGGGCACAAAGTTGCAGCAACTCGGACTTGATATATTCCCCACCATTATCATATCTAAGAGCTTTGATCTTGCTCTCAGTGGTGGTCTCAACAGAAGCCTTAAAATCCTTGAATTTTCCAAGCACTTCTGACTTGTTTTTGAGAAAGAATACCCATGTAAAGCGGGAAAAATCATCAATAAATGTCAAAACATACCTTGAACCATTTAATGACATATGGGGCAGCGGACCACTGATATCAGAATGGATCAATCCCAAAATAGTAGAAGCTCTGCTAGCTTTGCCGCGGTCGAATCTGTGCTCGGGGTGCTTCCCAATGATGCAACCAGTGCATATTCCCTTCGAGGAACGGAGTTGTGGAAGCCCATCTACCATGGATTTGTTTTATAACAGCAACAAATACTTATAATTAATATGTCCAAATATTTCATGCCAAAGCCTACTAACCTCATTACCATGTGTGCGAAGAGCAGTGGGCTTTGCAAGCGGAATAAAGTGTGAAAACTCATAGCATTTTGCAGTGTGATTTGCCTTTCCGAATGCAACTAGTCTTCCACTTTTGATATCAGAAATTTCAACTGTATTAGGGATGAATGTAACTTGCTTTGGTTCACCAGTATGTGTCATTTGATACACAGAAAGGAGATTTGAAGCCAAGGAAGGCACATAGAGAACATTCTGAAAGCTTCCATGTTCTACATGAATTGTACCTTTGCCCTTTGAAAAAAATTTTGAGTCATCTCCCAAATGGATGGGGATGGAGCTGTTTGGATCGAATGAGGAAAAAGAATCAATATTTGCAGCCATATGATTTGATGCACCCGAATCTATCAAGAGAGTAGTGGGCTTCGAAACCGTTGCCATGAGTGCTTGTCCTCTTTCATGATCATCATTCCTATCCTTCTTCCTTGCACCGTCAGGAAGGGTTATGTTGTTCTTTTCCAAAAGGAGGGCCATTTGATCTATAGTATTCTTCATACATGAACTTTCGGGATGAAAGCCACGGTTACAATAAGTACATTTAGATTTTTGGTTACCTTCTTTGCCCTTTTGCTTGGATTTCGAACTGGATGGTGCATCCGTTTGCTTGCCTTTGTCTTTTTGCTTGTGAGGCTCGAATTTGGGCTTCTCCTTCTTTTGCTTTCCTTTACCATTCGAGATCTTGGGTCCTTGAACATATAGGGCTGAATCTTTGGAGCTTATGGACCCCATTTGAATCAACTTGTCATGCTCTTTTGTAGGCATCTTCCAATTCGGGGTAGTTAGCCGACCGGAATTGAAAGTAGAGACAAATACCGAATAATCTTTCCCAAGCTTGCTTGAATGGAGAGGATCAATTGTTTATCCTCTTTGATAACTCCACTGTTCTTCAATTGCAAGTTCAAGTTCTTGAATTTTGTGAAGAATTCATTGATGGTCTCGAAATTCTCAGGACTAAGGGCAATCAATTCATTCTCTAATTGAAAAGCCCTAAGCTCATCCTGCTTGCCAAATAGTGTTTCAAGTTGCTCCCATATAGCTTTTGGAGTCTTCAATCCGCTGAGATGGAAGTGAAGATATTTGGAGATGGAGAGACAAAGAAGACCATAAGCTTCATCAAGCTTGTTGTAGTGTTTGGTTCAATCTGACACATTGTTTGGCTCCAATTCAAGACCAAGAGTGACTCGGTAGTAACCTTTTGAACTTAATATGATATCCATATCATCTTTCCAATCAAAATAATTGAATGGGGTGAGGATAGGCTTTGAAGAAGAGTATTCCATTGCTAGGAGCGAGTCAAACTGATGTAGATGAGCTTGCATGCAGAGAGTAGCGAATGCAAAAGAGGAGTTTGCATGCACAGTATAGCGAATGCAACAGAGGAGCTTGATAACCTGCAAATCACAATCAAACCAAGAACCGTAAGGTCGAACAATCCACCCTTTTAGAGTTGCATCACACCTGGGATTGGAGATCAAACAATGTTGAATGGGTCCAATGTATCAGATCCAGGAATTATGTGGAAACTCAAGCTTCTGAAGTGGTATTGGAAGTATTTTTAAGCTTTGCATGCACAGGAGCGAATGCCCTTGAGATATCTCATGCCAAAACTTTTTGCAATTTGAGAAATTCAGTCAAATCTTCTTGTAGAAACACCTGTAGAAAAGAGATCTTGTCCCTGCAATGGCTCTGATACCATGTAAAATTAGTCACAGCAGATCTAATGAACAAGTAAATCAATCACAACAGATGAATATAGAAAATCTGGTGTAAAACTGTGCAAAACATGCAGCAGTGCTCAATATCCCAGAAAGGGTGAATGAATTACAATAGAATACAATATCTGTCAATGAGCAATTCGAATTGACTAAGTAGACCATTCGAATCACTGAATGGAGTAGCTTGACTCCAACTAGGAGTCCTCATCATCAATCGGTGGTGGTCATCAATGCACAAGAACCAGTCATCCAGGTGTCAATCTGAGTCTAACTGAGTGTAATAAGTGTAACTGAAGTGTGTAGCACTGATTAAGGAGAGGGAGGCTCAGTGGGGGCGCATGGGAGGCTAACTGAAGTCAGAACAAGTCATCTAGTCAATCTGGAGGTCCAACGGAAGTGAAACATTCAGTCGGGAGTGAAACTAGCCTCAAATCAGGGAGAATCGGAGCTAACTGAGTGTAACTGAAGTGGAACTGCAGTGGTAGGTGAACAAGTGCGCCCTTCTCTGGCAGTAGGTGAGAAGTGGGCGCCTTTCAGCCTAGGAGGGCTAAAACTCTGTAGTAAGTGGCTCTCGGGTGCTAGAATGAGGTGGCTAAGGTGCTGGAGGCATCAAACTGGTGACTGGGATGCATGCAAGTGCATGCAGGTGCATGCAAACCCTAGATTCTGTATGCAAACCCTAATTGCATGCAAGATCCTGAAAAAGATGATGTGGATATCTGAACACATCTATGCCTAGGAACCCATGGCTCTTGACAAGTGAAACGCATCTTTCTTCTTCTCAACTCATCTCGGTCCTTAGCATAGTTATCTTTTCTGAAATTTCCATGATGACTCTTCATGGGTGGCCTTTGGTTCTTGAATGGAGTAGGACCAATAGCCCTTGGAGGAAATCTGGTTCGTGGAAGAGATTCTTGCAAATCTCTGGTTCAACTTAGTGCATCTTGCAATGTGTTGGGTCTGTTGATCCACATCGCAGTTGGCATTAGTTGTCGAATGCTAACATCGACTGCGACCAGTCATCGATGTCAATACAAATTCGACAAGTTTCAACTCGGCATGACTCTGACAACTTCGATAGGTTCGATTTCGACACAACTCCGACGAGTCTTGACTTCGACATACTATGACACGTTCCACACCTTCGACATGTTCATCAACCTCATAGTTCGCGACATCGGCAATCAGTGACTGTCGAACTTCGACAGACTGTCTCTATGTCTTTTAGTCGGCTGTAACGGTTGAATAGTTGAACCGTTCTAACTTCTTCTTTGTAACTGCACGTAACGGGAAGGGACCCAAGCATCTGAGAATTCTATATAAGCATGCATAATATTGTAGCATATATCAATCTCTGATCAGTTTTCAGCAATCAAGCTATCTATTTACATCTAATAGAAGAACAGTTCACATTCCTGCATATTGTCAGTGTGTATTTGTGTTTATCTGTATTGTGTAATCCTACTTTTGCTCATTCTATTTATTAAGCTTTCGCCATAACAGATCTGACTCATTCAGTCGAATTGTTGTCCCCCTCGTGCTTCCTGGACATGACCCGGATCATTGGTATCATAGCACATTCAGTTTTTTGTGCTTAAATTTTTCGTATACACTTCTCTCGAAGTTACCTGACTTATGTCGGTTCAAACTCGCTCGCAATCTCAGCAATCCAAGCAAACGCTAACTACAGAAATGACAGAATAAACAGACGATAGACATGCAGCCGACGAGACAGCACAACTTATTGAGCAAGCTCTGGCTCGACAACGGACTGAAATGTTTTCCCAGTTCAACGATATTCTCTTGCGATTCGCTTTGACATCTGGAGGATCCTCGATGAGAACTCACTCCGATAAAATCAGCCCCTTCAAAGTGCAAATGAATCTGGACATACCGAATCTTGAAGGTAATATTGATGCGGAATTCGTCGACAATTGGATGCAACAATTGGAATCCTATTACACTGTAAATCAACTCTCCGAAGTTGAAAAAGTCACCATTGCAACCTTAAAGATGTCAACCTCTGTGCACTTCTGGTGGGACAACCTCTCGACAAAGATGGAGAAAAGCGGAGACCCAATAGACACATGGGATAAATTCATCAAACACATCCGAAAGGAATTTTACCCGCCTAAATACCTCCAGCAGCAGTATAAGAAGTGGCAGCAGCTAAGGCAACAGAAAGACCAATCAGTACAGAGTTACACCGACGACCTCTACCGACTCATGGAAAGACTTGGCGTCCAAGAAGAAGAGAAATTTCTTGTTCTGAAGTACACCAGTGGATTGTCCCAGTACATCCAGCAGGAGATGGAATTTCTTACTGTCAATACACTTGCAGATAATTTCCACTATGCCGGCAAATTGGAAACCAAGCAGAAAGGAAAAGCATGTTTCGTGACAAAGCCGACATCAGGAATACCACCCGACAAGAAGGCACCAGCCAACTTTGACAAGTCAAAATATTCTTATCCGACACTCCCAAATCCTGACAACGATAAGAAGCCTTTTCACAAGAGGAAACATAGCAAACAAACACCAATCGAAAAATGGTGCGATTACCACCACTCATCTTGGCATGATACGTCTGAATGAAAAGCTCGGAAGACATTTCTGACGAAAGTGTCGACCTCCGACGTGTTCAACAAGACGGTGGAAGAATATGATCCAGACGCGACGACCCTTTGACCTCGACTACTCCAGCAGCCTCGACTATTGTCGACGAGGAGGAATGAGAACGCCTATTCCATACACGGATATGGGTCCAGAGCAACCCATTATATTTGATTGTGGACAACGGGAGCCAAAATAACTTCGTTTCCAAAGATCTCATGAGGAAATTAGGTCTTGTTACCACTCCACATCCTCAGCCTTACAACATTGGTTGGATGAAGGATGGACAAGAACTACGGATCACTCGACAATGCAAACTCGCCTATTTCATAAAGCCTTTTGAATATGAAGTACTCTGCGACGTGGCACCACTCTCTGTAGCCGATGCCTTGTTTGGGAAACCTTACCTTTGGGATAGAAATTGAAGTTATCAGTCACTGCCTCAGAAGGTGATTGTCAGAATCCGAAATCGATGGTTCAGCATACCAAAGCGTCAACCCACACCAACGGTTGCACTGATATCTGCCAAATAGACAAAGAAGCTCATCAATCATGCTTACAAATTCGCATTAATGATGATCAAGCTGCAACATTCTAAGAAGACTGCAGCAACGAGTCGAGTCATCAACCAATGCAGCTCCCGACAGAAGCAGGAAGTCGATCATATTCTCGATGAGTACCAGAACCTCTTTCAAGCTCCAGACAGAGTATCTCAACGTTGTTAGATAAAACACTCCATTGAACTTGTTTCTGGTTCTTCTTTTCCTACGACATCTGTTTATAGAAGATCCATTCTCGAAAATGAAGAGATTCGTAGACAAATCCAAGAATTAATTGACAAAGGTCATATCCGACCCAGATCCTCTCCTTATGGAAGTCCAGTCATCCTAGTTCTGAAGAAAGACGGGACTTGGAGCATGTGTATCGACTACAGAGCTTTCAACAAAATATCGATGAAGAATCGGTACCCTTTATCGCGGATAGACGAGCTTATCGACTGTCTGAAAGGTGCTAAATTCTTTACTAAGCTCGACCTCAAGTCGGGATACCATCATATTCCAATCGATCCCTCATATGTGTGGAAAACTGCTTTCAAGACCAAGGAAGGATTGTTCGAATGGTTAGTCATGCCTTTCGGCTTAACCAATGCACCTACGACCTTCATGCAACATATGGATAACCTTCTTCGACCTTTCATCGGCAAATGGGTTATTGTTTATCTCGACGACATATTAATTTTCAATCGATCATGGGAAGAACATGTCAGACATCTTCGACAAGTCCTCGACACTCTCCAGCAACATCGGTTATATCTGAACATGGACACGTGCTATTTTGCGATGACCAACATCAAATATTTGGGGTATGTAATTGACTCTGCAAGCATTCACGTCGATCCAGGCAAAGTATAGATCCTCAAAGATTGGCCCATTCCTAGAAGCATTCAAGAACTAAGAAGTTTTCTTGGTATGGTGAATTTCTATCGACGGTTCATACTCGGCTTCAGTCACATAGCCTGGCCTTTAATCAGTTGACGAAGGGAAATGGGAAAACTGTCTTCCAATGGATAGAAACACATCAAGCAACTTTTGAACAGCTCAAACACAGGCTCTGCACTGCACCAGTACTTGTGTTACCTGATCTGCATCAGCCCTTTGAGATTGAGACGGACGCATCGGACTATGCCTTGGGCGCAGTAATCACTTAGTTTGGTCACCCAATCACTTTTCATTCTGATACTTTTAACGACACGGTTAGAAAGTACTTGATGTAAGAAAAATAACTGTATGCCATTGTGCAAGCTCTCAAGCAATGGAGGCATTACATCCTTGGCAAGGAAACGGTCATTCTCACTGATCACAAGCCTCTATAGTTCGCTCCGACACAATCAAATTTGCAGACAAACTGACAACTCAAGTGGATTAATTACCTACAAAAATTCCAGTTGGTGATTAAGTATCGGAAAGGTAAAGCTAACGCCGCCGTCGATTGCCTCAGTCGACCACCCATTACTATCCTTTTGAAAGTGATGAGTATGCATGGATATGACACGACCACTTGGCAATAGTTGTACGAGGACGACACCAACTTCTCAACAGTCTACCGATAGTTACAGACTAACAATTCGTCGACCTAAAACTTCGACTATTTCCTAAAAGACACCTTGCTATACAAGCTTTGACAGCTTTGTGAAACGACTAGTGAGCATCAACAGCAGCTTATTTGGGACATGCACTACAGCAAGACTACAGGACACTTTGTAGTAGAAAAGACACTTGCTATTCTGTAGAAATATTTCTTCTGGCCTACACTTAAATCTGATGTCAACAAGTACATTTGATCATGTGTGTTTTGTGCCATTGCTAAGCCACCTAATCGACGACAGGGATTGTATACACCTCTACCAGTTCCTAGTTGACCATGGGAATCTATTTCTATGGACTACTTGACAAGTTATCCTACTACCAAACATCAGCATGACGCGATAATAGCAGTAGTCGACCGATATTCCAAGATGGTCATTCTCTACCATGTAAGAAGACCATGACAGCGCAGCAGACCGCTCAACTCTTCTTTACACATGTTTGGAAACACTTTGGTTTACCCACAACCATCATTTCCGACCGAGATGCCAGATTTGTCAGCATCTTTTGTAAGACCGTCTGGCTACAACTAGACACGCGACTCTCATTGTCGATAGCTTTCCATCCTCAAACTGACGGACAGACGAAAGTTGTGAATCGCTTTTTAGTACAACTGCTTCGCATGTACAATCACCAGCATCGACGCACATGGGATGATAGTCTTCCATACATTCAGCACAGTCACAATCGTGCTCAGCACAGCTCTATAGGCAAGAGTCCCTTTAAATTCTATTACGGATTTCAAACCTCGATGCCTATCAACTTGATCAGCTCCTCGACACGGCCAAACTCTGACACCGACCACAACCAATGAGAAGTTGATAAAGCAGTCAAGTTTCGAGAACAGGTTTGCGACATTCAGCGATAAGCATAGGATATGTTGCATAGAGCAAACGAGAAAGCTAAGGCCCGACACGACAAGCATCGTATTCCTCATACATTCCAAATTGGGGATAAGGTCTAGCTACATCTTAAGAAGGAACGCTTCACTGGTCCTTTCAAGAAGATCAAGCCTTTTCGATATGGTCTGTACAGTATTCTTTGACAGATTAGCGAAAACGCTTTCCACCTCAACATTCCTTCTTTCCTAGGTCTGCATCCAATATTCAACGTGGATCTACTTCGACCATACCATGCACCTTTGTTGGAACAGAACGACTTCTCAACAGCAGCACCCAAAGACATCCATCCAAATGTTCAGGAGCCTCTTCCTTGCGACACCATTGTGGGACGATGAGTAAGCCTTACAAGGACGAACACAATTCCTTTGTTTCAGGTTGCCAAAGCTGGCCAGATCCCATCTCAAGGAAAGTTGTACTCTGCTACTGAAGTGATCGACAAGTTTCCTCACCTTCACGAGAAAACAATGGGGTCCATTTTTTCTTAAGGAAGGAGGTCTGATCCACATTGCAGTTGGCATTAGTTGTTGAATGCTAACATCAACTGCGACCAGTCATCGATGTCAATAAAACTTCGACAAGTTTCGACTCGGCATGACTCCGACAACTTCGACAGGTTCGATTTCGACACAAATTTGATAAGTCTTGACTTCGACATACTGCGATACATTCCGCACCTTCGACATGTTCATCAACCTCATAGTTCGCGACATCGGCAATTAGCGTCGACATGCGACTAGCGACTATCGAACTTCGACAAACTGTCTTGCTATCTTTCAGTCAACTGTAACGGTTGATTAGTTGAACCGTTATAACTTCTTCTTTGTAACTGAACTTAACATGAAGGCACCCAAGCGTCTCAGAATTCTATATAATCGTGTATAATATTGTAACATATATCAGCCTCTTATCAGTTTTCAGCAATCAAGCTATTTGTTTACATCTAATAGAAGAACGGTTCTCATTCTTGCATATTGTCTATGTGTATTTGTGTTTATCTGTATTGCGTAATCCTTTTTTTTCTCATTTTGTTTATTAATATTCCACCATAACAAAGCCGACTCATTCAGTCGAACTGTTGTCCCCCTCTTGCTTCCTGGACACAACCCGGATCATCTGTAGGATTTTACCAAGCCTTTCAAAGGTTCTATCAACCCTTCTATGAACAATAAAATAAGCCTAGCTTCTGAAATTTCAGATACCATCATAGCTACCTTTTGGAACTCAAATATGTAGGCTTTTGGAGTTCCATTTTGTCTCACATGTGCTAGTTCCCTGAAGCAAATCTCAGGATCCCTTCTTTCAAACCTTTCAGCCAACCTTCTTGTGAACTCTCTTCATAGGTGGTTACTTGGTCATGCCCAAGAGTCTTTAGGTCATGAAACCACCACTCATTTGCTTCTCCATATAACTGTAGAGTATCCATCTTGATGGCCTCTCTTTCAGCCATAGGATTTAACTAAAAATATGTGTCAAGTTTCTGAATCCAAGAGTTAGCAGTTCATTTTTAGAACCATCAAAATAGGGTAAAGAAATCTTACCAATGACATTTCTGAGTTCAAAATTATGATTTTGCATTCTGAAACCTCCTCTTGGGTTGGAATTATATTGAAGATCACAAAAGTCTTTGAATGGTAGAGCACTTTTTCATTCTTCATTCAATGTAAGGTACTCAATGTACTTGTCCTCCCATGAAGCAAGACCTCCATTTCGACCTTCGGTATCTTCTCTTTGTTCTTTAGTAAACTTAGGCATTGTTGGCCTTGAGAAATATGGAGTCTCCATATTGAATTCACTAGCCCTATTGTGAGGCCCAGTCTTTGAGAAAATTTGACCACCACTGCTCTTCCTCTCATCGTGTGGAGTGTCATTGATGCTCCCTTCGCCTACCTTGGCTCCTAGTTGTTGAGCTAAGAACTCCCTGGTTTATTTTCCTGATTGCACAATATTGAGAGAGATGTCTTGCAGCCCTTTCATCATTCCTTGCACAAAGAATTTGAACTCTTCCATATCTTCATTATGGGACATATCTGATTCTTCTTGTAATTTCCCTTCAGTGGAATTGATCTCCTCTTCTGACAAAGGAATTTTCTTCTTGGAATCTATAAATATTCTTGAACTCATAGAATCAAATTAAGAGTAGGTTCACAGGACCATGCTCTGATACCATAATGTACCAACTTAGGATTGTGGCATAAAAACTCTAGACTTCTCAAAATTGACAAAAACAGTGATTGTGGAAGCTAAATGGACTGAGAATGGATTAGATCAAAGGCTTGGGATGGATAGGAAACTCTGATGTGGAATGATACCTCTTAAAAAATTATTGAGACCATTTATGTTTCAATAACATCCCGGCTGAACTCTACTCCAATGCTCCTGGGGTTCTCAGCATATGCAGACTAGTATGGGTTGGAAACTTGACTAAAGGATGGGGAAGGCTGTTGCAGACATCAGATAGGTTCATTAAAATTAATTTAAATTCATTTCATCATAAAATAACATCTCAGAAATTTATATGAATATCTGGACAAGTCTTACAATAAAACTAGTAAAATTGCATTTCAGGATAGCTCAACTAGTTTGAATTATGGATTCCCAAACAGTGCTCAATGGCTAAATAATTTCTAAAACAGGGGATGGATCATGAAATATGACATATTAAATAACTCCATAAAAAATAATGACTTCATTTGGACGTTTACTCATTGACTTATGAATCATACACTGAAAGCTAATCAAATTCTAGCTAAATCTAGAAGGGGTAGAGAAATTGGAGATAAAATCAGAGTTCTGTAATTTGTATTGAATAGAATGATATCATAAAATTAAATACTATGTTATTAAATCCGAAATAGGCCAATATTCCTCTCAAAAAGTGATATAAATATCTATCTTCTTGTACATAAGAAACTAGTTGCAAAAACTCAAGAAGGCTTGAGGATTCGATCTATGAACTAGGTGATGATGATTCTGAAATTCCAATTCAAACTGATCAGCTTCAGTACCTGAAAATACACTCAGTGACAATCATTTAATTCCATCATCCTCTCACAAAAATTTGGGGCACATCTCACATGCTTGACTAGGGGCACATCTCCCAAGTCTCAGATGCACAAATGCATTCATAAAATTTCTCATACTGACAAAAGATGTAAATATGGTGCTCATGGAATTATTCATAGATATTTCATGACTTGGAGAGAAAGTATCCATGAGGAATGCGCCTTCCTTGAGTGTATGAGGAAAGGTTGCTTTCCTTCCTTGCTTTGCTTTGCTTCTTTTTCCTATTTTTCTGACTTTCCTTCTTTTCTGAACTTTCCTGCTTTTCCAATTTTATCCTGCTTTTTGGATTTATGTTGTTTTTCCTTAAATATTCCTTGTTTCTCATTTTTGGCATCATTTTTGGACTCGTGTACTTTACTTGACTTTCTCCTCAAGTCACTCTCCAACCTTATCCACTAATGCACCTTAGTGGAGCATTTTCTCCATTTATTCAGCATAACAATAAAAATATTAATTGCACCAATAATATTAAATGCACCATAAATATTTATTCCAAATGGATAGAAAACTATGGATAAAATTAAATGCACACTCCTAATTAATTGATTGCATGTAATACAAAATTTAACCTCGTGGTTATGCAACTGCCTCCTCAACCCAAGGGATTCATTGGGTTAGGAACTTGTTCCAATGCTCAATTTTGTGGAGACATGACATTATGCTATTTACAAGCATTCAATTTTAACAATTCAAATTGGATCATTGCATTCAATCTGACACAAACAAATAGTCACTCATAATACATAAATTTTGCATAGTTAGAAATAGTAGTGAACACTTATATTTTAATTGAAATTGCCCGAGCAAATAGATATGGAAGAGCAACATTCTACCCAACCATAGGTCTTTGTCCAATGTAAATTAATTTAGCTGAGAGACCACCCCTAAGATGGGCTATGTATCCACTAAGGATGAACTACTCAGGATCACTCACATCTATAGGCACAATCACTCATGCTAAGTCAACACACAGTTGATTTGTCAAATATGCAAGGAGACAGGAAGGGAGAATGTTAATCCAAGGATCTCAACCACAGAGCTACAGGAAACTCAATTGATATTAGGCAGACTTGGCACCCACAATACATACCACACCCAACGCAAGAAAGGTCCCCTTCTCTGTTAAACAGTCCCTTGGGCACCCCTTTCCTCCAGTGCTCTTCAGGTTGGGCATCGAAAGGTCCAAGCCACAAAAAATTCAAATATTCTTTCCTTCACTAGGTTTATCAAGCAATTTTGACCTCTGATCTCTCTACCAATTCAATCCATTCTTGGATTTTCCGAATTCTGGCCACATGACTCTCAATCACGAAATTCAACTTCTCGGCTTCCAAAACTGATTCTTCCTATGGATTTTTGGGCCTTTGACACTCTCAAATTCACCCCAAGGTTTATGTTTATGGATTCCCCACTGGATTTCGCTGCTCACACCAAATTCTGACCATTTTTTACACTCTAAATCGTGGCTTATTTCTTGGTTGTGATTTTTGCAATTTTCACTACTATGGATGCATAATAGGCTAAGAATTGATGTTCAATCATTCCATAATGGAATGGGGATGATGGAAAATGAAATTTGTTTCAGGAAATTAACTTATGGGTCAAGTAACTAAGCCCATACCTAACCATACGAATTTCCGAGTTTGCCTATGTTCCATTAAAGTCATGAATTGATTTCTCAGTTGCTTTCTTACAACAAAATTAAATGCCACCATAACTAGTCAAGATGGGTTCTCAAGATGACATTTGGAAACAAATGATTCGATCCACCAACCTCACACCTCTCCCTAGTGGATATGTACATCCCCCCTCACTTTTATTTGCTTCCATATCCATTTCTTGGAATTTTATTAGCATTATAAATATTTACACATTTTTACAACTTCCCATGGTTTACTAGCACATGGCTCACAAAATATAAAATACTTTCCTTTTAAACCAAGCAGTGGGGCCTTGGTTTTCAGCTCCAGGCTAGGAATTCATACATCGTGTATGCACAATATTCACATATGAATCCAATACATTCTAAGGGTCAAAATGGGGGTATTACAGTTGTGTTCCCATGCTAGGTAGCAGTAATCAACAGATTCAGACCAACAACATCCACCAAACCCAATAGAGGATAACATGAATCTTATGAATTTGTTTAAGAATAAGAAATCTCATAGGAAGTGATACATTACAATTAACATTTTTGACATATACATTTCATACTATGATGTTTGTATAATGAACTTTGTTGATATAATATATTTGGTACGATTTTGTAAGTGATTTTTATTATGGAATCTACAGGTTTAATTTTTTATGTTAATTTAAGTCCTTTTGCACTAGATAGATGGGATATGGGGAATTGAGAGTGATGTGAGGAGGCGGAGGGAATAGATGACCTTCCACCTTCAAGTGATTGGCCTTTTTTAGTAGTGAATTAATTATTCTTGAAACCTAGTGAAGCTCGAGCAATTATGTACTTTTGCATCTTCCATTTTTAATTGTATTGATAAATATTAAAAATTGTTAAATAAATAGAGTATTGATTAGATCCATCTTATGTGCCCTTATGAAGCTGATATATTTTGATCTTTCAAGAGTGTTGTACACCTCATGTACAATGGTATCTAGCTCTACGGATGTTTGGATGATTCAAATATTAAGAATCTCTATTGAAGATTTTCTCATTGAAAAAATTAGTTCTTTCTTTATTTTTAATTAAATTTTATGTATATAGTATAGATTTTTAGTTGAATATACATCTTATGTTCCCTTGTGCAAATGATAAATTTTGATGTTCCAGCAGTGTTGTAAATCTTATGTACTGCGTTCACCATCTCTACAAATGTTTGGATTATTTAGGTATTGAGAATTTCTATTGAATATTTTATCATTGAAAATTTTAGTTCTTTCCTTATTTTTAACTAAATTTTATATATCTAGTATAGATTTTTAGTTGAATATACATCTTATGTTCCCTTGTGAATTTGATACATGTTGATGTTACAACATTGTTGTAGACCTTATGTACTGTAGTCATCATCTCTACGGATGTTGGATGATTCAAGTATTGAGAACTTCTATTGAATATTTTCTCATTGAAAAATTCAGTTCTTTCTTTATTTTTAACTAAATTTTATGTATCTAGTATAGATTTTTAGTTGAATATACGTATCATGTTCCTTGTGCAAATTATAGATTTTGATGTTCCAACAGTTTTGTAGACCTTATGTACTGTGGTATCCAGCTCTACAGATGTTTGGATGATTCAGCTATTGAGAATTTCTATTGAATATTTTTTCATTCAAATTTTAGTTCTTTCTTTATTTTTTGTTGCAACACATAATGATACTTAGAGGGGGGGTGAATACATGAGATGTTTATATGAAAATTTTGTAGAAAAAATCAGGAATTGTTACAATCTTTGGAGAAGACACCAATCTCATTTTTACAAGCATCAACTTGAAAGAGTCACCAACCCCCTGGTTTACTAGCACCAACTGGAATGACACACCAACCCCCTAGTTTACCAACACCAATTGGAAGGGAGCACCAACTCCCTAATTTATGAGCACCAACTCAAAGGAGACACCAATCCCCTAAAAGAATAATTCCACTTCAAATCTATTACATTATCAATCCAAATATGTCCAATACTGACCTTTAAAATCTTCTTCCAAAAATCTGTCCAAAAAATTGTTAGATCATTTAATTTACTCCAAAGATTCAAACCTCAAATTGTATTTCATAACATTCCTTGACTATCCTTCAACCCACTCCAAATGTGTGGACAAGAAGCACTTCAAATTTGTCAAGAGATCCTCAAATTGTGGCCTTGATAAATGTGGTTACAAGTCTATTTAACCAGCAGTCACAACATCCTCAAAGTTTGTCCTAAATCTACCTTATCTCAGCCCTTAAAATCTATCCCAAATTGTCTTAAGTAGAGCACCCAATACTGCATTAAACACTATTCTCTAGAATCCTTTCAACAATCCTCGAATGTATTTTCTAATCCTACAATAAACAACCAAAAGAATAGGTCGAATATGTGTGTTTATGTCCTTCAAAAGGTTACATCTCTATTGCGATGTACACATCTCCTATGCAGTTCATCCTATTCCCATTCACTACCATGCATTTTTGCTGCTAGGTTTGACCTCACATTTCAATCCTTAATACTTGATCTACACCCACAAATGAGGGTGCACTTCATTTATTTATACACTTGTATGCTTTAAACAAAACAGGTCTGACCTTACTTCTTTGATTGGGCCAACTTGGTACTTTGGCTGAGCATAGAGAAACATTCATATATCCTCAACCATGTGGAGTTATAAAACATGTCACCTATCACTGGAAATGTCTTAGAATAGGCTATCTGATAATGTAACTCGCCCTTCTATTTGAGCTATTTATTGAGTAAAAATATCTTTCAAATTTAGCACCTTTTATGTTGTTACTTGGGGTAAAAATCTCTTTAAATACGATTGACTTGCTTTTCTTTATGTGCTATTAAAAATACAACATTTAGATAAGGGATTATTCAAGCTGTTGCAAGGCTCCTTCAAGGGACTTATTTTGACACTTCAACTCTTTTCCAAAGATGGCATAATTATTTCTTCAAGCATCAACACACTTCAAGACCTTTGTTAACATCAATGACAACAAAATTTCCAATAATCTCCCCCTTTGTCATTGATGGCACCTTAGTAAAACAATCATGCTCCTCATATCTTCAAGGCTTTGTGTCTTGTATTTTGATTTACCGTTTATCTCTCGCCCTTTAACATCAAGGAAAAAAGGGATACTCCCCCTGTGTTTGTGCACTTATCTTTCTTTCTAAAATTTCTCCCCCTTTAACTGTGTTGACTCCCCTGTGAATGTAATGTCTTCTTGTGGTTCTTTTTTTATGACTCCCCCTGTTTTTATGCTTCGTGTACTTGTTTTAATGTTTATTCTCTCTCCCTTAGGGTCATTATTTAAATCTTATGTACTTCAAAAAGTTGCTACAAAATTATTGCCAATCCAACTTTGTACAAATTCATGGATGCAAGACTTTGAAAACCATTTACCACTAATCCTTCATATGTTTTAACTGTTGTTGATCCAAACAAGCAAATTATTTCATAAAATCTCGATGTTTCTTCAAGGTTTCATCTCCCATAGCTAGACAATCACAAAATTTCAAATGATGCATTTCCAACCCTGAAATTCCGCCACTACTTGTCATTGTTTCTCAACACATTCCTTAAGACTGTAATAGAAATTGCCTTTGAAAAGTATCCAATCAACCCCAAGAAAAGCTCAAAATATGCTTTTAAAAACTCTTCAAGTGTTAGTTGTGGAGCCTGATCTTCCTGATTCAGAGATGTTGTTTCACCTGTGTTTGTACCCCAGTTTTATATGTTATGCAGGTGGACTGTACACTCATCGCAGCGGAGTGGAATCGCCCTCCCATAGGGGTTCAGGTTCCAGTGGGCCCCCGATGGGGGTTTGGGTTCGAAGCCCCCGAAAGAAATTTTTTGATTTTTTGTTGGACAACAATTTGTGGGCCCATGGTATTGTGTATCCCGTGGTATTTTCCCATGGTAATTCCCCTTTAAAAGGAAGACATTGTAATACGGTTGTGTAATGTATTGTAGTAATGTAAAAAGATATTTGATTGTCTGAGAGAAATTGTGAGAGAGTGAAGAAGAAATTGCATCGGATGTGTTCCAAGTTGTATCCCTTCATTTGTTAGATGGTATAATAATAAAAGGATTGGCAATTTCTCTGTGGACATAGCCCAGATTGGGTGAACCACATATATTGGTGTCTCTCTTGTATTGTGTTTATGTGTTTTATATTTGCATATTATTTATTGTTATGTCTATGCAATATTGTTTTTCTAACAATTGTTATCAAAGCCAAAGGTCTATTTGGAAAATAAACTCGCAGGAAAGAAGGGTTCCTAGTTCAAGTGGGAGTAATGGCGGAAGAAGGAAATTTTAAGGTCGAGCAATTTAATGGCCAAAACTACTAGTTACGGAAGATGCAAATGGAGGACTATCTATATCAGAAGTATTTATTCCTACCGTTGGGTGGAAAATCAAAATAGCTAGCAACTATGAAGGATGAAAAATGGGAGGTTATTGACAGAAAGGCACTAGGAACAATACGGTTGTGCCACTGGCTTTGTCGGTGCCTTTCAATATCTCAAAATAAAAGACAACGGAGGGTCTAATGAGCGCATTGGGTAAGCTATATGAAAAACCCTCAGCCTACAACAAGGTATTTCTAATGAAGCATTTATTTAATATCAAGATGTCAGAAGGTGGATCTGTTGTTGATCATTTAAATGAATTTAATACGATTAAAAATCAGATAATTTCTGTAAAAGTGAGCTTTGGTGATGAGTTTATTGCTCTTCTAATATTGTGATCATTTCCAGAAACCTGGGGCGGCTTGGTCATGGCTGTAAGTAACTTTGTCTTTGGTTCAAACACTTTGAAATTTGATGATGTTGTTGGTGTTATCCTCAGTGAGGAAATGCAAAGGAAAATCACATGTGAGACATCAGGTAATGCGTTGACCATGGAGAGGAGAGGAAGACAAAGGGAGAGAGGAAAGATCCCAGGTAATTGCAGCAAGTCCAAGAAGGGAAGATCCAAGACCAGACTGGGAAAGATAGAGTGCTAGAACTATGGAAAGAAAGGACATCTGAAGAAAGACTACAAATCTCTAAAGAAGAAAGGAGATGGACAGCAGGAGACTACTCAAGAAGCAAATGTAGTAGGTGATGTGTTAAAAGATGATTTGATTCTTGCATTAGATAATAATAGTGATTACTGGGTATTAAATTCAAGGGCTTCATGTCATGCTACACCCCATAGTAAATTCTTTCATGATTATGTTCCAGGTGATTTTGGACATGTTTTATTGGGTAATGATGAACCATGTAAAATTGTTGTAATGGGTAAGGTACGGATAAAGTTAAAGAATGGTGAATGGTTGTTGAAAGATGTAAGGCATATTCCTAATATGAAAATAAATCTGATCTCAACAGGGCATTTGGGAGATAGTGGTTTTTTATCTATGTTTAGATAAACGTGGTGGAAGATCACTAAAAGATCAATGGTGATAGAAAAAGGAGGCAGGATAGGTACGTTGTATTTATGTCCTCATAATACTGATTGTTCTATCTCTTTAGCTTCCATAGGAACAAATACAGCATTGTGGCATCATAGGCTTGGCCACATGATTGAGAAGGGGATGCAGATTTTCCAATCAAGGAAGTTACTGCTAGATCTGAAGCAGGTAAGTTTGGAATTATGTGAGAACTGTGTTTATGGAAAACATAAGAGAGTCATATTTCTCAGGGTTGAAAAACTGAAGAAGAGTGAAAAGTTAGAGCTTGTGCATATAGATGTATGGGGACCGGCTCAGGTACAATCTCTTGGTGTCTCTCGTTATTATGTTACTTTTATTGATGATGCAACTAGAAAAACTTGGGTTTATTGCATTAGACAAAAATCTGATGTGTTTACTACTTTTAAAAAGTGGAAAGCTTTGGTTGAGAATGAGATAGGAAAAAGGTTGAAGTGTATTAGATCTGATAATGGAGGTGAATACTGCGGCAAGTATTTTGATAGTTACTGTTCATACCATGGGATTTGTAGAGAGAAGATGGTCCCAGGAACACCACAAGAAAATGGTGTGTCAGAAAGGATGAATAGGACGATCATGGAGCATGAAAGGTGTATGAGATTGCATGCACAGTTTCCCTTATAGTTTTCGGCAGATGTTGTATCTGTTGTTGTTTACTTAATAAATAGTGGGCCTTCAAGTGCTTTGGATGGTGGTATTCCATAGGAGGCATGGACAGGTAAAAAGGTAAACTACTTATTTCTGAGAAATTTTGGTTGTGAAGCATTTGTCCATATTGATAAAGAAAATAGAACAATGCTTGAGGCTAAATCCAAGAAATGTAGCTTTATTGGACACGGGGTTGATGATTTTGGTTATTGCTTATGAGATTATGAAAATAAAAAAATCATTAGGAGTAGAGATATGGTATTCAATGAAAATTTTATGTATAAAGATCAGTTGCAAGGAACGAAACAAGAAAAGAAAAACACAGAGTACACAGTGCTTAATGAAATTAAAGAAAATGAAGTTCCAAAGGTGCCAAAAAATCAAGAACAACAACAGGTACCTTAAACTCCTGCAAGTGTTAGAAGATCTAGCAAGTTAAGTATACCCCCTGAACGATACTCTCCTTCAATGTATTATTTATTGATGATTGATTATGGTGAACCAGAATGTTATGAAGAAGCAATGCAAGTGGAAACTAGAAAGAAGTGGGAGAAAGGCATGAATGAGGAGATGGACCCAATGGTAAGAAACCAGACTTGGGATTTGGTTCAGTTGTCTACAAGGAAAAGAGAATTGCAGAATAAATGGGTTTATAGGTTGAAGGAAGAAGATGGAGGAAATAAGCGATACAAGGCCAGACTTGTTGTAAAGGGGTTTGCACATAAGAAAGGCATAGATTTTGATGAAATATTTTCTCTTGAAGGAAGATATTTATATGCAGCAGCCACAGGGGTATGAGTTCAAAGGGACGGAGAATTTGGTATGCAGATTGAAGAAGAGCTTGTATGGCCTGAAGCAAGCTCCAAGGCCACTTAAAATTTGACAGTTTTATGACAGAACAAGGTTATAGTAGATGTCATTCTGACCACTGTGTTTATTTCAGGAAGCTAGATAATGGAAGATATATTATGTTGTTATTGTATGTGGATGACATGCATGTTGCGGGGTCTAACACGTAGGATTTAAATGTGCTCAAAAAGAAGTTAGCTAATTCATTTGCGATGAAGGATTTGGGTGTTGCAAAGCAAATCCTTGGTATGAGAATAACAAGAGACAAGAAAAATCGCAAATTGACATTGTCTCAGGGTGAGTACATACAAAAGCTGTTAGAAAGGTTTAGAATGCAGAATGAAAAACCAGTTAGTACACATTTTTACATCCATTTCAAACAAAGTACGGAGATGTGTCCCAAGACACAGGAAGAGATAGACTACATGTCGAAGGTTCCCTATTCATCAGCAGTTGGCAACTTGATGTATGTCATGGTGTGCACAAGATCAGATATTGCACATGTAGTGGGAATTGTGAGAAGGTATATGAAAAATCCAGGTAAATAACATCAGAAGGCAATACAGTGGATTATCATGTATTTGAGAGGTACTACCACTCATGCATTATGTTTTGGAGGTTCAGGCATTGTTCTATAGGGATATGTTGATGCAGATATGGCAAGCGATAAAGATAGCAGGAGGAGCACCACAGGGTATGTCTTTACTATAAGTGGAACGGTAGTAAGATGGATTTCAAAACTGCAAAAGGTTGTTGCACTTTCAACAACGGAATCAGAGTATGTTGCTGATATAGAGGCTAGTAAAGAGATAATTTGGTTACAGAGGTTCATGGAGGAATTGGGTAAGAAGCAGGAGAATAGCAGGTTGTACAGTGACAGCCAGAGTTTCATTCATCTTGCAAATAACTCAACCTTCCATTCTAATACTAAACATATACATCTCAAGTACCATTTCATACATTCTATTCTAGAAGATGAACTGTTGAAGTTGGAAAAGATACACACTAGCCAAAATCCTGCAGGCATGTTGACAAAAGTGGTAACCAAAGAGGAATTGAGTTCCTGCTCAATTTCAATTGGCCTAAAAGCATGAAGTTGAAGATGAGAAATTTTCCAAGTCCAAGGTTCAAAGCATAGTCCAGCAAGTGCAGCAGCGGTGGAGTTGTTGTGATCAGTCTCCAAGTGGGAGATTGTTGGTTGTGGATCCTGATCTTCCTGATTCAGAGATGTTCTTTTAGCCATTTATGTACCCTAGTTTTATATGTTGTAGAGGTGGAATGTACACTCATCCTAGCGGGGGGGGGGTGTGGGGGTGTGGTGGGAATAACCCCCCCACGAGGTTTCGTGGGGGACCATCCCCCTCGGCTGGGGGATTCAGGGAAAATCCCCCGAAATAAATTTTTGGGTTATTTGTTGGCCAACAGTTTGCATGCACATGGTATTGTGTAGCCCATGGTAATTACCCTTTAAAAGGAAGACATTGTAATACGGTTGTGTAATGTATTGTAGTATTGTAAAAAGATCTATGATTGTGCGAGAGAGACTATAAGAGAGTGAAGAGGAAATTACAATGGATGTGTTGCAAGTTGTATCCCTTCATTTGTTGGATGGTATAATAATAAAAGAACAGGAAATTTCTCCGTGGACGTAGCCCAAATTGGGTCAACCACGTATATTGGTGTCTCTCTTGTATTGTTTTTATGTGTTTTATATTTGCATCTTGTTTATTGTTATTGCTCTACGATCTTTTTTTCTAACATCAGGCTGGTTACAAAGTGTAATACCCCTATTTTCACCCCTAGACCATATTGGTTTGATAATGTAAACGTTGTAAGAATATAATGCATGATTCCTAGTGCGGATCTCAAGGCCAAGGCCCCGCTAGTGAATGCCTAGAATTATAAAGGAATTTATTTTTATATTCTCTAAACCATGTGCTAGTAATCCATGGGAAATTGTAAAACCAATGTAATATTTATAATACAAATAAAATGTTTGAGAACTAGCTATGGAAGCAACAAAAATTAGGGTGTTGTGTTTATCTACTAGGGAGAGGTGAGGGGTTGTGCAATCAAATCCTTTGTTTCCAAGTGTCATCTTGAGAATCCCTTGTTCCATATATGGTAAGCAACTACCTAAGTGGACTTCCATGTTGATATTTATTTATGTTGTAAAAAGGCGCTGAGAAATCATCTCATGAATTTAATGGAGCATGGGATAACTGAAGAAATTTGTATGGCTTAGTATGGGCTCAGTTTTGGATACCCAGAAGTCAATATTCCTCATTGGAATTCATTTCATTTCATCCCTATTCCATTGTTGGGAAACCAAACACCAATTTGGAGCAAGCCATCCATTCCTAGTAATAAAAATTGCAGAAATCGCAACTTGAGAAGAAGCCATGTTTTAAAGTGTCAAAACCGCCCATAAACTCGTGTTAGTCATGAAATCGAGTGGGGGATCCATAGACCTGAACCTTGGGGAAAATTTGAGAGTGACAAATGTTGGTTGTGGAGCATGATCTTCCTGATTCAAATATGTTGTTGTTTCAGTCGTGTATGTACCCCAGTTTTATATGCTGTGCGGGTGGACTATACACTCATCCCAGCAGGAGGGCGTTGCCCCCCCACAGGGGTCTTGGGGGGACCATCCCCCACAAATGGGGAGTTTCGGGGGTGAGCAAGCCCCCAGTGGGGGTTCAGGGGAAGTTCCCACAAGAAAGGGGGTTTGGGGGCGAAGCGCCGAAAGAAATTTTTGGGTTGTTTTTTTTGGCCAACAATTTATGGGCCCATGGTTTTGGGTAGCCCGTAGTATTTTCCCGTGGTAATTCCCCTTTAAAATGAAGACATTCTAATAAGGTTGTGTAATGTATTGTAGCATTGTAAAGATATCTATGATTTTGTAAGAGATACTTTGAGAGAGTGAAGAGGAAGTTGTAGCGGATGTGTTGTATGTTGTATCCCTTCATTTTCCTGGATGGTATAATAATAAGGACTGGCAATTTCTATGTGGACGTAGCGCATCTTGGGTGAGCCACGTTATATTGAAGTGTCTCTCTTGTAATTTGTTTTATGTGATTTACATGTGTATATTTTTTTATTGTTATTGCTTTGCGATCTTGGTTTTCTAACACCAAAAGCTCGAAAATCCGTGGGGAAACACAAATACGGAAGATCAAAAATTGAATTTCGTGGCTGCAAATTAGTGTCATCGGGAATCAAAATATCCAAGAGACCATTGAATTCTGAGAGAGATGAGAGGTTGGAATGGATTGATAAACCCAATGTAGGAAAATATCTCTGGAATTCTAGCAGCTTGGGCCATTCTATGCCCACCATGAATAACACTGGAGGGAAGGGGCACCTGAGGAACTGTGTAGTAGAGAAGGGGACCTTCCTTGTGTTGGGTGTGGTAGGTATTGTGGGTGCCAAAGATGGTTGAGACCAATTGAGTTTCCTATATCTCCGTGGTTGAGCTCATTGGCTTAGAATTCACCTTCATTTCCTCTATGTATGCTTGATGAACCCAGTTGTGCACTGGCTTAGCATGATAGCATATTCCTATGGTTGTGAGTGAACCTGTGTAGTTCCTCCTTAGTGGATACATATCCCATCTCGTGGGTGGCCTCTCAACAGAGAGATAAAGTGTTGGACAGAGTGTTTATGGTTGGTTGGAACATTTCTCTTCCATATCCAGTTGCTCAGATAACTTCATTAAAGAGATAAGTGTTTACTCATTAATCCATTGATGTGTTAATTGTGTCTGATTTTTATGGTTATGCATGTGATGAATATATTGGTATATGCATAATGTGTGTGTGGATATATTTATTTCCTTTTTTTTACTTATGCATCTGCACATGCATTTAAATGCTTTTGAATTTCGTAATATGGCTGTGGGGTCGAAATTTAGAACCCCTGTAATTCGCTCATGTCCCATCCATTGGTCAAATAGATGGGTGGGGACGTGACACAAAAACTGGTGCAAAAACTAAACTATTTGCTATGTTTGCAGGATGCCTCCACATGAATTAGGTCTTGGAGCTTATTCAAGGTCTACACATTGTCCATAAGTGTCATCACATACTAATGTCACATGGATGGTCTTGTACACATATTCTTCATCAATGACATGTTCAACAACTTCCTTTACTGCCCTATCATGAAGTAAAAGAAACACCAGGTTCATCGGCATGACTAAGGATAGTAGTTTTCATTCTTCATGTGGTCTTGCTACCAATACCTGCATTTTTCAGTTCTATATGAACTTGCCTTATGTTGCTTAACATTCCGAATATGAAAGCTTCTTAGATCATGGAAAGTTTTCTTTCAAATTTTCAAGGTGATTTCATGAACCTTGTCACAAATGGAAGATGTTTTCTTTTGTTTGAATATTATTGTCTACTCACCATATGGCCAAAAACTACTATGACATATTCTTTAGATAGTTGCTACATGTCAATATGAAAAATGTTTGGTCAAAATATTTCCCAAAAAATGTTATTTTCCTTATGACCAATTATTTTATTGTGTCAAGCACTATATCACATTTCCAAGATTTCTTCAAGTCATTTTTTTGGACTGTTTTTCATAACATTTTAAGGTTCCTCTTCTTCCCACATAAGAAATATTTCATCAACAAACCTTTCTTTGATAGTTGCATGCATTTTACTTGTTTGACCACGACTGCATGCATTTTAGATGACCTTGGTGAGCATTTAAATGAGCCTGATGGCATTCTTCCTTTTCTGCCGAGTATTTATTATTCCTTGCGGGCATTATTTTAGCATGGTGGGCATAATTTCATGGCATGTGGGAATTTTCATGGCTGCTGTAGGCATTTCCATGAGTGTTGTGGGGATTTCTAGCTATTGCGGATATAATTCAATGGCCTACGGGAATATTCCATAGCCTGAGGGAATTTTTAGTGTTCATTGCAGTAATTTTCAAAGTGTATTGCGGGAATTTTCATGACTTCATTTTCTGACTACATGCATTTTCTGGTTGGATGTGTGTGCATTACATGATGGCAGCAATTTTTACTTTGAAGTGTGAGCATTTTACCGGTACTGCGTGCAGTTTCACTTGATTGGTGGGCATTTCTAGCGTATCGGAAAGCATTTCCTCTTTGACAAATATGCAACCATTGACATGCGTGTGAACCACTCGAATTGGCTGCCATCAAGCCTTGAAAATCAATATTCTTCACATATTCCAACTGGCATGGCATTCTCATATGAGTTTTCAATACAAATCATGATCCTTAAGTTCCAGGATATGATCCATCCGAGTGCATCATAAACATTGGCAATCTTAGTGACAATATACCTTCCATTTTGCTACAAATTTGCATACTAAAATGCAATTCTTCAACAAAGATATATGCCAAACAAAAATTCTTCAACCCTTTTTCTATACTACTACACAAACTTTGACCCCAAAAAGAAAATTTCAAGGCAATAAATTTGTTCCCAAAAAACTTCAAGAGTCCAACTTGTGGTTGCTAGTCCATCAAGGGGTTTGTCTTAGGCAAGCTTTAGATTTGTTCCTCGCTTCCAATCAGCTCATCAGTAGAGGGATCAATTTTCTTGAATCTAGTTGCTACCAGAGCTATCTTCGCACCCTTCATATTCCCATGTTTTAGTGTTGGACATATCTACTATGTTCCATTGCACTTCCAAGGTTTATTTTCGAGAAACCACGATTTCATATAATCTTCATTTTTTACTTCTACGCACAAATTTTCTATGATTTCAAAGTATCCTCATCATCTCTTCAATCTCGGCATATCTACAATTTCACACAAGGTAATCCTGTATCCAATTCACCTTTTCATCCAGCATATCCATACACAATCCTTATGCTTTCAAGACCATTTGTACCCAGATCTACCTTTTACTTGCCATCCCAATGCATTCTAATTATTCATCTATATTCTGCAGTCTCATTCTTCAACATATATCTTTTTTCAAAACTTACTCTGTCAACTTCTTTCTCTCTACTCTAGCACAATCCTCAAGCCCTTTGTTCTATAACAATCCTCATTGATCACAGATTTTATCATATACACATTCATCATTCCTTCTATTTTATGCACATAGAATCAATCCACATACTTCCTCCTATTGATCTGCAATGATACTCTTTTCTTTATCTTCGGCATATTGACCAAACTAACAACCTTTATTTTGTTCTTATGACTTCTTCTTCCAATAACACTCTTTCTTCTATTCTTCTGACTTCTTCTTCCAAAATTTTCAGCACTTCTCATTATTTTTCCTATCAATATCACTCTCTTCTTTACTTTGAGCACTTAGAGCTATCTGACTTATTTATTCATTTTCTTTTATTTGGTTTCTCTTCCATACTTTATTGGATTTATTTGAGCTCTTACAATTCTGAGCTTTATGTCCAAAAATGTTGCACTTATAACAAACTATATTGTTGCAAAACTTTGCAATATGCCCAGAATTGTTACACTTCCAGCATTCAACACTTCTATTAAAAAATTTATAAATTGTTTTAACTTTGTTGTCCATAGATTCATTCTTGGCATATACTTCACAATCCATTGCTTTATGCCCAAAGTTATTACAAGAGAAACAATAACCAATAAATGGATTTGTGTACCTGAGTATATGATGTCTCCTTGGAAGTGCGGTCCTTCTACACTTATTTCTGTCTAACCTTGGCTAATTATGTTTTTCTCCCATGTTGGTTTTTTCTTTGCAATTTGTGTTGACTTTAGCCTTCTTGGAGCTTTCTTCAAGAGTGTTCAGAATACTGCCAAACCGAAGACCAGTCTTGTCATGTGGGTATCCTTGGGAACTAAGGATGTGATCTAAGATCATGGTGCTCTTCTCAAATTTTGAATTTGTCTCCAAATGGGAAATTATCTTGTCCAAATTTTCTTTTAGTGAATGGATCTCAAGCTCTTGCCTTTAGCAAAGCTCTTTCTTCTCTTGAAGTTGACTTGTTATGTCTTCTTCAATTTTCTTCGCCTCGACTATTTGACTTCTTAGACCAATAGTGGTCTCTTTAGATTCTTCACAGCTCTTTGCCCCTTTCTTAAGGAGACAATTTCAGATTCTTGGTTCTTACAGAATTGTTCCTTCTCCTCTAGTTGATTTGCCAATATTTGTTGTGTCTTTTCAACCTATGCTTTCAGACCAATAACAATATTTTCAATCTATTTGTTATCTTGGTGATTTTCTTCTTGATTATTTTGCATTTTCTCCCTTACTACATGATTCTCCCTTCTAGTTCTCCTTAGTTCAATTAGAGAACTGATGAGTTCTCCTTCAAGATCCACTTCTCCTTTAGTTTCAAAATTTTCTTTATCATCAGAGGTATTGTTTTTGTTCTCAGTGACTTTATCATTTGTTTCGAATAATTCATCCTTGGTCATGAATAGGGCATCTTCTATGTTGTTGTCATTATAGGAATTGCTTTCACCTTTTATATCCGGTTCTTCATTTGTTTCAATGACCTTCTCAACTATGTAGAGATTTTGTAAATTATCCCATAGCTCTTTGGCTAATGCACATTTTCCAATTTGTCTTTCATAGAATCAAATAATCCATCCAAGATCTAATCCTTTTCCATTGTATTGTTCTTCTTCAACTCCTTTTTGGATATATATTTTGGTGGTATTTTTGGAGCAATGTAACCATTCAAAACAGATTCCCAGGTACCACAAACTTGTGCCTATAGATAGACTCTCATCCTTATGTTTCAGAATTCATATTTTGAACCATCAAACAGTGGATCTCCATTGGAGAGAATAAGATTTCATATTCATCCATGTGTGCTCCAGGGATATTCCTTCCAGTGGTTAAATTGTCCAAAAGGAACCTACACTGATACCAATTGTTGGAACACACAATGATACTGAGAGGGGGTGAATCAGTATCATACAAGTTTACCAATTTTTACTTTAACAACTTTATAGAATCGTTAACATTCATCAATCATCAATAGACATCATCATCAACACATTATACACGAGATGTTAATATGAAACTTTTATAGATAAAAGCATGAACTGTTACAATCTTTGGAGGAGACACCAATCTCCTTTTTACAAATAGCAACTTGAAGGAGGCACCAACCCCTCGGTTTCCCAGCACCATCTAGAAGAAGGCACCAAACCCCTAGTTTACCAGTACCAATTGGAAGGGAGAACCAACTCAAAGGAGACACCAATCCCCTAGAAGAATAATTTCACATCAAATTTGTTACGTAATCAATCCACATCTATCCAATACTGACCTTTGAAAGATTCTTTCAAAAAAATATCCAAACAATTTTTAGATCATTCGATCTTCTCCAAAGATTCAAACCTCAAACTGCCTTTCATAATAGTCCTTGACTATCCTTCAACCCACTCCAAATGTGTGCACAAGAAGCACTTCAAAATATGTCAAGAGATCCTAAAATTATGGCCTTGATAAATGTGTTTAAAAGTCTATTTAACCAGAAATCACAACAATCTCATTTGTCCTAAATATTCCTTATGTCGGCCCTTAAAATATGTCCCAGACTGTCTTAAGTAGAGCACCCAAAACTGCATTAAACACTATTCTCCAAAATCCTTTCAATAGTCCTCGAATGTATTTTATAATCCTGCAATAAACAACCAAAAGAATAGACCGAATTTGTGTGTTGAATTTCCTTCAAAATATTACACCTCTACTGCGATGTACACATATCCTACGCACTTCAGCATGTTCTCATTGATTGCCCTATACTTTTGCTGCTAGGTTAGACCTCACATTTCAGTCCTTAATACTTGATCTACACCCACAAATGAGGGCGCACTTCACTTATTTATACATGTGTATTCTTTAAACAAAACAAGGCCGACCTTACTTCTTTGGTTGGGCCGACTTGGTACTTTGACTGAGCATAAATAAACATTCATATATCCTCAACCCTGTGGAGTTAGAAAATGTGCCACTTATCACCGGAAAGGTATCGGAATAGGTTATATGATTATGTAACTTGCCCTTCTATTTCAACTATTTTTATGGGATAAAAATCCCTTCTTTATGCCATTACTTGGGGTAAAGATCTCTTTAAATAGGGCTCACTTGATTTTCATTATGTGTGTAATATCCCTCATTCTGACCTTAGGCTATTTTGGATGTCATGTAAATATTGCATAAAATGCACAATGTGTTTCCCTAGTGTGGAGCTCAAGGCCAAGGCCCCACTAGTGGATGTTTAGGTTTATTGCATAGGCAAGTATTGGATGTTCTGATAATTCACGTGTTAGTAAGCCATGGAAGATTGTAATGATGTAAGTATTAATTATTGCAATAAAAATACCAAGGGTTGGCTATGGCTGCAACAAAATGAAGGGGAACTATGTATCCACTAGGGAGTAGTGAGGGGGTATGGGATTGAACCTAGATTGCCATTTGTCACCTAGGGAACCCCTTTGACCTGTCCTAGACACCATTGAATGAACCTGTAAGAAGGTGGTTGAGAAAACAGACCCATGAATTCAATGGAGTATGGGGCAGCCTGCGAATCTGTATGGCAGGGTATGGCCTTGTGTTTTGCTTGTCCCTTAAGCCACTCCACACCTAGGAATTCACCCATCTTGATCCATACCCTGATAGTTGACGAAAGACCTCATTCATTCACATAGATCAGTCGAAGCCGAGAAGAAAACAAGAGAGAAAATTGTGGTTCTGTGTAAGCCGAATTGCAGAGCCGGAGTACACTTAGGAAACCCTGCGTAGGAAGCAGAACAATGGGGTTACCCTTGGATCTGATTCTATAGATGAATTACAGAAGCTAGTCGTGGATAAAAAGGGGAAATCGCAACCTGTGTGTGCGAATTGGCAGAGCCGAGAACGCCCAAGAAAACCCTATGCATGAGTTGAATCAGTTGGGACAGCCATAGATCAGACTGTGGATAAGAGAACCTAAGTGAGAAGGGGCCTAGAGGTTTTAGGCTGCCTGCTAAGACCTGAGAGGGCTTATTCACTTTGATTAAGCATTCAAGGCCAACCACACTTACCCAAATCAGTGCTAGAGAAAGGGACACCCTAGGGGTTGTGCAGCAGTGAAGGGAACCCTACCTAGGCTGAGAGTGGGGTGATGGGGGTGCTTAAACCTGTTTGAAATCATTGGGATATGCCCATAGCTCTGTAGATGATCCCATTGAGCTATAAACCCTTACCTTCATTCCCATTTGCTTGACAAAGATAACTATTGGTTGGATTCCCTAATTGACTGTGAACCCATGTTGTGAGTGAACTTGTGAGACTCCTTAATGGATACATAGCCCCAGCTCGAGGGTGATCTATGATTGCTTAAATAATAGAGGCTAAGCAGAGATCTATGGTTGGGTTGGAAAGTTGCATCCCATAGTCGGTTGCTTGGAGACTTCCATGAGAAGATAAGTGTTCCTTGTGGTGTTTAAATAATGTTATTTCATGTGTTATGTTAGGCTTCTTATGTTTAATTTATTGGTTGATGAATTACATGAGATTGGATCAATAGGGAACTGTGTATGAGCTTGAATATGGGACTGAATGGTCGTGCCTTATGTTCATTCTGTGGTGCATGTTAATGATTGATGAATGCATGACTCATTGTGTGTGGATGATGTTCCCTTTAGTTGTAATTGTTAAGTGTATGAATGCATCTATTTTCTCATGGGAATGGTCCATTGATGAATAGGTATGTATGCCTATGCATGGTGCTAAGTCTGTTGTGTATGTTGTTCATCTTTTTGTTGCATTGTTTAACTAGTATTGATTGTTATGTCTAACCTCTACTGTGAGTGTGCTAATGGCATTGTTCTTGCACCTTTGCATGCTCATCCTTATTTTGATATTTGTATTCAATCATGCTTGAGAAATAGGACTAAGCCTTGTATGCCTTCCTCACTCTTCCTAGGAGAAATATGTGCATGCATTCCATTCTGAGGGTGTGGACCATGTTTCATCCCTAATGTTCCTGTAGTAGGCTTATGCACATTTGCAATTCCCTTTGATAATGCTTTGAACTGTCCTTGGATGAATTATGGCTAAGTCTGGTAAATGTGTAGGACCACTCCAACTAGGATTTGGGAAAGGAACAGGCACCTATGTGGATCAGATGAAGGAGAGAATGCATGGCAGAAGTGGATCAAAGTTCCTTGCAAAAGGGTAAAGGCACCTTGGAGAGGTTATGAGCAATGTTTCAGTTGGAAAATTGGAAAGGTTGGAGTGTTTAGATGGGGTGGGGACTGCACCATTGGATAGATCTCTCCAAGAGCTTTCCAACGGTACCGTCCTTGTCCAATTTGTACTAAGGATGAGAGAGTTATGACCCTTAGAAATTTGCCTTAGAAGCTTGTTGGAGCAAGGGTCTTTGGTCCTGACCCTTCCGCATCCGCAAGGACCTTTCCGCATCCACAATGCGGATCGCGGATTGTGGAGGTCAGGGACCAACCATTGGTGGCGTATGGAATTCCGCATTTTCGTATCCGCCATGCGTAATGCGGGATGCGGATTGCGGGAGGTAATTCTCCCCGGAATTGGAATATGGAATTTCACATCCGCAATGCGGAATGCGGGATGCAGATTACGGGAGGTAATTCTCCCTGGATTTGGAATATGGAATTCCGCATTTCCGCATCTGCAATGCAGAATGCGGATTGCAGGAGGTAATTTTTCCACGGAAATTGAATATGGATTTCCGCATTTCCGCTTCCTCATGCGGTCTATGGATCGCGGATTGTGGGAGGTAACTTTCATCGGGATAGCAATGGAGGACCCCGACTTCCAAGTTCCGCATGCGGATTGCAGAACTTCGGAAGTCGGACGGATTGCGGAAATGGCTTCAGACTTCTGACTTCCGCATTGCAAATTGCAAAAGTCAAAAAAGTGATTTCGATGTAGAGTTGGTTTTGGAAATCCGACTTCCAAGTCCCACATGCAGACTGCGGAACGTGAAAAGGCAGATTGCGGATCGCAATGGTGGATTTCGGATCCGAGCCCATTGTGGCAGTGTGTGAAATTGGAAGAAATTGAAGAAGAAAAAAATGTAACAGAGGGTCTCCCATGGCCTCTGAAGGCCACCAGGGAAGTCAAGGAACATGACAAAGTGGTATCAAAGCTTCAGTTACAACACTGGGGCTACTTTGGGGCAAAGCATGAGTTACAAGAATAGAGATGTCATGAATTGGAGCATGATATGATGAAGAATTGGAAAGGGAGAATTCCTTAACCCTTGTCTTACTCTTGTGTTTATATGTGTGAACTTGTATACATAAACTTATGGCTTCGGAATGTTGAGAATACAATAGACTAGATGGGTGAAGTGATATGCACTAGTAAGCATATTGTTAGATAATGCATAGTGCATGAATGTGAGGTTGCATGTTGGTAAATCTAGTGAGGTTTTACATATGCAATGAGCCACTAATGACAAGTGTTGTGGTTTAAGATGGTTTCCTAACCAAAGAGTGTTGAAGCATGGTTGAAGATGTTGATGATATTATTACATGTGACTGGCAACCTATGAAGAAAGGATGGTGTAGTCCTTTGCAGGAATCCAAGCTAACCAGGTAACATCAAAAGATGCTAATGGGAACCATGCAGGTCTATCTTATTGTGCCAATTGTAAAAGTGTTGAGGAAGGATGGGTAAGAATCCTTAACCATGTTTTATCCTTCATAAAAGAGTATGCATGTAACTGTGAATGCATGTATGTGAATGATATTCCACATGGTATGGTAAGGTATGTGATAGTAAAGAAATAGGCATCATACATGTGATTGTTTAAATATTTAGAGTTCATTCACATAAAGGAAATGTCATGCCATGCTAGTTATGAATTAATAACTAGGGCAAGTAAGGACTTATAGCCCTGTTATGGTAGTGTTATAGTAGTGCAGGCTAGGTGAGATGGCCATGGTTAGGGCCATATGTGTTGAATGGTAGAATGCATGACATGATAGCATAGTGTGCATGGATCAATACGCATTAACAGATTTTGTAAATTGTGATTGCATTGAGTGAATGCACACTAAAAGATAACGTAAATGTTGTAAATATGCATGCATGAGTGTGGATGCACATATTGCGATACATTGCATGAATGCATGGTCGTGGTGCATGTTCTGTTGCAAATTAAATAATACATGAAATGATGGATTAATGATGGTTCTGAGAACATTTCAGGAGCCACTATGAGTGCAGGATGAAGGCAGTCCCGTTTGATGGGCCAACAAGATGCTCGGTTGGAGGGGCAGAGTTGCACGCAAGGAATATGGCTGTGGAATTTTGGTAGCCGGCCAAATTTGGGGGAAACGCTAAGGGAGCACTAGCTTTTCGTTGCTTAAACACCGAACCTTTTCTCCGGTGAAATTGTATCTAAACCGTCGATAGTCCTCCTCATATCTTGACCGTTTAATCTTCACTCCCATTGGTGGATCGAACTTGCATCTCGTAAATTGATCAGCGAAGCAATCAATTTCTCATAGGATTCGTTCGAAATTTCATCACAACCTCGGCTTTTGAACGATGCTGGTAATGGAACGTTGTTCATCCATACACAGAGGATTTATACCGTTTCTGGTTATTAGAAGAAGACAGTGGATGTTCAAGTGAACGCAGAGTCTTGGAGCTCTGTTGTTCAATTCATCAATAACATTTGATCATTGCAATTAATTCAATAACAGACCCTATATTTCTAGAAACAGAGTTGTAAATTCAGATTTGTAAAATTGATAATTGCTACAGGAAAGTAGATTTACAAATCTCAGATTTAGAATTTTGTTAATCAATTACTAATGGTTGTTTGGATAATTCTGAATTGTGTCAAAGGGACATGTTGTAGGTGGATGCCTATGCTATAGAAGCAATCCTAAACCCTAATGGACAGGGTGGTGCCACTTACAAGAGCCAAATGACATGAGGGTGTCTCATCTGCAATGCAGGATTGGTAAACAATATGAGTGAGATGGTAAGGATTATACCAGTAAAGCAAATCTGGGTTATGGAACATAAAAACAATTGAGGTGGAAAACCGAGGGACTTTCAACTCAGAGAAGGGATCCCCCATTCCTCGCAAATAAAGAAGAGATGCATCTGCAAAGTGGATAAGTGTTCTGAAACCCTAGATAAGGATATGCTTGTCCAATTATTAGGATTATTATGCAGAGCATGTTTTATTTTTTCATAGCAGCATTACTAATGAGCTAGCTTACCCCTCTTGTGTGGTCAGCTTGAACAGATAAAATTTGGTGTTGCACACTAAAGAATCAAAGTGAAGAGGGTGTTATGAGGGGTTGTGGGGAAGGGTTGTTATGTGTATGAAGGGTTGTTATGTGTGTGAAATCCTGATGGATTCCTATGGCTCCATAATAGAGCCTTGACCAAGAAATGGTCATGGTGCAGTTTCCTTCCATTGACCTCTAACCCAGACGGATGTGTTGGCTTGGAAATGGAGAGGGAAAACCAAGTTTGGGACTGGTTTGGCACCATCAATGCCTGATAAACCCAGTCGATGTATTGGCTTAGCATTGACTATTTGGATGGCGTGAAGTGGCATGTGGGCTAGCAAAAATCCAATTCCACAGGTGGTCCCAAGGCTTGTAAAGTAAAGCAAGACCCTGTGGACTAGAGAGGAAATGTCCAATACATATAAGTATTGAATTGTCATCTATTTATTATTCTGAATAATGAAATATTTCATGTATAAGTCTTATAAAAAACAAGCCGATACACTATTGTTTCTGTGTTGGAAACCTTGGTCATTGCAAGAAACAAGAAGCCTTGAAGGAATCCTAAGGATGCATGGGGACATGTAATTGTTCTAGAGAGATCAGTATGAGCAGCAATGGAAGTGGTTCTAGTGGACTTATGTGGGTCCTAGAAGCCAAAGGTTCTATAGGCAATCATGGGGAAAGAGTTCCCTGGATGAGAGGCATGGGACAGACCTTAGACACTAAGTGTCATAGCCAAGAAAGGGAAAGTCAAGAATTCGCATTGAAGTGAAAGAGGCTAGGATCATGAAACCACAGTGGTGGTGTGACTCGGGGTTGAAACAAGACTAAGAAGGGGGAAATCTTACTCTCCTCTTTCCTTTTTAAATAATGCATTTCAGAAAACATAAAATTGTTGAATGTATGATGTGACTGAAAATTGATTGTGTTTAATTTCTTGAAAATAAATTGTGAAAGCTGAAATAGTAACTTCCCTGTGAAGGAATGAACATGAATGAGTTCATGTGCATGATTGGGAAAGCATGAAATTTATGTAAGTCTCATGATAAAGCATGAACTTTCCATGCCAATTGGGCAATTAATTGAGAATTTAATGTTGTATTATGATTGGCCTAACAAGAATTACAATGATGAATCTCACAGGTGAGAAATTGAAATCAAATTGGTTGCAGCAGTTACAAGACAAGTGGTGCTAGAAAGCAGGTGTGGGAAGCTATACAGATTGACCATGGAAGCAAACCAAAGGCTATTAGGTTTGCCTGAAAAAATTCTTCAAACAATTTCCAAGACACAAGAAAATATTGGAGAAATGATCAAGCTACAAACGCAGTAGAATGAGATGAACAATCGGGCCTTACAGGACTCTATTTTTCTGCAAAGGGAGGTAAGAAACATTCTGGAAGCAACTAGCAGTGGATCAATGAAGAAGCATTCATACAATCATTCCACTAAGAAACGCTCCAGGTGGGAAGAATCAAAAGAAATTAAGCAGGAAAAGATAAAGCAGCCACTAAAATGTTGGAATTGTGGAGGAAATCATTGCCTCCGCAACTGCCCAACATGAAACAACAAGAGAGATGACATCCATGAATATTTCAGGCTTTTGGATCAGCTGGAAGATCAAATCCAATAGGAACAGCTTGTGGAAGACAAAGAACTTGGTCCTGAAATTTCAAAGTAAAAGGATGAAATGCAGGGAAGACCTGCAGCATTTTTGCAATTTTGGATATGTGTACATTGTATATGTATTCCTAAGTGTTGGAACACCGAGGACGGTGTTATTCTAAGGGAGGGAGGATTTAATATCCCTCATTCTAACCTTAGGCTATTTTGGTTGTCATGTAAATATTGCATAAAATGCAAGGTGTGTTGCCCAAGTGTGGAGCTCAAGGCCAAGGCCCCACTAGTGGATATTTAGGTTTATTGCATAGGCAAGTATTGGATGTTCCGATAATCCATGTGCTAGTAATCCATGGAAGATTGTAATGATGTAAGTATTAATTATTGCAATGAAAATACTAAGGGATGGCTATGGCTGCAACAAAATGAGGGGGATCTATGTATCCACTAGTGAGTGGTGAGGGGGTATGGGATTGAACCTAGACTTCCATTTGTCACCTAGGGGACCCCTTTGACCTGTCCTAGACACCATTGAATGCAACTGTAAGAAGGTGGTTGAGAAAACTGACCCATGAATTCGATGGAGTATGGGGAATCCTGCAAATCCGTATGGCAGGGTATGGCCTTGTGCTTTGCTTGTCCCTTAAGCCACTCCATGCCTGGGAATTTTCCCATCCTTATCCATACCCCAATAGTTGACGAAGGACCTCATTCATTCACACAGAGCAGTCGAAGCCGATAAGAAAACAAGAGAGAAAATCGTGGTTCTATGTATTAGACAAATTGCAAAGCCGAGTGCACTTAGGAAACCCTGCGTAGGAAGCAGAATGATGGGGTTACCCTTGGATATAATTTTGTGGATGAATTACAGAGTCTAGATGTGGAGAAAAAGGGGAAATTGTGACCTTTGTGTGTGCATTGGCAGAGCTGAGAACTCCCAAGAAAACCCTATGCATGAATTGAATCGGTTGGGACATCCATAGATCAGACTGTGGAGAAGAAAACCTAAGTGAGAAGGGGCCTAGAGGTTTTAGGATACCTGCTAAGACCTAAGAGGGATTGTTCACTTTGATTAAGCATTCAAGGCTAAACACACTTACCCATATCAGTGCTAGAGGAAGGGACACCCTAGGGGTTGTGTAGCAGTGAAGGGAAACCTACCTAGGCTGAGAGTGGGGTGATGGGGGTGCTTAAACCTGTTTGAAATCATTGGGATATGCCCATAGCTCTATAGATGAGCCCATTGAGCTAGAAACTCTTACCTGGCTTCCCATTTGCTTGACAAAGCTAACTGTTGGTTGGATTCCCTAATTGACTGTGAACCCATGCTGTGAGTGAATCCAGTCAAGGCCAGCCACACTTACCCATATTAGTGCTAGAGGAAGGGACACCTCAGGGGTTGTGTAGAAGTGAAGGGAAACCTACCTAGGCTGAGAATGGGGTGATGGGGGTGCTTAAACCTGTTTGAAATCATTGGGATATTCCCATAGCTCTGTAGATGATCCCATTGAGCTATGAACCCTTACCTGACTTCCCATTTGCTTGACAAAGTTAACTGTTGGTTGGATGCCCTAATTGACTGTGAACCCATGCTGTGAATGAATCCAGTCAAGGCCAGCCACACTTACCCATATCAGTGCTAGAGGAAGGGACACCCTAGGGGTTGTGTAGAAGTGAAGGGAAACCTACCTAGGCTGAGAGTGGGGTGATGGGGTGCTTAAACCTGTTTGAAATCATTGGGATATTCCCATAGCTCTCTCTGTAGATGAGCCCGTTGAGCTAGAAACCCTTACCTGACTTCCCATTTGATTGAAAAAGCTAACTGTTGGTTGGATGCCCTAATTGACTGTGAACCCATGTTGTGAGTGAACTTGAGAGAGACTCCTTAGTGGATACATAGCCCCAGCTCAGGGGTGATGTTTGATTGCTGAAATAATAGAGGCTAGGCAGAGATCTATGGTTGGGTTGGAAAGTTGCAACCCAAAGTCGATTGCTTGGAGACTTCCATGAGAAGATAAGTGTTCCTTGTGGTGTTTAAATAATTTTATTTCATGTGTTATGTTAGGCTTCTTATGTTTAAGTTATTTGTTGATGAATTACATGAGATTGGATCAATAGGGAACTGTGTATGAGCTTGAATATGGGACTGAATGGTCGTGCCTTATGTTCATTATGTGGTGCATGTTAATGATTGATGAATGCATGACTCATTGTGTGTGGATGATGTTTCCTTTGGTTGTAATTGTTAAGTGTATGAATGCATCTATTTTCCCATGGGAATGGTCCATTGATGAATAGGTATGTATTCCTATGCATGGTGCTAAATCTGTTGTGTATGTTGTTCATCTTGTTGTTGCATTGTTTAACTAGTACTGACTGTTATGGATAACTTCTACTGTGAGTGTGTTAATGGCATTGTTCTTGAACCTTTTCATGCTCATCCTTATGTTGATATTTGTATGCAATCATGCTTGAGAAATAGGACTAAGCCCTATATTCCTTCCTCACTCTTCCTAGGAGAAATATGTGCATGCATTCCATTCTGAGGGTGTGAATCATGTTTCATCCCTGGTGTTCCTTTAGTAGGCTTAGGCACATTTTCAATTCCCTTTGATAATGCTTTGAACTATCCTTGGATTAATTATGGCTAAGTCTAGTAAATGTGCAGGACCACTCCAGCGAGGATTTGGGAAAGGAACAGGCACCTCTGTGGATCGGATGAAGGAGAGAATGCATGGCATAAGTGGAGCAGAGTTCCTTGCAAAAGGGTAAAGGCACCTTGGAGAGGTTATGAGCAATGTTTCAGTTGGAAAGTTGGCAAGTTTGGAGTGCTCATATGGGGTGGGGACAACACCATTGGATAGAAATCTCCAAGATCTTTCCAACAGTACCGACCTTGTCCAATTTGGACTAAGGATGATGGAGTTATGACCCTTGGAAGTTTTCCTTAGAAGCTTGTCGAAGCACTAGTATTTGGTCCTGACCCTTCTGCATCCACAAGGACCTTTCCACATCCGCAATGCGGATCGCGGATTACGGAGGTCGACGACCAACCATTGGTGGCATGTGGAATTTTGCATTTCCACATCTGCAATGCGGAATGCGGGATGCCGATTGCGAGAGGTAATTCTCCCAGGAATTGGAATATGGAATTCTGCATTTCTGCATCTACAATGCAGAATGCGGGATGCGGATTGCAGGAGGTAATTCTCCTCGTAATTGGAATATGGAATTCCGCATTTTCGCATCCGCAATATGGAATGCGGGATGTGGATTGTGGGAGGTAATTTTTCCCCGGAATTGAAATATGGATTTCTGCATTTCCGCATCAGCATGCAGGTTGCGGATCGCGGATTGCGGGAGGTAACTTTCATCGAGATAGAAATGGAGGACTCCGACTTCCTAGTCCCGCATGCGGATTGCGGAATAGAGGAAGTTGGACAGATAATATTTTCAGGCCGTAAATGGATTCCAAATTCTGACTTCCGCATTCCTGATTGGGGAATTCGGAAGCGCGATTTCGATATAGAGTTGGTTTTGGAAATCCAACGTCCAAGTCCCGCATGCGGATTGCGGAACACAGAAAGGAAGATTACGGATCACAATGGTGGATTGCGGATCTGAGCCCATTGCGGTTGTGTGTGAAATTGGAATAAATTGAAGAAAAAAAAATGTAAGAGAGGGTCTCCCATGGCCTCTGAAGATCAAGGAACGTGACAATGTGTCTCTTCAAAATGCAACCTTTAGATAAGGGATTCTTCAAGGTGTTTCAAGGCTCCTTCGAGGGAATTATTTTGACACTTAAAACCTTTGCCAATGATGGAATCATTATTTCTTCAAGCATCAACACAGTTCAAGAACTTTGTTGACATCAATGACAACAAAACTTCCAACATTTTTAATTGGATTTTATGTTTCTATTATAGATTTTTAGGATCTATTTTCCATTTAGAGAATTCAACAAATGAATGATAAGAGGACCATAAAACCGTTAATCATTAACCTTAGTTAACCCAAGAAAAAACAACCAAACCTGTTAACTTTATTTTTGTCTCCACACATTTGCATGTTTAGGGCCATTACATCATATCCCATTGCTACAATCACATGAATTATGAATACCATAACCCTAGTAAAATAATATATTCACAATACAACCAGACTTGATTAGTCAAATGTGCAAACTTATAACATATGTGAAACTCCCCAAAGGAGACCACAACCCCATTGTCATAATTCATAATACCATTAAAATTTACAGTAGTAATATCATCACAAAGTAGTTGTATAACAGTGGAATAGTAGAAACACCAACATACCTCCAAGAAGTATCATGAGCATTGTTGGGTGTAGTCATCAAGGAGGAGGAATAGCCTTGTGTTGATTATAAATGTTTTTCCTATAAGGTGTTGATGAAGTTATAAAAACCCGATAGACAAAACAAGTAAAATCCTTTCTATATCCTATGATACAATCCCTATATCTATTTCAAGGGACTAATACAAAAACCTTATAAAATCTCCCTGGTTGAAGGAGACATTGATGTCAATAACTACGAAAATTGTCTTTAATTTCAATTTTTTGTGTAATTTACTTAATTAATAGAAAAATTGTTGATGGAAACTACACCAACCATATTTAACTTCTACAAGCTCCCTAATTACTTAACTAAATAATATTATTAGATATCTCAACAACTATATTATATTTTATCCTACTAGATTGTGACATCCTATTATGTGTTTCTTTAAGAGAATATTAGATCTTCTTCTTTTCTTGGAGACTACACCAATTGTCCTTAACTTCAGCAAACTCCCTAATCACAAGTAACTAAATAATACTACTATGTATTTCAACAAATATATTATATTTTAATCAATTGGATTATCACATCCAATTGTGCATTCACTTGAGAGAATAAAGCTTACATTGTGCTTGGAAAAGTTTAGCAACTTACTAGTTAGTATAGTTGTAGGGGGCATATCATCTAATTATACAACACATTTTGGGACAACCCTCTTTAGTTCAAGGATTTCTAAGAATCTGAGCATTGTGATGTAAAATATATTCGTGGGTGTTTAACCCTAGCTTGAATGTTGTGTAACCTAAACAAATTTCTCTAAGTGCATATAACTAAAGTATTGGATTGTTAAAATTGGAGTAAGAGATGGTTGTATCCTGTTGAGAACAAAATTATCAAACTTGTTTATACTCGGTTTTTCTTTGATAGTAAAAAAAAATGTATATAAGTGTCTTGGTCAAATTTCTCTAAAGACTTACAATTTCTTATTGTTTTTCTTGATTCTTACTCTTTTGCTTGCAGATGATTGGGAATTCCAAGTCACCAATGTTTTGCTTGATTCTTCTTATGTACTTGCTTGTTACAATATTCTAGTCAAATTGACTTCCGTTGACTGCCCTTCATAAACATCAATATTGGATTTATTGTTGAGGTTGTGACACAAAATCTCATAATTGTTATTGTGGGTTCTGCACCTATCCTTTGGAAACTTAGTTTAAGAGAATCCAAATTTTATCCAAGGTTAATAGTTAGAGCACATACAACTTATAAAGGTGACCAGTGTATCATCCTTACGAGAAAGTAAATGCATGCCAAGAGAAGTTGCAGGATATGAACCAACAACTTATGAGTGAGTAATGAGAATGGGTAATGTAATCATTACTCATTTTCATTACTTACTCATAAGTTGATGTTGGTTCATATCCCGCCATTACTCGTTCTCATTACTTACTCTTAAGTTGTTGGTTCATATCATGCAACTTTCTTAGCATGCATGCACTTGCCTACAATCAACTTTATAAGTTGCATGTCCTCTAACTAATAACCTTGGATAAAATTTGGATCATCTTAGAAACTAAGCTTCCAAAGGATGGGCGTAGAATCCACAATAACAATTATGAGATTTTGTATCAAAACCTCAACAATAAATCCAATATTGATGTTTTTGAAGGGAATTCAATAGAAGTGAATATCTTATCATAGGATTTATGTCGAAAAATAGACATCCCCTTATGTTTATCGACACTTGATCAACGAGTGTGCAACAATATCAACGATTTGGTTATGTCAGTGAAACATGAAACTACTGACATATTCTTGAAATACATGCAATTGTATCAATGATATGTGGCAAATCATTGGAATTACGACATACAATCGATGTGTGTTCAACAGTTTCAATGACATGGTTATGTCAAACTGACATCGAAATTACGACATGTCCATTTTTGTAGTATCAGACAAGCACTTCCACATGGATAGTGTCTACAAGTAGAAGTCGCCATTATTGATTCTCAGACTTAGGAGATTCACTTTAGTAAAGTGAATTGTTAAAGTGAATGTACTTATTGTAATTGCTTTATGTAAAGTAGAGGGCCCATGGTATTTGGTAGTCCATGGTATTGGCCCAAGGTATTTGCATATTTGCATATTTGCATGTTGAGACACGTCATTCAATCACACAAAGTGAGTGAAATCTCAGTGAAGTGGTTGGAGAAGTACTTTCAGCCACGTGTGCAGGTGTAAGGGAAGGGGCAATGTCATAGGAAAGGAGCAAGGGATAGCCGAGGGATAATAACCAACAAGATCGAAGGACTGATCTTGAGGTTTGAAAGCTAGCATTTCGTTATTGTAATTCCTTAGTGGGCCATTTTCCCAAGAAGGGAGCCCAGGATTTTCTAGTTAATAAAATGAAATTGTTTGTTGGTTTTTCCCCAATTGGGATTTTCCAGGGTAAATCTATGTCAAATGTGAATGTGATTTCCTTTATTTTTTATGTTGTGTGAATTTTTAATATTCAATGTGTTTATAGTTAATAATTGCAGTAAACTATTCGAGACTACATATCGGATCTAGATCTATGAAATTTAACATGACGTGTGTTCGACGTGCATGTAAACAGTGGACGTGTTTATGATGACACCATCTCGACACATTGCAAGTTTTCAAACGATGGAAAAATTTCTATGCAAAAATATATTTTTGGAAACCTACTATGTATTGAGTAGGGGACGTCAACAATGTATTATTTAAGGATTCTAATAGTATACCTAAGTATAGTATTCTAGGCGATTATTTTGGGTTGAAAAAATCATATATATCGATAGGTTGGCAAATGTTAAATTTAAAACATACAATTTACTACTAAAATTTGTAAATTTTGGCGAATATTACATTGAAAAAACATTTTATGTAAATATAGGCGATTTTAGAGAGTAAAAATGACCAAATAGCGAATTTATTTTTTGAAAAAATGCTCAAAAAATAGCCAATTGGTGAAATTTCGTCCCTTCCCCAAGCACTGCACTTAAGCTCTTGTCCTTTCCCATGCCAGTTGGCTCTTTCGCATGTGATTCAGTCACTCTGGCTGACGCGATGGTGGTTAGAATTAATACCGTTTGGTTGTCTTCGTCTTGGATTCATAACTGCAATAGCTTGTGCGTTCAATTCTCTCGTGTGACGCCCCAGTGCTCCCTCCACAAAGCCTTAGACATGATGCCTCATCATTCCATCAGCTTCATCTGTGTTGGCATTCCTGATTATTCTCTGCGTTATCCCACGGTTGTTAGTTCTGCTCTGCCCTCCCCCTCCTGCGTGCACGCTAACTACACCATGACTCGTCTGCATGGAACCTCAAAGCGTGGAGCCTATCATGGTATTGGTCAAATTTCCACCTCCCCGGAGAAGGAGAAGAAAGCTATCAGCGACTACGACAATAGGATTACCTCTCCTATCTAAAGGCTGGTGGACGATTGGGAAGTTAATCGTGTTTCTGAAATTCTTGCCTCTGGTAACCAATAGCCATGGTAGCCAAATCAATTATTAATGGATTATGAAGAATATGTTGGGTATCATGGTTGAAGAAATGCTTGCGAATTGGACCATAGCCAAGCTATCTATCATGGATACCAGGATGCACATGGTCATCTTAAATGAAATGCTCACTACACTGGAATCCAATGTGACTAGAGTCAATTTTTCCCTCTTTTGCAAAGCCACTCCCCACTGTGACTCTAGTCTCAACATGCTTGGTAACAACATGGAGGCCCAAGATGGTAAAGGAGGCGCTCTGCCTGCAAGCGCCGCCATGGCCACAGAAGTCCACGATCTGGGATCCACTCTGCATGATTCGTCTGGCGCAGTCGCCACAGCAATCCCAGCCCCTTTCTTGGTCTCCACCTCTGGGTCGGTCTCTCCGGCAACTGTCGTGCTACGGGTGGCCCCTCCCCCTGTAGCCTCCTTCTCGGTTCCTTCAACCCTTGATGTGCTGCACTGCAAAAGGGTCAAAAAAGCCGACGGCAAAGCTGCTACTCCTCGCAAGACTAAACCTCTCCCAGTACAGAGTTGGGATGATGATTTCTTTGGAAATTTCCCCATCATAGAAGACAAGCCCAGCCCTCCGAAAGCAGATGTGAGCATCTAAGGTTTCTATGGAAGACCGAAGCTCTTTTTTGAGACGGTTAAAGTATCAAGTCTCCTTGTTTTGGTTTTTTAGTTTACTGTCTTGCACTGCTTATTTTACTAAGCAAAATTAGTCCTTTGTTTTTATGGTCGGTTGTAACTATGTCTACGTCTCTCAACCCATCTGTGGGCAGATTTTCAAAGACTCTATTTCTGATTTTCTACTCTACGAGAGGCACCAGTTCGCTCTCAGAATCCCAGAATATCATGTGTATGTACCTTTTTGTTGTATTATAATATAAATTATCTCTGCAGTTTACAAAACAAAAAAAAAATCAAGGTTGTGGTTGAAAATGATTATGGTCAGGGAATTAAGGTGTTGAGAAGTGATAGAAGAGGTGAATATAAACGCAATTACTTCATGATTTTTGCTATTGGAATGGTATTCAAAGACACATTTGTTGCCAAAACCCTGGAGCAAATTGGCGTAGCAGAGAGGAAGAATCAATCCATTATAGACATGGCTAAAAGTGTGTCATCCCATGATCATTTTTGCGTTGAAGCAATTCAAACAACAGTGCTTTTATTAAATCGCTGGTCGACAAAGGAAGTTCATGGTAACACCCCTATGAAGCTTTATCAGAAAGAAAACCAAAGGTAACAAATTTCAAAGTTTTTGGTTGTCTGGCCTACACACATGTTCCAAATACATATAAGCATAAGTTGGAAGCTAAGAGTTTAAAATGCATGTTTATTGGGTATAGAACTGAATCAAATGCATACAAGTTATATGATCCAATAAATAGAAAGGTTGTCAAAGGAAGGAGGAAAACTGTGTTGATTAGATGTGTGTCTCGATGTTTCAAGCCAACTAAATGGGCTCATCATCAGGAGAAAGGCCTCTCGAGAGAAAGATAGATAAAAAGAAGGTTGATAAATAAGGGAGAATTAGGGTAAAAATGGTCGACAATAAAGTTTTAAGAATTTTTTAATTAATCAGTTAATAATGGGTGATTTATGTATTACTCTTGAGAACTTAATTTATTAAATTATTATTAATAATAAAAATTAATATATATTTATACCTGGGTATATCAATATTAATAGATTCCATATATATAGAGTATCAATATATATTAATTGATAAGTAATAAAGCAATTTTGTAAATTTGTTTTCAAACTAACATTTAACTAGATAAATGATTAGAGATCTGAGATTTCCATGGTGGATAGTGTTTGAAGAACAAATTCCCGAATTTTCCATGGTTTCTATTGTTTGAGTCGACGTTTCGAATCCTTTAGCTGGATTCATCATCAAGACAAGTAGTAGAGGGAAAGAGTTGCAAGCGAGACATATTTATATAGAGGTTAAGAGAGATCAAGTTTTTAGGGTTTAGCTTAGGTTAGAAGTTGACTAGGAATTAATAATAAGACTAAAATGTTGTGATGATATATTACAATTAATGATAAAAATTACAGATACCTAATAATTGATAATAAAATTAAAGATACCTAATAATTGATAATAATAAATAAATATACCTAATAATTGATAATAATAAATAAATATACCTAATAATTGATAATAAAATTAAAGATACCTAATAATTAATAATAAAAAATAAAGATACATAATCATTAATAGCATGTTATAATAATACTAATGCCTAGTAATTAGTATATAGTGATAATAATAATAATACCTAAAAGATCATAATAATAATTAATGATTATAATACCTAATAGATCATAATAATAATAATTAATGTTAAATGAGACCATATTAATAATATTATATGATAAATTAAAACAAATACTAAAACCTAACCAATAAATAATACTTCTTCATAATTAATACCTTACTAAAACCTAAAATGACTTGAGGGAAAAGAGGATAAAAGAAAGAGATGGACTATAATGTACTAACCATGACTGATGATATACTAACTAACTCTCCTACAAGACTCAAGGAAAAATAGTGAACTTTGGTGACTAGTTTGACTATAGGTAGGCAAAATCAAAGGACTCTGGAAGGGATTAGGATCATGCCAGCTGATAGAATATTTGTCAAAGTATTGGGACCATTAATTTTTTGAACATTAGCCAGGATGAAGTCTACTCCAATGCTCCTGGGCACCTCAGCATATGCAAACTAGAACTTCAACTAACCATTGACTGAGAACCAATGATGAGGGATTTTGACTTAGGGAGGATAAATAACATTAAATGACAGTCAATTAACAGCCTAGGTTCACTCCAACAAGTTTGGGAAGGTTCTGAGGAGATCTCACAAACATACAAGAAACATTTCCTTCCAGGATTGCACAACTAGGCCAAATTCAGGAATTCCCAAACAGTCAGGGAGGTTCACAAATTTATTATCTTAAGATTGGAATGAGTCATTTGGAATATTAATTAACATTAGAAACAAAAATCACTTCATTTGAACCAATACTCATTCATTTACCAAACAAATTTTGGAAACTAGCTCATTTTCATTGAAATCTATACTAGGTGCAAGAAGAGGTATTGGAATCAGATTTTTATTCAGTAAAACTTAAGAATTGACATCAAAGGTCCATTATTACAGTCATATCAACCATCAGTAGCTAATTTAAACATCATATAGTTCTCAGGAAAGAGATACATGAAGAACAAGCTCTTTCATCAAGAAAGACTAGACAAATACTCATAGATCTGCATGGAGAGCTATCAAATAGCTGTCACAAGATCGTACTCCACTAGTGAAAACTTCAAGACCTGCAATAAGCTCAATGACAATGGTTGAATACCATCATCCTGTCACAAGAATCAGGGGCACCTCTCCCAGCTTGGACTAGGGGCACATCTCCCAAGTCACTGAGGCACAATTGCACTCAATCCAATTCTCCAACTGTCAAAAGATGTGAAATGGAGTTGTAATCCTTATTTTATAGATTGAAGTGAATTGTGGAGTAATTAATATACGCTAAGGAGCCCTCATGGAGTGGATAAGGTTTCTTTGCTTTATGCTTTAGCTTTTACCTTGCTTTCTGCTTTGCTTTGCTTTATGCTTTAGCTTTTGCCTTGATTTCTGCTTTGCTTTGTTTTCTGCTTTTGCTTTTGATTTATGCTTTTTCTTTTGCTTTTTCATTTGCTTTTGCTTTTGCTTTTTCTTTATCCTGCTAGTGTTTTTCTATCCTCATTTTCCTGCTTTTCTACCTTATCCTGATTTTTTGTTTTATCATGTTTTTTCCTTATTTTTTCTGCCTTATCCTGCTTTTCTACTTTGTCCTGTTTTTTCCCTGTTTTTCTGCCTAATCCTACTTTTATGCTTTATCCTCCTTTCTGCTTTTATCTGCTTTCTGCTTTATTCTATTTTTCCTGAGTTTAGCTGTTTTTCTGCCTTGTGTTATATTTTCCTTCTGTATCCTGATTTTCCTATCTTTGGTTGCTTTCATATTTTCTTCTCTTGCAAGTTACCTCTTTGTCAACCTTATCCTCTAATGCGCCCTTGTGGAGTATTATCCACTTATCCCATTGAATTAAAATATCTATTAATGAAAAATAATTCTCATTAAGTGCATTTCAAACTTTAGGAAAAATAAAATCAACAACTTCTAATTAATTAATGCATGTAATCTCAAAATTAACTCCAAGTAAATGGGATTTTCTCCTCAACCCAAGGGATTGATTGGGTTAGGAACTCAATCCAATGATCATCAATGAGAGGACATGACATGGACACAAGAGGCTAAAGCATAAGGGAAGAAGCAAAACACTAGACAATCATACATGTAATGCACTCATAATGTACTATCATACATGATCTTGTTGATTAGTGGTAGCCAACTTCTACTTACTTCAAAATCCCCATCCCTATTTAGATTGTCAGGATGTTTCATGATTTCTAAAGCTTCTATGATCCTTCGCTTATAGTAGTGATCTTCTTTTGCAAGCAATTTTGTGTCTTCCAGGCATATATGGATAAATTATAAGCTACCAACACTCACCCAACTTTAGGCCATCATCCATGTTAAGATTCATGGGATGTTTCTAGTTATAAGTAGAGATGTATTTTTTTATGAAAGACTTGCACATGTGCATACGTCATAATGGAAAGGTGCAATTTTGCAGGGTGACAATGAAGAGCTTGGATGCAAACTCATGTTACATATAGGAAGCGTAGAAGAGAAGAAAACAAAGGAAAAAAAAAAGTAGAGTTGGAATTGAAAGGACAAGATAGCAATTACTCTCATAAAAGGCTAAAATGGCTATATCGAAATCTAAGCTGCAAAACCAGATGAGCTACAACAAGGTGAGAAGAGAACAAGGCCAAAATCCCTACAACATGTAAATCTTGTTTTGATTAATGAAGTTGTACATTCTTCTAATCTGGTTTCTTGCCAAGGAGCAAAACATAAACAAGAACGAAAACAATGCAATGTGAGTATAATATGATGCTTTAATAAAAAACAGCACTTGGAAATTAGTTGAATTACCTCCAAACAAGAAACCAATAGGCTGCAAGTAGGCATGTTGAACTAAGCTAAATTCAAATGGATCTATTGATAAATACAAAGCTGGGTTAGTTGCAAAATGATATGCACGACAAGGATAAACTATGAGGAAACATTTGCTCCCACTACAAAATTAATCAAAATAATGCTAGCACTTGCGGGACAGTTTGGATGGATGTCAAAAGTACATTCTTAAATGGCAATTTGCAATAAGTATATATGGAACAACATGAAGGATTTGCAATTGAAGGTGAAGAAAAATTGGTATGCAAATTAATGAAAAGTTTGTTTGGATTAAAACAAGCTCCTTGAGCATGGTATAAAAAGATCAATATGTATCTTAAATCAAGAGATTTCAAGAAAAGTGATTCTTACCCTAAATTGTATATCAAAGGAAAAGGTGAAGAAATCATCATTATTGTGGCAAATGTAGATTACTTAATTTTACATGTAGCAATAATGACTTGATGGGAAAAAAAAGATAGTTATTGGAAATCATTTGATATGATTGACTTGGGTTTATTACATTATTGTTTGAGTATTGAAGTTTGGCGACAACCAAACAAGATTTTCATCTTACAGGCAAAATATGCTTCAGAACTGTTAAACAAGTTCAAAGTGGAAGTTTGCAATCCCAGTAAAACACCAATGGAGATAAAGTTGAAGCTTTCAAAAGATGATAAACCGAAGATAGTTAATTAATTGTTTTATCATCAACTTGTAGAAGGATTGATCTACTTTACCACAACTAGATCAAACATAACTTTCGCAGTCGATATGTTATCGAGATTTTTAAACTGTCCCAAGGAGACACATTGAAATGCAACAAAAGAAGTACTTAGGTATATCAAAGGTACCTTGCAATTTAGTATTCTACTTGAAAATAATGATAGCTTCATATTGAAAGGTTTCTCAGATGCAAACTAAGCAGGTGATACAGATGGAAAAAAAATCAACAAGAAGTTATGCTTCTACTCTCATTAGTGGATTAATTTGAGTAAAAAGCAACCTTCGATAGCTCTTTCAACAACAAAAGCAAAATTCTAACTTGAAGCTTCCACAAATGTAGCCAACAACTTCACATTGAGACAACCAAACTGCCATCAAGATAACAAAGAATCCAATTTATTATTCGAAAACAAAGCATGTTGAAATTCAACATCAGTGTATCAAAGACAAGTGCAAAACAAAGAGATCAAACTTATTTATTGCGAGTCTCAAGATCAAGTGGCAAATATCTTCACCAAAGCATTCAAAAAAAAAAAATGAAAATTTTCAAGAAATGTTAAAGTTGCAAAAAATGACATAAACACTAAGAGGGGCTATTAGATTTTTTAATGTTTATGTATTGTTTGTTTTTAACAGAAACTGGAAAGAGGGTATATATTATAAAAAAGTTGTGCACAGCTATTCATTACAAAATGGAAGCTTAAACATGAACTCACAAATGTTCTGTAGAGAAGCCATCAAAATTTGCTCTATTCCTGATCTAAAGAGTTTTATGTTATGCTTCCTAAGTATTTCCATAATCGAGAAGGGGTAAACCCTTACAAACTGAAAAATTAGCAATTTATAAAAATACATTTAAACAGAGGAGACGAGTATCATTCCTGGAAACCAAGCAGACCCTAAATTTGTTGTTGGACAGAGGCTTAATCCATAGGCAACATATCTTCACCTGGAGTCTCCTGACAATGGCTACAATGTGTCATCTTTGCCATATTCAAGATTTTGTCTTTGATAATGTCCACAGTTCCCATGAGTTCAGTAATATTCCTCTCCAAATCATCAATGCAAGAGTCCTGGCAGGTGAGCTATTCTGAGATGTATTTCATGTCCTCTGCAGAGTCACGATTTGCCTTGAGGCCGACGCAAACCACTTCATAAACCTTCCTAAGATGTTGCTTGAGATCTTCTATACTGGCCTTTAAATAAGCCATACCGTCCATGAGTCCTGTCGAATTTACAGAGAGTTGGGCGCAATCAGCAAAAACAGAGAGATGAGACGGGGTAGGCAAGGAAAATCGTTGATCAGGTCTCTTAGAGTTACTTCCAGTGCAAGCCACAGAATTGAGGGAGAGACCGTCCAAATAATCCCACAGCCACGGCAAACCTTCTCCAGAAACCTTCCCTTTTGCCCTCGAAAACGATAGAGTGCAAGACATCATGCTGGAGCAAATGCCAAGAAGCTTAGAGCCTTGGGCACGGCTCCCATTTAATGTCGCAACGAGTCTTCTGCCAACAGAGGGACGGATGCCAGCATGCCCATTCCCACGCATCCTCCCAAGAAGCTTGGTTGAGGACAGCGCATAATTCCAATAGCTCCAATTCACATGAAAGTGGGAAAGGCTAACCAGCCTAAGGGATCAATTTGAAGCTTTGTTTATCATTCCCATATTTCACAACTCTTAAGCCAAGATTGACTCCCTTATTAGCAAGCTCATCAGCAGTCTTATTATTTTCTTAGAATGTGAAGATAGATGACCTCTTGAGGGATGTTTAGGTGAGAGATTCGGTTATATATTATTTTACACCGAGGATGTCCTTTGACATAGCCATCTCTCATTTTTTGGATAACATGTCTTGAGTCTCCAAAAACCATTAGATTACCAACGTTTAATTTAGCAACAATTTCCAGGCCAAGAAGAACGGCTAACCATTCAGCTATGTTATTAGATTTTTCTCCCAATCCCCAAGCAAATGAGCTTACAATCTTTCCTTCGGAATCAAAGATAATCCCCCCCCCCCACCCCCCGCACCTTCCTCCCATGTTCTTTCTTTAGGAGGACATGGAGGTGGGCTTTGATCCACTTATGTGTCCACAGGTCACGAGATCATTTAATACAATCTCTTTGAATAGAACCACACGTTCGACCACTACCTCAAGGTGCCCCCATGGCTCCAGGTTCGGCCCTCATTGTAATTGAACCTTGCCCACTGGTGAAAAACTCCTCGCTCTTCACCAATGGATCCAACCGCTTTGGGCTAATGTTTACGTAATGTTAATTATGTAATAAGTAATAATGTCATAAAGTGAAATAAGTCATACATAATAAATGACACTTATGTTTAATGTGAAGTTATGTAAATTAGGTAAGCAGTTCCTAAACAAAAATAATAGAACTTGTTAAACATATATAGATACAACATCACCTTATGTAACTTGGTGAACATTATTGATAATACATCTCTCGTTCATTCTCTCTCCTGTCTCTTACATATTTATCCATAGCATAGTTTAACATAAGCAATGAATTAATTAAGGTCTTGATTTATTATTCTATCATGACTATCACTGAGAACAAATATTGTAGAGATTGAATTATAATTAATTGTAGTATATTGTGTATTACAAAAACTCTTGTAAAGATTGTTCTATAAACTATTACAGAGATTGGTTTGTAACCTATATTGCAAGACTTGTATTGCAAAGTTTGTTGCAAAAAGTATATTACAAATTGCTTATTATCAACTTCTTAAAAATGCACACCCTAGTTTCCATCGTCGAAGTTGTGTTCAACGACAAAAAATTCCAAAATTGTCAAAAAAAGATCAAGCACACACTCATCTTCAACGATCTATAGAAGACCTTTGGTAAGAAAGCATGAGTCCGCACATAATTTATGCTAAAACTTCTTATAATGTTCAAATAGCTAAAAGATTTGTATGACTCAATCCAATTTGGAGCAACCTAAAAGATTTGTATGACTCAATCCAATTTGGAGCTAGTTCAATTACTGTTGAAGCCCTTCAACCTAGAGTTGAAAGATAATGATTCACATGGCTATGGCATCTGAGATCAAAGCCATCATGCATGAAATTAATGCCCCTGGTGTGAAGGTAGACCTTCCTCTCACTACTTTCATTAAATTCCTCTACTCCACATTTATCTATCTTTAGTCACTCCAAGACAATGGCCAATTGAAAGACCTCAAATTTGATACTCTAGTGGAGAAGATTGTAGAATGAGAGAAAACCTTTAGAAAGAAGCCAATTCATCCCGCTAGAGAGATTGTGTGCCTTGCTTAGATAGGGTAGAACCAACCACATGATTCTTCAAATGGCAGCAAAAGAGGATGTGGAACAAGGAACTTTGAAGGCGGGTAGACACAACCATGCTGAAAACTCTAATCTGCAATGTGTCATGTGGCAAAAATAGACATGACACAAAGACATACATAATTCCATGGGAGAAAATTATAGAAAAGAAAGGGCGAAAATAAAACAAAGTTGAGCCTCATGAGCCTAGTAAAGCTACTAAATCTACTCATTTCATTGTTGCACACTATAATGTTGGCATAAACGTTATGTTTAATACTTCATTTGCATCTTGGAAAAATACTTTGTTGCTCAACATTGATGCAACCTCCCACGTGACAATTAGAAAATACTTCTTTGAAAATTTGAAAGACAAAATAGATGTATATTTTGCAAATAAATCCAACCTCAAATCAAGAGAATGGGCTCCATCAAGTTGTCCATACTTGGTTGCATTCTCAAATTCATTCCGTATAAATGGATAAGATTCCTCACAAGATGTATGTACTTGGTTGCATCCTCAAATTCATTTCCTTCTTTTAATGTGAGCTTCAAGTTCTGTTCCATTAAACTAGAGAAAAGGTTACACACCAAATTTGTACTTTTGGGAGATACACTACACTTCTCTCCCCTCAATGCAATTATGAAATTCCATCTTGTATATAAATTATAAGTAAAATAACAAAGCAAGCAATTTATTGACTATTAGGTCAAGGGTAACTAAATTATATGCAAAATAACAAACAAAACAAAGCAATTGATTCACTATTAGGTCAAGGGTAACTCATTGGCCAATAGGTTTTTAACCTTAATCAATGCCACTAATACAGTCCCATGTTTTATAGAGTGGATAGTAATCGATGAAGCAATGCCAACAAATAGCTCTAGTTGTTCAACCCTTTCCACTAAAGGCATAATTCCATGTAGGTCATCCTCCATAAACTCAAGGAATAGATCCACAAATGGCTCTAACAAGATACTAGAGTTTACATTCTTCACTAAGTGCGAGGATGGAGTTATGCCTTTACGCTGCCCTAGATCTTGGAATAACCTACTAGGCATTTTCATTCTTCACTTAAATGCGAGTGTATGGGGTACATTATTTCTTAAAAATAATAGAGTTTACATTCTTCACTAAGTGTGAGGATGGAGTTATGCCTTTACGCTGCCCTAGATCTTGGAATAAACTACTGGGCATTTTTATTCTTCACTTAAATGCGAGTGTATGGGGAACATTATTTCTTAAAAATAATAGAGTTTACATTCTTCACTAAGTGCGAGGATGGAGGATGGATTTATGCCTTTACGCTACCCTAGATCTTGGAGTAACCTACTGGACATTTTCATTCTTCACTTAAATGCGTGTATGGGGTACATTATTTCTTAAGAATAATAGTAACCAATTGACCAATCTTGTAAACAATTTAAATCTTCAATCTTCATTATCTAAACCTAAAATTAGAGTATTTCAATTTTAAGTGCATGTGCCACCCTATCTTCAAAATTGCAACAATATATATTTATAAGTACCTTATCTTCAAAATTGCAGCAATATGTATTTATAAGTACTAAAATTCATGTTGAGCCATCCATCCAACCTTGAGACCATCCAACCTACAAATCCGATTTCAAGTGCATGTGCCACCCTATCTTCAAAATTGCAACAATATATATTTATACCTTATCTTCAAAATTGCAGCAATATGTATTTATAAGTACTAAAATTCATGTTGAGCCATCCAGCCAACCTTGAGACCATCCAACCTACAAATCCGTGATATAGTCCTTAAAAATTATTGTAATTGCATCTGAAAGCTTTTTATGTTCTTGTAAATGAATACTTCCATATAGTGTTGTCACTTTTCATGAAATGAATATACCCCACATGTAATGATCTTGTTTTTCTATCATTTTAATGATCTTGTTTTTCTATCATTTTGTCCATTAACCATTTTGTCCATTGAAAATCTTATCATTTTGTCCATTGCAACAATATGTATTTATAAGTACTAAAATTCATGTTGAGCCATCCATCCAACCTTGAGATCCTTGAGACCATCCAACCTACAAATCCGTGAGATACTCTTTAAAAATTATTGTAATTGCATCTGAGAGCTTTTTAAGTTCTTTTAAATGAATACTTCCATATATTGTTATCACTTTTCATGAAATGAATATACCCCACATGTAATGATCTTGTTTTTCTATCATTTTGTCCATTGACCATTTATAGTCTTACACAATTAGTAGCATTTGTAGTCTTAAACAATTAGTGGAATAGCATGCATTGGTATGAAAATCTAACAGAAATGGCTTGTTTTCAACCACTAACCAACTGATTTATCAGTGATAAGCAGCCAGTCACACAATTAAAGCAACCGAGTTGCCACTAACGGTGTGAATTTTTTTTATCAATCAAATTTCAACTTCACGGGAGAATTATTGAAATAATTACACATTATTACAGTTCATGGTGGCATGATGGACTAACGAAAACTATATTTGTCAATAATATATTTTCCATCCCTTGCCCACAAATTTTCAAGCTAAAAGTGGAAGTGCGCCCAATACAGTCCCTTCAAAGGCAAAAAGTTCTTGAATTGAAATTATGAATATTGAAGAAATAGGATTATTAACTGAAAAGGGTAAATATTGTGGAGGAATTTCATTATATTTACAAACCTTTATTTTGTGATGGCTTATTGAAACATTTCATTACAGTTTGGAGTTTCAAAATTAGGCAAGAGACCACTAATCTGTCAAGTATGTCACTCCGTTAACCATACAACTCCGATCCAGATAAGCCAGATTGATTATAATGCCATTATGCTTCACCAGTTTGCCGCATGCATCAACTGGCAGCCACCGGACGCCCCCATAAAGAATGAAAAACTGAACTGCCCACTGGTATCTCCCTACTGTATGTAAACATCAGCACAAGTCAGACACAAAATAAACAAACTGCTAATAAACAACTATGAAACAAAGGAAATAAATCCATTTCTTACCTGTTTCAAATCATTGCGGTCCATTTTCAAGAAGAATGGATGAAATATAGCAGTTGATGATTGTTCCACGAAGGACCAGCCCCAACGGTTGTTCTTTCAAGGGCAAATTTAGACTTGCCTCTGCTTGTAGGGCATCGCCGCACATGTTTGTTTATTTGAAGTGTGCTTGGGAAATCGGTTGAAAGTTGAAACCCAATGTTGGGCTGCGAGAATTTAACAAATATAGAAATGGAGTGACTTTTAGACATTATCAACAGTTTATTCACTCCCGCCTGCCTGTCTCCAAAGAATTTCTGAATTTTTATGGGCGATCATATACTGTATTAATTTTAGGCTAGTCATCGAACATGCTTGGAAAAGTAGTACAAAATCAAAATTTTCCAGAAGGGGCCAATGCCTAACCCCAAAAAAATAATGAATATGCTTTTCTGTACCTCCTGTCCTAGATATATCATTAACCATCCTATGAACTGCAAAAATTAATGAATTACTCTACCCAAATTGTTTCGGGCGGAAAACCATTAGGTGTAATTCTACAAGGATATGTTAAAATTAGAGTCCATAATCATACATGCCGAAATATAAAGGACATGATACAACTCTAATCTGATTTGGAGATATGAGACAGGAAATGCTGGATGGGAAATCTTTCCAACTCTTGGATATGCTCTTTCGAATTTCCATGTGAAGCCAGTGACGCACTTGCAAACTTTAATTTTGATAAGAACCAGGTTAATCCCATCCTTCCAAATGTTATTTCGACCCCCATTAGCAGTTGAGAAGCATTTGCTTCTATATGAGCTTTAAACTGCATGTACATTCACTCAATCAAGCATTGCTAGCAACCTCTGCAGCACGCTGTCTCATCATTTCCATAACTGCAGCTCTACGCCGTGATTCCATTTGTTGTTGCAACCTTCGCAAGTGCTCTTTCAAATCCCTGGCAAATATAGACAAGCATTAAAAGATGACTCAGAACAGTGTATCCAAATGGATTAAATTGACATCCTATACCAATCTTTCCCTATGTTCCACAAGTTCCTGGAAAATGAAAACAGGAAACCAGAGGACACAAGTTTCTGGAAAAAGAAAGGGTCAGGGCCAAAAATATAGGAAATTGCAGGGAAAGCCACAAGTAGGAAACAACGAGAAACTTGGGAAATGCTAGGAAATGGTTTCCAGAGACAGGATGAAGATTCCTTCAATAAATTATTCAGAATAATAAATTAGAAAAATTCAAAAAAAACAAGATTCCATTCCATTAGTGTCGACTTTAAATGACAATTGCAAATTTCCTATTTATTAATTTAATTACTACTAATACTACTTGATAATTCATATGAACAAAATTACAACTTCAAATATCAAGATGCCCCATGAAAACCAATGTCTGAAAGTTTAAACAATAAAAGCAAATTCACTAAACAATGAAAGCCTAAAGATATCTGGTATTGTTCAGCTGTCTAGAAAATACTACAGTCAATTAAAATGACCAGATGAAATGAAAAATTCCCCAGCCCTCACTCTCTCTTAATTTTCCCTCTTATTCATTGTACGGTTTGGAGGCCAGCATAGACACCACCAAAACCCTATGTTTTTAGCTTTTCAACAAAACATAAAAGCAACCCTATTTCTCTCTATATTTTCCTCTTTTTGTTCATTTTAGAGTTTGGAGGCCAGCATGGATACCACCAAACTTTGTTTTAGGCTTTAAAACAAACTATTAAAAAACACCAGCCAAGTTTCCAGAAACTGTCGAGAAACAGGTGAAACGGTGCCAGAAACTGCTGGAAACGTTCCAGCAATTTCTAGAAGTTTCAAAAACGTTCCCATGTTGGTGTCTGGCACCCAACATATTTTGAAACCCGCAAACATATTCCTGGATGACCAGAAATAGTTTCCGGGTATCACTGATCTTTCCTTTATGAACAATAGATAAATTCTTAATAGAGCTCTAAGTGGATGCAGAATTACTATAACTCTGACACAACCTGACTTAATATGGCAGTATTCACAGAAGTATAAAGCAATGCATAAGCCTGGTATAGAGTACACTACCTGCAACGAGGAACCCGGCAGTCAGATTCCTTGCAAGCTCGAGCATGCAATTGTAAGAGATACCACATCTTCTTGCAAAGAAGGCAGCCTCCTGAAGCACGAGTCCTACACTGCATTCCATGTCGAAAGAGCCCTTTCACTCTCCGACAATTCGGATACTGGCACTGGCACGGAGAATAGCCACACTGAGAAGCATGCACCAGAAGATCCAACATTGTCCGGAACTGCAACATCAACAACACAATAATCATCAGCAGAAGTCAGAAACACAGAACTCAATTCCTTTTTAACTTAAGCAAATAAGCATTAAACTCCACTGTTTATTGTTTCATGAAAGTTCCATTGACCTTCCACATATCTGCATAATTATGGAGTGCATTTCAGAAATATCTTCAAAGACATGGTACATTTTCTAATAAAACCTCTCTATATGCCAGTTCTGCAGTTCAAAGGACACGCTGCAAACAATGAGGACAATGAATAATTTGTTCATAAGATGCCCAGTGTACTAATATATGAACCCATAGAACAAACTCAAAAAAGCAGGACGGAATGCCAAGAGATCAGGGAGCCAATCCACACCCATCTACTTGGAAAATCAATATTCTGGGATTGCATGATTCATAGGTAGGCAGGTAAGCATGCGTTGAAAGTAGTATTGCAGGAGTTTCTGTAACGTGGGGATGTTGGCAAGGTGGGTATGAGTGCCTGGAATGACCAGAAGTTTTACCCAAATTTATAGCAAATGTCAGATTGGGTACAGCAATATTATATATTTAAAAATATTAAAAATAATTTTAAAAACAAAAAACATAACTATATATGAAATTTTCAATTATATAATTTATATAAACTTATTTTTAACATATATAATTCACATATCCTTTTCTTTTTTAATATACAATATAATTTATCTAAATGTGTAATGATTCTTAAATACATAACATAATACACAAATTAATATTAACATAGACCACTTATTTAATAGAAGTTACAATTATATGTCATAAAATATAGACTTGTAAATTATGAAAATAGCATTTATTAAAAAGGTTGTTATGTAATAATATTAACGGGTTCACTAATCCCACGGCCTAATCTCCGTTCTCGGGAACACTACTTCAGCGACCTCACCTTCAGCCTCCCCATGAATGATAGCTACTCTGTCCATTGACTAGTGTGTAGGTTCATTCTCTCCACTCTGCATTGATTCCGGCAATTACAATAGACGGATGACACATGGGCACACCAAACGGCTGCATGCATTCATACCATAGGCGAAGGGAAAATGAGAACTGCAAAGGGCAATTCACAGCTGCATATTCCACAAACATCTCATTTGAGGAGCCATATAAATACATATTAAAAGTTAATTATTAAATGGCATGTAGGTTGAAAGCCTATGAATTTATGGGCTAAAATTTACAGGAAACACCAATGGAATCGTTCCCAAGCTCCCAATTTCATGATTCAGAAGTTCCCAAAACGCTCCCAAGATACCACAGCCATTCCCAACCAACTGGGGGTGTTCCAGACCCATTCCCAAGATCCCAAAAATGCAGGAACACTGGGAAGGAGTTTTGAAAATGCCGGTACCAGTTCCTGTGCAACTAGGCTTGAAAGCCTTAGGCATTGAATGGTTATTAAGTCATATCAGCTTTGGATGAGTGAAGCATCATAAGTTCAATTAGATGGTGGATTTGTCATGGAGAAAATGATGTGCATTTGCAAACCTTGGCCACTCATATTCCTTCACAAGCAGCAAGCTCTTCATCAGCAGAAAGGAATTGGAGCCCCTGCAGTTTTATTCATTCCGTCAAGCACAAGAGGTTGGGTTTGCAGAAGATTGAGGATCCTGTCTACATGCATTCCAACCTTTGCCTTCTGTCTTGTAATGAGGGCAAAATATGCAAGTGGGACTCATAAAGATTGGGATGTGGACCCCAAACCCTCTAAATTGGAACTCTCTATTGCTGCATTAAATACTGGGGAACCTAGAAGTGGCACTAGCACTGGAAACACTTCTTCCAATCCATGCCCACGAGTGAACATTCATCTTGATCTATTTTTCTTAATGAAGATGAAGATGAGATGAATATCTTTGAGGCTTTAGCTCACGTTGTATTTTGACACATATAGCCTCATATATAAAGTATGATTATGATAATATAAAGCCTCATTTCTAAAAGTTGTTTTTGGATTTTGGCATTTTGCATAATGTAATCATCTATGGGAATTTAATCTAGAGATGGGTTTGCTACTAAACTGTCATTTATGTTTGTCATTTAGAATGTTTGCTCAAATTTTTTTTCCAATATAATGTGCTACATATATAATATTGTACTGACTATATATATTTTTGTATTTTCTATACCGTGTTTCCGTGTTTCCAAATATTGGGGGTCATGTTTCCAATGTGCACCTGTTTCAAAAACTCGTGCATATTTCCCCCTAGCCCTGCAGCTTAGCTTAACACAATCACTGCTACAAAACAAAAGGACTGAACAGCTATCTCCATTTACAAGACCATTGATTTTGTAAGTTCGTTCATACACCACAATTTTGTTAAACAACCCAAATTACTATTCTTTACATCCACTTATTCCTAGCAAACCCCACATAACATGTTTCAATGAGGAAAGAAGACAGCATCAACAGCTCAATCCAATAGTGTACAAGCCCATAATTCTATCGGATTTTGTGCCAAATATTGCCCTAAACTACAAGGATGCCCCTCAATTGCACCCACTATTTCCTAGCAAACCCCACATCACTGGTTTCAACAAGGAATGAAATTCATGGCATCAACAGCTCAATCCGACATCATGTACAAGTTCTAAATTACAAGTGAACCCTTCCAATGAATCCAATATTTCTAGAAAACCACAGGTAACTGGATTACAAGGAATAGAATCATAACATCGACAGCTCAATCCAACACCATGTACAAGCCCATAATCTCTACAGGATTTCCGACCAAGGATTGATATATCCTCTCATGGCATGAGAACAAAATTCTCATCATCGGAAGGCTATACAACTGTGCAGGAGGTCTTATTACTCTGTCTGATGGGATTTAAATGTTCTCTTTTTAAGCCATTATATACAGGAGTGTATCTACATTGTCATTGCTTTCATCACATCGTATAATGCATAGAAGCCTGCACGGCAGTTTTGGAATTAAGAACGTAGACTTTTCTCTTATCTCAGACACTATTGCCCGTGCGAACAGCACAACAATTGCTTAAATGAGAGTAGGATCATAACATCAGCACCATAAATCATCTATGCAAACCCTAAAATTTCTAGGCGATATTAAACAATTTTCATAAGAGGATGGAGAAGTTTTAGAGCAGCTAGAAATCCATTACATAGTATGCACTTATTAGAGCTATGACCATCTGGGAAATTTTTAGGATGATTTTTATGAAATCTAAACCATACCTGATGTACCCTTTGCTGTCGAGCTTCTTTATTTTGTGCATCACGATCAGCCGTAGATGGGTGAGTTGTCAGCTTATGAGGATGAGCTGAACTGCCATCTTTTTGATAGCAAGCATTACATATGTCAAAATCAGGGCATGTTTCACAGCGCCATCCCTGCCCTGTCTCAATATCATGGTGGCACGTGTTGCATGTCGTTACAAATGCAGGTGCTGTAGGATTATGCAGGTGATAGAGAACCATCATGGAAGAATGCTTGGCACGACGCAATGTGTCATATTGGTAGTGATTTCCTTGACAAAGGCTAAGAAATGCCTGACGGGTATCAAAGAATTCACTCTCCAAAATCTCATCCTTATCCTTAGTATCTGCAGGAACATCCGTTACTTCAACCTACAGAGACAAAAGAGAATTCTTGGTCAGACCTACACGAACAATATAAAGAATAAAAACGAGTAACATACATTAATATACTCCAGCCACAAATCTCTGAATCCTAAACATATAAAGCTTTCAAACTTACATAACACTTTTAAATGACCACCAAAACTTAACGAATTAGAGACAGACATTAAATACATACAGAATAAAAAGCATGTTTTTCCCTGCTGTTGATAGGATGCCAGTCCCTTTCGTCAAGCTTTTGTTGTGCCTCGTAACATCTACAAAACACGACAACATTCATTATCAAACAAATTATAGGCATCATCTAACATCCATAATACATAAAACAGTATTTGACATAAAAGATTACATGATGAAAAAAGAGGATACAACAATAAAGCCAATTGGCTTCCCACTAAAACAGGTAATACATGGTTATAAAATATTTAGAGCTGTTCAAAAGGTGTTTTACATGAGTAAAAGACCATAAAGAGCTGACTGGCGATTAATGTTATGAAATTAACTGAATACAAAATTCTGGCTTTTAGAAGAAAGAGAAAAGGGTTCCTGTGATCCCATCCTTGATGACTCTCACCGTAGAGATCAATGTTTAGTATTGACTTGCTTTGGAAGCAAATACTAAATAGTCCGCCCCTTTAAGAAAGCATGCAACAAACAAGCCTATTTGTAACAAACCCAAATCAAAGAATAATTACAGGTTAAAATAGTTTATTAGAATATTTTGAATATATTCCGGTGAATAATCCTTTAAATTTTTTCAGGCTAATTACATCTGTGAATAGTATTTAGTTAGATTTGTTCAATAAGGGGGATCCAAATCAAGTAAATATATTTACAAATATATTTGTATTAAAAGGTGCATATTTAGTTTTATTGGGCTGCTAAAATCAAAGAAAAAATTTTATATTTATAAATCGAAGTTGCAAGCAGCAATATTACAATTGGGAAAATTCAGGCTTCTGGTTTTGGAGTTATAGGAATTTACAAGAATCCATCTGATTTTCTGAAACAATAATCATCTTGCTTTTATACACACTGCTATTCTGCTAAAAGAATTTTTCTGGAGCTTAACCTCTTCTGCTACTTCTGATTTTTCTCCTCATACTTTGCACTATTTTGCATAATTATTTAACCTTGGAAAGTCTTTATCCTTGTGGTTAAAGTACTAATCTTATATGAACATTCAACAATTGTTGCAAAAATAAGCTAATTAACCCCACTTGCAGTACCATGACGAGCTATTGTTTCATAATGTATAACACAATGTGGGACTTTGCAGAACCACACTATAACATCCTCTTGGACATGGGTCAATGTGTACATTAGTATGTAAATATCTATTTTGCTCAGATGCCAAATCAAAGCAAAATTGTATGACCATCTAAATTGTGTGTATGTGCCAAATTGATAAAAATTGTGTGTATGTGCCAAATTGTATGACCATCTAAATTCCTAGTAGGGAGACCAAGGCAAAGGCCCCACTAGTGAATGTGAACACTATGTATGCTATCTTGCTTAACTTAGATATAAAGCTATGTAGCAAGCACAATGCAATCGCTCGAAATAATTAAAAATAAATGTAAAGTGAACATACAAATGGCTTCCATAGGGATTTAGAGGGGCTATGACTTGACAATTAGAAATTGGAAAGGGAGAAGAGAGAGGAGACATGAGTGGCACTCACCCAACTCTTCCCTTGTGATTTAAAGGATGGCATTACCAAAGGTTATCAAAACCGGCTGGTCTGGACCAGTGGCCTAAGTTCCTAACCAGATCAATAGGCCAGTTCCAATCGAGACCAGCTCGCGTTTGATCGAGCCCACCCGCCCAACACACGGGAAAAAAGGGAAAAGGAAAGAAAGAAAAGGGAAAACCAGTGCCCCCTCCAAACACTAATTGATAAATTGTGAGCATTTGGAGACTGCAGGGCTGCAGTGAAGAGAGTTTCTTCAAAGTTGCTTCTGGTGAATTTAGCATCTACATCCACGATCTATATATCTTCCACAAACTTGGGGGAGACCTGAGACCAAATTGTTATGCCCATTTAAAGGTAGTTTAAAAATATTTCAAAACGACATTGTTATTATCATAAAATCAATGTTCCACCAAGTTTTCAAGACGTAGGTATGTGGGAGCAAGAAACACACTTGGCGATGTGTCGAGACACCCCCAAATTTTAGGGAGCAATGGAACGGGGGACACTAGCATAGGGAACCCTAAAAATTCGAAAGATCCCCTTAGCACCCTTGGCAAGTTGGTTGTAGCTTTCTCCTAGTTGCAGCGATCCCCTTGTAACAACGTTTACCAACTATAAACACCTTGTAGATTGTTGTTACTGCCTTGACCCAAAGAACAACCAAAAACTCAAAATACCCCTTGTTGTAGATTAAACCCTTGCACGCCCTTGTTCTAGCAGCCTTCAACCTTGATCTAGCAGCCTCCTCTTCATACTCAGCAATCAAACATGCTCAACGCAAAGAATCCTCATACTCAAGTGCACTCATCCTCAAGAAAAATATTCTCATGAACTCTTCTCAACACAACAAGGTGAAATGTCAAATGAGAAATATACCTAGGGAAAGTAGAGGTGGATTGTTATAATACCAGCCTAGATTCATCTAAACTCCGGATCTACAATGCGCCGAGAGGGATCAAATCCATCGAGATGCAAACTTTTTTATTGAGGAATCTGTTTACATTTTACTTTTTAATATTTTACATTGTTTTACTTTTTTTACATCATTTTACTTATTATTTTTTCTTAAGTTATTAATAATTTTTTAATTAAAATCTATGTCTATTATTATTATGTTGAAACGTTACACTTCCCCAATACCTGCCTGTAGAAAAACTCACAAAGAGTTCAAAGTTGGAGACCATGTGTTTCTTCAAGTTAAGACTAAATAAACTTCACTAAAGTTCAGGAGTTGTGCCAAGCTAGCTAATGCACACTACAGTCCTTTTGAGATCCTTGAAAAAACTTCACTAAAGTTCAGGAGTTGTGCCAAGCTAGCTCCTGCACACTACAGTCCTTTTGAGATCCTTGAGAATAGGACCAGTTGCATATAGACTTGCATGCCAACTAACATGAAAGAACATAATAAAGCTCTTTATATTCAAGAATACCCATCCTACCAAGACTTTTACCATGTATGATCACTCTAATTTATGAAATTTATGAAAAACCTCACTTGTTGATTATTGTTCATGTCCGAAAGGTCAAGATGGATAGGCCACATTTGTACCAACAACTAGAGTTCTAGGCATGTCGGAGCACCCTACACCATGAACAAGGAGCCCACTGCTAACTCCCCTGGCCCACTCCCATTAGTCCCAATGCTCTAAAGGTATGCATCACCAACGTGTTTGCTGAGCAATGAGAGAACTAAGAGAAATGCCACAATTTATTTGGGACATTCATGAGACACCAAAGAGTTAGCGCGTCAAACCTTTTATTGTTTTGCTAACAGTATAGATCCATCTTAAACCTGGACCTATCAAGCATTGAGAGGGATCTAATTTCTTGAGGTGTAATTTTTTTAATCTAGAGAAATCTATACTAGTTTTTTTTTAATTTTATAAGCCAACATGGACTTTTTAATAACTTTTTTATTTGGTTTTAAATTTTTATTTTATGAGTCGACATGAATTTTTTTTATTACTTTTTAGTTTTGGTAACATAACGTTATGTTACGTGAAAACATCTCCCCCATAATGGGCTGTAGAGCACCTCGCTACTCTCGATGCAACCATAGTCATTTCTCTTCAATCCATTCTCAAATGTCCATTAGTATTGAAGAGAATGTCTGTTTTTACTTTTTAGAGAGGTGCATTCATCCATTCAACAAGAAATTGCAGGGGTTGGCTATTGAATTGGTTTTTAACCAAGATTTATTTCAAGATTCAATACCAAGATATTTGAGCAGTGAGTAGACCATTGTAAGGTTCTTCTATTATCCCAATGCTCTAAAAGTAAGCCTCACCATCGTGTTTTTCGAGCAATGAGAGAACTAAGTGAAAGGCGCCACGGCTTATTTGAGACATTCAAGAGACAACAAAGATTTAGCGAGTCAAGCCTTTAGTTATTTTGCTACCATTATCATTTCTCTACAATCCATTCTCAAACATCAATTAGCATTGAAGAGAATGTTGGTTTTACAGAGAGGTGTATCAATCCATTCAACAAGAATAAAGATGTCATGTGGTACATCAAACATCGATACTAAAACTGTAAAACATGATGAATCATAAGCCTCATAGGATATGGTAGATCGGGCTAAATCCCCACTCCACAATTGGTAGATCGGGGTAAATCCCCACTCCATAATTGCTCAGCTGATGGCAATGAAAACCATGGATTTCCCTTTGTTTGCTTGATGGAAAATGGTCATCCCCTTAGAGCTCAATCACCTGACTCACTTTTACAAAATGAGGGTTAAAAGAACAAGAATCTGATTATAAGGCAAAACTCACATGAACAGGGTGATAATTTTCAAATTATCGCAATAATTACTGATATTATAGCAATTCAGCGATAATTTGAATTTATCGTGATAATTTAAAAATATGAGAATTTATCGTGATAAATAGTGATGATATAATAGTGATAAATAGTGATGATATAATATGCTCGAGGAATTACTCATGATATATCTCAATATAGACAATGTATCGCCAATAAGTGTAACAGTGCTTTACACAATTTGAATACTTCTAGACGAATAAGTGGGAGCCCATCGCCTATGTAGGTCTACTTCTCTAAGTTATGTTACCCGCAGATACCTAATCAATGATAAATATTGAATAAGTGGGAACCCATTATCTGAAGTTGCCCAAAATTCATTTACGATGATCCTTTCCAAGTGGAATTTTTCTTTAACAGTCAGTTATTAGCATGCATAGAGCTACCTGCAGTCCCTAACCATTAGGTTAATGGGATTTACCTCCTAGCTTTCTCCTCAATAAATTTGGATTTACAACCATTTCAATAGCTAGCTACCATTTGGGTGGCACCAATTCTTTGTGTGCATGTATTTGCACAAGTGTAACAATAGATTAAATATTGATGATACATTGCATGTGGTGTACAATTTGAGTGGGCCTAACGATCAATAACATGTGTTTCCTCCTTGGAGGTCACATGAGGTTCTAATACGGAGGTGGATATGTCATGTGATGTAGTACCATCGTATTATTCAAGATGGCCTCAAAATACACACATCGTGTCTCAAGACCTATTTAGATATATGTAGTGAAAATGAAGAACACATGCTAGTGTGAGGAGCAAGCTCAATATAAGTGCCCTCAAACACAAGTTATATGGCAAGAAGCAAAGAATTGCAATTTCAGCAACAATAAGACATGCACAAGAGGTCTCATGATGAGAGGAACCACAAGTTTAGATGTATCAAACATTCAGCAGCACCCTAAGAGCAACCTGAAGAAGGTCTCAACTTGTTTAGGTGTTTAACCAACCATGGTCGGGTAGACATTAACACAAATTGGCATGTGCATACTAAGATCAACAAGATATACTATGCTGAGTTAACCACCACATACCATCTTGGAAACAGCCAACATGGCCTATTTTAAAAGGCAATCTAAACTATTGCCATCTAACCGGCTCTTCCTGCAATTCAGATAGTAAAATTAATATCTAATGACATTACTATTACTAAAAGTCACTTTACCAGGAGTTTCTGGCATTGGATCATCAGTCTCTAGACAACTAAATTTATTCCGGACTCTTACACAAGGCACTGAATGAGTTGAATTTCTTCAAGGGTGAATTTTTGGGATCAAAAGGTTGTCAAAGTAGGTAACAAGCTCCAATGACAGATAGAGAAACAACATATCCAATGGAAGAGCACAGGCAGAAGGGTTGAGCAATGGCAAAAGGAAACTGTTTCAGAAGTGCAAATTTTACTGACATGATAGAGGGATGAACTTATATCACAAGTGGCCGAAATGCCCCTTGCTGTATCTGAGTTTTAGATACATAGAACAAAAGCTAAATTCCAACCAACCTTGAGGGTGTTGGTCGAACTTTACATATAGTCCTCAATTGCACCAGTGAAATCTTCAATTTCTCAGCAGTCCCTTTAGCTTCACAATATCTCAGACATTCTCTAAAATGAGATTGCAAAATTGGAGCAAAAATAATGCCTGTATCTTTGAAATCAGTATAGATCCATCTAACTCTGGTTCTACAAAGCACCAAGAGGAACCAAATCCACAAACCTTTCACCACTAAACTACAGCACACATGCCTCTCACCACTATGCTACAACACTAATATTTTTATTTTTACTTTGTTTATTACTATTTTTTGGTGTAGTCTAAATATTCTACGTTTTTAACCTTTTCCGAGTATATTTTCCGTCTTATTTTGTTCGAAGTCCGGTTGGAAATCGTAAAAAAAATCTTAAAATCACATATATTAGCTATGGAAATTGCATAATTTGGGCGCCATGGGGGTATTGGAGGATGCTGAATCTATTTATGGATTCAAAAAACACAATTTAAACACTCCCAAATTTGGATTTTACCCAAAAAAAATTTACCAGATTCCGACCAAAATCCACCGTAAAGTCCAAAACGTAGAATAAATAGACTACTCCTTATTTTTTTTATGGGACAAACTGACACTTCCCCCCACTCGGGCTCCACTATGCTACAGCACACTAACGGACACTTCTCCCCCACCGAGCTGTAGAAATGCGCCTTCTCGGCACAATAATATAGATGTAAAAAATAAAGCTTTAATCCAACACCCAAGGATAAGCTAAAATATGTGTGGATCAATACAAATGGAGTTGAATTCAAAACTCTATTGAAAATGAGAGAAATACTGATCCAGCAAATAAGATTTATGTGTCAGAAATCTTGAAAGGAAAGACGTGACATTGATGCTATCCATCATTGTTATAAAATACTGAGATATCATGTAAACCTCAAGTCTAACAAGTTCCACATGCTGTCCATGCATGTAAGTCCAGCACATTTTCAGAAAGTTCTGAACTCATCTGGGATTCTTGATTCTTCCTATTCCATCCCAGTTATTTACATACTCCTGGTAAGGTTCAAGTCGTGAAACAACCATAGGTCCTTATTGAAAAGGTCAAAGAACTTGAGCAAAACAGAAAAGTCTCAACTATAATATGTCTAGCAAATAAAAATCATCAGACCATACTATAATTAGATGCTTCTGGCATACTGTCAAATAAAATTCCCTAGGTATTGTGCATTCATGCCATAAACAATTGACAATCCTTGCCCCCAACAATTGCTTCCAATTACATTTATAAATTTGCCACTAAGCTTTAAGAATGTGAAACAAAATCCCATGCAATGGGATGATAAAATGAAGAACTTACTTATCACATAGCTGATAATTCTAACAATGGCTGTAAGCCGAGCATTTACCACAAACAATGAAGCAACAACAATGAGAACAAGCATATCACAAATGGACCATAATTATGAAGTGATATTGACACTATCCATCATTGTTATAAACTACCAGATATCATGTGAACCTCTAGTCTAGAAAGTTTCACTGTCACATGCTGTCCATGCATGTAAGTACAGCACATTTTAAGAAAGTTCTCATCTCGTCTGGGATTCTTCTTTATCCATACTGATTATTCACATACTCCTAGTAAGACTTATGTCATGTGAAAACAATCACGGGCCCTTATTGAAAAAGGAGAAATAACTTGAGCGAAAAGAAAAGAAACACCAAAAATAAGTCTAGCAAATAGAAATCATCAATACATAAAATCAGTCGATGAGTCTGGCATCCTGTCTAATAACATTCCCTAGGTATTGTGCATTGAAGCCAGAAAATATTGACGATCCTTATCCCAACAATTACTTGCAATGACATTTACATATTTGCCACTAAACTTGAAGAACATGCAACCAAAACATATGCAGCTAAAATGAAAACTTACTTATTGCATAGCTGAAAATTCTTACACTGGCTGCAAGCCCAGCGTTTACCACAAACAATAAAGTGACAACAATAAGAACACGCATATTGCAAATGAACCATAATAAAGTCTTCTTTCATGGGAGATATGGACTCCCCAAGCTGTACACAGCATCACAACAAGAAAATGGTAAGTAAAGTGACTGCCAGAGATAAAGAATAATATAATATATGACAAGGACAACAGATAAGTAAGTTGGATATATGTGAAAGTAAAGACGACAATAGAGCAGAACTTTACTTTCTGCATTAATAAAGCATCCTTCGAGGCATTGCTTGCAAGTTCAGCTTGTGATGCAGCTTTCGACGCTCTTTTGGTTGCAGTCTTCTTGGTCTTTCCCTTTTTTTGGTGTTTCCGGCCATCCTCTTCTGCTTGCTGAAGTTGCATTATCATGTCTTCTGCAGCCCCCGGCCAATAGTCGCCATCAAAATATGGCAAGCGAGCTGCAGTAACCTTAGCCTTGCTTTCACCAGTGGACACAAAAAACTGATCATATAGATTAGTGAGCTCCACGACAATGTTCTCCTTCGTGGCCTTACGCAACATTGCAAGATACCTGAAAAGGTAAAATATTTGTATTAACCTGGATTTGACAAACACATGAATAGAAATCTTCCTATACAATTTATGCATTGCAACATCTTTGCTTCATCCAAAAAATTCAATGAACAACCACAAACCATTCTCGGAGCTTATCAGATTTTGGTGTCTTCTGTATCTCAGGGTGGCAATAAAGAATATAATCTTCTCCCTTCAAAGGAGGGCAGGCCCATATATAACAACTTGTCAAGCCTCGTCTCTTGCAGTATTCCAGATACCCAATCTGTTCAGAAAATATAATACATTAAATCCAGCAAAGAAAACCCGCATTATGGGAGAGAAAAAGGGCATGACTGCTTTGAAAAAATTTCACTCTTTATTGGACATCTGAAAATAAAACTCCCTCGAACAATCATGTTCAGACATCATTTCAGTTTCTCTTCTGCAGAACAATGCATTACCAAGATTTCGTGGTAAACAAAGGTTCGAAGTGCCTCTCCAGTGACAGTTTTCACATCAGGCCTGAAGTACTTCACAGAATCCAAGTAAGAAAGATAAACACGTCGCTGATTTGGATGAGCACACTCTGACCCAAATTCCTGAACATACATGCCAAAAAGGCAGACCTCTACACCTTCAATTTTCTGGAACAACAACAGAACCTGGAAACACAGAAAATATGATATATCCATTAGAAAGCTAATTGCCAGAAAACAATGTCTTGCATTTGTTTCATTATGTTTGTTAACAGATGTCTCAGTGCATCACAAAGTACAAACAAGAAGAAAATGGATGCACACACAGAACATATTTGAACCAACCTTTGACTTGTAGGGATATTCAGTGGGGTAATCTTCCTCTTGAAAAATCTCTAAGAAACGCTGCTTGACTTCCAATTTCTTGTCAACAGATGACACGACTCTCACAACAAGAGCTTCTGCTCCTGGGACCTGTCATACATACATAAACATGCATCCTCTTTAACCCATATCTGTCAGTTATGCAAATCCCACACTGGCACTATAATCTAGAAATTTCCAATCTAGATAGAACAACAAACTCTCAGAGACAAAGTATCCACAACTACTATATGAAACTGATTTTGGCTACTCTTTGAAAATCAAAATAATCTTGCATTTGTTTGGCAGCACATCAGAATCTAAAGATTCTGTTCCAAGCGATAAAAAGACGCACACTGGCTGGACAAGAAGTGAAGTTCCTTTCCCAGTTTCGTCGCTATATCACGCCAAGGACAATTTGCAATGAATTTTAATCGAAAACTGTCTTTATTTGAAGATTCGGCCATCTTTGAATGGATCTTATACATTCTGCCAGATTGAAACTAGAGTGAATGCTCATTGCTTCTTGGCCAGGTATAGGAAAATGCTCCAGATTTTCCTTGCCACACTGGACATTGCTCAAAAAAACACAATTTTGTTTCCATGTTTTCAACATAATATCTCTGCTCTAAACCCTTTTAACCAGCATAGATCCATCCATCTTAAAAGGGGATCTACCACCCCGAGAGGAATCAAATCTCTCTAGGTGCAAACCCTTCCTCAACATTTTTTGATGTTCTTCTACATATCAAGTGTGTAATGCAATGCTTATGCTTTTCAGTTATCTAATTTGTGTAGTTTTATATATATGTCGTTCTAAATGTTTTAACTCTAATTTGATTTGACATGTTATTTTTTATAATATTTTATTATTTGTAAATTTTAATAAAGGACATGTGTCAGCTCCAAGATGAGCATGGAAGGGGTTACCCATCCCCCTATTGGGCTGTACAATGCACCACTCGGCGTAACCAGATTTAGATGGCAGTGCACGTTAAAACCTACCTTTCAGGCTCATGATTTATATATTCAATAGAAATAAGGTGTTGCAGTTTATCCAAAAGTTAAAACTTGGCCATCAAGATGAAGAATTGAAAGAACATCACTGTAAATTATCTGTCTCCATATAATGGTCCCTAACATTTTCTGTGGCATTTACACATTCCACACTCAATCCTTTAGCTAGTCTAATCTTACAACATCCCAAACAAATCCTGATTGGACAGAAAATCACCAGTCAAGTCTTAATTCTTTTGCAAACATGAATCAATACAAAGTTTTCCTTGAAACAGTAAATAACCAACTGCCCTAATAGGAAAATGCTCCAGATTTGCCTTGCGACATTGGACATTGCTTAAATCACATTTTTGTTTCCATGTTTTCACCAGAATATCTCTGATCTAAACCCTTTTTCCCAGATTTACATGGCAGTTCATGTTAAACCACCTCCTTTTCAGCTTCATGATTAATATTTTCAATAGAAATAAGATGTTGCAGTTTATCCAAAAGTTAAAACTGAGCCATCAAGTTGAAGAATTGAAAGAACGTCAACGTAATTATCGGTCTCCAGATAATGGTCCACAACATTTTTCATGGAATTCACACCTTGCACACTGACTCTTTTAGCTAGTCTAATCTTACAACATCCCAAACAAATCCTGATTGGACAGAAAATTACTACAACGTTTACCTTGAAACAATTAAAAACCAATTGCCCCTAGTTCCGCATCCAGAATTAACCAAGAGGGGCATAGTTACCTCTTCGTAGCTCTTGCCAAGACCCCTTGCCCTTTCTTGCCTTTCCTGTTTCAATCGTCGAAATAGCCTCTGCTCAATGTGGTCACTCAAATGTGTCTTTGGTAAATCTTTTGCACCAAGGACAGCACTCTGAGGTAAGGGCTTTCGCTCACCGCTTTCCACTTCAGCTACGTAACAATTTGGACAGGTATACTCTGCTTGCCCACCTTCATTCCTTCTACCATTGAAGAGAGTGCATATTTGATGTTGCCAGGCCTCACATTTATCACACTGGACCCACTGCAAAGTAAAATTCAGATCAATCAGTATAAGCATCTTCTTCAAACAAACTGTTTTTGTTAAGTTCTGCCATACACATCCATGTGCTTACCGCCTCTTCTGTTTCTTCATCATTCTTCCTCTTCTCTAGCCTCAACTTCGGAAAAGAGAATCCATCTACCTCAACAGTGTCACCTCGGACTTCATTATAACAAGGTATGCAAAAATAATGGCGTGTCTCACCACTGCCAATGGTATAATACATGGCATTTCGTTTTATGCGAGCCCCACATGGTGTGCAATAAATAGGAGGTGGCTCAAATGTAAGTTTCTCCACTGCACACAATTGACATGAATTCTCACTCATTTGATTTTCCATGGCCTGGTTCTTTTCAACCTTTGCTTTGCTCTGTCATAAAAATTATCAACAAGATTCTCAGTAAATATAGCATACCTATTTACAGTGGCACGTACACATATCATGTGTTATCATGTCAAACAAGTTTAAAGAACAAGGAATGATATTACACAAAAATAAAACACAAATCAAAAGCATCCTACTAGAAAAAATAAATATTAAATTATGTCACAACTATAGATTATGATACTGCCACCCTTAGCAACTTCTGCAAAATGAACTCAGAAAATGTTACATTTAAACTTGGATGTATCTAACAGCTCAACTTATCTGAATCAAGCAACAAGACCTAAAAAATTATAATCCTCAAATCTTACAAAACCATATTCCAGCTGAGATTTTGCATACAAAAGAAAAGGCACGACATACAAACCATATTCCAACTCTGATTTATTGGAGGAGCAAACAGCAAGCTTCAATGTTAATATTATATGTATTAAAGTTACCATGGTTGCAATAACATATTACTAAGTAATATAGCATGAGAAACTTCAGTCCCATTTTGGGGTAATTTTTGTATTATGATTTTTAAAAGGGTCCATTTTGTGAATGTTCAGTGACCCTGCTGAGTGGTGGATCGGGATTTCCAGTATGTGGCTCTCCTCTGTATATATTTATGGTTTAAGCACCACAGGACATCAGGGGAAACTTTACATATATTTTTCATTAATCAAAGTATCATTTATAGGAAAAATAATATTTTGAAGGACATGATATATCCCTACAAGATGAATAATTTTTCAACTTAAATACATCAGCAAGTGTTACATACTATCCATTAGCTTTAATGAAAGACTCCCCTCTGTATATATTCAGGGTGTAAGCACCACAGGACATCGGGGTAACTTCATGTTTGTAAGCTGCTAATATTTTTAATTAATCAAAGCTTCATTTACAAGAAAAATAATCTTTTAAAGGAGATGATGATGTATCCCCCCTACAAGATGATCATGTTTCAACTTAAATACATCAGCAAGCACTACATACTGTCCATTGGCTTTATAGAAGACTTGCATAAACATAGTTGCCTCTGTATCTTTTAGGGTATCATTCTTGATCCAGACATGTGTCTCTGTTGATCATCACATGTCATTGTATGCTTCAAAGCATGTTCAGCTACTATATGATATAAAAGCGGAACCTGTTTATGCCATGAGTAATTTTGATTTCCAAGGCTCAAGGTGAGATAACATATTGGTAAACTCCTATGCAACGCAGTTGAACTGTTCGTATTTGCTCTTTTCCAACATCTAGTATGTTCGTTTAGTTCTTTTAGTTTCATCAGACTATCATACAAATCACTAAAAAAAATTCAAGTAAGCAATATATAAATGATCTTGTAAACTGGAGACACATCCTATTAAAGTAAGAAGAAAGGTGGAGAAAAACAAAATTGAGGACAAAATTGAGGCAGTGAAAAGAATGCAACCAATTAGGGACATAGATGAGCAGAATGATGCCCTCTTAGAGAAAACTACCAGAAACCAAGTTTTAAAACTAATAACACGTCCTATCAAATTTTGGAAATGGTTAAAAATGTGGTAATGTGAAGCAAATTAAAGATGAGAGAACACAGAGAGGAGAAGGTGGGATGAGAAGAATCCTGCCTGCCAGGAAATGCATAAATAAGTGAAGCACAAACCTGCCAAACACCAATCAAGGTCACAGGCAAATGCAACAGTACCACAGCCTCAAGAAAAATAATTATAGTTAGTATTTTTAGACCATGCATTGTTTGTGTAAAGGTGAATTTGTTCCACATGCACATTATTTTAAACATAAACAGATGGAATATTAGTCCACAAATGCATAGGAATTTAGAAGGAACATCTGCAACAACCCCTAAGAGCTGTAAAGTGTAAACTGACCTGACCAACCCACTGACGCAGCCCTCTAATATGCTCCCTAATTTGCTCTGGTGTGAACAGTTCAGTCAGCGAAACACCTTTGATTTTTGGTTTTCCCAATTTTGATGCTGCTGAATTATCAGGTGGGAGTACTGCCGTTGTGACTTCTTGTTTAAACTGTCCAGATTCAGATTTGACCAGTACAGATTCTTTCTTAACTGACACAACTTCTTGTTTATCCTGCACAGGGATTTTGGTTATAGAAACAAAAGAAGTCTCAGGCTTCACTGCTTGACACAATGACTGATCATGCTCAACTGCAGCATCTTTCTTTAACTCGGAAGATTTCTGAGAAATACTTTGGGTCAAACTCCTAGCCGGCTCTATTTTCACGGGTGTGGGATCTACTCTTGCAGAGTTGGCTATTTCAGATTTTATTGCAGATGGGCACTGTCCAATCTGCTGGGAGACTTGAGGCTGCACCTGGAAGGCTATCTGTGTCTTGCTCGAAGTTGGGGTAGATGCCTGTGAAGTTTCAACTTGTGTCAATGCACAACTTGGCGAGAAAGGCTCAATCTTTGCTTTCTTGAGAGGAGGTTGCAAAATTTGAGCTTCTTCTTCAACAGAATTTCCAGATTTTGATGCCAGAGTTACATTGGTCTCAACTCTATTTGTAGCATTGGCAAACTTTCTCACACCATTTGTGAGACCTGTCTCTCTTGAGTTTGATGATTGAACATATCCCATGCGCTGTTGCAATATGATTTGCCGAACTGGACCACAAACAGGACAATGTAAGTCACGACAATTTTGATGGTGCCGCAGAAGAGTCCTAGAAGCATGACACCTAAGATAAGTACATTCAGGATCACGGCACTTTGTAATGTGTGCCCATAACTGCTGTGCGGTTGAACAATGTATCGTTTGGCATTGGCCTTCAGGAGCTGAACATTTACTAGCATGGCGCAAAAAGAGCAACCAACGTTGTTGTTTGACATATTGTTGTTGTCGTGACTCAGCAATGGTGCTTGGTTGTCCAGTTGATACAGTGGCTCCAGATGATGTTTCAACTCTGGTTTGATTTGTTACAGTTGACACTGTTCCACTTACAGGTGATTGATGTGGCTGCTCAGCATTATGGGCATCATCATGAATTTCCATACTTTGTTCAACTTCGTGTTGTAACTGTCGGTGATCTTCTGAGTGTGCAACCTGCTCTGGTACCTGAAATTTCTCCTGGGATTGTGACTCCTGCAATCCTTGCAACACAGCCTCTGGCTGTACTTCAATTGGAAAACTATTTGAATCATTTTGCGACTGGCTTTGTTGTTGCTGTTGTGGGGATGGTACCTGCTGCTGCTGTGATTTTTGAGATAGTTGACGGCACAACAGCTGACTATTAGGTGAGTCCTGATGCATCAGCAGTCCTCCAGACTGAGATGGCTGCATTTGTGCACCAGTAACCTGTGGCTGCAGTTGTTCATTTGAGGGTTGTGGAATAGTATGATGCTGCAATGTTTCATTTTGGGGCTGCAAACCAATGCCCAAATGTTTCTGGCCAGACGATTTTGAAGTCAACTGGTTCTGCTGTACATCCTCACTCTTTAACAATAATGGTTGCTGATGTTGACTCTGTTGATTTTGTAGATGATTGTGATGCTGCTGTTGATACTGCTGTTGCTGGTGAGGTTGATGTTGTGTGTTTTGCTGGTGTGGTTGTTGCAGCTGTTGTGAATATTGCTGAATTAATTGAGCCCTTGGCAATTGAAAATTTCTTTGCGGAGAATGATCAAGACCCTGAGACTTATGCTGTTGGACCTGCTGCTGTGTGTGCAAGTTTGATTGTTGAGGGGATAAACCAGCGACAGGAGTCATTTTTGATTGTAACCCTAAAGAGTTTGAACTGAAGTTACTCGCAGCTGCAACTCCACCGGATGTTACAGGATTATATAAGTTTCCCGCCCCAGCAAGATCAGCCGCATTCATTGCATATCCATCACTCATTTGATGAGACAATGCTGCTGGTAAACAACAATAAAATGATGACTTTATATCAGAATTACAGAATATAAGAAATCAAAACCTAAAAAAAAATTGATGAAGTTCAAATAATTTTACTGACAACAAAATATATGCAGAAAACTAATAGAGCAAGACAAAGACACACTCACGTTGCACTAAATGTCGTTGCCTTTGAACATGCTGTTGAGAAGGCATTTGTAGATTGCTAAATCGGGAAGGAGTCAGGTAGCTTCCTGTGTTAGGATGTGGGGTAGTTCCATTCACAAAATGTTGATTGCCACTCAAAAGCTGCATCCCGTTATTCATGCCTCCATTTAATAGCCCATAAGAAGAATTTTTCTGTGGCATGTTGATGCCCATTGTACCACCCATCTGACCATTCATGTTATGATAAATGCGGCTGTTTTGCCCTCCAGTAAATTGCATCTGTTGCTGATGCAGTTGTTGCAGCTGTTTCTGTTGTTGCTGTTTCTGATGTTGCAACTGGTGCTGTTGAGCAGCTGTCACAGCATCAACATTAGAGTGACTCAATCCACCAGAGCCTGTAGAACTCATGGGCATAGAATGTGGAGTATTTAGTCCAGGTGTTGGAATCATCTGGCTTCCAACTCTTGCCAAACCCATTGTAGGCATCATGCTGCCTGTACCTGTGGAAATACTTTGCTGGGACTGGAATGCATTATTTAAAGGTCCCGGGAGGGAAGACATATTGTCACCAGAAATAGGGAAAGCATTGTTGCTGAGGCCAGGGGTAGGCATCATTTTGCTTGAGTTATTATCTGCTGCCAGTACTGAGTTACCTTGTAATAAACTAACATTTTCATTAGTATTTGGCAGCATGTTTCCCATACCAACTGTGTTGGGGACCGCAGTGCTTGTGCCAGGACCATTAACGGTAGAAATATCAGTACCTGGAGTAGGAATCATTGCACTTACATTTCCACTTTGTTGCAATCCTGGAGTTGGTATCATTGTTCCAACATGAGGATTGTGATGACTAAGATTCTGGTTACGATTATGTTGAAACCGTTTCATCAAAGTGGTCAAACGCCGCTCCAAAGTGCTCAAGTTCATGTATTCTTCCTGATAACATAATTCAAAAGAATGTCACAAACTTCAGTTCAACAATAATTCGGGTGATAGAGATTTGCTTCCACAAGTAAAAAATTGGACATTCAATTTCAAAGATAGGTAAAGATGGTAGCAAATCAGCATAAATACTTATCTGACTCAAGAAGAGCATCTGTGTAGCTGTAAAATGACTAAACGTAGAATTCAAAAAACTCAGTTGAATACTGAGCAAACCCTCAAGCAATGGATTTACAAAATGGCTTCTAAGTATTATATACCTTTGAAGCAGCCTCCTTGAATAGAGCTTCCTCCAAGCGCCTCACAAGGTTGGGCAGCCGTTGTTGCCATTCTAAAGAAATTGGCCCACGGAATACATGCAAGCTGACAACAAAAATTAAAATTAAAATTAAACTCATGAACCAAAATGTACTTATGAAACTACCTTTCAAGAGAAAAATTAGAGAATCCAAAGACATGAAAACGTATTCATATAATAATGGACTCCACGCCTTGCATTCATCACATCTATAAATCAGACAGTTAAGGGAAGTTTTGTGCGGGGCAATCATCCCCTCAAACCAAAATTGTTTTGGCTCTCACCCAAAACATCTTTGGCAAAAAAAGGAAAGCATACAAGAAAGTTCCTGACTGTCCAAATTGTCCCATGAAACTGAGTAAAATGCAATCATTTATAGACAACATTATTCAACCAAGCATACCATTAGATAAAAAGTCATAATAAATTACTGGGTTTTGCAGTGCCTACTAGGAGCTCTGGTGCGTGAATGTAACTGCTTGAAGGTTAACAAATTTCTCTACATGAAGCACAGTTTGATTTTCTTGGCTCAAACACTCGGAACTTCTTTTTTTAATTACATAAAAGTGACAAACTTCCAAATAGTACATAGATGTTACTGCTGCAAAGAATCAAGATTAAAAGGCCTTTCAAAACTTACATCTTCTCTGTGATAAATTGCCGCAGTTGATATATATCAGTTTCAGTAAACTCCATATGCCATGACCTTCGTATGCCTCCCAGATTTGATGTTTGTGATGATAAACTGCTCCCATTCTGTTGTGCCAAATCAGCCAGCTGTCCTCCAGCTTGAGCAGACACCTGACCTGGAATCTGCGCCTGAGCCTGCATCTTGTCTCACTGTGTTTTAATACCTAAAGTACTTTTTCACACTATATTCTGAACAAAAGGTTCTCTGCCATCTACTTCTCTGTTACTTATGTGACATAACAACTGATGCAGTACGCACATTTCTCACACCCAGAAACGTAATCTAATATAATACCCTGACAAAAATGCTCTCATCTTCGATTCATTGCCTTGTTAACTGTGCCATCATCATCGCACAATACAATACCCAAATCACTACTCATCTCTAACAGCCTGAATCTCGTGAAGCCTTCCAACAAGTGAAATAGACAAACCATGATCGATGTCACTATAGCATACACCCATATTAAAGATTTAAATGACCCTTCTTCAAATATTCCAAAGCCACCTCTTTACTTCAAATTGTCATATTCTGCCACTGCATGGAAGTCAACTAAAGCTGCCCATTGATCAAAAATACCACCTGGAAAAAAATCAGCAGGTAGTTAAGACACAAAATCTCAGAATCATTTCCGTTGAAAACACAAAAGATTCCCTGATACCAAAGCTGGATGTGAAGTCAAATAACCTAACCAATGGTCATAACTGCGAGCCATATGAATTTATTCACTAACATCAATAGTCATATTCATATAGAACGAAATCTTAGTACCAAGTAGGGGAGGACAGTGTCATGTGAACACACAGACTTGCACTTCAAAGCTAAATTCCGGATTGACAAACTTCTATGTGTGTAGGAGCACTTCAAGTTCATACACCACCCTTGTATCATAATTGTTGCCAATGTGGGACTATTAAAGTCACACTCAGAGAAGAAAATAGGAACCTGAGAATCTATCACCTCTACGATAAATAGTAGTATGCAACGATGGCAAACCTAGACATCTATGACCTGGAACAAAAATATATATGCTCTAGTATTACTGAGAACAAAGTGTCGCAACTATATGTTACCACTCCAGAAATTGGCGTTAACCCACCCATATGCATTACACCACCCCCCCCGGTCTGGGTATACTATGCACATAGTATTGATTAGAAATGTACTAATGTAAGGTCAAGACGAACTGGGAACGGGAATAAGAACCGGATCTCCTGGTCATGTTTCCGGTAAATATAGAGTAGATACACTTCCTGTGAACCAAAGCGTTGCAACTCATTTTCCAATGGACCAATTTCCGTTGAGCGTACAAGTAAGCAGTTGTGCATTCAAATTCAGAGGATCATTTCCACTCACAGAAACAACCCTAGAACCCAAAATTGATACACTCAGATAAAATATTTCAGGACCCTACCTTCTAACAAAGGGTCAATCCCACACTGTCAATCTAATAAGTTACTGATTCTAATAGAAAAAAAAAAATAGGGCATCTACTGCTTGCATTCTAAGTGGAGCATTCCCGAAAACAGGTGCCGTGCTGGTCAATCCAGTAAGCTCCTGATCAACCTTTCTAATGCCCAAATAGGGCATGTGTATAGTTTGCATAAAAAATGGGCATGTCTGGCAACGGGCAACCTAGGCATCTATCATTTTTACCAGAACTAGATGTACCCTGATCAATGGTCACCATTTCAAATCCTATGAGCTAATTTTACCTGCACCACGACAGGTTAAAACACTGAGCTTACTGATGATAATTACACATTGGAAACTGAAAATTCATGCCCAACCTAACAACCGATCTAAAAAAATTACGCGGAACGCAATGGGGAAAATCCCCAATTTGAAAAAAATAAAAAATCGGGTCAAAACATAGGGAATTAAAGGGCCACTGAAATACCCACAATTACACAAAGTACACCCAGAAAGATTAAATAAACACCTTACCTATGGTCGGCACAGATACCCGATAATTTGTAAAGAATTGAAGTAATCCAGCAGCCGATCAGAAACCCTTATGCCTACACGAGCTACGGCTTCCGCCAGGAATCCACGATTTAAGGGGCGTCCCCACGCAGATCCAAAATCACCTTGAAATCCATAAAGTTATATGATTTGATTAAATTAAATTAAAAGTAACGAGCAGCGGCGGCATGACGAGGTGCAGAGTTCGAACCACGCCAGTCGGGAACCGCCCAACGAGAAGCAGGCAATTTGGCGAAAAGGGCCGCGCGGTTATCTCCAAGAGAGCACACACAACCACACCACACCTGGAGAGAGTGGGCACGGACAAATCGGGTTAGGAATTTTGGGGGAAGAAATCAGTACGAGCCTGAATTTTTGAGTGATGAGGTATTTATAAGCAATAATGGCAAAGGGACTCACGGACATAAGCCGAAAAGCGGCAATTTGGAACGAACGAATGAGCGACGGAAGAAGCTATGGGAGGGGATTTAATTAGAAAAAAGGTGGGACATGGAAAGCTCTCTCCTTCATTCGTTAATGGAACTCCTTTCGCTAAAATTGTCCTTGCCATGCATTAATTTTAAAGACTTCACTAACAACCAAGGCGTAACCCTATGATACAAGTGTCCCCTACGTATGATTTATTATGATTCAAGGCGTAACCCTATGATACAAGTGTCCCCTACGTATGATTTGTTATGATTTCAAGGTTGGATTGAGAATGGTGAGCTCACACCCTTTTTAACTTTGGTTTTGAGAGACGCACCTTGAAGTTGTCAAGTGGAAATTTTCATTACATATTCTCAACATATTGATAAATTTGTAAATGTCAATTTGACTATTTGAATTATTATAGAGCTTCCTCCTTAACTTCAAGGGAGCAATATGTTATTTATATATGTTATGTAAGTGATCTTAACTATATATTTCTGGTAGTCCATCTATTTTTGTTAGTTAAGGGCACATTCCTACTTTTGGAGTATCTCTCCCTAAATCTAAGATGCTACATTGCAAGTTAGAGGTGTGGAATGGATCAAAGGAAGTTTACTCCACTATTTAGAGACTCCAAGTGCATCTTCTTGCTATTTTGAACTAGTAGTGCACCTCCTGAGTGTTGTTAGGATCATTCAACACATGCAAGAGCTTATCATTCAGTTATCCCTTGCTTAAAGGTGTCTGAGTCCACTCAGGTTAATTATGAGGTTTTTAACTTACCTATGAGAGATTGCATGGCTAACACAAGGCATTTGACTCACAGGGAAAATTTTAAGGATCCATAATTTTCTCAAAGTGCAGAAACCTCGGCGAATATTACTAATTCTAAAATTTGCAACCATAAAATGTTTGGTGATTTTATAAAATAATATTCAAATTTCTAAGGACTTTATATAGTTTTTTGATAATTTTGGCGAATTTTAGAGTAAAAAAATTATCCCATGGTATTTGGGCAAATCAAATTTGAAAAAAAGGCAAATTGGCTAATCATTTTTTTTTAAGGTCGAAAAATAGCCCATGGGCTAAATTTCACCCCTAACATTTTCCTTGCATTTGAGCTATAATTAAGCCTAACTAGGTTGTCATGTACTCCAATTTGAATTTCCTCTCTTACCAATTCAAATTGCCTATATTTAATTGCTTCATTCTTTGTAAATAATGGAATACAATGGAATAATGTGTTATGAAAGATCTTTTGCATATCTTCTTTGTTTTGATGATGCATGTTGATTTTGTCACTTCATTGATTACTTGCAAATTGTATTACTACTTTGTTTAGAATCTAGATCTTGTGCTCCAAAACCTTATATGGCATCAAAGCTTTAGGGGTTTTAAAGGAGTTGGTATATAGGATTGTAGGTTGAAGACACCATTAGGAGCGCATCATTTCAAATGGGGTTATCTCCCTAACAAATCCTTACTCCCTTCAATTACTTTGAGTGGAAACCAATAATTGAAATTCTATTGCAAATGAAGGCACTCCATGTGATCACCAAGGGAATAGAAGTAAAACCGACATCAGTTGTAGAGAAGTCAAAGTACCTAAACATAATGGATGAAGCCTTTGGATTACTATGTTATTCATTATGTCTAGATCTCATGTATCACATCTAAGCAAAAAAACTCCACATGGCATATGGACCAAGTTGCCTAGTCTCTTTGGAAAGTAAAACGAGATGAGCGGCCACCAATTGGAGATTGAGCACCTCAATCGAAGCCCTAGTAACTTCGAATCAATCCAATAATTCATCACAAAATTTATGTATATACTACTTTAGCTTAAGATGTGCAAAATACTGAAAGAAAATGATCAATTAGTACTCTCAATTCTATCAAAACTGGGACCAAACTATTTTGTTTTTGTCTCCTCTTTCCATTCAACAAGATTAGGACTTGGTGCTTCATGGAAGATGCCTACACTAGATAAATTTGCAGCCACACTTCTCCAGGAGCAAGATAAACTCACCCAAATAGGCTCCCTTAAGTCCTCAAAGGTGCACGTGTTATAGCAAGAAGAAGAGCAAGCACAAACCACCACTCAAAGGCAAGAAGGAATGCAATCAAAGAGTTGCACGGGAATATTTAGACTTTGATAATGGCAAGACCAAGAAGGAGCAACAATTATGTGCATACTCCATGAAGAAACATAGGAGGATAAGCGCATCAAGGTAGTTGACACACCATAGTGACGCAAGGTGCCTTTGCAAAGGGTCTTGCTTAACGTAATACACACAACACACGCGTTCACATAAATAGGATGTAAACAGGATGCCAGAAGCTGGCTTATATTACTTCTACCGAAACGGTTACAATGCAAACTGCAAGAAATGTAAACAACTAACTATTGTCGGCCTCAGCCTATTACAATACAGAAGTAATTGTGTGTTATTTTAGTGCGTCAACCTTCACCCTCTCCTGGTTCACTGCGGAACTCTGAGCTATGGCTTGATCGTCTCTGCCTCTGTTCCCCAACTGATCCAAAAACTCCTTGGCCTTCTACTATGTTGTTGTTGTTGTTGTTCCCGAGTTCACCTCGACCCCCGAGACACGCTTCCTCTGTCCACCGATCTCCCTGATCCTGCAGACCTGCAACTGTCATCGCCTCTACCATGCTGCACAATCTCTGCCTGTGTTGACATCTGTCATGATCCCAACTACCTACAATAACTACCAATAACTTCCTTAGCAACCCCGAACGGCTGCCAAGTACTCTCCTTGACTTCTTGTGCGTCCTTCTGACACTGTTATAGTAGTAGATCATGTCTCTGCCTCGACCATACTATCTTTCATCAACCTTCGACATGCCCGTCGACTTCACTCTACGCTTAGGCTTCGCTAGTCCACCCCTTCCTCCTCACTTGGCTCATGCCCAAACCAGTCGGAGTCGCAATTCGACAACATGTCAACCCTCGACGTCTCCGCTATAACTCTGTCGTCTGTCGACCTTGAACATGTCGACTCTCGACCTGCTTCTGCTCGACTTCTTGACTTCGTCATCCAATATGCTCTTCCTCATGAGTGGTCGACCTTATGTTGATCAACTTCGACTACTCTTCCTAGGCCCCGATGCTCCTACATAAGATTCCCCAGGTGAAAAAGAACTCGACTACTCCGTCAGTCTTCCGAACTCTTCTTCGGAAATCCATGTCGCCTCATGCAACTCATCGTCTTTCCATCGCATTAAGTATTCTTTCTTTCGCGAACTGTGCGTATGCCTGACTTCGTGTTCCTCTATTACTTCTGTGATTTCCTCCTTGTGTCGATCTGGAATCTGCATTTTCTAGTCGATGTTCGACACTTCCACGCTTTCGCTGCTTGAAACTTCTTCAAACTTGTACAGATCTGAGACATTAAACGTTGGTGAAATGCTTAAGTTATTCGGCAGCTCCAACACATAAGCGTTGTCTGAAATCTTCTTCAAAAACTTACATGGTCCAATCTTCTTCAGCTTCAGCTTATTATATGTCCCTATCGAAAATCTCTCCTTCCACAAATGTGCATAGACTAAGTCTCCTTCATTGAATGACTGTAGCCTCTTCTTCTTGTCAGCTCTCAACTTGTATGTCGCGTTACTCTTTTCTATGCACTTTCGCACATCTTCATGCACTTCTTTCATACGCTCTGCGAATGATTCTGCATCCGCGCTTTTCCTGATTTCTGTCAATAACTCGACCAAATCCACCACTCCATGTGGGCTTCTTCCCTGAACAATCTAGAATGGGCTCAAACCAGTCGATCGATTCACAAAATTGTTATATGCAAACTTTGATTGCGCTAACACGTTCTCCCACTGCTTGGGTTTGTCGACCGTCAAACATCTCAGAAGGTTTCCCAAACTTCTGTTCACCACCTCAGTCTGTTCGTTTGTCTGCGGATGATATGTCGAGCTAAACTACAGCTTTGTGTCCAGTTTATTCCATAGGGTTCTCCATAAATGCCCCATAAACTTGGTATCTCTGTCCGACGTGATACTCTTTGGCAACCCATGCAATCTGACTATCTCCTTGAAGAATAGTACAACAATGCTGGTGGCGTCACTTGTCTTTTGACACGGAATAAAGTGTGCCATCTTCAAAAATCTGTTGACTACAACAAAGATTGAGTTGCTTCCTTTCTACGTCTTCGGCAATCCTAGCACAAAATCCATGCTCAGGTGCTCCCATGGGGTATTCGGTACCGGCAATGGTGTATACAACCTCGTGTTCTGACTTCTCCCTTTTGCTAACTGGAAAACTCGACACTGTCGTACCCACTTCCCGACATCCGTCGTCATTCCTGGCCAATAATACTTCTCTTCGACCAATGCCCTGGTCTTGTCGATGCCAAAATGACCTTCTAATCCGTCGCTATGCAATTCTTGGATTAGGTTCTCTCTTATTGATCCTTTGGGAATACACAATTGTTGTCCCCTGAATAAGTATCCCTCTTGGACGAAATAATCCAAGTATGGAGTTCTGTCGACACTCCAAGGTTCACGACAAGCCTTCCATGCTTTCACAAAATCCTCGTCGGTCTCATACTCTGCCTTCACCGACTCTATTCCTATTGCCTGAACCATCGTCGTGTTCAGCAATGCAACTCTTTGATTCAGCGCGTCGGCAACTTTATTCGACTTGCCCGACCTATGTCGCAACATGAATGTGTATCCTTGTAGGAATTCGACCCATTTCATGTGTCGCTGGTTCAACTTCGACTAAGTATTCAGATACCTCAGTGCTTGGTGATCTGTGTATAACACAAATTCCTTGGGAAACAAGTAATGCCTCCACTTCTTCAATGCCTGGACAATAGCATAGAATTCATGGTCATAGACCAAATATTTTTGCTTCGCATCATCCAACTTCTTACTGAAGAATGCAATTGGTCGGCCCTCTTGGCTCAACACTGCTCCAATTGTTGTCCCATTCGCGTCGCAATCGACTTGAAAAACTTTGTCAAAGTCTGGGAACGCTAACACTGAGCTCTCAGTGACATTTTCCTTCAACTTGTCGAAAGCTCGCTGGGCAGTTTCCATCCACTTGAACTCCCCTTTTCTCATGCACTCTGTCAAAGGTGCACAAATCCGACTAAATCCCCGAATGAACTTCCTGTAAAAACTGACAAGTCCATGGAAACTCCTTACTCCAGTCGCACTTGTTGGTTCCGAAAAATCCAATATTGCCTTCACCTTTTCTGGGTCCTTCACCAACCCTTTACCCGAGATTATGAATCCCGATTACACTAGTTCTTCCTTCATGAAGAAGCATTTTTGCAGGTTCACCATCATCTTCTCTTCCTGCAACTTTCGCAATACCTATCGAATGTGCTCCAAGTGTTCTGTCTTGGTTCTACTGAAAATCAGAATGTCGTCTAGGTAGACTACGACAAACTTTCCCAAGAATGGTTTCAGTACTTCGTTCATCAATCGCATGAACGTACTGGGTGCATTAGTCAATCCGAATGGCATGACTAACCACTCATACATCCCTTCCTTTGTCTTGAATGTTTTTTTCCATTCATCTCCTCCTCTAACCCGAATCTGGTGATAACCGCTCTTCAGGTCGATCTCCGTGAAGTATTTCGCTCCACTCAAACAATCCATCAAGTCATCCATTCTCGGCAATGGAAACCAATACTTGATCGTGATCCTATTGATGGCTCTGGAGTCTGTACACATTCTCCATTCTCCACCCTTCTTCGACGCTAATACTGTTGGTACAGCATAAGGGCTCAGACTTTCTCTGATCAATCCTCTGTCCAACAACTCTTGGACCTGTCGATTGAGTTCTTGACCTTCTGTCGGACTCATCCTATGCAGTGCCTTGTTTGGCAGACTCGACCCTGGAATTAAGTCGATCTGATGGGATATGCTTCTCAGCGGTGGCAATACCGTCGGCGTCTCGTCGACTACTATGCTCTGAAACTCGTCAAGCATCTTTCTGACTTCAACCAGAATCTTCTCCATTGTCGACCTCTCAACACATGGCCCTTTCAGAATGCTAGCAAAACATCCCGACTGTTTTTCCTCCTCCGTGAGGAATTCTTTCACTGAACATATCAGCACTCACTTTTCCCAAAAGTTGCTCTCGCCTTGCTTACAGTCGGCTTGTTCCTCCGGCTTCGGCTTAAGAGTCCTTTGCACACCATTCTTCCACACTGTGACTGTGTTGGCTCGACCATCATAGATCATCTTCTGATCATATTGCCATGGTCTCCCTAACAATAGATGACATGCGTCCATTGGGATAACGTCGCACAACACACTGTCTTCAAGCTTCCCAACCATGAAGTTAATCAAGCACTGTGGTTACCTTCACACGGTGTCCTTTCTGCAACCATGAGATCTTGTATGGGTGTCGGTGTTCCCGACACTTCAACCCTATTCTGTCGATGACCTCCGTCGACACAAGATTCTCCATGCTCCCACCATCAACTATGGTCTTGCAACGCCATTCGTCGATTCGCACCTTAGTTCGAAAGATGGCCTTTTGTTGTGTCGTCTCTTTCTCGTCGCATCGGTCTTCTGAACCAATGTTCTCTTGACCGTCAGGTTTCAACTCTTCTTCTTACCATCTTCGCTGTTGTCGGATGTCGATTTTGTCCTCTCGTCGACTTGCTCATCCCTTCGACGTCTGGGTTTTGACTCCTCTGCAACATGTAGGTTCTTTAGGCATTCATATGCCTTGTGTCCTGCTCCTCGACACTTGTAACAGATTATGGTTGGTTTGTCAGCTCCTTTTCTGTCGGATGGACCACTTCGACCATATGCACCTCGACCATGATTCTCACGACCTTCACGTCGGTTCTCTTGCATTTTCTCCCTTGTCGATGTCCCTTCCGTCTGTCGATTCTCTTCAATAGATTCCTTCATGTATCCACTACTACGGCCTTTCATGGAAACAGTCTTCGCACCCCGACCAATCATCCTACCTCTGGTCGCTGCAGATTTCCTCGACAGTTTCTCTTATGCCTTCAGAGCTAACCGGTAGGCTTCACCGACCGCTCTGAATATTGACATGCTCAATTCGTCCTGAATGGCATATTTCAAGCCGTTCACATATCTAGCGACAGCTTCTTGTCCTTCGTCGATCTGTCCCGACCTTATCGACAGTTTGTAGAATTCTTCCTTGTATTCTTTCACGGTCATCTCTTTTTGTCGAAAGTTCTGCAACTTCCGGAACAAGGAAATCACATAGTCATTTGGCAAGAACTTTCCTTTCAGCTTGGCGACCATCCTATCCCAAGACTTGATTTTCTCCTTGCCCTTCTTGACTCTGTCAGCCTGCACATTGTCCCACCACAATGAGGTGTGACCCTTCAACCTCAGACATGCAGTCTTAACCCGTTTAGGATCCTCGATTTGCTCTATGTCAAAGTATTTCTCCATCTCTCTGAACCAGTGGATCAAGTCTTTTGGATCCAGACTTCCTGAGTAGGTACACACATCTATCTTTGTCCAACCTCTCATATCCGTTAGAAGTTTGATCAGCTTGTCTTTTGGTTCTTCTCCTACTGCTTCCCCTGCTTCCACTTCTTCGACCTCCTCGTTGTTGTGGTCTAACGCATCAGGAATACAACAATGCCTTTGGATTTCTTTGATCGATGCGCTTCATTAATCAAAGTTCGCATTGTTCAGACACACTCGTCGAACATCTCACAATCAACTGTGACTGCTGCGCCACGCACTCTTCGCCCTGTACCTCGGACATTAACGCCTCTGTGATCCATTTTCAACCTCGGCTGAAACTCCCACTCTATCCAATCGCAACCGGACGCACAAGTCGTGTACACCTCTACCCAACCACAGTTGGAGTTGTTCAACGCACTTGCTCACTGGATTCACTTCCAATGTTGATACCACTTGACCTAATCAGGTTGATATCACCACCTTCTTGCTCGCAGGATTCTTCCACTCTGATACCACTTGACGCAAGGTGCCTTCGCAAAGGGTCTTGCTTAACATAATACACACAACACACATGTTCACATAAACAGGATGTAAACAGGATGCCATGCACAATAGAAAGCCAAATCATGACATCTTTGTGTAGATGCTATATACGCTCAAGAAAATAAATTTTATAAGTTCGATCTATTTGTCTTAACCTACTATAAGATGGTATATTATTCAACTTGTTTTTGTTATCTACTCGCAATAATTACAACAATCACATTAATAATAATGTGTATTATATACACCTATCAGTTATCATTACCTACTTTAAGTCTTAAAATGGTTTATTACTAGCAACAGCTACAACAACAATATTAATAATAATGTGCAATAACTTATCATTACCTACTATAAGATGTTCTACTGGCTACTGATCTCGCTGCCGCTGATGGTATTGGCCATCACGGGGCGGTACTTGATCTCGGGACTGAACTCGAACGCCTGTTTGGGGTTGTTGGTTTGCTTGTCGGGTTTGCCTCTGGTCTTGTCGATATTGCTTTTGATTTTATCCTTAATGGTATTGGGTTTTCCTGTTGTCTTGTCGGTATTTCAATTGACTTGATCTGTAATGTTATTGGCCGTCGTGGGGTTGTAGTCAATATTGGGTTTGAAGGAGAATCTTTGTTCGGGGTTGTTCACCTGGCCAGAATTGCTCCCGACGTGGCACAGTTTCAACGGATGAGTAATGGTACACAAGAACATCAAAATCCGTGCGTCGTATGCAATGCATCATCAATATTTAATCTATTGTTACACTTGTATGAACACATGCATACACAAGGAATTGGTGTCACCCTCCTTGCCACCCAAACAGTAAAGTGTGTCTCACTTCTCTTTGTGCATTTATGCGACAATTGAAAATCCCCATGAATTTACTAGAGCCATTGAAGTCAATTTATATAACTTTATTAGAGAATACAACTAGCTTGGACCTATATAAACTTGAACCTTATATCGATTGATAAGCATCACTCTGTAGGAGGTGTGGGTAGCCATTCGTGAAGCCCCTTAGGCTTTTTTTGGTTCAGGTTTGACAATCTTTGTTGAATGATTTTAATATCCTCTCAATATCTCAACTCATACAATAAAATGCATGACCTTGCTTGTCTTGTTGCAATTACATGAGCATTGAAAAGCTCCATTAATTTTATTTGAGCAACCAAATTCAATTCATATAAATTTACTAGATAATACACATAGCTTATACTCGTGTAAACTTGGACATAATATTAATTGATATGTATCAATTTGAAGGAGGCGTGGATACCCAATTATGAGGTCGTATGAGCTTTTTTGCTTAAGTCCAATAAATCTTTGTCAAATGATTTTCACCTATTCTTAATTTTAATATCTTAATTCATACTGTAAAACGCACCTCATTTATATTAGTACAATTATGCTAGGATTGAAAAGTCCCATTAATGAATTTATATAGATTTCCAAGAAAATACAACTAGCTTAAACTTATATGAACTTGGGCTTGATATATACTAATAGGCATAAATTTGGATAACCAATTGCTAGGTCTCTTGAGATTTTATCTATCTAGATCCAACATATATTGGATCATGACCATAATGAAGCTATTAAAAGATCACGTGAGCCTCATTACTAGATTGAAAATTGTGTATCTTGGGCAAGGTTGTTATTTATGTCCATTGTGTTGATAGATCTTATGAATGTTGGCTCTCAAAGTTGGTTTCCCTATGTCATCAAATGGAATTAACACATGTCCCATGAGCCAAATTGGTTTGAAGTGGATGTTAATAAGATGACAATAATAATAATAATAATACAATTTAAGAGCACATCCTAACCAAAAGCCAAATATTGATGTATGAGACTCCCTTGTTTACGAGACAAGTGATCCCCTCCACGTGATGATTTGACTACTTAGTATATGGAGGTGTACATACCCTACCCCCGGCATTTGATGTGGGGCACTCAAATTGCCCCATATCCAATAAATGAAAAATTGTTGAAATGGTAAGTTACATTGTTCAAATTGCAAATTTACGTATATAGGTGGAGTCAAAGCATGACAATTAGTCTAGGACCACAACGTGCAAGTGCTAAGATCTCAGTTTTACATTGAAATAGGATTTATGACTAAACTTTGATCAAAATAGGAGGTAAAAATTATCATAATAGTTGGGAAATATGATGGTCCTCTATCGCATGCCCTTTCCAAAGAGCCATGCACAAACCCTGCCATTTTAGGAGATGCATCGGTTTAGATCATCCATTCAACTGAGAAAGATTCATTTACATATTCAGATGAAGAGGTGATCAATAGGTTTTTATAGTGTATTGGATAACTTGTTATAGATCAAGATCTTGGAGAATATGCACTGGCTCAAAACTATCACTCAATTGAGGGAGAACTTTTCCCAAATTAAATTACTACTGATGAAGATCTCAAAAATTTCTCCTCAAATACTTTCGATTCTACATCTTTTGCTCCTACATTTCACAGAGTTCCTTGTAAAGGCTTCAAAGGATTTCCTCCATTCAAAGCTTGGATTGGTCAAGAGCCAGTATTCAAGCACTTCAAAGTGTTTGGATCTTGTAAATGGGCTCACATTGCTTCCAAAAGAAGAAGCGGCTCACAAAATATTGCAAACATATTCAAAAAAACCTTCACCAAAAAGCAGTTCACAAAGTTGCAAGCTTCCTTGGGATTGAAGGCATCTTCAAAGCAGGCTCCTTGGCCTACTTATTCAACATTCTCTTTTTTTTGGGGGGGGAGGGAGCATTTTCCCATGAGGTTTTCCCTCTTTTCTCATTTATTAAGAGAATCTTTTATGTACATGGGTGCCCAACATGGTTGCAAATTGTTAGGACCCATTTATTTTTAGCATTTATTTCACCTAGTTTTGCTTGTGGGGGGTGTTGGAGCATATTTACTCTCTCCATAGCATCAATATCTCACCTAGGGGACTTGGTCCTCGGTCTCATGATTCCACTGGTCCAAACTCCACTCCATTTGACCACCTAAACCACTCTAGAGCTTCCTCCCTAACTCCAAGGGAACAATCTACTATTTATACGTCATAGTAACCATTTGTTTTGGTAGTCCAACTAATGGTAGTTAAGGGCACGAGCTTTCTTTTAGGGATTATTTCCTTGATTCAGGATGTTACACTACAATTTGGAGTTGTGGAGTGAATAAATAGAGCTTACTCCATTGTTCAGGGACTCCAAGTGCCTCTCCTTGCTATTATGTGCTAGCAGTGCACCTCTTGAGTCTTCTAAAGATTATTCCACACATGGATGAGCTTATCATTCAATAGTCCCTCGCGTTTAGGTTCTAAGTCCACCTAGGTTAGGATTGCATGGCTAACAAAGGGCATTTGAGCTATAGTTAAGTGCTGACTAGGTTCTTATGCACTAGAGAACAATTTGAGTTTCCTACATACGTGATTCAAATTGCCTTCATGTAATAGATTGATTCATCCTTGTACAGTTAAATGGAATATAATGGAATAATGTGTCGATGAAAGATCTTTTGCATCTCTTCTTTGTTTGATTATGAGTGTTGTGATTTTGTCACTTAATTAATTGCTTGCAATTATATTCCTACTTTGTTTAGAATCTATATATTGTGCTCCAAAATCTTATAAATTTGACCTATGGCTATGTAGTGACCTTAAATTAGGTATTATTATTGTATGTGTTCTCTAGCTTTGTATGGAGATATACATCAAAGCCCTTTAATCTTGTAGCAAACTTTCCTCTAATTGTTGGAATATGACAATAGGGGAAAGTCAAAGTTCTCATCAATCTAGAACTTTAATCATTTTTTTAGGATCTAGATCGATTTAGAACTAGGCAAATCCCTCAGGGGTAATGTCCCACCATGCACAAAACTTGGATCATTGAGGAACTCTAATCATCCCTAAAAAAATTGCCAAATTCTTATCAAAAAATTGGTTGGAAAGCAAGTCCTTTTTTTACAAGATTCACTTACTATAACATGCATTAACCTTCACAATCTTGAGAACCTTGTTAGTGTCCATATTCGATATGAGGGGAGGTGTTTTGGCTCTCAAAGTTGGTTTCCCTATGTCATCAAATGGAATTAACACATGTCCCATGAGCCAAATTGGTTTGAAGTGGATGTTAATAAGATGACAATAATAATAATAATAATACAATTTAAGAGCACAACCTAGCCAAAAGCCAAATATTGATGTATGAGACTCCCTTGTTTATGGGACAAGTGATCCCCTCCACATGATGATTTGACTACTTAGTATATGGAGGTGTACATACCATACCCACGACATTTGATGTGGGGCACTCAAATCACCCCATATCCAACAAATGAAAAATTGTTGAAATGGTAAGTTACATTGTTCAAATTGCAAATTTAAGTATATGGGTGGATTCAGAGTATGACAATTAGTCTAGGACCGCAACTTGCAAGTGCTAAGATCTCAGTTTTACATTGAAATAGGATTTATGACTAAAATTTGATCAAAATAGGAGGTAAAAATTATCATAATAGCTGGAAATATGATGGTCCTCTATCACATGCCCTATCCCCCTCCATTTTTTAACCTCACGTGACGTCTAAGGAAGAAACACATGTTATTGATCATTAGGCCCACTAAAGTTGTACACCGTATGCAGTGCATCATCAATATTTAATCTATTGTTACACTTGTATGAACACATGCACACACAAGGAATTGGTGTCACCCTCCTTGCCACCCAAACAGTAAAGTGTGTCTCACTTCTCTTTGTGCATTTATGTGACAATTGAAAATCCCCATGAAGTTAGTAGAGCCATTGAAGTCGATTTATATAACTTTATTAGAGAATACAACTAGCTTAGACCTATATAAACTTGAACCTTATATCGATTGATAAGCATCACTCTGTAGGAGGCGTGGGTAGAGATTCGTGAAGCCCCTTAGGCTTTTTTTTGTTCAGGTTAGACAATCTTGTTGAATGATTTTAATATCATCTTAATATCTCAACTCATACAATAAAATGCATGACCTTGCTTGTCTTGTTGCAATTACATGAGCATTGAAAAGCTCCATTAATTTTATTTGAGCAATCAAATTCAATTCATATAAATTTACTAGATAATACACATAGCTTATACTCGTGTAAACTTGGACATAATATTAATTGATATGTATCAATTTGAAGGAGGTGTGGATACCCAATTATGAGGCCGTATGAGATTTTTTTGCTTAAATCCTATAAATCTTTGTCAAATGATCTTCACCTATTCTTAATTTTAATATCTTAATTCATACTGTAAAACGCACCTCATTTATATTAGTACAATTATGCTAGGATTGAAAAGTCCCATTAACACATCCCAAATGAATTAATATAAATTGCCAAGAAAATACAACTAGCTTAAACTTATATGAACTTGGGCTTGATATCTAGGCATAAATTTGGATAACCAATTGCAAGGTCTCTTGAGCTTTTATCTATCTAGATCCAACATATATTGGATCGTGACCATAATGAAGCTATTAAAAGATCACGTGAGCCTCGTTACTAGATTGAAAATTGTGTATCTTGGGCAAGGTTGTTATTTATGTCCATTGTGTTGGTAGATCTTATGAATGTTGTATGGTATTTGAGGAATCCACAAAAAAATTGAGTATGCATATCTCCTCCATTTAAACATGTTTGGCACACATCTCTCATTTAACCATGTTTTCCTTAGCAAGGAAGGGTAATGTCAACGAGATCTAATTAGTTTGCGGCAAAAATGTTTTTGTTCTCTATTTTGTTATAAAATCTCATGTTAAGAGTTCATTTTATATTAATAATATTTTTTGTTCATGAAAACGTAATTGGCTATTCGATTTAAAAGCATTTTGTGGATTTTTTTTAGGTTCTTTATTTTGTTATAATATTTTAGGTTAAAAGTTAATTTGAAAAGTAATTAATTATTATGTATAGAGGGAGGGTTTTTGAAGTAAGAGTTAAAATTGTTTTTGATTGGCCAAGAGTTTGTCTTCTTTAGATGTAAGAAAACATGTTAACGACCCAAAACCTAGTGGCATCTATTAGGAGTGGTGGAAGTCTGCCCCCTTACAAACCACCGAGAAGTTATTTGAGGTGGTACAATTTTCCTTGAATAACAGTGATGATTCAACTTGCATTCCTTGGTTGTCAGTTACCTCATGCCTAAGTTAAGGAACAACTAAACCTTGCGTGCAACTTGTTCATACCACATGAGGTTATTAGACTAGATTGTTGTATCCTAAGGCCAATTAGGGAGGGTACGGTACTAGGGTTTTGTTTTTTATGATGATTATTGGCCTTGTGGAGTCCAATGTAGGTTTATCAAGGGTTGGGAGATTTTGCACCAAGATGAACTCCAATAAATGTTTTTTTCAAACCTTAACTTTAATGTTAGGGGATTTCATGATTGTTTTGATTAAGATTTCTACAATGATAGGCAAGATCATTGGTTTCGTCTTGATGTAAACTCTACAAGGGCCATCCTCATGGGGGTTTCTACGCAATTGTTCTCAAAAGTTTTCTTCTTCTTCACTATGGCCTTGGAGGCCTATAATGCGAAGAAGAATTCCATGGTCTTTTGGCCACTTAATTCAATAATGTGGAGGTATTGTGAGAAAAATTCATGGTATTTAGGGATACGTGCCAAGTGTTTGATGCAATGTGAGATCACAAATTGTTTATATAAAAGTATGTCTATCATATTTCAACCTATGGAACTGCTATTGATATCTCCTTGTGTGTGGAGTTATGCAAAGAGAGTCCTAAAATCCCCACAAGAATTTAGATCATGCTCAAGTCCCTATATGGGAAGCCAATACTAATACGGGTCAATGATATTGATAATGTGGTAAACATTAAGAACAATCAGGAGTATAGGCATGGAATTTCTTTTGCTCAACAACGTCTTATTTTCAAGAAAAAACAACTAGAGGATTTTTCTTAGTTAGTTGATTATAAAATTTACAAAGATTCCCCTCTTATCTTGCAATACCCCAAATTAGATATAATTATTAATGTAAATAAATACATAATAATAATAGTGATAATAAAAAAGAAACAATAATAGTAAGAAATATTATAATAAAATAATGATGATAAAATATTCTTAATAATAATATATAAATAAATTAAAAGAGAATTCTAACAATATATAATAATAAAAAATTAAAAAATGATAATTATAAATTAGCTAAAATGTTAGTGTTAGTGAAAGATTAGAATTCAAAAATTAAATAAAAAGTTAATTAAAGATACATTCCATGCATAAGAATAAAAACGAAGATTAACTAAATGAATATGCATGCCATGCATAAGAATAAAAAAATAAAATTAATTTAAAGAGCCATGCTATGAAAATTATCTAAATATGCATGTTATGAATAAGAATTTTATAATAATAACAATGTTTTAGTCAAAATCCAATCAGATTTCTCGAATAATGTATTCAGTTGGATTTGGCCTTAGCCATAACTCAAACATTTTTTCTATTTTTTCAATATATTTTAATTGTTTTAGTTAAAAAAAAAGAATTTTATAATAATAAGGCGAAAAGTTGGAAGGTAACAAATTCCCTACCAATAAGAAAGCAATATTGTTTTGGATTCCACACATGGCAACATGTTGGAGCATAAAGCCATAGCCTGCGCCATGCTAAAGCTTAAGCCATCGATTGTAAAACCTTCTGGAGGTTTGCGTGAGAAAGCAAGTCGCAAAATCTTAAGGGATAGTTCTCCGACTTTACTATAGGAAGATAAGGAACAAGGCTCCGAATAAAGGCGAGGGTTGGCGTGAGAAAGTAAAGCACAGAGGCTTAAGACGTAGTTCTCCGATAGATAAGGAACAAGGCTCCGAATAAAGGCGGGGGTTGGCGTGAGAAAGTAAAGCACAGAGGCTTATGACATAGTTCTCCGATAGATAAGGAACAATGCTCCTAAATTCAAATAGAGGTAAGGTTGGCGTGAAAAGCAGTCACGAAGGGTTAAGAGGTAGGTGCCCGATTGTATAGTAAAATGCTCCAATGGCCTAGACCCGTAACATAGCACTGGGAAAAGTGTTAAATTACTGGTAAGAGAGTGTAAGGAGAATAGTTAAATTGCTAGTAACATAGCAGGACTAAAATCTAATTTATGAAAGATGAAGACCCTCTCCAAGCCAATGGATTTTCTATGAGCTTGAATTTAAGAAAAAATTCAAAAGTTAATTACTAGAGTTGAAGCCCACCAAAATTAAGCCATAGCTTCTGCTCTTGCAAATGCCTCAGAGAAATTTCAAAACAACAAAATGGAAATCAAGAATTTCCCAGATGAACTTTGAAGGAGATAAAATTGTTGTTATAAATTTCTCTCATTGTACTATACCTTCGATTGACAAAATGAGGATGTCGCATCCTCATTCACATACTTTAAATTGGTTTTGGTGGATTTACAATTCAAGCCTTGTCCATATAAATTAATGCACGAGGACAAAAACTTCAAGATGTTTTTCTACATCGCTTCAAGCTATGAAATCAAGGATATAACTTTTCTCTACCAAAATCTCTATTGGTTTAAAACCACTGCGCAATTTACAATTGGAATTTTCACCTTAAACAACATGACCATGGATGGGAGGAGAGACCAAACTAGACATGCTATGAAATTAAATTAGCTTAATCAGTATTTTTTAACCCTTAATTGAGTTTTTTTGTGAGCCATGTGAGCACCTATTGAAATACCATGGAGCCCTTTGATATGGAAATCAATTAAACTTTTAAGACTAACTTTGAAGGGTTTACATACCACACTTAGTAATGCCAATTAATTAAAATAAGAAATAAAATCGATCCATGGCTAGAAATATTTTACCAAATAAGTAGCTAAGCATCTTGATAAATTAATTAGACATGATGACAATGCATGTTTTTCCTATAACTATAAATCATCAAGTATAGACTTTACAATTGTAACTAAACACATGTATAAAGAAATTTCTGCGTAGGAACTGATTATTTATTTGTTCAAACCAACATAAATAAAAATTTCAAACTTACAATGACCATCTTCAAAAACAAACTGAATTAATTCTAATATAAATATGGACCCAATTGAACAATACTGGTTCTTACCCACATCATTGTATATAACTATTTGTTTGAACAATACCCATTAGTCTTAAGGCATTATCAATCCCCATGAGATTTTAGATTATGGTCAAGTCCCTATATGGGAAGTCAATACTAATATGGGTTAATGATCTTGATAATGTGGTAGACATTAAGAACAATCGGGAGTATATACAGGGAATTTCTTTTGCTCAACAACGTCTTATTTTCTTATTTTCAAGGGAAAACAACTAGAGGATTCTTCTTAGTTGGTTGATTATAAAATTTACAAGGATTCCACTCTTATCTTGCAATACCCCAAATTAGATATAATGTGTAAATAAATACATAATAATAATAATGATAATAAAAAAGAAACAATAATAATAAGAAATATTATAATACAACAAGTAAAATTAACACTAAAGGTGCTTATACTTGCCATTTATAAATGTTGTAATGTATTAGTTATTTCTAATTCAAAGTTAAAAAGTTGAATAATGATGAAAATTAAACTAAAAGTAGGAGAGTTGTGACACCTACTACTTTATACATTTAAAAATGAAATAGAAAAATTAGTCAAATAGTATAAATAGTAGTGCTTATGTAAAAGAAAATAGTGCTTATTTAAAGATGATCATTAAAAAAAACTAAAATAACACAAATTTAATTAATAGAAATCCAAATTTAGAAATACAATTTAATAGATAATCTAGTTACTTAGTACCTGCCTCTTTTGCTAAAAATAATGTGAAGTAAAGCCATTTGAAAATTATTTATAAGTAAGCTAAGAAAATAGTTTTTAAGTAATTTAATTAACAATTGTATATAGTCCCAAAGTAAAAAATAAGATGGAAATAGTTTAGAAATGACATAAATAGATTGTTTTAACTTTCATACGAACAATATATATGATAGAATAATATAAAATCGGAATATATATATAAAATAATTCTCAAATCCTTAATCCCTATGTATATAAAGTACACATCGTTAGTGTAAAAATATCTTTAAAAATGAAAATAGATATTTTAAGTAAATTTATTTTAAACATTTTGTTTTATGGTTTATTTTATATTTACTATTTTTTTAATTAATATTTATTTATTAATTAATATTGAAATTTATATATAATATAACATTTTTAAAAAATTAAGCAAATTTATTTTTAAAGTTATCTTTTCCCAATCCAACGTTATTTATGGTGTATCTATTTTCATTGATGAAAATCATTAGCATAGTATATAACTTCATCTACGTGGCCATTGGTAAAATAATATGTATTTAAATTCTGACAAATAACCTTTAAACTAGGTAAAAATAGCTTTTTTCATAGTTTGTATCCAATCACAAAATAGTAATAAAATATCTTAAAATTATAACAAATAATTTTTACTTTTCAAATAATTAATTTAATATAAATATTTTTTAGAACTATTGAAAATCTAGACCGGTCACTCTGTAATTAATTGTTGGTATCTAATAATAGATTTTGGTAAATATTATTAACTACTGTTTTATTTTCAATGGGGATTTTATTACAAATATATGTAATGTGTCCACGGACTGGTTTATGGATGCCCATATGATTGGCTTGATTTTTGCGTGGAATGGAAGCGATCCTGAGCGGATCCTAAACCTCATCAAGAGTTAAAATATTACAGACATGTGAGATCGGCAGTAGATGGATGGGGCGATCAAGTTTTGCACAGAAGTTAAGGGTTATCAGAAATTTTGTTACTACGACCTCCTTTCATTTATGTTTTTATAAGGATTCGACCTAACCCTCCAACCTGTTGCAAGTACGAGGAGAAAGAGCAGGTGGTTCAACTGAAGCAAACAACAACCTTAAGAAATCTAGAAATTATGATTGACTATTAGATTTTTAGAAGGGCGAACTCGAGGTTCCGTATGGATAATTATGGCAAATCTATTTTTATTTATGAAAATCAGTGTCATAGTTATTGCATTGGCCCATCCGAGAGTCTGTAGACAGAGTGCCCTGACACCATTATTATATATACCCAAAAACTATATATGTGTCTCAATTGGATTTTTTATAAATTTTAATTTTTTAATTTTATTTTTAATTTCAGAAAAGTCACATCCCAGGCAGGGCTTATTAGTCTAATCAAGCCTTCTAGCCAACCAAAAATAAGAATAAATAAGAATAGCCAATAAAAATAAGCACTATATAATTTATAAAATTTAAAATATAAATTTTTATTTGTATTAATATCAATTTAATAATTAAAATTCATAAAACTATAGGCAACTATATAAAAATTTAGAAAGAAAATTTGTAAATTAATAAAAAATGAAATCCAAATTGGCTGTATACTTGCCTTCGGCAGGTATAATAATGATGATATAATAATCTTAATAATAATTTATAAATAAATTAAGAGATAATTCTAACAATATATAATAATAACAAATTAAAAAATAATAATTATAAATTAGCTAAAATGTCAGTGAAAAATTAGAATTCAAAAATTAAATAAAAGTTAACTAAAGATACATACCATGCATAAGAATAAAAATGAAAATTAAGTAAATGAATATGCATGCCATGAATAAGAATAAAAAAATGAAATTAATTTAAAGAGGCATGCTATGAAAATGATCTAAATATGCATGTTATGATAAGAATTTTATAATAACGAGGTGAAAAGTTGCAAGGCAACAAAATCCCTACCAATAAGAAAGCAATATTGTTTTGGATCCCACATGTGGCAACTTGTTGCAGCATAAAGCCATAGCCTGTGCCATGCTAAAGCTTAAGCCATCGATTGTAAAACCTTCTGGAGGTTTGCGTGAGAAAGCAAGTTGCGGAATCTTAAGGGATAGTTCTATGACTTTACCGCAGGAAGATAATAGGGAACAAGGCTCTGAATAAAGGTGAGGGTTGGCGTGAGAAAGTAATCATGGAGGCTTAAGACATAGTTCTCTGATAGATAAGGAACAAGGCTTCGAATAAAGGCGGGGGTTGGCATGAGAAAGTAAAGCATGGAGGCTTAAGACGTAGTTCTCCGATAGATAAGGAACAATGCTCCTAAATTCAAATAGAGGCAAGGTTGGTGTGAAAAGTAGTCGCGAAGGGTTAAGAGGTATTTGCCCGATTGTATAGTAAAATGCTCTGATGGCGTAGACATGTAACATAGCACAAGGAAAAGTGTTAAATTATTTGTAAGAGAGTGTAAGGAGAATAAAATTGCTAGTAACATAGCATGACTAAAATCTAATTTATGAAAGATGAAGACCCTCTCCAAGCCAGTGAATTTTCTATGAGCTTGAATTTAAGAAAAACTTCAAAAGTTAATTGCTAGAGTTGAAGGAAGCCCACCAAAATTAATCCATAGCTTGTGCTCTTGCAAATGCCTCATAGAAATTTCAAAACAACAAATTGGAAATCAAGAATTTCTTAGTTGAACTTCGAAGGAGATAAAATTGTTGTTATAAATTTCTCTCATTGTACTATACCGTCGATCGACAAAATGAAGATGTAGCATCCTCATTCCCATACTTTAAATTGGTTTTGGTGGATTTACAATTCAAGCCCTGTCCATATAAATGAATGCATAAGGACAAAAAATTCAAGATTTTTTTTGCGTCGCTTCAAGCTATGAAATCAAGGATATAACTTTCCTCTACCAAAACCTCTATTGGTTTAAAACCACTGCGTGATTTACAATTGGAATTTTCACCTTAAACAACATGACCATGGATGGGAGGAGAGACCAAACTAGACATGTTATGAAATTAAATCAGCTTAATAAGTATTTTTTAACCCTCAATTGAGTTTTTTGTGAGCCATGTGAGCACCTCTTGTAATACCATGGAGCCCTTTGATATGGAAATCGATTAAACATTTAAGATTAACTTTGAAGGGCTTACATACCACACTTAGTAATGCCAATTAATTAAAATAAGAAATAAAATTGATCCATGGCTATAGATCTTTTACCAAATAAGTATCTAAGCATCTTGATAAATCAACCAGACACGATGATAATGCATGTTTTTCCTATAACTATAAAACATCAAGTATAGACTTTACAACTGTAACTCAACACATGTATAAAGAAATTTCCGCGTAGGAACTGATTATCTATGTGCAAAGCAACAGAAATAAAAATTTCAAGCTTACGATGACCATCTTCAAGAACAAATTAATTCTAATATAAATATGGACCTAGTTGAATAATACTAGTTCTTACCCACATCATTGTATATAACAATTTGTTTGAACAATACCCATTAGTCTTAAGGCATTATCAATCTTCCCAGTGTCTCTGTTCAAAATCTATTAGATCATATATGAATAGTATCATCATGAGCAAGAATCATTGGGAACAATGACTTTTAATTTTCAAGAACTTTTCATGAAATTTTCATTAGAAGGAAAATAATTTGAGTTAAGAGGTATCACAGGGAAACCAAGCAAGGAGATAAGCTCTAATGGAATGACAATTTTTTTGAAAAAGGGTCATCCGGGTGTAATTGCACAATTACATTCAATAGAGGTTCAAACATCTAAGTTTCATATTCCCCAAGATCTCCAAAGGGTCATTGATAAGCATTCCAAGATATTTAAAGATATTCCAAAAGGTAATCCACCTACTTGATACAATGATCATGCTATTCACTTGATTCCAGGAAGTGTTCCGCTTAACATAAGACCTTATAGATACCCTTTATGGCCAGAAGAGAGAAATTGAGCGTATGGTTAAATAAATGTTTGAGGCTGGTATAATTAGGCCTAGCCAAAGTTCTTACTATGCACTAGTGGTAATGGTACACAAGAAGGAGGGATCATGGCATATGTGTCTAGATTATAGAGAGCTTAACAAGCTCACCGTTAAAGATAAGCTTCCCATTCTGGTCATTGATGAATTGTTAGATGAACTACATGGAGTAGTTTACTTCACAAAGTTGGATCCCTGTTCATGGTATCATCATATTAGAATGAAGGAAGAAGACATCCCAAAAAAACATTCAGAACTCATGAAGGTCATTATGAATTTTCGGTCATGCCTTCTAGCCTTACGAATGCACCTTCCACATTTCAAGGTTTGATGAATTCTATTTTCAAGCCCTTCCTTAGAAAATATGCTACAACTACAAAAGGAGCAACAACTATATGCAAAATCTTCCAAATGTTTCTTTGGGGTAAAGGAGGTAGAGTATTTGGGTCGTATTGTATCTCATGAAGGTGTCATGGTAGACCCTAACAAACTTAAAGCCATCATGGACTAGCCAACTCCCAAAACCTTGAAGAATCTTAGAGGATTCTTAGGTTTGACAGGATACTACCACAAGTTTGTTTGGAACTATGGAAGAATAGAAGCACCTCTGACAACATCATTGAAGAATGATTCATTATCTTGGACTCCAAAGGCAACTCAATATTTTGAACAACTTAAAGAGGAAATGTATAAAGCCCCTATATTGACCACAACAGACTTTGCAAAAACCTTTCACTGCTACAAAGTGAGAGATAAGTGACTAAAAAGTTAGTTACCATAAGTGAGCCAACTTAAAATGAATGAGATAAACGACTAATTTAATCCAGGGGATGAAATATACAACTAGATAATAAGTGACTAAACTAAAAATGACAAACAAAATAACTAATTTAGCTACAGAATACAAATATGACTAGATATCAACTACATTAAGAATATGAATTTGTTGTTTATGTTAGTCATTTTTAGTTGTGTCACTTCGACAATGGAAAATCACAATTTTGACAATGAATTTGTGCAATTTACTAAATTTTAACACTGCAAATGGATTCAAAGACCCCTTTTTCATATGCTTCTAAGGGGTCTCTGAATCCATCTACTTCTAGGGGGTCTCTGAATCATCTGTAGTGTTAATTAAATTTAGTAAATTGTAACATTGTAGATGGATTCAAAGACACAAGTGATGTTAATTGTGTCACATCTAGACAATGGAAAATTGCATTTTTGACAATGAATTGTTACAATTTACTAAATTTTAGCACTGTAGATGGATTCATAGACCCCCTAGAAAGGGATCTTTGAATCCATTAGAGACCCCTTTCTAAGGGGTCCCCCAAAATCCGTCTGCAGTGTTAAAATTTAGTAGATTGTAAACCCCCTCATTGTCATGGCTAGCAGAGAAGGGTTTTTTTGGGATCATGGTTGGAAAGAATTAGAGGCTTTCAGAGACCCCTTCCTAGGGGGTCTCTATAGTGCTAAAATTTAGTAAATTGTAGACCCCCTCATGTGTCATAACTAGCGGAGAAGGGTTTTTTTGGGATCATGGTTGGAAATAATTGGAGGCTTTGGTGGGAGGGGGTTTTGACAATCCTGAACTGGGTTTTTTTGGCACCGCAGTTTGAAATAATTTGACCAAGCAAGGGAGAAAGGGGATTTATGCTTCCAGAGTCATCGATATATATATATATATATATATATATATACACACAATTTTTTTAAGTCGAAAAAACACCTTTTTATTAAGAGAAATATATATATATATATAATTTATTTTTTTCAAGTCGAAAAAAAACACCTTTTTATTAAGAGAAAAAGATGTGTCATCATTACATAAAACATTGCTTGAGAAGCAAGATCTTCTCAATACCAACGTCCATTCATTCCTCAATACAGAAAAACGTCTTTCCATGATCTTTAACACAATTGAGCTACTCACAGCAATACATAAAACATTCCCCAGCTAGTAAACCTTCTTCATACAGAAAAAATAGTCAAAATATAAACCCCCACCGATAGCAATTAACATATTTCCAATATGTTTTCACTAATCAAAATATCTTCTATGAATTCTTTGATCAAAAGTAAACCATCCATATTGCCCAAAGCCAACTTTGAGAGGTCGTCGACATCTTTGTTAAAGCATCGATATATATATGGGAGAAGGATAGTTCCTTCAAAGTTAGTATTAATGCACACATCCTCTGCATCCAATGATCAAGAAGTAATGGCCTCAAACATACCTTTCCAGCAGCCCACTCAATAATACACTGTGAGTCCCTGAATATATGTGCAAGTGCTATGTTTTCCTTCTTAGACAGAAGCCCCTAGAGAGCTAATAGCTCAGCTCTGGTATTAGTACCTCTCCCAGATTTGAGTTGTAGATGATAGAAATGGTCCAAAGAAAGTTTTATAACCATACCAACTCCACAGACTCCCCTCTAAGCAGCTCCATCAAAGTATCCAATAGGGAAGGTATACATAGCTTCATCAAATGATGCAGACCTATTCAAGATTTTATTTGGATGCTCAATGTCTTTAAGTGTCTAAGCACATATATGTGCAAATACTAAATCCAAAATAGGCCGTCTGCCCCTGAAAAGAACAGTTTGATTTCTTGCCTAATCACCAGATTATGGATGCTAGTGGGGTACCCCAAGAGGGTTTGCACTCTATTAATATGAAAAGGCTGAGTGCTTTTATACTTAAACTCGATTTGCAAAAAGCTTACGATCGAGTGGATTGGGATTATTTACAGTTCATTCTAATCCAGATCAGTTCATTATGTCTGTATACACACACACACACACACATATACATATATATGTACATATGTATGTATATACATATATCTATATATATACATGTATATATACATATATATATATATATGTATGTATATATATGTGTATATATACATACATATATATAAATATATATGTACATATGTATGTATATGCATGTGTGTGTGTGTGTTCATGTCTATGGAAATAATAATCGATTACTTTGAATTTGAATTATGATTGCTCTGACATCGTTGGACATTGGTTGGGCGATTAGGGTTTGAAGGTTTCATGGAAATTAGGGTTTGAACCTAGTTGCGAGGTCCTGGGCCTACATTAGTTGACTACTCTGACGATTCTGGTCAGGAGTCTAGCATTTTCTTTTTGGATCACGAAATTATTTCGCCGGCAGGGTTCTAGCGGGGGCGGGGGGACGCTTCTTCGTTGAGGTGGAGCGGTGGGTGTGCAAGTGATAGTTGGGGCTTTATTGTGATGGACGGGAAGCCGTTGGGCTTGTCAAGTCCTAGTCCTTTGATTAGATTTGGCTCTCTTTCGGATTAGCTCATGCATGTGGGGGATGGTACCTCTACTAAGGTCACAACTTTTCTGCCGATGATGGGAACCCTAGAGTGTTATAATTTGAGGTCCTGGGTCGGTGGGCCAATGGAGGGCATCATCCTAGAGAGGAAGGTTGTGGGAGATACGACTTCCATATTAGCAGTAGGGTTGAATGGATCGATTCATATGAAGAGGTGGGTCAGACGGTCATAGGAAGTGAAGAATGAAGTGGCAGATATGAGACCTTGGAATCGACAACTAGGTAATAATACTTCTCACTCCCACTATCAAACATTGCATGATAGCGAAGGTGGTGTGGGGGCTAGTAGACATGAGGACTCACCTTTCATGGATGGTCCTAAAGGTGGTGGTTTTATGGGAAGTAGAGTGCAGAGGTCGGAGTTAGAAGGTTTTTTTGGAGGGTCGGTCAGTGGCTTTGTTAAACAGCGTTATGAGTAAGGGGGTGAGATAAGGAAGAAAGTCCTAATCTCTAAAGGTGATGGTAAGGAGTTGGTGGTGGGTAGGGATATCTAGGTGATGGAGATCCCTAAATTTTCAACCAGAGTTTTGATTGGGAGGTTCCGTGGGTGGTTATTCACGAAGGAATCGGTTAAGAAATGGGTTGAAGAATCTTGGAGCTTAGTGGTAAACAATTTACCAGAATTTTTTGGACTTCTGTGAGGCTGGTTGGGGTTCAATTTCAAGTCGGTGGTGGACGCCAAAGCAATTCTACACTGAACCTAGTTAAACAGGAAATGCCCTCTAGCACTTAAGCTCTTGTATCGATTATTTGACCCTGGGAAGGATTCTCTGGCTTCCTTCCCCATCTGGGTTAAACTTCCGTACTTACCTCTGGAATTCCAATCAAATAAAGGTTTCAAGGATATGAAGAATGCCATTGGTAAATTCATTGCGGTGGATGCAAACTTATTCAACTCTTAGATGAGATCTATAGCCAGAATGCTGGTGGAAGTGGACATGAGCCGAGGACTTTTTGAGTCCATTGAATTGGTCGTAGGCAAGAACATATTTTCCCAACCTTTAGACTATATTAATGTGCCATTTAGATGTGCAAGGTGCCATCTTTAAGGGCATGTAGTGATTGATTGTAACCTACATTATGTTAAGAAAATATGGAAGTGGAAAGAGATTATAGGTGGGGATGAAAGCAATTCTCAGTACCTGAAAGCGAAGGTTAATGTAGAGATATCCCGTTCCCTGGTGTCGAAGGAGGTTCCACCGACTGAGATAATCATGGATGAAGTCCTCCCCATTGAGCAGTTTGAAGAGGTTGAGAAATTTCCTGAGTTTGAAAGCATTATGGAAGGCTTTGAGCTTTCATGCAACCATATGTAAAGATTCGTGGATCTTTGGCAACAAAGTGGTAAGAAGGTGGCTGGTACATATGTGGCCTCGAGTGGAGGCAAGGGTGGAATGGAAGAAGATGATGAGGTGGTGGAACATTCCTTTTAAGGAATCATAACCATGGTGGTAGAAAACATGTTGTAGTGTCCCTTTTTAAGAAATTTGGAAAAATTGGAAAAATGGCAATTTTTGGCCAATTCGACCCTTAGACTAGTTATGACTCCAATGATTCCAAATGGATCCAAATGCTTCAAAATTGGGTATGAAGGTATTTGGAAGGTATTAAGACATAAAAATTAGGCTAATGGATTCTTGGACACTCTCAAAATACTTCTACAACATTCAATTACAATCAGGGAAAGATAGGGCAATTTACTAGTCAAATCGAGGTTCAAATTCCCCAAGGGCAGTGGTCAAAGATGGATCTCCAAATGTTGTATGAAATTCCCAAATTTTAGAATAGAGACATGGTACTATTAAAGGAATTCAATGGGATCCCAAATACATCATCAATCAGTTTCTAAAGACTTCTGCAACTCCCATAAATCAGAGGTTTGTGGACATGTCTTCACATAGGGGGAAATGCTAGTAAACTTCACCACTTGCTATGAAATTCAAGATTTATGGTCCAAAGGCTTATGCAATGCATATTAAACTTCTTCCATACATTAATGAATATCCATACATCATAAAAATCATAGAGATTAACTAATACAAGTCTAAATAGAACAACTTCAAGCTTTCATAACAAGATGCAGGAAAAATGGCACCATTTATGCATTCTTTGTTATTTTTACATATTTCCACCTGGTATTTCGACCTGAGAGTCTTCTGAGAATTAAATACAGAGTATATATATCATAATACAAATAAATGGGGCCACAAGAGCTCCCTCAAATAGAACAACATCTCGCCAAGTGCACCCTTCCTCCAAGAGCCAAAATATGAAGAGAAAAGTGAGAAAGGTGTGGAAGCAAGTTGAGGATGAGAATGTCACGAGTTGCCCTGTACCTTCAAACTAAAACAAATGAATCCATTGTAGCTCCAAATCAAAGGTCTGAATGGCCTCTCCAATTTCCAATTAGGATGGGAATCTTTCACCCTCGAAATTGGTACTAAGGCAAGTAGAGTAAACACTCCACAAACATGGACAAGCTATGCTTTCGAATATGCAAAATGTTAAATAATCAAAAGCCACTCTCCTTCTTTGTTATTGACTTTTATAAACTTCCAAATACCTCCTTGGGTCGAATTACTTCCAAAATACTCATGCCAACTCAAGTTGGGAAGAGATTCCAATGTGTGCCACTTGTCCAACAATTCCTAGTCTCCATCTTCCCTCATTTCGAATGTTTGTCTCTTTGGCTGCCCTAACTCCCTTGTGCGCCTTCTTGGAGGCCATTTTTAGCCCTAACATGTCATATATGTCAGATGTTCGCATTAAGGTCTGATTTATGTCATAATTATCATAGCATCTTCATCATTGTTGTCATAGAGCTAGGGAATCTAGTCCAAGTGTCCCACTAGCTCCAAAATGCCTCTTCCTCTTCCATGAGAGTTACTCTTCCACTCCAGTTTGACCTTCATTGAGTCATGCCAAGTATATTGACCTTCCAACTCCCCAAGAACATTAGACTCCACCTTGGATTCAAATGGGTGAGAATAGGATGCCATGTGGCATGATGAATCTAGCTTTGTGTGGGTCCCACACCACCAATGTGTCTCCATTACCAAGTTCCACCTTATTTTCCTATCATAAATATTTATTCAACCCCTTTTAATATATTTATGTCAATTTAATGTCCATTTGGGGTTTATTAGATCCCTTATTCAAAATCCCATTGTTTCCACCCCAACCTAGGAAACTAGTAGATTGGTGGAATTTCCTCTTTTGAAATTTATTTGAATTTGGACATTACACATGCCCTCACTTTTTGATGCATTGGTTTTTGTGACCTTGGTGGGGACGAAAAAGGAACCACTTTCCATTGTTTTCCTAAGGTCCAAGTCGAGAGAAAGTGGTGGTTTGTCTAGAGGCGGTAGCAAGGGCCCTTATTTTCTTCGATCTTGTGTGAAAGGATCTTTTGCTGACGAGGGAATTGGTTTGGAGGAGTTGTCGATCACTATCCTGGGGAAAGCAAGGTGAAAGTCTCATATGTATCACGCAAAGGAGAAAGTGAAGAGGGAAATATCTCAAGGTCGACGGTTAAAACTTTCAGGGGTAAGAGCATGAAAACCCAAGGAGGGGGGATCTTAATGAAGCTATCATCTATCAATGTTCGTGGCCTGGGGGGGAAGGCCAGACTACTAGCCCTTAAATGGTTGTTGGAGTTAGAGAAACTTGATATACTTCTGTTGCAAGAAACTATGGCGGTTGGAACAGAGGTAGTTATGTGTTTGGATAAGATGTTTCCTGCTATGAGTTTTTTTGTTGTTGATGCGTGTGGGAGTTCCAGAGGACTCGTTTTGGGATTTTCTAAAAATTTGCGTGTGGAAAACTCTTTTGTGGGGAATTGGTTCTGGGAGTGGAAGCTTGCAGCTTTGAACTAGACAAATTATTCCCTTTTCTCAATATCTATGGGCCCTATGATGATAGGATGGATTTCTGGTCCACTCTTCTAGGGCAGAGGTGCATCAAGGCTGATTATCTGATTATGGGTGGATATTTGAACTTGATCTTGAGCGCGGATGAAGTTTGGGGCATCCAGGCTCATGAATACCCTTGCACTTCAGAGTTTAGGGACCTATTCAAGATGCATGGATGGATTGTCGTCAAGCCCGTGGAAATCAAGCCAACCTGGAACAACAAGTGAGTGAGCATTCAAGGTATCTCCAAGAGGTTGGATAGATTTTTTATGAATGTCAATTTATTTGAAGATAGGCATCTTTTTAGATCATGGGTTGGGCCTTGCATTTTCTCGGATCATTTCCCTATTTTTCTTGAACTCGACTCCCGATTGGATAAGCTTGGTGATCCATTTAAGTTTAATTCTAGTTGGTCGAAGCTTCCCTGTTTCCATTCTCTGGTTGTGAACACTTGGGTTCATTTTCAGCAGGGAACTGGTAGAGCTTGAACCATTTGTCTGATAATCTTAGAACTTTAAAGGGTAAGCTGGTCCGGGAGTGGAATTTGGATAGGAGGAATTTTTGAGATGGAAGGTTACTAGAAGTGGAACAAATGTCGGAGGGTCAGTACCTTTCAGACCTTGTTATTTTTGTTGTGGAAGACAGGAAGGTAGAAATAACCCATTTGGAGAATGAGAAACAAAAAAATCCAGAGGATAAGGAGATGGAATGAAGACTGAAGAGTAGGGCACTCTAGATGGAAGTGGGGGATTCGAACACAAAATATTTCGAGAGGATGGCCTCCCACTGTATGAATGTTAATACTATATGGGACATTCAATATTCGATGGGAAATACAGTCAAGTGTTTCAATGGTCTGGTTGAGGAGGCGGTCTCACATTTCCAAGCATTCTATACTAAATAGGCCCAACAATATATGATGGGAATGTTGTAGATAATTGAAAAATTCCCTAGAATTTTGAATCCCGAGGAGAGTGAGGATCTCTTTAGGGTTGTGAATATTGATGAATTGTCATGTGTTTTGAAGTGCTTTTGTAGAGATAAGAGTCCCGGTCCTGATGGTTGGCCTCCAGATTTTTTCTGGATTTTTTCGAGCTAGTTGGTGAAGAATTACTCAAAGTAGTGGAAGAGGTGAGATTCTCTGGAGCCATTCCAGAGGCAATCAATTCGACCTTTTTAGCCTTGATCCCTAAAAAGGATACACCTACTTCTTTTTTTGACTTCAAACCTATTTCCCTCTGTAATGGGGTCTATAAGATCATAACTAAGGTTCTGGCTATTTGTTTAAAGCCCTTTCTATTAGATTATATGTCATTGGAACACTTTGGATTTTTAAAGGGGCGCCTTATTCATGAGACGGTGGGGTTGACTTAGGGAGGAAATCACTCCATTAAAATACATAAGCTGCAGGTGGCAACGTTAAAGCTTGATCTTTCTAAAGCCTATGATAAGGCTTCCTGGCTATTTCTTAGGTTGGTACTTCTTGAAATTGGTTTTAGTTTGTATCTATCTAATTGGATAATGAGGTGTGTGGCCTCCCTTACCTTTGCGGTGCTAATCAATGGATCCAGTTCTCCATTTTTCAAGTCATCCCAAGGACTTAGACAAGGCTATCCTCTTTCCTCATATTTGTTTCTTTTGGTCATTGAAGGTCTCTGTAGATCCTTAATTTTTGAACAAAGCATAAGGAGACTTAGGGGAGTATCGTTTAATGGCAGAGAGATTCTCACTCATCTTATGTTTTGTGGACGACTTGCTCTTTTTCTGCTTTTAGGCAGACTCTAAGTGTCAGAGGTTGGGAACTATTTTGGAAAGTTTTTGCAGGGCTACATGGATGGGGATTAGTATTGAGAAATAAACACTTTATCTTTTGGAGAACCAAATGGGTACCAAATACTTTTGGAGAGCTCACTTCCCATATGTATGCAAGCTTATGGAGGAGGGAATTCACTATCTTAGTTTTAACATGAAGCCAAACAGATATGGGAAAAAGGATTGGAGTTGGCCAGTGGAGACAGTGGCATGAAAAATAAATTTATGGTGTAATAGATGGTTGTCTAGGGGAGGGAAGTTGGTACTAGTCAAGTTGGTTATAGAGGCTATCTTAGTTTATTGGCACCTTTTGGATAAGATTCATGTGGGGACTTTGAATGTTATTAGAAAACTTTGTTTTAATTTTCTATGAAGGAAAAATAAGGATGGTAGGACTTTTCATATAGTCAGTTGGAAGGTGCTAGCAACTACCAAATGTATGGGGGGATGGGGACTCAAGAACATTTTTGTTTTTAATAAATCCCTCACTACAAAATCTTTGTGGAATTTCTTGAATAAGGAAAGTCTTTGGAAGCGAATACTAGTGGACAAGTATATCGCTTCGGCTTTTGTGGTGTTCTAGATTCGATGCAGGGAGAAATTTGTTGTTAAGAGTTCCAATCAGTGGAGAGCCCTCACTAACGCCTTCTCTATGATTGATCCCCATCTAACATGAAAATTTGGAAATGGCAGATCTATTAGGTTGGGTTGTGACTCCATCTTGGGACTTGCTAGCGAGGATCATTTGCCATCAAGACTTATTGAGCACCTTCAGAATAGGGGCATTGTTACTTTGAACATAACGTTCAAGGTGGAAGGCTGTAACATCTAGAATCATGTTTGGATCTCAGCTGAGAAGCTTGGTTTGTCGGGTCCTTGGAATACCAGTTGGGACTCTTTGGTTGGATCTCTGGAGAAGGGGCATATTCATATCAGAAGGGAGGAGGATGTACTCCATTGAAGTTATAATCACAAAGAAGGCCTATACTCCGCGAAATTGAGATATGAATCGTTATTTCCTGTTGTTTTGTGGAATATGTGGTGGTGGGAGGAAATTTAAAAACTTTAAGGGCCTCCTAAACGTGTTCTTCATTTCTGGCTTATGCTAAACAATGGAGTTTTGACTTGGGATCATTTACAATGCTTTAGCTTTCAAGGGCCTAGGTTTTGTCCACTCTACATGGCCTTTGAAGAATCGATATTTCATCTTTTTGTGGCTTGTGAATTTGGTAAGGAGGTATGGCTGGAGGTGGGCAGGCAACTTGGATGCTCAGTTCGTTGGGAGGGTCCGTCGGTAGAAATGTGCTTCATGGGGTTTTACCAGTCGGAGGAGGCAGTCCTTTTTAGAGCTCTTCCTATTATCATTTCCTGGGGGATTTGGTTAGCTAGGAATGTTGTTATAATCAAGGACAGGGAATCATCCCCTCTGCAGGCGACAACTCAGCCAATGGCCTTGTTTTTATATTACAAACCAAAATATGTAAAAAAATCTATGAGAATTATGGAGCCTCTGACCATTAATGAAAGTAGGACTTGGACTTTTTTTTACAGGCCCAGTCAAGGTTGGAATAGGGTTAGTGGTATTGGATTCATAATATTTCTAGACAAGGATCATTATTTCAAGGGGCAGGGTGGCTTGGGTCCCGGGATGAACAATCAAGCAGAATTCAAAGCTCTTTTCTATATTCTAAAAGTGGCCTTCAGAAAGTTGATGCTTAGATTATAGATCATGGGGGACTTGGAATTGGTAATTAATTGTCCCAAGGGCCTAGTAGATGTTTCTCATGTTGGCCTAATATATTTGGTGGAGAAGCTGTAGTTAATTCAAATATATTTTCATTGCATTTCCTTCCATGCATGAATTTAACAAGGAAGCTGATTCTCTTTCTAAACAGGGGCTCATTTTGCATCCGGGTGCTCTCCACTTGGAAGAATTCCAAGGGGTACAACTAGGAACATTCAGAAAATTTCATTTATTGATGTCTTAATCTTTTGAAGTTCTTTGAACTAGTATATAATCTACTTGTAGTATGCTAGACTATCTAAGCTTAAAGGCGGTTATAGTTTTTTGAATATTAGTCACTCTTAATTTTTTATAGACTTGCTGCTGAACAACACTGAGAAATGTATTTTTGCTCTAAACTGAATGAAAATACGCTTTTTTCATGGAAAAAAATATAATACATATATATAATATAATTGTTATATCATATCAATTATGTATATATTTAATAATTATATATATGTCACAACCCCAAATTCACTCAAATTCTTTTTTTATATGTACATGTTGACGACATTAATTCTTATGTCGCAGGTATGCAATACAAAGAGGATGCCGTGTGACTCAGCATCGTCCATCTATAAGGTCTAACTTTCATTTCTGTAAACCATGTATACGTCAAATAATTACTACATTTTGTTTACGGAATAAAAGCCATCTTTAGCTTGACGATTACATGTTGTTATTACAATCATAACTGACTTCACTACTATCGTAATCCATTAAGATTACTGTTGATATTTTATATATCTGATCTTATAACTATTAATGTTGTTCTAGCTTAATGGCCAAGCTGTACTCTATTTTAATCTATCGAACTTGCATCAATTTCATTATGGTATTAAATACCTTACGTATAACTGCTTGTTATTTTATTAACCTTCGAGAGATTAAGTGGAAAGTCTAACTTATGGTATTGCTACCATAAGTCGAATTCATCCACAACTTATAACTATTTAAAAGTCCTACCAACTAGGCTCATCGAGCTTCATGTAAACATAAATTTTGGTAAGCAAAATTTGATAATATCGTTAAGATTTGGTTATTACCTTTTTAGCTTAAACCCTAACTAACTTGTTTGCATTCGCTTGCAGGTGGTCTCATGGACACATGACATTAATGTGGTGGAAAGGGTGTCAGCTACCTTCATGGAGATGAATCCAGTAGCAACACTTAGACTTTACTTCGACTTGAGTATGTTGCTTTCTTACCTGTTCCAAGTGTTGACGCAATGTCTATCGACAGGGGTTCACTTCGCACTGTCGCCAACAAACACCAACCCAAACTCCCTTACACACCGGCCCGAAAAGGTTTAACCCTTCCTAGCAACACTTGCAGAGTGAGTGAGGTCTCACCCAATATGGATAAGGGGGCTGCAGGAACCAAGTTTCCGCAGTGGAGTTGAGGACATGCATCAAACACACATTACCCTTGTAGAAACCATAGATGTTATCCTTCGCATTACACTACCAACTCATCATTCGCACATTCAACTATTCACAGATTTAACAGATAACAGACATTCGCAACAACATATTCAACCTACTCATTCGCATAAACAGTAATCAATTAACCCAAAGAACATTAGACATGATGCAAACATTCACATTGATCATCGCACAGAGACAAAGATAGAGATATAACCATAATCGAACATCCTCATGCATTCATTAAAACATGCGGAATGAACTTCGTAGAAACAGTCAATACACCATGTCGCGGATACAAAAACAGATCATAAAATGGATCAAATTATGCTTATCGATGGATTCCCTTAGGCTTACAATTGTACTTCTATTTATATGCTACTATGAGGTTACAAAATGGTCCACATGACCAATTCTAACTAACTCTAACTATTCTTGCGCTTCCTCGTTCTCCGTGATTGGTCCTTCTTTCGCGGATTGTCCCTTTCGCAATTGTCAACTTTTGCACTTCATGCAGACTCATCCCGTGCCAACAGGCCCCCAACACAAACTTAGGGCTCGCCCTCAAGCCACCTCAGCTGGAAACCTCTGGTGCATTCACCTCTTGCTTGAACTCATTGTACGCACCCTTGATCTGTTCGACCGCTTCCTGTACCGATGCTTTAAGCTGGGTGCAGTATTCCATCTCCTGGTCTGTGGGGTGTTCACAATTCTTTTGTTGTGCTTCCTTTAATTACTGTTCAACCTGTGCTCTCACTGGCATTACTCGTGCAGCAAGAGCTTCTGCCTTGGTCTGAAGCTCATCCATATGGGTAACCCTTCGCTATTGCCTTTCGCGTGCCTTGGTTACGCGGTGCTGCATACATTTTAATTCTGCCACCTTCATCATTTGTACTATTGAAGGCATCACCTTAAGCGACTCCTTAAATGACTCCAACTGTGTTTCTGCTTTGCTGAGTTGTGTCTTTAGCTCCGTTAATTGGTCATCCTGGACTACACTTCCCCAATATGTTGTGACGCCCTCAACGACTATCTGGACTGCTTTCTTCATCTCCAGGATCTCTACCATGGTGTCTTCGATCATAACCTGCTGTTGCTGAATTTGTTCTGGAGGGGTCCTCGGTGCCGCCCTTACTTGCAACTATGCATTCTCCTTCTTTAGGTTGGTGATTACTACACCCAACAAAATTTCCCGTGCCTCTGGTAGCACGTCCTGCGCTACTTCAGGAGTCCGCGCACATACCTTGGATAGTGCTTCTTCAAGTCACTTCTTATCCGCCATGGCCTTCTCCTTTTCCTCCAATGTTTGGGCCTTCTTTGCCTCAAGGCGCCATGCCTTTGCCTCGATTTCCTGCGCTTGCTTCTTGTAGCGCACCATCATGTCGTGTATGTCGGCCTCGCGTTCGCTGAGTTCTTTCATTGCTACGGTTTGGATTTTCTGTAGCGTCAACAATGGTAGTAGATTGAAATCTACTACGATTGTGTCTAACTTCCTCAGCTCTGCGTCTAGCTCGTCATTTCCGATTTTCATCGCGTTGGGAAAAATTTGAACTATCTTGGGGTTTGTGTCGACCTCCACTTCAACCCTTTGTGTAGACGCACTCGGGCGAACTTACCCATGTGGTATGCTATACTCTACAACTGCATTTGATAGTGAGGACAACAATTTGGTTACCTAGTGGAAGTGTTCGCTGGAGTGCTATGTGGCTTTCACACTGTTGTCTTCTATGACCTCAGTTAATTGCTCCAATAGTCTATTAACCTGTTCTTCAGGAAGACCACCACTGGTGCTTCCTTCACGTTAGTCCATCCTCCGCTTTGTCCTTCGTTCCTCTAATTCAGAGTCTATAGGGGTCTGTGCTATTGAGGCTCCATCGTGAATGGACCCCTCCGATTGGTCTTTCAAAGAGTCATCTTTTTCTGCTCCTTCCTGCCGACTGTCTGAACATTTTTCTTCCTCACCAGGGTTTACTTGAGTTGTTGGCTTCTCATTCAAGATATCCTTCTCCTCAGCTGGAATTTTCCATTCTGCCGACCATTTTTCAATGATGGCGTCCAACTCTTCTTCAGTGAGCTTATACTGCGTTGGTTTCCAATTATGCAACTTATCGGCTCGCGCTTGAATGAAAATTGTGTGGGGCTCGACTGCTAGTTTTGTGATCGATCGGTACTTCATTGCTGCTTGCTCTGATATGCGCGGTATCATTTGTGCATCCATCCGCAACCTTTCTAAAAACACATAAAATTGTAGAATGTTGTCTTTCTGCTGCTCCTTATCAGTTGTTGCCCATAAATTTTGGTATCGCGCTCCTTCACGTACCTGTGCTTCTGGTGTGTTCATACCCTGGTAGTGCTTAGGCTCCCTCCACCCTGCTAATGCGACCAACATTAGGAGCCATGAATAAGTAAACGCCTTTCCTTTCTCCTGTACATTGTATGCATCTTCAATCAGTTCGTGCAGCAGGAATTTGGACCTGTGCAACTGCTCTCCTTTGGAACAGAGCTCCGCGGTGGCAAGGATGCTCGAGTTACATTCCTTGGGTACGTTCTTCCGCACTAATTTAACTGTGATTATCTTCGCTGCAACCCTGATAATCTGATTCTGGATTGAGTCGATCATGTAGCCTCTGGTATTCTTGTCCATGCCGTACTTCATCCTCAAGCTTTCTGCAAGCTTCTTGTCGTTATTCTTCCACTGGAAAAATTGGGAAGGGTTGGACCCGAATTTAGGAAGCCCAATGATTCTTTCGATTAAATCGACTGTGACCGGAAATCTCTCATGCAGCCAAAGGTACCCACCATGAAAACAAGCCAAGGATGCATGCATTAACCTGTGCTGACCTCCCAAAGTGTGGCATGTGGGTAATTCCTAACAGCCCGACTGCTCCAATCCCACAACCCATCCTGTGGGTTTCTTCGTTATTAGGCCTCCTTCATGGTGGACCTCATCGTATCCTTCTATGCTTTCTTTGAAATTCGCAAGGTCGTGGTCGCTATATGTTAATTTCTGCAACTTTGCTTCGATGTTCCCAAATCGAGGAACTCCTAGCAGTATCAACAACATTGCAATACTGTACCATGCATTCTTGTCAATTCGCAGTGCTGGTGCCCCTCTCTTCCATGGCGGCACATACCTTGGTATCACTGGTTCATACTGTACTTCTTGCAGCACCTCAGCGACGGAAGTACCTGCGTCTTCATCGGTGAATCTTGTTGAGCTTCGGGTCCCTTTCTTTAGCGCCCAACCATATTACCAGCGCGCAGGAGTAGCCTTCAAGGCTTCCTCCAAGGCCAATAGACGCTGTGGCTTTGCCACTTTCTCCTCAAATTCAGTGAGAACCTTGCTCAAATTGGGCAATCCCTTATATGTAGGTAGCGCACACTCCTCTGTGGCTACCCATCGCAGCAATTGTGTGATCTTCGCACACCTCCTGAATGATACTTCATGTAACCTATTCTGCCAATTCTCGAGCGCCTGATCCAAATCTGACGATGCCGAACTGAAACTATGCCATCCCAGTTCTCCGTCTGTGGTAGGATTAATGTAATCCTCGAATATGTTGTATACACTATCCCATCCCTCCGTAAATTCATCTCTTGCAGGTCCAATGTATCGTTGCCCTTCCGCAGGATCAAGAGGTGCGATAACCCTCATCTCACGATTCTCAAATGACATCGTCCATTTTTTGAAGTTGATAATGGCTTGGTTGTTCATTTCCCAGTCTATCCCTAGCAGCACGGGATAAGGACTGGTGTTATCGACAATATCTATAACATCAAAGTCAGCATATGTCTTGAGTCCCTCAATTTCGACTGGGAGTTGACACACCCGACCAAGTCGAGTAACCCTACTATGGTTTGCTAATTGCAGCTGGATCGACGACTAGACCAACTGCGATTTTCCCATCATTTCCCATGTCTGCTTGGTCAAAATGTTCACATCCGATCCCAGGTCCAAAATGATGGAGTCGACATCAAATGCTCTAATTTGTGCCGACATTCGCATCTCTCTCCCCGTCTTTCTCTTGTGTATGCGATTGACCTTTTGCTCCTAACGTGCATCCTCCCGTTGATGCAACATACTGGATATCTCTTCTAACGCGTCTGGGTCCTTTTCCAACTCCAGGAAACTCTCCAAGAAGGTTTTTATAGTGTTATCCTTCCTCTGCGACTTCGTTGTGTCGAACGTCAGTGGCATATCATAGATTTCTTCCTGAAGAGGTGACTGCCTCCTCTGTTTCATCGCTTCTTGTGCTTTCAAAAAGACGTCCCTTTCGACCTCCTCATCAAAGGTGACATGCTTCTGTATCATTGGTCAGCCGATAGCTTGTGATCTGCCGGATCTTGTCACAGCTCCTCAGCGTGTCACGACTCCAACAGTCGCATTGTGTTTCCAAACCTCTGTCAATATCATCTGTACAACTAGCGGCGTATTTTGATTTTGGTTCTATGGAGGTGGTGGCAGATTCTTGGTTTGCCATTTCGCGATAAGCTGCGGACAGTCTTCAACTCCATGATCCACAACGCTATAATAAGTGCACTGTAAGGCTAGGTTTGGCCAATCTCTCTGATAATGCCCCTGCTGCCCACAATTATAACATATGATCGACCCTCGACCTCGTTTAGCAGCTCCTCCACGTCCAACGCCAACACCTCGACCTCCATAGAATCCTCCCCTAAAACCTCCGCGTGGTGGCCCATACTGCGGCTGCTAATATGGTGGTTTCCCATACCGCGGCTGGCCATATTGCGGTGGCGGATACTCCGGTGCCGGATACTGCGCTGCCAGATACAACGGTTTCCCATACTGCCCCTGATCATACTGTTGTGGCCAGTGATTATACTGGGCCGACGGATGATTATGCTGTTGTTGTTGCTGACCTGGTGGCTGTTCTTCTCCCGTCATAAAGTATGTAGCTGCAGTCCTTTCCTGGAGTAGGCCATATGCTCTGCAGTTGTTCTCATCATGGCCAACCGATTTACAGAACTTGCAATACAAGTTCTCTGGTTTCGACAATATATTTTGCAGATACACACTCTCTTCTGGTCGATGGCCTCTTGCCTGGCAGATGGGACACCACGACAGTCCTCCCTGGTAGATGGGATTTGGTGCACTTGATTGCAGATATTCTCGGAAGTCTGGGCACTGATATTTGTGGTGACCTTCTGTCCTACACCTAGTGCACCAAACGTCTTCACGGGTTTCCTTCCCCTTCTTTATGTCTTGCAATTGTAGTGTCAGGGTGGCCAACTGCGCCTGGATTCTATCCATTCCCATCGTAGCTTCGCCGATTGGTGAAGCCTCCAGCTTCATCACAATCTCCAATGCTTTAGCCTGTGTCGCTACCTTTTATTGCATCAATGCTCCGCGGATATGTGGCACCAATCCCGCGATAAACCATTCTTTGTGTTGCATGTCGTTTATTCCAAAACTCACTTTTGTTATCAATGTCTTGTACCGTTGATCAAATTCCCACACCGGCTCGTTTGGGAATTACTTAATCTCTTTGAGCTCGGTAACATACTACGACTCCAACTTTGGCTTTTTAAATTCATCGACCATCGCTGCTCTGATCTGCGCCAATGACTTGGCCGGTGTTCCCGTTGGAACCTTTGTAAACTTCATGAACTAGTCTAGCGCCCGACCCCTAAGGGTCGTCGCTAGCTGTCCCTTTTTTATGTCTTCATCCTGGACCTGCTTCACAGTCCAGACTGCTTCGCATAGGAACCAAAATTGTTCGGGATCCTCGGTCCCTTTCCCTTGGAAAGTGGGCATCTTCGTATTGTCTTCCATCCTAACGTTCCTACTACATTCTTTACTAAAGTGCTACTTTTACCGCTCCACGTAGGGAAACTCTGTGAGTAGTTTGTGTTTCTTACTGTAAAATTCTGAGTAGTGCACGAGGTTGAAGGTATGTTGTCACATGCGATCTGTTCCTCTCCTGCTTCTGGGGTATCCTAGTCACCGTCTTCTTTGCAATAAGGTTGCTTCCTCCCTCGTGGTCCTATTTCGCAGTCTTCTGTTCCAGTCCTCTCAGGAGACTCTCTCTTAGTCCTCCTCTTCTTCTCAGGATGCCGGAATATCAACCCACTCCTCAAGGTACCACACTCTTCGTCAGCCTCCCTTAGAAACTCGTCGTCGCTCATGTCCATTTAACCCACATCTTTCTATTGGATCCGCATTCACGTGATACCCTCAACCTCCGCACACTGATTTTTCTACTCGTCAGAAGTCATCCTCAATATTCCTTTTTCGCAGACGAGCATCTTAATCCATAGTTTTAGCAACAGCAAGAATCTTCCCCTCGGCCCTTTGAAAAAGTTCCTCTCCGCATCGCTATATGACTTGATGGTGTCTACCACGAACTCAGTAATGTATCCCTCAAGGATACTATCCACCCAGAAATCAACAACCCTTTATACTTTGTTTCGACTTGTTTCAGCTGTCGGATTAGTTCTGGAGTCCAACGATCAGGCTCAGTCTTTTGGCAGTGATTTTTCTGGAATGTCAATTGCGCTAGTCACTCATGCAACAACACCGGGAATTCACAGAAGAATATCTCGTGGATATCCAAATAAATATATTTCTACATCTAACTGGTTACTGTCTGTCTAGGGTTTCGCTTTGTCACCTTCTGCAAATTCCTCTGCCTTCTTATCAAACCACTCTTGGATCTCTGGTTTCGTCGGATGCCACAACATATCCTCTTCATTTCCTCTTCAAGGTCCCGGCAACGGAACCATTTGTTGACGCAGCGTCTATCGACAAGGGTTCACTTCGCACTGTCACCAACAAACACCAACCCAAACTCCCTTACACACTGGCCCGAAAAGGTTTAACCCTTCCCGGCAACACTCTCAGAGTGAGTGAGGTCTCACCCAAGATGGATAAGGGGGCTGCAGGAACCAAGTTTATGCAGTGGAGTTGAGGACATGCATCAAACACACATTACCCTTGCAAAAACCAAAGATATTATCCTTTGCATTACACTACCAACTCATCATTCTCACATTCAACTATTCGCAGATTTAACAGATAACAGACATTCACATCAACATATTCAACCTACTCATTCGCATAAACAGTAATCATTTAACCCAAAGAACATTAGACATGCTGCAAACATTCACATTGATCATCGCACATAGACAAAGATAGAGATATAACCATAATCGAACATCCTGATGAATTCATTAAAACGTACGGAATGAACTTCGCAGAAACAGTCAATACACCATGCCGCGGATACAAAAACAAATCAGAAAATGGATCAACTTATGCTTATCGATGGATGTCCTTAGGCTTACAATTATAATTCTATTTATATGCTACTATGCGGTTACAAAACGGTCCACATGACCAATTCTAACTAACTCTAACTATTCTTGTGCTTCCTCGTTCTCCGCGATTGGTCCTTCTTTCGTGGATTGTCCCTTTCGTAGCTGTCGGCTTCCGCACTTCATGCGGACTCATCCCGTGCCAACACCAAGCTTCACGCAGGCTGAGACATCCATGCGAATGAACTCAGTTTAGAAATTTACTTGGTTTATATTAATCTTGTCGGCTATGTTACTCTGTTTACAACCTTAATATAAATGCTTGTCGGCTCTGTTTCCATTTATTGTTTTAAGGAAATACTTCTGTTTCGATATGAACACCAGAAGCCTATCGGCTCTTTCCATAGCTTCGAATTTATGAACTTGTTTATTAATGAATGCGTTTGTAGACAGAGTTGTTAATACTTCATTGGATTATCTGTGACCTCAAGGCTATGCATTAAGTTACTTGTTTGATATACAAATGAATGAGCCTTACGGCTTTATAATAATGTTTGTAATATCTTTTATCTTAGTAGAGAAAGGTGTTGGAACCTCACGACTGTGTTAAATGCTATGCGTTGAAATGTAAACCTTATGAGCCTTACGACTCTGTTTAAACATTAGGTTATTTCTATGTGTTTTAACTAGAGATGTATTCGTATTGATATTGTTACTTGTTAAATGCTTCCACGATATCTTTTGTGTGGCCTTACAGCTTTGTCTTTTAACATTTGAATGCTATTTATTTAACTTAACCATATTATGCATACGAGCCTCACGGCTCTATATGCTATCAGGTTTGAATATAAACACTTGTATGAAAATCGTGTTTGATTAGCAATGTTTAAAACCTTGAATATAAATGCTTATACTAACTATTGTGGCTTCTCGGCTCTGTATACTTGTATGCTTGTGAACTAGTGCATAATTCGTGTTTGTTATTTAAGTATAATAATGTTTATAATAAAACGTTTTGGCTTCTACAATATAATATCTTATGTATAATGTATTATAATAGTTTATGTAATAACTCTGTTATTACGTGTTTATTATATAGTCAATTGATACTATGAAATAATGGAAATACTAGCTATGCTTACGAATACGGTAATGTTTCTCTTATACAAACCGTAGGTTAACTTAACAGTTTATAAACTGAAAATGATCAAAGAACAGAGATAGAATATTATCAATATTAATTCTATCTACATCAATATAAAATACAAACTCTAGGTTTATATAAAAAGAGAATTGATAATAGAACACAACTAGAATACTACAGATACATAAATATAGGAAACATATTTCTCAACCATAAAATAATTTGCAGAACATGTAAATAGTATAAAATACACTTCATCATTTGTTTAATCATTCTACACAGTAAATATTAAACAGATAATAAGAAATACTGAATACTAATAAAACCATCATAGAACTTGACTGAAAGAACTGACCGAATCCAATCTCAAGTTCGCTGTTCCTCCCAACCAATCTTCCAGAACAACCAAGCTTACTTGTTCTGAAACCCCCTAGCTTGTTTCCTGGACCACAAGGACAAAGACTGCTGAAGTAACCCATAACTATCATTCAGTTCCACTTCTCAACTCAAAAAAATATTTTCCCTCTTCCATCCAAGCCTCCTACTTGTCTGATGGGAATGCTTATTAAAGCTTTGCCTAGGACTTAGGTCTATCACAAGCCTCTTGCTCTAGAACCTCCATTTGGAGTTCTGACCTTAAAAATAGGGATGATGCCTCCTGCACCCGTTGAGGTATTAATTAACAATTTTCACCACTATGGGAAATCTGCCCAACACATGTCATCCCTCCTCGTGGGACAACAAACACTCTTTCAACAACTACTTCAAATTGGATTATCGTGTTTTATTTTATTAAATAATAAAAATAATACAATATCCTCAAACATGTGTCTTTGACCACACTTGGTCAAATAATTGTTCAACAACAATTAAAAACATTATTACAAAGTATTTAAACTTTAATCAAGGTTCTAGGGGTATTACAATATAAGACTATCAGAATATTATATGTAATTGTTATAAATAGAAAAAATATATAAAAACAAAACAAAAACAACGAAAATGTATTAAAAAACCAAAAAACACAAGGAACACCCTAGAAGTATTTGTTTGCATTTTGAGTTGCTCGTGAAATTGTGAGTATCTGTGTTTGCATTTTGAGTTACCTCCACTCATTGTGTTTTTTTTTTTACTTTAGAGTTATGAATTTTGAAACCCTTGTAGGGGTTTGTGGCCTCAATGGAGTGGATCATGTGTTTGTGGCTTCAAAGGATCAGCTCATGTAAATTGTGGCATATTTCTACACGTCATAAGATCCTTTGTTTTTGCATTTTAAATTGTTGGGACTCGATGGTATTTTTCACTCTTACCACTTTTATTTTTTAGCAATTAAATTTTCTTATTTGATCTTTGAGTGCCATGTTAGAATTGTGTGGACTAGAATGGAACCGATCACTAGGGGAAAAATTTGATTAAACTGTAGAGACATTAAATCTTGGGTTTTGGGGTGTTTTGGTGGGAAAACCTAAGGCTTATAGTCTATAGATCCTTCCTTGATAATTGACATTGGTTTGGTACTTGGGATTTTGATGCAATAGAGGGCTCATGCAAACCCTTTGTTTCACAATAGAACCTCAGCCACTATGCCAAAATCCCTTCCCTTGCATTGGTTATAGGATCTATGTTCTTGTAGTTGCTACTAGAATGTGCTACAAGATTCCAATGCTCTTCATATGACTGTAGTATCCTTTCTTCTATCAAAATGCATAACATAAAGTCCTTGTTTTCTCTGTTACTTAAGAGAGAAAAAAACTCTTAAATTCATGACCACAAAATTGTCATGATTACCTTTCTTGGAAAGTACTAGAAACCGTGATATGAATTGCTACAACTATGTAATCTCCTCCTCCTCAATTCTAGCCTCTATTCTCAGTTATGGTCACAGGAAAAAAATGGTTTTGTTCTGTCAACAATTAGATCAACACTTCACAATCCATAACCCATGGTGTAAAACCTAATACCCATATGATTGGCTTCAAATTGGTGAAACCATAAGTCAAACAAGTTACATTCCAATAACAATAGATACCAATTTCATCGGTTAGAGGTTGTAAATGTGATCAGGATGCATTCATAGCTATATATTTCTCAACATTTCTACATGCATTATTAAAAGGTTCACCCCATTTTGATGCCAGTATTGCCTGGAATCTTCCACAGAGATGATGACTCGTGAGCTTGTCCAGTTTTTCTAGTGGCAGATGGAAAAATTCTCTCAAGTTTATTAATAAGTCTATTGTCCAATGCTTTTCGTTCGTGTACTATAGTATTCCTTTCAGTTCCAACCTTTTCCTCAACATTTGTGGACGAATTATGTCCTCATAAAATATCAATATTTGTGTCTTGAGCAGTGCTTGAAATTGTTATATCTGAAACATATTTGTTTCAGAACCAACTAGAGGAGATTGTGTGTGGGGCCATAAAATGTTGGCTTCTCCTTGTAGACTATGAAAAGGCCTAAATTAGATAATCAAATGGCACGCAAAGATTCTTTACTCTTATTCCCCACTTAAGTGATTTGTAATGCAGTGCGGCAATTTTAATTAGCTTGTTCCAATGCAATAAACCTTTGCTATAACATGGTAGTATTAAGAATAAGCTCAATGGCTAAATGGAGGGTATAGATTTCACACTTTATTCCATAAAAAGGAGTCAAAGGGACAATTCTTTGGGAGCTAGGTAGGTCCTTTTATTGAGAGAAATTTATGGGGGGATGAATGGGTCAACCTAAGGTGCGTTTCTTTCCTATTACTTCTAAGAAATGCTTAGAACTTTTATTGTTCTATTTTATTCCCCTCAAATAGCATTCTTGGTTGGATAAAGTTGTTGATATGGTCTTTCGTCACTCTCCCCTGTCAAGTGAGTCATCCTTCCTTCTGACATCCATCCCACCTTAGGAAATATATTTAATAGAGATAGGTCCAGAGCCAGGCTATTCCTAGACAAGACTAGATATAGTCTAGGTATGATAGGTCATAAACATGATTTAAATAGGTCTTTAAACTGGTAGTATAAGTAAAGTCTTCATAGTATCCATAAATAACTAGTCTGCCTAGTTCCTAGACATCCCTAGTCTTCCTAGTTTCCATCAATAACTAGTCTTATTCCCAGTGACCAGACATACATCTCTGGCCAGTACGAATACAAGACCAGGCCAGATAGTATAGCTCTAGACAGGCCATACATTAATATTGAATGTCTTACTTCTTATCTATGAGTACATGTTTAAATATAATAAGAAAACAAAGACTACAACAATAAACTGAGGTCACATTAAGCCTGGTTCTTACCTTTGACGCCCGAGCTAAATATGAAATTGTCATCAAAATATCCAACATAACTGACTTTGGAATTTCACTATCAACCATTTTCTCTATTGTATAGGGGGATAATAAGCCATCTTTGAGAAGTTCAGTGGCAAGAATACTAGAGCTAACAATTTTGGCAATAAAGAAACAGGTCTTCCAATGTCTTTCACTTCCAAATGCTCTAATTAGCACTTAAAAATAGGAACATAAATATGAACCTGTAGGTTGAGAGAAAAAACAAAAGTTTATAGCAGTGGAAGATCTCCACTTGAATAACACATATGATACCAAACCATTCTCATGTAAACTAATGTAAACTAATTTTGGACTATTATGCAAACTATTAGAAAAACAAGATCGCAGAGCAATAACAATAAACAAGACGCAAATATAAGTCACATAAAAACACATTACAAGAGAGACACCAATATAATGTGGTTCACCCAATATGGGCTATGCCCACACATAAATTTCCAGTCCTTATTATTATACCATTCAACAAATGAAGGGATACAACCTGCAACACATCCGCTGCAACTTCCTCTTCATTCTCTCACAGTCTCTCTTACACAATCATAGAGATCTTTACAATGCTACAGTACACAACCATATTACAATGCCTTCATTTTAAAGAGCGATTACCATGGGAAAATACTATGGAACACCCAATACCATGGACCCATAAATCACCCATTATTGACCAAGTCATGACTATGAAATTACAACATTTTACAAGGCATTTTTTCCAAAATTTTCGCTATGGGGGCGCTGTCCCCCTTGGACCTCCCATGGCGATTATTTTTGGGGGAAAGCCCCCCAAAACCCCCCCGCCATGGGCTGGGATCCAGACATGACTGAAACACAACCTATGAATAAAGAAGATTAGGCTCCACAACCAACAATCTCCCACTTGGAGACTGATCACAACAACTCCACCGCTGCTGGACTATGCTCTAAAACTTGGATCTGGAAAATTTCTCATCTTCACGTTCATGATTGAAGGCCAACTGAAACTAAGCAGGAACTCAGTTTATCTCTGGTTACTACCTTTTTCAACATGTCTGCAGGATTTTGGCTAGTGTGTATCTTTTCCCGCTTTAACGGTTCATCTTCCAGAACAGACCGTATGAAATGGTACTTGAGATGTATATGTTTAGTCTTAGAATGGAAGGATGAGTTATTTGCAAGATGAATGGCACTCTGGATGTCACTGTACAACCTGCTATTCTTCTGCTTCTTACGCACTTTGTCCATGAACCTATGTAACCAAATCAACTCTTTTCTCATCTTCACGTTCATGATTGAAGGCCAACTGAAACTAAGCAGGAACTCAGTTTATCTCTGGTTATTACCTTTGTCAACATGTCTGCAGGATTTTGGCTAGTGTGTATCTTTTCCCGCTTTAACGGTTCATCTTCCAGAACAGACCATATGAAATGGTACTTGAGATGTATATGTTTAGTCTTAGAATGGAAGGATGAGTTATTTGCAAGATGAATGGCACTCTGGATGTCACTGTACAACCTGCTATTCTTCTGCTTCTTACGCAATTTCTCCATGAACCTATGTAACCAAATCAACTCTTTACTAGCCTTTGTAGCAACAATATACTCTGCTTCCGTTGTTGAAAGTGCAACAACCTTTTGTAGTTTCGAACTCCAACTTACTGCTGTTACACCTACAGTAAAGACATACATGTGGTGCTCCTCCTGCCATATTTATCACCTGCCATATCCACATCAACATATCCATGTCGAACAGTGTCTGAACCTCCAAAACATAATGCATGAGTGGTAATACCTCTCAAATACCTGAGAATCCACTGTACTGCCTTCCAATGTTCTTTACCTGGATTGTTCATATACCTACTCACAACTCCCACTGCATGTGTAATATCTGGTCTTGTGCACACCATGGCATACATCAAGCTTCCAATTGTTGATGAATAGGGAACCCTGGAGATGTAATCTATCTCTTCCTGTGTCTTGGGACACATTTCCTTAATTAGTTTGAAATGGCTGGCCAAAGGTATACTAACTGGTTTTGCATTTTGCATTCTAAACCTCTCCAACACCTTTGTATGTATTCACCCTGAGACAATGTCAATTTGCGATTTTTTCTGTTACTTGTTATTCTCATACCAAGGATTTGCTTTGCAGCACCCAAATCGTTCATTGCAAATGAATTAGCTAACTTCCTTGTGAGCATATTTATATCCTACATGTTAGACCCTGCAACAAGCATGTTATCCACATACAGTAACAAGATAATATATCTTCCATTAGCTGGCCTCTTGAAATAAACACAGTGGTTAGAATGACATCTACTATAACCTTGTTCTGTCATAAACCTGTCAAATTTCAAATACCATTGCCTTGGAGCTTGCTTCAGGCCATACAAGATCTTCTTCAACTTGCATACCAAATTCTCCTTCCCTTTGATCTCATACCCATGTGGTTGCTGCATATAAATCTCTTCCTCCAAATCTCAATGGAGAAAAGTTATTTTTACATCTAACTGTTTAAGATGCAAATCTTCTACCACCACTAGACTTAAAATAGTTCTAATTGAAGTCATTTTAACAACAACATAAAATATTTCATCAAAATATATACCTTTCTTCTGTGAAAACCCCTTTACAACAAGTCTGGCCTTGTACCACTTCTTTCCTCCATCTTCTTCCTTCAACCTGTAAACCCATTAATTCTGCAATGCTCTTTTACCAGCAGGCAATTGAACCAAATCTCAAGTATGGTTTCTTACCAATGAGTCCATCTCCTCATTCATGCCTTGCTGGCACTTCTTTCTAGTTTCCACCTGCATTGCTTCTTCATAACATTCCGGTTCACTAGAATCAGTCATCAATAAATAATACAGTGAAGGAGAGAATCATTCAGGGGGTCTACTTAACCTGGTAGATCTTCTAACACTTTGTAGGAGTTTGAGGTACCTGCTGCTATTCTTGGTTTTCCGACACCTTTGGAACTTCATTTTCTTTGATTTCATCAAGCACTGTGTACACCATGTTTTTCTTTTCCTATTTCTTTCCCTGCAACTGATCTTTATACATGACGTTTTCATTGAATACCATTTCTTTATTCCTAATGATTTTGTTATTTTCATAATCACATAAGCGATAACCAAAATTTTCAACCTGTTAGAACATAATTCCCATCTAGACCTTGGTTAATAAACCTTGCATAAGGTTCCAAGTGTTTAATGTAAGTTTCTCCATGGTTTGGCTTCATAGTGCCTAGTCTAGGGGGTTTGTCCACATATTAGACTAGTGGTTTGTCATAATAGCCAAGTTTGTCCACAAGTGTGCCCATTTCATTATTATGGGGAATCAAAGGCACCCTATTTAATGCATTTAATGAGGCAGGCACACCACTTCCCTATTTTATGGGATAAGGTTGGACCAAGGGTGCTTATGCACTAGATTTGGTCAAATTGCTCATTAATGGCCACTAACAAATCCCTAAACCACCTAATTCTCCCTCATAATGATTCCATCCACATCTATTGACTTGCCTAACTTCCTCATGGTCCTCATAGGTTCATTGGACCTCGTTATGGCCCAATACAGGAGTTACACTTGGCACAATGTCATAGATTGGGGGAATTACTCCACTAAGCTTAGCATTAATGTGATCTACTCAACTTGCCACTAAGTCTCTCAATTTTGCCTCCTCAGAGAATCTATATATTGTACACATGTTGTTGAACAATAATGTGTTGGAAGATCAATCCACACGAGTGTTTTTCTCTTGTGTTCTACTTAATATTTTCTTCTTATTTCTTCTATTTTCCTGTCAATGTTTGGTAAATTATAAGTGAAGCTTGCTCTAGTAATATAGATCCACTTGTGACACATATAGAATTTGACATGGTATCAAATATCCATAGGGGATCCTAGTCTTGCTTCTAAAATAGATTTCGAAGTGTGTGTTTTGCAGGTACCTACAACAACTTCAATATGGATTCGAAAGTTGATCCTCTCCTCTCTCGATTCAACTATTCAGAGTGGAAAGAAAATATGTGTGCATATCTCAAGAGAAAATGTCTCTTTGATGTGTCCATTGGTGTTGTGAGCGAGCCAGAATCTTATGAAGAGAAGTGTGATTGGCTCAATGACTGTGATAGAGAGTATGGAACTATGTGTCTGGCTATACCTCCTAGAATGCATTATCTCATTGATTCTGTTGAGTATCCATTTGATCTTTAGAGAAATCTAGATAGAGATTTTGGCATGCAGAAAGAAGATATTAGTTATATGGAGAGCAAGCAAATGGACACCTCCTCATGTGTCCTCCCTCCAAAGGTCTCGACCTCATGCATTTCTCAAGAAGTTGTTCAAATTGAAAAAGAAGAAGAAGATTCAGATTCAACAAATGATCCATCTCAACTTTCTTCCTCTGTGGCTTCCTCTGTTTTCGATGAAGATAAAATACGATTTGTTGCCATCAATATTGTTGAAGAGATGTCTCGCCATTCCACTTCTTTCTCCTCTATGTCTTCTATTATGAATGTTGAAGATGGGTTGTTGGTTGGTGATAATAGCGATCCTTCTCTAGAAGAGGTTCTTTCTTCACATGAGAGTATTGGTTTGAAATATGGTCAAGGAGAATTTTGGAAGTCAAGTGAATATCTCTCATTTCACACTCTTTTGCTTCTTATGTATTCCTACACCATTACGAGCATAATTTCTTCAAGTTCACTTGAAGATGGAGAAGCCTTAGCCATCACATTAGCATATTTGGGACTCTTGTTCCTATTTATTGGAGATGATTACAACTCTCATGATTTGAATTTGATGCTTCAAGAGCCTTATGATTCGCTTGGGGTCACTTATTCTCAAGCACCTCAGGTCTCTTTTGGACTTGGCACCCTAGTTGGTTCGAAGATCAAGTCTGAAGAGCAGCCTTCTCTCTACTATCAGTGTTACTCAATTGTTCTACATGGCTTTAGTTTCCATCATGCAGCTGTACATGTACATGATCTAGTTGAGCACATTCCTCTTCTTCCAAAGAAGAAGATTCCCCTAGACATATTCATCTAGTTTGGAGTGCATTCAGTTTTTGGTTTCTCTTTCATGTTCATTTTTTAGGGAGGATTTTCCCCAAGAGGTTTTGCCTCTTTCCTCACTTACATGGATGAATAATGTAAAGGGTGACCATAAGCCTTGTTGCTTGGGCTCTCATAATAATTTTCTTTGCTCACAACCATTTTGGCTTAAGGGGGGGTGTCATAGCAAAATTCCCATCTAGACCTTGGTTAATAATACTTGCATAAGGTTCCAAGTGTTTAATGTAAGTTGTTCCATGGTTTGGCTTCATAGTGCCCAGTTTAGGGGGTTTGTCCACATATTAGACTAGTGCTTTGCCATAATAGCCAAGTTTGTCCACAAGTGTGTCCATTTCCTTATTCTGGGGAGTCAAAGGCGCCCTATTTAATGCATTTAATGAGGCAGGCACACCACTTCCATGTTTTATGGTATAAGGTTGAACCAAGGGCACTAATGCACTAGATTTGGTCAAATTCTCAATAATGGATGATGAGTACACAATATAGGTATCCAATACATTCTGTTGTACCATGAAGGAGCAAGGAAACAACCAGAAATCACTCCTTTTTGTAGGATAAAGTGCAATTTGATTGATTATGAAACAATGTGATTAAATAGTTATCTTTTTTGTGTGTTTTAGCATGTTTTTAATCAACTAATCAAGTGGGTGAGCACTATGTGTGGACAAGAGAAAGATCAAAGATAAATATGAAGAATGGCAAAAATCAAGCTCTAGTCAAAAGCTAGAGAAGGACACGAAGATCAAATTTTCCCGATTTATAGGGAAGAATCTAAATAGATTGAGGTCGTGATTCCCAATGTAGGGACTAGGGTTGAAACATTGTAATAAGTGGAGGCACCTGGATAGCAGGGGGCCTAACGCATTTTTGGGATTATTCTATGTTTTTCAGACTTTGTTATACAATACCTAAGCTTTACGATTGTTATGGATTCTACGACATTTTAATGAAGGAAATACGTTCTTTACCACCTGTGAGTTCATAAGTTTCAATTAGTTCATGTCATACGCATTGAGGAGCCCCCCCCTCATTGTGTAGAATAGGAGTTCTGTGCTTTATTTCCATATTAATTTATGCATCTTGTGGTTTATTTCTAAACAAATACGTGTGGATTATTCAAGACATCGATTCTGATACCAAAGTTAAATTCTGAACATGGTTTTTTTTATCTGTAGTCTTGTATTACAGTATCCGTATTTCCAACATATAAAGTCTGTAGTCCTGTAGCTATATTCCGCAAAGGCAGTTTCCGAATCTACATTATTATTTCCCAAACAATATTTCTTGACTAGATTATATTCAAGCTCCTAGCTAGATGTATTTGGATTTCAGTTAAATAGATTACTGCTTTCAAATAGATAGATCCATGCTTTCAAATTTCATTTAAAAGATTTATGATTTGAAATAGATAGGTTCATGCTTTGGATTTCAGTTAAATAGATTCCTTCTTTCAAATAGATAGATCCATGCTTTCAAATTTCATTTAAAAGATTTATGCTTTGAAATAGATAGGTTCATGCTTTGGATTTCAGTTAAATAGATTCCTGCTTTCAAATAGATAGATCCATGCTTTCAAATTTCATTTAAAGATTTATGCTTTGAAATAGATAGGTTCATGCTTTGGATTTTAGTTAAATAGATTCACGCTTTCAATAGTTTCATTTTTGCTTTTGGTTTCATCAAATCAAGATTTATACCTTTAGCCAATTAGATGTTTGCTCCCTTCAGAATAGATTTATACCTTTCAATATTTCTCCCTAAAACCCGACCACCCAAAGATAAGATTCTCTTAATAGTGCACATATAATGCCAAGTGCCTCTGAAGTTTGTACGTTCCCTAGTTGATATTTAAAGTGAGGTTCTTGAACTAATACCTGCAAAAAGGTAGGCATTTATGAACGCCACCACTTTTTGGCGCCATTGTCGGGGAGGTGCTTAAACTTTAGGAGAAAAAATAAAAACACCCTTGAAAATATGTTTTTTTACCATGAATGCCTTGGCAAAGGAGAGATGAATTCAGACATTTTCTGCCTAACCGCCCTATGAGCAATGCCAGTTCTGAACACCTTGAATTCGAATTTCTCAATAGTGATGAAGAAGCTAATTCCAGCTATAACCCAGACCTTTATAACTTCTTCGCCAGCTCTAGTTCCAATACTACCATGGTTGATGATGAAGAAGAACACAGAGAACTGTTTACGTTTCCCATAAGTGTACCCCTCAGGGATGCTAGAATGAAAAATATCAATCCCGCTATTTTCCTAAACTTTCATGGCTTAACCTCCGAAGAACCTAACACTTTCTTATTCGAATTTGAAGTAATTTGCAGATCCTTTGTCTATACTACAGATGCCCAAAAATTAAGACTTTTCCATTCCACACTAAAAGATTTATCGCCCAGATGGTTTATGAGCCTGGAAGGAAACAATATTTTCTCTTGGGATAAAATGAAACAAGCCTTTTTCGAAAAATATAGGGATTATTGTAAAGCCAAAGATACTAGAGATGAAATTTTTAGAATGAAACAGGGAGAAAAAGAATCTTTGGAAGATTATGCATAGTGATTCCAACTCAGCTGTAAGAGAGCCATTCATTATACCTTAGATCAAGAATCGTTGAAACTAGTACTTCTTAGAGGAAGCAAGGAAGAATACTTAGAAGTCATAAATTTGTTAAGTGATGGAGATATCTTTCAAAAAACTTATGATCAAATTCTACAAATATTTAAAAATTATTCAAGATCCAGAAAAGGAAAAATTGGAACACGGGAAATACACCCATTAATAGGGGGATCATCCTTTCCAATCCCAACCCTCACCAAATCCGACTTGGGGAATCTCCTGGACGACATGAAGTCACAAATTCTCCAATCACTAGCAATGCAATTTGATGCACTTCAACTCAAAAGGAATAGGATGAAATCAATCACGCACTAGCTGTATTATGTCCAAGATGTAGAAACAAACACGAGAAAGGTTAATGCCCATTAAATACAATAAAAGTCTGCAGACTCTATACTGAAGATCATACCACAGAAAAATGCCCTTTACTTCCATCATGTAAAGCATCCATACAAGATCCTACATCAGAAATTTATGTGGAACAACTCTGTTTTGTTAACCAAGGAAGTAATAATTTTGCCAGACCCTTCCAAACCAATAATCAAAATTATTTTAATCAGGGAAATCCTCATCAAAATTGAAATCCTTCGTCACAAATTTCATAGCCTCCACAAGCAGGGCCAAGTCAATGGAAGCAAAATCAAAATCCATACCATCAACCATACTTTGCCCACCCATAACAACCACACCCCCCACCTTTTCCACAACCACAAATGAACTATGGAAATCAATATCCATCTTCCACAAATTGGAGAACACCACCACCACAACCAGTTATAATGCCTCCACCGCAAAACCAACAACCCCCAAGACCTCCTACAATCCCAGCTCAACCCGTTCCAAACCCAAATAACGACAGGCCAAGTCAACAACCCTATAACAACGAGGTGATGCAGTTCCCAACTTATGTCGTAGACACACTAGACTTAAATGAGATCACCCTAAGATCCAACAAAATACTACCTGGTTCCCTCCATCAAACCAATCAAGAACCAACATATCCAGAATATCAACAACCTTTAATTGTAGATTCCTTGGGGGAAGAAAATAAACAACAACTAACATAACTTACTCCTCCCAATCCTCCATTTACTGACAAGCTAAAACAAAACAACAAAGAGGAAGTAGAGAATGCCATAATTAATGAACTAAAACACTTAACATTCAAATTCCCCTCTTACAGGCAATAAGAGATGTTCCCATCTGTAACAAATTCATAAAAGAAAACTGTATAAGGAGACTTGGAAGAAGAAAACGTGATTCCCCAACCATAAATATTGTAGGTCAACTAGTAGACCTCATGTTAGGCAGATCTATCAATCCGAAATACTTGGATCTAGGAAGCCCTATAATTAATGTAACCATCAACAAAGTGCCTATTTCAAGCAGTTTCATTGATCTAGGGGCTGCAATAAACGTTATGACAAAGGATACAATGTTAGCTCTAAACCTACAATCCTTTATAAGACCAACCACCACGGTGTTACAATTAGCTGACACCTCCATTGTCAAGCCAAAAGGTATATTAGAGGATATAATTATTAACATTGAATCATGGTATAAGTATCCGGCAGACTTCATAGTCATAGAAGTCAGGAGCAAAATTAGTGGGTACCTAATCATCCTAGGGAGGCCATGGATGGCAACAACAAATGCCTATATAGGGTGTCAATCTGGGGACATGACAATTACAAGTGGACAAACTAGAAATAAAATCACCATATATCCTACGACCAAACGATCTATAGATACATAAAACCCTAATTGGATGGATGATTATGATGACATAGATGACCGGAATATGCAGCCAGTCCTCAACATAAAAACTGCTCTAACCCTAAAATCTAAGGATGAAGATACTTATTTATCTAATTTTATTCAAAATGTTTATCCTAATCATAATATGCTTGAAGAAATTTTTGCAATAAGGCAACAACAAGAAGTATTGAATACTCCTATTAACACGAACATAATGTGGCAGCAAGTGTTCTCAGTTGAAAAACAACCCTTAGAGGTGAAATTTGTAGAAATCTTTCCTGAAAAGACTATCAATATCAATGCACATCTGGAACCAGAACAAGAACAATGATTAATAAAAGTACTCACAGAAAACAATAGAGCTTTTGCTTGGACCTATACTGATATGAAAGGGATGCACCTGGATATTTTCAAACATTATATTTATATCCTGGAGGGAGTTGTCCCAATAAGACATCCCCAAAGAAGGATGAACCCAACATTAAAATATGTAGTTAAACTCAAATTGCAAAAACTACTGGCCGCGAGATTCATTTACCCTATCTCAGACAGTGAATGGGTCTCACCCTTGGTGATAGTCCCGAAGAAAGGGGGAAAGTGGAGAATATGTGTGGATTATAGAGAGCTTAACAAAGCAACCAAAAGAGATCACTTCCCTCTACTGGAAACAAGTTTTTTTCATTTTTGTACGGTTTCAGTGGATATAATCAAATACAAGTCCACCCTGCTGATCAAGATAAAATGACATTTACTTCCCGGGCACATATGCATATTGAGTGCTACCTTTCGGACTCTGTAATGCCCCAACAACCTTTCAAAGAGCTATCTTAAGTATATTTTCAGATTTTATCAACGACCAAATGGAAGTCTACATGGACGGTTTCACACCATATGGACAAAGTTTTCAAGAAGCACTACAACATCTGAAATCACTCCTAAACAAATGCATCGAAATGAGTCAGTGTCTCAGCAATGATAAATTTCGAATGTTAATGCAAGAGGGCATAGTTCCGGGACACCATATATCCCAAAGAGGTATTGAAGTAGATCAAGCAAAAGTTACTATTATTAAAACTCTACCCCTGCCTGTCAAATAAAGATATGTGCGCAGCTTCCTCGAGAAAACAAGCTACTACAAGAGATTTATAGAGGGATTCAACAAAGTCGCAGCCCCAATGTTTTCCCTCTTAACAAAAGACACAAAATTTACTTGGACTGAACAATGTATGACCACATTTGATCACCTCAAGGAGAAAACCACAACTGCTCCAGTCCTCTAAGTGCCAAATTGGACGCTACCTTTTCACATCCACTCGGATGCCTCAGACAAAGCTATTGGGGCAGTCCTCAAACAAGAAGAAGAAAGGAAACCATACGCCATCTATTACATCGGCAAAAACTTGGCAGGGGCAGAACTCAACTACACGGTCACTGAAAAGGAATTTTTGGTCGCTATACACGCTATCAACAAATTTCGACACTACATAATAGGGTTCCCGGTCTTTGTACACATAGATCATTCAACAATCAGGTACCTCACGAATAAACCTAATACAAGTGCTAGAATTATTAGACGGTTTCTTCTCCTAGAAGAATTCGACTTGACAATCCTAGACAAACCAGAAAAACATAATGTGGTCGCAGACTTTCTATCAAGGCTAACCCACGTGCAGGATAGGGAATTAGTAAATGATGATTTCCTTGATGAACACCTCTTTGCAATATCAGCACAAAGGCCATGGTCTGCTGATATAGGTAACTACCTAGTATTTGGGAGGTTTCCACAACATTATAACTACAAATAAATGTGTAAGATAATAAGGCAAAGTGGGACTTACACTTGGGTGCAAGGATTGCTTTTTAAAAAGGGGCGAGGTCAAATATTGAGAAGGTGCATTCGAGAAGATGAAGTCCATGATATACTCCATGCTACTCACAATGAGCCTCGTGGAGGCCATTATGTAGCAAAAATAACAACTTATAAAATACTACATACATGATACTACTGACCAACACTACACAAAGACTCTCAAGAATATTTTTCACACTGTGATGATTGCCAAAGAATGGGAAAACCCACACAAAGAGATGAGATGCCCCTACATCCTCAAGTATCATTAGAACCATTTGAGAAATGGGTATTTGACTTTGTTGGCCCATTTAATCCACCTTCTAATCATAAAAACTACATTTTAGTATGCATGGACTATCTTACTAAGTGGGAAGAAGTTACACCACTTACAACAACTGATGAAACTAGTGTGGAAAATTTCTCCACAGAACAAATCTTCCACGGATTTGGAGTTCCGAGATAACTAGTTTTTGATCAAGGGAAACAATTTACGTCAAACCTCATTGAGGAGCTACTCAAAAGAAATAAGATAAAGCATCGAAAATCCTCATCCTACCACCCACAAGCCAATGGACAAGTTGGGTTACGAACAGGGAGCTTGAGAGGATTCTAACAAAAACAGTTCAATTACATAAAAGAGATTGGGCAGACAGGTTGAATGAATCAGTTTGGGCTTACAACACAACATGGAAAGCAACTATTGGTTTTACTCTATATGAACTCGTATATGGAAAAAAGGTTATGCTCCCTTTTGAATTTGAAATCAAGACACTAATAATAGCAACCCATTTAGACATGCAACTTTCAACAATTCAGAAGGAGCGTATTCTCCAATTAAACCAGCTGGATGAACATTGACAATAGGCTCTAGCTCACACCGAAATCATCCAGCAACAAAGGAAACAATGGCATGACAAAAATATCAAAGAAAATAAATTCAGAGAGGGAGATTGGGCATTACTATACGATTCTAGATTTCATAAATTCAAAGGGAAACTCACAACACGATGGCTAGGACCGTACAACATAGATACAATCTACAACAATGGAGCTGTTAGAATCAAGACCATAAGCGACATCTAATTTCCAATGCTCGTCATTAGACACAGACTCAAATTGTACAAGAAACCGCAATCTAAAGAGGAATTCACACAAACAATTTATAAGGAGTATATCATGCTAATAGAGGACTTAGACGTCCTCTACTTCCACTAAAATTATTTAAACAAAAAAAAGAAAAAGAAAAAGAAAAAATAAGGCAAGAAAAAAGAAGAAAAGAAAGAGAAAGACAAGATAAACCAGTAGCAACCAGCTATCAAGCCAGCCTACAACCCACTATCAAGCGAGCCAGCAACTCACCATCAAGCGAGGTGGTAGCAATCAACTATCAAGTAGGGCAGTAGCAACCAACTATCAAGTGGGCCAGCAACCCACTATCAAGCGGGCCAGCAACCCACTATCAAGCGAGGCAGTAAAACCGAACCAATCAGAAACCCAATATCACTGTCATCCGGGTAAGCCAAATATGAAGAGCAAAAGCAAAACAAATCGTTGCCAATCTTCACAACTACAGAGATGAATGCCAAAACTATAGACAAGACAAAGTCAACTACGAAACCGCACACCACTACTGAAAATCCCCACGTCACCACTTCAGGTACACTATACACAAAAAGGTAACCTCTGACTCCATTGTTTTCCTATTCTATCAAATCTATTTCTATCTATAAAAGGAATAATTCTAGAGCTGAGGGTAGCTTTGTTTTAGAAAGGGCGGCGACACATGGTTCAAGGTAAGACCGTCGGTCCATGCCAGGTAATTATTGCCTATTCAAATCAGGAAATGACAATCTCAAGAGTTTTCATATTCCACCAAGATATTCATATCAATCAACGACATTGCAAGGAATGATGAAGCAATAAGGCGTAGATTGCAAGGAATGATGAAGAAATAAGGTGGAGATAACAAGGAATGATAAAGAAATAAGACAGAAATAGCAAGGAATGATGGAGAAGTAGGACACAGGTGGAATGGGAATAAGTAAACAAGTTCGACCGACACACATGAAAACCTGCAGCCCTCAAGGGAAGCAAACACAACAAAGAGAACGCAGGATTTTAGTCAACAAGCCGACTCTCGACTCAGAACAATGCAAGTAAGTTCATCTGGTCCTTCACCCTGTCTGTATACTGTTCATCCATCCACTAACTTTTGGAGATAATGACTACCGGTTTTAAGAAAAGTGAGCCGGAGGATCATTCCCCTATTTATGATCAACTAGAGGTGCTCACCATCCCTCGCACTGCGGGTTTGGATGTCGTTCATTACTGGTTTAAAAGGACATAATTTAGACATAGCCCTCGAATTTTACAAAAAATTGAAGCATGTGAAAGAATAGGAGTATGTGACAAGGGTAAAGGGGTTACACATTCACCTGAATGAAGAAAGGATAACGACATACACTGGAATGCCTCAAGGTTTACACTGGGAAAAGATGACAAGGAAGTCAACATAAAGGCAAAACATAATTTCTTTGCAGAAGGTGAACATTATGATGAAGATAAGAACAATGTGAAAATGGAAACCATGCCAAACCCTTGGGACGAAGTTGCTTCTATCGTCCTCAAGTATATCACTTGTATTGGGAGACTTATCTACATACCTACAATTAATTTCCGAATATTGGATCTCTTAAGGAACAAAGGGAATATTAAGCCAAACAATAACATCAACATTCCTTTTTACTTCTTACAATCCATATGGGAAATGAGAAAGAAGGTGACACAAGCGAAAGAGGATGCATTGGGACATCATGGGTTAATTAAGTCAATTGTCTATGAAGAGTTGACAACACAGGTCCCTGAAGTTTACTAGGAGGAATTTATACATATCTCTACAAAGGATGTCCAGAGAATGAGGGACCCCCAACTTTAGTCCCAACTCCCATTTCAGAACAGAAAGGGAAGAAGATAGCCACTCAGTTAGGGGCCAAGAGAAAAATTGACGTAGACATTGATGACAATGAAGTTGTGGCAGAAACCCTGATGAAAATAAAACATTCCAGGGATGCCTCTGGTCAGAAACTGAAAACATCCTATGCTAAAGCATATGAATTTAGACGGTAGAGTAGAAGGCTTAAAAAGGAATCAAAAGGCAGGGAAGAGAGGGAAAGGCAAAAGAAAGAAAGATATGAAGATGAATCAGGCCCGATACCCCTGGACCAGCAAGACTCTGAGGATTTTGGGACAGAACAAGGGGATCCTTTTCTACCAACAGGAGAAGAAACACCACTCAAAGACAGTGCATCACCCAAAGAAGAGATGCAGACTAAAGAGGATGGCCGTCTAGCTGAGGCATTGTCTGAATGATCAAAATGTAGGGAAGAATTGGCAGCACTAAATATTGGGGCACGGTCCCATAAGAACCAAGCTGTGGCATCGATAACACCCCCAATCATGCACGAGAAAATTCAAATCTTAAAAATGCAGTATGTTGGCCAACTGAAGCAAATGGATTAGCAGAACCAAACACTGCAGGAAGAATTGAGCAGAGATCGAGAGAGTTTGGAACAAAAAGACCAACATATCTTACAATTGGAAACTACCCTAGACAGTATTGCCAAATTGTATGAAGATATCATCGGGTATAGGCCCCCATCCCTGATTTACACAATGTATCTCAGAGAAAATGGTTTTGCTTTAAGTTGCATAGATTAAAAAATAACATACCACTGGAAGTAGCCACCCCAAACTAGTTTGTGGATACTTCCCTGGATAGAACATCACTAGAAAAGGACCAACTATGCGAATTTTTCCTCCACAACTTGGTCGTACCCCATTCATCTAACTGGTCAACAAACCCATATGTTGGTGATTTCCATCTCAGGGCGTTGTGCTCATGGATGAACCATGAGATGGAGAGATCACAAGATGCTCATCTCTACCAGTCAGAGGAATGGGTAAACGCAATATGGGTAAGAGAAGTGACCATGCACCCAGAGAAAGTGATCGAAGATCATTGTGCCATAACCACTGATGAGGACCTAATTCCCATCCTTGAGGAAAAACAATAGGAAGCCATAGATCTCTTTGAAAAAACCACACAAAGCACCCTTGGGGAGGTACAAGAGGTCATAAGGGACCAATGGAAAAGAATTTCGGGAGACCTGAAAAAGCGAGAGCCACATCCCCCCCACAAGTTGGAAGTCGCACTAATCAAGACAAAAATGTACAAATAATCTTTGATGAAGAACAAGCTCAAATGGATTGGAATGAAGCTAAGTTGACCATTCTTCCTTCCCCTGATAGTCAAAGAGAACATCAATTTGGAAGAAGAAAGAAGGGCTTGGGCCAAGGAAGAACAAAGTCAAGGGTACTATCGGTAGGCAGGAACCCCTAGGGTTGTTGCTTGGGACATCAGAGAAGCCATCGAACAGCAGGATAAGTTACACAAGGATGAGTAACATCTTCAAGCTCGGGGGAGAGGACGAGTCCACAATATAACTATCAAATACATTCCGTTGTACCATGAAAGAGCAAGGAAACAACCAGAAATCACTCCTTTCTATAGGATAGAATGCGATTCGATTGATTATGAAACAATGTGATTAAGCAGTTATATTTTTCTATGTTTTAGCATGTTTTTAATCAACTAATCAAGTGGGTGAGTACTATGAGTGGAAAAACGCAGGATCCGAGATAAATATGAAGAATGGAAAAAATCAAGCTCCAGTCGAAATCTAGAGAGGACATGAAGATCAGTTTTTCCTGATTTATAGGGAAGAATCTAAATAGATTGAGGTCGTGATTTCCAATGTAGGGACTGGGGTTGAAACATTGTAATAATTAGAGGCGCCTGGATAGCAGGGTGCCTAACACAATTTTGGGATTATTCTTTGTTTTTCAGACTTTGTTATACAATACCTAAGCTTTACGATTGTTATGGATTCTACGACATTTTAATGAAGGAACTGGGTTCTTTAACACCTGTGAGTTCATAAGTTTCAATTAGCTCCTGTAATACACATTGAGGAGGGCCCCCTCATTGTGTAGAATAGGAGTTCTACGCTTTATTTCCATATTAATTTATGCATCTTGTGGTTTATTTCTGAACAAATACGTGTGGATTATTCATGACATTGATTCTGATACCAAAGTTAAATTCTTAACACGGTTGTTTTTATCTGTAGTCCCATATTACAATATCCGTAGTTCCAATATATAGAGTCTGTAGTCCTGTAGCTATATTCCGCAAAGGCAGTTTCCAGATCTACGTTATTATTTCCCAAATAGTATTTCTTGACTAGATTTGATTCAAGATCCTAGTTATATGTCTTTGGATTTTAGTTAAATAGATTCCTGCTTTCAAATAGATAGATACATGCTTTCAAATTTCATTTAAAAGATTTATGCTTTGAAATAGATAGGTTCATGCTTTGGATTTCAGTTAAATAGATTCCCGCTTTCAAATAGATAGATCAATGCTTTCAAATTTCATTTAAAAGATTTATGCTTTGAAATAGATAGGTTCATGCTTTGGATTTCAAATTCCTGCTTTCAAATAGATAGATCCATGCTTTCAAATTTCATTTAAAATATTTATGCTTTGAAATAAATAGATAGGTTCATGCTTTGGATTTTAGTTAAATAGATTCACGCTTTCAATAGGTTCATTTCTACTTTCGGTTTCATCAGATCAAGATTAATACCTTCAGTTGATTAGATGTTTTCTCTCTTCAGAATAGATTTATACCTTTCAATATTTCTCCCTAAAACCTGACCACCCAAAGATAAGATTCTCTTAATAGTGCACATATAGTGCCGCATGCCTCTGAAGTTTGTATGTTCCTTGGTCGATATTTAAAGTGATGTTCTTGAACTAATACCTGCAAAAAGGTAGGCATTTCTTAATGTCACCAATGGACACTACCAAATCCCTAAACCACCTAATTTTCCCTCATAATGATTCCATCCACATTTGTTGACTTGCCTAACTTCCTCATGGTCCTCATAGGTTCATTGGACCTCATTATGGACCAATACAAGAGTTACACTTGGCACAATGTCATAGATTGGGGGAATTACTCTACTAAGCCTAACATTAATGTAATCTACTCAAATTGCCACCAAGTCTCTCAATTTTGCCTCCTGAGAGCATCTATATATTGTACACATGTTGTTGAACAATAATGTAATGGAAGATTGATCCACATGAGTGTTTTTCTCTTGTGTTCTGCTTAAGATTTTCTTCATATTTCTTCTATTTTGCTGTCAATGTTTGGTAATGATGCAGGGGCATCGGGTCTTAGGCAGAATAGTCGAAGTTGATCGACAGAAGAAGGTTGACCAGGGGGATTGTCGATGACCACTGGTGCGAGAAGACTAGAAGTTGAGGCCAAGCAGTTGAGCAAGAAGCTGTCGAAGTATGGTTGAAAGAAGGGAAAGTCGACGGAGTAGGAAGTTGACGAAAGGTCGAATAATGACATCAACAGAAGTGGCAAAGGCCAAGCGAGGAGGATGGGGAGGATGGTATTCGTGGAGACTGAGTGAAGTCGACGAGTTAAGTTGATGACCGAGGAAGTAAAGAATGGTCGACGTGCGGACCAGTTGGAAGTGGATAGCAATAAGATCGACAACTATAGCAAAGTCGAGAGGCACAAAGGTTGATAAGTGCAGAAGTCGAGGCAACATACCTACAACCGTTGTGGGTAGTTGAGGAGGTTAATGACAATTAAGAAGGTGGTTAGGGTCAGGCCAGATGTCACCATAGGAGAAGGTTGTGCAGGCACGAACATAGGGCATTGAAAACTATAGGATCTATAGGATCAGTGATGGTTCAACGGACAGAGTAAGGATGCCTCAGGGAAGCCTGACAAGGTGGACCTTGACAACAACATAGCAGAGTAGAAAACCGGTGCGAAGGATCGGAAGAGGGAGATCACACAGACAAAGCGCGGATGGAAGTAGAAGAATAGAGTAGAGCAGTGACACAGAGCCGAGTCATGCGACTACTTCTGTGTATTGATGTAACAGGCTGAGGCCAACTTGATTATTTGTTTGCATGTAATTTTGTAAATGATACAAGTAATAGAAGCCAATTTCTTGGCATTTCCAGTTCAAATCTTGTGTTTTGTGAACATGTGTGTTTAATTTGTGCAATTCTGTTAAGCGAGAAAGGTCCAACCGAACTGCCTTGCTTCAAGTGGTATGAGAGTAGGAAGATCTTGCGTGTGCGTGAACGGCTCCAATTGTGGTTGGGTAGAGTTGTGCACGTGTGGTGAAAGTCTGGTCTCGATTGGACAAGTGGAGATTTTCAACGTCAGTTGAAAGAGTAAGCACAAGCTCAATGATGGCACAAAGAGGTGTAAATGTCCGTGTTGTAGGATGAAGAGCACGGGGAGGCGCAAGAGGATTCATGGTAGATCATGAAATGTTCAACGAGTGCATGCGAAAAATGAGAAGTTTGACTAATGAGGTCGCATCAATCAAATAAGCACAGATACGTGGATGCGTTCCCGACGCACTTGACCATAGTGACGAAGAAGTCGAGGAAGTGGATGCTCATTAAGCAACAGAAGAAGATCGAGAAGATAGATTCATCAAGCTATTGACATAAATGAGGGTTAAAACAAAAATGGATGTAACTACCTACTCAGGAAGTCTGGATCCAGAAGACTCGATAGACTGGATCAGAGAAATGGTGAAATACTTCGACATAGTGCAGCCTGAGGATCCCAAGAGGGTTAAAACTACCCTTCTGAAGTCGAAGGGTCATGCCTCGTTGTGGTGGGACAATGTTTAGGTTGACATAGTCAAGAAAGGCAAGGAGCAGATTAAGCCTTGGGACATAATGGTTTCCAAGCTGAAGGGAAAGTTCTTGCCAAACGACTATGTGATTTCCTTGTTCAGGAAGTTGCAAAACTTTCGACAGAAAGAGATGACCGTGAAAGAATACACGAAAGAGTTCTACAGACTGTTGATTAGATCCGGTCGAACTGATGAAGGCGAAGAAGCGGTCGTAAGACATGTAAATGGTTTGAAGTATGTCATACAGGACGAGTTGAGCTTGTCGAAGTTCAGGACGGTTGGTGAAGCCTACCAGCTAGCCCTGAAGGGGGAGGAAAAGTTGTCGAGAAACAACATCGACCAAAGGAAATATGACTAGTTGAGGTGCAAAGTCTGCTCCCATAAAAGGACAAAGTAGTGTGACCAGGAGAGAAGTCGTGAAGATAACTGATGAGCAGAAGGGACAACGACCAGGGAAAAGGCACAAGAAAACCGACGGGATGGTCTAGAGACCCGTGGTCGGGATGCGTTGGTCGAAGTGGTCCAGCGGAGAGACGAGGTGCTGACAGACCAGCTATAGTCTGTTATAAGTGTCGAGGAGTGGGACACAAAGCTTATGAATGTCTTGAGAATTTACATGTGGCAGGGGAGTCGAAACCCATATGTCGACAAGATGGAAAGGACGACGAGGAGACGGGTTCGGCATCCGTGAGTGGTGAAGATGACAGAGAAAAAAGTCGAAACTTGACGACCAGGAGGAAGTTGGTCCAGAACGATCAGCAAGAAGAGAAGGATCTGAACCAAAGTGCTGATCACTGAAAGATACTGCAAGACCATTATTGATGATGACAGTACATAAAACCTAATGTCGACAGAGGTCAGGTTTGAAGAGTCAACAGGTTTGAAGAGTCAACAACACCCAAATCCATACAAGTCATGATTATTATGTGAACCTTCTGTATAAAGGTATCCATGAGATGGACCTCCCGTATAGAGGCGAACCTTCCATATAAAGGTCATGCTTTACTTGTTAAAATCATTTAATGTTGTGTGATGTATTATTAACCGTGATCACCAGTTGCTATTAAGTCTCCTTTAGAGATTGATCACCTCTAAAGTGAATTACTTTAACAAATTATCATTTGGTTCGGAATAATATAATATGATCACAACATCCGATAAATCTTCTTAGTATAATGTAATGTGATGGATAATTAAAGTTAGCACATATTGACCATGCAGTAAAAGATAAAGAAATAGACGATAAAACATAGAGATCAAGCGAATTCAAAATTGCCCATGCAAACACTTCAACTAATTAAAGAGAACTCGAATTGTTAAAGCTTCAGTTAAGTATCAATGCTTCAATTAAAGCATTAATTAAAGATATGCCTCAGTTAACTAAAGAACTCACAGTGGTCACTTCAAGTAAATCAATCAACATGATTTTAGTTAACTAAGTGTTAAATAAGAAGGACTAGTTAACTAAAGTTTTTTCACTTTTGTTGAACTAAAAGACGACACTTCAGTTAAAGAGAGTTAACTAAGTGACAACAAAGAAGATCTAGTTAACTAACTGTTATTGAATGACGACACTTATGCTAAACTAAAATATGACATATGAGTTGTGACACTTACATGCAAACACTTAAGTTAGCCACCTAACTAAGTGGGAAAGCTTTCAGTTTATCCTAAGTGACAACTCAGTGAGATAAAGCATCACATGAGAAGTGGGGTGCACCTTTGAATGCAAGATTAATACATCCAGTTTGAGGGCAAGTTCATTATGAAGTTATAAGTTAAAAATAGAAGAGAAGAATGTATAAATATGTTATATGGGATTGATGAATACAATGTGAAGTGAGTTCTCTTCTCCATTGAAGGCAAAGCACTTATCTTTGTGTAAGGTATTGTCTTTTCTTGTTATTGTTGTGATGGGCACACATCCAATCGATCTCTCTTCTCTATTGCTTCCGTATCTTCATCAAGAGTGTTTGGTGATGTCTTATCTTCTAAAAGCAATCTGCTATGTTGTAAAAGAAAGCATTCTCTGCTATCCATTATATTATAATGAGAAGAATTGATGGGGTTTTTGTTCTCATAATTTTGAGGATTTTCCCCATGGTATATCTGTTAAATTTATATGTTGCAATATCTTAGATTCCTACTTCATTAGTATTTAATACAATAAAAACATAAAGAGGATCTCTGAAAGATACACAATCACAAGGTACACAACAATTTATCTTGGGAAACCCTCAAGGGGAAAAAAACCCAGAAAAAATTCCTCAATATAGATTACCAAAGTACAATGCCCAAAGAAATAATTCTCATAAGAAAGAGGGACAAAACCCAAACACAAGAGCCAAGAACAATCCTCCTCCCTTCGCAATCCTTCCTCTACCTCTCTTGCGCAATGCTTGAGTGAGTGAATGGTGCAAATGAGAGAATGATACTCTCTATTTATACTTTACTTTTCAATTGACCTTTTAACCTAACTGGTCCGAACTCACTATTTTAACCGGGACAACCTCTCCAGGGAGACTCAAAATAATAATTACATTAAACTCTTTTGGGTACTATTGACCTGACTTACAATGGAGGTTTTACCTCATGAATTTTACATAAAATTTTACATTAATGACATCTCCCGAAGGAGGAATAATAATAATAATGTAAAGTACAAGTAGAATATTCTTCGAAGAAACATTATTTCAGCACTCCCCCTTTACAAGAAGGGTATTATACTAACAAAAACAACAACAGGTGTGGCTCTACACAACATCATCGGAAGGAGGGAGGAGGAGGCATCATCAACAACATCATCTAGAACATTGGATGGTACATCTAAAAATCATTGGAAGTTTTTCAACAACATCAATATCAACAACTAGAACATCCTGCTGTAACATCATCATCATCATTTGCAGCACGAAGCTGGAACATCATCATCATCATTTGCAGCACGAAGCTGGAATATCATAATCATCTTCAGTACAGAGCTGAAGTGTCATCATCTGTAGCACAAAGCTGGAACATAATCATCATATTTAGTACAGAGCTGAGGTGTCATCATCTGCAGCACAAAGATGGAACATCATAATCATTTTCAGTATAGAGCTGAAGTATCATCATCTGCAGCATATTAGTATAAAAACTGATATATCAATAACACCGACAACATGAGGTTGGCTCATCAACATAAAGCTATAATAATGTCATCATCATCAATAACTCAAGGTTGGAGCAACATCATCTCTAGAAACAGGTGCATCAACAACCAATATGATCCTTCCTTTCGGAATTTCGATATCAAGTTCAACACGAGTGATCCTTCCTTTCATAATTACGGGATCATGGACAATCCTTCCTTTCAGAATTACGGGATCATGGACAATCCTTTCTTTCGAAATTACTGGATTCTGTCCAACACTAATGATCCTTCCTTTCGAAATTACAAGATCATGGACAATCCTTCCTTTCGGAATTATGGGATTCAATCCAACAACACTGGTGATCCTTCCTTTCAAAATTATAGGATCATGGGCAATCCTTCCTTTTGGAATTACGGGATTCAGTCCAACAAAAATGGTGATCCTTCCTTTCAAAATTACGGGATCATGGACAATCTTCCTTTTGGAATTACGGGATTCAGTCCAACAACACCGGTGATCCTTCCTTTTGGAATTACGGGATCATGGACAATAATTCCTTTCAGAATTACAAGATTCAGTCCAACGACACTGGTGATCTGCTATGAACATAATAATAAATAATTATTAATAAACATAATTAATTGTACTTAAGAATGAAAGGGCATGACCTTTCATTCACAACACCCAAGCCTTATTTAATAGGGGGTTATCAACCATTGTAACCACCTCATATCTTTTATCTATTCAATATTATTATATCCATTATTCATGGCTTATATAGTTTATCAGGTCTTTTGGTAACTTGATTGTGTGGGCGAATAAATATTCGCTGCATTTCGTATCAGAGCCTCGTGCTTGATTCCAGCCTTTGGCTATTTTTTCGTGGCTTTTAGCCATTAATCCAGGGTTTCCCTGAATTGGGTATTTGACTATAAAAAATCTATACATCCCTCACAACACTCCTGCATACCACATAACCCACTCCAACTCCAACTTCCTTGCGCCTTCTCTCGGTTCACCCCTCGCTACCTCATCCCATCAGCCTCCCATTTCATGCTCCATCACCCAGCTTCCTACCCTCCCTCCCTCCTCCACTCTCCCCTGCGCATTCTCCATTCCTCCTCGTCCTCCTCACACCCTGCTCTGCCTGCCACACTCCACGCTCCACCTGCGCCTCCCTTCTTTCCTCATTCCTGCACCTTCTGCGTCCTCGCTCCAACTCCTCCCGTGCTCGCACTTTTCCTGCCACACTCCACCATCCACCTGCGCCCACCCCTCACTCTCGCCCTTGTCCACTTCCTCCCGTGCCTTCCCGCTCCCCGTCCTCCCGTCATCTCCTACGCACTCACCCCCGCGCAAACCTACATCAATCCCCTTCACTCTGCGTTACCTCCTCCGCGTGCCCTTTGCTCTCCCTACCAGCCTCGCTTCCTGCCAAATGCTACACCTCCCACCCGTCCACCATACCTCCCCACTTCTGCGCACCACTCCTGCTCCACACTCTCGCTAATTCCTGCGTCCAACCCTACGTCCTGCACCTCCGCTTCCATCTCCCCGCCAACGACCCTGCTCGCCTTGCACTCCATGCTCAGCATCCAACCCTCACCGTTCCAGCCACCGCTTTCGCCACCCTTCGCCCGACCTCCATCTCCTTGCAGCTCGCCACCTTCCTTCCCTCATCATTCCCTGAAACCCTAAGTTTTGTTTTTTGAAATTAAATATTAAATCTATAATAGTATTATTATATTGTTTAATAATTTAATTTAAAAAAAAACTATATATAGTTTATAAATCATTTAATAATATTATTAATTAATTAATTAACAATTATTATTATAAAAAAAGTATTATTATTTTATAATAATAATAATTTTTTTTTTTGGGAAAAAAAGGTTATTAAAAAAAAGGGACAAAAAAAAAACAAAAGGAAAAAAAAGGGTTATTTAACCTAATAAGAAGAAGACCATCCTTTCGTTAAAAAAAAGGAGTCAGTCAAAGGAAGACTCCTTTGTCAAAAGAAGTCGAAGACCAAATTGAAAAAGGTTAAAGAAGATCATCACTCGTCAGAGAAGACAAAATTGAAGAAGTCAAAGTCAAAGTCAAAGGAAGACTCCTTCGTCAAAAGAATTGAGGCTATCTATCATTAGAGAAGTCAAAATCAAAGACCTTCTATAATTGAAAAAGTCGGATACTATCTATCTCCGAAGAAGTCGAGACCATGGAAGCTGGTTTATGACTACAAATAGAGAAATTAGAAGCCAAGTTAAAGCGTTATCGAAGAGACAATGAAGAATTACAAGACATGAATACGAACTCGGAAGTAATGATTACAATACATGAGATGCAAAAAGAGCTCAGGGAACAAAAAATTTATGACCAGAAGAAGCATATAGAAAAATTGTCTGCGCAAATTGAGGAATTAAAAGACGAAAGTGATTTCAATCAGAGACTAAAAAATCAAGATATAAAGAAAGAAATAAACGATTACGAAGCAAAAATAATATGCTTGAACAAAATCATTAGCAACAAGGATGAAGAATTAATGTAGATACAACATAAATTAGAAAGTCAAGAATCAAAGGTCGGCCATTGTCGACAATAGATAAAAATTCTTCAACAAAAAAATGATGACTCTAAAAAGGCACACAAGTTGGAGATCAGAAAGAGTAATAAAATACTATCCAACAATTCCGAAGAAAATTTCAGATTAAAGAATCATAACAAGACACTAGTCACAAAAATCAAGAAGTTGAAAAATAGTCGGAAGACAGAACTATCTACTGAAGACATTGAAGGGAAACTTCTAGACAAGCAGAAAGAAAATAGTTGCATCATAAGTCATAACGAAGATCTTAAGGAACAACTTAAGAAGTCTAAAGATGACAGAAAAGTGCAAGTAGAAGTGATTAAGAAGTTTCAAAATGATAACATGCAGTTGGAAAACAAGTTGGAAAAGATACAGAACAAAACCTTAAAACCTCAAGGGAGGGAAATACAACTTCCATCTCAGATCAATGCTCAAAAGACGACACTCGTAAGAGAAAATGACATTGTAAAAAGTCCCTATTGACACCCCAACCATAAACATCGATATTGTAAAAAGTGGGAACTGTCGACACATAATGGTACTAATACGATCAAAGCTCCTGGCGACAGATCAGTAGGGAATCCCAACAGCCGGCAACAAATCAATTTGGGATGGATCGATTCATCAACATATCGGAAGCTATGCTCTACACATAGTAGTTCATATCGACATGTTTCGTCAGCTATGACGTCACAAGGAACGATGCGACAACATTATAAGGCTTCGAGGACAAAGCCTTTCTAAGAGAGTGGCAATGCTATGAACATAATAATAAATCATTATTAATAAACATAATTAATTGTACTTAAGAATGAAAGGGCATGACCTTTCATTCACAATGCCCAAGCCTTATTTAATAGGTGGGTTATCAACCATTGTAACCATCTCATATCTTTTATCTATTCAATATTTTTATATCCATTATTCATGGCTTATCTAGTTTACCAGGTCTTTTGGTAACTTGATTGTGTGGGCGAATAAATATTTGCTGCAGAAATTTTTCATCCAGATCCTGGAGTTTGGTTTGGATGGTTGCAAGTGATTTCTCCATGGTTTTTGCTCCTACGCGGGTGACAACCATAACCAGGAGTTTTTTTTTTTGAGTGGGTAGAAAAACAAAAACAAAAACTGTTTCAATAAAGGAAAATTTGGATTTGGGAAAAAATATAATGGGTAATTTGGGTTTGACTAGGTTTTGGACATTGTCGAATGGACAGGGAAGCAGAAAATGAGGATTTTAGAAGCAGGGTGAAAGAATGAGAAAAATTGGCAAAGAGGGACAAAGAAGCAGAAATAGGAAAGGAACTATGTGGTAAAATTTGAAGGTGATTGGGTGAAAGTCGAAGAAGTTATGGCAAACCCTAAAAATAGACAAATGTGGGATTTCTGGCTTTGGGAAGTGGAATTTGGGATAGGTTCCTCAAGAATGAAATATGTAGGATGGGATTACAAGGGTGTCAAGGAAGTTTCAAGGGAAATAGAGTGAAAACAAGGGAGATATGGCGAAAAAACAAAACTTAATACTCTTTTTTTTTCCAGGAATGATCTGCAACGACGTGGAATGGACCAGAAAGAGATAGATTTGCAACGATGTGGAAGTGATCGAAAATAGATGGATCTACAATGGCGCAGAAGTGATCGGCAACAGATGGATCTGAAACGACGTGAAAGTGATCGCCAACAGTTCTGGACAGAGGAAATCTGCGATTTTTCAGCTGAAAATAGATATGGACCCCAGGTATGCTCAGCTTCCTAATGGTTCAGGGGATTCACTCGGCACCAACGCTGTCTGACAGCTTGCATATTGGGCAAGTATGTAATGCCCCTTGTTAGGAATTTTATTAAAATGGCAATTTTCCACTTTTTTTCCCTAGTTCGACCTTTGATTAGTTTTGATCTCTAGGTCCCAAATTTGCTCCAAATGATCCCAAATCTTTTGAGAAGGTATATGAATGATATTAGAACATAAATATGTGTTTCAGGGATGCCTTTGGACCTTTAAAATACTTATGCAAATCCTCTTTCAATTCTGATCAATGTAGGTAACTTTACTAGTGATTTTCCTTTGACTAGTATTGGTCTCTAGGTCTCAAATTGACTCCAAATGCCTTCAAATCTTCAAGGAAGGTGTATGAATGATATTAGAACTTGAATATGATTTTTATGGATGAAATATGTCCACCAAAAGACCTCTGCAAACTCTCTTAAGATTCTGGACCAATTATGCAATTTTACTAGTAATTTGGGGTTAAAATCCCCCTGGGGTAAGTACTGAAAATGGCTTCCCAAATGCCTCCAAACCCACTCAAATTTATGAACAGAGGTATATAATGTGTTAAGTATTATATTAAAGTCTCATATGCACCATTAATGGATTATTATAACTATTCTCACCCTCTCCCATTCAACTGCAAAAATCCCCAATTCGACCCCTGGGGAAATGGCACTATTTCACCTCCCAATACAACTAAACTGAGTAAAAATGCTTCAAATGCTCAAGTACAGTACATGAAACTTGTAGAAGACATCCATGGCAGTATATTTCTCACAAATATATCAGATAATCATCCATTCATTCGAAATCATCATCAATACATTGGCTCACAACAAGGTAGTGGGGAAATGGCATTGTTCTTCCATTAAAAATGAGATTTATACATTTCTACTTGGAATTTCGACCTGAAACTTTTTGGAGATGAATAATAGAGTATTTAATTCATATTACAAAATAAATGGGGCATTAAAAGCTTCCCCAAAGAGTACAATAGCTCACTAAAAACGCCCTCCCTCAAGGATCAAGAATATGCCATCAAAACTGGAAATGGTTGAAGGAGTGAGCTGCAATAGAAGAAACCATGAGCTGACCTGTAGCTTACACCTACAAATAAAGACTCCATTAAAGCTCCAAATGAAAGGTCTGAATGGCCTTTCCAATTACCAACTTGGATGGGAATCTTTCACCCTCGAAATTGGCTAAGGCAAGAAACTAGTCATCCACTAACTCTCCCTCTTCACAAATGCAATTGCAAATTCTACAAATGATAAAAAGATGGTTTCATTCTTTGTTATTGACATTTATAAACTTCTAATGTCCTCCATGGGTCGAATTCCTTCCAAGAGACTTATGCCAACTCATGTTGGGAAGAGATTCCAAAGAACGCCACTTGTACAACAATTCCTAGTCTCCCACTTCCACCAAATCACATGTGGAAGCATCTTAGCTACCCTAACACCCTTGAGCGCCCTCTTGGAGTCTAGTTTTAGCCCTGACATGTCATATATGTCATATGTCAGCCTTCAGGTCTGATTTGTGTCATAGGTGTCATAGCATCTTCATCATTGTTGTCATAGAGCTAAGGAATCTAGCCCAAGTGTCTCACTAGCTCCAAATGCCTCTTCCTCTTCCATGGGAGTTACTCTTCCTCTATATTTCGACCTTGGATGAGTCATGCAATGAATAATACCTTTTGGACTCTCCCCAAGTATGTTACCATTCACCTTGAATTCGAATTGGTGAGAGAATGATGCCAAATGTAGTGGGGAAATCTAGCCATATGCGGGTCCCACTTCCTCCATGTGTCTTCATGATGAAATTCCACTTTGATTTTCACTTGTATATATTTATTTAGCTCCTTTATTAAATATTTATTCCATTATAATGTTCAAACATCATTTATTATCCCCATTATTCCAAATCCCAAAGCTTCCACCCCAAACCTAGGAAACTAGTAATTTTCCTCCTTGGCAATTATTTGACCTTTAGCATCAATTTGACAAACTCTAATGAACAGGGCCAATGTGATTAGGCCATTGTGACCCAATGCCAAATTTGGGACATGAAAAAGTACCCCTCACTCCACGACTCAGGTAAAACTGACTAGCCCTTTGCCACAAATGACAGCTATTGGTTTACCTCACGGGTGGGAACTAGTGAATCAGGTAGGGGTCGTTTCCCTTTTCGTTGGCAGGTCCTCTCAATGGGCCAGCTACTTAGAGGTTCCTGTGGCACTCCTCACAATGAGTTTTAGGGATTATGCCCAAGTACTTCCCACAGTTAAGCGGATGGGGATTATTCCCAGATCCGAACTTGCAATAGATGCGAAAAAAATATTGGCAGACATTTCACCCAACGAGCCCAAGAAAGTGCTCTGATACCAGACGTGAAGAACTTGTAACAATTAATTGATGAAATACACGATATCATATCACATAATATTTTTATTGATCGTAGGCCACTTCGAGGGGGAAACCTCCTTTGAGCAAGCTCAATACAAAATAACTTCACGGTGCCTTCATTGACCTCAACACAAACTTATATACTAAGCCTAGGCGCCAATACTATGGGTCAAAACCATATGCCAGTACAAACTATGGATCAACAAATACCACGGGACGACTTACAAGTATATGCATCCAACAACAATAATACAAACTATGGATCAACAAATATTACGAGACGACTTACAAAGCATATGCGTCCAACAACAATATACTAACAAAGTAAAGAGAAGGGTTGACATGGGTTCCTAACACAAACATTGATCCTTGTAAACCTAAACCTGGACCACTTGTCGATGGCATCATAGGTTCATTTGACTCATCCACCATAGAAGCGTTGGTTAAACAAGTTCATGAACTTTCTATAAAGCACTCTGTGGTAGATGAAACTACGGTTGCATCTCCCCCTTCTCAAACGGTGACTGTACACAATGTGCAGTCAAATCAAAAGGGTCCTCAGCAGCCCAGTGGAAAGAAGAAGGGCAGGAAGGGGGAAGGAAACCAACACAATCCCAAAACCAAAGAAAATGCTGAGGGGGGGGGTATAGAAAAGAATAAGGTGAAACCCCTGTGCAAACTTTGCAAGGAAGATCGCCTTACTCACCAATGCCCTTTGATTGATGAAGCCCATAAACTGTTACAACACAAGAAACCTGGTGTCTTGAAGGACCTATTTCCCAAAGGAAAAAACTCAACTTCTAGAAGCTCTAATACTGGGGGCACTCATCGTGCCACACCAATTGATCAATCCTATATAAATATGGTTAGCTCATATGCTTTATTTCAAACTAGATCCAATAATTATACCACATATTTGACACAGAAAGACAAAGAAATCCCCGATATATCTTCTCCTCTTCATATTGAGAGACCTACAGATCCTATGCCCAAGATACTGAAAGGTGTCTATAAGTGCGCATTGCACAACCCTAATGCATAGGTTGCTCCCAACTCTCAGTTGTAGAGGACCTATCCCAAACTCCATGTGTCATGTCCTCTCTAGAATTCTTGCAAAGCTACCCATCGCAGTGGAATGCACTTCTTGAGACAATAGGAAGTATGGATTCTTCGAGTCTATTGGCTAGATTTGATATGTCCAACATCAAACCCCAGTTGTTGTATCACGTGGCGTTTCAAATTGAAGTAGTCCATGGTTCTAAAACCATTGGACCAACAGTGGTGGATGAAGGCACGTCTACATGCGTAATGTTTGTTTCTTGCTGGAAAGTCTTAGGCTCTCCTGAGTTAGCCCCTTCGATTACATTACTTACCGCTTTTGACGAGAGATCTTTCTATCCACATGGAATCTTGCCCTCTTTTTAGATCTAGTTAGCGGGGAATGTAGTGTATGTGTAAGTTGAGGTTGTAGATGCTTCTCTCGATTATAATTTTCTATTGGGAAGAAGCTGGATGTACATAATGCAGGATATTCCTTCGTCCGTCTTTTGGATACTGATGTTCCCCCATGAAGGAAATATTGTCACAATTGACCAACTCTCCTTTTCCCGGAAAAACAATGCAATCGCTCTGGAATCTAATATTACGTGGATCGATCAAGCCCATCCTCCCAGTGAGAGTTTAGGAGTAGGTTTGTACTCGTCGTAGAAGTGACTTATCAAACTTCATGATAATTTGTGATAGATTTCATCTTGACTCCTTTACTCTCCATGGATTCAGATGTAGATTATGCACCTGCATGGGAGATAGACTCTACCCATTCCTTTAACTGTTTACACATTGTTTTACCATCAGATGAAGCTATTCTAGAAGCAATCATAGGTCTTGATCAACCTTGGGAACACATGCATCATAGATCTTATTTTCTTCCAGATCTAAACAGAATCGAGAATTGAGATTTTTCTGTGAGACTCGGTGGAGATGTGGACTTATCCATTAACACTTTAGTGAAACAGGGAATTTTCGTCGAGGGAAACATGGGTAATATATCGAAAACTATTCCGATTAATATCTCCACCAAACCAGATATCGTGGAAAACATTTTCATTGGTGCAAATTGCTCTCCACAAGAGATCCACTTGTATATCGACTTGTGTTTTCAGACAATCTACCTAAGCGAACTTAAAGGTCAGATCTCCCAAGTCCAACTGGATCTAGAACAAATAGATATAGAATATAACCGACTTCCCTAGATCAATAGAAAAGTAAAGCAACAAGTAAGTTTTTTACCCGAGACTCGCAATCCCTTTCACTCCTTGCTTGATCCAATGCTCTAGAACCTTCAGATATACAGCTGTAAAGCCCTGTTGAGCAAGTAGATGCAAACAAACAGTAAAAGCATATATTGCATATGATTGATCTAAGCTAATAGTTAAGGAGGTAAGCTCTAAAGATTAATAACATAATAATGTATAACCTATGCCTTAACGTCGCAACCTTCCTTCGAACAATCCCAAACCAAAGACTCCAAGGATGAAGTAAGACTCCCAAGGATAAACAAAGATCACCTAAGCCAATTCCACCAGCATGAGAGTGCTATAGACCTTCCTCCCTTTCAAATGGAGAGGAGCTTCATATTTATAAGATCAAGTGGATAGAGTAGGTTGAGAACTAATGGGAGAAGTCTAAGGGATCCTCCCTTGAGGTTAGGGAATCGAAGGAAAGCTCACCTATTAGTTAGGGATAGAGTTCCACCTCACCATGCTTCGAGAAGTCACTCGAAGGTCTTGTCAATCCAATTTAACCAACTTTGGAGCACCCTGCATGAAGGAAATTTGCGCCAGGAAGGGGGTGGCGCGGGCTAAATGAAGGCAACCTGAGCCATCAACGCATGCTGCTAGATGACACTTTGCGTCGGGCATGATCTGGCGCCTGTTGCTGTAAGGAAACCTGCGCCAGTGCCACTAGAAAATGTGGACACAAGGGTTAACAACTTACTCTGAGTGTTATTGGTTAGGGAAACTTTAGGGATTGAGGCATGAAGTTGACATAGGACTCATGGTGACGAGATTTAGGTGTAACAGAATGCCCCCCAAAGCATGAAGCTGACAAAACAAGACAACTGATATGCTTTGTAAGATAAATGTAAAGGACTTGTTGGCCGAAAGGTGACGTTGCAATACAACTGACTCTGAGATATAAGTCTCACATGACTCACAACATGGTTTCTGACCAATACAATGCAGATCCATGGTAGTAAAGACCGATTGAACACAATCATGGCTACTGGACACAATCGTAGATCCATGATGAGATGATACCATAGCCACGACCAATACAAAGTGGATCCGATATGACCCAAACAATCTCCATCTCTGTTAAATTTTTAGAATTTACTTCAATCTGATCTAGGATCTTAACTGAGAGAACAACATGTACAACAAATCTACAGGATATCAATCATGGACACAATAATGCAAGCACACAAGAGACACAAAGTTTACTTGGGGAAAACCATAAAGGTGAAAAACCCCAATAACTTCCTCAGAGATAGATAGAGCAATGATACAACCAGAATACAAGAGATAGTCTTCTCCTAGCAGCAGAGCCTCCTCCTCCACAAGTGCGCCACTCTCCAAAGTGTGAGTGAGAGAATAGAATGTGTAAAATGAGAGAGACACACTCTCTATTTATACACTAACTTGACTTGACCTTTACTCAACTAGGTTGGCCTCAACTTAACCACTTAACATAATGCTGACTAGGCCGACCCCCACTAGGGTGGTCTAATAACCCTTTGACCCACATGGCCGACCCCCAATAAGGTGGTCTAATAACCCTTTGACCCACATGACTTATACAGGGCCGACCCCAACGAGGTGGTCTAATAACCCATCAAGTATAAGTTACGACACTTACAATATAAATGATGACACTTCCGTATAGAGGAATAATAACATCTCTATAGGAATACAATATACATATATGTGAAATACATTCTGAAGTTACATATACATCAACACTCCCTCTTAACTAGGAAGGTATTTCTCGACACAGGTCTTCTAACACAAGTCATCTTCTCTGGATCATCGTCATTGGATAATCGTCATTGAGTCATCATCATCGTCACTGCTGCTACTATCTAAATCAATCTCTGAATCTACTCGTCATAGGAAGTTCTACAGAGCCAGTCCTTTTTCATACTGGATGTAGGCCCACCACCTGCAGGTCTTCATCATCTGTGCGAACGGTCTGATAGAGGTGGCCTCTCAGGACTAATTTTATGTGCGGATGCAATACCGGAAAGAGTATCCCAGGAACATTTATGTGCCTAAGCACGATCGACAAGATCTCCGAGGACTGATTACATGCATCTCCTCCACAATACCTTTAAAGAGCATCCTAGGAACATTTATGTGCCGCAACACGACTGGTAAGATCTCTAAAGAGCATCCCAGGACTTATTACGAGCACACAGCTCAACCTCTTGGATCTCCAGGACTGATTACATGTGGATAGACAAAACCTTTAAAGAGCATCCCGGGAACATTTATGTGCCGCAGCACGACCGTCAAGATCTCTAAAGAGCATCCCAGGACTAATTGCGAGCACACAGCTCAACCTCTCGGATCTCTAGGACTGATTACATGTCTCCGTAGTAATACCTCATCCCAGGACTAATTACGAGCACATAGCTCAACCTAACGGATATCTGAGGACTGATTACATACTACATAGCAATATCGAAAAGAGTATCCCAGGAACATTTATGTGCCGCAACACGACCGACAAGATCTCCCAGGACTGATTACATGCTATTTGCACAACCTGCCACATATCATCTCTAACCTCCAAGTATCAACCTGATATTCATGATCCAACGGATCATCATCGCACAAAGCATCATCCTGATGCTCATGATCACACTGATCATCATCATTGTATCATCCTGATACATATCATCTGGAGAAACACCCTGAAGCTCATCATCATGATCATCCTGATCATACAATGCATCCACCTGATGCATACCAAGTATCTACCTGATACATATCATCATACATGATCCACCTGATCATACAATGTATCCACCTGATACATACAAATACATGATCCACCTGATCATACTTGATACATATCAACATACATGATCTACCTGATCATACAATGTATCCACCTGATACATATACAGATACATGGTCCAAGCATCCAACCTGATGCATATACAAAATACATACAAATGATCCAACTGATCATATCCAACATCCAACATGACGCTTACATACATATACATATAAATGCTCCAACTGATCATATCCAACATCCAACATGATGCGTACATACATATACATATAAATGATCCAACTAATCATACAAAGCAGAAACTAGAACATCATCCTGATGCTCATCATCCAACGTTTACATCCACAGCCATGTGAAGGATCCTCCTTCCAACATGCTTGGAATGGCTTCAGCAAATGTGTCCATCACTTCTTCCTCGAAGTGTCGTCGATTTGAAGAACACCAAGTCTCTCTCTGAAGTATTCGAACTTCACTTTGGCTAGTGGCTTCGTCAGTACATCTGCAATCTGCTCGTTCGTCGCAACATACAGGAGCTTCACAGCTCCTCTCTGCACCATATCCCTGATATAGTGATATTTGATCTCTATGTGTTTCGACCTGTCTTGAAACACTGGGTTCTCAGATAGCTTCACACAACTCTGGTTATCACAAAAGATACCAGTAGCATCCAACGGGAGATCAAATAACTCAGACAGTAGCTTTTGTAGCCATACTGCCTCACAACTAGCTGAATAGGCTGCAACATACTTTGCCTCAGTTGTACTCAGTGCTATGCAGGACTGCTTCCTGCTAAACCAAGAGATCACACCTGATCCCATACTGAAGCAGCATCCAGATGTGCTCTTCCTATCTGCAGCACTGCCAGCCCAATTTGAATCAACATAACCCTGCAGGTTAAACTTTTGATTCGCTTCATACTTGAGCCCATAATCCACTGTACCCTTCAGGTACCTCAGAACATGCTTTACAACAACCAGGTGAACACTCCTCAGATCCGTTAGGAACTGGCTCAATGTGTTCACCGCAAAGCAAATATCTAGTCTCGTGTTCGTCAGGTACATCAAGGACCCAATCATCTGACGATACATAGAGACATCAACCAGCTCAGATGAAGCATCACAAAGAAGCTTCAGATTCGATGCCATAGGTGTGGCCATATCCTTGCAGTCCATCATACCAAACCTCTTTAGGATCTCTACTGCATACTTCCCTTGTCCAAGGCATATTCCATCTACACTCTGCCACAACTCCATGCCAAAAACAAATAGTGCATCATCCCCAAGTTCTTCATCTTGAACTCGACAGCAAGCTTCCTCTACATGTCGGCAATCAATCTATCCTCACCTATTACAAACAGGTCATCCACATAGTAGTATCATTGGATGGCCTTCCTCAACCTTGTAGTGAAGGTTGGAATCCGCTTTACTCTTGGTAAAGCCCAAACTGGATAGAAAGCTGTCTATCCTACCATACCAAGTTCTGCACATATATGACTCCCTGTCATGTGTCTTAGAACCAAGTGGCTGCTCCACGTACACTTCTTCTTCAACTACAAAAAGTTGTCTTGAAATCCATATGATGTATCTTCCCTATCATCACTGCAGCCGGAGCAAGTACTGATCTAATGGAAGTGTATCTGGCTACAAGAGCAAAAGTCTCTATGCTACCACCTGCAGCATGCTTGACATTGTAGATTCTCTTGGAAGTCACTACAGAATCCCCTTCAGGTCTTCGGACTGCATCCCAAACATCTTCGTGTTCGACTGGTACTCCTCGATCATGGCATTCTTCTTAGATCCTGGGAACTTCAATATCTTCAATATTTTCAATAGATAACTTTGTTGCTGAACAAATGTTGTAGTCCTTCTTTTGTAGGTGATGGTATAGGATCTTTCCTACACAACAAGTTAAATTGCATGATTAGAAAACATCTCATAGTTTTCAGAACAAATTCTTACACATAAAGAAATATGTCATACAGTCATGCAATTATCTTAGCCAATGCTTCAATACAACATTTATCCATATTCCGTAACTTTCTAGATGCCTTCCAATCTCTACCAGAACATTGTTAAGAGTGTGCACAACTCCTAACATGTCAGCAAAGAGGTTTCATTCTAGATAAGTAGCAATGGAATGTTGTACAGTGCCATAGGCCACTTACCCACGTATATTAGTAGTATACTGTTCATCAATGCAACTATTCTAATATGCATTATACACAACCTAATTCTTAGGAACATAAGTATATACATCATTGAATAACATTATGTAAGAAATGACAATTCAAATACTTATCTTTGTTTGGTTGCTGGGTGGACTCCCTCTAAATCTTTGCAACTCCATTCTGATGTGGATTGTGAGAAGTGGTCAACTCCCTCTGAATATCTGCATCCTTGTAGAAACTACTGAAGTGTGCTCCTTTGCTTTCTTGCAGGAACAACTGGGGTGTGCTCCCTCTTGAACTTTGCTTCTTGGATTACCTGTCCTTGAACTTACATCCATCCTTAATCACTATGCATGCTTATTAGTATCATCATTATGTTATCCTTGAGGTCTCATACATAACCACACATTTATTAGTATAATCTTAATACTATCAAAACACAATAATCTCAAGCATGTATAGTCAGGATCATTTCAAACACAGATAATAAACATTAGTATTCAAGGTTTCAGGGAAGTCTTCTTTTACTCATGCATATTCTTATTTGATCCTAGGACTCTTCTGATTAGTTAAATTGTCAATGCATAAACCCGTGATTACTCAAACCTATACCTTCATGATTCTTCTGGTTAGTCATATCATCAATTATGGTAAGAAACATAATATGCATATAGCCATGACTAATCAAACCTATGACTTCATGAATAATCATTATCAACAACACAACAGTATAAGATCCTAACACAAGATAGGATTCTAGCTTGATATAGGAAAAACATACCTGGATTAGCATGCTATCTAGTTATGTCTAACATACCTGCATAATGTCTTCTGGTTCTCTTAAGTGACTTGTGCTAGTAACCTGCATGTCTCATAGGTTAACCATTGTAGGACCAAGTTATACATACTTCGAAAGTAGATCTTCTATGTGATCCATGACAATGGATGAATCTTTGTCTTCACGTCACCATGATCATATGTTCTTCAAGTAGAACATGATTTGTCTTTCTTGGTGTACCTTTATGTTAGCGAACAACATAAACCTCATACAACATCACAATGCATTAGTACATTCATAAGTGTCAAAACCTTAATCATGAATATCTTCTATTAAGGTGATATGACAAGTCTAGTAATTAATCAAGATTGTACTGTAATGATATGAAGACAAACATATGATAAACTTAACCATGAAACATACCTGTAAGCCATACCTATCAAGATTGCTTGTAATCTTCTCAATGGAAGGCCTTAGCCTCATCTCCCTCTGAGACAGGAACTTCTTCACTTATGTAGGTGACCAATCCATCTTCTTCTAGGATTAACCCAATCCACTTGATTTGCAAGAACTGGACCTGGAGCTGGATCAGGGTTTGTCAAAGAAACCCCAAAAATTCAAACTTTGAATTTCAATCTTCCGAAGGGATATAAATATGCGCCTTGATGAGCTGATCAAGTTGGTATATTCAAAATTTGAAAACTGCAAAGTTTCACCCCTCGAAATTGCCTTTTAGATTTCCGGATTCACTGGGAGGACCCTGAATTAGGGTTTGAGTTTCCCGGAGCTTCACCCAACCAAAATATTTGATTCAAAACTCTAAGCTTCGATTTTTCTAAGGAGCTTCCAGCCAATGTCATAGATTTCCAAAATTCCAATTTTTGCAAAAGCCCTAATTTTCCATCTTTCCGATCAAAGTCCCGAACTGGGGTTTGATTAAGCCCAGCCTTATGCCCAACCAAAAAATCTGATCTTGGTCTCTAAATTTCAATTTTGATGAGTAGCATCCAGCCGTGGTCTCCGATTACAAAAATTCCAACTTTCTCCGAAGCCCTAAATTTCGAAAGCCATGAATGAAGGTACTAAAAAAAATTCTGTTTTGACAGAAATATGTACCTGATTGTTTATGGTGTAACTCCAAACTTTTCGATCCACAGGGTCTGAAATTTTTTCTTGAGATAGCCCGACCTGTTATCTTTCCATCCCAATAGGTTTGACCTCAGTTGGATTCTCTGAGAAAGCGTTATGCGAAGTGTCACAACGTGACCTGTTTATGGGATAATACAGGAGAGCGAACTTGTACGGCGTGCCACGTGTCACTGGTTCAACTTCGGCCTCTGAAAAGTTTTCTTGAGATATCCCGACATGTTATCTTTCCATCCTGATAGGTCTGAACTCAATTGGATTCTCTTAGAGAGAGTTATTCCAAGTGTCGCAACGTGACCTGTTTATGGGATAATACAGTAGAGGGAAATTGTACGGTGTTCCACGTGTCACTGGTTCAACTTCGGCCTCTAAAAATATTTTCTTGAGATAGTACCGTCTGTGTACTACCTGTCGCTTTTTACGAAATTTCATTTGGAGCTTCCTAGCCCAAGTTATGACCTTTTTTCCAAGGTCACCTGCTTTTGACTCAGATTTGGAAGAGGAAGAAACCCTATATTGTACAGATCATAACTCACAAAGTGCAACGAATTAGAGGTTGTGCTTTGGACACAAGAAACACGGGGATCTGATCTTCGACCTGTAAAAGTTTCAGATCCGAAAACTTCGCAAAAATGTATTTATAGAAAAAGTGTTACGATGGCTGGTTTTTTCTATATCAAGCCCTAGCATCGTAAGTGCAACAAGTGTCATACATGCCATATCATGCCTTCTTTCAGGCGAGCTCTGATACCATGCTAAATTTTCAGAATTTACTTCAATCTGATCTAGGATCTTAACTGAGAGAACAACATGTACAACAAATCTACAGCATATCAATCATAGACACAATAATGCAAGCACACAAGAGACACATAGTTTACTTGGGGAAAACCATAAAGGTGGAAAACTCCAATAACTTCTTCAGAGATAGATAGAGCAATGATACAACCAGAATACAAGAGATAGTCTTCTCCTAGCAGCAGAGCCTCCTCCTCCACAAGTGCGCCACTCTCCAAAGTGTGAGTGAGAGAATAGAATGTGTAAAATGAGAGAGACACACTCTCTATTTATACACTAAGTTGACTTGACCTTTACTCAACTAGGTCGGCCTCAACTTAACCACTTAACATAATGCTGACTAGGACGACCCCCACTAGGGTGGTCTAATAACCCTTTGAACCACATGGCCGACCCCCAATAAGGTGGTCTAATAACCCTTTGACCCACATGACTTATACAGAGCCGACCCCAACAAGGTGGTCTAATAACCCATCAAGTATAAGTTACGACACTTACAATATAAATGATGACACTTCCGTATAGAGGAATAATAACATCTCTATAGGAATACAACCACTTCCGTATAGAGGAATAATAACATCTCTATAGGAATACAATATACATATATGTGAAATACATTCTGAAGTTACATATACATCAACAATCTCAACCTGAGTGAAACATGAAACAACCTAGGGTATTCAAGCCGAACCCACAATGATATGAATCTACCCATGTGATTACAATGTATTGGAGTCGAACATGGTAGAAACCACTCGATTAACGGTCATTGATGTATACCGTTAAAAAGTGTGAGGGAAATTACCATTCATGTCAATGATTCCCAAGGTATCATAGTACATACCATCGAGTGTGAATAAATGAGTTGAGGTCGAACACTCAACGAGATCTTTCAATCAAGTGTCAATGATGTAAACTCATGTTGAAAGCGAGGTAACGTGCCATTGAGGTATGCAGGCCCAAGGTACTTTATTGGTTTCTAGATTCAATCCTTGGATGATGTGTTGAAGTCGACAAGGATGAATCCGTCGAAGGAGGGTCATTATGAATCCCCCATCATCGACACGAAACACGATCACAGATGTTTGGAGTGAATCAAACAGTAGAGTGACGTGTAAGACTAACTTAGGGTAAACCGACATGAAAGAAGGTACAATGACTACAGATGATGAATAATGACCATCCCTTGAACATGGGCATGGCATGACTTGGCAGTATTGAAATGACGAGAATGATACCAACCCCTAATGCAACTGATGATGGAATCATTCTTCAGATGACCCAAAGCTGACAAGACTCATGGAATCAGTAAGACTTGAAGACAAACAGATTTCCCAAGTACTGAATGCATATGCGACTGAGTGCCATGTTCAAGAGTGACTATGTACTGCCACAACTACGATGAACACAATCTCATCCCTATTCCCCATCATGATTGATGAGTACCTTTGTTGTTTTTTAACGAGCTTGAGGAGGGTAACAGATGCTCGGTATAGCTCATCCCATGGATGAGTCCAATCCTAAATATTTTATGAACTTAGGATAGGAGGGGTTTGTCCCATAACGGGCCCTTATATGTCAGATTTTAACGAGTCCAAAGAAGGTAAACTCGACGTCATTTCATGTTTAGAGAGTCTGAAAAGAACTAAAGAAGACTCCAAAATTCCTTTATTCGTAAAGTTAGTCTCTTCGCCCAAAAAAGGGTAAAACAACGCGAGAGAGAACTCTTCCAGCCATGATTGACTGGAGTGCTCCTTTTTCGTAAACAGTGCCTCTTGGTTTGAAAAAGGGGTAAACTATCACTAGAAAGACGATCATTTAAATACTTTTACAAGCGTGAACGCATCAAGTTCACTTGGCGACCTTTTCATGTTTAGGGAGCCTGAAAAGAGCTTAAAAGAGGACTCCGAGGGGTTTCTTTTTCGTAGAAGTTTAATGAGCCTGAAAAAGCGATAAAATATAACTCGGTGACTTATTCTCATCATTTTATGAGCACGAGAAGGAACAAAGAGTGAGCTCGGTGTCATTAATATTCGATATTAAGGAGTGGAATAATAACACAAAGAACGCTCGAAGAGTTGTTCACACTTAGCAACGGGTGCGAGTTGACTACGATCGCGGCCAAGAGATTACAATGCGGCATTTTGCTTCACCTATGGACTCCAAAGACTCGGTCAAAATGATTAGTTGAGTAATTAGATATAAAAATAGTCCCAATATAGTAAAACAACCCATAAACGAATAAAATTAAAAAGGGAATATACCTTTTTCCATATAAATATGGAAAAATAGTAAAAATAGTTACGATTTGTTTTTTACCAAATTGAGAAGTGAAAGTGACCCTTTGGAGTGCAATTTTCATCTGTCGATTGTGGGAGCTGTGATCCGTCATTTTCAGTGTCGTCAGAGTCAGGTAGGCCTAATCCATGTCATTCCTTCATTTCCAGGGTTTAGAATTTTATTTCTTGTCCATTTTTTGGGTTTTGGGCTTGCTTTGTAGAGGGAAATTGTGCCCTCGACCCGACGCAGTTTCCCTTTTCGAGAACTGCGCCAAGGGCCCGCCGGTGCAAATCCCGACATAGAGGCTTGGGTTGGTGGTGCCCTGTCTGCAAAGATGGGCTACGCCGACACAAGTCCGTTTGGAAAATTCAAAACCTAGCAAAAAATGGATGAATTTGATGGTTGGAAAAGTTTCTAATAGTGTTTAAATTGCCTTTGGACAGGTTTTGGGTGGACATCGTGGTGATAGAATGGCGGGAAAGAGAGCATGAGCTCGATGATGCTCAAGAAACAAATGATCCACAATGCGTGGCCGCACTGCGGAACTGTGGATTGCTGAAGTTCTTCCAGGTTTTGGGCATGAGAGCCCAAGTGACACTATTGGAGCACCTGATCCAGTGTTGGGATCCAGTGCAGCAGCACTTCCAGATTGGGGTCCACATACCAACGATAGATACCGAGGATATATGTTTTTTGACAGGATTGTCTCGATGGGGGAATCCCATATATTTATCTGGGTCACGAGAGAGTGATCGAACTATAGAGGACTTGATTGACCAGTGGTTCACTAATGGCACCCAGATGGTAGGTGGGAAGATTCCCATCAAGGAGGTCAGAGATCGAGCTCTCTGCACAGTTTTGTTTACCATCGTGGGGGTGGAAGGTAGTAGGGTTTCTCATCTGGCGAGCAAGTCCCATATGTTATATGTTGAGGATTGCATGGCTCCCATGGTCTTCAACTGGTGCGAGGGACTCCTCGCAAACTTACGAGATCATCTCACCAAGTGTCGAAGTGGTGCACTGAAGCAGTTCGGCTACAGATCAATGGTAGTCTTGTTCTTCCAGGAGCGGGTGCCGCATCTGCACTCGCAGGTTGATATAGAGGATCTAGATTCGAGAGATCCTCACATGATTCTTTGGACAGAGGTGATGGCCCGCCATGGCGACGATGGTCCCATCATCACTTTTGGTAAACCCTTCTTCAGATGGTTGAGGGGTTAGATCCTCATGGTTGAGGACTTCCCTTATGATGGTACTGACTACAGAGGTGACTTGGACCTTGTTCTTCCCGAGGGGATGCAGTGGGGCGACATGGGTAAGAATGAAAACTCTGTTGTGTTTTTCATTTTATATTTTTTAGATGTTTTTTGAGTAGTATTGATGGTTGACATATGTTTGATGCAGATGTGGGCCCGTCACGACCAGTTGGTGTTTCTCCAATTGCGCGGAGAGAGGCAGTGCCGGTGATGGATGCCGCAGCGCGCGATCTCGTCGAGGAGCTGGATGAGTCGGAGGAGAACCTATGGCGTTTGACTCTAGAAATCCTAGAGTCGGGGGTTCATGACTTACCTTGCGGGTACCAGCGTCAGACCGTTGGAGTGTCTGAGCATTTTGGTTCGCTGCTTAGGAAAGTAGTGAGAGCGATCATCTGCTACCACGAGCGTCATGGAGACTAGGCTTGTGTATGTATGTATATTTACTTAAAACTATAGGCTTCAGATTTTTTATTGGGAGATATTTACCGAAAGCTTATACGCTTCAGATTTTTGTATCAGTACTACATTTTGATATGATATATAAAAACTCTATTGGCGGATTTACACACTATGTTCTTATGGATGATTATGGGATCTTACTTATGTGTTTGTTTATGCATTATGTACATGTCGTGCCATTTTATCTTTATGAATTTTTTAATGTATGTGTAATATACCAGTCCAATATGAAATTGGCCATGGAATCAGCAATGGTGTTCATGTCTCTTGAAATGTGCGAGTACTGAATAGATTCAAAGGACCTCTCCAAGAGACGTACTCATCGAAAAAGATGGAGTAACGTGGGATTGCGGATGGTGTAAATACAATTAAGGTGGGATACCACTAATTGTGAGTCAAGGTGGATGAAAATGTTGTCCATACCAAGGGAAAAAGCGTCGGTTAAGACTCCAATCACCACGTGATATTCTTCGGCGCTGTTGGTTGTGTACCCTAGACAATTCCCTCCCAAACTAATGAGCTTGTCGGTAGGGGGATAAAGTACCTAGGCTGCCGAAGCGAGGCTGCGGGTATGCCGGCTGGCTCCGTCAGCGAATCCAAAATAGGTTGCTATCTACACATGCAGGCAGAACATGATATAAGCGTAAAACCAAGATCCTAACACACTAAAGCAAAGTGTCACACCACACAAAACACACACCATGTACAGTATATACAAGATACTATTGCGTGAAAAACTTAGGCATAGTACCTCTTTAGGCAGAGCCCATTGCGAGGCTCCCCTAGAGATATTCTATCATAATCCTCAAGGTCGTAAGCCCCCTTCTCCAAGACACATTTTACAACATATGGCCCGTGTCACATGGACTCAAACTTTCCTGCCCCCAACTTATCATGTTTCTGGTCATACGTGAGGACCAAATCCACCTCGTTAAAGACACGAGGTTTGACTGACTTATCGTATTGGGATTTAATGCATTTCTTATGCATTTCCTTGGCAAGAGGAGCATCGCGGTGGGTTTCGTCGAGTTTTTCCAAGTGAAGGAAACATTCTTCCTCGGCAGTGGTGTTCGGGAGAAGTTCGACTGCAAGTTTCAGTGATGGAATCTCGCACTCTATCGGTAGAACTACCTCCAATACATAAACTAATTGGAAAGGTGTGAACCCGGTGCCAATTTTAACGGAGGTCCTGTATGCCCATAGGGAAGAAAAGAGCATGTTATTCCAATTTGACTTGTGAGTACCCACCATGCGTTGAATCATGGTTTTCAAGACCTTATTGAGGGCCTTTACTTTTCCATTGGACTGTGGGTAGTATGGGGTTGAGTTTTCATGACGAAAACCTAGTCTGGTGCTCAATTCATCTACCATCTGGTTTTGAAAATGAGATCCGTGATCGGTAACGATGGCTTGTGGGACTCTGAATCGTGCAATGACATGGTTAAACATGAAGAGTGCAGCGGTTTTGTCGTCTTCATTTTATGTAGGCATAGCCTTGTCCCATTTAGTAAAATAGTCAACGGATACAATGACGTAACCATGCCCCTTGGCTGAGGTAGGCTTACAGTGCGTGAAATATATGCCCCCTTTAGAAAAGGGGCCGACGGTAATAACCGGATCTAAAGGGGATGGATGTGAGCACTTTTTGAATTGAAAGTGTTGGCATGGGGGAGACTTTTTAACGACCTCAATATAGTCTTTGAAGATCGAAGGCCAGTAGTATCCTATGCATAGTATTTTCTGGGTTGTAGCCATCTTAGAAAGATAACCTCCACAATCCCCAGAGTGACAAGCATTCAGTACGTGTTCAACCTCCTTGTGTGTTAAAAAATGTCGAAGGATGGAGTCAACACCACGACGATACAAGGTATCACTGATGATCAAGTAGTACTTGGAGTGGTGGGGTATACGACGACGGTTGTCACGAGATAATTGAGGGTTGAACCGTTGGGTTTGAAGATATAATGTGATATCTCCATACCATGGGTCAAACGTGTTGATGAGAAACAATGACTCGTCTGGAAGGGAGTCGATGGCCTCAGTTCTCGAATCAACACGGGGAAGATCGCAAATGAGCTCCGCAAAGACTAAAGATTTCTTTGACTTGGATTTCTCGAAGAGGAGATCAAATTCCTGAAGTATCACGATCTAGCATGAATACTTGCCCCCGAACACCTAATGTGTAAGGACGTGGTACATGGGGTTCGAGTCGACAATAACAGTAGTGGTGCGAAGTAGGATGCACTGACATAAATTTTGGATGGAAATGATTGCCGCGAGAGCGAGTTTTTCAATATGTGAATAATGGGTTTCAGAGTCAATAAGACCCTTACTGAGGTAGTAGATCGCATGTTCCTGGGCGTTATTGTATTCCTGGACCAAAACCATGGCGACCGTGGTGGCGGAAGAGGCAAGATAAAGGATGTAATTGTGAAAATCCTCACAGCAGATCTAAGAGATGATGTATACCTCACAAGAGAGTGATTACGATTAAGCAAGAAAATAGAAGAAGAGTGGTCAATACAGTAAAATGAGCAACAGAATAATATGGTACAGTAGAACTCGGATAGAAGCAATAATACTTCACATAGACTAGCTAATTAATCACAATATGGACAAATAAGTAGTACGAGCATGAGGATTCGAATGCCTAAGGTGGCACTTCGAATTATCCTTCATGGAGTGATCAAAGGATCACTGGAGTGTCATCGGAGCACAAGTAGGTGTCCTCATGATCATTAGTGGAGTCATCAATGCACAAGTAACTGTCAACTGTCAGTCAAACTGAGTCTAACTGAGTGTGGTAGGTGTAACTGAATGTAACTGGCACATGGAGACACTAACTGGATGAAGGAGGCTCAGTGGAGGATGCAGTAGGAGATTACTGGAGTCAGAACAGGCAGTTTAGTCTCACTGGGGGTCCATCAGAGTGATAAGGTCAGTAAAGAGTCAGTTAATCCTTAAATCAAGGAAGTAACTGAATATAACTAGACTGGTAGGTGAAGAAGATGCCATTGTCATGCAGTGGAGCAAAGGAGGGTGCATTAGTCACTAGAAGGGCTGAAACTGCAAGGAAAGAAGCTCTCGGGGCTAGCTCACTGAGGGCTAGGTGCTGGTGCTGATGACTGGAATACATGCAAACCCTAATTGCATGCAAACCCTAATACTTGCATGCATGACTGAAAATGCAAACAATGGAAATGCTGCTAGGACTAGGATGGAGTATAGGAATATACTAACACCCCCCCTTAATCCATCCCGGGCCCTGGTAACTAGGACCAAAGGTCACCCAATACAATCAAATGAATGATAATAATAAAGAACAGTCCATAAACCGAGGAAATGGGGAAAACCTAATGGGAAAAACCCCCCTCAAAATAAACTGTAGGTCACACACAATAATAAATGCTCCAAACTCAAGTAGGTGTGATGCTTGGTCATATGTCTGGAGGTATCTTCTTCTTGGGAATAAGTGGATCATGCTCAAAAAGCATGTGTTTGTACTTGCTCTTCAGTTCGAATGTGATGAGAACAAATCCAATAGTATGAGACTGATTATTGAACCTGTGATTTGAATCAGCTGAGGTAGGATCAAATTTTTGAATGTGTATATCGTCTTTTGTCTTCTCCTTCGAACCACCATGGGTGAGATTATGCTAAAAAGAACTATTACATGTTTCTTGAAATCAAAACCAGATTTAAGACTTTCAAAATGTTCAGGTACACAGGGTACTACCAAAGGACCAAACACCAAGAGCAACCACTTCACACAAACAGATCACAGATCAACACACCAATGTTTTGACATGGTTTAAACCCTCTTGAGGGAAACACTCCACGGCCCCGGCTAAATAGCTTCTATGGGACAATTTATTATGCAAAGAAAGAAAGTTACAAATGAGCTTCTCATAATCGATCAACTAAACAATGACCCTCCATGCTCTTTAAATAGAGATCATGGACCAATCGGGTGTTAAGCCATGGATCAAGGTTATGTTTGATCTAAGAGAAGTTCAGCCGTCGGATCACTTCACACAAACAGATCACAGATCAACACACCGATGTTTTGACGTGGTTTAAACCCTCTTGAGGGAAACACTCCACGACCCCGGCCAAATAGCTTCTACGGGACAATTTATTATGCAAAGAAAGAAAGTTACAAATGAGCTTCTCATAATCGATCAACTAAACAATGACCCTCCATGCTCTTTAAAAAGAGATCATGGACCAATCGGGTGTTAAGCCACGGATCAAGGTTAGGTTTGATTTAAGAGAAGTTGAGCCGTCGGATCACTCTATGTCGGAAACATATCATGACCGTCGGATTAAGTATTTACAAATGCATACTAATGCATACTAAAGAAACACACTATCCCTAATGGATATATTACACAAGTTGATCTTAACTAACTCCTAAGTGTCTAAATATCCTAACATCCCCCCTTAAGAACAACTTGGGATAGGATTGAAGGATTTACAAAAGTGACACTATTAGGAGAAGGAAGGAGGCATTAGAGCCTATCCCGCCTTAATGACAAGTTCCTGAACTCCTAACATAGATCGAAGTTTAGAAAACTTCGCTTATGTAAGAGACTTGGTGAAGATGTCTGCAACTTGATCATCTGTAGGGCAAAAGAGCACTTCAAGAACACGATCATGAACAAGATTTTTGATGAAGTGCATATGTAGCTCATTGTGTTTGCTGCGTTGATGTAGAACTGGATCTTTGGCAAGCTTGATGGCACTTTGATTGTCGCACCAAAGTGGAGTAGGCTGCTGCTGCTCGAATCCAAACTCTGAAAGGATCTGTCGAAGCCATAAAGCTTCCTGACTGGCATTAACTGCTGCTCGATATTCTGTCTCTGCTGATGAAAGAGAAAGAGCTTGTTGTTTCTTACAAGCCCAAGTAATAGGTCCAGATCCCAGACTGAAAACATAACCTGCAGTAGACTTTCGATCATCAGGATCGCCGGCCCAATCTGAATCAGTGAAACCAACCAACAAAGGTTCCCCCCCTGTGCTGTAATGAATCCCAAATTGAATTGTACCTCGAATATATCGAAGTATTCTTTTAGCTGCTTTCCAGTGACTTTCATGAGGTGTCTGCATATAACGGGCAACACGACCAACGACAAAGGAAAGGTCAAGACGGGAATGAGTCAAGTATAAGAGACTACCAACAAGCTGACGATACAAGGTGGCATCGACTTCAGGTGAAGTACAAGTGGTAGAAAGTTTGACTCCAGACTGGAAGGGAGAAGGGGCTGGTGTACAATCTTCCATGTGAAAGTGACGAAGAAGGTCACAAGCATACTTAGACTGAGAAAGAAAGATTCCTTCTTTGGTTTGCAGGACTTGGAGACCAAGAAAATAATGCAAATGTCCTAAGTCTGACATTTCAAAATTTTGTTTAAGATTGGATTTCACATGGGTTATAAGCTTAGGGTCACTACCAGTAAGAATAAGGTCATCAACATATAGAACAAGTATGATGAGATGGTTTCCTACTTTCTTGGTATAGACATTGGGGTCGGAATGGCATCTAGAAAAACCAGTGTCAAGGAGAAAGTTATCCATTTTGGCATACCAAGTTCTAGGAGCTTGCTTAAGGCCATATAAGGATTTCTTAAGGCGACAAACAAGGCTAGAGTTATTCTGAACATAGCCAGGAGGTTGTTCCATGTAAATTTCCTCCTGTAAATCACCATGTAAGAAGGCAGACTTGACATCCATTTGATGGACTTCCCAGTTGTGTAAGGCTGCAAGGGAAAGAACAAGGCGGATGGAGTTCATTTTTGCGACAGGAGCAAAGGTTTCATTGTAGTAAATTCCTTCAACTTGGGAAAAACCTTTGGCAACTAACCTTGCCTTAAGTCTTTCAACACTTCCATCTGATGCATACTTAGTTCTGTAGACCCATTTACATCTGACAAGTTTTCTTCCTTTTGGAAGAGGTACAATATCCCAAGTATTGTTCGCCATTAAGGAACGATATTCTTCATCCATGGCTGCATCCCAATCTGGATTCCCTGAAGCTTCTGCAAAAGTTTCTGGATCATGATTCTCAGAAACTTGAGCCAAAAGAGAAAAGGCTCGCTGAAACTGAGAACGTGTTCGACGTTGATCTCTAGGATACCATGTTCGGGTACATAGGGTACTACCAAAGGACCGAACACTAAGAGCAACCACTTCACACAAACAGATCACAGATCAACACACCGATGTTTTGACGTGGTTTAAACCCTCTTGAGGGAAACACTCCACGGCCCCTGCCAAATAGCTTCTATGGGACAATTTATTATGCAAAGAAAGAAAGTTACAAATGAGCTTCTCATAATCGATCAACTAAACAATGACCCTCCATGCTCTTTAAATAGAGATCATGGACCAATCGGGTGTTAAGCCACGGATCAAGGTTAGGTTTGATCTAAGAGAAGTTGAGCCATCGGATCACTCTATGTCGAAAACATATCGTGACCGTCGGATTAAGTATTTACAAATGCATACTAATGCATACTAAAGAAACACACTATCCCTAACGGATATATTACACAAGTTGATCTTAACTAACTCCTAAGTGTCTAAATATCCTAACACAAAATAGTTTCTTGAGATCTCCTTTGAACCAGCAGGGGTGAGATCAAAACTATCATATGCACGAGAAATTATCCCAAGCAGTAATTGCTTAGAACCCAAATTAGATACACGACTTGAATCATGGTTTCTTGAGATCTCCTTTGAACCAACAGGGGTGAGATCAAAACCATGAGATGCATGAGAAATATTCCCAAGCGAATGGCAATTGCCATATTCTTCAATGACCTTCTGAAAGCATGGAATTATGATCATATAGTAGTATAAAAGAGGAGATAGCTGGAGAGGAGCGAATGCATTACCTTCAATAGCTGTTTTGACCTCCGAAATAATCATGTGATCATGATGCAAACCAACAGACTCTGGTGCAAGAGAGGATTTAAGACCTTCTGCAATATCTAGAGTGTGAGCTGGTACAGAAAGAGAAGAAAGTTTGAGCATGAGTGGAGAATCTGCAAGTTCTTTGTCAACAACTTCAATATGAGATGATACTGGTTCATGATCTGAGAGACCATCAAGAGGAGTGAATGCATCACTTTGCTTGCTTTCGAATGGGTTAGGACCAAGTCCTTCATTCTTTCTGCCAAATTTTTCATCTAGGTGAGCCCATAGCTCTTATGGAGTTTCAATATAAATAATGATTGGGAGCAATATGAAATCTGGCATAGTAAGCTCCATTCTTCCAATGTGCATGTCACCTTTATTCAACTAGTCAATATTCTCTTCAGAGGATTCGAACTCTCTTTCAAAATAACAATCAAAGAGATCATGGCTCTTCAAATATGCTATTATTTTTGGTTTCCATTCATCATAGTTGAATAGAGAAAGAGGAGTGATTTCTTCTAATTCTGGATACATTGAAGTTGTAGAAGACCTGCAAAAGTAATAGAGAATACTGTTGCAAAGATGAAGAAACTGCTGCAATTGCTGCACTCGAAATCTTGGTAATAACCTGCAAAAAAATCTCAAGAATGGAGATAAACAATACTCTCAACATGCTCTGATACCATGTGAAAATCCTCACAGCAGATCTAAGAGATGATGTATACCTCACAAGAGAATGATTATGATTAAGCAAGAAAATAGAAGAAGAGTGGTCAATACAATATAATGAGCAACAAAATAATATGGTACAGTAGAACTTGGATAGAAGCAATAATACTTCACACACACTAGCTAATTAATCACAATATGGACAAATAAGTAGTACAAGCATGAGGATTCGAATGCCTAAGGTGGCAATTCGAATTAGCCTTCATGGAGTGATCAAAGGATCACTGGAGTGTCATCGGAGCACAACTAGGTGTCTTCATGATCATCAGTGGAGTCATCAATGCACAAGTAACTGTCAATTGTCAGTCAAACTGAGTCTAACTGAGTCTAACTGAGTGTGGTAGGTGTAACTGAATGTAACTGTCACATGGAGACACTAACTGGATGAAGGAGGCTCAGTGGAGGATGCAGTAGGAGCTTACTGGGGCCAGAACAGGCAGTTTAGTCTCACTGGAGGTCCATCGGAGTGATAAGGTCACTGAAGAGTCAGTTAATCCTTAAATCAAGGAAGTAACTGAAGATAACTGGACTGGTAGGTGAAGAAGGTGCCATTGTCATGCAGTGGAGCAAAGGAGGGCGCATTAGTCACTGGAAGGGATGAAACTGCAAGGAAAGAAACTCTCGGGGCTAGCTCATTGAGGGCTAGGTGCTGGTGCTGATGACTGGAATGCATGCAAAATGCAAGCAAACCCTAATAATTGCATGCATGACTGAAAATGCACACAATGGAAATGCTGCTAGGACTAGGATGGAGTATAGGAATATCCTAACAGTAATCCTTATATTAATTGGGTGGTTGGAGCACAAAGGCATGAGTAATGGCAGACTTCAAATTGTCGAAGGATTGTTGGGCTTGGTCATCCCAGATGAAGGGGACGTCCTTCTTCAACAATCGCATATAGCCCTGTGTCTCTTGAGAGAAATTATATACAAAACGTCGTAGGTAGGTTTCCTTCCCTTGCAAACTCTGTATTTTCGTGATATCAGTAGGAGGTGGGAGAGCGATAATGGCTTCCACCTTCAAGGGATCAATGCGGATCCCATCCTTTGAGACGATGAAACCTAGGAGGCGTCCTGATTTAACACAGAAAATGCACTTGTGAGGATTCAGACGGATATTGTACCGCCTGCACCTGAGGAATATAGCTGTCAGATGATCAATGTGGAACTCGCGATGTTGCGAATGAGCAGGGAGATCATCGAGATAAGGCTCCACAATGTCCTTCACATCATGAAAAGCGTATGACATGCCCCATTGGAATGTAGCACCAACATTTTTTAGGCCAAAAGGGAGTTTATTATAAGCAAACGTACCCCAGGGGTAGATGAAAGCAGTCTTGTGTTGGTCAACCGGGTGGATCTCGATTGGATTATAACCGAAAAATCCATCCATAAATGAGAAGATGACGCTCTCAGTGCAATTGTCGATGATCTGATCGATGAAGGGGGTAGGTTAGTTGTCCTTAGGATAAGCCTTGTTCAGGTCCCTATAATCGACACAAAACCTAATAGTACCCTTCTTCTTTGCCATAGGGACGACATTGGATACCCATTCTGTTAAAAGAACAGGATAGATGAAGCCGACCTACAAGTGCTTTTCAATCTTAGCTTTAATTGCCGTAGTTTTTCGAGGATGCACTGGTCGTAACTTTTGGCGAACAGGTTTAGCATCAGGATAGGTTTGGATCTCATGCACAACAATGGCAGGATCGATCCCAGGAATTTCCTCATAGGTCCATGCAAAGACGTCTCGCAATTGTTTGAAGAAGGCCGGGAATGTGGTGAGCTCATAAGGAGAGCAATTCTGGCCAATGCGGATGTGTTCCACGACATCGGGTGTAACCAAGATGTCAATCGGGATGGTGGGTGTGATGTTTGCCATGTTTCCTTCTGTAATCGTATTGCAAGTGAGGATTGGTGACTGTGGGAAAGGATAGACATCTGGTGTAAAAATGGTTGTGATAGCATTCTCCACAAAATCCAATGAGGGTAGGAAAGACGATCGATGGTGAAGGTCTTCCCACAGAGGTTCATCTGTGCTCATAATCTCCGTAATGGACTCATCAGAATGGAAAGTCCGTAGCAGAGGATCTGGTGAGGACGATGTTCGTTGTAGAGAACAAGATGTAGAGGCCATGGCTAAGTAGTCCTCAAAGGCTGACTAGATAGCCTCATAAGTAGCTTCAACTAGTGAGAGAGGCATAGTATCTCCAATCAAATGCATGGTGGCCTCATTGGGAACGACCCATTGATCTGTAGAGTTGGAAGATGATGGAATCATGGAGAATATCATGTTCACCGTGGCAATGTGGTTAGGGGGATCCGAGGTTGGAAAGATGCCCATAAGAGATGAATATTGTATGAGGTATGCTCTCATATGGTTGTGACGATTGTCCTAACAAAGGGACGTTGTCGCTAGGGTGAGTAGCAGTGTTCGGTGTACATAAGTCCAATTGTTCGATGGTGACAATTTGACCTTGATGGGGGAATTGCACAATGTGGAAGACAGATGATGTGACCACAGTCATGGTGTAAAACCAGTTACGACCAAGCAAGAGATTATAGTACAATGGGGAAGCGACTACTTCCACGTTAATGGCCACAGTCTTACCCCCCAAATCTACTGCTAAGGCTTGTAACAGCCCGTGAGGTTGGAACCCACAACCGTCAAATGCTTTCAGGGTAGTAGGAAAACAGTTTAACTCAGGAGAGTCGATGGCTTGCCAACAAGATAACGACATGACCGAGGTGGAGGCACCTTTGTCTAACACAATACATTGGATTTTCTTCCTAGCAACCTTCATGGCAATTTGGAAATCCAGCTGGTGGGAAAGCCTCGGTTTAAAATACTAAAGTTTAAACATGATCGTATTTGAGGAATTCGGGTCTACCACGTCGATGGTAGCGAGAAGAGTCTTACGTTGATTGGGACAATTCTGCAAGACTTCTAGCGTCGACATGGTACAAGGGGCTTGCGTCAAGTCCTCTACAATATTATAGTTCTGAGTTTCCTGAGAATTAGGATTGAAAATTGCTTTTCGAATCGTGCTCTTAGGTGGACGCAACATTGAATCTAATGGAGGTTTCTCAATGGTGAGAGAACCTTGCATCGCGGAAATATCTAAGGTAGAGGCTGAAGCTTTTTCAGTATTACTTCCGTTGGTTTCCTTAGGAGGGACTGAGTCATATGATTGTGATCACGTATTCAGGTTAACGATTTCACTTCGCATCATGAGAACATGAGCGATGGAGGATGTTTCTCGTTGAGAAGGAGAGGGTTGGGTAATCATTGGTTGGTTTTGGGTGGGGACGGGATCATTGAGAACTGAGGGTGTGGAGTTTCCCTTAAGAAAATTCTGCACTTCGTCTCTGTGGGGACACTCTTTGGAGAAATGGTCACCACCACACAGTAAACAAGGATACTAGAGCTTTCGTTTCTGTTTCGTGTCTTCGGAAGGGTTCTTGTGTTCCTACTGGTTGGAAGACTTCTTGGGTTTACCTTTGTTTTTATTCTTGCCACCGAATTTCTGAGGCAAAGTTGATTGAACAGAATTAACCTCCTCGATGGCATCAAGAGTGGGTGACTTGGTGGTTCTACTGCCAGCCTGTGGCGAGGGTGGGGAAGAACCATGGTGGTTCGACGATCCACCAGTTTGAGTAGAAGGCTGGGAGTGTACGGAACCAATAATGCTATCGGCATGAGGTCTCTGAGGTGGTTTTGCAGGATCGTAGGTAGGGCGGGGGGCATCAGGAACAATGTCATATAAAGTGTCGGATTGAGCATAGAAAAGGTCTAAGTAGTGGGCACGAGTGATAGCCTGTTCTTCGGTGACGACCCCTCCCATAGCTACATCTCTAGCTACGGTGGGAAAAAGAGATTTCGTGAACGAGTCAGCTAATAATTGGTCTGGAATAGGAGCCTTAATGAGACTTCATCTCCTCCGCCACTCATGGATATGATCAGATATATGAGTTGTGGTAGTCTGGCGGAGAGAATTCAATAAGTCCGTACCAGTTTCATAGCAGATGGGTAACTGGAAATGAGTCAGGAACGACATAGATAAAGAACAAAAATAGGGAAACGAGTGCAGTGGTAGTTCAATATAACACTTGGCAGCTGTACCAGTGAGGTTTCTTTGAAATAACCTTAGATGGATTGAATCATCCATCAAGGAATTGGATGAGCACCATAGATGGTATGTCATCACATGGTTCTTCGGGTCTTCACTAGGCTTTCCATCAAATTTGGAATATCGGAAGGTAACTTAACCATAATGGGTGGCCAATTATAACCGTGCAAGATGGGATCATTGGTCAAACGAGACAGGTCTGGGAGGTCCAAAGTAGCCATAAATGGTAGCTGTTGGTTTGGCTACGGATACTGGTAGTATTGATATGGCATTTACGGACCAATAGGACCTTGAATCGATTGATTGTAAGGTGTTCCCATAGGGAATTGGATATAAGGGGGTGTGCCAATTGGGTTGGGTGGTGGACTTAATGGTGGTCCGCCGCCATAATAGGGTGGTCTGCCACCGGAAGGTGGGAATCCTCCACCGCCGGAATAAGGTGGCCCCCCTCCAAAAGGTGGGATTCCTCCACCTCCTCCACCGGAATAGGGTGGACCTCCCCCAAAAGGTGGGGGTCCTCCACCACAGCCGGAATAAGGTGGTCCACTGCCTCCAGAATAAGGTGGGCCTCTACCACCGAAAGGTGGTTGTCCTCCACCTCCTCTGCCGGAGTGGGGTGGACCGTAGCCACTGGAATGGGGTTGGAGTCCGCTACCTCCAGAAGGAGGTGTAGGTGGACCAAACAGTGGTGGGGGGTGGCGGGACTTGAGGAAAGGTTGGTGGGGGTCCAATTGGCATAGCATTGTGATTTATGATGAACCCAAATTATAGGTATCCTATAGACTTTTTGCCACAGTAAAGCGCAAGATATGATGAAGGAAATACACCTGTTTTGTGGGAAAATGTATTTACTTTGATTATTTAATAAGGATGTTTAGAGATTATTCTTTTTATGTTAAAATAGTTTTTCTATGTGCTAACCCTGGAATGAGCAGGCATAAATAGGGCATGAAGGTCTTGAGGTATCAACGAGAGTCAAAGCTCGAGATTGTAGATAACAAAGGGGCCCAGCGCTCATCTCTCCCTAAATTTTAGAGAAGCCCTGATTAAGAGGATCGACATTTATGATCATAGACTAGGTTAGAATTAGAGGCATATATATATGGACCTCTCGGGTGGTGAGGGGGTCCTGTTGCTATTTTGTAGAATCAATCATTTATGCATTTTTCTATTGCGAAGACAATTTGTGTTAAAGACTTTCCTGAACCATGAAGTTACTATTTTAATAAGAAGACTGATGTTACTTTCAAGCCTGCGTTTATAAGTTTTCCATACTCTTGAGTATGGGTTGGGAAGGGCCCCTCCAACACATAAGTCAGGAGCTTTACTTTGTTTTCAGGCATTTTCCATTTATGATGTGAATCGATTTACTTCTTATCGTATATGAAAATACTTTGATGGCATTTGAATAATATGGTTTTATTTCAGTTAAGAGATTATTTTTGGTTTAGCATATTTTCTGTAGTCGATCAATGCTCATTCCGTAGTTTGGTAGAACGCATTCCGTAGTCCTGTAGCTGCATTATGCACAAGCATATTTTGACATCTGTTTTCATGCATTCTTATATTAGTTTTAAAACAATGATTCAGATCTAGGAGCTCATGCATATTTCCTTTATCAGAGTTAGATCATAGAGTTTAATTACTTTCAGTTCTTTGGTTCAATTAATGATCATCACTTGTAGTGTTTAATCCGAATAGATAATATTGGTTAATTCTAAGCGTTGAATCTTTATGTTCTGGATTTGGTTTTCAGCATTTAAGTTGTTAGATTAGACTTTCAATATTCAACACTCGATTTCCAGTATTCACTTCTTAGATTAAAATATCAACTTTTAGCATTTTATTTCTAGACTAAGTTTATCCAGCTTTCAACATTTCAATTCTTAGTATAGATTTATAGTTTTCAGCATTCAACTTCTTAGCATAGGAATTTGTCATTCATAGATTTTGTTAAGTTTAGCCTAATTTCACAAGCAAGATCACTGAAAGAAACACAATCACAAGATAGACAAAGATATACCCTGGGAAACCCTCATGGGGTAGAAAACCCAACAAATCTTTCCTCAATATAGTTATTCAACCAATACAAAGATGTAGTCCAAGACTAGAGCTCCTTCTCCTATGCAGACCTCTCTCTCTCCTATGCGCCAATCACAAGTGAGTGAATGAATGAGATAAGTGAGGAACACACCTCCTCTACTTATACTCATCTCCCAATTGACTTTTTACCCTAATGGGGCCGACCTCTCTTGAGAGAGTCTAATAACCCCTAAATAACTAACTCAAGGCCGACCTCACATGGGAGATCTAATAACCCTAGTTACCACAATCTCTGGGAGGAATAAACATCTCTAGATACATAACAAAGTCCCATCGGAGGAATGAAACATATCCGGAACAATAAAGTACAAATATAATATTCTTAGAAGTTACAATATTTCAACACTCCCCCTTAACGAGAAGGATATTATAACAACATCTGCAGGAGCAAGGAGTCATCAACTACATAATACATGATACATCTATAAATCATTGGAAGCTTTCTTCATACATCATCAGTAACTCAACCAGTTACTGGAACATCTTCAAGATCTTCAATACTGGAACATCAACATCTTCAGTACTGAGTCTTCATCTTCTGCAACACTCGAACAGCTACAACAATATCATCATCTGGATCCTCTTGATCAACAGTACGATCATCAACATCGTCATCACATGATCATCAACATCGTCATCACACGATCATCAGTATCGTCATCACATGATCATCAGCATCGTCATCACGATCAACAACATCTTCATCACATGATCATCACTATCGTCATCACACGATCATCGACATTGTCATCTAGATCATCATGATCAACAACATCGTCATCTAGATCATCATGATCAACAACATCGTCATCTAGATCATCACGATCAACAACATCGTCATCTAGATTATCACGATCAACAATAGCATACCCTGCAACATACATGATCCTTCCTTCGAAATTACAGGATCAATCTCATCACAATCATGTTTAAGACTATCCTTCCTTTTGGAATTACTGGATTTACTGTGTAAGGATGATTAATCCAAACTCAATCAGATTTAAGACTATCCTTCCTTTCAGAATTACTGTATTTACTGTCTAAGGATGATTAATCCAATCTCAATCACGTTTAAGACTATCCTTCCTTTCGGAATTACTAGATTTACTGTCTAAGGATGATTAATCCAATCTCAATCACATTTAAGACTATCCTTCCTTTCGGAATTACTGGATTTACTGTCTAAGGATGATTAATCCAATCACAATCACATTTAAGACTATCCTTCCTTTCGGAATTACTGGATTTACTGTCTAAGGATGATTAATCCAATCACAATCACATTTAAGCCTATCCTTCCTTTCAGAATTACTGGATTTACTGTCTAAGGATGATTAATCCAATCACAATCATATTTAAGGCTATCCATCCTTTCGGAATTACTGTATTTACTGTCTAAGGATGATCAATCTAATCACATACATTTTGAGCCAAGCGCTCAGGGATGATGCAGTCCTATCACGTCCACTAAGGACCACTTCTCAGAGACACATGTCTACGAATCAATTCAGGGACCTAAGTCCAGGGATGATACAATCCCTCCTCGTCCACTAGGAACCATGCATCGACCTCATCGTCGTAACTGGTAACCTCATCATCAACCTCATCGTCGGAACACATAACCTCAATATCAATACAAGTATCCACATCAACGATACAGTATCCTTATCAATACATGTATCCTCATCAATACATGTATCCTCATAATCAACCTTACCATCGATATAGGCAATCTCATCATCGATACAGGTATCCACATCAATATTAGTATCCAAGGAATATCTTCATCGACCATATCACTCCCCCTTTCGAGGAGGGTCCTTCTGAACTACACCAAGCTTGTCTTGAAAATACTCAAACTTTACTCGAGACAGAGGTTTTGTCAACAAATCAACAACTTGTTCATCAGTGCTTACATAATCGAGCTTGATAGCTCCTTTCTGCACCATATCCCGTATATAGAAATATCAGATCTCTATGTGCTTTGACTTATCATGGAATACTGGATTCTCTGTCATCTTGATACAACTTTGGTTGTCACACAGGATCACAGTGGGGTCCATATCTAAGTCAAATAGTCCTGATAGCAACTTCCGAATCTATATTGCTTCACAACTAGCAGAGCAAGCATCTGTATATTTCGCTTCAGCTGTGCTGAGAGCCACACTAGACTGCTTCTTGCTAAACCATGAGATCATGGCAGATCCCAGACAATAACATCCACCCTATGTACTCTTCCTGTCTGATACACTTCCTTCCTAATCAACATCTGTGTAGCCATACAATCTGAAGTCATGATCTCCACGATAGCCACACGATAGCATAGACCAAAATCTATCGTACCCTTTAGGTACCTCATCACATGCTTTGCAGCTATCAGGTGAACTCATCTAGGTTCCACTAGATACTGACTTAAGGTGTTTACCGCAAAGCATATATCTGGCCTGGTATTCGTCAGATACATTAATGACCCAATAATATGTCTATACAGAGTCATATACAACTCTGAGGAGTCATCAACTAATAGCTTCAAGTTGGAATCCATGGGAGTGGCCATGGCTTTACATTCCAACATATCAAATATTTTCAAGATCTCCACAGCATACTTTCCCTGGTTGAGAAAGATTCCTTCTGGGCCTTGCCATACTTCCAGACCTAGGAAGTAATGCATCAATCCGAGATCTTTCATGTCAAACTCAGAAGAGAGCTTCTTCTTGCACTCGACAATCTGTTTCCCATTTCTAGTTAGAAATAGATCATCCACATATAACAACAATATGAAAGGTTCATCATTCATAACCTTCAGATAAATATTAGGATCAACTTTACTTTTGGTAAAGCCCAAGCTTGTCAAGAAACTGCCAATTCTTCCATACCAAGCTCTGGGAGCTTGCTTCAACCCATACAAAGCCTTCTTCAGTTTGCACACATGGGTTCTTCCATCTTCCACCTCAAATCCTTGAGGTTGTTCTATGTACACTTCCTCCCCAATCACACCATTCAGGAAAGCTGTCTTTACATCCATCTGATGTAATTCCCACTTCATCATGGATGCAAGTTCCATGATGGTTCTGATGGAAGTGTACCTTGCAACTGGTGAAAATGTCTCTTCATAATCAATTCCCTCTTTCTGAGAGAATCATCTAGCCACAAATCTTGCCTTATATTTTTCAATGCTACCATCCGCAACATGCTTTATTTTGTATATCCATTTGGAGGATACCACACTTTTGTTCTTTGGCTTGGGAACTATATCCCAAACATCATTCTTCATTATTGACTGGTATTCCTCTGCCATTGCCTCTACCCACTCTTTCTTATGAACTTCCTCTTCATAACTAGTAGGTTGTTGATATACAAGATCACACATCAAATCCATATAGTTGGAGAAAGGCTTTGGTTTCTTGCTCACTCTAGTAGAGCCTTCAGGAGCTCCATACTTGTCTGCTCCTAGTATAATGTCTCTTGCCCATGCTGGCTTTCTGTTTCTTGATATGTTTGTAAGGGGGGGTTCTTATGGTTCTATCATATCATGGTATTAAGGTGTTACATCTTCAGGGATGGGTACAGTCTCTGCAATTCTGGGAGGTGCATCTTCTTCATATACTTTTTCATATACTTCTTCATACTGGCACTTCCTAGATTTCTTGAGAGCTATTTCTTCATCCAATGTCACATCCCTACTAATCTCCATATGGTGGAATCCTGGGATGTATATTATGAATGCTTTTGATGCTTCACAATATCCAACAAATATTCCCTTCTTTCTAGAAGGGTACAACTTAGTTCTCTTTTATTTTGGTATGTGAATATATACAGGACACCAAAATATCTTGAGGTGGCTTACCGTTAGGCTTCTTCCCTGTAAACACTTCTTCTGGGGTCTTGAATGCAAGAGCACTATGAGATAGTCTATTCTGCACATAGACTGCTGTCCTGGCTGCTTCATCCCATAGATACATAGGTAGGTCTTGATCATGTATCATTGTCTTTACTGCTTCCATAATGGTTCTATTCTTTCTTTCCGCAACACCATTTTGTTGAGGATTATAGGGAGTGGTTAATTCCCTCTTGATTCCAGCTTCTTTACAAAAGACTTCAAAATCCTTTGAAGTGTATTCTCCACCATTATCTGTCCCGAGCATTTTGATCTTCTTTTTTGGCTGATTTTCTATCAAGGCTTTGAACTCCTTGAATTTTCCAAAGACTTCATTCTTTCCTTTTAGAAAGTATATCCAAGTCTTTCTGGAGTAGTCATCAATAAATGTAAGGTAGTATTCATATCCACTCAAGGATGTGGAGGGCATTGGTCCACATACATCTGAATGAATCAATTCCAAAATACTTTTGGTCTTTGTTTCACTCTTTGGAAATGGGTTCTTGATATTCTTCCCTTTTGCACATCCTTTGCATGTGCCATCATGATCAATCTTCAAATTTGGTAGTCCTATGACTACTTTACTCACATGAGGTAGTGCTTTGTAGTTAATGTGAGCAAGCCTCCTATGCCATATCTCACTAGGGCTAGTGGATTCATGAACAAGGGCAGCTTCTGGATGACCCTTGATTTTGTATAGACCTCCTTCCTCTTCACCAATAACAATTGCATCCTCAATTGATTTTCCTTTGGACCACATGAGTACTTGTCCATCTATGAATGCAACCCTATAACCTTTCTTATCTAGGGTTGAGATAGAAAGTAAGTTCTTCTTCAATCCTGGTACATATAATATGTCCTTCATCTTTAACGGAGTTCCAGAATCAAGCTTGTAGCTTGGTTTACCAATTCCCTTGATGGGATATTGATAGTCATCTCCTAAAGATACTTTCTGTGGAGAGGTTTTCTCTTCAAGTTTTGCAAGAGTTTTCTTTTGACTTGTCATGTGCTTTGAAGCACCATTATCAATAAGCCATGTATCTTCTCCAGGTGTTACAGACCCAGAGAGTGCAGAGAATAGAACATATTCTTTTGCATCTTCTTCTTCTATTCTAGCTCTTTTATTCTTAGGCCTTTCCTCTTCTTCTTCTTCTTCACTATAATCTTCTGCTAGGTGATCTTGATGTCTTTTATGGTGGAGGCCCTTCTTTTTCTTCTTTGAAGGACAATCCTTAGCAATGTGTCCTATTTTGTGACAAATGAAACATTGGAATTGGGAGTAATCTCTTCCTTGATTAGTTCCTCTTTTCTTCTGAAATCTTTGTGGAGGTTGAGACTCCTTGTGACTATCCTTCTTGAAGTAGGATTTATTCCTTCTTCTCTTGGTGTGGGTGGCCAAGGATTGGTCACCTTCTTTGAGCAAGGCTTCTTTGTTGGAAACCCTAGCTTCTTCTTGAATGCAATCTTCCCATACCACATCAAACTTCATGCTTTCTTTTCTGGCACACATGGTTTGGATGAATGACTCCCAAGGTCTAGTGAGACCATTTAAAGCAGTCATGACTAGTTCATCTTCATCAAGGGTATCTCCAATGGCATCTAGTTGTTCTTTGAATTGGGAAACCCTTGAGAAGTAATATTGAATGGATTCTCCTTGATTCATCTTGGTGTTCTTCAATTGAGCTCTCAGATTCATCTTCCTATTGATGTTCTTTCCTTCATACATTCTGGAAAGGGCATCATACATTTCCTTTGGGGTCTTCTTGGATGCCACTTGGGGAATCAAGTGGTCTTTTATAGAATCAACAATGATTCTGTTTTCCCTAATCAAGTCCTTCCTATACTTCTCTTTGGCTTCATCTTCTTTAGTTTCTGCAATCTCATCTTTGATATATTGGGCAAGATCATTCTCTTCAAGAATGAGACCAATCCTATATTTCCATGCCCGAAAATTCTCTATACCCTCTAGCTTATCTTCAAGCTTAGTGCTTGGAGCCATCTTATTCAGGGGGTCACAGAGATTGAAGTTTCTCAAGAGATAGAATAACACTTACCAAGAGATGTGCTTGATTGAGTTGAGATATCTGGTGTGTTCTGCTTCTGGAAACTTCAACTTTTCACCTTCCGGATCTGCAACAGAATTTTTGGTTTTCTGGTCTTCTCTTTTCTGGTTTTCTAGTGCATAGGTTTGTAGCTTTTCTGGTTCACTAGTGCACAGGTGCGCAACTTTTCTGGTTCTCTGGTTTTCTGGTTTTCTGCCCTTTTGGTCAAACTAGGGTTTGACTTTCCCAGAGTTCTACCCAACCAAAAATATCGATCCAGGGCTCAAAAATTCGATTTTGAGGAGGGCTATCCAGCCATGCAATCAGAATTCAAAAATTTCAACTTTTGCAGAAACCCTAATTTTCACTGGAGGAGGAGAGAGAGGTATTTTCACCTTGTGAAAGATGTCCTATTCAACCTGGCTCTGATACCATGTTAAGTTTAGCCTAATTTCACAAGCAAGATCACTGAAAGAAACACAATCACAAGATAGACAAAGATATACCCTGGGAAACCCTCATGGGGTAGAAACCCCAGCAGAGTTTTCCTCAATATAGATAATCAACCAATACAAAGATGTAGTCCAAGACTAGAGCTCCTTCTCCTCCTATGCAGACCTCTCTCTCTCCTATGCACCAATCGCAAGTGAGTGAATGAATGAGATAAGTGAGGAACACACCTCCTCTACTTATACTCATCTCTCAACTGACTTCTTACCCTAATGGGGCCGACCTCTCCTAAGAGAGTCTAATAACCCCTAAATAACTAACTCAGGGCCGACCTCACATGGGAGATCTAATAACCCTAGTTACCACAATCTCTCGGAGGAATAAACATCTTCGGATACATAACAAAGTCCCATCGGAGGAATGAAACATCTCCGGAATAATAACGTACAAATATAATATTCTTAGAAGTTACAATATTTGAACAGATTTGCAATCTTTTAGCTCACCTTCTTCTTTGATTAGAGAAACCTTTAAGATATATACCAACACACCAAACACGACGAAGACTATCCTATAGAGCACATACAGTGTTAGCACCTCTAAATTTTGTATGTCCCCTGGTCGATAATTAAAGTAGGCTCCTGGTCTAGCTTCCCTAATTAGGCATCCATTCCTTGAGACCACCACTTTTTGGTGCCGTTGCCGGGGAGGTGCTTAATCTTTAGGATACATCTTTGAAAAAAAACATATAAAAAAACCAAAAACATAATTTTTTTACCATGAATGCCTAGACGACAGAGCGATAGATTTGGACGCTTCCTGCCTGCCCGTCCTATGAGCAACAACAGTTCTGATAACTCTCAATTTGAATTCCTTAACTCAGAGGAAGAAACTGATTCTAGCTACGACCCAAACCTAGATAACTTCTTTGCTGGCTCTAGCTCAAACGCTACTATGGTAGAAGAAGATGAAGAACCTAGAGAACTATTCACCTTTCCCATTAGTATACCTCTTGGAGATTCCAGGATGAAGAATATCAACCCTAATAATCTGCCAAACTTCCATGGATTGACTTCAGAAGACCCTAACACATTCCTATTTGAGTTTGAGGTAGTTTGCAGATCCTTTGATTACACTACTGATGCACAAAAGTTGAGGCTTTTTTCTTCCACATTGAAAGATCTATCACTTAGGTGGTTCATGAGCCTTGAAGGAAACAATATTTTCAGCTGGGACCAAATGAAACAGACATTTCTAGAAAAATATAGGGACTACTACAAAGCAAAGGATACAAGAGACGAAATCTTTAGGATGAAACAAGGAGAAAGAGAATCATTAGAAGATTATGCCCAAAGATTTCAACTTAGCTACAAACGAGCTAGTCATTGCACCTTAGATCCCAAATCACTAAAACTTGTCCTTCTTAGAGGTAAAAAAGAGGAAAATATTGAAGTATTAAACCTTCTGGGGGATGGAGATATATTCCAGAAGACTTATGACCAAATCCTATAGATCTAGGAAAAGTAAAAGTAAAAGTGGGACAAGGGATTCACACCCATTTATTGGGGGATCAACATCTTCAGGACCAAGCCTTACAAAATCTAATTTAGGAAACCTGTTAGGTGACATGAAGACTGATATTCTACAATCTCTAGCCATGCAACTTGATGCACTTCAAATCAAGAAGAAACAGGACGAAATAAACCAAGCCTTGGCAGTCTTTTGTCCTTGCTGCAAAAAAAAAAACATGAGAAGGGGTAGTGCACACTGAACACCATAGAAATATGTGGTCTCTGCACTGACGATCATTCCACTCATAAATGTCCTATGTTTCCCTCATGTAAAGATGCTATTCAAGATCCCACAATTGAAGGTGCAATACAACAGCTCTGTTTTGTGAATCAAAGGAGGAATAATTTTCCTAGGCCTTACCAACCCAACAACCAAGCCTACTATAACTAGGGAAATAACCAGCAAAATTGGAACTCTGTACCAACCCCATGGCCATCTCATCCAAGTACAAACCAGTGGCAGCAAAACCAACCATATCAACAGACTTATTACCCACAATCTTACTCTCCATACCCCCCACCTTTTGCTCAACCAACCATGAATTATGGCAATCCATACCCTTATTCATCGAATTGGAGAGCTCCGTTGCAACAGTAACAGCCACTCATCATGCCCCCAACACTAAATCAACCACCCCCCAGACCTCCACCAATTCCTACCCAGCCAATTCCAAACCCTAACAACAACAGGCCAGGACATCAACAAGCCTACAATACTGGAATGGTATAGTTTCCAACTTATGTTGTGGATACGCTAGAGATAAACGAAATTAATTTAAGGTCTGGGAAAACATTGCAAAACACACACACACACAGAATAATCAAGAAGATGAGGCTCACGAACAAACAACACAACCTCATATTCAGCATCCAGATGAACCAAATCCTCAGGAGGAAGAAATTCAACCACTCACACGAAATAGAAACCCTCCATTCCCTGAAAAACTTGTACAAAGCACAAAAGAAGAAGAGGAAAATGCAATTCTGAACGAATTTAAACACTTGAATATTTAAATTCCAATTTTGCAGGCCATTAGAGATGTGCCTATCTGCAATAAATTCATTAAAGAAAATTGTTTGAAAAGACATGGTATAAGAAGGCATGACCCACCCATGATAAATGTAGTGGGCCAGTTAGCAGATCTAATGCTAGGTATCATTGTTAACCCCAAATACCTTGATCTAGGAAGCCCAATAGTCAACGTGACCATCAATAACAGAAAGATATACAAAAGCTTAATTGATTTAGGAGCTGCTATCAATGTGATGACCAAGGATATGATGATACACCTAGGACTTCAATCAATGGTCAGACCAACAACTACTATCCTACAGCTAGCAGACACATCTATAGTAAGAGCTGAAGGGATGCTCGAAGACATAACCATCAACATAAAGTCCTGGGAATACCCAGCTGACTTTATAGTCATCGAAGTAAAGAGTAAATTAGTGGATACCCACTAATACTAGGGAGACTGTTGACTCAAACCCAGTCGATAGGGGTTCCCATCACTGTCGACACCAACCCACTGCGATCTCCCTGAGAACCGACCGAGACAGGTTTTACCCTATCTAGCAACACCTGTGGAGCAGATGAGGTCTCACCCAAGGCGATCAAGGAAGAGTGGATAGAACCATGTTTTCGCCGAATGAAGGAGGATGATTGTGGCAATACCTTCTTACTTAACTTATCGCAACATTCAAGACAAATCTATGCATTCAAGTTTAACATCATTCATATTCATAACATCATTCCACAGAAACATTCATCGCGACAAGTATAACATTAAAGTATTAATTGTAGCAAGAAACCATCGCAACATGCATAAAAGGTACACAAGGAATTTCACCAAACAGTTCCGTCATGTCATATTACTTCAGCAAAAACCCTGATACAACATCACCGCAAAACCAGATCTCGACAATATCTCTTGATCTCACATACAGACTCAAATATGCACACAATCAACATCCAATGATCCGTACTAAGATGCAATTACACTTACAACTTATGACTATATATAGGCTTTCGCCTTTACAATGCTTGTCCACTTACCAACAACTTCCTAACCGACACTTGGAAAAATGACCCAAAATCTAACTATCACAGTCCAAATGACCCAAAAAGCCTCCTACTGCGTTACAATTAACTCAAAATTACATAAATAATCTAGCCTTTTGCCTTCCATGACCTCTTCTGACGTGTCGCAGCATCGGCGATGCTACGATTCTTCCTTGCCAAACCGCCTGCCAACAGGCCCCCAACACAATCTTGTGGCTTGCCCTCGAGCCACGTTAACTGGACATGGTGTACTCCGTGGTCTTGACTTTGAAGTCCTCGTATTGCTGCTCGATTGTCGTCACCATTTCCTTTGCTACCGTAGCCGCCTCCTGACTGTCGACGACGTCCTGGGGCGATGGGTGTTCGATTAGCTTCGTAGCCACCTGTTGACGATGTCCCTGTACTGCCTAGAGAAATTCGCCAGCCTTTGTCATAAACTGGCCACCAACATCCTGGAACTCCTCCAGCTACGCGACACACTTCTTCCATTGCTCATAGGCCTTGGCAACGCGCTGCTGCAGATTGTTGAGCCTAGAATTGGCCCCTTTTAATCATCCTCGATCACCTTTTCTTCCCCTGTCCTACACCATTTAGCATGTTAATCAGACCTGTTGTCCTCACTTTATTCCCCCAAGCTGCTAAGGTATGACTGATCATTGCTCTAGCTTATTAATGCTTATGATTGTGATAATTAAGGCTGTTTATCTCTCAATTGTGCTAACATGTTATGATTTATGAAGGTAGTTTGAGATAAGTGGACTGCAGGAAGGTGGGGTTGAACAAGTCTTGAAAGGAGGGTTGTTCGCTGCTTAAAAAGGATCCTCGGGGCTCGGATCATCAATTAAGGCACATGGTTCCAATATAACATCCTAGGTGGAGCTGTGACAGGGCAGCTATAACAGAATGCGCTATAATTGGAGATCTTTAGTATGTCGCTGCTCGAGTATAGTTGTGATTTGGAAAGATCGCCACTCCTGGGCCAATCAACAGCTTTCTCACACTTTTATGTCTCTACTTTGCCATGTATTGTAACAGCTAGTGTTATTTAGGGCGCCTGAAGATCAGAGATCTTCATGGCTGCCCATTATTAGGATTGGATGTTATGATCTGTATATATAAATATGGGGAGCTGCCTCGACCCAGGGGTTGAACAACGAAGAATTTATTCATTGTATTAGCAGTAAAAGCAAACTATGTAATCATTCTTCTGTTAATATAAGGAGTTACCTCTGAGTTAAAGGAACCTTACGTTGTTCAGCCAGCATCTCTGTGTGAAGGCTGGGCCCGTCTTCCACAAAGATTGCGGAGTTAAATTAGGATTCTTCAATTTAGTGTTGTCTGATGTTTTGTTGATGATATCTCCTTTGTACGCAGCAGTAATAATTGTGGTGTGTATTTCCAGTATAATTAAGATTATATTTCTTTGAGATTGGCAAGTAGTACAGAGTGACAGTCGACTGAGTAAGAAACTTTATGCAATTCAGGTGACAGTTGTACACAGCCTTGTTCATCTTGCAGTTAAGTTGTGATCCCATGAGCCTTTGCAATTTATCTTTCCTGTTATGATTGTTGATTTTCATTCCTGTAATTCAATATCTTAGAGCAGCTGAACTCAATCCTTTGCAATTGAATTTCTAGATTAATATTCAGTTTATGCTTATGGTTTTCAAGAGTGATCAGATTGAAGAAGTGAGTTACTTGTTCTAGGATGTGAATAGGATTTCTTTTTATCTGCAATTGTCTTTGAATCTTATTTTATCTCTTGTTGATGCATGGTAGAAAGGAATTGAAATTATAATATTTAGAAAGCAACTGGGATTACACAGATCTTTGGGATGGACATAGTTGTTAGAGGATAAAAGTATTCAATTGTAGTGATTTGGTGTTTAAGCATAGACTGTGCATCTATCCTTTGAAATAAAAGACTTTCTCGGGTTGACAATAAATCTCGTCTGCTCTGTATTATTGGAATAATCTATCTACATATAGGGTGCTCGACACAGATCTTTCAAATCCGCAGACTTGGCAACCTGCTCCATGGGTGGCATCATGCGCATTGCCGCCTTCAGTGTCGCTAACTGCCCCTCTGCTTCCTGCCGAACCTTCATTAGTCATTCAACCTGCGCATCCTAAACGATCCGGCCCCAAAACTGCATAGTGTTAGCTGTGAGCCTCGTTGCTGCTCTTTCGAGCTTCGCCAGTTGCGTTGCTATCTCCTCAATTGAACGTTTGTGGTCATCCACTTCTGCTTGAGGGGTGCCGAGGTTCACCTGAGCTTTTAGCTCCTGGTTCTCATGCCGTAACTGGAAAATGACAACCCCCATTTTCTGCACACATTGAAGCATATCCACCTCTTCAGTGGGCTTTGACACATGGTGATAAGCCTCTGCAATGGCCTGGTCTACCCGCACACTATCATCCCACATATGGGCCTTCTTTGCGATGAGGAGGTCCTGCTCTTTCTTCAATTCTTCAATCTTGCAAGCCTTCTCAGCTCGTTCCTTCCTGATGTCTTCCTCGAGCTCATCCACAGCCTGCCCTGCTGCAGTGGCCCGTCCTGTCAAATCTGTAATGTATGCTTATGTAGCTGCCTCATGCTCCTACAACGTCATGCACTTAACACTGATCTCGTGCATTCTGTCAGTCATTTCTCGGTTAGCCACTGTCTGCATAGTTTCCAATCCTTGTGCCGACAACTCATTAACATTGATGGACACCTTCTTCAACTGTTGTAGCAAGGTGTTCACGGCCTCATCTTCAATCACAATCACAGTTGGGGGAATCTCCACATTCTTGACCCGTGGTTCGGTGCTGATTGTGCTAACTTGTGGTGCTACTGCTTCTTCAGGTGCCCTCTGCAAAATCGTGTCACACAAAGAGTCCATGTGAGCATTGAGTGAATGGAATCCTTCATATGTCGCCCTTGTCATCTTCTGAGCTGCTGCGGTGGATACATCAGTGATTGCTTTTATAAATCGGCCCAACTGCGCTTCCATTGACAGGGGCAACCCATTGATTGTCGTAGGGTCCTAGTGCCCTTTTGTTCTATTTTCTTCTAGGGCGCGTTCACTGTCGTCATTTGTCGGTGTCTTGATGGATTCTCGGTCTGAGTCATGATGACTATGCCGATCATGCGCTGATACAGGATCATCTGGACTTTGCACTAGTTCCCCAGCCTCAATCTCGGCCAACCCCATAGGTTCATGCCATTCGGCTAGCCAGTCATTCACAATAGCCTCCAACTCTACCGTTGTGACCTTATATGATGTCAGCAACCATTGCTTATCTGGGTCACGGTGAGCTTGGACATAAATTGAATGTGGTCAAATTGCAAATATCATTACCGGCTTTAACTGCGTTGCGGTTTCTTCAGACAAACGGGGCACCCTCGTTGTAGCAACATAGAGCATCTCCCAGTATAACCATAACAACAGTGTACATTCCTTATTCCGTTGTTGTTATTAGACAAACCACAAGTTTTGATACCGCATGCCACGACGCTCTTTCGCAACGTCAACCTCCATACCCTGGTACACGTCGGGCTCCTTCCAAGCCACAAGTGCAATCAGCAGCAACAACCAGCTATATGTGAACGATCCCTTACTGGCTTGGACCGTCACGACATCCTCTGCCAACTGATTCAACAGAAAGAGTGACCAGTTCATCTGCACCCCAGACACACACTGTTCAACACATTCCACAATACCCGAATTACACTGATTGGGTCGGCCACCTCGTACCACTTTGTAGGAAAGTATCTTGGTGCCGGTGAGCACCACTTGGTCATTGATGCTGCTGGTGTGGTAGCCCCGACCATCCTTCTCCAACTTGTAGCGCTTAACCAACTGTGCGGCCAGCTTTTTGTCATTCTCCTTTCCTCAGAAATACTGCGATGGGTCGACCCCATCCTTGGGAAACCTAGTGATCTCTGCGATCAAGTGCACCGTGACGGGAATTCCTTCGTCCAGGCACAATGCACCGCCATGAAAGCATGCTAGCAACTGCTTCAGACATGCATTGACCTCCGATAGCCGTCCAAAATGGGGCATATTGATAAGGCCTAGTAGGCCTGCTTCTTGCAAACCCCGTGCCCAATCACGCGGAACCGGCTTACCGCTCAATTGTGATCCTGGCTCATATGGGTGTGACGTAATCTCCTTGTACGCCACCATATCATGGTCGTCATATTTCAGACGCATTAGTGCTGGTCCAATGTCAACAGAGCACTCCATTCCTTCCGGCAGTGTAGGCATCCGCAATGGGTACTTCTGATTCCTCTACACCTTTCGGGAAGGTGCCCTGGGTACCTCAGGTCGACTGGGGGTGACATACCCCGAGATATCAGTGGTCGATAGTCCTTCCCATGCGGTGGACTCATCAACCTGACGGCTGGATGGTCCCGCTTCCCCTTGAGCTTCCCCTTCCCTAGTAGTGGAGGACCGAAGCTGTCACTTGCTCTGCGGTGATTCAGACAGCTGACCTACGTAACACTTCCTAGCAATTATCGACTCTCCCACGGGCATGTTTGCAATCTCGGCCTCAAGATTGACGTCTCTTGCAGACTCGACTTTTTCTTCAACAGCAATCCCAGTGAAAGGAGACTCGACTTCACTGCTAATCTCAACTATTTCTAGCTCTCATGGCATACCTTACCTAGGTTCACAACTGATGGCTTCACTGGCGTAATTGACAGACCCACTCAACACTCAGCACTTCGCAAGTTCAACGGAACCTTTCCCAACTCACAACTATACACACCAGGCAATAACGATGCTCGACAACACTGCACATGCACTTACCAACTGAATTCTCGATGCCTTCCGACCAACTTCGACCCGTTCTTATAGCGTCCAACCGAATCCTCCATAATCATCACTAAATCCTGCATTAACTCAACCGAAATTCTGTGTTAATGATGCAAATCCACCGTCGATCCTGTCAACCGATCAGCTAGATCTACCATTAATGCCTAAACAAGCGTCGTTAATTATCTGTTTTAACTTTTGGCATTTATTGTTGATTTGACCCGGTCGCAACCCTGCCACTTGTCGCAGACCGCTCCTAACTTGCGGCATAAGCCTCCCTGCTTCCGCGTTCTGTTCCCATTGGTGCGCCATCCTACCGCCGATCAACCTACACATACCTTTTTTTTTTTTCCAATGCGACTCAGGCATTGCGCTGTTCCAAGCCCGACCGATAGGGCTTCAACTTGCTACCATTAATCAACTTTAGGAGCATCGCTCTGTCCAACTGCTGCAACTGGACCGCTCCTCCTGAAGTAATGCTACTGATGCGATATGGACCAAGCCAATGCATCTACAATTTTGCTGGATGTTTCATAAACTTACTGTCATACAACAACACCAAGTCGCCCTGTTGAAATTGTTTGTTTTTGATGTGGTGATCATGCCAAGCCTTCTGCCAGTCCTTCTCCACACCCTGGTGGAAACCTGCGATAAAGCGATCTTCCTCCAGCTGTACTAACTGCGCTAGACATCCTTCCAATGCTACTACTTCATCCATACCTGTCACTACCGCTATCCGAAGACTCGAAACAATGTACTCCATTGGCATAATGGCTTCTTGTCCATATACTAACTTGAATGGTGTCTGTCTCGTCAACCTTTTACATGTGATGCGATACGCCCACAACACTGCTGGGATTTTTAGATCCCAGTCATCGTGGTTCACATTGCACACCTTTGTCAGCGCATGTTCCAATATGTTATTGAAAGCTTCCACTGTGCTATTTGCTTGTGGATGATATGGCGTACTCTTCTTATGCTGTATCTGCAACTCCTCCGTCAATGCGCTGATGGTGCGATTGAGAAAGTGGTTGCCTTGATGACTCAACAATATCTTGGGGTAGCCGAAGCGAGTGATAACATTGTCAAACAAAAACCATGCAGCCGTGGATGTGGAACAATCAACGACTGGTGCAGCTTCCGCCCATCTTGTCAAGTAATTTGTCGCCGTGATGATATATCTGGCACCAGTGCGCTTACCCGGTGGATTGATTGGTCCCACAAAATACACCGCCCATTTGTCGAATGGCTGTAGTGTTAACTGAGGCATCAGTGGCATGTCATCCCTCCTGGATGGATTCCCAGTTGTTTGATGATGTAAAGCACCTGCAACAATTAATTAATAAGAATATGTGAAATAGCAGAAATGACAGAACTCAGAATCACTTTTATATTGATCACAGGCTACTTCGAGGGGGCAACCTCCTATGAGCAAGCTCAATACAAATAACTTCACGATGCCTTCATAGGCCTCAACACACACTTATATACTAAGTCTAGACACCAATACCATGGGTCAATACTATGTGTCAATACAAACCATGGGCTAAGTCTAGGCGCCAATACTATGAGTCAAAACCATGGGACATATAATACTATGGGATGACTTACAAAGCATATGCGTCCAACAACAATATACTAACAAAGTAAAGACATGGGTTCCTAACATCCCCTCTCCCTTAGAAAAAGCTTTGTCCTCAAAGCTTTAGATGTGGAAATTGATGCAGAATCTGAAGGAGTGGGTCCCGTGTAGCATCCTCGGGTTGCATTCCGAGCCACTGGCACCTTTGGAGTTTCAGGGAGGATTGCATGGAAGGCTGTAGATGAAGAAGAACCATATCAACGATGTGAAAAGTGCGCTCAGAACGGTGCTGATCGGCTTGTTGTTTCAGTTGAATTCTTGCCATGTGAAAATTGTCCTGCAGAATGAGAAGAAGCTGATCACGGTTTCGAAGAATTGAGTCAATTGCCTGAACTGGGGAGCTGCTGAAGGTGTATGGAAGAAGAACTGGTGGTGCATGTACAAAGACTGCTTCATATGGTGTCCTTTGAGATGTGGTACTATACCACTGGAGCGCTTCTGGGAAATCCATAGAAATAGTTGTCCAAATCGGTGGAGGGATGGGAAAGGGTTCGAGCAGTCCCGAAAGGAGGGTCGTTTCACCCTTGTTGACCTGGAAAGTATCACAGTAAACCACCATCCGTTGAATTGTCCTTTTGAGTCCCTGCCAAAAGAAGTTACATTTTTCTTGGTCATACATTTTGAGGAACCCAGAGTGCCCTACTGATGAAGAAGCATGGAGTTCATAGAAGAGATATCCCCATTGAACATATTGCAACCAATTTGGAACAAGCAAAGAAATAGATGTAAGAGAAACTGGGTCATCAAATGTGCAAGGAGGAGCATCTTCCACCATATTGTCCTTACCCTTCTGGTAAGTGGTCACATAGTCATAACCCATGAGTTGGATAACCCCTTTCAGGTGTGCTGGGGAGGAGACTCGTTTTTCCAGTAAAGTTTCGAGACTCTGGAGATCAGTCTTGATGCAGAAATAATTCCCCAATAGGGATGGCTGCCACTTCTATATTGTATGCAAAATATCCATCATGTCCTGCTGATATGGAGATGCGGCTAAATGCTTACCGGAAAGGTCTCGTGAAGGCGGCAAGCCCACGGGTGCAACAAAGACACCTGCATATCTATCCAAGGAAGTAGTGGAGACCATTGGTGGGTGCATCTGAAGGGAATGGAGATGAGCAATGACACCATGTGAATTCTTCTTAAGGATCTTTTCCAGGCAATATGAACTGATGATGCGGAGAGACCCTGGTTGTAAGCCCATAATTTTGTGTTGTGTCCCATTGGCTGAAAATTGCATCCAAAGTTCAGCAAAATCCCATAAGATGGGGTCAAGTGTGCATAACCATTGAACGCCCAAAACCACATCACATCCGCCTAAGGACAAGGCTAACATGTCAGAGCGTAGGGTATAATCTTCCATAGAGATACGCACATTGTGACACTTCCCCTTGCAAGGTAAGGTGCCCCCATTGGCAACCATGACTTCAAAGTTGGAGCAAGGATGGACAAAAAAATCAGCCTGTTTGGCAATCCGAGGGTCAATGAAGTTATGAGTGCTACCAGAATCAATGAGTATGGTAAGAGGGAGCTTCTTGAAGTATCCCCTGACTCGCATTGTTTGTGGGGTGGTGATGCCGGTTACAGCATGGAGAGAGATCTCGGGTGGGTCATCCTGAGATGGGGTGTCAATAGGCGGGTGTTGAATATCGACCTGATCATCTACTGTATCTGTAGCTTCTTCACCAAGTTCTAAGGCAGGCGGAGAATCCACATCTAAGAGATAGAGCTTTTGTTGAACACATCTATGTCCCCGAGTGAATTTCTCATCACAATTATAGCAAAGCCCTTTTTCTCGGCGTGCCTGCATTTCTATTTCAGACAATTGCTTGATAGGAGTTGGTTGAGGAGCAAGCGTGATGGGAGGTCATTGGGAACCCATATTTCTGAAGGGAATAAAGGTGGGTTTGGAGCGTTGTTGAGCTGCGATCTTGTCCTCTGCCAGCTTAGCCAACCCTAGGACTTCCATCATTGTGCTGGGACAGAACATTTTGACCTCTGAGCGGATTTCATCCTTGAGACCACTGATAAAACAACTCCTGTAGAATTCATCAGACAATCCTTCTGTGTGATTGGCCAATTTCTCAAATTCTGTCTGATACTCTCTCACTGTGCCAATTTGGTGAAGTTTAGTGAGTGCTCCTGTGAAATCATCAAAAGCACTAGGACCAAATCATGGCAAAATGAGTTGGAAAAAATCTGTCCAGTTTGGCTCGGGATGAGCTTTGATGTACCAACGATACCATTAAAGGGCTTCCTGTTCCAAATGAAAGGATGCAAGTGGAACTTTCTGGGCATCAGAAGTATTATGCAGACTGAAATATTGTTCTGCTCGATATATCCATCTAGTCGGATCGGTACCATTCAAGCGAGGAAAATCAAGCTTCGGCCCACGAAAATTGCTGGAAGAAGAGAACCTGGTGGCTGTAAAAGATTCTGGTTGTCTGGTATTGTTCATGGCTGAATGCTGAAGATGGAGGCTGAGAAATTTTTCATCCAGATCTTGGAGTTTGGTTTGGATGGCTGCAAGTGCTTCCTCCATGGTGTGTGCTCCTGCCTGGGTGACAACCATAACCAGGGTTTTTTTTTTTTTGGTGGAATGGGTAGAAAAACACAAACATAAGCTGATTTAGTAAAGGGAAATTTGGATTGGGGAAACAATCTGATGGGTAATTGGGGTTTGACTAGATTTTGGACACTGTCGAAAGGACAAGAAAGCAAAAAGGGGGATTTCAGAAGTGGGGTGATAGAATGAGAAAATTTGGCAGAGAGGGACAAAGAAGTAGAATTCAGAAAGGAACTCTGTGGTAAAATTTGAAGGTGATTGGGTGAAATCTGAGGAAGTTATGGCAAACCCTAAAAATAGACAAATGTGGGATTTCGGGCTTTGGGAAGGGGAATTGGGGATAGGGTCCTCAGGAATGAAATATGCAGAATGGGATGACAGGGGTTCCCAAAAAATTTCAAGGGAAACAGAGTGAAAACAAGGGAGATATGGAGAAAAAACTGAATATTATACTTTTTTTTTTCCAGATTGGAGCGGCTACGACTTGGAAGGGATCTGGAACAGATTTACAGAAGTGAGCGGAAATAGAGGGATCTGAAACGACGCCGAATGGATTGAAAACGGCTGGATCTGGAACGGCTTTCAGAATGGATCTGAATGGCTGGATCTGAAACGGCGCAGCAGTGATTGACAACAGTTCAACTGAAAATAGATATGGACCCCAGGTATGTGTGGCTTCCTAACAGTTCAGGGGTTTCACTTGGCCACCAATGCTGTCTGACAGCTTGCTTATTGGGGAAGTACCCCTCACTCCACGGCTCAGGTAAAACTGATAACCGCTTTGCCACAAATGACAGCTCTTGGTTTACCTCACGGGTGGGAACTAGTCAATCAGGTAGGGGTCGTTGCCCTTTTCGCTGGCAGGTCCTCTCAATGGGCCAGCTACTTCGGGGTTCTTGTGGTACTCCTCACAATGAGTTTTAGGGCTTATGCCCAAGTACTTCCCATAGTTAAGCGGATAGGGATTATTCCCAAATCCGAACCTGCAACAGATGCGAAAAAAAATTTGGCAGAAATTTCACCCAGCGAGCCCAAGAAAGTGCTTTGATATCAGATCTAAAGCACCTGCAACAATTAATTAATAAGAATATGCGAAATAGTAGAAATGACAGAACTTAGAATCACTTTTATATTGATCATAGGCCACTTCGAGGGGGCAACCTCCTATGAGCAAGCTCAATACAAATAACTTCACGATGCCTTCATAGGCATCAACACACACTTATATACTAAGTCTAGACACCAATACCATGGGTGAATACTATGTGTCAATACAAACCATGGGCTAAGTCTAGGTGCCAATACTATGAGTCAAAACCATGGGACATATAATACTATGGGATGACTTACAAAGCATATGCATCCAACAACAGTATACTAACAAAGTAAAGACATGGGTTCCTAACAGACAACCATCGCAGAACCGCACATAGTCTGTCGCATAATTATGCAGCGTGGGCCACCAAATCCCTGCACGAAGCACCTTACTGGTAGTCGCTCGACCATCGTAGTGCCCTCCAGCCACACCTCCGTGTGCTTCGGACAAGATATGTGCTTGCTCATGTGGCAAGACATATTGTCGCAATATCTCCTTTGCACCCATCTTGTATAACTCGCCTGTGATTAACTGGAAATCTGCAGCCTTGACCACTAGTTGCTTCTTCTGACTAATAGTGAACTCTTCTGGTGCTGTACCTGTTGCTAGAAATTAAATGATTTCTTCAAAGTAACCATCGGCTACTTCAACCCTAAACAGTTGCGCATCAGGCAACCCGTCTTCAATATTAGTTGGCTCCTCTCCTATGTCAATCCACGATAGATGATTAGGGCCGGAATTCAACCGTCCTGGCTTCACAATCACTTCAAAATTGAACTCTTGAAAGAGAAGTAACCAATGACATATCTTCCCCCCCAACACAGGATTATTGACCAGGTATTTCAATGTAGAGTGGTCTATGAACATCTTAAAATGTCCACCCAATAAGTAGTGTCGGAACTTTTGCAGTGCATAGACCATCGCCAATCCTTCCCTCTCAGTAGTGGTGTAGTTCCTTTCGGCGGATGACAGCTTTCGACTGGCGAAAGCAATAGGGTGATCAAGATCCCCCTGTCCTAGTTTCCCTAACACCACGCCGAGTGCAATTGACGATACATCAACATGGACATGGAATTCCTTACTCCAGTCCGGAAATACTAATATCGGTGCTGAAGCCATCTTAACCTTCAGCTGTTCAAAACTATCCCGACATTCAGTTCTCCATTGAAATACTGCATCTTTCTTCAATAGCTTCTCCATAGGGGCGATAATCACTGCATATCCCCTGATGAACTTGCGATAATACCCAGTATGTCCCAAAGTCACCCTCAACTGTTTAATAGTGGTCGGCGGTGTCAAGCTCAAAATGAGCGCAATATTTGCTGGATCGACTAACAACCCTTGTTTGCACACGATGTGGCCTAGCAATATCCCAAACGGTGCACAAAAGATGCACTTCTTCAAATTCAGTGATATCTGGTGTTGGTGACAGCGCTTCAGCATCAACCGCAAATTGGCCAGATGATCGCGGATCAAACCATAAACTGTCCAATCATCCATGTATACCTGTAAGAACTTCTAGATGAAATCCTTGAATGCAGCAACAACTACCCACAAAAATATCGCTGGTGCATTTTTCAATCCAAATGGCATCACGGTATACTAAAAACATCCCCATTCTGTCACAAAAGTCGTCTTGTGGCGGTCTTCCTTTGCAATACGGATCTGATGATAGCCTGAGAACCCATTTGTGAAAGAATACATCTCCTGGCCACCTACTCCCTCAAGTACTTCATCAGTAAACGGGGTCGGAAAGGGATCATGCAAGCAAGAATCATTCAACTTCCGCAAATCAACGCAGATGCGTACCTCACCCGTCTTCTTGTCCTGTACCACCATAGGACTAATCCATTCTGACTCTTCAACCGGTTCAATGATACCAACATCCAACATGAAATCAAATTCTGCCTTGACCTTCTCCTTATGTCCTAGATTTAGCCGATAAGGTCGCTGCCTAATCGATTTAGCATCTGGTCTCAAGGGAATCTTCATCTCGCCTAGATCACCCAAAATACCTTTCATTTTAGAGAACTTTGTAGGAAAAAGGTCTTGGAACTCATGCAGCTCAGTGACCTTTCCCATCATCTCGTCGTCCCAATAATCTCCAACATTCGTGAACTTGGGAGTGGCCTTCGTCCCAATATTGAGCTTGCGAAGCTTCAAGGGCTGACTGAACGGATCAGTTGGCGCACCAGGTGGAACCACATCGCAACTTCCTTCAGACTCCGGAATATTGACATTCTGCGGATCATCACCGTCTTTGGGCCCACCAATGATATTATAACACTCCATTATAGATTGCATCTGATAGTGCGTATGCGGATCTATCGGGTACGCCACAGGAACAACCTTTAGAACCACATCACGGATGATCTGCAGAGTGTTATGGACATCTGGGTTGGGCTCAACAAAACTGAACGTATGAGTAAAACATATTGTTAGCTCCAACCAAGTAGTGATTTCTCCCTGTAATTCAGCTGCAGTATACCATGCTCGCGACATTTCATCTAGGGTATGAATAAATGCATGGACCCACTCATCTCTTGGTCGCGATGCCCATAATGTCTGACACTCTATCAAATGGCCTCCAGGATCATTCTGACCATCATATTTCCCTGTGTGGTAAACCTCGGTATTACCAAAGCGAACCGTCAACAATCTTCTACATGTCGACCATCCATTAATTGATGCGTTGTGTGTCGCCCACCAGCATGTTGGAGCAGCCTTCAGTGCTTCGTCCAATGCCAGTAATCACTGGGGTTCTGAAACTTGTTCCTCAAACTTCGCTAGAAAGTCAGACAAACTAGGAAACCCTTCATATACTGGTAGTGTGACTGTTTCAGTTGCGACGTGGCATAGTGACTGCGTGATTAACTCACACTTATAGAGCGACACCTCATGCAAGAGATTCTGCCAGTGTTCTAACGCATCATCAGAGTTAGAAGACGCAGAGCTCTCACTGCACCATCCTAGCTCACCATTGGCAGTTGGATGAATATAGTCTTTAGAAATGTTGAATGCATGGTCCCATCCACTAGGATCGTCGTCCTTTACTGGCTCAATGTATCGACGTCCTTCAACCAGATCCAACAGAGCTATGACTCTGAGATTGCGGTTTTCAAAAGTCATCATTTGCCACTTGAAGTTGATTACTGCTCCACTGTTGTTAGACCATCCGATCCCTAGCAACACAGGATACGAACTTCCTCCCTCAACCACCTTGATAACATCGAAGTCAACATAGGTCTTCATGCCCTCAATGTCCACCACCAAATGTGGGACTCTCCTAATCGGTGTCACTTTAGCGTGATTAGCTAACCGGAGCTGTACAGGAGACCAGCTCAATGGGGGCTCCCCATTTTCTGCCATGCCTGCTTGGTTAAGATGTTGACATTAGAACCAAGATCCAGAATAATCGAATCAATGTCATAATACCCAATTTGGATATTCATTCGCATCTCCTTACCTGTCTTCCGCCGCTGTAAGGAGTTTACTGCGGACTCCTGCTGTCCCCTAGCTGGATGCTGAAACAACCCTTTAATCTCAGCAAGGGTTGCAGGATCTCTTTCCAATAATAAACAGTTCTCAAGGAACTTCTGCAAGGTTCCATATTGTGTTGATGGACCTGCCTCTGAAGTCACATAAAAAACAGGGGGCATGTCAGAGATGATAGATTTACTGCGATCCTGGTCCAATGCACGACATGCCTAAAAGAATGTATCGCGCTCCGACTCGACATAAAATGATACCTTCTTCTGGCCGACCTTTCGAATGTCCCCTCCTGTTGCTGCGCCTCCCCACGTAATAACTGCGACAGCCGCATCTTGTGGTATCGGCTCCGCAAAAATTGTCGCAACATTCGCACCCTGATTCTGATTTAGCGCCGGGTTCCCTGGTTGGTTCACATTTTGATGAGCGTTCGGTGGGACGTTGGTTCTGTTTCTACACCTATTGCTGTACCAGTTGCGGCACCTGATTCTGTACTAGTGGTTGTGCCTGGTTCTACAATTGCAGAACATTCCCTGCCTGCCATCGTGCAATCAACTGTGGGAAGTTCTCCACTGTATGATCTGTAACAAAGAAAAATGTACATTGCATTTGTAAAAGTGGACAATCGCACTGATAGTGTCCCCATACTGCACAGTGATAGCACTGAATAGGTTCGCGACCTCCTTGTCCTCCTCCACGACCAAATCCTCCACTGCGTCCACCCCAGAATCCTCCACGAAATACACCCTGTTGTTGGTATTGCGGTTGGTTGTACTATTGCTGCGTCGGTGCTGGTTGCATGCCTTGCCCTTGCTGCGCATATTGTGGTTGTTGAACGTACTGTGGTTGTTGTGGAGCCATTTGCATCGGGTCATATTACGGCACAAACTGCTGCGGTACAAACTGTACCTACGGTTGAGGTAGCGGTTGGGCTACCTGCGGCTGCAGTTGTGGTTGTTGTACAGCATGCTGGTCATCCTTTACATAGAATGCGTCATATGTTCTCTTGTGAAGCAACCCATATGCCCGGCAATCTTTGTCATCATGTCCCATCGATTTACAGAAAGTGCAATACAGATTCATCGGCTTGATGACCATTTTTTGCATATATGGACATTCTTCATGGCGGTGCCCAAATACCTGACAAACGCGACACCATGTCATGCCACCACCATTCAATGGGTTTGGTGCTCCTGAAACCAAATAGTTGCGGAAGTCGGGGCAATTGTCCTTCATATGCCCCTCTCCTCGACATCACATACACCATACTTCTTTGTGCTGCTCCTTGCCCTTCTTCAAATCTTGCAGCTGTATGGTCAAGTTAGCTAGCTATGTCTGTATCTGCGACATACCAGCCGCATTTTCACCAATCGACGACGCTTCCAATCGCATTGCAATCTCCAAAGCTTCACTGGGCATTGTGATGTTCTGTTGCATCAATGGTAGCCGAATGTGCGGTAGCAGTGCCGTGATGAGCCACTCTTTATGTTGGACAACACTCATGTCAAAACTAACCCTTGCCATCAGCGTTAACTGTTGGTCAAAATCCCACACCCTCTCGTTGGGATACTGCTTAATTTCTTTCAATTCTGTGATATATTGAGCCTCAGACTTGGGCTTCCTAAATTCTGCAATTAACCCATCCCTAATCTCATCTAGTGACTTCGCTGGAGCTCCTGTAGGGACTGGAACAAATTTCATAAACCAATCTAAGGTGTGACCTCGTAGAGTTGTCGCCAACTGCCCTTTCTTGGGGTCATCATCAGTGATCTGTTTTACGGTCCATACCACTTCACACAAAAACCAATACTGTTCTGGGTTATCTGTCCCATTCCCATGGAACAATGGTAACTTAGCATCATCGCCCGCCATCCTGGGATTCCTTCCTGTAGGTACTGAACTACTAGCGATCAAGTTTTGTTGATTTGGTGGGGTCGAAGTGGTGTTTCTCACTGGTTGACAGATAGTGAGCGGAGGTGTTGGTACGTTGCTGCTGGGGTTAGGTCCTGCCTCTATCTTGGGCGTAGCCTATGCATCCTTGCCCAGACTATGAGGTCACTTCGTCTCGTGTGGTCTTCCTTCGTGAACTTGTGGTTCGATCGTAGCAGGACCTTCTCCTATCCTCTGCCTCTTTTCTTGTCGAAACCTCGCTCTTGCTCTTGTAAGACCACTTTCTTCCTCGGCTTCACTCACAGTCCTGTCATGACCTGCACCCATCTACCCCTGATCATTCCATGCACCGCCCCCCTACTATCGCGATACCCACGGCCTCCGCCCACCAGGCTGTTTACTGATCCAGATGCATCTTAAATATACCCTTCTCACAAATAATAATCTTAATGGACAGTTGAAGCGATAGCAAAAACCTTCCCCGGGGTTCGCGGAAGAAATACCTTTCAGCTTCACTATAGGACTTCTGTGTATCAACTGCAAATTCAATGATATATCCTTCCAAGATGCTATCAAGCCATACTTCGATAGCCCGTGATGCTTTATTGTCAACCTCCTGTAGTTCTTGGATCAACTCCGGGGTCCAAGTCATTGGCTCACCACCTTGGTGGTTTCTTTTATGAAATGTCAACTTCGCCAACCACTCGAACAAAAGGACTGGGAATTCACAGAAAAACCATTCATGCAGACCGTCGTGAATATACCTGCCCACCCACTGATCTACTGTCAGTCGAGTGTTCCAGATTTCTTCTTCGGAAAACTCCTGCAACTTCTGATCAAACCAGCTCTGTATTTCCAGTTTTGTTCGATGCCACATGTCCTCCTTTCACTTCACACATGGTCCCGGGAACGGAACCATTTGTTGACTCAAACCCAGTCGACAGGGGTTCCCATCGCGATCTCCCTGAGCACCGACCCAGACAGGTTTTACCCTGTCCAACAACACCTACGAAGTAGATGAGGTCTCACCCGAGGTGATCAAGGGAGAGTGGATGGAACCATGTTTCCGCTGAATGAAGGAGGATGATTGTGGCAATACATGCTTACTTAACTTATCGCAACATTCAAGACAGATCTATGCATTCAAGTTTAACATCATTCATATTCATAACATCATTCCATAGAAACATTCATCACGACAAGTATAACATTAAAGTATTAACTGTAGCAAGAAACCATCGCAACATGCATAAAAGGTACACAAGGAATTTCACCAAACAATTCTGTCATGTCATATTACTTCAGCAAAAACCCTGATACAACATCTCCGCAAAACCAGATCTTGCCAATATCTCTTGATCTCACATACAAACTCAAAGATGCACACAATCAAAATCCAATGATCCGTACTAAGATGCCATTACACTTACAACTTATGACTATATATAGGCTTCCACCTTTACAATGCTTGTCCACTTACTAACAACTTCCTAACCGACACTTGGACAAATGACCCAAAATCTAACTGACGCGGTCCAAATGACCCAAAAACTGACCTACTGCGGTATAATTAACTCAAAATTACATATCATATGGTCCAGTGACCCAAAAACCCGCCTTCTGCGGTTCTATCGACTCAAAATTACATAAAATAATCTAGCCTTCTACCTTCCGCGACCTCTTCTGATGTGTCGCAGCATCGACGATGCTGTGATTCTTCCTTAGCAAACCGCCTGCCAACAGAGACCCTGGCTGGAAACTGCAGATGCTTACATAGGGTGCAGATCAGGCAACATGACAATCACCAGTGGCCAAGCTAGGAAGAAAATCACGATTTATCGCCCAGCTAGGAAGTATTCAGACCTAGAATATCAGAACTGGACAGACGATTATGATGACACATCCAAACAAAACATATAACCTGTCCTTACAATTGAAGCTGCCCTATCACTAAAGGCCATTGACGAAGATAGTCATTTAGATAGGTTTATACAAAATGCTTCTTCTAATCAGAATATGTTTGAAGATTTTATTGGCACAGGTCAGCAGCAAGGAGAGGAAACATTAAGCCACAATCCTGAAAAAATGTGGGCAGAGGTACTCACACTTGAACAACATCCAATTCAGATAAAACAGTTGAGATAATGCCTGGCAGGACAGTTAATATTAACTCCAATCTGGAGCCAAGACAAGAACAACAATTATTGAAGATACTATCAGACAACAACAAAGCCTTTGCATGGACATATACTGACATGAAGGGTATCCACACAGACATCTGTAAACAATATATCTATATAAAGGAAGGTGCTATTCCTATCAGGAAACCATAGAGGAGAATGAACCCAACATTAAAGGACATAGTCAAGCTGGAATTGCAAAAACTTTTAGATGCAGGGTTCATATACCCAATCTCAGATAGTGAGTGGTTATCACCACTGGTCATAGTTCCTAAAAAAAGAGGAAAGTGGAGGATTTGTGTGGACTATAGAGAGCTCAATAAAGCAATCAAGAAAGATCACTTTCCTCTCCCATTTATCGATCAAGTACTGGACACATTAGCTGGGAACAAATATTTCTCATTTTTGGATGGCTTGAGTGGGTACAACCAAATCCTCATTAACCCGGCTGATCAGGACAAAACAACATTCACATGCCCATGGGGCATTTATGCATATAGAGTGCTTCCCTTTGGGCTCTGTAATGCCCCAACAACGTTTCAGAGGGAAATCCTAAGTATCTTCTCTGATTTTATTAATGAACAAATGGAGGTCTACATGGATGACTTCACACCCTATGGACAAAATTTCGACCAAGCACTAAAACATCGAGAACTAGTTTTAAAAAATGTATTGAGATGAGCTTATGCCTCAACAATGATAAATGCAGAATGCTCATGGAAGAAGGCATCGTGCTTGGTGATCATATTTCACAGAGAGAAATAGAAGTTGACTAGGCAAAAGTTATAGTCATAAAAAAATCGCCTCCACCTGTGAAACATAGAGATGTAAGAAGTTTTCTTGGACAAACAAGATACTATAGAAGATTCATTGAGAGTTATAGCAAAATTGCTGCACCAATGTTTTCTTTACCCACAAAAGACACAGAATTCATATGGTCAAAACATTGTATGCTATCATTTGACAAACTAAAAGAGAAAACAATTACAACTCCAATACTCCAAGGACCAGATTGGGCACTTCCATTCTACATCCACTTAGATGCATCAGATAAGGCCATTGGATCTGTCCTTGGACAAGAAAGAGAGAAGAAGCCCTATGCTATATATTATATCAGTAAAAATTTGGCAGGAGTATAATTAAATTATACTGTCACAGAGAAGGAGTTTTTAGCTGTCACACATTCCATTAACAAATTCAAGCACTACATAACTCGGTACCAAGTTTTTTTCCATACAGACCATTCAACAATAAGGTATCTCATGAACAAACCTAATACAAGTGATCGAATCATTAGATGGCTACTCCTCCTGCAAGAGTTTGACATCACAATTTTGGATAAGCTAGACAAACACAATGTAGTGGCTGATTTTCTGTCTAGGCTCACCCATGGACAAGACAATGAAGTGGTAAATGATAGTTTTCCTAATGAGCATCTTTTTGCAATCTCCACAAGGAGCCCATGGTTTGCTGACATAACAAACTATTTAGTGACTGGGAGATTTCCAGCACATTACAGCTACAAAGAGAAGAATAAAGTCATAAGACAAAGTGCCACTTACACATGGATAGAGGGAATGCTCTTCAAAAAAGGACCAGATCAAATACTCAGAAGATGCATTAGAGAAGATGAAGTGCATGACATAATGCATGCCACTCACAATGAACCATGTGGAGGACACTATGCTGCAAAAATGACAGCCTATAAAATTTTGCAAACAGGGTATTATTGGCCAACACTCCACAAGGATGCTTATGAATATGTTTCACACTGTGATGACTACCAATGAATGGGGAAGCCTACACAAAAAGAAGAAATGCCTCTCCATCCACAAATCTCCTTAGAGGCATTCGAGAAATGGGGATTTGATTTCGTTGGTCCAATCAACCCACAATCAAATCAGAAAAAGATACATCCTAGTATGCACTGACTACCTTACAAAGTGGACTGAGGTTGCAGCACTTGCTACAACAAATGAAACCAACGGGGCAAAATTTTTCACTGAGCATATCTTCCATAGGTTTGGAGTCCCAAGAGAACTAGTTTCTGATCAAGGCCCACAATTTACATCAAATTTAATTGAAGACTTGCTTCGAAGAAACAATGTTAAGCAAAGACACTCCTCCTCCTATCACCCTCAAGCCAATGGTCAAGCTGAGGTAACAACCAATAGAGAGTTAGAAAGAATTTTGACAAAACCAGTGCAACTCCACAAAAGAGATTGGGAAAACAGATTAAGTGAAGCAGTTTGGGCTTATAACACCACATGGAAAACAACAATAGGCTTCATGCCATATGAGCTAGTTTATGGAAAGAAAGTTATGCTTCCCATTGAATTTGAAATCAAGACATTGAGAATTGTAGCACTGTTAAATATGGAACTCTCAGACATCCAACAAGAACGCATGCTACAATTAAATCAACTAGATGAGCAACGCCAGCAAGCACTTGGCCATACTGAAATCATCCAACAACAAAGAAAGAAGTGGCATGACACACACATAAAGCATAAAAAGTTCAAGGAAGGTGACTGGGCACTACTCTATGACTCTAGGTTTCACACCTTCAAGGGAAAACTAACAACTAGATGGCTCAGACCCTCAATCATTGAAAAGATCTATGACAATGGAGCTATCAGAATTACAACAATAGATGAAGAAAACTTCCCCATTTTGGTGAATGGACACAGATTAAAAATCTACAAGACACCACAGTCGAAAGAAGAATTCACAGACATACTCTACTAGCAAAGTCTAATGTTGATAGAGATCATTGAAGGTAATTGATCTGCAGTTACTAAAATAAGAAAAAAAATAAAAACAAATGAAAAAATTAAAAAAAAAAGAGAAAAAAATGAAAAAAGAGAAAAAAATGAAAAAAGAGAAAAAAAATGAAAAAAAGAGAAAAAAAGGAAAAGAAAAATATATACAAAGAAAATGAAAAAGAGCAAAATGAAATGAAAATGAAAAATAAAAAAATTGATTCTCTCAAGGTTATCACAAGTGAATTGCAGGAAATCATACATCCCCATGAAGAACCAACACACATATTACAAGTAGATAAAATCAAGCGAGACAGGTAGTAATATTCAAGCGAGCCAACCATCTGTTCAAGCGAGCCAGAAAATTATCAAGCACTGCAGAAATCCAAGGAGACAACAATCTGTTAAAGCGATCCAACCACGTATTCAAGTGAGCCAGAAAAATCATGCATTACAAAAATCAAGTCAGCAGGTTCAGGGAATATTTCGAATTCAGTACTGAGCATAAGAGCAAAGTCAAATCACAATTTAACACAAAAATCAAAGCATGCAGATACAACATTTTCAAAATAACCGGCTGAATGAAGGAAAACACACGTAACTACTGACATGCATATTATAACTACAGACAAAGTGGAAATCTACTATAGAATACAACGCCCATGAAATTAAGCCAAGTCATGCACTCAGGTACGCTAAGCATAACCAGGTAATCTCTAAAACTCTTTGTTTTATTTTCAAGGTCAAATCATCATCCCACAAAATGGTTATTTCTGAAGTTGAGGACAACTTTCAAGTTAAATCAGCAGAAAGGTTCAGATTACCTCACAAAATCATGATTACTCCATGTCAGAATAACAATCTCCGTGTCCGGCCACCATATTTCCCAATGATCAGAGCGGAAGTGCAATGCACAATTATGGAAAGAAATGCAGGGCTCAATAATGGAAAGGAATGTGTAAGATGGCAAGTTCAATTCGAAATGATTGGGAGAGGTGTGTGAGAACAGCTAAATAAGATGGCATAGTCTATAGAAAAGACCCAGTTTTGCAATAAGAGCTCTCAAGAAGAAGGAAAACTGAAAGTTTGCGTTGTCACCCAGCCAGCAAGTTGCCTTCGAACCTGTGAATCAATCCCGATCAGTCGAGGTAAGACAACCACACTCAAAATTTTTGTTTTACTAATTATAGTAGAAAATTCAAGATGACAAAGGGGTTCAAAAAGAGTGAACCAGAGGATCACAAAGCCATTTACGAAAACCCAAGGGTTTTATCAATCCTCCGTAATGCGGGCTGTATGCTCTTCATCTCAGGGCTGAGAGGGTCTAATACATAGGTGGCTTTGGAATTCATAAGAAACTTGAAGCACATCAAAGAGGAGAAGTTCATCACCTGGGTTATAGGACTTCGTATCAGACTGGAGGAGTAGGCCATTACAAAATACATAGGGCTACCCATGGGTCTACACTGGGCTAGGGAAGACAGGGAAGCCAACCAGAGTGCAAAGGTGGCTTTCTTCGAACCTGGAGAAACTTATGAAGAAGACAAAAATAGAGTCAAGAGGGTCACTATGCCAACACCTTGGGACGAAGTAGCTGCTGTCGTTCAGAAATATGTGACATGTACAGGGAGGCTGAGCTATGTCCCTCTCTTCCATTTCCAAATTCTGGATCTTCTTAGGCACAGGATCCATATCACGCCAAATGAAAACATCAGCATCCCTTATTATCTTCTCCTCTCTTTGGGATAAATTGTAATATCCCTTTTTCAAATTTTATTAAAATGCCCAATTTTCCACTTTTTTCCCAATTTCGACCTTTGACTAGCTTTACTGTTTGACCTCCAAATCAACCCAAATGCTCCGAAATATTCTGTAGGAGTGTATTAATGGTATTTAGACTTGAATATCAGGTTTAGGGATGTTTTATGGCCCTACAAATACTGCTTCAAACTTGATTTGTATTTTGATCGATATATGTAATTTTGACTAGTAATTTGTGCATCAAATCCCCCCCGGGTAACACTGCAAATGGCCTTCCAAATGCCTCCAAACTCCCACAAATTTATGAACAGAGGTATATAATGTGTTAAGTATGTGATTAAGGTCTCATATGCACCATTAATTTATTTTTACTACTGTTCTAACTCTCTCACATTCAACAGCAAAAACCCCCAATTCGACCCTTGGGGAAATGGCACTATTTCACCTCCCAATACAACTAAACTGAGTAAAAATGCTTCAAATGCTCAAGTACAGTACATGAAACTTGTAGAATATATCCATGGTAGTATATTGATCACAAATATATCAGATAATCATCCATCCATTCGAAATAATCAACATTATAGTGTCATACATCAATGCATTGGGGAAATGGACATTGTTTGCTCATTAATCAATAGTTTTTCATACAACCAGTGGGTATTTCGACCTGACACTTTCTGAATATTAATAACAGAGGATATGAATCTATTACAATTAGAAATATATAATGAGAAGCTCTCTCAAGAAGCACAAGTGCTCACCAAAAACGCCCTCCCTCAAGGAGCATGAATATGCCTTCAAAACTGGAAACGGTGGAGAGAACGTGCTGCACTAAACCAAACCATGAAAATTCCTATAGCTGCTACCTGCAAATACAAACTCCATTAAAGCACCATGAAAGACCTGAGTGGCCTCTCCAAACACCAACTTGGATGGGAATCTTTCACCCTCGAAATTGGCTAAGGCAAGAAACAAGTCATCCACTAGCTCTCTCTTCACAAATGCAAATTTTCTCAAATCATCAAAAGCCATTCTCATACTTCATTTCTACATTTTATAACCAACATTAGCCTTCTAAGAGTCGAAATCCTCTCAATAGATTCAATAGATTTCCATTTAGGAAATATTCCACATTTGCCACTTGTCTCCTAGTTCCAACCTTCCATCTTCTCCCAAATTCGATTTTGAGTCTCTTTGGCTTCTCCAACTCCCATGAGTGCCTTCCTTGAGCCTATTTTTGGGGCTGACATGTCATAGTGGTCAGATTTCAGAGGTCAGGTCTGCAATTTGTCATAGATGCTCCATCATTGGTGTCATAGGGTCTAGGGAATCTAGCCCAAGTGTCCACAAACTTCCAATTTGACTCTTTATCTTCCATGGAGGTTACCAATCCTTCCCAATTCGACCTAAGATGCTCAATGACATGTGTTATGACTTACCAACTCACCCAAGAGTGTTCACCTTCCCATTAATTCAAATTTGCAAGAGAGAGATACCACGTATTATGAAAAATCAAGCTAGTGTGGGTCCCACATCCTCCATATGTCTCCAAAACCATTTGCCACCTAAGATTTCTCTTGAATTTCTTTATTCACTCTATTTATTAAATAATTGAACCCTTCTAATGTCTAAACATCATTTATTAGCTTCCTTATTATCATTCCACATGTGCCCATCCAACCTAGGAAACTAGTAGGATTGATGGGAATGTCTTACTATGAAATTATTTGAATGGGGACATTACAGAAATGAGCAAAAAAGTAGTTGAAGGATCAAAATATGAAAATACTTTGATGGCATTTGAATAATATGGTTTTATTTCAGTTAAGAGATTATTTTGGTTCAACATATTTTCTGTAGTTGATCAATGCTAATTTCGTAGTTTGGTAGAACACATTCCGTAGTCTTGTAGCTGCATTCTGCACAAGCATATTTTGAAATCTATTTTCATGCATTCTTATATTAGTTTTAAAACAATGATTCATATCTAGGAGCTCATGCATATCTCCTTTATCAAAGTTAGATCATAGAGGTTAATTACTTTCAGTTCTTTGGTTTAATTAATGATCATCACTTGTAGTGTTTAATCCGAATAGATAAGATTGGTTAATTCTCAGCATTGAATATTTATGTTCTGGATTTGGTTTTTAGAATTTAAGTTGTTAGATTAGACTTTCAATATCCAACACTCGATTTCCAGTATTCACTTCTTAGATTAAAATCTCAACTTTCAGCATTTTATTTCTAGACTAAGTTTATCCAGCTTTCAACATTTCAATTCTTCGTATAGATTTACAGTTTTCAGCATTCAACTTCTTAGCATAGGAATTTGTCATTCATAGAATCACGATCTTTTAGCTCACCTTCTTCTTTGATTAGAGAAACCTTTAAGATATATACCAACACCCCAAACATGACGAAGACTATCCTATAGAGCACATACAGTGTTAGCACCTCTAAATTTTGTACATCCCCTGGTCGATAATTAAAGTAGGATCCTAGTCTAGCTGCCCTAATTAGGCATCCACTCCTTGAGACCACCAATTTACCCATGGAGTGTTTGAGTTTTCGGGGTAAGGTAGACCAGGAATCAGGTTCCTCGGATGGTATTATCCCGACGGGGGGTTGAAATGACCCAGATACATATGACTGCATAGTGATTGAGTTAGGTTGGATGGTCCCCCACCATGAGGAAATCCTATGGTAGGTCCCACGACTGGTAAGGAGCTGCCGACGGAATGACCATTCAGAATCCCTCCACTCATATTATGGCTAACGAACAGGGGTTTCTCCCCAGTAACGATGTTTTGACCACTCGTGGATGGTTGAATAGCAATAGTTTGATGGTTACTTACTAGTAGAGGAACACTACTCATGATGAAATTGAGAGGTAAAGAGTATCCTCCCCTCGAGTTTTGGGGTGGGGGAGGAGTGGGCAATGTTCCAGTAGTAGTATGAGGGGTGTTGGACAATTGTCCTTCAATGTTTTGAGTCTCCTGGGGTATGGAACTGGTCTCTTCATTAAGAGGTGTATTCACAGGAAATGTGGGTTGACCAGGTTCGTAAGTGGTCATGTTATGTATAGGTGTTTCCGGTCAAGTGAAAGATAGTGAACAAATTGGGGTATGTTGAGACATGGTTACTTCAGAAGTATTTCTTTTCGTGAGAGACTCTGGCGTCGAAGTAAATTGCCATGTTGGCGTAATTGAGCAATCTGCTCATGGACTAGAGCCAAGAGTTCATTACTGGAAATCTAGTAAGGGGGGGAAGATTCTGCCCTGGGACACAAAGAAAAGTGGGCCCATTGTTTCCCTAGAGTGGTGTCCCAAAATGATGCAGATGGACCAAAAGTCGTGGATACAGGGTCATCCTGGGGTTGATTGTACCATTCTACAGCCCTAGGTTCTCCTTCCATCAAGTGGTGGAAAGATGTGTCGTGTGAAGTAGACAGTTCCATGGTCACAGACCTTGGAGGATCAATGATTAGTGGACTCAAGGGAAGTGAAAAGTTCATTCCCAACTCCATGGTGGAGTTTTCTTGTTCAGGTGACATGACAGTAACTAGAGGATCCATGTTTTCCCTTGAAAGTACCTCCTGATTAAGGGGATATTCAGGTGGCAAATTTAAAAGTCTACAGGACCTTATCAAAGGTTGTTCAGCCAGAATGACTGAAGCAGAACTTCTCCTAAGTGTATTCTATACAAAAAGAAAAGCAATCCAAAATCTATACAAACTAAGGCCACAAGCAAACTTATGTGACAGGTGTGGATTCAAAATTCTGGAACCTCACAGGATTGTCAAGGTTTCACAACTCATGATATACCCCAGGGTCCAACAGTTATACTTGGTCCAATTTTTCAGAGCATTAACCAAGGAGGATTAGGACCATACCCCTGACCATATAACCCGACTACCTAGAAGCACGTGTGTAGTAGCTCCCCAAGTGTTGTTCTCGGTGTATTACTCTGCCAAGACGGCCAAATGGTTAGCTCGGTTGGTTTCGGGAATCCTAGGAGAGTCTCCCAATATACTCAAGGTATGTGGGAGCACAAATCCGTAGTGGTGTTGTCTAATGCACAACCATACGACAAGATCCTTCAGATATACTACCAAGTACATATAGTGCCTTTCGATATACCCAAGGGCGCGTGAAAGAGCCTTCGATATACCGGTTGGTATGTGGAATAACTGTAGGCCCCCAGGATGTAGTGCAAGCAGATAACGACAGTTGCCGCATTTTATGACGCCGAAACACGTCACTAACGTATCACACAAGTTACTAGTAAATTTTAACCTAATGCTACCGATTAATTTTATCTTATGTGGTTAGGTGAATGCATGAGGTGTAGATAGGAATTTAAAAATAACGCAACCCTAGCTACATGAAGGTGCACATTTCCTTTTCTTTCGATGAATTCTATCTAAGGTAAGGAGCAATATGTTTTCCAATGGTCTCAAAAGATAAGAAATCTCAACAAGTTCAAAAAACTACCAAAGATGATTGAAAGCAGTCTTTTTTTTTCGACAAAACACAAAAAACAATAACACACCAAATCAAAACTTTTTCTTTTATCTTTTCAAGCTAGAATGAATCTAAGTAATTATGAAAAGGAGTATTTCTGCTTAGAATGTACTAACTCCAATTTCCACAATGATGAACCAAAAGCACAAAAAAACCAAAAGTGCATAGAATGCTTCAAATTTGAAATACTTTGCAAGAGCTTGAATTCACTTGATCTTTTCAGAGCGATGAAAGACTCATAACTAAGAAAAATATAATCAACCGATTTCCTTTTCAAACTTCTCAAAGATATAAATAATGAATTCCAAAGAATGAAACAATTCCACAACAATTTCCAAATGATCTTGAAAATAGATAAATGAAGCACTTTCGATTTTTTCAATACATATACCAAAAAAGGATCTGATAATAATAATTATTTTCGAATGTAACAGCAGAAAACAAGAGACTGATCACAACACTCTAATGACTCAGAAATTCTCAAAGAAAAATGACAAGTGCCCAAATGGATTCAAAGACACTCAAATCACTCAAAATCGATCAAATGCAACCAAAACTAAATGGCCAAGTGCAGGAAGGGTTTGGAATTAGATATAATGCAATGAATAGACCTGGTATGGTGATCATGGAATGCAAGATCTAGTGGATGAATGTGGGGGATTGAAATTTCCCACCAACACCAAATCTCTCACTTGACCAAATGGAACCCAAAAATCAACAAAACAAATCCAAACACAAGCAATCTAAGTAAACAAGTCTATGACTGGAAGATACAATACACAGAAGCTTGTAGATCAGATAAAAAAATAAAATTTGGAGAGGATTTGAACTAAGCACCAAGCTTAAAGGGTTGGCACACTCTGTCAGTACACTACAGAGCGCCTGGCGTAGGTTATCTACAGGGGCAAAGCGCCAATGGCGCAGAATTTAAGCAAGGCAATAGCGCGAATGGCATAGATTGTTAAGGAGAAAAACTTCCTATGGCATGGGGCAGACCACAACAGCTAGATGACTGCTAGAACACTAATTAATTCTCAAAACAATTCTATATAAATGATAATGCTAAGATAATGGAGAAAAGACCAACCTTCAACCGAATGTTCGAAGTAGATTGCCGTTGAGCTTTCAACCTCTACACTTGACCCTGCAGATTAGTCTCAACCACAAATGCAAGCAAGTGCATATAATATGTGAAAGACATTAGCATAATCAAGAGCAATGGTCCATGATATCATAAGCAAATGCAACCCAATGTAATTTAAACAACATTCACAACATCAATTGGACGAGAAAATGAGTATTTCCATTAATTGATAACAAGAAGTACGTAATACAACTTCTTGCTGGAAACCAATCTGAACTGAGAACTATGTCTCTCCACTTGTGCCTCCACCACTTCAATCCTCCATGCAATAGTAAACTCAAACTATGAAAGGAGTTTGGTAGGTGAAAATAAAGGGTTCACAACAACAAGGATCAATGAGTGTAGACTCAAGTCACGGCAACAATCCACTAGAGTTATCTTGCTTTCTCTTTCTCTTCCCTTCCATACACCATAAGAGCTCAATATATAGCCTTCCAAAGGTAGGTGAAAGTTCGAATCGAGTCGTTTCGGGGTATATGGAGGGCCAAAGGTCACCCTAAGACTGCTTTTTGGGAGTAAAAAGTAAATTTTCTATTGTTTTTACCATGTAACTCAATGTACACGGGCTAATTAAGTGCATCCTGCGTGTACGCTGGCTATAATGGAACAACAAGCGTACATGAAAAAAAATAGGGAAACTTGGTTCCTGAAGGAAAGATAATGGATCTGAGTCAATACAGTGGATACTGAAGGCCAATCAATGCTGATGCTCACAAGGTGGAAAAATATGCTATAACAGATGCCCCCTAATGTGTGAGGTTAGAGAAGGTACTACGATGGCCGAAATACATTATAAATCTCAGAAGTGGAGTGATGGAGACACAACTAGAGTCAATCAATCCTTAGATATCTTGACTATTGCATGTCGGCCATCCTTATCGAGTCAGTTCGTTTCATCTGAGTTCTTCCAAATCTTTCAGCGTAGCTGCTACCTCGTGTTGGTTGATGGGGGATGCCATTTCTATTACGGAGAAAACATTCCTATGACATGGGGTAGACCACAACAGACAAATGACTGCTATAACACTACTCAATTCTCAAAACAATGCTATATAAATGACAATGCTAAGATAATGGAGAAAAGACCAACCTTCAACCGGATGTTCGAAGTAGATCCCCGTTGAGCTTTCAACCTCTACACTTGACCCTGCAGATTAGTCTCAACAATAAATACAAGCAAGTGCATATAATATGTGAAAGACATTAGCATAATCAATAACAATGGTCCATGATATCATAAGCAAATGTAACCCAATGTAATTTAAACAACATTCACAACATCAATTGGACGAGAAAATGAGTATTTCCATTAATTGATAACAAGAAGTACGTAATACAACCTCTTGCTGGCAACCAATCTGAACCGAGAACTAGGTCCCTCCACTTGTGCCTCTACCACTTCAATCCTCCATGCAATGACAAACTCAACCTATGAAAGGAGTTTGGTAGGTGAACATAAAGGGTTCACAGCAACAAGGATCAATGAGTGTAGACTGAAGTCATGGCAAAAATCCACTAGAGTTATCTTGCTTTCTCTTTCTCCTCCCTTCCATACACCATAAGAGCTCAATATATAGCCTTCCAAAGGTAAGTGAAAGGTCGAATTGAGTCATTTCGGGGTATATGGAGTGACAAAGGTCACCCTAAGACAACTTTTTGGGAGTAAAAAGTATTTTTTCTATTGTTTTTACCATGTAACTCGATGTACGTGGGCTAATTAGGTGTAGCCTGCATGTACCTTGGCTATAATGGAACAACAAGCGTACATGAACAAAAATAGGGAAAGGTTTCTGAAGGAAAGATATGGATCTGAGTCAATACAACGGATACTGAAGGCCAATCAATGCTGATGCTCACAAGGTGGAAAAATACGATGTAACATAGATTGCACACACAGAACAAGCACCAGGTGAGTAGAGGCGCACTAGATGCACATCCCAGGTGCGTCAGGCGAATAATCACTTGCAAAAATCAAAAGACATCCAAAAGATAACAAGCAAATGACCTGATAATGATCCTAAGAGAATCAGGGGAAGCCAACATACTCTCTGATGATAAGATATGATGGTGGGAAGGGATCAGGAGGCTAAGAAATGGATTTCTAAGAAATCAATGGAATCACACTCAAACTGAAATCAAAGCTAAAATAATCCCCAGTGGAGTCACCAGATTTGTTTTTGGACAATCTACCTAAGCGGATTTAAAGGCCAGATCTCCCTAGTCCAATTGGATCTAGAAAAAATAGATACAAAATATAACTGACTTCCCTAGATCAATAGAAAAGTAAAGCAGCAAGTAAGTCTCTTACCTGAGAATCGCAATACCTTTCGCTCCTTGCTTGATCCAATGCTTTAGAACCTTCAGATCTACAATTGCAAAGCCCTGATGAACAAGTAGATGCAAACAAACAATAAAAGCATATATTGCATATGATTGATCTAATCTAACAGTTAAGGAGGTAAACTATAAACATTAATAACACAATAATGTATATGGGAATAGATTGTATTAACTGCAATGAAGGTGAGTACAATAGGAGAGAATGTTACAACCTATGCCTTAACATCGCAACCTTCCTTCCAACAATCCCAAACCAAAGCCTCCAATGATGAAGTAAGACTCCCAAGGATGAACAAAGATCATCTAAGCCAATTCCACCAACATGAGAGTGCTATGGACCTTCCTCCCTTTTAAATGGAGAGGAGATTCATATTTATAAGATCAAGTGGATAGAGTAGGTTGAGAACTAATGGGAGAAGTCTAAGGTATCCTCCCTTGAGGTTAGGGAACCAAAGGACAGCTCACCTATTAGTTAGGGATAGAGTTCCACCTCACCATGCTTCAAGAAGTCGCTCGAAGGTCTTGTTAATCCAATTTAACCAAATCTGGCGCACCCTGCATGAAGGTAATTTGTGCCAGGAAGGGGTGCAAGTTGAATGAAGGCAACCTGAGTCACTGGCTCATGCTGCTAGATGAAACTTTGCACCGGGCATGATCTGACGCCCATTGCTGTAAGGAAACCTGTGCCAGTGCCACTAGAAAATGTGGACACAAGGGTTAATAACTTACTTTGAGTGTTATTGGTCAGGGAAACTTCAAGGCTTGAGGCATGAAGTTGACACAGGACTCATGGTGACGAGATTTAAGTGTAACAACTTGTTCAAAGAATTATGCGATGTCTTCGCTTGGTCATATGAGGAGATGTTAGGCATCGACCCATCCATATTTGAACATGTGATCACAACATATCCAAATGTGAAACCAGTTCGACAGAATATTCGTCCATTCAATCCTCGAAAGGATGCATCCATTGAGGCTGAGGTTGAAAATATCCTTAAAACCGGATTTATTTATCTTCTCACCATGATGGAATGGGTTTCCAATCCAGTCCCGGTCAATAAGAAAAAAGATACCATACATGTATGTATTGATTTCAGAGACCTTAACAAAGCTTGTCCTAAGGATAATTACCCCTCGCCATTTATCGATCATATCATATATATGTGTGCTGGTCATGAAATATTTTCTTTTATGGACAGATTTTTGGGATATAATCATATTCAAATTAAACCCGAATACCAGCTTATATGTCCCTGCGGTACCTTCACATATAGGAAAATGTTGTTCGGATTAAAGAATGTTGGAACCACTTTCCAGCGAGCAATGAATTTTTGCTTTCATTATATCAAACATGTGGTCGAACCTTATCTAGATGATCTACCTGCACGATCTTGAAAGAGAAGAGATCATCTAGAACATTTACGGCTTGTGTTTGAACGATGCAGACACTACAAAATTCGGTTAAATCCCCATAAATGTGTGTTCTGTGTCGAGTCTGGATGACTGTTGGGTTTCATCGTGTCAAGTAGAGGGATTGTGGTCGATTTGTTGAAAGTTGAGGCAATTATCAAGTTGCCTCCTCCTCATAGCATTAGGCAACTTCAAAGTCTACAAGGTTTGTCTAATTTTCTCAGATGTTCCATCGTCAACTATGCAAAAATAACCAAAGGTTTCATGCGTCTTCTTAAACAAGACACCCAATTTTTTTGAGATGAGGCTGCATAAAACTCCTTTGAGGCTTTGAAAAAAGCACTGTTGTCACCTCCCTTGTTAAGTCTACTAGATTATACCTGGGATTTTATTGTTAGTTTTTCAGAATTTAATTCATTCTGATCTAGGATCTTAACTGAAAGAACAACATGTACAGCATATCAAGCATAAGAGACACAAAACATTTCATCGGGGAAAATCAAGAAGGTGAAAAACCCCGCAACTTCCTCAAAGATAGAATAAGCATCAATACAAGGATCACCATGATCAAACCCAATAGATAGAAATCTTTAGCAGCATGCTCCTCCTCCACTTGTGCTCACTCCTCCTCTCTCTCACTAATGCGAAGTGAGTGAACAATAGAATGTGTAAAATGAGAGAGACACACTCTCTATTTATACACTAACTTGACTTGACCTTTACTCAACTAGGTCGGCCTCAACTTAACCACTTAACATAATGTTGACTGGGCCAACCCCCACTAGGGTGGTCTAATAACCCTTTGACCTACATGACTCATACAGGGCCGACCCCATCAAGGTGGTCTAATAACCCATCAAGTATAAGTTACGACACTTACAATATAACTGACGACACTTCCAATTGGAGGAATAATACATCTCTGTTGGGGATACAATAAAGTACAAATACAATATAAAAGTGAATATCTTCCGAAGTTACAAATACATCAACACTCCCTCTTAAATAGGAAGGTATTCTCTTGACACAAGTCATCAATACATATAGGCACAAGTCTTTAATTCTGGAGCTGGATCATCGTCACAGGATCGTGGAGCATCATCATCATCACTGCTGTTGTACTCCTTATCTCGATCACTGGGCTATCTCTGAATTCTTCTCGTCATAGGAAGTTCTACAGAGCCAGCCCTTTTTCATGCTGGATGTAGGCCCACCACCTGCAGGTCTTCATCATCACTAGCCATACTGTGGAATCCTCAGGACTTATTACTTGCGTCACAAAACCTCGAAAGAGCATCCCGGGACTGATTACGAGCTTATTGCTCAACCTATCGGATCTCCCAGGGCAATATTATATGTGACCACCACAAAACCTCGAAAGAGCATCCCAGGACTGATTACGAGCACACAACTCAACCTATTGGATCTCCCAGGATCTTTTACATGCAAATGCACAACCTATCCATGGCCACAGAGTATCATCTTGATACTCATGATCATACTGATCATGTCATCTCATCGTCCACGAAGCACAACCCAGATGCACATCACACAACACTTACATTCACTGTCATGGGAAGACACACTTCAACCATTTGTGAAAGGCTCAACACTTATATCTATGCCATGGGAAGACACACTTCAACCATGCGAGAATGGCATCGCACTTATATCCATAGCCATGGGAAGACACACTTCAACCATGCTAGGAATGACACAACACTTATATCGCAGCCATGGGAAGACACACTTCAACCATGTGAGAATGGCACAACACTTATATCGCAGCCATGGGAAGACACACTTCAACCATGTGAGAATGGTTCATGTGCATCTGTTTCTTCATAACTCATCACACATGATCCAACTGATCATGCAATGCATCCACCTAATACATATCATCACATATGATCATCTTGATCATCATCATAGCATCGTCCTAATGCATATCATCCAGAGCATCGGCCTGATACTCATCACACATGATCATCTTGATCATCGTCACTGCATTGTCCTGATGCATGTCATCATACATGATCCAACTGATTATACAAAGCATCCAACTGATGCATATCCAAAGCAGTAACAGGAGCATCGTCCTGATCCTCATCACACAACACTTACATCCACAACCATGGGAAGGATCCTCCTCTCACCATGCTTGGAATGGCTCCTGCAAATGTGTCCATCACTTCTTCCTCGAAGTATCTTCAATCTGAAGAACACCAAGCCTCTCTTTGAAGTACTCAAACTTCACTCTGGCTAGTGGTTTCGTCAACACATCCGCAACCTGCTCATCCGTCGCAATATACAGGAGCTTCACTGCTCCTCTTTGCACCATATCCCTGATATAGTGATATTTGATCTCAATGTGCTTCGACCTATCGTGGAACACCGGGTTCTCAGACATCATCACACAACTTTGGTTGTCACAAAAGATACCAGTAGACTCCTACGGGAGATCAAATAACTCAGACAGTAGATTCCAGAGCCATACTGCCTCACAACTAGATGAACAAGCTACAACATACTCTTCTTCAGCTATACTCAGTGCTACGCATGACTACTTCCTGCTAAACCAAGAGATCATACTTGATCCCATACTGAAGCAGCACCCAGAAGTGCTCTTACTATCTGCAGCACTACCTACCCAATTTGAATCAACATAACCCTCCAGGTTAAACCTTTGATTCGCATCATACTTGAGCCCATAATCACTTGTACCCTTAAGGTACCTCAGAATATGCTTTACAGCAACCAGGTGAACACCTTTGGGATCCATCAGGAACTGGTTCAATGTGTTCACCGCAAAGCAAATATCTGGTCTTTTGTTCGTCAGGTACATCAAGGACCCAATCATCTGACAATACACCATGACATCAACCAGATCAGACAAAGCATCGCACAGAAGCTTCAGGTTCGATGCCATAGGTGTGGCCATGGTCTTGCAGTCCATCATCCCGAATCGGTTCAGGATCTCTACTGCATACTTCCCTTGTCCAAGGAATATCCCATCTGCACTCTGCCACACCTCCATGCCTAGAAAAGAGTGCATCATCCCCAAATTCTTCATCTCGAACTCGGCAGCAAGCTTCCTCTTCGTGTCAGCAATCAATCTATCCTCACCAAGTCCTAGGAGCTTGCTTCAACCTGCACACATATGACTCTCTGTCATGTGTCTCAAAACCAAGTGGCTACTCCACATACACTTCCTCCTCGACTACACCTTTCAAGAAAGATGGCTTGACATTGTTGATGTATATGTAACTTCAGAATGTATTTCACATATATGTATATTGTATTTCTATAGAGATGTTATTATTCCTCCATACAGAAGTGTCGTCATTTATATTGTAACTGTCGTAACTTATACTTGATGGGTTATTAGACCACCTTGTTGGGGTCGGCCCTGTATAAGTCATGTGGGTCAAAGGGTTATTAGACCACCCTAGTGGGGGTCAGCCCAGTCCGCATTATGTTAAGTGGTTAAGTTGAGGCCGACCTAGTTGAGTAAAGGTCAAGTCAAGTTAGTGTGTAAATAGAGAGTGTGTCTCTCTCATTTTACACATTCTATTCTCTCACTCACACTTTGGAGAGTGGCGCACTTGTGGAGGAGGAGGCTCTGCTGCTAGGAGAAGACTATCTCTTGTATTCTGGTTGTATCATTACTCTATCTATCTCTGAGGAAGTTATTGGGGTTTTTCACCTTTATAGTTTTCCCCAAGTAAACTCTGTGTCTCTTGTGTGCTTGCATTATTGTGTCCATGATTGATATGATGTAGATTTGCTGTACATGTTGTTCTCTCAGTTAAGATCCTAGATTAGATTGAAGTAAATTCTAAAAATTTAACATGGTATCAGAGCTAGCCTGAAAGAAGGCATGATATGGCATGTATGACACTTGTTGCACTTACGATGCTAGGGCTTGATATATCAAAAACCAGTCATTGTAGAAATTTCGCTATAAATCCATTTTGGAAAAGTTTTCGGATCTGAAACTTTTACAAGTCGAAGATCAGATCCCCATGTAGCTTTTGTCCAAAGGAAAACCTCTAATTCTTTGTACTTTGTGATTTATGATCTGTACAATATAGGGTTTCTGCCTCTTCTAGATCTGAGTCAAAATCAGGTGACCTTGGGAAAAAGGTCATAACTTGGGCTAAGAAGCTCCAAATGAAATTTCGTAAAAAGTGACAGGTAGTAAATAGACTGTACTATCTCAAGAAAAATTTTCAGAGGCCGAAGTTGAACCAGTGACACATGTCATGCCGTACAAGTTCTCTCTCCTGTATTATCCCATAAACAGGTCACGTTGCGACACTTGGCATAACTCTCTCTCAGAGAATCCAATTGAGGTCAGACCTATCGGGATGGGAAGATAACAGGTCAGGATATCTTAGAAAAACTGTTTAGAGGCAGAAGTTGAACCAGTGACATGTGGAACGCCGTACAAGTTCGCTCTCCTGTATTATCCCATAAACAGGTCACGTTGTGACACTTGGGATAACTCTCTCTCAAAGAATCCAATTGTGGTTAGACCTATCGGGATGGAAAGATAATAGGTCAAGCTATCTCAAGAAAACGTTTTAGACCCTGTGGATCGAAAAGTTTGGAGTTACACCAGAAACAATCAGGTACATATGTCTGTCAAAACAGAATTATTTTTGAGCACCTTCATTCATGGCTTCCGGAATTTAGGGCTTCGGAGAAAGTTGGAATTTCTCTAATCGGAGACCACGGCTGGATGCTACTCATCAAAATCAAAATTTAGAGACCAAGATCAGATTTTTTGGTTGGGCAGAAGGCCGGGATTGATCAAACCCCAGTTCGAGACTTTGATCGGAAAGATGGAAAATTAGGGCTTCTGCAAAACTTGGAATTTTGGAAATCTGTGACCACGGCTGGAAGCTCCTCAGAAAAATCGAAGCTTAGAGCTTTGAATCAAATCTTTTGGTTGTGTGAAGCTCCAGGAAACTCAAACCCTAATTCAGGGTCCTCCCTAGTGAATCAAGAAATCTAAAAGGCAATTTCGAGGGGTGAAACTTTGCAGTTTTCAAATTCTGAATATACCAACTTGATCAGCTCATCAAGGCGCATATTTCTATCCTTTCAGAAGTTTGAAATTCAAAGATTGAATTTTTGGGGTTTCCCTGACAAACCCTAATCCAACTCCAGGTCCAGTTCTTGCAAATCAAGTGGATTGGGTTAATCCTAGAAGAAGATGGATTGGTCACCTGCATAAGTGAAGAAGTTACTGTCTTAGAGGGAGATGAGGCTAAGGCCTTCCATAATAATATTACAAGCAATCTTGACAGGTATGGCTTACAGGTATGTTTCATGGTTAATTTTATCATATGTTTGTCTTCATATCATTACAATACAATCTTGTTTAATTACTAGACTTGTCATATCACCTTAATAGAAGATATTCATAGATTAAGGTTTTGACACTTATGAATGTACTAATGCATTGTGATGTTGTATGAGGTTTATGTTGTTTGCTAACATAAAAGGTACACCAAGAAAGACAAATCATGTTCTACTTCAAGAACATATGATCATGGTGACATGAAGACAAAGATTCATCCATTGTCATGGATCGCATAGAAGATCTACTTTCGAGGTATGTATAACTTGGTCCTACAATGGTTAACCTATGAGACATGCAGGTTACGAGCACAAGTCACTGAAGAGAACCATAAGACATTATACAGGTATGTTATACATAACTAGCTAGCATGCTAATCCAGGAATGTTTTTCCTATATCAAGCTAGAATCCTACCTTGTGTTAGGATCTTATACTGTTGTGTTGTTGATAATGATTATTCATGAAGTCATAGGTTTGAATAGTCATGGCTGTATGCATATTATTTTTCTTACCATAATTGATGATATGACTAACCAGAAGAATCATGAAGGTATAGGTTTGAGTAATCACGGGTTTATGCATTGATGATTTAACTAATCAGAAGAGTCCTATGATCAAATAAGAATATCCATGAGTAAAAGAAGACTTCCCTGAAACCTTGAATACTAATGTTTATTATCTGTGAATGATCATGACTATACATGTTTTGATAGTATTAAGATTATACTGATAAATGTGTGATTATGTATGAGACCTCAAGGATAACACAATGATGATACTGATAAGCATGCATAGTGATTAAGGATTGATATAAGTTCAAGAACAGGTAATCCAGGAAGCAAAGATCAAGAGGGAGCACACTCCAGTTGTTCCTACAAGAAAGCAAAGGAGCACACTTCAGTAGTTTCTGAAGGATGCAGATATTCAGAGGGAGTTGACCATCTTTCTATATTCCACAACAGAAAGGTGTAGAAGAAGCTACTTTAGAAGCTCCTGCAAGGAAGCAAAGACTCAGAGGGAGTCCACCCGGCAACCAAACAAAGATAAGTATTTGAATTGTCATTTCTTACATAATGTTATTCACTGATGTATATGCTTATGTTCCTAGAATTAGGTTGTGTATTATGCATATTAGAATAGTTGCATTGATGAACAATATACTACTAATATACATGGGTAAGTGGCCTATGTCACTGTACAACATTCCATTGCTACTTATCTAGAATGAAACCTCTTTGTTGACATGTTGGGAGTTGTGCACACTCTTAACAATGTTCTGGTAGAGATTGGAAGGCATCTAGAAAGTTACGGGATATGGATAAATGTTGTATTGAAGCATTGGCTAAAATAATTGCATGACTATATGACATATTTATTTATGTGTAAGAATTTGTTCTGAAAACTATGAGATGTTTTCTAATCATGCAATTTAACTTGTTGTGTAGGAAAGATCATATACCATCACCTACAAAAGAAGGACTACAACATTTGTTCAAGCAACAAAGTTATCTATTGAAAATATTGAAGATATTGAAGTTCCCAGGATCTGGGAAGAATGCCATGATCGAGGAGTACCAATCGATCATAAAGATGTTTGGGATGCAGTCCCAAGACCTATAGGGGAGTCTTTAGTGACTTCCAAGAGGATCTACAAGATCAAGCATACTGCAGTTGGCAACATAGAGAAATATAAAAGTGATGAAATAGAAGTTACACCAAATGGATTTCAAGGCAGCCTTCTTGAATGGTGTAGTCATATATGTGTGCAGAACTTGGTAGGATAGACAGCTTTCTATCTAGTTTGGGATTTACCAAGAGTGAAGCGGATTCCAACCTTTACTACAAGGTTGAGGAAGGGAATCCTGTGATTCTACTCCTGTATGTGGATGACCTGTTTGTAACAAGAGATGACAGATTGATTGCCGACAGACAGTGGAAGCTTGCTGCTGAGTTAGAGATGAAGACCTTGGGTATGATGCACTAGTTTCTTGGTATGGAGGTGTGGCAGAATGCAGATGGAATCTTCCTTGGACAAGGGAAGTATGCAGTAGAGATCCTTAAGAGGTTCGAGATGATGGACTGCGAGGCTATGGCATCGAACCTGAAGCTTCTGTGTGATGCTTCATCTGAACCGATTGATGTCACTATGTATCGTCAGATTATTGGGTCCTTGATGTACCTGACGAACACGAGACTAGATATTTGCTTTGTGGTGAACACATTGAGCCAGTTCCTGACGGATCCGAGAGATGTTCACCTGGTTGCTGTAAAGCATATTCTGAGGTACCTGAAGGGTACAGTTGATTATGGGCTCAAGTATGAAGCGAATCAAAAGTTTAACCTGTAGGGTTATGTTGATTCAGATTGGACTGGCAGTGCTACAGATAGGAAGAGCACATTTGGATGCTGCTTCAGTATGGGATTAGGTGTGATCTATTGGTTTAGCAGGAAGCAGTCCTACGTAGCATTGAGTACAGCTGAGGCAGAGTATGTTGCAGCCTGTTCAGCTAGTTGTGAGGCAGTATGGCTACGAAAGCTACTGTCTGAGTTATTTGATCTCCTGTTGGATGCTACTGGTATCTTTTATGATAACCAGAGTTGTGTGAAGCTGTCTGAGAACCCAGTGTTTCATGACAGGTTGAAACACATAGAGATCAAATATCACTATATCAGGGATATGGTGCAGAGAGGAGTCGTGAAGCTCCTGTATATTGCAACGGACGAGCAGATTGCAGATGTGCTGACGAAGCCACTAGCCAGGGTGAAGTTCGAGTACTTCAGGGAGAGGCTTGGTGTTCCTCAAATTGATGACACTTCAAGGAAAAAGTGATGGACACATTTGCAGAATCCATTCCAAGCATGTTGGAAGGAGGATCCTTCACATGGCTGTGGATGTAAGCGCTGGATGATGAGCATCAGGACGATGCTCCAGTTACTGCTCTGTATATGCATCAGGAGGATGCTGGATATGATCAGTTGGATCATGTATGTGTATGTACGCATCATGTTGGATGCTGGGTATGATCAGTTGGATCATTTATATGTATATGTATGTACAAATCAGGTTGGATGCTGGATATGATCAGTTGGATAATTTATATGTATATGCATGTACGCATCATGTTGGATGCTGGATATGATCGGTTGGATCATTTGTATGTATTTTGTATAAGCATCATGTTGGATGCTTGGACCATGTATCTGTATATGTATCAAATGGATACATTGTATGATCAGGTAGATCATGTATTTTGATATGTATCATGTATGATCAGGTGGATCATGTATTTGTATTTGTATCAGGTGGATACATTGTATGATCAGGTGGATCATGTATGATGATATGTATCAGGTAGATACTTGGTATGCATCAGGTAGATGCATTGTATGTTCAGGATGATCATGGATGACGAGCTTCAGGATGTTGCTCCAGATGATATGCAGTAGGATGTTGCAATGATGATGATCGGGATGATCATGTGTACATCAGGATGATGTATGGTGAGTTTCAGGTTGATACTCTATGGCCGTGGATCAGGTTGTGCAGATGAGCATATAATTTGGCCCTGGGAGATTTGCAGATAGTCTTTCGAGGTTTTGCCTATGGCATGTAATCTGGCCCTGGGATATCTGGCAAATGCTCTTTTGAGGTTTTTCTCTGGGAGGGCATATAATTTGGCCCTGGGAGATCTGCAGATAGTCTTTTGAGGTTTTGCCTATGGCATATAATCTGGCCCTGGGATATCTGGCAGATGCTCTTTCGAGGTTTTGTCCTATGGCATATAATATGTCCTTGGGAGATCCGATAGGTTGGGACGTGTGCCCCTAATAAGTCATGGGATGCTCTTGTGAGGTTTTTCCATGACCACATATAATCTATCCCTAGGAGATCCTATAGGTACAGCTGTGTACTCGTAACAGCCTGGGATACTCTTGCGAGGTTTTGTGGTGACCACATATAATCTGTCCCTGGGAGATCCTATAGGTAGAGTTGTGTGCTCGTAATAGCCTGGGATGCTCTTGCGAGGTTTTGTGGTGAGGTCACATATAATATGGCCTTGGGAGATCCTATAGGTAGATCCATGTGCTTGTAACAGCCTGGGATGCTCTTTCGAGGTTTTGTGACGCACGTAATAAGTCCCGAGGTTTCCACAATATGGCCAGTGATGATGAAGACCTGCAGGTGGTGGGCCTACATCCAGTATGAAAAATAACTGGCTCTGTAGAACTTCCTATGACGAGTAGATTCAGATATTGATTGAGATAGTAGAAGTAGTGACGATGATGATGACTCGATGACGATTATCCAGTGACGATGATCCAGAGAAGAAGAATTGTGCTAGAAGACTTGTGTCGAGAAATACCTTCCTAGTTAAGAGGGAGTGTTGATGTATATGTAACTTCGGAATGTATTTCACATATATGTATATTGTATTCCTATAGAGATGTTATTATTCCTCTATACAGAAGTGTCATCATTTATATTGTAAGTTTCGTAACTTATACTTGATGGGTTATTAGACCACCTTGTCGGGGTCGGCCCTGTATAAGTCATGTGCGTCAAAGGGTTATTAGACCACCCTACTGGGGGTCGGCCATGTGGGTCAACGGGTTATTAGACAACCCTAGTGGGGGTCAGCTCAATCAACATTATGTTAAGTGGTTACGTTGAGGCCGACCTAGTTGAGTAAAGGTCAAGTCAAGTTAGTGTATAAATAGAGAGTGTGTCTCTCTCATTTTACACATTCTATTCTCTCACTCACACTTGGGAGAGTGGCGCACTTGTGGAGGAGGAGGCTCTGCTGTTAGGAGAAGACTATCTCTTGTATTCTGGTTGTATCATTGCTCTATCTATCTCTGAGGAATTTATTGGGCTTTTTCACCTTTATGGTTTTCCCCAAGTAATCTCTGTGTCTCTTGTGTGCTTGCATTATTGTGTCCATGAATGATATGCTGTAGATTTGCTGTACATGTTGTTCTCTCAGTTAAGATCCTAGATTAGATTGAAGTAAATTCTGAAAATTTAATAGACATCCATCTGGTGTATCTTCCATTTCATCATTGTAGCAGAGCAAGTACTGTTCTGATGGAAGTGAATCTGGCTACAGGAGCAAAAGTCTCTTCATAGTCTACTCTCTCTTTCTGGAAGAAGCCACGAGCTACAAATCTTGCTTTCTATTTCTCTATGCTACCAACTGCAACATGCTTGATATTATAGATCCACTTGGAAGTCACAATAGACTTCCCTTCAGATCTTGGGACCACATCCCAAGCATCATTCTTCATGATCGACAGATCAAGGCATCATTACTTCATCCCGGATCCTGGGAACTTCAGATTCTTCAATAGATAGATTTGTTGTTGAACAAATGTTGCAGTCCTTCTTTTGTAGGTGATGGTATACAAGTTCAATTGCATGATTAGAAACTTCTCATAGTTTACAGAACAAAGTCTTATACATAAAGGCATATGTCATATAGGTGATACAGTCATGCAATTATCTTAGCCAATGCTTCAATACAACATTTATCCATATCCCGTAACTTTCTAGATGCCTTCCAATCTCTACCAGAACATTGTTAAGAGTGTGCACAACTCCCAACATGTCAGCAAAAGAGGTTTCATTCTAGATAAGTAGCAATGGAATGTTGTACAGTGCCATAGGTCACTTACCCATCACATGCATATTAGTAGTATATTGTTCATTAATGCAATTATTCTAATATGCATAATACACACCCTAATTCTAGGAACATAAGCATATACATCATTGAACAATATTGAACAATATTATTTAAACAAACACGTATGCAAGAAATGACAATTCAAATACTTATCTTTGTTTGGGTTGTAGGGTGGACTCCCTCTCAATATTTGCTTCCTTGCAGGAACTACTGGAGTGTGCTCCCTCTTGATCTTTTCTTCCTGGATTACTTGTCTTTGAACTTATATCCATCCTTGATCACTATGCATCCTTACTAGTATCATCATTGTGTTATCCTCGAGATCTCATACATAATCATACATTCATTAGTATAATCTTAATACTATCAAAACAAAATAATCTTAAACATGTATGGTCAAGATCATTTCATACACAGATAATAAACATTAGTATTCAAGGTTTCAGGGAATACTTCTTTTACTCATGCATATTCTTTATTTGACCAAAAGACTTTTCTGGTTAGTCATATCATCAATCAATGTAAGAGACATAATATGCATAAACCCTTGATTACTTAAATTTCTAACTTCATGAATAATCATTATCAACCATACAACAGTATAAGATCCTCACACAAGGTAGGATTCTAACTTGATATAGGAAAAACATACCTGGTTATCATATTTTCTAGTTATGTCTAGCAATGTCTTCTTGTTCTCTTCAATGACTTGTGCTAGTAACCTGCATATCTCATAGGTTAAGCATTGTAGAACCAAATTATACATACCTCGTAAGTAGATCTTCTATGTGATCCATGACAATGGATGAATCTTTGTCTTCATGTCACCATGGTCATATGTTCTTGAACTAGAACACGATTTATCTTTCTTGATGTACCTTTCATGTTAGTGGACAACATCAACCTCAAACAACACCAAAATGCATTAGTACAATCATAAGTGTCAAAACCCTAATCAATGAATATCTTCTATCATGCATTCATATTTTTATTAAGGTGATACGACAAGTCTAAAAGTAATCAAGATTGTACTAATCTTAATGAAGACAAACATATCATAAACTTAATCATGAATATATTTCGAAACATACCCGTAAGTCATACCTGTCGAGTTTGCTTGTAATCTTCTTATGTAAGGCCTTAGCCTCATCTCCCTCTGAAACTGTAACTTCTTCACTTATGCAGGTGACCAATCCATTCTCTTCTAGGATTAACCCAATCCACTTGATTTGCAGAAACTGGATCTAGAGCTGGATTAGGGTTTGTCAGGGAAACCCTAAAAATTCAAATTTTGAATTTCAAACTTTTGAAAGGATAGAAAGATGCGCCTTGATGAGCTGATCAACCTGGTATACTCAGAATTTGAAAACTGCAAAGTTTCACCTCTCAAATTTGCTTTTCAATCTTCCAAATTCATTAGGGAGGACCCTGAATTAGGGTTTGAGTTTCCCGGAGCTTCACCCAACCAAATAGTTTGATCCAAAGCTCTAAACTTCAATTTTTCCAAGGAGCTTCCAGCTATTGTCACATATTTCAAAAATTCCCATTTTTGCAGAAGCCCTAATTTTCCACTTTTTCGATCAAAGTCCCGAACTAGGGTTTGATCAAGCCCGGCCTTCTGCCCAACCAAAAAATTTGATATTGGTCTCTAAATTTTGATTTTGATGAGGAGCATTCAGTCGTGGTCTCCGATACAAAAATTCCAACATTCTCTGAAACTGTAAATTCCCGGAGTCATGAATGAAGGTGCTCAAAATCTAATTATGTTTTGACAGAAATATGCACCTGATTGTTTCTGGTGTAACTCCGAAATTTCAGATCTATAGGGTCTGAAAATTCTTCCTGTAGTATCTTGACCTGTAGTCTTTCCAACCCCATAGGTCTGACCTCAAATGGATTCTTTGAGAGAGAGTTATGCCAAGTGTCACAACGTGACCTGTTTATGGGATAAAACAGGAGAGCGAACTTGTACGGAGTGCCACTTGTCATTGGTTCAATTTAGGCCTCTAAACATTGTACCTATGAAAGTACAGTCCGTTCCCTACCTGTCATTTTTTATGAAATTTCATTTGGAGCTTCCTAGCCCAAGTTGTGACCTTTTTTCCTAGGTCACTTGTTTATGACTGAGATATGGAAGAGGCCGAAACCCTAACTTGTACTGATCATAAATCACAAAGTACATCGAATTAGGGGTTGTCCTTTGGACACAAGGTACATGAGGATCTTATCTTCGAATTGTAATATTTACAGATCCTGAAACCTCGCCGAAATGTATTTATGGTGAAAGTGCTACGATGAATAGTTTTTGCTATATCAAGCCCTAGCTTCGCGAGTGCAACAAGTGTCATAAATGCCATACCGTGCCTTCTTTCAGGATAGCTCTGATATCATGTTAGATTTTCAGAATTTAATTCATTCTATCTAGGATCTTAACTAAAAGAAAAACATGTACAACATATCAAGCATAAGAGACAAGAGACAAGAGACAAAAAACATTTCACCGGGGAAAACCAAGAAGGTGAAAAACCCCACAACTTCCTCAGAGATAGAATAAGCATCAATACAAGGATCACCATGATCAAACCCAATAGATAGAAATATTCAGAAGCATGCTCCTCCTCCACTTGTGCTCACTCCTCCTCTCTCTCACTAATGCGAAGTGAGTGAACAATAGAATGTGTAAAATGAGAGAGACACACTCTCTATTTATACACTAACTTGACTTGACCTTTACTCAACTAGGTCGGCCTCAACTTAACCACTTAACATAATGCAGACTGGGCCGACCCCCACTAGGGTGGTTTAATAACCATTTGACCAACATGAATCATACAGGGCCAACCCCATCAAGGTGGTCTAATAACCCATCAAGTATAAGTTACGACAATATAACTGACGACACTTCCAATCGGAGGAATAATACATCTCCGTTGGGGATACAATAAAGTACAAATACAATATACAAGTGAATATTTTTCGAAGTTACAAATACATCAACATTTATTTTATATCTGGCTGCATCCAATTCCACGGTTGGTGTAGTTTTGGATAAGGAGGTTGATCATATCCAAGAGCACATCATCTATTACCTTTCACATGCGCTAATAACCCCTGAACTAAAGTATTCACATGTTGAGAAGTTGGAATTGGCTATTGTATACGCCGTGCAGAGACTACGCCACTACATTTTACTATGAACTACTTCAGTAATTGCAACGTCAATCCTTTCCAATATGTTTTAACTTGATGCATAATCGGGCATAAATTCAACAAATGGATTGTCATTCTCCAAGAATTTGATCTCACTTTTCAATCCGCAAAATCGAAGAAATATTTAGTGTTCATAGAATTGATATCTGAATTTACTAGTGGTGAAGAGTTTGATGAAAAAGATACCTCATTCCCTAATGAGCATATCTTTCTCATTGCAACCTTTGATCCTTGGTATGGAGACATTTTGATTTATCTCCATACTTTGAGATGTCCACCAGCTTTTTCTAGAGAAGAACGACGAAAACTTCGACACCACGCTAAAAAACACCTCATAATTATTGATACCTTGTACAGACGAGGGGTAGACTCCATATTACGGCGTTGTTTGACTTTGGAAGAAGTTGAGTCAGTATTGAATGATTCCCACAATGGATCATTTGGGGGTCATCTTTCTGGATTGGAAATAGCCCAGAAAATACTCTGTGACGGTTATTTTTGGCCCACCATCTTCAATGATTGTGTGAAATCCGTGAAACGTTGTCATCCATTTCAGCTATTCACTACGAAAATGTGAACACACCTTGCTCCTCTTCACCCCATCATCATCGCAGGTCCCTTCACTAAGTGGGGAGTTGATTACATGACTTGAAACTTAGTCTCTGTTGGGGGCATCAATATATCATTGTTGTCGTAGAATACTTTACCAAGTGGTAAAAAGAAATGCCTACTGTGAAGGCATATGTATAAACCACATCCTATTTTGTATTCAATCAAGCTATTGCTAGGTTCGGCATGCCCAAGGAGATTTCCATCGATCATGGTAGACATTTTCATAATCATATGATGATAGAGTTGACTACTATGCTAGGGTTTAGACATTAACATTTATCTCCTTTCTATCCGCGAGCGAATGGACAAATCGAAGCAGTTAATAAGACTGTAAAAACCATTCTCCAATGTACCGTCAATGCTAGTAAGTCAAATTCGCACGTTGTGTTATATCCATCTCTTTGGGCATATCGTACTAATGTTAATATTGCTACGAGTTTCTCACCATTCCAAATTATCCATGGGTTGGAGGAAGTCACCCCTATTGAGTGTGAAATACCATCATTAAAGTTGGTCATTCAACTCTTACCTGAAATCTCCACTATAGAAGAACGATTGCTTCATCTGGAAAATTTGGATGAACAACGCAGGGATGTGCTTATTGAAAATGAAGCTCACAAAAAATGAGTCAAAAGTCAATATGAAAAGTCTATCAAACCTAGGGTTTTCTCCGAAGGAGATCTCATTTTGGTTTATGATCAAGATAAGGATCCCTTGGGGGCAGGTAAGTTCAAGTCTATGTGGCTCGATCTGTATATCATTTCTAGAGTTTTGAAGAAAGGGTCATACAAACTAATTGATTATGATGGAGTTAAGATGCCTGACCCTAGGAATGGGATCGACTTGAAAAAGTATTACACTTAGCATACATGCTTTTTCTTTAATATAGTTGTACAGTATTGTAGAGTTAGTATTTTTTGGATTTGTTTATGTGGTTTGTATGATTCTCCGATGGCGCTAGTCATCACACTCATAATTTGGCCTCAGCTGCTTGGGTGATCTATTCACCTACATGCCTACTTGTTTCGTCAGGAGGTGCTTGTTTAAGACCTACAACGAACAATATGGTTGAGTATAGTGTTGTTATTGAGCTACTACGAGATACTCTTCACCACAACATTTCATGTTTGGAAGTTAGGCTTGATTCTCAGTTAGTTGTACTCCAGCTTACGGGTGAGTATCGGGTTAGAGATTCTTTATTATTACATCAGTTTTTGAAAGTTCAATTACTTGAAATATAGTTTGATCACATTTTATATCAACACATTTCAAGGAATCAAAACACATTAGTTGATGCATATGCAAATTATGTACTCGATTGGCATTTGTATCATACATAGTAAAATAAATCATCACACACATAAAGTAACATGTATATAACCGATAGTGTATATATATAAGTCCAAAAAATAATCGGTGAGTCTGAGTATCAATCTCTGTCAAAAACCTATAACAATATAAAAAATGGGCATGATAGCCTCAAAATAGTGTACGTCTCCCTAAGGGGAGGTAGGAGCCTCATCCTGCTCTTCTATGACCTCTCTATAGCATATCACCAGCCTAGATACTTTCCTAAGTAGCCTAATACATGCAGGGGCACACCCACTACATGCTCTTGCATATCCATGGACATGCGCTCTATGCGATATGTAGGTATATCATGCGTCAACTAGTTCATCTTCCCCTCAATGTTTCGTAGCATGGCATCGGTCCCACCTGGATCTATTGGCCACACATACACCCTTGGGTGTCCAGTCGGCCTTACTGGCCCAATATCTGCACAAAGTGTATGTTTTCAGTACTTAAGCTCACCAAAAACACATGTATATATATTTTTTAACAAAAATTATAAAAATTAAATAACATTCAAAATAAATTGCATACCTATCTCTCCCCAGGGAGATCCTGGAGGTAGCATAAGTTCCAGACCACCTTGGAAGTCTATACCAACATACGAAAACTGCTCAAATGTTGGAACCTACCGGCTCCACCAACCTAAAAATTCCTCGTCATCATATGAGGTACTAGTACCTCCTCCTCCGTGCCGTAGGAAAATCTCACCCCATCGGGTCATCATGGGCTCACGGGGGTTGATAGGTGGGAGAGCCACTCTCAAACTCAAGGTTGGCACTCTCTTGAAGAAGAAAGTACACAATATACTTCTGTACCCAAAGTTTTTCTCTTTCCCCATTTTGCACTCAATAATTTGGTGTTTCATGTTCACCAACAAACCCGAGCACCAGTCAAAGATCATGTTGCGCAAACACTCTACCCTGATCTGCATATAAATACAAGAAGCTAGATGTTGGGAATGACTACCACCAATCTTGTTCATGGTACTCAGGATGACTTTCAGTGGAAAGCTTGTTATTTTTCCAATTGGCACCTGACTACCACTCTTCTATGTTCCAACTATGCAATAAGTGTTGATATGGTCTTGCACGGATAAGGCTCCAACACCCCAAAATGTGCCCTTGAGGTTCACTATCTCTCCTCGTCGGGATAATCCAGTGATAAAGTAGATATCATCCACTGTGATGTCTATCGTCTCACCTTGGAGATTAAATACTCCCTGATCGGGATCCCAAAGTTGCACCAAGCTTTGGAGCAAATTTGATTGTGCCCTCATATTTGACGTGCAGAAGAATTTGAGAATCCCACATCGTCGCAAAGCATTTAGGGTCAATGGGTCTCTCATTGCTTCCCTATCCATTGCCTCATGTTCTCTTTCCCTCCAGGTAAGCACCATAGCTCCATCGCGTTCATTACTTTCCATGAGTTTTGAGTTTTCTTAACTAATTTTGCACCACCTGCAAGTCTCTGTTAGCACAGTCGTGCATAACACGTGAGTGGATATAACTCCACTTGCGGTTATTTCGCGTACCCGCGGCTTCAAAAGAGCCTACCCGCGGGTACGCAAAATCAAATTTTAAACTAAAAATTAAACTTCAAAACACCATAGAAAATCTTTAAAAAACCATAAAAAATGCAAAGCAAGGGGATTATTATTACCTGCAAGCGACGGAATCAGAAATAGTTCTCCAGATTGAGCATATGCAACGCAAGAAGTTGTAGGGTTTTTTGCTCTCCTAGAATGGTAAAATGGTAAATATGGGTTAATTTGGTTTTTGTTACTATTTATAGTAAATTTCTTTTGATTTTTACCCACTTTACATAGTTTTTAACCCCTTTTTGTCATATTTTCTTAATCTTAATGACTAATTGAATTATTTTGAATAGGTAATGGTACAGAAAGGCGCTTTTTTACAAATATGTCCACAATGGTGCTCTTTAAAATGTTTGGGTTCTCATGACATGTCGATTAGGTCTCTACATTGCATCTATACCTCATCATATTTTATGCCTTAGGACCTCCTTTTTCACCATGGATTGCGATTTTAACTTCCCATTTTTACCCTCCATTGCTGTTGTTCTTCCATGGTTAGGACCTTCCTTAACATGGGTCACCCTAGATAGGAAACTATGTCATACTAGTACCCATGTCGTTGCCTGCCGCTTTGAGAACTTATCACTTATTCTGCATAACTTTGTTATCTGTTTTTATCAAGTTCCCATCCCTATGGATTTTCTTCATGCTCTTGTTAGTCTCCTTAAATTTGACAAGATTGACAGGTATACTTGTCCCTTTTCAGACTCGTTAAAGGATTTGAATGGACATCCACCTAGGTATAAGTTTACCCCTTTTATGGACCTTAGTGGATTATTTACGAAAAAGGCATACTCTAGTTCATTTCTAACTAGAAGAGTTCTATCTCGTGTACTTTTACACTTTTTTGGGCAATGAGACTAAATTTACAAAAAAGTACCTTATGGAGTTCTTGTTTAAGTTTTGCAAACTCCTTAAAAATGAAAACATCGGTGAGCATGAACAGATACGGGCTCGATATTAAAATCCAGGTATCATCAACCTATTGAGTATTAGTGTATCTATTCTTCAAACTTGTTAAAAAATGAAGAAAATCTTGAGTTTCCCTCCCATGGACTCATTAAATTACACATGGTTGGATCATTATCAAGCATTCTTCTCTCTCTTCTTTGAGCTTGTACAAAATGAAGAAGGTTTTTTTAGTTTACTTTCTTGGACTCGTTAAAATTTAACAAGAAAGACACTATCAAGCTTCCTTTAATCCTTTCACGCTCGTTAAAAAATGAAGAGATGCCTAAAAAGAGAAGGGAAAAGAAAATCTCCATCATTCATTCATCACATGGCAGCAATTCCACTCCTCTGCTGAACATAGAACTTATGTTGAGTCAATGGGTCTTAGTTTTGGCTTTAGGATTTAACTTGTTTCCAGAGTTGTTTACTCCTCCGATTGGTTACTCTTCCGATCATATGGAGAGTTTGTTATGTCTCCTACATAACAAGATTATATCATGTTTCCTGTCTGTCCAAGCTTCCTAAGTCACTTTCCTATGGTGCTCAATATTCAAGGATTACCCTTGTGTCGACCACTTTGCATTTCATCTTGAATCCTCATGTCGGCCATCCCCTATATCAGTATATCCTCAGTCTTATTTTAACTCAATATCCCAGTGTTCCTTGTGTGAGATGATGAAGGATACCTTAATGCCTTCCTTCTCACGGGTCTCTTCCTATCGACATCAACACATTTTGCTCTAGGAAGAAGACTTAGAGTCCTGGATGGTACCTTGAGATTTGAAGTCATTAGTGGCAGATCATCTCGCTATTGAGTTATGAGAATACATTAATGTCTCTTACTCGACAGATTCTTCAAATGTTCGACTTCAAGACCCCTTATTCACACTTGCAAGAATGTACTAAGTACCTTAGACCCCATTCTCTTCATTGGTGGGTGTCTTCGTGTTTGTTAATGGTTTCAATTATTGACCGATAATCAAACGAAATCCTCCATGTTCGACTTCAACTCCTTTATTCACATGGTCTAGGGTTTTTACTTCTATCGATGGTTGGTTTGAAGACCTTGGGCCTATAATAATACTCCTTTGTTATTTCTTGAGCTACGTAAGACTCACCCTACTCATGTTGTCTCCTCATGAGACATAGATCCATTTTGTTGTTATGGCTATGTTCTCCTTTTTGACATGGATCCACACTTGTATTCCAGTGGCCATGCTATATATACATTTGTTCTGCATATGTATAGGAGATCATGTTCTATCATTCTGAACATGTCCTTATGTCAAGATTGTAATTGTATGCGGACCTTGTTTTGTTTTAGGTACTGATTGAAGCTTTGTTCCCGTGGCTCTCATGCTCCTCCACTTCTTTGTTTGTAATGCAATTCGGCCATCATTACCCTTTTGAACTCATACATTTGGGGGCATCTGTTATTAGTCAAAATGGCACTTCTCCATCCGTGACGACACTGAATTGTGGGTCACGCAAAAGGACTTTATGGATTGAAGAGCCTCATTGACTATAGATTCATTTGACCTTAATATTACAACATCCTCTCTAGTTTATCTATTGTTGTGATATATTTTTAAGACATAGCCGTGAACCTCATATCTGCCACCTCGCGGTTCACTTGCTGGTGCTCCATTGACCACCTGTGTTTTTCCCCAAAAAGTGATCCCGCTAGTTGTTGGCATGATACTCGCAAGTTACTCATTGGTTGTCAAGTATTATACCCACAGGTACCTCTTAAAATCACGAAAAAAATATAATAAAAATCGAATTAGAGATAGTGATGGTAATTATCCTAACCACCATAACTTCCCTAACCATTTATCTCTCAAACCTTGCTATAAATACAAGGAGAAGGATTTAGGGAAAGGGGGAGAACCATTTGTGTAAGGAAATGCTGGAGAAATACCCATAGAAGGAAGAGGAGCAAGGATCCCAGGATCAGGTTTCAACAGTGCAGGTTACAGATCAGGTATAGCTTGTTACCATTTATGTGAATAATGCAAAAGATTTTCTTTCCCATAAGATAACGTGTCTACTTTATGAATCTAGTCTATTGAATTGATCATATATTCTTTATATATGAGTTTCATACTAGGTTATTTATATTTATGTAGTCAAAATGTTTGAGGAAGGTTTCTTATTTTTGCAGGATTCTTATTTGGGATTGTGTATCGGAGGTTAAAAGCTTCAAGCTTGGATTGGACTTCACATATCTGAGGTATGTTTATTTAACTTGTAACCCTAGTTTTTCTTGGTTAAAAGAAAGATCTTGTGCTATGCTTGTTTAGCAATTAGATTATGTACCATGTTATTAGTATGTTGATGATCTCTTTGAACTTCCCAATCATAGGTAAAATTACTAAACAACTTGAGCATAAGTACACAAGTAACTACTAAATAATATGTGAAAAATTCATCAGGAAATTACACACAATTATACAATAGCAGCCGGCTAATTGTATGTCTCATGCAACATTTAGAGTGTTAAAGAAGCTCGGAGACTGGCACCTCACATAAAAATATACCTATTTAAGGATCTATGGTGGATCTCTACCTCTGCATATCTTACCCATATTCGTCACAGATAAAGGAATATTGCTTTAAATTTTTTATCGAACTTATATCAATGGATTTGGATTTGCTTTGGTAAATAACAAAAAGGCCCCATGGCCTCCGATGCCATTGGTTGTACGATGTTATAGGATTGAACTTGCAAAACAAGCCATTCTTTAAGCACAATATCTCACTCCTTTCCAATTTACTACTACAATATTCCGTGGAAATAATTTCTCCAAAGTAGTGCAACGTCATTGCAAGGCAGTGAATTGTGATTATTCCTATGCTGACGAATTCTGCAAAGAGGAGGAAATTTGTAGGAGAGCGCATTCACTTGAAGGGTTGGCACAAAGGACTAGCAAAGGGAATAATAGTGAACTAAACACACTAACAATTGAGTCTACATAGGATACATAGAAACATGAAGCCTTACTCAAAGAGCATGAAGAAGCAAACAAATGAGGAAAAAGAAGAAAATGCTAGACAAGAAGAGGCAGTCAGACCTACTAAGGAAGCAAAAATACAAATAGAGGATTCCATACTTGTTGAGGAAGCAGAAAGACAAGCATAAGCATACAGGATTATAAAAGAGGAGGAAATACTCAGAAATGAAGAAGAGGAACAATGGAATAAAAGGGACGAAGAGATCAATCAAATGAACTTTATGCACAAGATATAACCAATATAGAGCCTTACTCTTATCTCCCTTAATATACAAGTTAATTGATCGAAGGTCATTTCCCACTGTTAGTATTAGTTTTTGGACTAAATAGTGGCGCTGAATATCTATGTCTTTTATACTTTTATAGTATCACAGACACTTAAATTGTGGCAGGTACACACCGATATGTCACAAGTTAAGTGCCATGATCAAGTTATATGTTACTTGTTCTCCATACTTAGTTGTAATCATGTGTTGATGTCTATGCCTTGGCTATGAGTTATCCATGCATCAACTACCAGTTATTTTTTAGTTATCCATGCATCGACTACTAGTTATTTTTTATATTACAATTTTTATAATTGTTTATTTCAAATTTTGAACGACACCCATAAAATAAATTTTGACAATAAACTTGTTCCATCCTCCTTTAATCTAGGAAAAGCATAGATGGTAGTCACCCTAAGTTCTAATATATAAACACTTATAGGTGTAATTAGGATTTGGACTATCCATCAAAAGAAGAATCAATAGACGTGTTGCTAAATACCTTTGTATTTTACAAGAAAAGAAACTTAATTGTAAAGAGGCCAAACAAAAGGCTCAAATTATCAAAACACTCTGAGCATCCAGAAATGAAGATTGTGACTAAAACACCAGTGTTCATCCATACTAAAAAATACTCTATGGGAATAGCATCAGCCAATGTTGCAAGCGCTCTTGCAACAGAGTCCATTCATAACAAGATGGCCCAATATATAGTTGATTAAAAGGAAGAAATCAATGTTTGAAGATGTAGAATATTGATGCTCTGAAACATGAATGAAGTCTTGTGGGAATAAAGTGAGGAGTTGCGCACGGGTAAAAGTAGCATTATTGATTTTAGATCTAGCACATATACATAGAAAAATGAAGTAGTTGAAGCTCATAATTAGTTGCAGGATCATATGCAGGTGCTTCAAGGCATGCTCGTCTGTTTGAAAGATACCCCTAGAGAATATAAAGGACCTTGTTAATTCACACTCATCTCAAGTTGGTGTCGATCAAAATGGTTGAATGGAAACAGACTGTAGAGGAAGTACCAGAGGGTTTTCCCAAAATAAGTGAAGAAGATATTATATAGAAATATCTAATGCTAGGACAACAAGCTCTAACTTAGAAAATGTCATTTCCCCTCAATAATGAGCAGTGGAACAAGTTCCTAACCCAATCAAGCCCTTGGGTTGAGGAGACAACTTCATGACCATGGGGTTAATTTTGGAATTTCCAGGTAATTAATTAATTAGACTATGCAATAAATGTTATCCTAAGTTTAATTATGCACATGGATTATTTAATTTTATGCATTTAATATTTTTATGTGGAATAAATGAGGATAATGCTCCACTAGGGCGCATTAGAGGATAAGGTTGACTTGGAGCTAGCTTGAGGAAGAAGCAAAGAGAAAGATTCCAAAGCTAGGAAAATCAGAGAAAAGGAAAGAAGGTGGAGCAAATTAGAAAAGTAGCATAAAGCAGAAAGCAGGAAAAATCAGAAAAGCAGGAAAGTCTAGAAAAGTCAGAAAAACATAAAAATCAAAGGCAGAAAGTGGAAAAGCAAGGAAAAGCAAACAAAAGCAGAAAAAGAAGGAAAGATAGATTTCGTCATCCACTCAAGGAGTGTGCATTAGCTTGGGTTACTTTCTCATCAAGTCATCCACTCTCTATAAATGACCCCAGTGCATGCCACATTAACATTTTTTTTCAGTTTGAGAATTGGTATGAGAGCAATATTGCCTCAGAGACTTGGGAGATGTGCCCCTAGTCAAGTTTGGGAGATGTGCCCCAGCTTTCTATGAGAATATGATGGCATTCAACCATTGTCATTGATTTTATTTGCAGGTCCTATATCTAATCAAGTCAAATTTGAAGTTCAGAAGAAGCATCATCCAGTTCAGAGTTCAAATCTCCAAACTTCTTATGGATTCCTAGAGCTAGTTTATTGTGTAGAAGAAGAGAGATATTTCCATAATGTTTTGAGAGGTATATTGGCCTATTTATGATGTAATAACAATAAATATAATCCTATTATATCATTCAGATCAATTGAAATTACAGAACTTTGTATTCTTCTCATATTTCTTCACCCCTTCTAGATTTGCCTAGAATTTGACTAGTTTCCAGTATGCATTTCATAAATGAATGATTCTTAATCCAAATGAAGTCATTATTGTTTATGGAGTTGATTAAGATGTCATATGTATTCCATGTCTCAGATATTATTTTAGTGAGCCTTTGAAGACTGTTTGGGAGCACTGAATTCTCACTAGTTATGTAATCCTGGAAGGAAATTTTACTAGTAATTTTGTGAGAATTGCTCATAACTTCATACAACATTATGGAATGTCATTTTACTGTTAGAATCACCCATCCCCATCCTCTAGTTAAATTGCACACCCATACTAGTTTGCATATGCTGAAGGGCCCAGGAGCGTTGGAGTAAATTGCAGCTTGTTGATATTGAAACATCAATGATCTCAGTACATTTTGCAGAGCTATCAGCCAAAAATCAAAGCCTCAGTTCCACCCAAATATTTTTATCTAACCCATCCTCAATCAATCTATCTTTGACAAACACTGTTTTAATCCATTATGTGAAATATAGAGTTTTTGTATCACTAACTTGAGTTGGTACATTACAGTGGTATTAGAGCATGGTCCTTTGAACCTACTCTTTCTATGAGTCCAAAAAGATATTCATATTCCAAGAAGAAAGGTCCTTTTCAGAAGGAGAAGATGAAGAGGAAATAAACTCTATTGAAGGGAAATTACAAGGAGAATCAGATATGTCTAACAATGAAGAAAAGGAAGAGTTCAAACTCTGTGTTCAAGACATGATGAAAGGTTTGAAAGATATGTCCCTCAATATTGTATAGTCTGGAAAGTAGACCAGAGAGTTCTTAGCTCAACAGATAGGAAGCAAGGTAGGAGAAGGGAGCAGCAATGGTACCCCACATGGCGAGAGGAAGAGCAATGGTGGCCATATTTTCTCAAAGACTGGGAATCAACACCTATCCCAAACAAGTGGTAAGTGCACACAGTATGAGATCCATTCTAAGGTATGTAGATATTGAATGGGCTGCGGAATACCTCATCACCACAAAGGGAAACTCATTTGAAGTGTCCCACTATCCTAAAGACATTCAGAAGCTGCTCCAAAAACATAAGAAGGTGTTTGGGGACCTTCCTCATGGTAGGACTCCAGATAGATGAGTGGAGCATAGGATTGATTTGGAGATAGGAAACTTGCTTATCAAGGTGCACCCCTACAAGCACCCAAAAGGAATCGAGGATGAGATAGAGCGAACCATCAAGGAACTGCTTGAATTGGGATTTATTAAACCGAGTTCAAGTCCTTTTTCCTCATCGGTAGTCCTTGTGAAGAAGAAAGATGGGATCATGATGATGTGCATAGATTACAAAGGTCTCAACAAGAATACTATCAAGAATAGATATCCTATTCCAAGGATTGATGAGTTTATGGATGAGCTAAATGGGGCCAATTACTCTTCTAAGATTGATCTTCGATATGGATACCATCAAAGAAGAAGACATACAGAAGACAGATTTCTGGTGTCACCATGGGCACTTTGAGTTTCTGGTTATGCCTTTTGGCCTAACGAATGCAACTACAACTTTTTAATCTTGCATAAATAGGGTGTTCAACAAGCAGCTCCGTAAGTTTGTACTTGTTTTCTTTGATGATATTTTGATCTATAGTAGGACTTGGGAAGAGCATTTGTATCATTTGGATATTGTACTAACAATCTTGGTAGAACAGTTTTTTTATGCAAAGCTAACCAAGTGTGAGTTTGGAATGACTGAGATTTTGTATCTTGGTCATGTGATTGGTCAAGATGGAGTTAAAGTTCACATGGAAAAGATCCAAATCATTCTGGATTGGCCTAGTCCTAAAAATCTCACTGAACTGAGAGGGTTCATTCGGCTATGTGCCTACTACCGAAAGTTTGTCAAAGGATTTTCCAAGTTGACATCTCCTTTGACAGAGCTTACTAAGAAAGGAGATTTCCATTGGTCTGAAGAATCTGAACAAGTTTTCAATAGAATGAAGGAGGTAATGAGCAGTTGTCATGTTTTCGCACTTCCATATTTTTCCCAACCTTTTGTTCTTGGGTGTGATGCTTCAGGGAATGGGATTGGAGCAATCTTGATGCAAAATAATCATCCTTTGGCCTTTGAGAGCAGAAAATTGCAGCCACATGAAAGGTTGTATTCAGTTTATGACAAAGAGATGCTAGCCATCGTGCATGCGCTATTTAAGTTCAAGAAGTATTTGGTGGCATGGAAGTTTATCATCAAGACTGACCACAACAGTTTGAGGAACTTCTTAACCCAAAAGGAGTTGAATGATAGACAACAGAAGTGGGTAAGAAAGGTCCAAGCATTTGATTTTTAGATTGAGTATAAGAAGGGTAAGATGAACATTGTAGCTGGTGCATTATCTAGAAAACCCACACTTGCATTACTCAAATTTCAAGATGATTGGAAAGTACAGCTTGGGATAGAATACACAAAGAACCAGTTTGCTTGTGATTTATTTGATGGATTAATTCATGATGATGCTTATAATATTTTTAATGATATCATTTATTATAAGGATAGAATCTTTGTAGTACCAGAATCCATAATAAAGAAGAAAATCCTTGAAGTTTCCCATGATGTGCCTTTAGCAGGTCATCCGGGGTTTGTGAAGACTTACAGGAAAGTAAGGGAGAGGTTCACATGGAAAGGGACGAAGAAGGAAGTGATGGATTATTTTAGATCATGTGTGGCATGTCAGAAAAATAAAGTAGAGCATACTCATCCAGCAGGGCTTTTACAACCATTCCCCATTCCTGAGCAAAAATGGGAGAGCGTATCAATGGATTTCATCACTAGGCTTCCAACAAGCCAAGGTAAAGACAATATTTTTTTTTGGTTGATAGGCTGACTAAATATGCACATTTATTTTATGTCACAACTAATATTGCAGCCATCCAAGTGGCTGAACTTTTCATTAAAGAAGTCTTCAAACTTCATGGCATACCCAAGTCCATCATCAGTGACAGGGACAGTAAGTTTATTAGCAATGTTTGGCAAGAGCTGTTCAAATTATTAGGGACAATTTTGTACATGAGCACTAGCTACCATCCACAGATTGATGGCCAAACAAAGAGAGTGAACCAATGGATGGAAGGGTACTTAAGAAACGATGTCACCAGACAACAAAAGTCATGGACAACAAAAGTCATGGACCACTAGGCTCCATTTGGGAGAGTTTTGTTACAACACTACTTTTCATATATCGATTGGTATGTCTCCCTTCAAAGCTCTTTATGGATATGATGCACTTAATTTTGCTGACTTGATATTTGGTGATTGTAAGACACAGAAAGGAAAATATTGGCTCCAAGAGAGTCCAGACCTACTCAGGACTCTCAAGGACAACTTGCAGGTAGCACAGAATCGGTAGAAAGTACATGCAGACAAGCATAGAGTTGAGCGAGCTTTTCAAGTTGGAGATCTGGTATATTTGAGGTTGCGTCCCTATAGACAGTCATCATGGAAGTCTAAAGGGGATGAGAATTTGCAGCCAATATTCTATGGCCCCTACAAAGTTTTTAGAAAGATCAGGGAATTGGCTTATGAGGTACAATTGCCTCCAGGCAGCCGGATTCACAATGTTTTGCATGTGTCATGTTTGAAGAAAGCAGTAGGGCAGAAAGTCAAAGCTTCACAAGACTTGCCACCCCTTGATGATGAAGGGAATTTGGTGCTGATCCCTGAGAGGATTCTGGAAGTCAGAGAGAAAAATCTAAGGAGTGGAATCATTAAGTAATTTTTGGTGCAGTGGGAAGGATTGCCTAGTGAGGATGCTACTTGGGAAGGTAAACATATCTTACAACATCCTAGTTTGAAATTGCTTGAGGATAAGCAATCTTGGGTGGGGAGGACTGTCATGTCCCCTCAACAATGAGTAGTGGAACAAGTCCCTAACCCAATCAATCCCTTGGGTTGAGGAGACAACTTCAAGACCATGGGGTTAATTTTAGAATTTCCAGGCAATTAATTAATTAGACTATGCAATAAATGTTATCCTAAGTTTAATTATGCACATGGATTATTGAATTTTATGCATTTAATATTTTTATGTGGACTAAATGAGGATAATGCTCCACTAGGGTGAATTAGAGGATAAGGTTGACTTGGAGCTATCTTGAGGAAGAAGCAAAGAGAAAGATTCTAAAGCTAGGAAAATCAGAGAAAACAAAAGAAGGTGGAGCAAATTAGAAAAGCACCAAATGCTTAGTAAAAGCAGCATAAAGCAGAAAGCAGGAAAAATAAAAAAAGAAGGAAAGTTTAGAAAAGTAGGAAAGTTCAAAAAAGCAGGAAAGTCCAGAAAAGCCAAAAAAAAAAAAAGAAAAAAAAGTGGAAAAGCAAAAAAAAACAAAAAAAGAAGGAAAGCAAAGTAAAAAGGAAAAAAAAGGGAAGCTAGCTTTCCTCATCCACTCAAGGAGGGCGCATTAGCTTGGGTTACTTTCTCATCAAGTCATCCACTCTCTATAAATGACCCAATACACACCACATTAACATTTTTTTTCAGTTTGAGAATTGGTATGAGAGCAATATTGCCTCATAGACTTAGGAGATGTGCCCCTGGTCTAGTTTGGGAGATGTGCCCCAGCTTTCTGTGAGAGGATGATGGAATTCAGCCATTTTCATTGATTTTATTTGCATTTCTTGTAGATGATAAATTTGAATTTGAATTTCAGAAGAAGCATCATCCATTTTAGAGTTCGAATCTCCAAGCTTCCTATGGATTCCTGGAGCTAGTTTATTGTGTAGAAGAAGAGAGATATTTCCATAATGTTTTGAGAGGTATATTGGCCTATTTATGATGTAATGATAGTAAATTTAATCGTATGATATCATTCAGATCAATTGAAATTAGAGAACTATGTATTATTCTCATATTCATTCACCCCTTCTAGATTTGCCTAGAATTTGACTAGTTTGCAATATGCATTTCATAAATGAATGAGCCTTAATCCAAATGAAGTCATTCTTGTTCCTAGAGTTTATTAAGATGTCATATGTAACATTACATGTCTCGGATCTTAATTTAGTGAGCCTTTGAATATGTTTTGGGAGCACTGGATTCTCACTAGTTGTGTAATCCTAGAAGGCAATTTTACTAGTAATTTTGTGAGACTTGCTCAGAACTTCATACAACTTTTTGGAATGTTATTTTACTGTGTAATGACTATAATTTAATGATATTTAACCTTTGTAAGTTAGAAACACCCATCCCCATCCTCCAATTAAATCTTGCACACATACTAGTCTGCATATGTTGAAGGGCCCAGGAGTGTTGGAGTAAATCACATCTTGTTGCTTTTGAAACATCAATGGTCTCAGTACAATGTGCAGAGGTGTCAACCAAAAATCAGAGCCTCACTTCCACCCAAATATTTTGATCTAACCCATCCTCAATCAATCTAGCTTTGACAAACATTATTTTAATCCATTCTGTGAAATATAGAGTTTTTGTATCACTAACCTGAATTGGTACATTACAGAAAAGTACGTGGAAGCCACATTGAAGGCGTTTCAACATACATTCCAGACTACGAAAATAATCATGGAGCGTTGTAACCTCCCCTCCTTTGGAGAAATGGATGAGATCGAGACAACAGAAAAAGGAATTCATAAATGGAAATAATGAAGCAATAAAAGCAACTTGTCATTGCCTCAATATCAGAAGTCATTGAAGAAAAACTAATGGAATACATATCAAATCCTAGTGGGGATGTAAATATAATTTAGTCACCTTATTATTTTTCTTGATTGGAATCAATGTTCACAGTTGTGTATTCATCTACCATGGTGTTATACGATGACTTGCACCTTATCATATTGTTGTAGTATAAAGGGAACTGCTTCCAACCCATCATCTAATCAAGCGGAATTTCATATTCTCTAGTGGAATCACTTCTCTCCATGGTAAGGCGAGCTCTATGCACCCCACTACGGACTCTTAAAGAGTCTGTCAGTGGGTATGCCCACCAGATGGTTCGGGTATGCATGTGGGTGATTCCCGGCCGAATGGGTTGGAGAGAATGTTGTTGGGAATCACCTATGTGCATACCCAAACCATATAATGGCATACCCACTGACAAAATATTTAAGAGTTTGCAGTGAGGTGCATAGTGATTACCATGCTTAGAAGGTATTTATTGATTGTCCACATCAAGCAAGGTATTTATTGCTTGTCTGTATTTGGAAATAAATGAAAACAACAAGAGAAGGAAACATAAGGGACAGTCTTGAACGATTATGAATTTAGTCCCGTCCTTTTACTGATTTGAATTTTTGGGCAGCAGGGAATGCATACTATTTATTCACACCCAAATTTACTATTTTCTTATTAGAACGGTAAAGCATGGGTTTGGTAATGGAGAGTATAAGGCAAAAACTAGAAATTGATCTCATTTGGGATGAGCTCATTCATACTTATATAGAGTGACTAGTACTACTTCATAATCGTTCAATATTGCTTAGCTCGTTTATTTGGTAGGCTGCCACTGTTCTCTTTGTTTTCTTGCATATGCATATTTTTTATGATCGATTTCAACCAGCAAGCACAATTCGAGATTACTCGATGTTTAAATCACAAGAGATATGTTATGTTTAGCTTTTTACATGACAACTTTAGGCCTATTGTTTTTTTCTTATGAAACTAAGAATTCCAATTCCATTGATACAAAGAGTGATTTGAATGCAAATAATGTTATATTAATCACTTTAATTAACCTCATCTATTCCCTTCTCATATAGTTATGAACCCTTTTGAATGGGTTCTTGCAGCGCCTGGCCCCTTTCAAAAGCTTAAGGCAGCAGTCTAAATTCATCCTTTATCTACGTTAAGAGGTGGAGGTGAATTGAGAGGATTTGGTTGTTAAGAACTGAGGGCTTCAGACTATGCATTAACCTCTTAAGGCTTTGATGCGCTCACTTCATGACCAACATGAATGACCAAGGGTAGTATTTTTCTGTCATGTTATATGACCAGTTGTCGATGAATGCATGTGTAAAGTGAAGCGAATCTTTAATGGGTTGGGGTGGGATATATAGGAAGACTCCTAGCATAGGAATGAATTACCAGATATCAATGGTAGTGCATTCTGGTGGCAATAATAGGAAGGCTCATTATCTGGATGGCTTGGTTCTCCTCTTATTCAAGGGAGGTTTCACAGATTCCTTCATAACCAAATAGCATGTGAATCCTACCTTGTTTAAGAGGGAGGAGGTCACCAATCAACAATACGAAAATAAAGGTAAACACCAAAAAAAGCATAATATATATATATCTATGAAAACTAAATAAATAGTTACCGTTGATTAGCTTTTTGCATAATAAAATTATGATGCTTAAGAATGAGGCCAGGGATCGATTAGAGACAAGGAAGGAAATTAAAGGGGAACTTCTCCACTTTTTTCAGGATATCATGGAGGAGCCTCGACTAGGAAAAACAAAAGGAATGGAGCAAATTACTCAACACATACCCCCTGGTCTCTGAGGCTCAAAATGGCCTTCTAATGAGACTAGTGTCCATGGACAAAGTTGAAGAAATGATTAAACAAATGGAATATGGAAAGGCTCGAGGGACAAATGGGTTTACTGCTAACTTCTTTCACTTCTTATGGGATTTGATCAAGAAAGAGGTTTGGAGAATTGTGGAGGATTCTTGTAGATCGCAGGGTGTCCTTCTGCTTTTAATGCCACATTCTTAACTCTCATTCCAAAAACAGAAGGAGTCGACTCTCCAGGTATGTTTAGGCCCATTTCTCTCTATAATGTTATATATAAGATCATAATGAAGGTTAAAGCCAATGGGTTAAAACCTTCCCTTCCATACCTGATATCCCCTAAGTAGTCAGGCTTTGTTGAAGGTAGAAAAATTATGGATGGTATTATTCCGGTTCATGAAGTCATCCAGTCATTAAATTCTACCAAGATCCCAAGTATAATGTTGAAACTTGACATTGCCAAACCCTATGATAAACTCAATTAGCAATACATGAGAGAGATGTTGAAGGCATTTGGTTTCAGGGCAGAATGGATTCGGTGTGTCATGAGTGTTGGTGGTGCTTTCGCACACCAACAGGAAGAAAATGGGATCTACCGGCTTGTGGAAGCCAATGAAGAGATCCTGGGAGCTATGGCTCCCGTGGCTCTGTGTGTGGAGTGTGCGGTAAAAAGCCGAAGTGAAAATAGGTGAAAAAATGAAAACTATGCATATATAAGATATAAACCGAAATAAACCTAAGCTAAATGTGAGGTAACAAACCGTAAAAAACCAAAAACATTCAGATCTACTCCGGTAAAATGGTAAAAACAACTATCTACCACAAACACATACATAAAAATTCACTCCATGCATATTATAAAACCCTTTATAAAAGAAATGATTTTTATAATTTGTAAAAATTGGTTTAGGAACTAGGAATTACCTCTATGGGCTTACAAACCCTTGCGGCCATGAAGCTGTGCAATCCCTGGTTGGGTTTCATCCTCTAGGTGGCCTTCACAATCTACTGTTTTGCACTACATCCACCTTTTATGGTGGCTAGGAGCGAATGATGCTCAACTAGCCGAGGGATGTGCGGGAGATGGTGTTGGCAAAGGAGGTCTGGGAAAATGGAGCTACAGGTGAAATGGAGTTGGTGTTGAAGCAGGGGACTTCAAGCGAGAGGGAGAAAATGATAATGGAAAAAAATTCTTGTAAACAATGGTGAAAAACATATAATATACGGTGTGGTTTGAGGGTTTCGTAACCCTAAAACCACTTATGGTATATATATTTCAAATTTTACAGCCCGGTAAGTCTTAGGTTGAGGCAGGAACTTTGGTTTGTTGGGATATCCCCCTATTTTGGTGGAAACCTCCTTTTTAGGGGAGGATCCCTTTTTTAGTGGAGGTTGTCCAAAGGGGGATTTAGGAGTTAGGTTATATGGGTTTTGGGTTTTTTTTAATAAATAGGTTTATTCTTTAGGAATGAGGGTCTACACCATATTGCTAGGTATGTGGTCAATTTTTTTGTGTGTTAACAATGAGTCTTACTTCCTTGGTATTATTTTATATACTTTTAAATGTATCTCCCTCGGGAATGTTCAAACCCTCATGGGGTATAAGACAAGGAAATATTGTATCCCCTTTCCTTTTTGTGCTAATGGAAGAAGGGTTGGGTCGATCAATCAAAGAAATGCAATTAAATCAAGAATTAAGAGGTCTGAATGTCCATCCCTAACCTGATCACCAAACCCACAAACAATTTATGGATGGCACTATGTTAATGGGGCATCCCTCATTTCAAGAATCTCGGGAAATCAAATGATGCCTCAAGTTTTTTGCAGTGGCCTCTGTTCTCGAGGTGAATGAGAGAAAATCCAATATTTTTTACTTCAACATCCCAAGGGTCACACATCAAAACATTTGTCGCATTCTTGGGTTCCAAGAGAGTTCCCTTCCATCCAAATACCTCATGGCCCTCTTCGCCGATTCCATCATCCAAAAGGGCTCGTGGGTGGAAATGTTGGATTGAATGAAAAATAAATAGGTGAATTGGACTCTGCACCCACTCAATCTTGCGAGCATGCTAGTTTTAGTGAAGGTTGTCCTTCAAACAAGGCCTATTTACCTTTTCTCTTCTATGGATTCCCTCAAAGTGGTGTTGAAAGAAATTTGTACCATTCAATGGAGATTCCTATAGATTGGGTCTAGTGAAAAGCTAAAAAGGGTACTCGTTAGTTGGGATGTTATTTGCTCCCCGAATCTCCATGGTGGGTGTTATCACATCCATGTTAGCTAGAGCTACCATGTTGTAGATTGTGTGGTCTGGGACCATACTCCAGATTTTTTTTTCAAGAGAAGAGATGAGAAGAGATTGCAGAGGGGACAGTATATATTTTGATGGTCCAGAGCTACTACAGAGCAGTGATTACAGGGCTCCTCTTCCTTTCCTACCTTTGCATGACCCTATTGAGAGGGGTAACTTAGCCATATTGTGATGAGAGCAGTACATATTACATCAAGTTTTCCACTTCTTGCCCGGATACAATAGAGATTGGGTTTCAGGTCCACCTTCAGCAGTAGGTAATATGGTATGGCAGGTATATCACTTTATGGTGATTGCTCATGGTTTTGCTTTGAGGGTTGTTTATTTATGATAGTACATGGACTAGATGTATGATGACTGACTTGGTGATCTTGTGTTTTACTGTGATACTTATGGCCCATGGTGAGGTCAGTCCACCTTTTGCAGTAGAGACTCTTGTTTATGCACACTGTTTCCTGTCCCCAATTTGGTATAGACTTAGTCATTCGACTTGTAGGAAGTTGGCTTTGGTTCCACTTGTCACTTTCTTCCACCCATCAGACCCATCCATTTTTGGTTATGTCCTTGACTTAGACCATGATTAGTGGCCTTGAGGACCCCTTCCCCCTGGTGACCCCTGAGTATGCCACGACTCCATGTTTCTTGTGCCTCGTCTCTTTAGTGTGTGAGATGCATTCTCAAACTTGGGATTTACTCCTGTCGGTTTCCCCCGATGTTGTAATGCAATATAGGATTGTGTAGACTCATCGGGTGTTCCCCATTAGCCCTCGACACACGCACACTTGCCACCATTACTTTGCAGTATGAGTATTATTGTTCTACCTTATGAGATGTATATGAAGCCGAAAGGGCTATGAAAGAAATGAAATGTTAATGAAGCCAAAAAAAGGCTATCTGAATGTAAATAAATCCAAAAGGGCTAAGTATTAAAGTGAAATGTAAAGGTCCAAGTAGCGGTAACACAAAGCAGTATCTAAAGGACTACTTGGCCACATATGTATCAGAGCATTGTATTGGTTATTTCTATTAATTTTTTGATAATTTCATTCCATTAAGAGAATAACATGTACAACATATCTACAGCATATCAATCATAAACACAATCATGCAAGCACACAAGAGACACAGAGTTTCAACGGGGAAAACCAAGAAGGTGAAAAACCCTGCAACTTCCTCAGAGATAGAATAAGACCCAATACAATATCACAAGGATCAAACCCAATAAGATGTCTCTAGAAGATGCTCCTCCTCCTCCACAAGTGCGCCACTTTCTCTCTTAGCTATGCGAGCTTGAGAAGTGAGTGAATGAATCAAATGAGAGACACAACCTCTCTATTTATACACTGACTTGACCTGCCAATAATCCACTGGGGCCGACTTCTCAATGAAGTCTAATAACCCAACCACATGACCTAACTAGGGCCGACCCCACACTGGTGGTCTAATAACCCATCAATACAAATGATGACACTTACAATGTAACTTACGACACTTGCAAATACAAATGACGACACTTCCAATCAGAGGAATAATACATCTATGTTAGATATACAATAAAGTACAAATGTAATGCATAGAAGAATATCTTTCGAAGTTACAAATACATCAACACTCATCATCACTGTTGTTGTATTCAATTCTGGAGCTGGATCATCATCACTGGATCACGGAGCATCATCATCATCACTATTGTTGTACTCAACATCTCGTCATAGGAAATTCTATAGAGCCATCCCTTTTTCATGTTGGATGTAGGCCCACCACCTGTAGGTCTTCATCATCACTGGCCATACTATGGAATCCTTAGGATTTATTACGTGCGTCAACAAAACCTCGAAAGAATATCCCAGGATCCTTTATGTGCCAAAGCACGACCGGCAAGATCTCCCAGGGCGCTATTACATGTTGACTGTCACAAAACCTTAAAAGAGTGTCTTGACTAGCAAGAACTCTAAAGAGCATCCAAGGCATTTTACATGACTAGAACAACCTGTCCAGATCTCCAGTACGTATTACATGTGACCCCCACCACAAAACCTTAAAAGAGTGTCTTGACTAGCAATAACTCTAAAGAGCATCTGAGGCCTTTTATGTGACTAGCACAACCTGTCCAAATCTCCAGGATGTATTATATGTAGTCATGGAAAAACCTCGAAAGAGAATCCCAAGACTGATTATGAGCGTATTGCTCAACCTATCAGATCTCCCAAGGCGCTATTATATTCCATAGGACAAAACCTCGAAAGAGAATTTGCCAGATATCCCAGGGCGCTATTATATGCCATAGGAAAAACCTCGAAAGAGTATCTACAAACCTCCCATGGTGTTATTATATGTCCTCCCAAGTAAAACCTCGAAAGAGCATTTGCTAGATATCCCAGGGTGTTATTATATGCCATAGGAAAAACCTCGAAAGAGTATCTGCAAACCTCCAAGGGCACTATTATATGCTTATCTGCACAACCTGTCCACGACCACAGAGTATCAACATGATACTCACCATACATCCTCCTGATGTACATGATCACCCTGATCATCGTCACTACATCGTCCTGATGCACGTCATATAGAGCATCGTCCTGATACTCATCCCACATGATCATCCTAATCATCGTCCTGATGCATGTCATCCAGAGCATCATCCTAATACTCATCACACATGATCATCCTGATCATCGTCACTGCATCATCCTGATGCATGTCATCATACATGATCCTACTGATCATACAAAGTATCTAACTGATGCATATACAAATACATGATCCAACTGATCATACAAAGCATCCAACTGATGCATATACAAAGTGGTAACCTGAGCATTGTCTTGATTCTCATCACGCAACGCTTACATCCACAGCCATGGGAAGGATCCTCCTCTCACCATGCTTGGAATGGATCCTCCAAATGTGTCATATCACTTTTTCCTCGAAGTATCTTCTATCTGAAGAACACCAAGCCTCTCTCTGAAGTACTCGAACTTCACTCTGGCTAGTGGTTTTGTCAACACATCTGCAACCTGCTCATCCGTCGCAACATACAAGAGCTTCACTACTCCTCTCTGCACCATATCCCTGATATAGTGATATTTGATCTTGATGTGCTTCGACCTGTCATGGAACACTGGGTTCTCAGACAGCATCACACAACTCTGGTTGTCACAAAAGATACCAGTAGCATCCAACGGGATATCAAATAACTCAGACAGTAGATTCCTAATCCATACTGCCTCACAACTAGCCGAACAAGCTGCAACATACTCTGTTTCGGCTGTACTCAGTGCTACGTAGGACTGCTTCCTACTAAACCAAGAGATCACACTTGATCCCATACTGAAGCAACACCTTGAAGTGCTCTTCCTATCTGCAGCACTTCCTTCCCAATCTGAATCAACATAACCTTGCAGGTTAAACTTTTGATTCGCATCATACTTGAGCCCATAATCAACCATACCCTTCAAGTACTTCAGAATATGCTTTACAACAACCAGGTGAACACTTATGGGATCCGTCAGGAATTGGCTCAATGTGTTCACCGCAAAGCAAATATCTGGTCTTGTATTCGTCAGGTACATCAAGGACCCAATCATCTGATGATACATCGTGACATCAATCGGCTCAGATGAAGCATCACACAGAAGCTTCATGTCCGATGCCATAGGTGTGGCCATGGCCTTGCAGTCCATCATCCTGAACCTCTTCTGGATCTCTACTGCATACTTCCCTTGTCCAAGGAAGATCCCATCTACACTCTACCACACCTCCATGCCTAGAAAGTAATGCATCATCCCCAAGTCCTTCATCTCGAACTTGGCAGCAAGCTTCCTCTTGGTGTCGGCAATCAATCCATCCTCACCTGTAAAAAATAGGTCATCTACATACAATAGTAGTATCATTGGATTGCCTTCCTCAACCTTGTAGTAAAGGTTGCAATCCGCTTTACTCTTGGTAAAGCCCAAATTGGATAGAAAGTTGTCCATCCTACCATACCAAGTTCTAGGAGCTTGTTTCAAGCCATACAAGGCTTTCTTCAACCTGCACACATATGATTCCCTGTCACGTGTCTCAAAACCGAGTGGCTACTCCACATACACTTCCTCTTCGACTAAACCATTCAAGAAAGCTGTCTTGACATCCATCTGGTGTATCTTCCACTTCATCACTGCAGCCAGAGCAAGTATTGTTCTAATGGAAGTATATCTGGCTACAGGAGCAAAAGTCTCTTCATAGTATATTCCCTCTTTCTGAGAGAAGCCGCGAGCTACAAACCTCACCTTGTATTTCTCTATGCTACCATCTGCAGCATGCTTGATCTTATAGATCCACTTGGAAGTCACAATAGAATTCCCTTAAGGTCTTGGGACCGCATACCAAACATCATTCTTCATGATCGACTGATATTACTCAACCATGGCATCCTTCCATTACTGCATCCCGAATCCTGGGAACTTTAGATTTTTCAATATCTTCAATAGATATTTTTCTTTGAATTTCGTTTGTTGGAACAAATGTTGTAGTCCTTCTTTTGTAGGTGATTGTACACAATCTTTCCTGCAAGTCAAATTCAATTGCATGATTAGAAACTTCTCATAGTTTTTAGAACAAAATATTACACATAAGAATATATGTCATAGAGTCATGCAATTATCTTAGCCAGTGCTTCAATACAACATTTATCCATATCCCGTAACTTTCTAGATGCCTTCCATCTCTACCAGAACATTGTTAAGAGTGTGCACAACTCCCAACATGTCAGCAAAGAGGTTTCATTCTAGATAAGTAGCAATGGAATGTTGTACAGTACCATAGGCCACTTACCCATCACATGCATATTAGTAGTATACTGTTCATTAATGCAATTATTCTAATATGCACAACCTAAGTCTAGAAACATAAGTATATACATCATTGACAATATTTTAAACAATCAGATATACAAGAAATGACAAATTCAAATACTTATCTTTGTTTGTTTGTTGGGTGGACTCCCTCTCAATCTTTGCTTCCTTGCAGGAACCACTGGAGTCTCTAATAGTGTGCACCTTAACCAATGTTGAAAATGGATGAGAGGTTCTTCCTTTCTGCAACTCCATTCTGTTGTGTATTGTAAGGAGTGGTCAACTCCCTCTTAACCCCTGAATCACTGCATAACTTCTTGAAGTCTTCTGAAGTGAATTCTCCACCATTGTCGGATCCACTCAGAGAACAGGATGACATCAGAATGTATACATCGAAGTGGATAGTTTCCAAGATTCCTTATGCTTTGCTTTCACTGCTTGGAAATGCCTTCTTTGTGTTCTTTCCTTTTGCACATCCTTTACAAACACCTTCATGCTTTGATTGGATTTCAGGAAGACCCTCTACTTCTTTGCTTGCAATTGGAAGTGCTCTATAGTGCACATGAGCAAGCCTTCTATGCCAAAATTCACTTGGCTCCATGGATTCATGTATCATGGCATGTTCAGGTTGCCCCTTCAATTTGTACAATCCTCCCTCTTGCTCTCCAATCACTACTGCATCATTTATGGTCTTACCCTTTGGCCACATGAGTATTTGGCCATCCACGAATGCAACTCTAATTCCCTTTGCATCCAAATATGATATGGAAAGGAGATTCTTCTTGAGCCCAGGTACATATAGAACATCTTTCATCTTCAAAGACTTCCCAAAGTCTAGTTTGTAGGAGGCTTCACCACTTCCTTTGATAGGATATTGATAGACATCCCCAAGTTTCACCTTATGAGGTGACTCATGTTCATATAGATCTACAAATGATTCTTTAACCCCAGTCGTGTTTGGAAGCCCCACTATCAATAAGCTAATCATCACATCCCTGAGAGATAGTACCTGTGAAAGCAGAGATTAGAACATATTCATCTTCACTTGATGAGTCATCACTTTCTGCTCTAGTCTTCTTCTTGGGTGGTTCATCATCTCAGCAGCATGAGCATGATATCTCTTCTTGCTGCCCTTCTTCTTCTTGTTGAAGTTGTTGTTGTTGTTCTTTTTGTTCTTAGGACAATCTGAGGCAAAGTGTCCCTTCTCATTGCATGTAAAACATCTTAGATCTTTCTTATCTCTATGACAATGATGTTGTGAATATATTTTGCTATGAGATGGCTCCCTCTTGAACTTACTCTTCTTGGTATGTGTTGTGAGAGCTTGATCTTCATTTCCCATCTTTTCTTCTCGGGCCACAAGCCTAGCTTCTTCTTGTGAACATTCCTCCCATAGTCTACTAAAGGAGATCAGTTTCCTTCTTGCACAGATTCCTTGGATGAAGGAGTCCCCCATGAGCTAGGTAAACCATTCAATGTGGTCATTACAATTTCACCATTCTCCACTATTTCATCCACAGCTTCAAGTTGTTCCTTTATTTGAGAGACCTTAGAAAAGTAGGATTGAATGGTCTCTCCATTCTGAAGCTTTACCCCTTTCGATTGGTTCCGCATAGTCATCTTCCGATTTATGTTCTTTCCTTCAAACAATTTGGTCAAGGAGTCAAACATCTCCTTAGGTGTCTTTAGGGAAGACACATGGGGTATGAGATATTGCTTTATAGAATCAACAATGATTCTCTTAGCCTTGACCAGATTCTTCTTGTGTAAGGCCTTAGCCTCTTCTCCCTCTAGAACAGGAACCTCTTCACTTATGTAAGTGTCCAACTCATTCTCTTCTATGATTAACCCAATCCTATACTTCCAGGCTCGGAAGTTATCAGCCCCTTCAAGCTTATCCTCAAGCTTGGTGTGGTGAGACATCTTAAAGAGTACTTCAAATGGAAATAGAAAAGATTTAGGTCTTACCACTTGATTTGCTGAAAACTGGATCTGGAGTTGGATTAGGGTTTGTTAAAGAAACCTTAAAAATTCAAATTTTGAATTTGAAACTTCTGAAAGGATAGAAAGATGCGCCTTACTGAGTTGGTCAAGCTGGTATACTCAGAATTTAAAATCTGCAAATTTTCACCCCTCAAAATTGCTTTTGGAAATTCCGGATTCACTAGACAAGACCCTAAATTAGGGTTTGATTTTCCCGGAGCTTCACCCAACCAAAAAGTTCGATCCAAAGCTCTAAACTTTGATTTTTCAGAGGAGCTTCCAGCCGTGGTCTTGGATTTCATAAATTCCAATTTTTGCAGAAAACCTAATTTTTAGGTCAAAAACTAAAAATGCTCAGAATTGAATTCTGTATCGACAGAAAGATGCACCCTTGCTAGGAGAGTCAATCTAGCCTCCTGCCTTTGATAATCTGTGGAGAGAAACCCAAATATTAAGAATCCCTAGCTTCCGTAGCTGCACAGTGCCTTCTTCTTAGGTCAGCTCTGATACCATGTTAATTTTTCGATAATTTCATTCCATTATCATTAGGATCTCTAAGAGAATAACATGTACAACATATCTACAACATATCAATCATAAACACAATCATGCAAGCACAAAAGAGAAATAGAGTTTCACTGGGGAAAACCAAGAAGGTTAAAACCCCACAACTTCCTCAGAGATAGAATAAGCCCCAATAAGATGTCTCTAGCAGATGCTCCTCCTCCTCCACAAGTGCACCACTTTCTCTCTTAGCTATGCGAGCTTGAGAAGTGAGTGAATGAATCAAATGAGAGACACAACCTCTCTATTTATACACTGACTTGACCTGCCAATAATCCATTGGGGCCGACTTCTCAATGAAGTCTAATAACCCAACCACATGACCTAACTAGGGCCGACCCCACACTGGTGGTCTAATAACCCATCAATACAAATGATGACACTTACAATGTAACTTACAACACTTGCAAATACAAATGACGACACTTCCAATCAGAGGAATAATACATCTATGTTGGATATACAATAAAGTGCAAATGTAATACATAGAAGAATATCTTCCGAAGTTACAAATACATCAACAATTTCCTCACCTAGTCCTGCGGGGCAAGGAGGTGGGATGGAGTAAGAGATAGCTAATTCTAAGTGTCCCCTAGAGTCTCAAGTTACGGTTTTTCGGACACCCAATCATGGCGGCTCTAGAAAAGATCCTCACAGATTCTGTTGAAGGCATGGATGTGAGTTACAAGGTGTGTGTTAGATGGCTAGTGGTGGTTTCCCTGCACTATACCCATTTGTGAGGCATCGCCCTTCCCTTTTGTTTCTCATGGTATGCTTATGTCATTGGGTCCCGCTTTCCCCGCTTATCCAAAGGTTCATAAGGTCATGGTCTATGTCATTCCCCTTTCCTTTTTCCTCATGGTCAACCTCACCCAAAGTTAGATCAATGATCAAGTCTATAGGTGTGCATAGCAATTGAGTCTTTGTTGGAGGTGGTGGGCCCACCTCACCTAGGGCCTGTTTTTGAGATATTATTTATTTTCATTGCCATGTTCGTCATTGTATGTTTTAGTTATGTACTAACATAAATAAGGGAGCCTTGGTATCCCATGTTGCATGTAGGTTTCAGCCATTGCCATTTTTTACCAGAGTTGATTTGGTCAAACTAGTTTGACCAGGCCAAAAATGGGTCCTGAAAAAAGGTTGCAGCCAAAACTTCGATTTTGGTTATTTGTTATATTTTGGGGTCCCATACATGACCCCAAGCATCAGATTGTGAAAATGTTGAAGCAACGGTGAGATTTTTAATTATTATTGGCCAGTAGGGCCATGTTTTAATTAAAAATGCATGAAATTGGGCAAATGGTGCTCAAGCGATGGATCTTGGTTGTTCTAGTGACCATTCCTAGTAGATTTGGGGTCTACGATCACAATGAAACAAACGTTTAATCAATTCGGGCAAGATAAGTAGGTCAAACGGGGAAATTTCATCTTCAACTATAAAAACCATAAATTAATTAAAGGAAAAATCAAAATTTGGCTAAGTGAACCTTTGAAATGGAAAGTGCAATGTTAGGCAAAGATAAAAGGGTCTCCTATTATCATTTTGATTGTGTTTGGACTTGTATTATTTGGTGTGGGGCCCTCAATTTAGCCCAACTATTGATGGGGGGCGAATTTGCCAATACTTGGTCATTTTTTGTAAAATTTATGTGCTCAGACTTTGGGAAAGGGATCTAAGGGGCTAAAAAAGCCTAAAGCCACCCCTTAGACATCCCTTTGTTTGTTGTATGGAGCCCACAACTGGTCCCCCACTCCACATGGGCACATGAGGGTAATTTGCCCCCCCTCTTCTCTAGCTTGATCTCAGCCATTCGATTTGGCTCTTGTGGGATTTAATCCCAGCCCTTCATTTTGGTGGGAAGGGTTTTTGTATGACTCTTCTTCTATAAGAGCAGCAAATCTCTCATTTGGGAGTTCTCTTGGACATTTTTTGTGACACTTGAAGCTAATAGAGAGGAAATTCTTGTGATAAATTCTTGGTGGCTCATGGTGTGATTTTTCTTGGGTGACTGATATTTATTTTCTGAATGCATTGCTAATATTGTTAGGCATTTTCCATACTATTTCTTTGCTAGTTCGATTTGCAGCAGTAGAGACCATCCATAGAAGGGCGCATAACTTGGAGCAAAACTCCACTAGTGTTTCTCATTTGGAATACCAACAACAGGGACTGAATCTACACTTTGTTATTCTATTCCTATATCATTTGTCTCATGTTATTTGTGTCTGATTTCTCCACTTGTTTCAAATTCTGATTTTATCTTGTTTGTGGTAGGTGAAGGAGGGCGCAATTGGGCACTCTAGTAGCAGTAAAACAATGAGAGAATTCTTGCAATATTGGCACTTGATCTTTTGGGAAATAGTATTCATTCAAGGTGCAGCAACACCATCACTACCAAATAAGTTCTCATACAACTCTTCTCTTTGTTAAATTTTATGAGTTCCAAGAGATAAAATTCACATAAACTCATCAAAACCCCAAACAGTTATATCTTTTAATTCAACCGTAGGAATTTATTTATGTTCTAAACCCACATTTGTTTTGCCAAAAGAACCTTATATCCAAAACCCCATGAAATTTTGACTCCATTTACCCATTTTTCCAGCACTGGTCTCTTTACTAATTTCGCCCTCCTTGTGCGTTTTGCCCTTCCATGTTGTTTGAGTGGTATTGGGTTTGTGGGTATTGTTGGTTTCACTTTGCATTGTTATATTATCATCTAATACCAACTAAGAACTACTAGAAGTGCTATTTAATTCACTGATTTTGCTTCTGCTATGCATGCACATCAAGATTGAGTCAGATCCCCCACAGGCAGAAGTTTAATTCACACTTCTAGCTAATTTTTGTTTTCTGATTTAATTTCCAGCCATATTATCTTTCATCATCCATCATTTTTGCACTCATTATTAGCTCTGAAATCACCTAACTGAGTTCATTGTTTTATCCAGAGTCTCGATCCATTTGGATGGAATAAGTCTCAAACACTTAAGCATTCACCTCACATCTTCACTTGCTTTTCTTTTGGGTTTGGGTGTTTGTTTGTTGAGTATCAACCTTGGCTAGTTTAGTAGGGTCTCCCCCTTGACTTGGCTACGTGCCTTGTCTAAAGTGACAAGCACCCTGTCCGGAGTGACAACTACTCTACTGAGCAGTGGACTTGGTGTTTGCAGGTGTCACCAGCCTAGTTTCCTACCTCTACTGTCCCGGATACGGTACCCTTAGTAGCAGCTCGTGTTTGTGTGATAACATGTTTTGCGTCGTTACCGGGGAGGTAGAGGCTTACCTTATGGTCTTTTGCGTTTGAGTCTTTTGCTTTATTTTTTTTCTCATCATACTGCATTCAGACTTGATTTTGTTGGTTGATTTTCAATTGCATAATTTATTACAGCCATCATTTTTGCTTCATTCTACTCCCCTCATGACATCTTTAACTTTGGTGAACAAGGTTCTACGTTCACCTGGCGACTCCACCCCGCGGCTTCACTAGAGGCCAAACCCATCCTCGAAACCTTAGAAGCTTAGATCATTTTGACACTTCACATGAGACTCCACTGTGAACTCTTAAATTGATAAATCGGAATGGACCCAGATGTTCTCCTTGGCCTCTCACAAGCCATAAAAGAATTAAATAAACGTGTGAATAGGTCTGAAAGGAGACAAGAGGAAATAAATGAATGGGATGCACAATCTCAGTATGGGGATGAATATGAATATGGGTATGGGTATGAACCTGAATATCAATATTTTTGTGATACCTATGGCGCTCCTCATCACTCTAATGGAATCTTTGTCCTATCCACCCCTAATAGATTGGTAAGTCAACCTAAATCTAGATGTCAATCCCAACCAAGGATTTATAGCCAAAATGGTCGGTCGAGCCACCATGTTAACCAATTTAGACATCCAACTCGAGCCCCAAGTAGAATGGACAGGATATCTATAGGGCAAGCGAAACCTTCTCCATTTGACTTCTCGGAGATATGTGACCTCATCCTATGCCGAATGAGTACATTGAAAAGTTGCCTCAGTTTTGTGGAAACAATTATATATCTATTGAAAAACATTTGCAAATGCTTTGGGATCATATGGAAGTTAGAGGGGCTGATGATGAGGATGTTTATATGCGATCCCTAGGTGAATCCTTAGGCGGGGGAGCTGGGTTATGGTTTGATAATTTAGCATCGAGATCCATCACTGGGTATGACATGTTCACGAGGTTGCTAATAGATAAATGGGGTGAGAACATTGATGAGTATTTGGAATGTCAATCTAGCATTGATTGTGACATGGATGATGATTATACTGATGATCTACTTTCTCGATTGGATCATTCCTCTCTTGAGATGTTCCGAATTATGAGTGTGCCTACAATCCATAGGAATGTTACAGAGTATTGTGAGAATAATGCTTCAAAATATCGTGCGGAAGTTAAAAGAAACATCAATTGAATCATACGATTGTGAAGAAACTGCAATAATTAATTAATGCAAATACACGAGATATTAGAAATAATAGAACTCAAAATCACTTTTATATTGATCACGGGCCACTTCTAGGGGGCAACCTCTTTTGAGCAAGCTCAATACAATTAACTTCACGGTGCCTTCAATGACCTCAACACACACTTATATACTAAGTCTATGCCCAATACTATGAGTCAAAACCATGGGACATATAATACTACGGGACGACTTACAAAGCATATGCGTCCAATACTATGGGTCAATACCATGGGCTAATATAAACTATGGATCAACAAATACTACAGGATGACTTACAAAGCATATGCGTCCAACAACAATATACTAGCAAAGTAAAGAGAAGGGTTGACACAGGTTCCTAACATCCCCTCTCCCTTAGAAAAATCTTTGTCCTCAAAGCTTTGGTTGGGGAAATTGATGTAGAATTTGAATGAGTGGTTCCCCGGTAGCATCCTCAGGTTGCATTTCGGGCCACTGATGCCTTTGGAGTTTTAGGGAGGATTGCTTGGAAGGCTGTAGACAAAGAAGAACCATATCAGTTGCGTGAAAAGTGTGCTCGGAAAGGTACTGATTGGCTTGTTGTTGCAGTCAAATTCTGGCCATGTGAAGATTGTCCTGCAGAATGAGAATTATCTGATCGTGGTTTCGAAGAACCGAGTCAATTACCTGAATTGGGGAGCTGCTAAGGGTGTATGGAAGAAGAACTAGCGGTGTCTGTCCATAGACTGCTTCATATGGTGTCTTTGTAGATGTGGTATTGTACCACCAGAGCGCTTCTAAGAAATCCATAGAAATAGTTGGCCAAATTTGTGTAGGGATGGGAAAGGGTTTGAGCAGTCCTGAAAGGAGTGTCGTTTCACCCTTGTTGACCTAGAAAGTATCACAGTCAGCCACCATCTGTTGAATTGTCATTTTCAGTCCCTGCCAAAAGAAGTTACATTGTTCCCGGTCATACATTTTGAAGAACCCAGAGTGCCTTGTTGATGAAGAAGCATGGAGTTCATAGAAGAGATAGCCCTGTTGAACATATTGCAACAAATTTGGAACAAACGGAGAAATAACTGTAAGAGAAATTAGGTCATCAATTGTGCGAGAAGGAGCATCTGCCACCATATTGTCCTTACCCTTATTGTAAGTGATCGCATAGGGATAACCCATGAGTTGGATAACCCATTTTAGGTGTGTTGGGGAGGAGACCCATTGTTCCAGGAAATTTTCCAGACCTTGGAGATCAGTCTTGATGCAGAAATAATTGCCTAATAGGTATGGCTGCCACTTTTGTACTGCATGCAAAATAGCCATCATTTCCTGCTGAGAGGTAGATGCGGCTAAACTCTTACCGGAAAGGTCTCTTGAAGGAAGCAAGCTCATTGGTTTAGCAAAGACACCTGCATATCTATCCAAGGAAGCAGTGGAGAATGTTGATGGGTGCATCTGAATAGAATGGAGCTGAGCAATGACACCATGTGAATTCTTCTTAAGGATTTTTTCCAGGCGATGTGAAATGATGATGCAGAGAGACCCTGATTGTAAGCCCATAAATTTGTGTTGTCTCCCATTGACTGAAAACTGCATCCAAAGTTCAACAAAATCCCATAAGATGGGGCCAAGTGTGCGTAACCATTGAACGCCCAAAACCACATCCCATCCACCTAAGGATAAGGCAAACATGTCAGAGCGCAAGTTATAATCTTCCATAGAGATACGCACATTGTGACACTTCCCCTTGCAAGGTAAGGTGCCCCCATTAGAAACCATGACTTCAAAGTGGGAGCAAGGATGGACAAAACAATCAGTCTGTTTGGCAATCCGAGGGTCAATGAAGTTATGAGTGCTACCAGAATCAATGAGTATGGTAAGAGGGAGCTTCTTGAAGTATCCCCTGACCCGCATTGTTTGTGGGGTGGTGATGTCGGTTACAGCATGGAGAGAGATCTCGGGTGGGTCGTCTTGAGATGGGGTGTTAACAGGTGGGTGCTGAATGTCAACCTGATCATCTACTGTATCTAGATCTTCTTCACCAAGTTCAGAGGCAGGAGGAAAATCTACATCCAAGAGATAGAGCTTTTGTTGAACACATCTATGTCCTCGAGTGAATTTCTCATCACAATTATAACAAAGCCCTTTTTCTCAGTGTGCCTGCATCTCTGTTTCAGACAAATGCTTGATAGGAGTTGGTCGAGGAGCAGGTGTGATGGGAGGTCGTTGGGAACCCATATTTCTGAAGGGAACAGAGGTGGTTTTGGAGCGTTGTTGAGCTGCGATCTTGTCCTCGGCAAGCTTGGCCAACCCTAGGACTTCCATAATTGTGTTGGGACATAACATTTTGACCTCTGAGTGGATTTCATCCTTGAGACCACTGATAAAACAACTCCTGTAGAATTCATCAGACAATCCTTCTGTGTGATTGTTTAGTTTCTCAAATTTTGTCTGATACTCTCTCACTGTGCCAGTTTGGTGAAGTTTAGTGAGTGCTCCTGTGAAGTAGTCAAAGCACTAGGACCAAATCGTGGCAAAAGGAGTTGGCAAAAATCTGTCCAGTTTGGCTCAGGATGAGCTTTGATGTACCAACGGTACCATTGAAGGGCTTCCTGTTCCAAATGAAAGGATGCAAGTGGAACTTTCTGGACATCAAAAGTATTATGCAAATTGAAATATTGTTCTGCTTGGTATATCCATCCAGTCGGATCAGTACCATTGAAGTGAGGAAAATCAAGCTTCGGCCCATGAAAATTGCTGGAAGAAGAGAACCCGGTGGCTGCAAAAGATTATGGCTGTCAGTTATTGTTCATGGCTGAATGCTGAAGATGGAGGTTGAGAAATTTTTCATCCAGATCTTGGAGTTTGGTTTGGATGGCTGCAAGTGCTTCCTCCATGGTTTTTTCTCCTAGGCGTGTGACAACCACAACTAGGGAGTTTTTTTTTTTTGGGAAATGGATAGAAAAACACAAACAAAAGCTTATTTAGTAAAGGAAAATTTGGATTTGAGAAAAACTCGGATTAGTAACTGGGGTTTGACTAGGATTTGGACACTTTCTGATGGACAGGGAGGCAAAAAATGGGGATTTCAGAAGCGGGGTGAAAGAATGAGAAAATTTGGTAGAGAGGGACAAAGAAGAAGAATTAGGAAAGGAACATGGTGGCAAAATTTGAAGGCGTTTGGGTGAAAATTGAAGGAGTTATGGCAAACCCTAAAAATAGACAAATGTGGGATTTCTGGTCTTGGGAAGTGGAATTTGGGATAGGGTATTCAAGAATGAAATATGCAGAATGGGATTGTAGGGATGTCAGTGAAGTTTCAGGGAAAAGAGAGTTGAAACAAGGGAGATATGGCTGAAAAACATATTTTTATACTGATGGATTTGCAACGGCGCAGAAGGGATCGAAAAACAGCTAGATCTGAAACGACAACTAGATCTGGAACGACTTTTAGAATAGATCTGAAACGGATGGATCTGGAGCGAAAGTGATCGGCAACAGTTCAGCTGAAAATAGATATGGACCCTAGGTATGTGCGGCTTCCTATCGGTTCAGGGGATTCACTCAGCCACCAATGCTGTTTGACGGCTTGCGTATTGGGGCAGTACCCCTCACTCCACGATTCAGGTAAAACTAATAACCGCTTTGCCACAAACGACAGCTCTTGGTTTACCTCACGGGTGGGAACTAGTCAATCGGGTAGAGGACGTTGCCCTTTTCGCTGGCAGGTCCTCTCAATGGGCCAGCTACTTTGGGGTTCCTGTTGTACTCCTCACAATGAGTTTTAGGGCTTCTACCCAAGCACTTCCCACAGTTAAGCGAATAGGAATTATTTCCAGATCTGAACTTGCAAAAGATGCGAAAAAAAAAAAATTGGCAGAAATTCCACCCAACGAACCCAAGAAAGTGCTCTGATACTAGATGTGAAGAACCTGCAATAATTAATTAATGCAAATACACGAGATATCAGAAATAATAGAACTCAGAATCACTTTTATATTGATCACGGGCCACTTCGAGGGGGCAACCTCCTTTGAGCGAGCTCAATACAATTAACTTCACGGTGCCTTCAATGACCTCAACACACACTTATATACTAAGTCTATGACCAATACTATGAGTCAAAACCATGGGACATATAATACTACGGAATGACTTACAAAGCATATGCGTGCAATACTATGGTTCAATACCATGGGCTAATATAAACTATGGATCAACAAATACTACGGAATGACTTACAAAGCATATGCGTCCAACAACAATATACTAACAAAGTAAAGAGAAGGGTTGACACAGGTTCCTAACAACGATATACTTTGTTACTATTGCCTGAGGCAGTTGCAGGCCGAATTCTATATCTAATTCGCCTTTCCATTTATGACTCTAGTAAAGCATCACCAGAAGAGCAACTTCACAATCATTATGGGGGTGACAATTGTCCTAATCAATGTTCAAACAATACAAATATTGACTCAGATTTTAATCATCTCTCTGAAAAGGAGGAGAAAGGTGAGGGTAGTCATATTGCATTTGAGAAACAATCAAGTGATCATCATGTAATTGAAAATCAACTTTGAGAAGATAAATGGGGTGAAAGCATCAATGAGTCCATGGAAGAACAACCAAATGAGGATTATGTGGTGGAGGATCAATGTCATGAAGACGATTAGGATGGTAATGATGAAATGAGCAGTGATTGTCCTTATAAATTTGATTTCTCCTCTCCCGAACCAATGGTGAATGTGCCTTTAATTCAGCTTATGAATGAGCCTTCAGTCTATAAGAATGTTGTTGACTATCTAAAGAACATATGCAATAAATCTCCTGATGAAGTTATGTATGATAGTGAGCAAATCTCAACCCCTCTAGATTTTGACCTGGATATTGACTTAGAAGTGGAAATTACTAAAATTATATGAAGCACTTTGTCATCATTACCCAGAGAAGGCACAAATAAAGAAGGGGATCTCATTGATCATCAGAGACAAAATTCTGTGGTTGAGCTTTCAATCAGTGAATCCACTAAAGGCCCTCTTGAGGGGTTGCCGATTGTTCAAATCAATGCTCAAGGGATCTCGACCTTGTTTCATTTTCCAGTCATATCTTTGAAGAAGAAAAAGAAAATATTGAAAATAATCAGACTTCTGTTGAGGGTGGATCAAACGATCATCCTGTGGTTGAAATTCAAATGTGTGAAGATGATGGGGGTTTTAAAAATGATTATATCAATATACCTCCCTGTCAAGATGATGATGATCCAGTTATGTATCAACTCGACCTTGAGTGTTCTTTGTTGCAACCTGCAAGATGGAATCAATGTCACAAAGAACCTTCAAAAAGTGTCATGATTAATATCAACACGATTCCTCACTCTCTCCTTGGTCAAAATGAGGTGATTGGAAATGTGATTCAAATTCAGTTTTGTCTTTGGAAGGTTGATGTTGATGTTGATGATTTCTTTGACAAGTGACCTTTCTCTCATGCGGATTTGCGGATAGCACCTTTGGGAAATGTCGAACAAGTTTCTGTTTTTCACCCCATCCTCCCATCCCAGCTCATGAATTCAATGCCTCTTTCAAACCAAATTTTGTGGTGCAAAGGGTTCAACAAGGAGTTTTTAGAATGCCAAGCAGTCAATGGTAAAACCTTCTATTTCCTTTTTCAGTCATCTTGGGCTCATCATATTGTCCAATATAATAGTCCCATTAGTTGGTGTTAGTTTTTCATCATTTAATTCAATAGATCTAGGATCTTAACTGAAAGAACAACATGTATAGCATATTAAGCATAAGAGACAAGAGACAAGAGACATAAAACATTTCACCGGGGAAAACCAAAAAGGTGAAAAACCCCGCAACTTCATCAAAGATAGAATAAGCATCAATACAAGGATCACCATGATCAAACCCAAGAGATAGATATCTTCAGTAGCATGCTCCTCCTCCACTTGTGCGCACTCATTCTCTCTCTCACTAATACGAAGTGAGTGAATAATGGAATGTGTAAAATGAGAGAGACACACTCTCTGTTTATACACTAACTTTCACTTGACCTTTACTCAACTAGGTCGGCCTCAACTTAACCACTTAACATAATGCTGACTGGGCCGACCCCTACTAGCGTGGTCTAATAACCCTTTGACCCACATGACTCATAAAGGACCGACCCCATCAAGGTGGTCTAATAACCTATCAATTATAAGTTAAGACACTTACAATATAACTTGTGACACTTGCAAGTACAATTGGCGACACTTCCAATCGGAGGAATAATACATCTCCGTTGGGGTTACAATAAAGTACAAATACAATATACAAGTGAATATCTTCCGAAGTTACAAATACATCAACACTCCCTCTTAACTAGGAAGGTATTCTCTAGACACAAGTCATCAATACATATAGGCACAAGTCTTCAATTCTGGAGCTGGATCATCAACACTGGATCATAGAGCATCATCATCATCACTGCTGTTGTACTCGACATCTCGATCACTGGGCTATCTCTGAATTCTTCTCCTCATAGGAATTTCTACAGAGCCAACCATTTTTCATGCTGGATGTAGGCCCACCACCTGTAGGTCTTCATCAACACTGGCCATACTGTGGAATCCTCAGGACTTATTACGTGTGTCAACAAAACCTCAAAAGAATATCCCAGGATCCTTTATGTTCCTAAGCATGACCGGCAAGATCTCCCAGGGCGCTATTACATGTTGACTGTTGTCACGTCCCCATCTTGACCCTATCACATTAAAATTGTAAATGATGTAATATTGTTATGAAATCATGGTGAGGAGCTCAAGGCCAAGGCCCTGCCATCGATTTAGTGATGCATATGGCTTGTGTGCTAGCCAGGCACATTGGAATTTCAACATCATGTAATATGCATTTTAATAAAAATACCCACAACTAGCTATGCAATGCAACAAAGAGATGGGGGCATGATTTTACAAGGAATTGGGCGAGAAAACATTCAAACCCTGGAACCAACCAAGTCAAGCCAAGTGTCAATGAGAGAACCCATCAAACCCTCAACTACCCATGTTGACTTTTGTACCCAATCATTCAAAGAGTTGTTTGAGGAAGTTAATGCCTTCGGAATGGAGAGGTATGGCTGTCCAAATTAGGGTATGGGAAAGCCACCCTTCATAGAAAATCGTGTTTGTCCCCTTGGGCAAGAAAAGAGCCACAAAATTGCTCTCTAAGCCATTATTCACCATTGCCTTGCTCTCTCACGCAGCTCTAGCTGCCTGGGCGTTTTCCTCTCTCGTTTTTCTATGTTCCCCTTCATCTTTTAGCTGGGAAGGGGCGTTTTTGTGTTGATTACTAGTGGGGAAGAGAACATAACGTTTTTGGGTCTTTCTGGAGGTCGTTTAGGCCATTGGAAAGGATCATAACTAGTGGGAGAAATCGGTTTTGCTCCCTGGGGGTTGAATTTGAAATTCCACAGTTCGTTTGGGTGAACCACAAGTTGGGAGAGACAATGTGGTCCCTGTGTTGTGAGTACCTCTGTTGCAAATGTGTTAGGGTATGGGTAATGGGTAATCCATTGTTTTGGCTTGAGCTTGAGAGTAAGCATCCAGGGTTCAAGTGTAGCCTGATAAACCCAATTGGATTGGCTTGGCTGAGATGAAATGGTTAATGGGTTGTGTGTGAGCTTGAATGTCCCCTTTTCCTTGTAAGAATCATGCCCAGCTTGGGGGTGGCCTTTGGACGGACTGAGTATATGTCGTCGAAGAGCCTGCGGTTGGGTGGAACGTTGCAGCGACATAGCTAGTTGTTGTTTGGGACAATTGCATAATGAAGATGAGTCTATTCTTATGTGTATTTAATTCTACAATGTCATTTCATTATTGACTATTATGTTTATGAAGAGCAGTGCATGTAGTGGATCTTGCTTTTGCTGTGCTTATTTGGATTATACACCTACACATGTGTTTTTGGTTTTATGAATCTAATCAGTTGGCTGAGTTTTATGTGAAATCCCCAGAGATTGGCATCATGTTCCCTCCCTTGCCTTGAATGGATGGGTGGGTACGTGACAGATGGTATCAAAGCTGCTGGTTGCAGCGTTGGGCCTTCATGGGCTACCTGTCACAACTTGCAGAGGTAAGTATGCTTCCTGCCCAGCATAGACTGTTAAGAAAAATTTTCAAATTTTCAAAATTTATCAAAAAAAAAATTCTATGTATCTATGAGTTTTCTGCCAAAAAAATTGAGCCGACGGAAAAACTAGGTGAGTTCGTCCGCAATGACGAAAGGACTCGACAAGTTGTTCTGCAACGCGGCAGGAAATCAATAAGTTCACCGAAACTGCGGAAGAACTTAGCGAGTTGTTCCGCAACGGCGGCAGAACTTGGCAAGTTGGCTCGAAGTTGTGGAAGTGCCTAGGGAAAGGAAGAAAAATTTCAAAAAAAATTCTAAGTGTTTTCGGCGGCCGAACTCGGCAAGTCGTTCTGCAACGCGGCAAAACAAATCAATAAGTTTGACGGAAAGATGGAAAATTTTCGAAAGGAAAAGTTGAGTTCGATCGGAAGAACTCGGAAAGTCACCCCGCAACGACGGAAGGACTCGGCGAGTTGGTCCGAAAAACTTTCTAAGTGTTTTCGGCGTCAAAGAATAAATTTCAGAAGAACTTGGCGAGTTGCTCCAAAACATCGGGAGAACTTGGCGAGTTGCTCCGAAACAGCGGGAGAACTCAGCAAGATGGTCCGAAACAGCGGAAGGTTTTTCTAAGTATTTTTCGGTGTCCAAGAGAAAATTTTGGAAGAACTCGGCAAGTCGCTCCACAACGGCGGAAGGACTCGGCAAGTTGGTCCACAACGGATCAGAAGGAAAAACTGAGTCTTCAACCGGAAGAACTCGGCGAGTTGGCCTGAAACAGGTCGGAAGAACTCGCTGAGTTGCTCCGAAACAAGGAATTTCAGCCATTTTTTAGAGAGATTTTTCAGGTGCCGAAAGTTGAAATGCCATGGAACTTGTGCGCCAAATTGCGCGAAATTGAAGGATTTAAAAAAAAAAAAACGAGGGCACTGCCCTTGACCCACCCTGCAGTGGCGAGCCACAAGGGGGCAAGCCCCCTTGACCCCTGTCATCCCCTGGAGACAGTCATTGAAAGTGTGAAATGCACTCTTGGGACGAGGAGCACAGATTGCATAAAGGATGGAATTCTCAACAAGAGAAATTGGTTGTGATATCCATTATGGAAGATGAAAGGGGAAATTCCTCACCTTAAACTATTTATGTTTATAGCATTAGAATTGTATGTTTGGAAAATAGCAAGAATGAATGATTGCACATATGTATATGTTGAATTGCTAATTCATGATAATATCATAGCTAATGATTGCTTGTATGCTTGGTAGGGAAACCAAGGAAAGGATTAGCTATGATGTGGATGAGGAACTCCATGACAGAATGAGGAATTGGGAAGAATTCCTTAACTCCTCTCTTGCTATTGTATTTATATACTGAAAAATTATGGCATAGGGATGCTGGAAATGCAAGAGGATAGATAGATGAAATGAATATGTACTAGATGGCATATTGCACAGTGCATGTGAAAATGTTTTTGCATGTATATGATATTCCATATTGGTAAAATAGTGAGGTTTTACATATGCAATGAGCCACTTAAGATAATGATTGTGGTTGCTAATAATAAGTTGTGTTCACATTGGTTGTAGGACCAAAGACAACCGAAGCATGGCTAAGGATGTGGATGATGATTGTTGCATCCAACCTCGTGAAGAGAGGATGGTGCAACAAATCCATGATCATGATGTTGGTAAAAGGACTGATTAGCTTTGGTAAGAGGCCGACTGATTAGGTAACATCAAACGATATTAATAACAACCATGCAGGTAAGGGTTAACTGTGCTTAATTGCAGGAATGTTGAAAGAGGATTTGGTGAGTCTCTTCAACTAAGTTTAAACTAAGGTGATTTGGTTTGCATTGAGTGCCTGAATGTGAATGCCAACCCATCAAGTATGGTGAGGTGTGGGTAGGAGAAGGCAGGGAGCCTTACACCCTATAGTTTCTAGAAACCCCAATGCATTCATATGAATTCATATCATGCCATTTGTGAATATTGGTTGTGAGTTTAACAACCAAAGCAACTAAGGACTTATGGACCTGTCATGGTAGTGTATGCTGTATGTAGTAATCATGGTTAGGCCATAGTATGTTTAAATGCATAGTATTCATGAAATCATGCAAGATGGCATTGAAGAGATGTGCATTAAAATATTCGGTAAATTTTGTAAATATGCATGCATGTGTAGGTGCACATGTTGAAATGCATTGTGTGAATGCATGGGTGTGATATATATATGTTTCAATGCAGTTAGATAATAGATGAAATGGTGGACTATTGCTAATCCTGAGACCATTTCATAAGCTGCTATGAATGCAGGAGATGGACTGCATGAAGAAGGTAGGCATGTGATGGGATACCAGAGCACTCTGTTGGAAGGACAGAGCTGCATGGAATATGAAGTAATGAGTATTTACAGTTATTTAAATTGCATGGATAGTGTGACTATGTCTTGCAATTTTATTGTGATAATGATGCATATATAGAAATGTATATATTTCATTGCATTTCAAATGCTAAATAGCTGAAGGTGTTTGAATTATTGAGTATTATAATTATGAGATCACTTCAGTGACTGTTATGGAAATGAATGATTATGTGCATAGATACTCACAACGTGTTTGGCTGATTGAAGTTTCAGTTTTCAGGTAGAAAAGTCTTGCATATGGCAATGAGGATAAGTACATAGTAAAGACCGAGATCTACCATGTGCAGAAGCCAAAGGTTATGAGAAGGTTCTCATGGTTGTAATTTATGCATGAAACAAATCTGAAAATTGTCTGGTTTAAGTTTATGAGAATAGTCTCATAGTTGCAAATCTAATTTCTGTAGGAAAATAGATTTACAAATTTCAGATTTGAGAATTTGCTTATAATTGCTAATGACTGTTTGGCTTATATAGAATTGTGTCAGGAGGACATGTTGTAGGTGGATGTTCATGTATGGTAGCAAGGGTGAAACCATAATGGACAGAGTGATACCACTTACAAGAGCCAAACAATATGAGGATAGCCTCATTGCTAAGCAAATCAAATTCTGTAGGAGACAGAATTGTAAATTCATGTTGAATTTAATTATTAATGTTATTGATTGGTTATGAAACAATCATATTTGAGGCTTATTGCTAAATTTTGCTGACTGTTTGGATATTTGATAAGTGTGCCAGGATGACACATTGCAGGAAGACCATGTGTGATGGCCTGCAGAAGCCAAACTAGATAGGAAGGATCCCATGCTTTGGAAATGGGTTTCGGGTGAAACGCCATTGTAAACGTTGATAATGTCTCAGCCGAACTGCATGTTGGTAAAGCATGTGAGTGAGACGGTAAAATTATGCCAAGAAGGCATGTGTGGGTTAAGGAACGTGAAAATATTGGGGTGGCAACCTGAAGGACTGTTGACTCAGAGAAGGGAGCCCCCATTCTTCGCCAATAAAGGAAAGATACATCTGTAAAACGAATGAGTATTTGGTAACCCTAACTGAGGATATACATGTCTGGTTATTAGATTTGATATGCAGAACATGTTTTATTATTTCATTATTATTTCAAACTGCTTGAGTGGGACTAAGGCCTACATGGCTCACACCGGAAAGGGATGCATACCTTTCGGGTGATGGGTTATGTTAGGGTTTTCAATATTGACTACACCCTAAGGGAATGGACGCATTCCTGGTGTTTCAATACTTGATAGTGAATGATATGAAATATGATTATGATCTTTGAGCAGCAATACTGATGAGCCTGCTTATCCTTCTTGTGTTAACATCTTACACAAATGCAATTTGGTGTTGCACGTTAAGAGGCAAAGTGAATCAAGGGTGCTCAAGAGGACTGTATGGGCAATGGTAACCTTTCTACACTCACACTAAAGGACACTAGAAGAGATGGATAAGCCCGAGGATCTATGTGCAGAAAAGGGGTATCATCCTTGTGTAGTGTGAGTGGGTATTATGGGGCCATGCTATCCTATAGTCAAGTGAGTCACCTATGGAGTTCCTGGAGGGAACCACTGGTTGCATAAGAGAAGGAGCCACGTAACCATATTATGTTGTTCATATTGCCTGATAAACCCATTTGGTGTATTGGCTTGGCAATGGTTGTTGTATGCTTGATAAACCCAGTCGGTGTACTGGCTTAGCATTGGATATTTGGGTGTTGTGGCAAAGGGTTGTTGGATGCCTGATAAACCCAGTCGGTGTACTGGCTTGGCATGTTGTTAAATTGATGCCTGACAAACCCAATCGGTGTACTGTCTTGGCATTGGTTATTAACATGTTGTGGAGGCATTCGTGAAGGGTTTTATTTCCTGACAAACCCAGTCGGAGAACTGGCTTGGAAATGGTTATTGTATGCTTGATAAACCGAGTCGGTGTACTGGCTTAACATACTGATTTTAGGGATGCCTGATAAACCTAGTCGGCGTACTGGCTTGGCATTGCCTATTCGGATGATGTTGTGGAGCAGCATGTGTGTTGGCCAAGCATCCACCCCATAGGTGATCCGAGGCTTATAAAGAAGAGAAGGAAACCTGTGGAGTAGCGAGGAAAATGCACAATGTAGATAAGTATTCATTTTCATTTAATTCTTGTTTGGAATAATGAAGATTTCAGGTATAAGCCTTATGACAACCAAGCTAATACACTGTTGTTTCTTTGTTGGAAACCTTGGCCATTGTAGGAAGTAAGGACCTTGAAAGAGCCACAAATGCTTGGTAAGCCAGAGAGTAACTGGTTGTGCACTATAGATTTCTTGATAAAGCCAGAGAGTAACTAGTTGTGCACTATAAAATTCTTGGTAAATCTAGAGAGTAACTGATGCACAATAAATTCAGAGAATAGTTGGTGGGGGCATTAACCACTTGATGTTGTGAAGCAGTCGTCGTGCTGGCCAAACATTCCTTAATTAATTGATAGAACCCAGTTGGCATACTGGCTTGGCATTTCCTATTCGAATGGTTGTGGAGTAGCCTGCGTGTTGTCCCAACATTCATTATTGTATCCACAAGAAATCCAATGCTTGGAAAGCAAAGAAGGATCCTATGGAATAAAGTGAAGACATCAGATACAGATAAGTATTTGGTTATCTTGCAACTTCTTGCTTATGAATATACGTGTGTATATGATTTGATTATAATTTCTCAAACTCTTGTCTAGAGATAAACCCTATGAAAATACACTAAACATGTGAATTGATTCAATGTTTAAGTGTAGGTATTGCTGGAAGAAAGGACTATGAAAGCATTTGGAGGATGCATGTGGACATGCAACCGTCCTAAAGAGAGCTCAGTATGAGCGGTAATGAAAGATGGTGCTAGTGGAACTGTGTGGGTCCTAGCAGCCAAAGGTTCTGTAAGCAACAATGGGGAAGGGTTCCCTAGTTGAAAGGCATTAGACAGACCTTAGACACTAAAGTGTCATAGCCAAGAAAGGGAAAGTCAAGCATTCACATTGAAGTGAAAGAGGCTAAGGATCATAGAACCACAAGTGATGGTGTGGCTCCGGATTGGAACAAGACTAAGAGGGGGAAACTCTTACTCTTCTCTTTCCTTTTGACTGATGCATCTTAGAAACAAAAGATTGTTGAGTGCATGTCATAAATGAAAACAAATTGTGTTTAACTGCTTGAAATGAATTGTGAATACTAAAATAGTTATTTTCCTGTGAAAGGATGAACATGAATGAGTTCATGTATATGTGGGAAAACATGAAATGTGTGGAAGTCTCATGAGTAAATCATGGACATTCCAAGTCAATTGGGAAAATAATTGACTAATTTTAATATTGTGTTATGCTTATCATGACAAGAATTGCCATGATGAGTCTCACAGGTGAGACATTGAAAGCCATTGTTGCGACCGTTACTAGCCAAGTGATTGCTAGTGAGAAAAGCAAGAGCCATTTGTACACATTGATCATGGCAGCAAACCAAAAGCTATTTGATTTGGCTGCAAATCTTCCTCCGATAGTTACCAGGACAGCAAGAAAGATGGCATCCATGAAATTCTAGACTTGTAGATTAATTGGAAGATCAAATCCAGCAAGAGCAGCTTAAGGAAGCCAAAGGACTTGATCCTGAAAGTTCAATTCAAGAGATGAAACACAGGATAGACCTGCCACTAGTTCTGAATTTTGAGGCATGTGTAAAGTGGGTATATACTCTGAAGTATTGGAACACCGAGGACGGTGTTATTCCAAGGGGAGGGGAATGTCATGTCCCCATCTTGACCCTATCACATTAAAATTGTAAATGATGTAATATTGTTATGAAATCATGGTGAGGAGCTCAAGGCCAAGGCCCCGCCATCGATTTAGTGATGCATATGGCTTGTGTGCTAGCCAGGCACATTGGAATTTCAACATCATGTAATATGCATTTTAATAAAAATACCCACAACTAGCTATGCAATGCAACAAAGAGATGGGGGCATGATTTTACAAGGAATTGGGAGGGAAAACATTCAAACCCTTGAGCCAACCAAGTCAAGCCAAGTGTCAATGAGAGAACCCATCAAACCCTCAATTACCCATGTTGACTTTTGTACCCAATCATTCAAAGAGTTGTTTGAGGAAGTTAATGCCTTCGGAATGGAGAGGTATGGCTGTCCAAATTCGGGTATGGGAAAGCCACCCTTCATGGAAAATCATGTTTGTCCCCTTGGGCAAGAAAAGAGCCACAAAATTGCTCTCTAAGCCATTATTCACCATTGCCTTGCTCTCTCACGCAACTCTAGCTGCCTGGGCGTTTTCCTCCCTGGTTTTTCTGTGTTCCCCTTCATCTTTTAGCTGGGAAGGATCGCTTTTGTGTTGATTACCAGTGGGGAAGAGAACAGAACATTTTTGGGTCTTCCTGGAGGTCGTTTAGGCCATTAGAAAGGATCATAACTAGTGGGAGAAATTGGTTTTGCTCCCTGGGGGTTGAATTCGAAATTCCACAGTTCGTTTGGGTGAACCACGAGTTGGGAGAGCCAATGTGGTCCCTGTGTTGTGAGTACCTCTGTTGCAAATGTGTTAGGGTATGGGTAATGGGTAATCCATTGTTTTGGCTTGAGCTTGAGAGTAAGCATCCAGGTTTCAAGTGTAGCCTGATAAACCTAGTTGGACTGGCTTGGCTGAGATGAAATGGTTAATGGGTTGTGTGTGAACTTGAATGTCCCCTTTTCCTTGTAAGAATCATGCTCAGCTCGGGGGTGGCCTTCGAATGGACTGAGTATATGCCGTCAAAGAGCCTGCGGTTGGGTGGAACGTTGCAGCGACATAGCTAGTTGTTGTTTGGGACAATTGCATAATGAAGATGAGTATATTCTTACGTGTATTTAATTCTACAATGTCATTTCATTATTGACTGTTATGTTTATGAAGAGCAGTGCATGTAGTGGATCTTGCTTCTATTTTGCTTATTTGGATTATACACCTGCACATGTATTTTTGGTTTTATGAATCTAATCAGTTGGCTGAGTTTTATGTGAAATCCCCATAGATTGGCATCATGTTCCCTCCCTTGCCTTGGATGGATGGGTGGGTACGTGACAACTGTCACAAAACCTTAAAAGAGTGTCTTGACTAGCAAGAAATCTAAAGAGCATCCGAGGCCTTTTACGTGACTAGCACAACCTGTCTGGATCTCCAGGACATATTTCATGTGATCCCCACCACAAAACCTTAAAAGAGTGTCTTGACTAGCAAGAAATCTAAAGAGCATCTGAGGCCTTTTACGTGACTAACACAACCTATCCGGATCTCCAGGACGTATTATATGTGGTCATGCCAAAACCTCTAAAGAGCATCCCATGACTGATTACGAGTGTACTGCTCAACCTATCGGATCTCCCAGGGCGCTATTATATGCCATAGGACAAAACCTTGAAAGAGAATTTCCCAGATATCCGAGGGCACTATTATATGCCATAGGAAAAACCTCGAAAGAGTATCTGCAAACCTCCCAGGGCGCTATTATATGTCCTCCCAAGCAAAACCTCGAAATAGAATTTGCCAGATATCCCAGGGTGCTATTATATTCCATAGGAAAAACCTTGAAAGAGTATCTGCACAACCTCCCGAGGCGATATTATATGCTTGTCTGCACAAACTGTCCATAGCCACAAAGTATCAACCTGATACTCACCATACATCATCCTGATGTACATGATCATCCTGATCATCATCATAGCATCGTCCTGATGTATATCATCCAGAGCATCATCTTGATACTCATCACACATGATCATCCTGATCATTGTCACTGCATTGTCCTGATGCATGTCATCCAGAGCATCGTCCTGATACTCATCATACATGATCATCCTAATCATCGTCAGTGCTTCGTCCTGATGCATGCCATCATACATGATCCAACTAATCATACAAAGCATCCACCTGATGCATATACATATACATGATCCAACTGATCATTCAAAGCATCCAACTGATGCATATCCAAAGCAGTAACTGGAGCATCGTCCTGATGTTCATCACACAGCGCTTACATCCACAGCCATGCGAAGGATCCACCTCTCACCATGCTTGGAATGGCTCATGCAAATGTGTCCCATCACTTCTTCTTCAAAGTATCTTCAATCTGAAGAACACCAAGCCTCTCTCTGAAGTACTCAAACTTCACTCTAGCTAGTGGTTTCATCAACACATTTGCAACCTGCTCATCTATCGCAACATACAGGAGCTTCATTGCTCCTCTCTACACCATATCCCTAATATAGTGATATTTGATCTTGATGTGCTTCGACCTGTCATGGAACACCGGGTTCTCAGACAGCTTCACACAACTCTGGTTGTCACAAAAGATACCAGTAGCATCGAACGGGAGATCAAATAACTTAGACAGTAGCTTCCTAATCCATACTGCCTCACAACTAGCCAAACATGCTGTGACATACTCTGCTTCGGCTATACTCAGTGCTACGGAGGATTGCTTCCTGCTAAACCAAGAGATCACACTTGATCCCATACTGAAGCAGCACCCAGAAGTGCTCTTCCTATCTGCAGCACGGGCTGCCCAATCTGAATCAGCATAACCTTCCAAGTTAAACTTTTGATTCGCATCATACTTGAGCCCATAATCGATTGTACCCTTTAGGTACCCAAGAATATGTTTTACAGCAACCAGGTGAACACCTCTGGGATCCGTCAGGAACTGACTCAATGTGTTCACCGCAAAGCAAATATCTAGTCTCGTGTTCGTCAGGTACATCAAGGACCCAATCATCTGACGATACACCATAACATCAACCGACTCAAATGAAGCATCGCACAGAAGCTTCAGGTTTGATGTCATAGTTGTGGCCATGGCCTTGCAGTCCATCATCCTGAACCGCTTCAGGATCTCTACTGCATACTTCCCTCGTCCAAGGAAGATTCCATCTATCCTCTACCACACCTCCATCCCTAAAAAGTAGTGCATCATCCCCAAGTCCTTCATCTCGAACTCATCCGCAAGCTTCCTCTTTGTGTCGGCAATGAGCCTATCCTCACCTATAACAAACAGGTCATCCACATACAATAGTAGTATCACTGGATTGCCTTCCTCAACCTTGTAGTAAAGGTTGGAATCTTCTTTACTCTTGTTAAATCCCAAACCAGATAGAAAGCTGTCTATCCTACCATACCAAGTCCTAGGAGCTTGCTTCAAGCCATACAAGGCTTTCTTCAACCTGCACACATATGACTCCTTGTCATGTGTCTCAAAACCAAGTGGATGCTCCACATACACTTCCCCTTCGACTACACTATTCAAGAAAGCTGTCTTGACATCCATCTGGTGTATCTTCCACTTCATCACCACAGCCAAAGCAAGTACTGTTCTGATAAAAGTGTATCTGGCTACAGGTGAAAAAGTCTCTTCATAATCTATCCCTTCTTTTCGGGAGAAGCCAGAAGCTACAAACCTTGCTTTATATTTCTCTATGCTACCATCTGTAGCATGCTTGATCTTATATATCCATTTGGAAGTCACAACAGACTTCCCTTCTGGTCTCGGGACCACATCACAGACACCATTCTTCATGATCGACTGGTACTCCTCGATCATGGCTTCCTTCCATTACTGCATCTCAGATCCTGGGAAATTCAGATTCTTCAATATCTTCAATAGAAAGTTTTCTTGAACTTCGTTGCTGGAACAAATGTTGTTGTCCTTCTTTTGTAGGTGATTGTATACAATCTTTCCTACAAGTCAAATTCAATTGCATGATTAGAAACTTCTCATACTTTTTCAAAAACACATTCTTATGCATAAAGACATATGTCATACAATCATGCAATTATCTTAGCCAATGCTTCAATACAACATTTATCCATATCCCGTAACTTTCTAGATGCCTTCCATCTGTACCAGAACATTGTTAAGAGTTTGCACTACTCCCAACATGTCAGCAAAGATGTTTCATTCTAGATAAGTAGCAATGGAATGCTGTACATTACCATAGGCCACTTACCCATTACTTGCATATTAGTAGTATCTTGTTCATTGATTCAACTTTTCTAATATGCATAATACATATCCTAAATCTAGGAACATAAGTATGTACATGACTGGACAACATCATTTAAGTAATCATATATACAAGAAATGACAATTCAAATACTTATCTTTGTTTAGTTGTTGAGTGGAATCCCTCTCAATCTTTGCTTCCTTGCAGGAACTACTGGAGTGTGCTCCCTATTGATCTTTGCTTCCTGGATTACCTGTCCTTGAACTTATATCCATCCTGGACCACTATGCATGTTTAAGTGTGCACTAGTGTCATCATTGTGTCATCCTCAAAATCTCATACATAACCATACATATATTAGTATAATCTCAATACTATCAAAACATTATGATCCTAAATACTCTTGACATCTATGGTCATGATCATTTCACACACGTGTAATTTATCACAAGCATTAGTATTGAAGGTTCCAAGGAGGACTTCTATTACTCATGCATATTCTTATTGACCAAAGGACTTTTCTGGTTAGTCATATCATCAATCAAAGTAAGAAACATAATATGCATAAACTGTTGATTACTTAAACTTCTAACTTCAAGAATAATCATTCATATAAAAGTATAAGATCCTAACACAAGGTAGGATTCTAACTTGATATAGGAAAAACATACCTGGTTATCATGTTTGCTAGTTATGTCTAAGATACCCAAAAAATGTCTTCTTGTTCTCTTCAATGACTTGTGCTTAGTAACCTGTCGAGATTGCTTGTAGTCTTCTTATGTAAGGCCTTAGCCTTATTTCCCTCTGGAACTAGAACTTCTTCACTTATGCAGGTGTCCAATTCATTCTCTTCTAGAATTAACCCAATCCACTTTGATTTGCTGAGACTGGATCTGGAGCTGGATTAGGGTTTGTCAAAGAAAACCTACAAATTAAAATTTTGAATTTCAAACTTCTGAATGGATGGAAAGATGTGCCTTGCTGATATGATTAAGCTGGTATACTTCAATTTTGAAATCTCCAAAATTTGACCCCTCAAAATTGCCTTTGAAACTTTCAGATCTTTAAGACAGGATCCCGAACTAGGGTTTGATAAAGCTCGGTCTTATGCCCATCCAAAAGGTTCGATCTTGTGTTCTAAGCTTCAATTTTTCTGAGGAGCTTCTAGCCGTGGTCACAGATTTCAAAAATTCCAACTTTTGCAGAAGCCCTAATTTTCCATCTTTCCGATCAAAATCCCGAACTAGGGTTTGATCAAGCCCGGCCTTCTTCCCAACCAAAAAATTCAATCTTGGTCTCTAAATTTCAATTTCGATGAGGAGCATTCAGTTGTGGTCTCCGATTCCAAAAATTCCAACTTTATCTGAAGCCCTAAATTCCTGCATCAATGACAAGCCAAGAATGAAGGTGCTCAGAATCCAATTATGTTTTGAAAGAAATATGCACCTGATTGTTTTTTGTGCATGTCTAAAATTACGAATCCACAGAGTATGAACCTTCAGCTTGTGGTATCCTAACCTATCATCTTTCCAAACCCATAGGTCTGACCTCAAATGGATTCTCTGGGAGAGATTTATGCCAAGTGTCGCAACGTGACCTATTTATGGGATAAAACAGGAGAGCGAACTTGTACGGCGTGCCACGTCTCACTGGTTCAACTTCAACCTTTGAAAAGAAGACCTATGAAAGAAAATTCCATGCCCTACCTATCACTTTTTACGAAATTTCATTTGGATCTTCCTAGCCCAACTTGTGACCTTTTTTCCTAGGTCACCTGTTTATCATTGATATATGGAAGAGGCAGAAACCCTAGATTGTACGAATCATATCTCACAAAGTACAACGAATCAGATGTTGTGCTTCGGACACAAGGTACATGGGGATGTTACCTTCGACTTGTAAAAGTTTCATATCCTGAACCTTCTCCAAAATGGAGTTATAGCGAAAGTGCCACAATGACTGGTTTTTTCTATATCAAGCCCTAGCTTCCAATTTGTCGCAAGTGTAACAAGTCTCATAAATGTCATACCATGCCTTCCTTCAGGCTAGCTCTGATACCATGTTAGTTTCTCATAATTTAGTTCAATAGATCTAGGATCTTAACTGAAAGAACAACATGTACAACATATCAAGCATAAGATACAAGAGACAAGAGACACAAAACATTTCATCAAGGAAAACTAAGAAGGTGAAAAACTCCGCAACTTCCTCAGAGATAGAATAAGCATTCTGAGGTTCTGAGGATCTTAACTTTGATGATGATGAGAGGGGTGTTGTGGATGAGATTCTGAGGTTCTCAAGCACTCTCTCCCTTAGAGCACTTGTCCCAGCTGGAGCCAGATGTTATCACATCCATGTTAGCTGGAGATACCATGGTGCAGATTGTGTGGTCAAGGACCATACTCCATATTTTTTTTTCTAGAGCATAGATGAGCAGAGATTGCAGAGGGGACAGTATGTATTTTGATGGTCAAGAGCTACTACAGAGAAGTGATTACAGGGCCCCTCTTCCTTTCCTACCTTTGCACGACCCCATTGAGAGGGGTAACTTAGCCATATTGTGATGAGAGCAGTACACATTACATCTGGTTTGCCACTTCTTACCCAGATACAACAGAGATTGGGTTTCAGATCCACCTTCTGCAGCAGGTATATGGTATGGCAGGTATATCACTTTATGGTGATTTCTCATGGTTTTGCTTTGAGGGTTGTTTATTTATGATAGTACATGGTATAGATGTATGATGACTGACTTGGTGATCTCATGTTTTACTGTGATACTTATGGCCCATGGTGAGGTCAGTCCACCTTTTGTAGTAGAGACTCTTGTATATGCACACTGGTTCTTGTTCCCAATTTGGTATAGACTTAGTCATTCGACTTGTAGGAAGTTGGCTTTGGTTCCACTTGTCACTTTCTTCCACCCATCTGATCCATCCATTTTTGGTTCTCTCCTTGACTTAGACCATGATTAGTGGCCTAGAGCACCCCTTCCCCCTGGTGACCCCTAAGTATTCCATGACTCCATGTTTCTTGTGCCTCAGCTCTTTAGTGTGTGAGATGCATTCTCAAACCTGGGATTTACTCATTTCGGTTGCCCCCGATGTTGTAATGCAGTATAGGATTGTGTAGACTCACCAGGTGTTCACATTATCCCTCGACACACGTACACTTGCCACCATTACTTTGCAATATGAGTATCATTGTTCTACCTTATGAGATGTATATGAAGCCGAAAGGGCTATGAAAGAAATGAAATGTAAATGAAGCCAAAAAAAGGCTATATGAATGTAAATAAAGCCAAAAAGGCTAAGTATGAAAGTGAAATGTAAAGGGCCAAGTAGCAATAACACAAAGTAGTATCTAAAGGACTACTTGGCCACATATGTATCAGAGCATTGTATTGGTTATTTCCTCACCCAGTTCTGCGGGGCAAGGAGGTGGGATGGAGTAAGGGACAACTAATTCTAAGTGTCCCCTAGAGTCTCAAGTTACGGTTTTTCGAACACCCAGTCATAGCGGCTCTAGAAAAGATCCTCACGGATTCTGTTGAAGGCACGAATGTGAGTTGGAAGGTGTGTGTTAGATGACTAGTGGTGGTTTCCCTGCACTATACCCATTTGTGAGGCACCGCCCTTCCCTTGTGTTTCTCATGGTATGCTTATGGCATTGGGTATCGCTTTCCCTGCTTATCCAAAGGGTCATACGGTCATGGTCTAGGTCATTCCCCTATCCTTTTGCCTCGTTGTCCAGCTCACCCAAAGTTAGCTCAATGACCAAGTCTATAGGTGTGCATAACAATTGAGTCTTTGTTGGAGGTAGTGGGCCCACCTCACCTGGGGCTTGTTTTTCAGATATTATTTATTTTGATCGCCATGTTCGTCATTGTATGTTTTAGTTATGTACTAACATAAATAAGGGAGCCTTGGCATCCCATATTGCATGCAGGTTTCAGCCATTGCCATTTTTTACCAGAGTTGACTTGGTCAAACTAGTTTGACCAGGCCAGAAATGGGTCCCGAAAAAAAGTTGCAACCAAAACTTCGATTTTGGTTATTTTTTATGTGTTGGGGTCCCATACATGCCCCCAAGCATCAGATTGTGAAAATGTTGAAGCAACGGTGATATTTTTAATTATTATTGGCCAACAGGGCCCTGTTTTAATTAAAAATGCTTGAAATTGGGCAAATGGTGCTCAAGTGATGGATCTTGGTTGTTATAGTGACCATTCCTAGTGGATTTGTGGTCTACAATCACAATGCAACAAATGGTTCTTCAATCCGGGCAAGATAAGTGGGTCAAAAGGGAAAATTTCATCTTCGGCTATAAAACCAAAAATTAATTAAAGAAAAAATCAAAATTTGGCTAAGTGAACCTTTGAAATGGAAAGTGAAATGTTAGGAGAAAGTGAAATGTTAGGAAAAGGTAAAAGGGTCTCCTATTATCCTTTTGATTATGTTTGGACATGTATTATTTGGTGTGGGGCCCTCAATTTAGCACAGCTATTGATGGGAGGCGAATTTTCCCATACTTTGGTAATTTTGGCCATTGAAAACTTCATTTTTTGTAAAATTTATGTGCTCAGACTTTGGACAAGGGATCTAAGGGGATAAAATAGCCTAAAGCCACCCCTTAGACACCCCTTTGCTTGTTGTATGGACCCCACAAGTGGTCCCCCACTCCACATGGGCACATGAGGGTAACTTGCCCCCCCTCTTATCTAGCTTGATCTCAACCATTCGATTTGGCTCTTGTGGTTTTTAATCCCAGCCCTTCATTTTGGTGGGAAGGGTTTTTGTATGACTCTTCTTCTATAAGAGGAGCAACTCTCTCATTTGGGAGTTCTCTTGGACATTTTTTGTGACACTTGAAGCTAATAGAGAGGATATTCTTGTGAGAAATTCTTGGTGGCTCATGGTGTAATTGTTCTTGGGTGACTGATATCTATTTTTTGAATGCATTGCTAAGATTATTAGGCATTTTCCATACTATTTCTTTACTGGTTCGGTAGAGACCATCCAGAGAAGGGCGCATTACCTAGACCAAAACTCCACTAGTGTTTCTCATTTGGAATACCAACAACAGGGAGTGAATCTACAATTTGTTATTCTCTTCCTATATCATTTGTCTCATGTTATTTGTGTCTGATTTCTCCACTTGTTTCAAATTCTGATTTTATCTTGTTTGTGGTAGGTGGAGGGCGCAATTGGGCACTCTAGCAGCAGTAAAACAACGAGAGAATTCTTGCAAGATTGGCACTTGATCTTTTGATAAATAGTCTTCATTCAAGGTGTAGCAACACCATCACCACCAAGTAAGTTCTCATACAGCTCTTCTCTTTGTTAAATTTTCTGAGTTCCAAGAGAAAAAATTCACATAAACTCATCAAAACCCCAAAAATTTATATCTTTTAATTCAACCATAGGAATTTATTTTTGTTCTAAACCCACATCTGCTTTTTCAAAAGAACCTTATATCCAAAACCACATGAAATTTTGACTCCATTTACCCATTTTTGTAGCAGCATTGGTCTCTTCACTAATTTCGCCCACCTTGGGCGTTTTGCCCTTCCATGTTGTTTGAGTGGTTTTGGGTTAGTGGGTATTGTTGGTTTCACTTTGCATTGTTATATTATCATCTAATACCAACTAAGAACTACTAGAAGTGCTATTTAATTAACTGATTTTGCTTCTACTATGCATGCACATCAAGATTGAGTCACATCCCCCATAGGCAAAATTTTAATTCACACTTCTAGCTAATTTTTGTTTTCTGATTTAATTTCTAGCCATATTATCTTTTATCATCCATCATTTTTTCACTCATTATCATCTCTAAAATCACCTAGCTGAGTTCATTATTTTATCCAGATTCTCGATCCATTTGGCTGGAAGAAGTCTCGAACACTTAGGCATTCACCTCACGTCTTCACTTGCTTTTATTTTGAAGTTGGGTGTCTGTTTGTTGAGTCTCAACCTTGGCTAGTTGAGTAGGGTCTCTGTAATGTCCCTCCCATCCTACCAAGGATATGGAGAGAACACTAATGATAATACGTGACATCTAGCCCCATACTTAGTAAACAAACATTCATATAAAATGAAGATGGACATATGAAAATGCATAAATATTTGAAAACACAGCAAAATTAAGTTCTATTGCACATCCATCATACATTCAAGATATTCATGTCATTCATCCATTGAAACAATACAGAATTAGCACATGAGAGTACTTATCTTGAAACAAAGTAGTCCCTGAGCAACCAGCTATGCAACTGCAACGTTCCTCCCAACCATAGGCCAGTTGTGCTTATCAATCTCTTGAAGAAACTGCCACCCCCGAGCTGAGCATGATTTCTACAAGGAACTAGGGAACAACAGACTCACACATAGCCAAACATAAACCAAAATGAGCCAAGCCAATCTACAGTTGGGTTTATCAGGCTGCTAAGAAATGGAAAGGAAGAATTGCTAAGCTAGTGAGATCAAGCACAGAGCCATGGATACCTCTACAAGATCTTCTAGCTTGGCACCCACAATGCCTACACACCCCACTTAAGGAAGTATTCCCTTCACCAATACACAATCCCTCAGGCCATACCTTCCAATCTAGAGTGTCCAAGGTGTGCATAGAAGAGTAGCCAGCCCTCTTGATCTTCTTGAGAGGTTATTTTCCCCACTAGGTTTATCAAGCCAATTCTGTCCACTACCACTCCAAATCTCTTGCTCACAGGTTCAAACCAAAACAGGGATGCACATAACAGCAAAACCACAATTGCTGGGTAAGAAGAAAAACGTTTCCTTAGTGGGATGTCAAAAATGGGGCTTCTACCAGTTCAAAAAAATGTGGAAAAGCCCAAAACAAAAATAGAAGATGGGGAACAACCCTAGAGAGCAGAAATCATTTTCAGAAAAACGTCCATGGGCATTTTGGGGCAAAAACGACCTCCATCACAGTCCCAATTCGTGGCCCTCCTCTCCCAGCTGTTGTACAATACAAAAACGAGCTACCAGGCATTGAAAATGCAGAAAAAATGGTGAAAAACGTGATGGGGAAAGCCCAGCTAGCTCAGACTGCGTGAGAGGGCAAAGGCTATGGGTTCAAAATGGCTTTGGGCACCATTTCGTGGGTGTTTTCTTGTCCAAGGAGACAAAATACGATTTTCCAAGTTGGTGGCTTGACCATACTCGAAATTGACTACCATACCTCTCCACTCCCGAGGCATTAACTGCCTCAACCAACTCTTGGAAGAATTAAATGATTGGGCGCATAACCCAAAATGGGTAGTTGGGATTTATGGGTTTTCTCAATGAAATGGATTAACACCATGGGCTCAAGGGTTTGAATAATTTCCCTCCCTATTCCTTGTAAAATCATGCCCCCATCTCTTTGTTGCATTGCATAGATAGTTGTGGGTATTTCATTAAAATTTGTATTTACATGATGTCTTCATTTACATTGTGCCTATCTAGCACAAGAGCCATATGCACCGATTTTTAATTGCCGATACATAAAACGATAAATCAATGGCAGGGCCTTGGCCTTGAGCTCCTCACCATGATTAAATAACAATATTTACATAATTTACAATCTTAATGCAATAGGGTCAAGATGGGGACATTACAGTCTCTCCCTTGACTTGGCTACGTGTCTTGTCTAAAGTGACAAGCACCTTGTCCGGAGTGACAACTACTCTACCGAGCAGTGGACTTGGTGTTTGTAGTTGTCACCTACCTAGCTTCCTACCTCTACCGTCCCGGATAGGATACCCTTAGTAGCAGCTAGTGTTTGTGTGATAACAGTGGGCTTGGTCTCTGGGACCCAGAAAAATCCAATGAAGTCTGTTGATCCAAAGTGTGGTGGAGATGGGTTACCCATGACATTGATCCTTTGGAAAAGCTATGGATTCATAAATATGCTTCAGGATGGCATAAGCAGGATCTCATTAGATTCGCGGAGGTCAAGTCGAGCTCCCACATTTGGTAGTTGGAAATCCAAGGAAGGGATCTGGTTCAAGAGAATAGTTTTGGGGAGATTGGGGATGGAGAATCTGCAAATTTTTGGGGGGACTCTTGGCAACAATTTCCAAAGCTTCAAAGCTTGGAGGATTTTTCCAGAACCCAATGCTCCTAATACCTCCAACACAGAAGGAAAGTTAAATATTTTTGGAAGGAAGCTAATGGCTCTAGGGAGTTCCGTGAATGGATTCCACAAAAATGGTGGCACCAACTTGGTAATCAGGAAGATGCTAATCAATTATGGGAGGCTCTTCAAGATCGATAAATTAGAATTCATAAAGGTCCGGACAAACTCCAATGGGCTCTTCAATCCAAAGGAATCTTTGCAATTAAGGAAGCTTATGAAATTAGGTCAAGAAATCACGTCCTTCCTAGAGAGGCAGTATGGAAGAAAATATGGAAAGCTCAAGTTTGGCCTAAAATTGCAACTTGTTTATGGATAATTATCAAAAGATGAATTCTAACTAGAGGAAACCTCAAGAAAAGAGGGATGAGAGGACCTTTTTGGTGTTTCCTATGCGAAAGAGTCGAACAGAGTATTAATCATCTTCTCGATGCTTTCCCATTTGCTTCTCATCTTTGGGACAGAGGGGCGATCTCCTTTCGGCACTCCAACAGGGTTTGTGGCCATCTAGATCTGTCAATTACAAAGTGTCCTAAAAAATCCTTCCAAGACCCAATTGTCAACCAATTGTGACAACTTTTCCCAGGCTTCTTGCTGGGGGAAACATGGTTGGAGAGGAATCTTAATAACTTTCAGGGGAAATCCATCCTCGGGGATGGGGTTTGGTAAATCATAAAAAACCAAATTTTGGAATCTATTCGGTTGCATTCATGGGCTGGCGACGATTGGAAAACTCAGGGCTTGGAATTTTCAATTATTCAAGCCTAGGGAATTTCATCCCCCTTCAAAGAACTGGAATCCATAGGCCTCAGAACCAGAAGGATTCTAGTCATGATTAGTGGGGATATTCAAACTCAACCTTGACGAAGTGTCCAAAGGAAACGCTATCCCATCTAGATTCGGTGGTATCTTTAGGAGTGACCACGAAGGGGAAATACTCGGCATTTTCATGGGGTTTATCGGCTAAGAAACCAATAATGCTACTAAATTGGAGGGGTTGATCCATGGTCTATTTATGGCTCAACAGAAGAATTGCTTTCCCCTAATCATTGATGGGGATTCAAAAATTGTTTTAGATATGGAAGCTCACATTCAAAATGGGATTCATAGCTCCAAAGTTTCTTCTCACTGGAGGATAGAACATCAGTTGGAGCAATTAGCTGTCATTTTTCTAGACACTAAGGACGGCTCTTTTAGCCATGTAAATCAAAAGGGGAAGAGCATGGTGGATCTTCTAGCTAATAAAGGGACCGAGGACCATATCACCATTATGGAAGGATCATTAAATGACATGACTGATGGGACATTCCGAGCCCAATGTGAAACTCAGCATGCCTTGGACGTTACCCATCGGGAGGCTACCATTTCTCAACATCCTTAATGGTCTCATGATGTGGGAATACAGATGAGTGTAGGATGATCATTACTCGAAAAGGTCGAAAGTCGAGTTGGGAAGGAGGTATTAATAAAGGCAAATTGGATATTGAATGTCATTATCCTCGCGTAGCTAGGAGGAAGGCCTTCCATATGTGAATTCATTACCAAAAGAGGTGGAGAATTATGGTTTTATGTGTTGATGTATATGTAACTTCGGAATGTATTTCATATATGTATATTGTACTCCTATAGAGATGGTATTATTCCTCTATACGGAAGTGTCGTTATTTGTATTCTAAGTGTCGTAACTTATACTTGATGGGTTATTAGACCACCTTGTTGGGGTCGGCCCTGTATAAGTCATGTGGGTCAAAGGCTTATTAGACCACCCTATTGGGTGTTGGCCCAGTCAGCATTATGTTATGTGGTTAAGTTAAGGCCGACCTAGTAAAGGTTATTAGGCAAGTCAAGTCAAGTATAAATAGAGTGCGGGAGGCACTCTATTTCATCATTCTATTCTCTCTCACACTCTCGGGAGAGTGGTGCACTTGTGGAGGAGGAGAAGCTGCTACTAGGAGATGTCTATCTCTTATGCTTGGGTTGTATCATTGCTCTATCTATCTCTGAGAAAGTTATTGGGGTTTTTCACCTTTATGGTTTTCCCCAAGTAAACTATGTGTCTCTTGTGTGCTTCCATTATTGTGTCCATGATTGATATGTTGTAGATATGTTGTACATGTTGTTCTCTCAGTTAAGATCCTAAATCAGATTGAAGTAAATTCTTAAAAATTAAAATTATGAGGGATAGTGATCCATATGGATATAGGTGGCCACCAACCTATTCCACTGGCTCAAAACGGTTTTTCATTCTGACAATTTTCTTGTAATTTTTCTACAGTTTTTTGGGTCCCGAACTTTCGGGGCTGTTTTGAGTCCCTAAACGACGTTCTTTAGATATTCCTGGGGGGAATGGTTTCAGCAGCATACATTTTCCCCTAATCAAAATTTGTATATATCGGATAGACCTTTCCAACGGGATATTGAGCGCCCCAAACGGAGATCGTACGCAAAATTTATGACCCAGGGAAGTTGGTTGTTTAACTAACCACCTTGGGGCCACAAACTTTATGACGGTTCATCTTCTAGGGTTAGGTATTTGGATCTTTAGGGTTCTTACCCTCATGCTTATGATAAATAGGCTCTTTCGGCCTCTTCTTGTATTCATCTTGTCACGAATGAGCATAGCCGCCACATCTCTTCTCCACCATTCTAGCTGCTTTTATTTTACAGTTTGTTCTATTTCATTCATTTAATAGAATCTAAGTTTACTGTATCATTATGTTTCTTGCCATATATCTTATATATATGCTATTTCATTTCATTCTCACATAAATATGGATCAGTGGTATCAGAGCCTTCTACTCTTGTGATTTCTCAGTGCATGTCCTCGACGAGATCTGAATATCGAGAGTTGGGTCTTGAACTAGTTGAGCTTGGGGAAAACCCTCCTCATTGAACCAAGCAGGATCCCATGGCGGGAGAAGAAAAGAGAGATGACAGATCAGGATATCCTATTAAGTGGTTGCTCGAGGAATCCCTCGTATGATAGAGGAACGAGATGATGGATAATTTCACACAGATCCTTCAAAGGATGTCGACGGCGGCAGATGCACCTTCAACGAGTAGCCGTTTCGGGGGTGCGACTCCCTTCAAGGTACAATTTAACTTTGGCATTCCCCTATTTGAAGGAAATATAGATGTAGATGCTTTAGAGAAATGGTTGAATCTATTAGAGGGATACTTCTATGTTTAAAATTTTTCTGACAGCGAAAAGATCACATTCACGCTCCTTAAGTCCCTTCTCCATATTAAAGATTGGTGGGACGGGTACTGCGGGAGGCATGCAAGAGATGAGTCTGAACTATTCAGGACAGACCCCACTTGGGCGGCTTTTGTCGATGTCATCAAGGAAGAATTCTACCCCGTCGGAAACTATGATGACCAGTACACTGGATGGGCAACTTTGCGTCAGGAGAGGGACCAAACAGTCCCAGAGTTTACCAACATGTTCCATACCCTGTTCTCCAAGATGGTTATTCGAGACACTAAACGGCACTTGGTCCTAAAGTACTGTAGTGGCCTGCACAGGTACATTCAGACAGAGATGGATTTCTTGGACACATCCTCACTAGGAGCAGCTTATAGATACGTCGTCAAGATCGAGCAGAAGTTTAAGCAAAAGAATAAGTGTGATTTTGGGTCTGCAAATCAGCAGCAGAATCCTGGAAAAGGTGGCCTTGTTGGTAGGCAGTTCGATGAGGAAATGTCGTGGTACTGCCACATCAGATGAGGGCGCAAAAGGAGTATTTTGTGTTAGAGAATACCATAGTGGCGGGTTTTTGGGTCACTTGGATCATATGTTATGTAATAGTGAGTCAATTGTACCGCGGTATGCGGGTTTTTGGGGTCATTTGGATCGAGTCAGTTAGATATTGGGTTAATTGTCCATAGTGTAGGTTAGGAAGTCAGTTGTAAGTGGACAAATATTGTAATGGCAGAAGCCTATAAATAGATGAGAGTTGTAAGTGTTAGATAGATAGAGAGAGAGAGAGAGAAAAGAATAGAAGAAGAACGATACAAGGAGAGATAGGGAGAGAAGACAGAAAGAATAGCAGGCGAGAGATAAAGAGACGTATGTGTACGGAGATCTATGTTTTTCTTTTGGTATATGACCGTGACAGTAATATAATGATGATGTTTTCGTACGATCTTTGTTCAATGTTGCAATATATGAATGTTGTTTGATGCAATTTCTGCTTACTGTTGTTGTGATGATAAATGCTGTGATTAAGTAATATGGTCTATGTCGAATGTGATGATAAATGCTGCGATTAAGTAATATGTTATAACTCCTTGCCGAATGTTTAAAGTTTTTGTTTAAGTACCGCAATAGAGTTAGTCCGTGCAGCCGCAACTCTCCTCCTCCCTCGGTGGAAACATGGTTCTGTCTTCCCTTCCTGGACGCCTCGGGTGAGACCTCATCCACTCTACGGGTGTTATTGGGTGGGCTGAAACCTACTCGGGCCGGTGCCCAGGGAGACTGTGGTATGTGTCGACGGTGAGGCGAACCCCTGTCGATCGAGGTCGTGTTGGTCAACAGGCCCCAATTCACAAGGAAAAGGACAAAGCAAGGACGGCCAAAGCCTCGACAACCATCCCAAGCCGCAGGAAAAGAAGGGTAATAGGAAATCAAAGAAGGACACTGGCAAGTGGTGTGAATTCCACAAGATCCCATGGCACAACACTGATGAGTGCTGCTCAAAACAATCCTTGTTGGCCGAGACAAAATCCCCGTGTCTAGACTCTGACTCAGAACCTGATGGATATAAAGAAAAAGGAAAGCATATCATTAGCGCGGAACCTAGTGCCACTATCGCAACTAAAAAGATTCAACCAAAAGAATCAGAGGAGCCAGAGGAAGGGGAGCGCCTCTTCCATTCACAATTGTGGGTGTAAGGAACTCTGCTACACTTCATTATTGATAGTGGTAGCCAGAAAAACCTCATCTCGGCCGAGGTCATCAAAAGATTGAATCTTTGATGGTTCCACATCCCCAACCATACAACATTCGTTGGCTGAGCCAAGGACGGGACATCCGCGTTAGTCAACAGTGTCGCCTTTCCTACAGGATCAAGCCCTTCAAAGATGAGGTAATGTGTGATGTTTCCCCACTTGAAGTTTGTGATGTTCTTTTAGGACAACCATATATGTGGAAACTTCATGTTGTGTATGAGTCTAGACCTCGTAGTGTCATTATTACTTTGGGAAAGAAGCTCTACAGGATACTAGAGACAATTCCCACCATTGTAGTGTCCCTCATCACAGCTAAGCAGTGCAGGAAGGTAATCTCCCAAAAAGGGAAATTTGTCCTCTTCATGGTTTGTTCTGAAGGTGAACAAAATATTGCAGCAACATCCACCACCTCCATGCAGAACCCCTCTATGCAGTAGAAATAGGTGGACAAGATCGTGGAAGCATACAAAGACATCTTCACCACACCCATCGGGGTGCCAATAAATTGCCCAGTCAAGCATCCCATTGATTTGATACTTGGTGTGCCTTTACCTAACGGGCCAGTATACAGGATTTCCCTCATTGAAAATGAAGAAATCAAACACCATATTCAATAATTAATCCAAAAGGGGCACACTCGACCTAGCTCCTCGCCTTGTGGGAGCCCAATTGTGTTGGTACAGAAGAAAGACGGGACATGGCGACTCTATATTGATTACCGAGTTCTAAACAAGATCACAGTCTGGAATCCATATCCCATTCTCCGTATCGACAACCTTCTTGACCATCTCAAGGGTGCCAAATATTTCAGCAAGATTGATTTGAAGTCTGGCTATCATCAAGTGCCAATTGAGCAGACCGATGTTTGGAAGACTACCTTCAAATCTCGGGAGGGCCTTTTTGAGTGGTTGGTCATGCCTTTTGGCTTGGCTAATGCTCTAGCATGTTTCATGATGATGATGGACAATATCCTATGGCCATTCACTAACTCTTTTGTGGTCGTATATTTGGATGATATTCTCATCTACATCAGAACATGGGCAGAGCATCTGCAGCATATCACCAAGTCCTCAACACCTTGTGCCAACACAAGTTATATGATAATTTAGAGAAGTGCTCATTTGGCATGAAGAGGGTTCAATATATGGGATACATCATGGACTAACATGTGTTCATGTGGATCCAGCCAAGATCTAAGCCACCCATGATTGGCCAACCACGATAAATCTCATAGAGCTTCGCAGCTTCCTAGGCCTTTCCAACTTCTATCGCATATTTGTGTTGGGATTCTCTAATATTGCTTGGTCTCTTAGCCAAGTGACCAAAGGGGGATCTAAGGGCAAGTTTAGTTGGTCCAAGCCACAACAACAAGCATTTGAGGATCTAAAGCAACGCTTATGTTCAGCACATGTCCTTGCCTTACCGGATCTACAACAACCATTTGACATTGAAACAAATGCTTCAGACTATATTGTTGGTGCAATCCTCACTCAGCATGGCCATCCAGTGGCATATCACAATGAGACACTTTCAGATACATTCCGCAAGTACCCCACCTACCACAGGGAAATGTATTCCATTGTCCAAGCCTGCTTCCAATGGAAGCATTACATCCTTGGAAATGAGACAGTCATCCACACTGATCACAAGCCCCTACGGTTCATGCAAACCCAAGGGAAGTTACATAATGACTACCACCAGAAGTGGTCCACTTACTTGCAGCAATTCCACCTGAATATTAAATATAAGAAGGGAAGCACCAACCGAGTCGTTGATTGCCTCAGTCGGCCTCCAGTAGCCCCACTTACCACAGTGCTCCACTCTTGTGGCCATCAGACCTCAGGGTGGCCTCAACTCTATAGTAGTGATCCTGAGTTTTCTCCCATCTATTGAGCTCTATGTGCAAGAACATCCATAGGATACTTTCATCTTCAGGAAGGCTTTCTATGCCACCTGGGCCATCTCTGGGTTCCTTCAAGCGAGTGTGCGAAGATGATTTGGGAAGCTCATTACAGTCGGGTGGAAGGGCACTTTGGCACCGAAAAGACAGTGGCTATATTGCAAAAGTATTTTTATTGGCCTAAGCTCCGACAAGACGTCGATCGATAGATAAAATCATTCACTTCATGTTCCATCGTGAAACTTGCCATAAAAAATAGGGGTTGTACACCCCTCTTCCCATTCCTAATGGGCCATGGGATTCCATCTCCATGGATTACATGTCTGGACTACCTTCAACCAAGCATGGCCATTCTAATAGATTCCAAGAAGAGCGTCTCTGCTAAGCTCTTCTTCGAGCGTGTTTGGGTTCATTTCAAGTTGCCATAGACTATCATTTCATATCGGGACAGCAAGTTCCTAAGCACTTTCTGGTCCATCCTATGGTCATTGATGGATACCAGGCTCACCAAATCAATTACCTTCACAAACGGAGGTAGTCAACAAGATGATTGTGCATATTATGAGAATGTACAATGCTAAACATCCCCGCGCATGGGATGAGAGCCTTCCTTATGTTCAGCATAGCTATAACAAAGCCCTTCATAGCTCTACCAATCACAACCCTTTTCAAGTGTGTCTGGGGTTCCAACCACTCGCACCAATTGATGTAGCTCTTCCCATTGCATCCACACGTGAGGAATCTTCCCATGGTTATACTGAGGCTGATAAGGCCACCAGATTTGTTGAACGAATCCAGTACATCCGCCAACAGGTCCATGAAATTTTGGAAAAGGCCAACACTAAGTACAAGCAGCGACATGACCAGCATCGGGTCCTACACAAGTTCCAGGTGGGAGATAAGGTTTGGTTTCATTTGCAAAAAGAGAGGCTCACAGGACCCCATCGCAAGCTTCGTCCACTTCGATATGGGTCGTACACAATCACCAAGGTAGTTGGTGACAATTCCTTCGAGCTAAGCATTCCTCCATTCCTTGGTCTGCACCCAGTATTCAATGTGGAGCTCCTTCGCCCATATTTTCCACCATTGTTGGACACCTCAGAGGTGGCATAGAAATTGACACCTACAGAGCTTAATCCTGACTGCATGGAGCAGGAAACCATTAATCGGATCATGGCCACACAGGTTAAGGGAACCCACCAATAGAAGATCCAGCTATATCGAGTTGTCAAAGCAGGGCAACTACTTCACCAAGGCATGTGGCTAACCAAGAGTCAAGTTCAACAGAAGTTTCCCCAACTGATAGGGGCACTCAATGCAATGGAGACCATTGCTTCCTAAGGGCGCAGTACTGATCCAGATGGATATAGGTGGCCACCCACCTATTCCATTGGCTCAAAATGGTTTTTCATTCTGACAGTTTTCGTGTAATTTTTCTACAGTTTTTCAGGTCCCGAACTTCCGAGGCCGTTTTGAGGCCGTGAATGACGTTTTTTGGAGATTCTGGGGGGGGAATGGTTTCCAATAAAATACATTTTCCCCTAATCAAAAGTTATATATCTCGGATAGACCTTTCCAATGGGATATTGATCACCCCAAACGAAGATCGTATTCAAAAGTTATGACCCCGGGAAGTTGATTGTTCAACTAACCACCTTGGGGCCACAAACTTTATGATGGTTCATCTTATAGGGTTAGGTTTTTGGATGTTTAGGGTTCTTACCCTCATGATTATGATAAATAGGATCTTTTGGCCTCTTTTTGTATTCATCTCTTCATGAATGAGCGTAGCCGCCACATCTCTTCTCAAAGATATAGCTACCACCATTCTAGTTGCTTTTATTCTACAGTTTGTGCTATTTCATTCATTTAATAGAATCCGAGTTTACTGTATTGTTGTGTTTCTTGCCATATATCTATGTATGTGAATATATATATGCTCTTTCATTTCGTTCTCAAATAAATCCAGATCAGATAGATATGGTAAGGATCTCAGTACAGAGGTTTTACATCATCAGGGAGATGGATTTCAATATGGATCATGGGAAGACCCTATATAATGCCAAAAAACTTGGCCAGCTTATTTATTGCTAGGGATTTCTCAGTTGCATGCACAAGGTTGTTTGGTATCTACATTTCGGGTGGTTGGTTTTATTCTGGTAAAAAATGCAATATGGGGGTGATGCAATGGGGATAGTGAGACTAGGAAAAGAAGGGCGTCCAAAGGGAATATGTTGGAGGGTGATCTCCAGATCACAGGGCACAAAAACGAGCGGCCTAGGAATCCCAATATTTCAAACTAGGTGTCCCTTTTGATGTCTAAAGGGAGATGGAAGTTTTGGAAGCGGGATTGTGGTTGGATCTTGATTATGAGCATGCACAACATGAAACAAAGGTGTAGGAGGATTGGTTCATTGACCCTAGTAATACTTCAGTGAGGATGGGGATTTATGAGTGTACAATGACCCTCACTAGGTCATGAAGAACATGTTGGGGTAGGTATTGTGGGAGAGACAGTTGAAAGTGGAAGGGGTCGACATCCTTATGTAGAATTGGAAGGACCACCATTCAAATTCTTGGGTTATACACTTGAGGATCGATGCCATTGCGAAGTAGCTGGAGATATTCTTTCTGGAGCCTCCTTTGTCGTCGATCGGTGTTTATTCAATGTCCCAACCAGGTGTCCATCAAGGGTCCTCTGCTCTACTTCGTGGGGTTTAAGCCTCGTCTCTCTTGAGTTATGTTTTGGTTTCGTTCTCTGTCTCGCGCTCTGTAATGTTCATACAACATAGGCTTAGTATCAGTCAGTTGTCTACCATTTTGGAGTTTTTTTAAGTCTCTAGTGTTCTGAAGTGGCCTTCTTGGGTTTCTTGTAATCTGAAAGATAAGGAGGGAAGTTTTGTTTCTGTAGTGATATGGGCATTTTTAGTCTGTTTTGTCGGGGCACATGAATGGTTCTATGTAATCCTTGATATGTACTCTCTTTTTATGTTAATATAATTTTCTACTTACCTACAAAAAAATAATCGATTAGATTTTTTATGTTTGCTTATCAACATTACTTACAAGGGGAATCCACAACTAGGATGGGGTTGTGTGGGTGCTGGGTGGACCCACACATACCGTAAGCATGGGGCACAGGTAAGTTGGGGTGTTTTGAACTCGTCACCTCTATTACAACATAGCATCTCATTTTCAAGCGAATCATCAGTCGAGTTACACCCCTAGGGACCTTGTAACTTACTTAATTAACATGTAACTTACAATATCATATGATATCAACGTCTTAAGAGATCATCAGTATCCTAAGAATGAGTAGTATGTTGAACCAGGGTCCCCAAGAGCAGTATTGGAATTATGACGAAGACTATATTCGACGGTCTTCCCCAAACCAAAGTCGAATGGCTTACCAAAGATGATAGGATTGCCAAAATCATCATTCACAATATACAAATGACCACCATCCTTAATAATACAACTTCATATTTAATAATAAAATAAAAAACTATTAGTTCTATAGAAATGAAGGGTCGGGAGCAGTGTACTATTTTGCTCGAGATCCTTTATGCATGTGGTTTTCATTCATAGCAAGGAGCATAAAAGATGCATTCATCTCAACATTCTAGTAGGATAACATTCCTAATGAAAAAAATGGAAATTGCGACAATTGTATTAAGGTAGATTAAATAGATGTACATGTATGTTAAATGGACTTTCGAGAAATCATTGAGATTTTCAAAGATCCACTGAAGTAGGAAAGGATTGAATGTGTATATTAGTTGATTCCAATGAGGTGTTGAAATATTGTAACTTCGAAGAATATTCTATTGTAATTTATTCAGAGATGTTTTATTCCTCCGTCGGGATGTTATTATTGTATTTGATTATGTAAAGTCATTGAGGTAAATCCTCCCTTCTAAGTCAGGGCAATAGATCCCCTGGAGTCAAATGTAATGGGGTTTTTAAGTCCCCTAGAGGATTCGGCCTAGTTGGCATTAATTGAGTGGTAAAGTTAGTTGAGGTCAACATGTCAAGTTGTAAAATTAAAGTAGAAGTGAATGTATAAATAGAGAGCTCGACTCTCTCATTTATTCATTCATCCACACACACACTCACTTGTGTAATTCGCATAGGAGAGAGAGAGAGAGAGAGAGAGAGAGAGAGATATGCAAGGAGAAGGAGAACTTGTTTGGGGTTTTGTATTTGTAATTTTGATCATCTATATTGAGGAATTTTTGTTGGTTTTTCTTCCCCTAGAGGGTTTCCCAGGATACAATTGTGTCTCTTGTGTTTATGATGTTCTTGTTATTCTTTCGGTGATCTTGTATATGCTATTGTTGTGAAACTGAATTGAATACTGATGTTATCTATATTAGCATATTGAAACTTAACATGGTATCATAGCTAGCCTGAAAGAAGGCAATGTATGGCATTTACGACACTTGTTTCACTTGCGACAATTTGAAAGCTAGGGCTTTGTATAGAAAAAACTAGTCATCGTGGAACTTTCTCTATAAATCTGTTTTGCGAGGGTTCAGGATCTAAAACTTCTACAGGACTAAGCTCAGACATATATGTACCTATTGTAGAAAAATCAGCCCTATATTCGTTGTACTTTGTGAGATATGATCCCTTCAAGTTAGGGTTTCTGGCTCTTCCAGAATGAAGACCTAAATAGGTGACCTAGGAAAAAAGGTCATATCTAGGGCTAGGAATCTCCAAATGGAATTCAGTAAAAATTTATAGTTAGGTCACGCATGGACTTTAGTTTTATAGGTCCGATTATTAGAGGCCGAAGTTGAAACAACGACACGTGGCACACCGTGCAAGTTCTCTATGTTGTTTAATCCCATAAATAGGTCATGTTGGGAAACTTAGCATATCTCTCTCATGGAGAATCCAATGAAGCTCAAATCTGTGGGGTTGGAAATATTACAGGTCATGCTACCACAGGACGAAGTTGCAGACCCTAAGGATTCGAAATTTCAGAGATACACCAGAAACAATACAGCACATCTGAAATAGCTCAACAGAGGAAATCAAAGAAGAGGAGGAAGAAGTTCTCACTTAGGGTTTTCAGTTTTTTAGGTATGGAAGGACCTTATACAATGTTGGAGACACCTGATGCAACATTGGAAACTTTGAAACCCTATAATCCTATCATCCTATCACCATGAATCTATCATCCTATCATCATGAATCTATATAAGATGTTTACAAGTGGTCTACCTTGGAATATTAGGGTTTCTAGATTCTACAAGTAAGAAGAAACCCTAGCAAAGTTGGGAGAATCATAGGGAAGCAATGAAGGAGGTTTAAATGGAACTGGTATTCTATGATCCTATCACCATGAATCTATATAAGATGTTTACAAGTGGTCTACCTTGGAATATTAGGGTTTACCCTTATAGAGAAGACTACAAACAATCTCGATAGGTATGACTTGAGGAGATGTAGATATGTTTTGAAATCTGTTTTATTTATCTGATGATTAAGTTCATGATATGTTTGTCTTCATATTATCGAGGTTAGTACAATCATGAAGAATTTTAGATTTTTCTAATCACCTTAGTAAAAGTATGAATGCATGTGAATGATATAAGACATTCATTGATTAGGGTTATGACACTTATGATTGTACTAATGCACTTGTGATGTTGTATGAGGATGATGTTGTTTGCTAACATGAAAGGTACATGAAGAAAGACAAATCAAGTTCTAGATCAAGAATATATGACCATGATGACAGGAAGACAAAGACTCATCCATAGTCTTTGATCACATAGAAACTCTACTTACGAGGTAGGTATGATTTGGTTCTACTATGCTTAACTTATGAGATATGCAAGTTACTAGCACAAGGTCTCTAAATCATTGAAGAGAGCAAAGAAGATATTGTGTGGTTATGTTAGACATAACTAGAAAGCATGCTAATCCAGGTATGTTTTCCTATATCGAGTAAGAATCCTACTTTGTGTTAGGATCTTAGATAAGTATACTTTTGTATGATTTATAATTCTTGAAGTTAGAATTTTAAGTAATCAAGGGTTTATGCATATTATGTTTCTTCATTTGATTAATGATATGACAAACTAGAAGAGTCCTATGGTCAAATAAGAATATGCATGAGTAAAAGTACTCCCTAAAACCTTGAATACTAACACTTGTGTATGAAATGATCATGACCATACATGTTTAATATTATTTGGGATTATAATGTTTTGGTAGTATTGAGATTATACTAATGAATGTATGATTATGTATGAGATATTGAGGGTGACACAATGATGAAACTAGTGCACACTTAAGCATGCATAGTGGTACAGGATGGATAGAAGTTCAAAGACATATAATCATGATGCTATCATAAAGGGAAAATAGAGATCAAGAGAGAGGCAACCACACAAACATAAAAGATAAGTATTTAAGTTGTTATTTGAATTACTTCTTGAATCTCTAAATAGTTAATGATATTGCTCGTAATAGTTGTATGCATATTTGTATTCCTAGAATCAGGAAATATATCATGCATAGTGTAAGCATTCATATAGCATTGAACAGTATACTACTACTATGCATATGATGGATAAGTTGAACAAACGTTTCATTGTTTCTTGTCTAGAATGAAACCTCTTTGCTAACATGTTGGGAGCTGTGCACACTCTTGATAGTATGTTCTGGTAGAGATGGAAGGAATCTAGATAGCCACTGTATGCATACAGGATATGGAAAAGTGTTGTGCCAAAGTATTGATAGTTGCATAATTATGTGAATTATATCAGTATGCATAATAGGTTATCATTGAAATGTCAAAATGATTTGATGATTATGAAGTGTTACTAATCATGTAATTGAATTTGATTTGTAGGAAAGGTCATGCGTTATGATCTACAAAAGAAAGATGATGAACACTTGTTCCGAAGAATAAGTTATGACTGTTCAACAAGAAGACTTACAAATCAAACATATTATAGAAGTACAAAGCAAGGCTCATGGCTAGAGGATTCTCTTAGAAAGAGGGAGAGTATCATGATGAGATGTTTTCTCCAATGGATAGACACACTTCCAGAGATAGATTACACCCATGGATGACAAGACCATTCTCTTGAATGGTGTAGTTGAAGAAGAAGTGCATATCAAGCAAACTCCCAATATTTGAAAGAAAATCACATGATTGAAGAAGGGTTTGTATGGGTTCAACAGGTACCCAGGATCGATAGTCATTTGACGAGCTTGATGATCACCACGGGTGATGCGGATTTCAACCTTTGCTACAAGGTTGAAGATGGTTGCTATATACAGATGACATGATGGATGCAAGAAGGAACTCACCATAGTTCGAGTGATCTTGAGGCTCATATCAATAAACCCATCTAACGGGAGATGACACAGATAGATATGCAGAATATCACTCAACGCAAAGTGTGCATGATGTTTAGTCACGGAGGGAGGACAATACTCAGATGTAGAAGACTCCACTTCAAAGGGAGTAGATCTCAGAGTTAAAGAATCTTAGCATGATTCTTTTGATTAGATATGTGGCTGAGATCAGATGAGATTTTTCCTTAGCCAAGGAAAATGTGAAGTAGAGATATGGGATGATGGACAATGGTTTCTACAGTTTACAGAAATATGATTAGTTTGTTGATGTATTTGATGAATACCGGGCCAAATATATGCTTTATTGTGAACACCCTGAGTCAGTATCCAATTGAGCCTAAACGTGTTCACTTGGTAGTTGCAAAGCACGTGATGAGGTACCTGAAAGGTACGATAGCCTTTGGTCTATACTATGTTGGAGATCATGACTACAGATTGTATGGTTATACAGATGCGGATTGGGACGGAAGTGTCTCAGACAGGAAGAGCACCTCAGGTGGATGTTATTGTCTGGGATCCGCCATGATCTCATGGTTTAGCAGGAAGCAATCCAGTGTTGCTCTCAGCACAAGCTGAAGCAGAGTATATAGCAGCTTGTTCTGCTAAGTTGTGAGGCCATATGGCTTCGGAAGCTGATGTCATGACTATTTGACCTGGAGTTGGATACCACAGTGACAACTAGAGTTGTATAAAGATGACGTAGAACCCAGTGTTCCATGAAAATTAAAAGAACATAGAAATATGGTATTTTTATAAACAAGATATGGTACAAAAGGGAGCTATAAAGCTACAGTATGTGAGCACTGATGAGCAAGTTGATGATGTGTTGACTAAGCCTCTGTCTCAAGTGAAGTTTGAGTACTTCTGTGACAAGCTTGGTGTGGTTCGAAAGGGGGAGCAGTGTTGATGTTGATGATGATGATGTTGCAGTGGGATTGTATCATCCTTGGACACATGACCTAAAGGGATCCGTAGACACTTGTCTCCGAGAATGTGATGATGATGATGTTGCAGTGGGATTGTATCATCCCTGGACACATGGCCTAAAGGGATTGATCTAGTGAATTCTGTACTCGCTGGAATGTGGTTGGATTGTATCATCCTTGGACTTCAGTCCAGAACGGATCCAGTGACTTCTATCCTCGAGAATGTAGTTGGATTGTATCATCCTTGGACTTCAGTCCAAAAAGGATCCGGTGACTTCTGTACTCGAGAATGTGGTTGGATTGTATCATCCTTGGACTTAAGTCCAGAACGGATGCGGTGACTTCTGTCCTCGAGAATGTGGTTGGATTGTATCATCCTTGGACTTCAGTCCAGAACGGATCCGGTGACTTCTGTCCTCGAGAATGTGGTTGCATTGTATCATCCTTGGACTTCAATCCAGAACTGATCCGGTGACTTCTATCCTCGAGAATGTGGTGGGATTGTATCATGCCTAGAATTATGTCCTAAAGTGAGAGGGACCGATCATCCCGTAACTGGATCAGGATTGCATCATCCTTGGACTTATGTCCTAAAGTGAGAGGGACTGATCATCCCGTAATTGGATCAGGATTGCATCATCCTTGGACTTATGTCCTAAAGTGAAAGTGATTGATCATCTTGTAAATTGGACCATGTGTGTTGTAGGTCATGTTGTTGTTGATCGAAAGATAAAGATGATGTTGTTGATTGAAAGATAAAGATGATGTTGTTGATCGAGAGATCAAGTGTTGCGGTAGACGATTGAGTGTTGCAGAAGATGAAGACTCGAAGTTGTAGAAGATGATGCTCCAATACTGAAGATGTTGAAGATATTGAAGATGTTCCAGTTGTTGAAGAAAAACTTCCAATGATTTATAGATGTATCACCTTGATGTTGTTGATGATACTCTCTCTCCTTGCTCCTACAGTTGATGTTGTTGTTGTCAGTAGAATACCCTTCTCGTTAAAGGGGGTGTTGAAATATTGTAACTTCGAAGAATATTCTATTATAATTTATTCGGAGATGTTTTATTCCTCCGTCGGGATGTTATTATTGTATTTGATTATGTAAAGTCATTGAGGTAAATCCTCCCTTGTAAGTCAGGGAAATATATCCCCTAGAGTCAACTGTAATGGGGTTTTTAAGTCCCCTAGAGGAGTCGGCCCAATCAGCATTAGTTGAGTGGTAAAGTTAGTTGAGGCCGACATGTCAAGTTGTAAAATTAAAGTATAAGTGAATGTATAAATAGAGAGCTAGGCTCTCTCATTTATTCATTCATTCACACACACTCACTTGTGTAATTCACATAAGAGAGAGAGAGAGAGATATGCAAGGAGAAGGAGCACTTGTTTGGGGTTTTGTCTTTTTACTTTTGATCATCTATATTGAGGAATTTTTGCTCATTTTTCTTCCCCTAGAGGGTTTCCCAGGATAAAATTTTGTCTCTTGTGTTTATGATGTGCTTGTTATTCTTTCAGTGATCTTGTATATGCTATTGTTGTGAAATTGAATTGAATACCGATGTTATCTATCTTAGCATATTGAATCTTAACATGAGGAAAATTTGAAACAAAAATTGCATCATGTTGGATTAGGAGGAAATTTTGGATGATACAAGGAAATAGTTTGTTGGAGGAGAGATACTTTTGGTTGATTTTGGAAAAATAGGTCAACTAATTTGTGGATAGATTCAAAATTTACCAAAATAGAAAGGGAGTGAGTTAGAACATAGGGTTGTACACTCCATTTCCAATTCTAAGAACACCATGTGAATATATCGCAAAGGATTTTATTTTAGGGTTGCTTACGACACAATGTGGGTTTAACAGGTTTTCAAAGATGACACATTTCTTACATTGAAAAAATACCACTAAATAAATTATGTGCATAAAGTTATTATTCAAGGAGGTGGTTTGTTTATGTAGATTCCTTTTGATAATAACATCAAATAGAGATACCATGTTTCTAGGTATTTTCCGGAGGATAAGGTGGAATAAGTTAGCAACCAAATTCTATTATAGTTCAACGTTTCATTCACATATGGATTGACAAACAAATCCAATGAACATATCCCTCAATGACTAATTGAGATGTTTTGTTAGAGACGGACCGAAGTGGTGGGATCATATTTTAAAACAATTTAAATTTGCATATAATTGTTTGGGGAGTAGATATACAAGAATTTCCCTAGTTTAGATTGTTTATGGATTGCTATAGATGCCAAAAAATAAGCTTGAAGAAATCACGTAGTGTTGGAAGAGATGATAATGAAGGTGATAATCACATAGTACAAATGGTACTTGATCTAATTGAAGGATATACTAGAGGAAGATACAACATAGATTTTTAAGGCAAAGTTCCATAAATATTTTTTTTTTAATAGAAACGGTTAAGGAGCTTTTATATAAAATGAAAAACAGAGATTACAGAGTTCTGAAAAACAGATTGTTCCCAAAGGAGGATTACGCCCATGACTACTTGTTCGTCCTTTACCAGTCTATACTCATGGGGTCTTCAATCAATAAACCGCTATCATAGCACGTTCGATCGTGGCATATGAAACAATACCCCTAATTTCACTAAATATTGGAAAATACCTTCCAAAATCATTTTTTTTACCCCCTCCCAATATGCCTTCCCAATTTAAAAAAAGCCCTATTTTCACTAGATATTGTATGTATCAATTTTTTCATTAACATTTTTTATAACCCTTTATATTTTTACCTAGTATATTGATATGATACCCCTCTTATGATCCCACATGCATTGTACAATGCACCTTGCTTCTTTCGATGTATATTGTGGATGCCCATTACTTCACCAACAATGCAATTACTCAACCACATATCATTATGGTTTGCAACATCTAATGGTATAATGAAGAGATACGAGATCACTTCTTGTATGTCACTAGAACCAATGCACATAGTACAACATTTAGATTGCATGTTACAGTTCCCCAATCGCTGACTAAGCCTGTTGTGGGCTAGGTATCCAAGCCCCCGGGGCCTGTAACAAGCTCTAGGAGGCTGACTAAACCTCCCAAGGCCTGTAATAGGCACGAGTGTTTGGGTATTCAATCCCCCAAGGCCTATCGAGGGCCTATAACAGGCCCTGGAGGCTTAGAGCCTCCCAAAGCTATTGGTAACAATTGGTTGAGTTCTATTGGTAACAATTGGCTGTCAATGACCACTGTCTCTCGACTATGATCGACTGGAAACCCACTTCACCATGAAACCCCCTGGCCTCAAGCATGCCTCAAGACGTGATTTCCCTGCGTACTGGTAAGCCCGAGCCTTGCCTCAACTCGATTTCTCATCCGACTGTAATCCCACTAATTCCATTTGGATGATATTTGTTAGCCCTCTCATATAAAAAAGACCCCAAAGTATTTTTGTATTGTTACATTAAATAAAAAAACCCTTTTCCCCTTAATATATAAGTAATATAATTTTTAGGTTTTCATGAATATTTAATACCGCAATATGAATGAACATGGTATTATATTGCCTTCTAGTGAAGCCCCCGTGTCTATACTTATCATGATAATTTCCTAATCTATGGAGACTGTATCTCCTTACAAACTGCCCAAGAAGGAAAATACAAAAGCAAAACATTGCAGAAAGAAAATGACTTGTCTTGATGTCCAAAAGAATTTATGGACTACATCTACGATTAGAAAAAACAATTGCTCCTAAGCTATACTTATGATCAACTTGAGATGTTGCCATTGTCTCATACCCGGAAGGGACTAAAAGACTTATACAAATGGGGGCCATTACAAAAATACCAAAAAAAAGACCATACCAAAAACCAAAGAGCTAACGCTGGCGATGAGACTCCTTCTGCTTGTGGAGAGTATCAACCTGAGACTCCTCATTTCTTCCAGCTGTTCCACCTTTTCCTGCTTACAGGTCCGAGATGCTTTGTCCATTTTCAGCTCTCATGCTACTGATTTTTGCTTCCACATCCGTTACACTTCTATGAACATTAGTAATTTTATAATCCAAATTGACAGAACTAGGAAATGCCTTATCAACGGTTTCAGCCAGACTGGAGACCTTCCCATTTATATGACTGCTGCAATTTCTGACCTTTGAATGCGCGGCTTGAGCAAGAGAATAGAGGCGAGTCATGGCCCTCTTGATTTCAAAGTTCTCATTACGGAGCAAACGTATTTGATCATCCATGCCCTTCATGTAATTTTTAACCTTAACCGAGATGAAATGACTATCGAACACCTGCAAAGAGCCGTTGCTTCCACCAGCTTCCCTCGCTAATGGAAAGAGCGGATTCTTTTCCATTCCCAAAAAATCAGACTTACAAGGTTCATGGAGATCAAGGAAATCACTTACCGGGGAGCTTTCCTGAGTCATCACCTGACTGTCATCCTTCGCGGAGAGCACCTTCACAGTTTCCAAACTTTCATTTCCCCCTAAGTTTGATAAGGTCCTCCTACAACGCAGACACTGAGACAAGGAAGGGGCCGGAGCGAAATCTGAAGGTTGCGCGGAGTCGTCCATCTCACGGCTTAAAGCTCCAGCTATGTTCTTTTGAAAATGCCTTCGAACGAAACTCCAAAAAAATGAATTAATACAACCGCTCCAAGCATTAAAGCCACTTCTGACCTGGAAATCCACCACAATGAATTTATGCATGGAGACCATGTGTCTCATTCGTGTGGCTTGTCCCCTGTCATAGCTTGAGGCGCGAGAGAAGGTCCATAGTTGAAAATCGACCTTAGCTTTAGCCATTAGATTACAACGAGTATAGGTCATAGTTGATACTTGAGTGAAGATGAAATTGTGAGCAATCCAGTCCAAGGAGATGAACCTCCTCTTATCCCATGGAGTTCTAGAACCATCGTCACCTTTGATAAGATGTACAATGTTATGGTACCCAGTTTTTCTCATAGGCCTTTTGATCGCGAACTAAGACGCCATAGTCAAGACCAACTCCTTTATTAGCCATTGTGTCCACTTGTTGGTTATTTTCTCTCAACACGTGGAGGAAGTTGATAGCTTTGTATTCATTTACAATGCATTTTAGGAGATGATGCATCTTGGTAGCTAGGTTCTTACGATTCTTCGACAGATTCCTCGCTTCCCTTATGACCATAATCGAGTCACCAAAGACCACCAATTCCTCAATGTCGATATTCCTTGCTAGCTCCATACCTTTGATTAATGCTATCCATTCTGCACCATTATTTGTATTCCTGCCAATTCCCCAAGTGTACTCTTTCAACTTGTTTCCCTCAGAGTCGAAGAAGACTCCACCCGCACCTTCCATCCGAGGGTTTCCTTTCGAGGCTCCGTCAAAGAACAGAGAACTGCAACCGATTTTCTTCCACCAAATTTGGAAATCTTCAGAGCTAATTCTTAGTTTCCAATTTTGTGATATGGGTCTTTTGGAGGGCTAGATCTAGGAGAGAGAGGAAGGGGGGACCAGAAAATCGAAAGCCCAAACTCTTTCCTTTGTTTCCAAGGGCTCCTTGTTAATGCTAAGCATTCCCCTCGTGGATAAAGCCTCCGTCCAAAATGCCTTTGCAAAGGCTAGAACAAGGCAAAGTTCCAAAAATTGATCAAAGAAAAGGACTTGCAAAAGAGACCAAAAATGCCATATTCACGAATGGATGCTCTTTAGTTCTTCAATAAGGGGAGATTGATGCATGAGCATTGTCATAAAATATAATGAAGAAATTTGAGAAGTCTTATTGGTGATTAAAGGTTGAACAAATATCGAGCACATAAGAGAGAATCCCAAGGAAAACTCTCATGAACATTACTGGAAGTCAAAATAGAGAACAATAATACCTAAGAAATATTTTGATAAAATCCTTCATGAGCTACGTGGTTTCAGTAGAAGGTGTTAAGGGGCACAACCCATATAAAAAATGTTAAGGGTTAGGAATTCAAGGAATATTATAAAAAGGGTCATGAGAGAATGGGAAAGGTTTGAGACATGTGAGGTTGTAATTAATATGATGATAGATATACAAAGAGAATTAAAAAGTCACAACTTGCAAAATATCAAGATAAAATGGATTTTAAAGGTAAGGACTCCAAGGAGAACGTTGAGAAAATAAATGAAGTAGATGGCGAATTATAGGAAAATGACACTCTCATATTAGAGGTTAGGGTCAAAGATAATCAATGATAGGGAATTTCAAAATGTTAATGGTAGAAGAGTTTTGAAGAAAAAATTGGTGAGTGAGAGACATCAATGTGAATTCTTGGAGGTTATGGTTATGAGGGAGATAATATAAATAAATGAAAGTTTAAAAAGAGAACCTAGAAATGACATATGAGGAAGGAGATGAAATATATCTTAAGTATGGTTATGATCCAACCATGAGATATATCCCCCCTTAGTAGGGGAGGTCATGGGATCAACTCGCTTGATCCACTCAAGATTATCCTTTATAATCAAAGTCAATGGTTTACCACTGTTACCATCTATCGACAATGGTGAAGTTTCTGGGGGTTCTCCTACATGGTTATATGGTAAAAAAATAACCATTACAATAGTTAATTTCAAGCATGATATAAGTCAAGGGAGATTCAATGGAGAGGGGTTTGACCCCTAGAGTTTGAAAGTGGATAGGAGATAATAATAGAAGTAGGGAAAATAGTTCTTAGGCATAGATATATGATGTAATGTACATATGCACATGAACAAATGGTTTGTTGGTATAATATGTGTAGTAAATATGCGCCCATATAGGTTCAGTTTTCATTGATGTCGATTAGTACATGATAAAGTGGGGGGATTCCATTGCACATCTAAGGTCCCTACTTGAGGGTGCATGCATTGGGGTTGGAAAGGTACAAACAATCTCACTCTTTCTTGAGTGTGGAGGGGGGGATGAGAATGTTTCCAACATTCTAAGCAAATGAGTTGATGGTTTGTTGGTAAAGTAGGTGGAGTAACTTCATGAACACTTCCATTCAATTCTCATTAAGGTGGGATGCTATGAGATAGAGTTGGAATATTACCTTCCAAATATAATAACATTACTCATAGGTGGATGAATTGGGGTTGTCAAGGTAGCAATAATCTCACTCTTTCATAAATGTGTAGGCCCGGAATGAATATGGTTGAAAAAAATCTTGTATGTCCTCAAGGGTTAGCTCAACTGGTTTAAGTACCATGATGTCCTATAACTGACCTGGGTTCAACTCTTCTAATAAGGGTCAACAAGTTTAGTGATAGGTGGTGAGGATGAAATTTCACAGCTAGGCCCTGAAGGGTAAGGTGTAAGAATCTATGTGAATGGGTTTACTACATATGCCATCTACAAATGTGGGGAACCATCCTTGGGTTTCCCTAAGAGATTTTTTCCTTGAAAAAATGATGAACTATATATCTAAACTCCATTAATAAAATTAATATATATATCCACAAATTATTTCCATTGGTTGTCTATGTAAACATTTATATTGATTGCACTAATCCTTAATTATGGGGTGGAGAATCAATGAAGACAAAAGTATAGTGGAAAATCTTTATTGGAAGTACTTCCTAATTGGGACCAAGTTGGTTCTAGACTATGTCAATGCATAAGTGCATCACCAATGTGTATCACATATGTATGAGGATTCAATGCACAACTTAGCTACATGGATTACATGCATTGGATGTAGGTGCATAGGTTAATAGCATTAGTTAGGTTAGGTGATTTAGGTATGTGTATGGGTGTGTGTGTGTGTGTAGACACATAGGATAAGTGTGTCATTTATATGCATGAGTTTTATACGTATGTTAGGTGCATCACTTGTGTGCGTGAGTTTGGTGTATGGGTTACATACCTGGGTTAAGTATCTATAGGATTATGTGAATTAAGCATGTGGGTTAGGTGAGTGCAGTGTTAAGTTATCCTCTTTCATGAGTGTGTTAACCCATCCTACCACATCAATCCCTTATCTTACAAGTAAAATGATCCCAAATCTGTGTGATTGTCAATATCCTAAGGGATTGATCTATACAACTTGTTATCATCAACATTGAACGAATACAAGACTAACTTATCCTTCAAAGTCCTTCCTTATGTGCATATTTAATAATATATATATATTTCTAAATATTATTCCTCGTTGCTATTTGTTTTCAATATGCACTATTCATGTGTAAATTATTGCTTCTTGTATATATCAGTTTTGAGCCTTATGCCATAAGAATATAGATTGTTGAACCACAAACTTACTTGAAATGAAAAGGAAAGGATAGAGTGGGACAAGGAAGAGGTTGTTTGTTTATAATTTAGTATGACCTAAAATATGAGTAACCCATATCCTACTCATGTCTAACCCCTTAACAAACATTAACCAACATATCCCTAACCCTTATTTGGATTCTAATTCACGACACCCTCACTCATGACCTACTAATATTGTCTTACCTTGTACCCTAATGGGCCACTAGCCCCTTAAATCCTTAGCCCCTAACCGCTAACCCTTAATCACTGACCCCTTAACAACTAACCTATTCACACTCCTAAACCCTATCCTGCTAACCCCTAATTAAATAACTAGTAACCCCATAGCCCTTAGCCCATTACTCCATAACTATTCACTAACTCAGTTAACCCTAACCCACTACCCACATCAAGAGAGATTGTTTTGTTTATTTTTACATTAGTTTGAGTTTTACAACTCACTATAGTGGTCGATAGTCATCATTGATGATGGAAAGCCTTTGGAAAAGACTCAGCAGCCCATAGTCATTTGGCCTTCATCCATTAAAAAATATTAGTATTATATAACATATACTTTTGTTTGCACAAAGGCACTAGGTCCCCACGACTTAAGAATAGCTTTTGTTGAGTTGGAATTTCAAACAACCAATAGAATTTCAAAGAATTAAGTCAACGATAATCGTTGAGGTGGACCTATAAAAGTCAAGGATGTGTATTTGTCATGCTTCTATTTGGAAACATTTAACCATATATTTCCATTACTATTTATATTGTTTATAACATTTACTTCCATTATATATTATTATTATTATTATTATTATTATTATTATAAGATTATATTATATAATATATTATATATTATATAGCTAATATATTATAAGTATTAAAATAAGAGATTACCAAGCCCAATATGCATCCTAAATAAGAAAAAAGAACTTTTAAAAGTGTTTTCTAATAGAGTTGAAGTTACCAAGTCCAGAGGAGTTTATCTACGCTTGGTTGCTCTGTGTATATTTCTTCAAATTGGATCTTCCAAATGACCAAGAGCTAATTTGAATTGATTTTGTAATAAATATGCTACATAATGAATATGTTGATTTATGAGGTGATCTATTTTCGCTATAACTTTTGATCCTGAACTCTGATTTGGGCATTCTTTATACCGCTAGAAATATGTTGAAAACATCTACAAGTTTTCTTTTATATTTTTTTCCAGATTCCATACAATTTTTTCAGTGCGTGTATCTTTCTATAATAAATAATATTTTGGCAAACAAACAAAAAAAATTGCCAACATCAGTTTTGGGCATATCTTGTACCATTGGAAAGGTCTCGCTTGGATATACAACTTTACTACTATAAGTTTTCTAAGATTACTTGCCATTTATTTCAGATTTAGAAAAGAAAAATATGGGAATCTTTTGACAAATATGATACATGGTAGAATAGGTAAAATGTCATTTAAAAGTGGCCAGGCCATTATATTATTATTATTATATTTATCTATTATTATTATATAGTTAAAGAATTCATCATTATATTATTATTATATAGTTAAAGAATTCATCATTATATTATTATTATTATAGATTAATAATATATTATTTATTGTGTGTGCACAAGAATTATTATCCTTAACTCTCACTTTGTAATTCTAAATTAAGTTGATAGTTACATATGATGTTGAATATTTTGTGGTTGATTCAAGGATGGGCGAGGTTTGATAGGAAATCACAAGAGTAGAGGGAACCTCACAAGTCAACAATTTGCATAACCCATTGATGTTAGGGTGGGTTAAGGAAGGTATGACAACATTCTACCACGGGTATTTTAATGGTGTACAAAATAACAATGAAGCTTGATGAAGTTGATTATTCATTAAATAAAAATGAGGTTTAGCACATATAGGTCGTTCAACTAGGGAAGCTGATGTACTATGGATACATTGATGGGTATTCAAATCTAAGGAAAATTATGAAAGTTGATGTCTGAGATTGCACTCGTTTGGATTTTTTTAATGATACCACGGGTGCTTTGGACAAGTGTAGATATATTATTTATTGTATAGATTAATAATATATTATTTATTGTGTGTGCACAAGAATTATTATCCTTAACTCTCACTTTGTAATTCTAAATTAAGTTGATAGTTACATATGATGTTGAATATTTTGTGGTTGATTCAAGGATGGGTGGGGTTTGATAGGAAATCACGAGAGTAGAGGGACTTCAACCAAGTTTCAATGGGAACCTCACAAGTCAACAATTTGCATAACCCATTGATGTTAGGGCGGGTTAAGGAAGGTATGACAACATTCTACCACGGGTATTTTAATGGTGTACAAAATAACAATGAAGCTTGATGAAGTTGATTATTCATTAAATACAAATGAGGATTAGCACATATAGGTTGTTCAACTAGGGAAGTTGATGTACTATGGATACATTGATGGGTATTCAAATATAGGGAAAATTGTGAAAGTTGATGTCCGAGATTGCACTCGGTTGGATTTTTTTAATGATACCACCAGTGCTTTGGACAAGTGTGACCATATACTAGTTGGATCAAGAGTCAAATTGTTAGTGACTATAGGTGAGACAATGTATGCTAAAACCATTGTGGAAGGAAGCAAGGGTTTCGTTAATGCATAATCGCAAATTTTAAGCCTGGAAAATGAGGTTGGTCACCACAAAGTCATTCCCTATATTCTGTCTAAAGGGTTCGAACATGCATTAGAGGTAGGATTCCATAGTAATGTTTGAATGCTATACTTAGTCCTTTTGCATGAGGTTTTCAACTTCAAGGTGAGAATGCATATCCTTATGGGTTGCGTTCAATATTAGGTTTTTTAGATCCATTAGGGGATTTATCTGGGCTGGAAAATAGTCATGGGAAAAAGATGCTGGACGCATTGAGCTGGTAGAAGGTATGTATGGTGGTGTGGGTGTCAAAGCCAATGTGGGGGAATCCAAAGGTGATAGGTTAGAGAAAGAGAAAAAGAAGGATGGGAATGGAAGCATAAGGGGTAAGGAGAAGTAGAAAATGAAGAAATTTATTAAATTAAAAGAGAATCATGTGAAGTTGGTGTTAGGAGATGTAATATCCTAATTTTGACCCCATTGCATTAAAAATGTAAATGATGTAAATATGCTAGTGTGAATTCCTAGTGTGGAGCTCAAGGCCAAGGCTTGACTAGTGAATGGATAGGCATGTATGATGTTATATTTTATTTGGACTGTTTAGTTGGATTTTATGCCGATTTAGAATATATGTAAATATTTTGTGCATAAATAATAAAATGGTCCAACAATGGCTGTGGAAAGAGCACCAAAGGGGCTATGATTCCACCAGAGGGGAAGAGGAAGGGGGCCTATGGGAAACCAAATCCTATGATGCCATGTGTCAACCTTAGAAATCACCCAAAATTCTGTCATGTGATGAGAATAAACCAAATATCTCATTTTTTGAACATTTTTTCGATCATTAATGCATGTGTGTGGTTGGTGGGAAAAGTCACCTCATGTAGTTATTGAAGCATGGGACTGACTGCAATTTTGTGACAGTTATGTCAGTTGTCAACAATCCTATTTCTTCTATGGTCAGAAGCCATGTCAGTTTTATTTTCACCCTTACCTCATACCCTTAGAGTCAACACTCATTTGATTATTATCCAATTTTCATTCTCTCATGCAAGCTGCTACACTACGTAGAGTCATGCCATCGTTGTTGATGTCCATTTACCAGACAGTGTATTAAACCCAGAAATTCGAATTAGAAGACAGAGTTGCATTTCTAGAAGGGAAGATAGAAACATGTAGGTGTTTCCTTCACCCTGGTGGACTCATAGCCCAACTTGGGGGTGGCCTCCCAACAGAAAGAGTATATGCTGGAAGGAGTGCCTATGGTTGGTGCAAAAGTGCTCTTACACAGCCAATTGCTTGGATTTGCGTTTCTTAAAGATAAGTACCCTCATGTATTTGAATCTGAATTGTTTTATTTGATGCATGTAATGTTTATGCTTGTATTTGCATATTAGATGTGTGTGGTTAGACTTTAATTCCGTTATGCATGTTTAATTACACTTCTGCACACATTACATTGGTTGAAAAATTGTATTATGAATTTGGGGTGAATTCTTAGAGCCCAGGTTTTTGCCAATGTTCCCTCCCGATGGTCGGATTGGGTGAGGGGGACGCTACAGAGTGGTATCAGAGCTTCTGGTTGCAATGTCGGAGTTGTATGGGCCAAAAATCACGATCTGTGGGAAAAGGAATCAGAAATGGTTGTGGAGGGTTAAGTTCAGTTAAATGGCAGTTAATCGGCTTGGAGTAAGTTCGAAAACAACTTTGAAATTTTCCTCGTTATTGACAAATGAAAACCTTACATAAAATCGAAATTATGAAATTTGGGAAAATTTAGTTGGGCCCCACCCGTGCCAGGTGGCAGGGTGACGTGGAGGAGCCACGTGGGCAAGAGGTCCGACGTGGAGGAGCTGCGTGGGTAGAGGCTCCGACGTGGACCGACCACATCAGACCTAGGTGCGCAGGTAACCGTAAGGGAGGAAGCGTGAAGGCGGTTTCGCAGTGGTGGAAGGTGGTTTCCCTTACCGCCCTCCTGACTTGCGAAATCATATGGTGCCGACACGTGGAAGGTGGTTTAGGATTTCACAATCACCCACCACTCCGTCCTAGCGCGCATGTTGGTGATGCGAAACGGATGTGGACCGTTGATCTGCTACCAATCAATCAACCATCGTTGATCTTGTCCCCTATTTAACCATGTCTCAACGGTTATTTCGGCAATTTGGGATGTGTTATATTCCTCGCTTTTTCCTCTTACGAAATTTACCTCCGCCGTTGATCTTGTCCTCCACTTCAATATGAACCGTTGATCTATAATGTTTTGAAGAACACACCAACAGCAAGGTAGGTGGCATCTGAAGGGTGTGAATCAGAGGAAAAGCAGTGTTTTTCGTAGCCGACTTTCAGGTGCCCGAAATCTAAAATTGCAGTTGAGCTTATGCGTTAGATTGCCCGAAATCGAATGATTTACAAAAAAAAAAGGCGGCAAGCCCCCTTAACCCACATCGTCCCCCGAAGACAATCATTGATGGTGAGAGAATTATGTGGCTGATAGAAATTGTCAATATGGATCGTCTCCATAATGCATGGAAATTATTTTGTGTAGTGAGGCATTTCCATGTGTGAATCAATTGTGTCATTCAGAATTGTGGCAAATGTTTCCATGAGAAATGAAAGGAATTATCATAGTTGAATAAGGTGCAAGTTCATATAAGGGACCTTGAAAGGACTCCTTGTGGAGTTAGAATTGAATCAATCGCAGTGCTCATAAGTGCAAGGAAGTTAAGAAAGGAGCAAGTAAAGAAAAAACAACCACTGAAATGTTGGGAATGTGGAGGAAATCATTGCCTCCAGAACTGCCCAACAAAGGACAGCGAGAAGAATTGTAGCCATGAAATTTCCATACTTGTGGATCAACTAGAAGGTCAAATTCAGCAGGAGCAACTTGTTGACACCAAGGACTTGGTCCTGGAAGGTCAAATTAAAAGATGAAATGCAGGACATACTTGCCACATTTTGTGAATTTTTGGACGTGTAAAGTGTGTATGTATTCCTAAGTATTGGAACACTAAGGATAGTGTTATTCCAAGGGGGAGGGGATTGTAATATCCCGATTTTGACCCCATTGCATTAAAAATGTAAATGGTGTAAATATGCTAGTGTGAATTCCTAGTGCGGAGCTCAAGGCCAAGGCCCAACTAGTGAATGGATAGGCATGTATGATGTTATATTTTATTTGGACTGTTTGGCTGGATTTTATGCCGATTAGAATATATGTAAATATTATGTGCATAAATAATAAAATGGTCCAACAATGGCTGTGGAAAGAGCACCAAAGGGGCTATGATTCCACCAAAGGGGAAGAGGAAGGGGGCGTATGGGAAACCAAATCCTATGCTACCATGTGTCAGCCTTAGAACTCACCCAAAATTTTGTCATGTGATGAGAATAAACCAATAATCTCCTTTTTTTACCATTTTTTCAATCATTAATGCATGTGTGTGGTTGGTGGGGAAAGTCACCTCATGTAGTTACTAAAGCATGGGACTGACTACACTTTTGTGACAGTTATGTCAACTTTCAGCAATCATATTTCTTCTATGGTCAGAAGCCATGTCAGTTGTCTTTTCACCCTTACCTCATATCCTTAGAGTCAACACTCTTTTGATTATTATCCCATTCTCATTCTCTCATGCAAGCTGCTACACTACGTAGAGCCATTCCATTGTTGTTGGTGTCCATTTACCAAACAGTGTATTAAAACCCAGAAATTCAAATTAGAAGACAGAGTTGCATTTCTGGAAGAGAAGAAAGACACTTGTAGGTGTTTCCTTTTCCCTGGTGGACTCATACCCCAGCTTGGGGGTGGCCTCCCGGCAGAAAGAGTATATGTTGGACGGAGTGCCTATGGTTGGGTGGAAAAGCGCTCTTACACAACCAGTTGCTTGGATCTGCATTTCTTAAAGATAAGTACCCTCATGTATTTGAATTTAAACTGTTTTATTTGATGCCTGTAATGTTTATGCTTGTATTTGCATATTAGATGTGTGTGGTTAGACTTTAATTCAGTTGTGCATGTTTAATTACACTTTTGCACATTACATTGGTTGAAAAATCGTATTATGCATTTGGGGCGAATTTTTAGAACCCAGGTTTTTGCCAACGTCCCCTCCCGATGGTCGGATTGGGTGAGGGGGGCGTTACAGGAGAGGACATAGGGTTGAACCAAGTTGTAGAGTTGGCAATATGCATAGTGATGGCACGATTTTTAGGAAAAAGGATGGGGATAACCACCTTGAAATTATGGTTGTAGGATCAATGGAGCGTAGTATTAAGCTATGAGCCTAGCTTCTTTCTATTGACCAAGGGATGGATGGGGTTCACTCTCCAAAATGAGGTGGATGTCAGGAAATAATTATTGTTGTGTGGAAGTGAGATTATGCAACATTATTCTTGAAATGGTGGAAACCCTTTTTCAACACTCAGCTTGAGAGAATGGACTACACGCTGATAGATGTAAAGTTACCTAGAATATCTACAAAATTCTAGTTATAAGAGCTTTATAGGGCTATTGAGGGACACTTGGGAGTTTATTATGAAGTTGATATGGGATTTTAGAGTTAAGGAAAATGCATGTTGCGAAAATTCCGGTTGGTATAGATATTAGGGAAGGTTTAGCATAGGAGATGGAGTTGGTGTGTGTGGTTCAAGGTCACAAACATGGTTTGGACTATGTGGGGGTGCCTTTCAAGTGTGTCTCATGCCATGCATATGGGAATGTTGTAATGGATTTTTGGCTACCTTTTAAGAATAAGTCTTCCAAAAGAAGATGGGAACAAAAGTAGTTGAAGGAATAAATAAGATGGACACGGTAATTATTGAGGCTCTGGTGGAAAAGAAGGGGGACCAAATTATTGAAATGGATTAGATATCTTAAAGGGAATCATATATGATGGAAAAGAAAGGACATGGTGTTGTAATAGAATTTGAGGAGTAGGAGGACCATGAAAAAACTATTGGAAGTGGATCTATAGCAATAGGATGGAAATATTCAAGGTATGTCATTATCGGAACTTAAGCCTTTATGCAATATTTCTTCATTGAGAATGTGCAAAGGTAAAGGTATTTCTATTGTTGGTAGGGTTTGGAATTCTCCCTTGGGGAATTGGGAGGATTTAGAGGCTACGTGGAAGGGGGGGAGTATTGGTCTTGTAAAACTCTTGTAGGGTAGAAATATGTTAGGTCACATGCTTCCTATTTTACCCTTATCCATGAACTCTGTGGAATTTCTAGAATTGTGGCCCTCTAAACCATGGGATGATTTTGATGAGGGGGGAGGTTATCACTGCTACCCTCTCACATCAAGGAGAGGGGATATTTAGGATGTTTATGGACCTACTTTGGGTGGACTAGATTTGATGGATAGTAAATCCAAGAAAAGAGGTTTGAGGAGTCGTAAATCAAGTTTTTTTTATTTCCCAAGAGAAGGAAAAATTGTAGGTGCAAGAGGGGAAACAATTGTTATTATTGGGGGTCCTTAGAGTATTCTAGCCTCTAGGACATGGTTCCTAATGATCAACTTATCCCTAAACTATCAAAGGATGGGTAATCCCCTAAAAGAAACAAGCCTTTAGAAGGCTTATTGAGGCCTAAAATCTAGACATTATGTTACTACAAGAAACTATGGGAAATGGTAATTGTATCAGTGGTGATATGAGAAAACGATGGGATTTCATATATGTTGACTCTAAAGGAATATCTAGAGGCCTTAGATTTAAATGGAAGATGAAATGTATAACCTGTTTGAATTCTTGGTATTTTGACTTAGGGCTCATAATGACTGTAAAAGCTCGGGATTGGGAGAAGGAATTCCATGTGATCAATATCTATGGTCCTTATTTTGATAGGGTACCACACTAGGATCGATTCTTCCAGTAAACTAAAACAAATATTTCGACATAGATCAAACACCTTAAGTAATCGCTCACACAAATAGATCATAGATTGGCACGCTGATGTTTTGCGTGATTAAAATCCTCAGAGAGGGAAACAGTCAATGGCCCCAATGAAACAACTACTTGAGACAGTATACTAATGCAAAAGGAAAAATAATTTACAAATGAGTTTCTCACAATTGATCATCAAACAAATGACCCTCCATTCTCTTTAAATAGAGATCATGGACCAATTGAGTGCTAAGCCACAAATCAATAGTTGTTCAGATTGAGGAGAAGGTGAAACTCTAGATCACTTTATGTCGAGATGTCAGATTGCATGAGTACAAATACATACTAAATAAATACACTTTATTTAAAGACACATTAGACCAAGTTGATCTTAACTAACTCCTTAGTGTCTAAATATCTTAACATATTCCCTTATAAACAAATTGGGATAGGACTAAAGGATTTACAAAGGGGACACAATAGGAGAAGGAAGGAGGCGGCAATGCCTATCTCCCCTTCATGACAAATTCCTAAACTTCTAACATAGATCAAAATTTAGAAAACTTCACTTTTGTAACAAACTTTGTGAAGACGTTTGCAACTTAATCATCTATAGGGAAAATGAGAACTTCAAGAATGTGATCCTAAATAAGCTTTTTGATGAAGTGCATCTGTAGCTCAATGTGTTTGTTGCAATGATGTTGAATTGGATCTTTGGTGAACTTGATGGCACTCTGATTGTCACAATAGAAGGTAGTAAAATGTTTTCACTAGACTCCAAACTCTAAAAGGATCTTTCAAACTCACATGGCTTCTTGGTTTGTAGTAATTGCAGCTTGATGCTCTGTTTCTTCTCAAGAAAGAGCAAGAACTTATTATTTCTTGTAATCCCAAGTGACAGGTTCAGAACCAAGACTGAAAACATGACATGTAGCAAACTTATGGTCATCAAGGTCACTGGCCCAATAAAAATGAGTAAAACCAACCAACAACAGAGTCCCCCCTAAACTATAATGAATCTCAAACCGAAGTATCCTTTTTGTTGCTTTCCAATGAATTTCATGGGGTGTTCGCACATATCAAGAAATAAGACAAACATTAAAGGAAATATCATGATGGATGTGAATCAAGTACGAAGTACTATGAACTAATTGACGGTACAAGGTGGCATCTACACTGGGTGTGGTGCAAGTGGTAGTAAGTTTGACTCTAGGATGCAAGGGATATGGGGTTGGTTTATAATTTTCCTTATGAGAGCAATGAAGGTCACAAGCATACTTAGACTAAGAAATAAAAATGCATTCTTTGATCTACAAAATTTGGAGGCCAAGAAAATAAAGCAAACTTCCCTAAGTTGGTAATTTGAAATTTCTTCTTAAGGCTAGATTTCACATGGATTAAAATTTAAGGGTCGCTAGTAGTAAGAATAAATTCATCAACCTAAAGAACAAGTATTATGAGATGATTTCCTACTTTCTTGGTATAGACATTAGGATCAAAAGGACATCTAGAAAAACCAGTGTCAAGAAGAAAGTTATCCATATTAGCATACCAAGCTTGAGGATATTTCTTAATGACATAGAGAGATTTCTTAAGGTGGCAAACAAGGTTGGAGTCATTCTAAACATAGTCAAGATATTGTTCCATGTAAATTTCTTCTTGCCAATTCCCATGCAAGAAGACGAACTTGACATCCATTTGATGGACCTCCCATTTATGTGAAGCAGTAAGGGCTAGAATAAGGTGGATGGAGTTCATTTTGGCAATGGAGAAAAAGGTTTCAATATTGTCAACTCCTATAAATTGAAAAAATCCTTTGGCAACTAACCTTGCCTTAAGTCTTTCAACACTTCCAATCAATGCATGCTTAGTACTAGACACCCATTTAAATCAAACAAGTCTTGTTTTGTTTGGAAGAGGTACAAGATCCAAAGTACCATTCACCATTAGGAAATGATATTCTTCATTCATTATTGTGTCCCAATTTGGATGGCTAGGATAAACTGCAAATGTTTAGGGATCATGATTCTTTGAAACTTAAGCCAAAAGATAAGAAGCTCATTGGAACTGTGAACATGTTCGACATTGACGTATGGGATCACTAGAAATATAACCAACTGCATTGCATGTTGTATGTACCCCTCGAGGAAGTGGTTGTACTAGTGCAAGTTCATATTCAATCAACCCAATTGAACAAAGGTAAGCAGACATAGATGGAATTTTATCCTTACTATCATCATCTGAAGAAGAGACCAAAGTAGGACCACTTGTAGAAAATTTGGGAATTGAAGATGGCACAAATGCTAAAGATGCCTCACAGGTCGAAGATGGCACACAAGTCAAATTAGGCTTGCAAGTTGAGATATGTATAACATAGCATAAAGTGTTCCAGAATATCTCTCATTTTGAATACCAGAGCTTTCATGAGTTTTCATTCTCCAATACTTACCCCATTGTGGTTAGACTAAGTAGGTCCCTAGTGATAAAACAACTCATAATTGAAATTTTGTCACCCATATATATATATATATATATATAATTTAGTTGTGGTCATGACAACGAGGTCATGTGAGGAATATTTAGTTGGAAGGAGTTGTGACAACTTGAATAGATTAGAGTGAGATATATTTAATAAGCATATCGACCTTGACGTATTTAGTCAAGATGATTTGGTGAAAATCATTGGTTCTCTCAAAGGAGGCCTAGCTTCATACTCATGGGGTAGATGTTTAGGCAATAAAGTGGAGAAACAAAATATGTATCATGTTAATGTAATATGGGGTTTATAACTCTATAAAAAAAAATAAAAAATAAACTATTTATATATACCCAAAAATATATTAACAATGAATGCCACTTTGTCTTTTAATATGTAATATGTATCATGTTAATATAATATAAAGTTTATAACTCTATGAAAAAACAAAAAACCATTTATAAATACCCCATTTTTTTAACAATAAATGAAGAAGGATATGCCACTTTGGATATGCCACTTTGTCTTTTAATATGCTTACAACTAAGATGGCATAACAAAAACAACAAATCACATAGGAAAAAAACCTTGAAAATGGCATAACAAAAACACCTCATCACATAGGAAAAAAATCTTGAAAATGGCATAACAAAAACATCTCATCACATAGAAACAAACCCTTAAAAATAACATAACAAAAACACCTCATCACCTAGAAAAAATAACTTGAAAATATACAACGGACACTTCGCTATGTTAGTATTGAAATGGGGTATATCAACTTAAATTTGTTCCCTATAGTGCCTGTAATCAAATGGTGCCATCATCGAGGGCGGGTCCAATTCCTATGAATCTATGGTGAGCAAAAATTCTTTCAAAATTCTTTAGCTCACATAACAACTCAAGTGAGAAGCATGGTCCAATTCCTAGTGAATTGAAAGCCTTGATAGAGTGCTTTTTATGAGTGAGTAAAACTTTTAAAGGAAAAATATCATCTCATGATTTCACATTCAAGAAATCTAGATCTACCAAGATGATATTCTAACCTAAATCCAAAAAAATAAACTCTCCCATCATTTAAAAACAAACAAACAAAAAGACTTCCACAATGAACAAGTTGGAGATAATAGGTCTCCACAAGTGACATTTGAGCAAAGTTTTAATTTCCTTCCTCAATTTATTTCACAAGAGACATTTCCTTGTTTCAAAGATCTTATCCAGTAGACATCCCTCAGCTAGTTCTTTTTTATTTCACCATTGATGACCCCAGTCTCTATTATGACATCTCATACAATTCCATGTTGTCCCATCAATTCCCTTTATTCCTATTGTCAAAATGGTGAATAGGTTTGTAAATAAATATGTTCAATTAATTATTTCTGCACCAAGGTCTTCTAATGGATATAGTAAATATTTCCTTAAGTTCCATGGAAATAACTCCATAAGACCACTTGAAAGCTTATTGTAAGTTTGTGGATGGTTTTGACGTTGAAAATGAAATGGTCATGAGTTTGTTTATGTAAACTTGGAGGAAGATACTACAGAAATGTACAAACACTTCGCTGATACAAGGATAGCCACTTTAGATGTATTGAACAAGGATTTAAAAGAGAAGGGTGAGAAAGAAGATGATAGATTTTTGTAACATAACACTACCTAACCAAAAATAGAAAATAATTAAAAAATACGTGTCGGCTCATCAAATAAAAAATTATGAAAATTAATTTAAAAAATCTGTCGACCTGTAAAATAAAAAAATAAAACTTAAACTCGAATCTATCAAGAAAGAGAGGGTCAAATTTATTGAGTATAAAATTAAAAAATTACACCTTAAGAAATTGGATCCCTCTCTGTGCTTTATAGATACAGGTTTAAGGTGGATCTATGTTGGTTATTACACGATCCACAAAATTAAATAAAAGATATTAAATCAGGATAAACATTCCATTACATTTGATATCAAAGTCTAAATTTAGATTTGTTTTCCCAATTTAAATAAGCATAACCTTCTCAAAAACAATTATATCAAAAATTCAACTTAAAAGGTACTCACACATGCTTGAAAATGTCAAAAGAATGAGACAATGTTAAAAATAATGATGCAGGTGTACGAAGTGCATATTCGTGCAAGTAGCATAGAAAATTTGATGACAAATCTCTATGTATTTCAAGAGAGAATTATTTTAGCTCGCATCAAATTTATTATTATGATATTTTTAGTTTTGTACAACATATTATATGTTGACATCACTATTACAGATATGGGATGAATAATACAATCTCATCAATACTTGGCTGTAGAATGTACCTCTTTTTTCCTCCATGCAACTAACATTTAATTCTCAGTGGAACTAGAATTACTATTCGGTAACACTAACATTTAATTCTCAGCAGAACTAGAATTACTATTCGGCAGGCATGCTTCCCATGCCAACTGTGTTGGAGACCATAGTGCTTGTGCCATGACCATTAACCGAAGAAATATCAGTACCTGGAGTAGGAATCATTGTACCTACATTTCCAATTTGTTGCAATCCTGGAGTTGGTATCAATGTTCCAACATGAGGATTGTGATGACTAAGACTCTGGTTACGATTATGAATCATTGTACCTGCATTTCCACTTTGTTGCAATCCTGGAGTTGGTATCAATGTTCCAACATGAGGATTGTGATGACTAAGACTCTGGTTACGATTATGTTGAAACCGTCGCATCAAAGAGGTCAAACGCCGCTCCAAAGTATTTAAGTTCACGTATTCTTCCTGATAACATAATTCAAAAGAATGTCACATACTACAGTTCAACAATTTAATTAACTTTTAGTTCGGTTGATAGAGATTTGCTTCCACAGCTAAAAAAACTGGATACTCTCAATCTCAATTTCAAATATAGGTAGAGATGGTAGCAAATCAGCATAAATACTTATTGGCTCATGCAAAATATTTGTCTAGCTGTAAAATGACAAAATGTAGAATTGTAAAACATTTCAGTTGAATATTGATGGAATTACAAAATGGCTTCCAAGTATTCTATACCTTTGAAGCAGCCTCCATGAAGAGAGCTCCTTCCAAACGCCTCACAAGGTTGGGCAGCCGTTGTTGCCATTCTAAAGAAATCGGTCCACGAAATATATCCAAGCTGACAAGAGAAATAAAAATAAAATAAACATGATGAACTGAAATGTACTTACAAAGCTACCCTTTTAAGAGAAAATTTAGAGAATCCAAAGACAATGGCAAAAAAATCATCATATAATAATGGGCTCCACTCCCTGCATTCATCACATCGAGAAATCAAGCAGTTCGAAAGTGTCGTACGGAGCATTCATCCCCGAAAACTAAACTTGTTTTTGATAAAGTTAATGCAGCTGCAAGACCCATTCTTAGGGAGGATGGTACCCAAGTCAGTTTACTAGGGCTCCTGGTCAGTTAACCAAGCAAAGTAAGTCCCTAGAAGGTACCCTAGGGCCCTCAGTAGTCTCTTGGGTTCTTGGTCGGGGACCAAGCAGGTTGATGACATGGCAAAGTCCCTAGCATGTGGCTAGGGCCCCTATCTGTCTCTAGGGTATTCTGGTCTGAGACCAGATAGTTTCTTGGTCACGAGGACCAAGCAGATCCTGCAGGCTGAGACAGAGACATCCTGGCCTAGGACCAGGCATATTCTTGGCCGAAGACCAAGCAGGTCCTACGGGTGGTTGATCAACATTCAGTCTGGGACTGAAAGCTCAGCCTGGGGCTGAGGACCATTCTTTGGGAGAATGGAGGACCTGGTCAGGGACCAGGGAGTTGATCAACATGATTCAATCTGGGACTGAAGTTCAGCCTTGGGCTGAGAGCCATTCTTTATCATTGGAGGATATTGGTCAGTTAACCAAGATGATGATGTGTGATGCCCTCCTCTCCTAGGTCTTCGAAATGGTTGAGCTAGGTTGTCTTCTCAAGGGACTAGCCACCCCTTGATGGAGTCACTAGCACTTGACCTCAAAAGCAGCAAGGAGGACCATGGGATCACATCATCTAGTGTGGACCTTCCTTATACGATAATGATAAACTTTCAGTTAGTGTATGGAACACTTGTACATTTGAGAGAGAGATGAATGGGTTGTACCTCCACCCTTGAGCGTATAGCCTTGGTCCTTACCACCTTGTCGTGTTCACCACCTTGTCTTATGGTTAGAAGGGTTGTCTACCCACCTTGAGTTGTCTTGACTCTTACCACTTTGTTATTTTTGGTGGGTAAAAAGGGTTGTTTACCCACCTTATTGTTATACCTTTGGTCCTATGGTTAGAAGGGTCCTGTACCATTCCTTGATTTATGGTTTGACATGTGTTGGTGTGGTCTTGTGTTGACCACTTGTTGGTCCTAGTACAAGCACCCCTCTTTTAATGTGGTTCCTAAGACCTTTTTCCTATGACCCTAGTACCCACTACTAAAAGACACCTTAACTTTATTTTATATTTTTTATAAGTGGTGACTCTTATTAATAGTGTCCTAACCTATTTGTTGGAAACCCTAACTCAATGAAGAATTAGAAGGATCTTTCTAGAAGCCTCTAGGAAGCTATAAATACAACTCTAATTCTTCATTTGAATCATCATAAAGACATAATCTAGCTTTGATCTGCTTGAGGACTGTTCTAGGGTTTGTGGTACACATTTCAGCGGTGACATCAAGTTTCTTTGCTGCTGCTAGGGCATATTTTTCTGTACCTTGCACGTGCTGAAGCTTACTGCCTGATCCATGATTGATCTAGCTACTCGCGTGGGCTGTCTACTGTCTCAAGACTGCTGCTGTGATCTGTTGGTAGGGCTATCGTCCCTCTGTTTAGGTCGTCACTGCTTGTTCACTACCTACTGAGGCTGCCATCCTAGTTGCTGAGCTTTGTGAGGGTACCGTGAGCCTGTGTGAGGTAGTCGTGAAGTTGCTGACGCTTGTTGAGCCTACCATGACTTGCTGTGAGCTGGCCACAGCCTGTTGTGGACTATTAAGTGTGGGTCGCAGTCCTTGGACTACGCACCAAACCTCACCATGTACTATTGCACTTGTTGGAAGGAGACCGCAGCCTCTAAAGGCTATCTGCTACCTTAGTACAGGTGGCTCGTGACCTAACTAAGCCCATAGTGGGCTGCCTCTGCCATATTTGAGGGGGCTGTGGCTTGTCCCTGCTTGATTTAGGGCTGCTTGTTGAATTTAGTGGAGGCCACAACCCCTGTGAACTGTTTTGTGGTTAGCATGTTGTATCTTGTGGAGGCCGCTAACTTCTTAGGGCTGTTTGTGAAGTTTGCAGACTTGTTGGGTCAGATCTGTGGTGTAATTTGCAGACTTGTTGGGTCAGATCTATGATGCTTAGGGCTGTTGTGTAAATTGCAGAGCAGACTTATTAGGTCTGATCTACTGTGTTAAGGTCAGATCTACTATGTTAAGGTGTGCTTGGTTCAGATCTGAAGTCTTAAGATTGCCTACTGTTGATCCAGGGCTGTGATCTTTTGTTGGCTGCCACATTCTTTGATTTATGTCTGCCTGAGTCTATATTGATGTGTACTTGTTAACTATCCTAAGTCCTTCCTTATCTACAGCACATCATCTCTCTCTCTCAGGTTTGTACTAACCCTCAAGTAAGGATCAGATTGTTCCAATTGTTTGACTTGCCTCTGAGAGACACAGTCTATTCTGAAAGTTAAATTTTTAGTACAAAGGAAGGTGTCTCAACACTCCAGGTAAGTAATGAGACATGTTTCTTTTATTGTGAGTTAGATATGTTACTGCTGTTATAACTTAGCTATACTATTGCTGCTGATTACATGTTACTGAAGATTTCAACTTTAACACAGGGATCTCCTTGGGAGTGTTAAAGCTAAAAGAGATGAAAATTATGTTCTAATTTTATCTTGCTTTGTTACAGTTGTACTATTCTGCTTCCAGTAGTAGTTTAGAAGTTTAGAAGTTTATTTTTTGCATTAAAGTATAAAGAATTTTTAATTTTCTACTTCAAACCCTAACCTAACCTTAAATTTAACATGGCATCAGAGCTTAGGGCTTGTAGCTATAACTCTGTTTTGCTAAAGTAAGGGTTTGGGCTTTAATCAACTTGATTGCAGGAGTTAATTGGCAAACTCATCAAGTTGGTAGTAAGGGTTTGAGATGGCTTCTAATTCAGTTAAGGCAGAAGATAGGCTTGAAGAAGCCTCAAACTTTAATGCATGGAAGGCTAGGGTTTTAAATATTCTAGAGGAAAATGACTTGGATGATTTGGTTACTAGGGTTGTGTTAGAGACCACAATAGCTCAAGGAAGAGCAGGATTTAAGAAGAAGAAAGCCCAGGCAAAGAGAGTCATCTTTGACTCAGTTAAAGACAATTTGATGCATGTAATAGCTCCTCTACGGACAGCTAAAGAATGCTTTGATGCCCTAGCAAATCTTTATGAGGAGACGGCACCTACTCAGAAGAGGGTCTTGAAGAAGCAGCTCCGTTCATTGAAGATGGAGGAGTCAGTTGCCTCTTTCTTCTCAAAGATCTCTCAGATAAGAGATCAGCTCATGGCAATAGGAGTTGAAATAGATGATGATGACCTTGTGCAAACAGAAGTAGATGGTCTTCCTACATCTTGGTAGACATTTGTTGCAGCAATAAATGGAAGAGAGATTAAACCAAGTTTTAATAGGTTGTGGCATGATTGTCTAGAAAAAGAAGGTAGGATCCAGAGTAGATCTGGGCCTCCCGCCGAAAAAAATCATGCTCTTGCTGCCAAGTCAAAGAAGGGAAAGATTCCCTCAGCACAAGGACAAAGGTAAGGGACCTCAAGGTAAACACTTTCATAAATAAAAGGTAAGGTGTTATAACTATAGCAAGCTTGGTCATTATGCAAAAGATTGTGAGAATCCTTCTTCAGCTGCTGCGGAAGAAGAAGAGCCACAACAAAAGGAAACTAAGGCTGAGAACAAAGAACAAGATCAAAGAGAATGCTACTTGGTTTCAGCACTCTCAGGTTCCATCTCCAACTCAACAAATCCCTGGTGGATGGATAGTAGGGCCACCAAGCATATGACTAGATTCAAGAAGGCCCTTGCATATTACAAGGCCAAGAAGTTCAATGTGAAAGTGGAACTGGGAGATGGAAGTACCTATGCAATAAAAGGAGGTTGTTCAACTGCCTTACAACTTGATTCAAGTACGTTGATTCGTGTTGAGGAAATTTTGTATGTTCCTGGTTTAAAGAAGTATATTCTTTCAATGACAGTTTTAGAAAACAAGGGGTTCTCTATAGCCTTCTCAGAAGGAAAGGCTTTGGTGTGGCCTAAGGGTGAAAATATGAGATCAGCCATTGTGATTGGAGTCCGTGAAGGTGACCTTTATAAGGTTTCAGGACATGTTGTTAAAGCTCTAGTTCATGACCCCTGTCAGAATTCAGAGATCAAGAAGGAGACAACTATGCTCTTCAATCCCCAGCAAAGTGGGATTGCAAAAAGTGGAGATGTGATCTTCCATCACTCCAAGGAGTCTTCTAGTGACTCAAATATGGAAGCCTATGAGACATCTCGTTCAAAAAAGCAGAGGGAGAAGGCCAAGAATCCTTCAGTTGATCTCATTGAGAAGCCTATTGAGAAGCCTCAAGGGTGCTCCAGTGTGAGCCATGTCACTGATTCAGGATCATCCGCTTATGTGGAGGCAGCCAAACATCAGGTTTGGAAAGATGCTATGATAGAAGACATCCAGTTGATAATAGATAATGATGGGTGTAAAGACATTCTCAGACAATAAGGGAAGTCAGTTGTAACTTCCAAGTGGATCTATAAGATCAAGTTTCTTGCTGACATTCAAAGTTAATTGAAGCTCTCAAAAAATCCCGTATTCTATGACAGATCGAGACACATCAAGAGGAAGTATCACCATGCCAAGGACATGGTGCATAGACTTCAATATGTTTTGTCAACATAACAGATTACCGATGTGTTGACTAAGCCTTTGTCCACGACGAAGTCTGGGTACTTCTCAAACAAGCTTAGTGTTGTTGAGAATGCCTCTCTTGTTGAGAGGTAGTGTTAAAGTTAATGAAACTACGAGACCCATTCTCAGGGAGGAAGGTACCCTAGTCAGTTAACTAGGGTTCCTGGTCAGTTAACTAGGCAGAGTAAGTCCATATAAGGTACCCTAGGGCCCCCAACAGTCTCTTGGAGTTCTTGGTCAGGGACCAAGCAGGTTGATGCCATGGCAAAGTCCCTAGCATGTGGCTAAGGCCCCTATCTGTCTCTAGGGTATTCAGGTCTAGGACCAGACAGTTTCTTGGTCACGAGGACTAAATAGATCCTGCAAGCTGAGACAGAGACATCCTGGTCTAGGACCAGGTAGATTCTTGGTCTAGGACCAGCTAGGACCAGGTAGATTCTTGGTCAAGGACCAAGCAGGTCCTACAGGTGGTTGATCAACATTCAGTCTGGGACTGAAAGCTCAACCTGGGGACTTGGTAAGGGACCAGGGAGTTGATCAACATGATTCATTCTGGGACTAAAGCTCGACCTTGGGATGAGAGCCATTCTTTATGAATGGAGGATCTTGCTCAGTTAACCAAGATGATGATGTGTGATGCCCTCCTCTCCTAGGTCTTCGAGATGGTTGAGCTAGGTTGTCTTCTAAAGGGACTAGCCACCCCCTAATGGAGTCACTAGCACTTGACCTCGGGAGCACTCAGGAGGACCACAGGATCACATCATCTAGTGTGGACCTTTCTTATACAGTGATGATGAACTTTCAGTTAGTGTATGGAACACTTGTATATTTGAGAGAGAGATGAATGGGTTGTACCTCCACCCTTGTGTGTATACCCTTGGTCCTTACCACCTTGTCTTGTGGTTAGAAGGGTTGTCTACCCACCTTGAGTTGTCTTGATTCTTACCACTTTGTTGTTTTGGGGCTTATGGGTAAAAAGGGTTGTTTACCGACCTTATTGTTACACCTTTGGTCCTATGGTTAGAAGGGTCATGTATCATTCCTTTATTTAAGTTTGACATGTGTTGGTGTGGTCTTGTGTTGACCACTTGTTGGTCCTGTTGGAAAAAGTTCAACTTTGGAAGTTATTCTTATTGTATTTCATCTTGTTATTGTACCTCCTACGAGAGAAGATATCAATGTATTTGATCTTGTAAAACCCTTTAAAGAATCAATGTAAACCTTGGGATGAAATCACTATTGGACAAGATTCTCTCGTGTTTTTCTTGTGTTTGTGCTACTACTATCTGGATGTTCATCGTTCTCTATTGGAAGGTCTGAGCTCGGGGGAGACAAATAGCTTTGTCTATGGTTGGGAGATGATTGTTCTTATCATCATGGTTAAACGAGCTCCACACTCATTTTGTTTCTATGCTCTGCCATTCTTTTAGTGATCCTGGTTATGCTGCTATAAACATTAACATGGTATCAGAGTAGTGTTGAAAGAGACAAGTGCCAGAAACTAGGGCTTCCCGAATTTACGGTTTCCAACCACATAATTGATCTAGAAAGACACCTACTCAATTTGCCCTAGGAAGGCGCAGTTATCTGTGGAAGAAGATTTTCATTCAGAAAACTTTCAAACCTGACCTAATTTCTATTGGGGACAAGAAACTAGGGTTTCACATTTCAGGGCCTTCCCCTCTCAGTTTAGCTTGAAAAGTGCATTGGCAATTTCTCCCTAGGGAAGGCGCATCTTTTGGTAAAGGAAAATTCCAGTCCTGAGAAGTTTGATTTTTTGACCTTATTTTGCAGCTGTTGCAGTTACTGCAGAAATTAGGGTTTCAAGTTTTGTATTGTCTGGTCCACAGATTTGGCTCGATCCTACCTTCCCTCAACTCGCCTTGATAGGGGGCATCTATCTATGGAATCAGTTTTGCAAGATTCCAAACTTCATTTTTTACCTTCTCCTTCTAGGGTTTCTGAAACAGATTTCAATTTGTCAATCTTCAGTCAAGATGGTTGTTGGACTCAAAGTAGAAGATAAATTAGAGGGAATCTCAAACTTCTGATCTTGGAAAAGCAGAATGCTCGTGCTCCTAAATGAACATGATCTCAAGGATCATATACTTAGAAATATTCCAAAGCCAGAGGGAGCCAGAGAGAAATCAAGATTCAAGAAGAATGAAGCCTCAACTATGAGGATATGGATATTGATGGACTCAGTAAAAGATCATCTTGTACTTCTCATTGCAAGCCAGGATTCAGCCAAGAAGATGTATGATGCCTTGAAGAATCTATATGAGAATGAGAATCCTAGCAGAATTTTATCTTTAAAAGATCAACTTCATCAAGTGAAGTTTACAAAAGATGATTCAATTTCTTCTTATTTCTTGAAAATTGCCCAAATCAGAGATCAACTAGCAGATGTTGATGAAAGTGTCCCTGACAGAGATCTTGTGTTGACATCTATGAGTGGACTTCCTCCAAAATGGAAGCCATTTGTGAAAGGGACATGTGCTCGTGGTCAGTTACCTAGTTTTGATCAGTTTTGGTCAGAATGTATCCAAGAGGAAACAAGGGAGCTTGCCTCTACCTCAAAGGAAAAAGAAGAAGAACTAGTTCTTGTAGCCAAAATTGGAAGGGAGAGAGGAAAGTGGAACAAGAGCAAGAAAGGGATCCTATCAATCCAAAATCCAAAGATTAAGAAAGATATATCCAAGCTTCAATGTTACAAATGTGGCAAGTTAGGTCACATTGTCGCAGAACGTTGGAAGAAAGGAAAAGAAAAGCATGATGCCCCTACAGCCAAGAAGAGAAAGCAACATGTCTCAATTGTTGATGTTGACAAAGAGACTTCACAGGAAAGGCCAAAGAATGAAGAAGAATTCTTCCTTTGATGGAAGACTTGAATCTATACATGAATACTTCATAAAGTGTTTTAAAGTTCAGAACTTGAAGGTCAAAGTGTTCTTGAGGACTTCAGTGATCACTGCAAGGAGTCAGAGATCAAGTGGGAGTCCACAAAACAAACAAAATATAAGTATTTAATGTGTTTTTAAGTCTTTGCCATATGATTATGAAATTGTGCATTAGACTTATATAGTTTTCTATTATGCATCTACATATGATTGACAAAGTTGTAGGCTCATAGTGCATATCATGCATATGATGAGTAAGTAGACTATAATGTTGCACAGCATCCCGTTGGATGGGTGTTGTGATTGAAGCATTAGCTAAGTTGGTTACATAACTGAAAGATCATGTGCTATGACCTACAAGAGAAGGATGATGAAACTTGTTTCGAAGAACAAGTGATGATTACCAATGCACATTCAATCATAGGTGGATCCATAACCCACAGGTCCAAAGGATCTCGTATGGAGATTGACGATTGAGAGCAAGAGGCCCCAACGTACTGAGTACCAGATGCAGAGTTGCAGAGGGAGTCTACAGCACAGAGGGAATAGATTATGATGAGACACTTGCTCTAGTCGCCATGCATGTTATTATCAGGTTGAAGAAAGCTCTTTATGGGTTTAAGTAGGCACTATTAAAAAGTGGCAACAAGGAAGGTCTTCTATCATTGCATGTGTCCTTGCATGCTAGAAGACATAAAACAAGAAGCCAAATGCATTAATGTCTTTTCCAAATTTTAGACTTAGGAAAAGTGCATTAAGTGATCTAATTATTAATTGACTTAATGGAGTCACTTTTATAAAGTTCAAGTGAAAATAATTTAAGTGATGGCTAATCTAATCTTAGCCATTTATCTCACCAGAGGATCTCATCCATTGATCCATAGTGAAAAGTTAGGCTTTTCGTTTGGCCATTGAGTTAAAAGGAGGATTGATTTGGTGGAGAGGACACACATACACACAGAGAGTTTTCTTGCTCATAGCTTTCAGCCGGAGAGTAAGAAAGACAGTTTGCAAAAGAATTTTACAGAGAGGAAGACAGAGGAACTTCTATCCGGAGGATTGACAACAATGTTGCATGACTCGGACTCTGCAAAGACTCGGCTGACATATGACTCGTGGACTTGGGAAAAACTCGGGAAAGACTCGGCAAGACTCGCCAAATAGGAAAAAAATAAAAATATTGTACATTTTGGGAAAAAAAAGAGATTAAAGCATTTCCAATCCATATAAGCTATAAACTAGCATTTATGCAATAATTCATAACATTCTCATAAACTCATAAACAATGACTATAGGAAAAATAACACAATCGATTTTAAAATAATAAAATTAAAAAATATATATACAAAATATATAATGGAAATAAAAAATATATATATATAAAAAACAAAATATAACAAAATAAATATATATATATATATAACAAAAAATTAATAAATTTAAATTTAAAACATATAACATAAATAAAAATTTAAAATAAAAAAAAGCACAAATTAAATAAAATAAAAATAAAAAATATATAATAAAAATTTATAACAAAAATATAAATAAACAAAACTATCTAACACAAACTATATAATAAAAATATAAATAAATAAAAAACTACATATATAATACACAAAAAATTAAAATATAAATAAAAAAAACTATATAAACAATGTTTATATAACAAAACATAACACAAATAAAATATTTATATAAACTAACTTTTTATTATATTGTTTTTATGTTTCTAACTTTCTAGATAAAAAAAACGATAAAATAGAAAGTTAGAACAGGCAGCCCGACCGGCCGTCCTCGAACATAGTAGCCCAGCCGGCCATCCGTCGAACACAGCCGACCGGCCGGCGAACATGAAGGGAACCCTACACGCACGTCGAAGATTCTAGCAAGTATTTCGGCGATTACGGCAATCCCGGCGAGTTGGCAGCTATTCAGGCAAGTTTTCTGATGACGGCGAGTTCCTTGCCGAGTCTGCTGCGGTTACACGGGAGCAGGAGTCACTCGTCGAGACACGTGAGTCTTAGACAAGTGGTGCTTCACTGATTGACAGCATGACTGGGGCAAATCGAACGGAGGTCGTACAAACTTGCAGGGAGGTCGAACAAGTGCGCAGAGGCTGTACTGTGTGACGCAGGGAGTCGAACATACAACACACGCAGAGGGTCGTACGAGTGACACAGGGCCATACGGAGCTGTCTATATGCTAACACAGAGCCGTACAAGTTGTCGCAGGGTTGTACGGATCAGTTCGTACAGTGACACAAAGGGTCGTACAGTGACGCAAGAGGGTCGTATGAATTGGGGGTTTTCTCAGTAAGGTTTGGTTGTATGATTTTGCTAGGTTGGGTCAAAATCGATTTTTTGGATTGTATTGTTCTGTATCTTTCATAATAAAATATCTTCTCAAACTACTACACCGGTTTTCCAATCTTGGGTTTTTTGGGGGTTTATACCCAAAAATATTGGTGTCTCTATCGATGTGATTGATGTTATATTTCTCTCAGTATTTATTTTTCCGCTGCATTATGAAGAAATCCATTTGTGGTTAAGAGTAATATTTGGGGTTTAATTAAAAATAAACTTGCATACTTTAACTCAAGATTGGGTTTTAAGGAAATTTACATGGTATCAGAGCTCTTCTAAGTAGATCTGAGAGAAAGCAACAATTATTGGATAGATCAAGGGTAGATCTATTCCATGGTTTACAGGTACACTTCATTATGGCCGTACAGTTGAGAGTTGAGGATAGACTCCAGGGGGTTCAGAACATTCCTACTTGGAAAGAGAGGATCACTAGGATCTCGAATGTTAGTGATGCAGATGAGCACATTGACGACCAAAAGGTTGCTCCCACAGATCGGACAAAGTTGGTAAGGTGGAAGAAGGTAGATTCTGGAGCCACGTTGATCATCTTGGATGGGGTGAAGGATCACACAGTCCCTCACCTTTCCGAGAAGAAGATCACATTGGAAATGTGGAGAGCTTTGGAAATCCTTTGCCAGAGTAAGAACGAAAACCGGAAGATGGTGCTACAGGAGAGGCTACGTAGTACCAGGATGGCCAAGGGTGAAGGGGTGGTGCCTTACCTCACAAGGCTCACACAAATCAGGGATGAGCTTGGAGCAGCGGGCTCTAAGACTGAGGATTAGGAGCTAGTTCAGATAGCTCTTAATGGCTTCTCTAAGCCATGGGACATCTTTGTCAAAGGCATGGTGGCTAGGGAGAAGCTCCCTGATTGGCAAAGATTGTGGGATGACTTCGTGCAAGCTGTATGGGTCAAGGTTCAGGTTCATCCAGCGGTGCCTCACAAATTGTGGATGAAGAGGCTCTAGCCTTAGCAAGCAAAGGCAAGGATAAGGCAAAGAAGAAGGGTGGTAAGAAGAACATTAACATGTCAAAGGTCAAGTGTTTCATATGCCACAAGCATGGACATTCTAATGCCCATATATGAAGAAGAAGAACAACACTCAAATGGCAGGTTCAGCAGAGGTGGATGAGTTCAGCAAGAGTTTTGATGAGGACTTTTCTTTGATAGCTTGCATGGAAAGCTCCATCAACAACAACATCTGGTACATTGATAGCGGTGCATCTTGTCATATGACAGGACACAGATCGTTCTTCAAGAGCTTGCAGGAGGGTGGAGTAAATCTCCACATTGAGTTAGGAGATGATGTGCGGTATCAGGCACAGGGAGTTGGTAGTGTTTCGTTTCAGAGGGAGTCTGGCAAGCCCATCAGTTTTGCTGATGTTTTATATGTTCTAAGGATGACGAAGAATCTCATATTTGTGTCCACACTGGAGGACAAGGGTTTTCTAGTGACTTTCCGAGATAGGAAAGTATATATCAAGCCCAAGGGGTCAGATCAGAGGTTGGATTGGATGATTGAGGTCCAGAGCGAGAAGGTATACAAACTACAGTTCGAGCTTGCAAAGGCTCTAGTCAGTAGCAACAGCAGTAAGAGTGAGTTGTGGCATAGGAGGATGGCACACTTGCATCACGAAGCACTGAGGCATCTGAGACAGGCAGTCATTGGAGTTCCTCCAATACAAGAGGAAAAGCATAACCACTGCAAGGGTTGTGCGTTGGGAAAGAACATCAGGAGACCTTTCCCATAGAGTGAGCACAAGTCTAAGGGGACCTTGGACTTGGTGCATTGGGATGTTTGCGGACCGATGAGCATCCATTCTTTCAGTGGTTACGGTTATTGCGTCACATTCATTGATGACTATTCCAGGAAGACCTGGATTTATTTCCTGAAGGCCAAGTCAGAGGTCTTCGAGCGGTTTCACGAGTTTAAGACTCTCATGGAAAACCAGACAGGAAGGAGGATTCGGATACTGAGGACAGACAATGGGGGTGAGTACACCGCCAAGGAGTTCTTGGAATTTTGGTTATCAGAGGGGATCAAGAAAGAGCACACTATTCCTCATACTCCGCAGCAGAATGGAGTGGCGAAGAGAAAGAACACGACACTAGTGAGTGCAGCCAAGGCCATGTTATTTGATCAGGGATTATCACTATTCTTATGGGCAGAGGCATTTCAGACTGCAATATATGTCCAGAAAAGGTGTCCTTACTTAGCTTTGGGGAGGAAAACACCTCAAGAGGTATTCACAGGAACTAGACCAAATGTGAGTCATCTATGCATATTTGGGAGTGTCTGTTATTGTCACATTCATGCTAACACTAGGAAGAAGCTGGACCCTTCAGGAGAGAAGGGGCTTCTAGTTGGTTACAGTGAGACTTCTAAGGCATACAAAGTATATGTCCCGGCTCGCAAGAGGCTCATTGTGAGCAGGGATGTCCAGTTTGACAAGGACAGAGCCTTGAGAAGATCTATGGACTTACCACCACAGGAGCAACCAGCACAGGACTCGGGAGTCAAGATGGAGGAGCCACAAGTACAAGTACAGACACAGGGCACAGGTTCTGGTAGTCAGAGGGAGTCAATTGGACGGGATCTTCTTATCATTGATTTGGAGGATGAGCAGCAGCAGCAGAAGGATAACCAGCAGCCGCAGCAAGTAGACACTAGGCCGCGACCTAGGTGGTTCAGGTCCACAGTTCAGGATTCCAGACATGTGAGTCTTCCACAGAGCTCCATGAGGCGGAGCAAACCACCATATAGACTTAGCTATATGGCACTGATGACGGAGTTGATTGACTCTGAGCCTTCCAGTTTCTAGGAGGCTACACAACATGATGTGTGGCAAGAGGCCATGGTTGAGGAGAATGACTCAATCATGAAGAACCAGGTATGGGAGGTTGCGCTGAGGCCTAAAGGTAAAAAGGTGGTAGGATCTAGGTGGATCTACAAGGTAAAGCATGCAGCAGACGGAAGTGTGGAGAAGTATAAGGAACGCTTTGTGGCAAAGGGGTATTTGCAGAAGGAAGGTATTGACTATGAGGAGACCTTCGCCCCTGTCGCCAGATATTCTTCTATTCAGACTATCCTATCATTGGCAACTGAGATGGGTTGGCACGTTCATCAGATGGACGTGAAGACTACCTTCCTCAATGGAGTTATAGAGGAAGAGGTGTATATTGAGCAGCCGAAGGGGTTTGCGGTGGAGAGAGGGAGTTGCATGTATGCAGGTTGCAGAGAGCTCTTTACGGGCTCAAGCAGGCACCTCGAGCATGGTACTCGAGGATCGACAGCTATCTACGGGAGATGGGATTCCAGCGGAGTGAGGCAAACCATAACCTGTACTTCTTGTCAGGTGAGGTACCTCTCATACTGGTGTTATATGTAGATGATCTCTTTATTACAGGAGATGCAAGGCTGATCAAGGATTGCAAGTCTAATCTTGCAGTAGAGTTTGAGATGCATTACTTCTTGGGTCTGGAGGTTTGGCAGAGAGATGGGTGATTCTTCATTGGTCAGGGAAAGTATGCAGTGGAGATCTTGAGGAGATTCAGGATGGAGGACTATAGACCCATGTCCACGCCTCTAGTTACCAACTAGAGGAAGATTGATGTATGAGGGTCAGAGGAGTTTGATCCTACTTTGTATCGCCAGCTTATCAGGTCACTTATGTATCTGGTCAACACTCAACCAGACATTAGCTTTGCAATCAACTCTTTGAGTCAGTTCATGGTGAACCCTCGGAGAGTACATTGGTTAGCTGCAAAGCATGTGCTTTGTTACATCAGAGGCACAGTGGAGTATGGATTGGTTTATGAGCGCAATGGAAGTATATAGTTAGCAGGTTTCACAGATGCTGACTAGGCAGGATGTGTAGAAGACTGGAAGAGCACTTCAGGTTGTTGCTTCAACATTGGGTCAGGGGTTGTCTCTTGGTTCAGCCGAAATCACAAGTCAATTGCATTGAGCTCGGCAAAGGCTGAGTACATGGTAGCCAGTATGGCAGCATGCGAGGGGATGTGGCTGAGGAAGTTGCTCTCAGGGTTATTCGAAAGTGAGTTGGAGACTACGATAGTTCACTGTGACAATCAGAGTAGCATTAACCTTTCTGAGAATCCAGTGTTTCATGATAGGAGCAAACACATAGACATCCGGTATAACTTCCTGAGAGATTGTGTTCAGAGAGGAACCATTCAGTTGGAGTATATTCAGACAGATGAGTAGGTGGAAGACATATTCACCAAGGCACTTTGCAAACACAAGTTTGTAAAGTTCAGAGACAAGTTGGGGTTGTAACTGAATCCCTTCCTCGTTGAGAGGGAGTGTTAGAAAGTGGCAACAAGGAAGGTCTTCTATCATTGCATGTGTCCTTGCATGCTAGAAGGCATCAAACAGGAAGCCAAATGTATTAATGCATTTTCCAAAGTTCAGACTTAGTAAAAGGGCATTAAGTGATCTAATTATTAATTGACTTAATGGAGTCACTTTTATAAAGTTCAAGTGAAAATAATTTAAGTGATGGCTAATCTAATCTTAGCCATTGATCTCACCAAAGGATCTCATCCATTGATCCATAGTGAGAAGTTAGGCTTTTTGCTTGGCCATTGAGTTAAAAGGAGGATTGATTTGGTGGAGAGGACACACATACACACAAAGAGTTTTCTTGCTCATAGCTTTCAGCCGGAGAGTAAGAAAGACAATTTGCAGGAGAATTTTACAGAGAGTTGTTGGATTTTGTACAACTTCGGAAGATATTATTCATTATATTTTATTGTACCATCATTGTACTTGTTTATACCTCCTAAGGGAGAAGAACCTTATGTAAACACATGAAAGAATCAATGTAAGCCTTGGGGTGCAAAAGGAATTAATAAAAAGATTAAAAATAAAATATTTATTGCCCCCAAGACAAGTCGGCCCCATAAGGGATTTTCTGGTTTCAGCACTTGTATAATAAATATGAGGTTAGTGCTCCTCATTTGTTCATTCTCACACTTGAGAGTGGCGCATCACTTGGGAGAGGAGAATTTCGCATCCCCTAAAGGAGGAGGCTGATTTCTAGGGTTTCTATTTGTAGAAAACATTTCCACACTTTCTATTTTCTCATTTGTACTCTGATCTCAGAATTATCATCTCTCTGCGAAGGTTGCTGGGTTTTCTCTCTATTGGGTTTCCCAGGGTAAACTCTGTGTTGTTTTGTGCTTTGTCTTTACTTATAGTGATCTTGGTAATGCATTTATGTTTTATGCTATGAATGTATGAAATTTAACATGGTATCAGAGCCATTCTAGAAGAAGCCATTGCCGAAGCATTGTCAGAACACTGCCGGAATTAGGGTTTCATCTTATGAAGTCTTCACCCATTATTTTGGAAAAAAAGAGCCATAGGAATTTCGTTTTTGGCTAGACTAATCCATTGGTGAAGACCGAATTCAATTCCGAAAACTTTCATTTTTGACCTAGCTCCTGCTAGGGTTTCTGATCCAAATCCACAAATCAAGATGATTGGGATGAAGGTTGAAGATCGGTTGGAAGGAGCTTCCAACTTTATTTCCTGGAAGTCAAGGGTTCTTCTACTCCTAGAATAAAATGTTCTTCTACTATATGTAAATGAGAAGGTCCCCGAACCAGAAGCTGAAGATGATAAATCTTGATGGAGGAAGAATGATGCTAAAGTAAGAAGGATTCTGGTGGATTTCGTGAGAGATCATTCGGTTCCTCAGATTTCAGGTAAGAAGAATGCTAGGAAGATGTTCAAGACCATTATGAAGTTGTTTGAACACACTAGTCTAAATGTATCCATGACTTTGAGAAACCAACTCTCAAATATGAAGATAGCGAAGTCGGAATCCATTGCCTCATACTTTATGAGGATCGCAGAACTCAGAGACAAGCTCAGCACCAGTGGAGATCCTATTGGCGATAAGGAGCTTGTCCTTCACACCTTAAATGGTCTTCCACCATCATGGGAGTCCTTTATCCAAAGCATAAGTGGTAGATCTAAACTACCAAAGTTTGACAAGCTTTGGGTAGATTGCTCTTAGGAGGAGACAAGGATCGCAGCACGTCAAAGACTCCATGGCAATCAAAATGAAGAAACTCAAGCATTTGTTTCTCATGCCAAGAATGGTAAGGGAAAAGGGAAGAAGTTCCATAAACACAAGCACCAAGAGAGGAGATCAAGTCCCCGTCAAGAACAAAAGAAGAAGAAGGATGTATCTCAAATTCAATGCTATAGGTGCAGGAAGTATGGACATTACGCCAATAGTTGTCGAAGTCAAATCAAAAGGAAGCATGAAGCATCCACTGCTGATGTAGAAGAAGATCATCATCACAAGAAGCAAAAGAATGAAGATCACACAGAATTTCTATTCATATTAGCACTATCAGGTACTATTCCTACCACTAGTGACACTTGGCTCATAGATAGTGGTGCATCTAGACACATGACTAGGTATAGAGAGAATCTTTCAGAATTAATTGAGAAAGATGCACATCTCCGTGTTGTACTTGGAGATGATGCAAATTACAATGTGAAGGGATCTGGAACCACCACCCTTCAATTGGAATCAAATGATACATTACACTTAAGTGATGTACTCTATGTACCTGGTAGAAAAAAAATCTTGTCTCCATCTCAGCATTGGAGGACAAGGGTTATAAAGTAGCTTTCTCAGAAGGGAAAGTTCTTGCTTGGCACAAGAGCTCAAGCATGAGCACAGCCAAGGTTATTGGCATAAGAGAAGAGAGCTTGTATAGACTAAACACTTCTCCAGTTCAAGCCCTAATACATGATGTTGCAAGTATGGGCGAGTTATGGCATAGAAGGTTAGCTCATCTGAACTATCGAGCTCTCCCAGTTCTGAAGAATATTGTGACAGGTTTGCCAGGGCTCCAGGTAAACCATGATGGAACATGTAGAGGATGTGCACTTGGCAAGAAGTGGGCCATCTCCGGATTTTTGGTTGTCCAGTCTACATACATGTGCCCAAAGAGAAAAGATCAAAGTTAGAACCTTCAGGCAAGAAGGGTACCTTTGTGGGATACAGTGAGTCTTCAAAGGCCTACAAAATTTACATTCTGGGATCCAGACAGATTGAAGTCAGTAGGGATGTGACCTTTGAAGAAGAAATGGTTGTCAGGAAAGGCAGAGGATCAAATATGGAGATTGATGATACAGAAATGCTAGAACCAAAGGAGATGAGATCATCTCCCCCTCCAGTTTAGAGGGAGTCAATAGAAAAGGATGAACCTATCGATCCCATGGATCCAGTTGATATCCCAAGAGAGGTGACAGGTCGGAAAAGACCTAGATGGGCACAACACACACTGCAGGATGCAGAGGGGCATGATGCTCCACATGGCACTTTCAGAGAAAGCAAGAGACCTCAGAGATTCTCCAGCTATGTGGCACTAATGAGCAACATTATCGATTCAAAACCTAACACTTATGAAGAAGCATCCAAATATCAAGTTTGGAAGGATGCCATGATGGAAGAATATCAATCCATCATGAAGAATGATGTGTGGGAGGTTGTGCCGAGACTTGAGGAGAAGTTAGTTGTGACTTCTAAGTGGTTATATAAGATCAAGCATGGAGCAGATGGCAATGTTGAGAAATACAAGGCCAGATTTGTAGCTAGAGGATTCTCTCAGAAAGAGGGAGTTGATTATGATGAGACCTTTGCTCCTATGACCCGATATACTTCCATCAGATCCATTATTGCGATTGCTTCAGCTATGGGATGGAAGTTGCATCAGATGGATGTGAAGACAGTTTTTCTCATTGGTGTTATTGAGGAAGAAGTTTACATCGAACAGCCAGATTGGTTTATTGTCCAAGGAAAGAAGTCTCATGTATGCAGACTGAAGAAGGCATTGTATGGCCTCAAGCAAGCACCCCGCGCTTGGTATGGACGAATAAACGAATTCCTGATGAGCTTGGGATTTTCCAAGAGTGATGCAGACCCCAACCTTTACTACAAGGTTGTAGATGACAAGCCACTGATCTTGGTATTATATGTTGATGACTTGTTTCTCACTGGAAATAAGAAACTCATTGTATGGTGTCAGAAGAATCTCGCCTCTGAGTTTGAAATGAAAGACCTTGGTTTGATGCATTACTTCTTGGGATTAGAAATATGGCAGAGGCAGAAAGAGATTTTCCTAGGACAAGGAAAATACACCATCGATATATTGAAGAGATTCGGAATGTTGGACTGCAAATCCATGGCTACTCTGATGGATGCAAATTGGAAGAAGTTGAGAGATTCTACTTCAGAGTTTGATTTGTTTGATCCCACCATTTATCGCCAGTTGATTGGGTCATTGATGTATCTAACGAACATCAGACCAAATATATGTTTTGCTGTGAATGCCCTCAGCCAGTTCATGTGCGAACCGGAGTAGATTCACTGGATTGTTGCAAAACATGTGCTCAGATACTTACGTGGCACTGTGGGATATGGATTGAAATATGCTTCAGATGGTGACCTGATATTGCAGGGGTTTACAGTCTCAGATTGGGCTGGATGTGTTGCAGATCGGAAGAATACTTCTGGATGTTGCTTCAGTTTGGGTTCTGCAGTTATTTCTTGGTGCAGCAGGAAACAAAACTCGGTAGCACTCAGTACTGCAAAGGCCGAGTACATGGCTGCTAGCACAGCAGCTCGACAAGCAGTTTGGCTTCGTAAACTCCTGGCAGGATTGTTCGACCAGATTCCAGAGCCGACCGTGATTCACTGTGATAACCAGAGCTGTGTGTAGATGTTAGTGAATCCTGTATTTAACGACAGGTCGAAGCATATCGAGATTCGATATCACTTGATTCATGATATGGTGCAGAAAGGTGCGATCGAGTTACAGTACGTGTCGACAGACGACCAGACTGCAGATGTTCTCACAAAGGCACTTCCCAGAGTGAAGTTCGAATACTTTCACGGAAGACTTGGAGTCGAAGAGAACGTTTCCCTCCTTGAGAGGGAAAGATGAGATGCTTGCCCTGCTTTGCCCAGGTGCCTCTACAGTCCAATTACTCAACCAGATATGGGAGAAATCTCATAAGCAGATGAGTAGGACAGTCAACAGCTGGTCGGGCTCACCTAGGTACCTTCTGCAATCCAGATACTCAGCTAGATATGGGAGAAATCCCATAGGCAAATGAGTAGGACAGTCAGCAGTTGGTCGGATTCACAGTGGTGCCTCTGTAGTCCAGTTACTCAGCCAGATACGAGAGAAATCTCATAGACAGATGAGTAGGACAGTTAGCAATTGGCCGTGTGGTTGCACAGGTGTGCCTCTATAGTCCAGAAACTTAGCCAAATATGGGAGAAATCTCATAGGCAGAAGAGTAGGACAGTCAGTAGATGGCCATGCCCTTTTGCTCATCTGAGATCTCAGCCAGGTATGGGAGGACCCCATTTGCAAATGAGACAGACATGTAGCAAATTGTATAGCAAAGATGGTACAGCTGATAATCTCAGATAGCCAGGATTGAGTGATTCTCCTGGATCCAAGATTGAGTGATTCTCCTGGACTCACCGAAGGACTAGTGATGATGATGCATAGAGATTGTGTGGACAACCTTCAGTATGCAGAAAGATGATGGAGACAGAAAGGATGAACAAGATGAAACCCAGATGATCATGATGCAGATGGAGACCAAAGCATACCTTCCTCGTTGAGAGGGAGTGTTGGATTTTGTACAACTTCGGAAGATATTATTCATTATATTTTATTGTACCATCATTGTACTTGTTTATACCTCCTAAGGGAGAAGAACCTTATGTAAATAATTATGTAAACACATGAAAGAATCAATGTAAGCCTTGGGGTTGTTATACAGAAATCTTCCACCCTGTGAGCATCAGCATTCTTTGGCTTGTAGGATCCATTTCAGTGACTCAGATCCATTTTCATCCTTCAGTGATACTAGTTTATCCTATTTTTGTTCCTACCCGCATGTTGCATCACTATAGCATGCGTACCCGCAAGTTGCATCCCTATAGCCTGCAGGTATCAAGTAAATGGTAAAAAACACTATTTTATTACTTTTTACTCCCAAAAAGCGATCATTGGGTGACCTTTGGCTCTCCATCTACCCAAGTAACTTCTCGATGAGTCCTTTCACCTACCTTTGAGAGGACTATATATTGAACACATATGGCTTATGGACGGGAGGAGGAAGAGAATAATAAAGGCACTCTAGTGGATTTTTGCCCTATCTTGGGTCTGCACTCATTGATCTTTGTAGTTGTGAACCAATTATGTTCACCTTCCAAACTCCTTTCTAGTTTGAGTTTGCCATTCATGGAGGATTGAAGTGGTGGAGGCACAAATGGATTGATCTAGATCTTGGTTCAGATTGGTTGCCGGCAAGAGGTCGTATCACTTTGTAATTCTTCTTGTTCATTAATAGAAATACTCATGTTCTCATCCATTCATGGTGTGAATGTCATTTATTATACATTGTATTGCATTTGCTTATGATAATATGGACCATTGTTATTGATGATGTTAATGTTATTTATATGTCACATGTACTTGTTAGATATTTGTTGTCAAGACTAATTTGCAGATTACAAGTGCTTGGACGTGCGCGGATTGAAAGCTCCAACGGGGATCTACATCAAACGTTGGATCGAGGTTGGTTACATTTCTCCATTGTTTTAACATTGTCGTTTATAATAGCATTGTTATGAGAATTGAGTAGATTTCTAGTAGTCATCTGTCTATTGTGGTATTCTCAAGCCATAGTGAGTTTTCTCCAATACAGAAATGGCGACTCCGCTGGGGAAAACATCAATGTTTGGGAAATTTTTTGAGCATTAGTCCATATTTAGAGTTGTTGTTTATCGAAGCTCTATGTCACTGAATGGCCGTTGAGATACACTGTAGAAAACTTGCTTTTTCTGAGCCTCTGGACTCTCTGTTTGACCATTTGTTGTTTCTCACCCGCGGGCTAGCTTAGTTCTGCCCGCGTACACCCGCCTCTGTTTACACTATTGCTCGCGGGTACCAGCAGGTATTCCTTCGACAGTAGCGTGTAACTCCGGCTTTTGTTGGTTTATGGCGATTGGTTGTTGCTGGGTGATTTTGGTTGATTCCTGAGTCTTTGTTGGCCTCTTTCTTCACTGTACCATGCCTTGGTTGTGACCAGATCTCTTCGTTTCTCTTGGTTGAGCCTTCATGGTTTTTCACCATCTTTGATTTTAACCTCTTGGTTTCTTCCTTTTGAGCTCTTCCTTTTGGCTGAGTCTTGCTGTTCAGGATCTGCTGGGTTGTCTTAGTGATCTTCTCGGCACTTCAATGACTGAATAGTAGGATTTTGCTTGGATTTTTTCATTCCTTATATATTGAAAAAATACAAAAATATTCATTTAGTTTTTGCATTTTCCTTTCTGTTTATAAGAGAAAATACAAAAAATATTTTATTTCCATGTATTGCATTTTACATTGAGTGCTTGTTGCCTTCATTTTAGGTTCTGCTTGTGCATTGAAAAGATAAAAGTTTGCATATTTATTTCGGAATTGTTGGTTGATTTTGCGTATTAGTGACATTGTTTTATTGGATAGTTGAGTCTAGGATTGGACGATGGTGCATATTATTGAGTCTACACATCACTAGTTTCACGACCATATCCCTTTAGTAATCACAGCCACTAAAATTAACGCTTAATCATAAAATTGATTAGACTTATTTTATTTATAGGGTACACCAACTAGCATAAGTTTAGAGTCTTGGAATAGATCATTGTGAGTTAACAATCCAAGACTACTGAATGAAACATTAGGTGTCTGACCAGGGAGTGGAGGAATCCATGGTATAGATCGGTGTTCTCAGGAAAGCTCTACTCAAACCAGAGTTAAGCACGAGGTCACGAGAGGTTGGTTGAGGAGATATCCCTCTGATACTGGCTGAACGTGGGAGATATATCCAGGATTTGTTCGTATCTGGGGGTACCGGAGGTTCGCCCTCTTGTGCTTCGAGCTTAGCTACCCTGCCCATACGACGAGTCCCACCTGCGACTGTTCCCCTAAGCATTGGTTATATTGCGGTAGACATAGTTGCCTTACCTAGGTACCGCACAGGGTACTTGCAGTGGTTATGTTGTTTGTGTCCTGAGTCAGATAGGGATTGGACAGCACAGTTGTGTTCGTGCAGTGGGCTTGACCCTGTCGACACAGTGAAGCCTGGGTGTCTCTATAATTGATTATGTTACCTCCGGCTATAGTTTGGGAGTCTCAAGCCTCTCCTAGGCAAGACATACCGGCTCTAGTGTCGGGAGCTCATTTATCCACTCTGTTTTTCTGCTCTTGGCTATAGATTCTCTAGGTGTGTGCTTTTGATTTACTGTTTTTGATCGATAGTTGGCCTTTAAGAGATGTTGTGTCTCTCTCCGGAGAAAACGTAGCGCGGAGCCCTACACTCCGCCGATCCCGTCGTTTGGCTGGTTTAAAGCCAGCTTTGGTTATACAACGCATTACTAGAGGACGCCGGAGGGCTCCCTCTGAGTCTTCAGATTCTTACATGACTTACATTGAGGATTACATGGCTACACATCCCGATATCGGGCAAGACCTTTCTACTCCTTCGGGTAGAGTTGAACACATTTCCGATCCCCAGACTCCTCGTGAGGATTGGGGAGGTGATCCACCTGCGACTCAACCTGGTTCTATTTGGCCTAATCCAATTGACCGGGATCCGTTTGATCCTTTAAATTCGGATAATTATCTTTACGGGATGCCCGACTTACCCAAGGAGGAAGAACAGGACGAGCCTTTCGTTCCTTCGTTTCCACGTGATTCTAGATATAGGAGGCCTGAGACTCATGATGATTCCGGCCCTATGGTCAACCCCACTGCACTCTCTTTTGGTATGCCTAGTCACAATACTGTCGAACCTTCCACTATGGTTGGTACTCACGCTGGCACTAGTCAAAGTGTTAGCCATACTATACCCACTGGGGGCACTACCCTAGCTAGGGGCACTACGTTATCCACCCACTCACATAGTATGGGGACTGGTCCGATTCCTAACCATGCCAATGTTGGAACACGACCACCTCCTAGGAATACTCAACCTAGTCGGAATGTTGTCCGAAACATGACTCACCATCCACCACCTAGTACACATGTCGCTACTCGTCAACCTAGGACCACTTTTGCGCATGATACCGTTCCTCCCAGCCATGAGAGTGGACACTTACCGCATACTTTTGCGTCCACTACCACCGCTAGTAATAGTAATGTAGGGGGTGGGAATATTTCCTATCCACATGGACATCACAACACCAACCCTGCTACTGGTCACACCCATATTGGACCTGGGAATACTTCTCATGCTTATGGTCATCACAAGACTGCTCAAGCTAATCCTAATATTGGGGGTGGGAACATACCATACCATTACGGTCAATACAACACGGTTCCCACTATGAATAGTACATACCTGCCCCATACCCATGGTGGCAACCCTTACTACAACACAGTCGGTGCTGGCCACCAGTATCACCCAACACCCCAATATGGTGCTCAAAATGCACATATACCTGTTTACTCTCAAATGGGTCAGGCAAGGGGAGGTTATCCATCTTATGGCCATGGGCAAGCTTATGGGCCGTCAGGTCCTCAGTATCAACAGTTTAACCCTCATGGTCAAGCTTTTGGTCCATCGTACAACACAGTTCCATTCAATCAACCTTTTATGGGAGCTTATAATCAAGCTTTCCAGCCGCAGCTCCCGTTCCTTGCACGCTTGAATCTCCCGGATCTTTCGAAGCTCATGAATGATCCGATGTGTCACGACCCTACTTGGCCCCCGGTCCCTGCCAAGCTCCCTTTGGACATTCCAAAGTTTGAGGGGAAAGGTGGTGAGGACCCGGGAGATCATGTCACGACATTTCACCTTTGGTGCTCCTCCAACTCTTTGAATCATGATTCCATTCGATTACGCCTATTTCAATGCACCCTCACAGGGGCAGCCGCGAAATGGTATGTGGAGTTGCCCGAAAACACCTATAGGGGTTTCAACGAGATTGCTTTGGTTTTCTTAGACCATTTCCAGTTGCCGGTTTGTTATCATACTGGTACTGAATTGTTGTCCACCTTCCGTCAGAATAAGGCCACACATATTTCTGACAACGTTCAAGAGTGGCGTCAGCGGAAGAGATTAGTGAAAGCCAATATTCCTCCAAAGTTCCTGTTGGAATGGTTCCTCAAGTCTTTACTTCCATATATTGCTAATGATGTTTCGATGTCCAGCATTATGACTGAGGAGCAAGCTATCTTGAAAGTCCAGCAGTTAGATCTTCTTTATTCTCAGTCTGGCATTTTGTATGACATTATTCCTGACGCACCGAGAACAAGACATGAGCCCACGTCAGTTCCTGGACCACATGCCGATGGCATCGTGGGGTCCGCATGCACTCGCCCTGTAGACTTGGTAGCTAATCAAATGCAAAATTTGCCGCTAAACCAGTTTGCACCCGGACAGGTTCACACCTTGTCCACTTCCACTCCGTTGTTTGATGTACATAATGTGCAATCAACGAAACCATCGGGTAACCAGCAACCTGGTGGTAAGAAAAAGGGGAGAAATAATCGTAGGGGTGGAAACAATGGAAGTAACAATAATAGCAATCGAAATACTCCTCCTAAAGAGAATGCCAACCCTCCTCGGGAAGGCGATAATGCTGGCGAGGATCGTAAACCTAAGCGTAAGGGGAAATTCCCTTGCAAGCTTTGTGGGGAGGATCATCTTACTCACTTATGTCCTCGTATTGAAGAAGCATCGAAGCATTTGGCACAGAGCCCAGCTGTGTTGAAGGATCCCCTACCTCATCACCAAAACATGGCTTCACATGCTCCCACCACTGGTTCTAGTATTAATGAAACGACAACGTCTTCTTCCAATACCAGTGGTTACGGATGCGTGAATATGGTTCAGTCAGAGGTTTGTGTTGCTACTCATCAACGTGATTATGGTGCACCACAACCGAATTTGGGGAATGAGCCTCCCCCTCCTCCTGATAATTCCTTGCATATCGAGAAGCCTTCTATTATGCCGCGGATACCGAAAGGTGTTCTCAAGCGCTCTACGCATAATCCTAATGCTCGAGCCGCCCAGAACTACTCCATCGTAGAAGATTTGGGCCAAACTCCGTGTGCCATGTCGGCTCTTGAAGTTTTGCAAGCTTGTCCTTCTCAGAAGCATGCCCTGTTGAGTGCGTTAGGAGTTCAGGATGGGGGAAGTCCTAGTATTATCAAGTTCGATACTACTGATGTCCAACCTCGCTTGTCTTACCACGTGGCTTTTCAAATCCAGGTGGTTTGCCTTAAGAGCTTCGTCAAACGTACTATGGTTGATGAAGGTGCTTCTGCGTCAGTAATGTCGTTGACTTGTTGGAAAGCTCTTGGCTCTCCTCCCCTACTCGCGTCTAAAACTACACTCACTGCATTCGACGGTAGATCTTTTACGCCGCATGGAATTATCCCTTCCCTTGTTGTCTCCTTGGGAGGTAAGTCCATGCCTATTGAAGTCGAAGTGGTTGATGCACCAATCGACTACAACCTTTTACTGGGTCGGAACTGGATGTACGCTATGAAGGCTGTCGCGTCTACTGTATTTAGAGTGATTTGCTTTCCCCGTGAAGGCAAGATTGTGACGCCGATCAGCTGGATTATGTTGGCACTCCTTCCACAGCATCTACGGGATCAGTAGTCCCGCAAGTTTCTGATTCTCAGTCGGCAACTGGGAACATAGGTGTTGGAATGTACCCCTCGTTGATGGGAACTTTTAACCATTCTACACCTGTGAATTTTATTGGAACCATTTCTGATAGTGCGCCTCCTCCTTCGAATAGTATGCCATTCTGGACTTCCTATTGTGGTGATCCATGGATTTTGCCATCCGCGGATTCTATGTCTGGAGACATTGCGCATTTCGGGATGTCTATGCCTTTATCTGTAGCAGAGCTCACTTATGATCACATCCAACAAACCACTGCAGATCCGGATCTCTCTTCTTCCCAGACAGTTGAGGAAGATCCCGTTACGCTACCAGTTTTGGCAGCCAACCTATCTTGTTCACATGATTGCCTCAATGGTACCTACCTTCAAATGGAGTTCTTTTTAAGGCCATGGGTGGTGATGACAAGCCGTGGGGGGATCTTTATCATAGATCTCATTCCCCTCCTCCCCTTGATCTTATTGAACAAGATGGGCCTATAATACAACCTGCCATCCATTTGAATTTGGATCCATTCACCATCTCGTCCAGCCCTGATTTGACGTTTGAGTCTAATGAGTCTTTGAGCTCTCCTATAGATCCGCAAATCGGTGATCCTAATGAGTTCGATTCTACTTCTAGAATTTCCAACTCCTGTGATGATGAATTTGCCACTGCAGATTCCTTCACATCCTTCAGCTTTGCTCTTCATTTTGAAGATGATCATTTTGATCCCTCAGGTATTGGTACTATGGCACCTTCAGTGGTTAGCTCTACCTGCGTTATGTCTGAGGTTAACAATAGTGAAGTTGAAAATGTTTCTACCGCAGTGACTTGTATCGGATTTTTCTTTACGTACGTTTTAGAAATAATCTTGGTACTTATGTTTCTTGGAGACAAGATTCTTAGCTGGACTTATACTTGTTTACTGGTCCTTTTCGACATTTGCTTCGACCATGGTAGGAATATTCGGAACCTTGTATATAGGTTTAGGCCTCCCCATTGTTATGATGCATTTGAACCTATTACTATCTGAATTCGCAGACACCCCCTGAGTGTCCTTATCTTGCTCATGTTCCTTGCATTATGCATAGCTTTGTCCCATGCGCTTAGAACTAGTCTCGCATATCCCTGACACTCGTCTGCTCTCATTACAAGCATTCTTCCATATCTCCTTTGAGCTCGTTAAAAACAGTAAGGAGGTCACGAGTTTTACTTTTTCGGGCTCGTTAAACCTTTACGGAAAATATTTTTATAAAGTCTTTTTTAAGCCCTTGTTAGACTTTTTCAAAATCAAACAAGATTGCCGAGTATACTTGTCATTTCAGACTCGTTAAAGGATTTGAAGCGACATTCACTTAGGTATAAGTTTACCCCTTTTCCAGACCTTTGTGGATTAATTACGAAAAAGGTATACTCTAGTCATACGTGACTAGAAGATTCTTCTCTCATTGTTTTACACTTTTTCAGGTGAGGAGACTAACTTTACAAAAAAGGACTTCTCAGTTATATCGTGTTGTGATTGCATTGCATCATCCTGCTTGCCGCTTGAGCCTTGTTCCGGCTCCCGCTTTCTCAATTGTTAACCTGGTGCTTAAGCACTTTCCCTGTCGAGCCCTGCAGAGCTTATATATTTGCCCTTCACAATTTGATGACCATTTGACCCTAAGGGAACACACCCCCAAGTGTCCACATCTTGCACGCACTTCCTTGCATTGAGCATAGGTATGTTCCACTGCTTGGGATTAGTCTGCTAGCTATTTGACACTCGTTCCCTCACTTCTTGTACTATAAGCAATTTTATTTTTTTTCAAGCTTTTCCCAAAAATGAAAAAGACAAAAAAATCAAATATTCCAAAAAGCTGGACGGGATTATGGTCATTATTTCTTGTTGGCAATTGTTGTGTCGCCTTTGAACAGAGCATTCATTCCACTCCGTACATTATGAGTCGGGACTATAGTTAGGCCTTAGGAGCTGTACTTGTTTCTCAATTTTCTCCACCAATTGGTTAAGCTTCCAGTCATTATGGAGCCCTTTGTAATGCCTCCTGCATTGCACAATTTATGTCGAGTCTATGCTACCTGAGTCTATCCATCTGCTCATGCTCTTGTTCAAAGGAAGTCCTGAAACCAGTGTCGGCCACTCCTCAGATATCTTGACTATTGCATGTCGACCATCCTTATTGAGTCAATCCGTTTCACCTGAGATCTTCCAAATCTTTCAGCATTGCTGGTACCTTGTGCTGGTTGATGGGGGATGCCTTAATGCCCTCCTTCCAGCGAGTCTCGTTCCGTCGACCTCAACTCATTTATTCCGGGACTTGAGGCTTAGAGTTAGATTGAGTACCTTGAGGCTTGCAGTCATTAGTGGCAGGTTCTCTCGCCATCGACAGTTTTGGGAATACATCAATGTCCCCTGATTGATGGATTCATCCTAGTGTTCGACTTCAACCCATTTATTCACACTCTGATGATTGTGCTCTGTGCCTTGATGCCCATTTTCATTATCGGTGGGTCATCTCGCGTCTGTTAACAGTATACATCAATGACCAGTAATCAGACGATGTCTCATCAAGTTCGACCCCAACTCCTTTATTCACTTGATGGGATTTGCACCGTCGAAGACTTGTGTAGAAGACCCCAGGCGATTGTGGCATTCAGTATGCTACATATGACTTTGACTTTACATCTGAGATATCACCTCTCATATTTCAGCAGTTTGTACCTCCAGTTCACACCAGTTGTCTTCTTTTCAGCAGAAGACCATATCTTACTGTAGAGGGATCATGGCTATGATCACTTATGACATGTATCTACTTATGTACTGCCTATTCATGGCCATTGTATCAAATTGTCGTACTATACCGACATGTATTCAGAGATTCTATTGTATTATGACGAGTGATCCGTTCTTTCCACTTGTGTCTCCATCACTCCACTTTTGAGTTTTATAATGTATTTCGGCCATCGTAGCACATTTCAGTCTCTGACCTCACACATTAGGGGGCATCTGTTATACAGAAATCTTCCACCCTGTGAGCATCAGCATTCTTTGGCTTGTAGGATCCATTTCAGTGACTCAGATCCATTTTCATCCTTCAGTAATACTAGTTTATCCTATTTTTGTTCCTACCCGCATGTTGCATCACTATAGCATGCGTACCCGCGAGTTGCATCCCTATAGCCCGCGGGTATCAAGTAAATCGTAAAAACCACTATTTTATTACTTTTTACTCCCAAAAAGCGGTCATTGGGTGACCTTTGGCTCTCCATCTACCCAAGTAACGTCTCGATGAGTCCTTTCACCTACCTTTGAGAGGACTATATATTGAGCACATATGGCTTATGGACGGGAGGAGGAAGAGAATAGTAAAGGCACTCTAGTGGATTTTTGCCCTACCTTGGGTCTGCACTCATTGATCCTTGTAGTTGTGAACCAGTTATGTTCACCTTCCAAACTCCTTTCTAGTTTGAGTTTGCCATTCATGGAGGATTGAAGTGGTGGAGGCACAAGTGGGTTGATCTAGATCTTGGTTCAAATTGGTTGCCGGCAAGAGGTCGTATCACTTTGTACTTCTTCTTGTTCATTAATAGAAATACTCATGTTCTCGTCCATTCATGGTGTGAATGTCATTTATTATACATTGGGTTGCATTTGCTTATGATATTATGGACCATTGTTATTGATGATGTTAATGTTATTTATATGTCACATGTACTTGTTAGATATTTGTTGTCAAGACTAATTTGCAGATTACAAGTGCTTGGACGTGCACGGATTGAAAGCTCCAACGGGGATCTACATCAAACGTTGGATCGAGGTTGGTTACATTTCTCCATTGTTTTAACATTGTCGTTTATAATAGCATTGTTATGAGAATTGAGTAGATTTCTGATACTCATCTGTCTGTTGTGGTATTCCCAAGCCATAGTGAGTTTTCTCCAATACAGGGGTGCAAACGGAATTAATAAAAAGATTAAAAATAAAATATTTATTGCCCCCAAGAAAAGTCGGCCCCATAAGGGATTTTCTGGTTTCAGCACTTGTATAAATACCAGCATAGATCCATCTTAAACCCGTACCTATCAAGCACCGAGAGGGATCCAATTTCTTGAGGTGTATTTCTTTTTTTTTAATTTAAACTCAAGAAATTTGATCTCTCTTGATTTATAGATCCTGGTTTAAGTTTTAAGTTTTTATTTTATAAACGAACATCTATTTTTTAATTACTTTTCATAATATTTTAGCCGACATGAATTTTTTTAATTATTTTTTAATTAAAAAAATTACTTTTTACGTTTTATTAGATGTAACACTACATGTAACGGTACATACACGTTAGAACATCTCCCCCATACTGGGTTGTAGAGCACCTCGTTTCACTCGGTGCAATGAGGTTAGTGCTCCTCATTTGTTCATTCTCACACTTGAGAGTGGCAAATCACTTGGGAGAGGAGAATTTCGCATCACCTAAAGGAGGAGGCTGATTTCTAGGGTTTCTATTTGTGGAAAACGTTTCCACACTTTCTATTTTCTCATTTGTACTGTGATCTCAAAATTATCATCTCTCTACAAAGGTTGTTGGTTTTCTCCCTGTTCGGTTTCCCAGGGTAAACTTTGTGTTGTTGTTTTGTGCTTTGTCTTACTTCCAATGATCTTGGTAATGCATTTATGTTTTATGCTATGAATGTATGAAATTTAACAAGAGGAAGACAGAGGAACTTCTATCTGGAGGATTGACAGAGTCACTAGGGAAAATCAAAGGAGGCCGTACAGACTTGCATGGTGGCCATACAAGTGCGTAGAGGCCGTACCGTGTGACACAGGGAGTCGATCATACAGCACACGCAGAGGGCCGTACAAGTGACGCAAGGCCGTACGGAGCTGTCTGTACGCTGACACAGAGCCATACACACTGATGCAGGGCCGTACGAATCAGTCCATACAGTGACGCAGAGGGACGTACAGTGATGCAGGAGGGCCATATGATTTGGGGGTTTTCTCAGTAAGGTTCGATTGTATGATTTTCCCAGGATGGGTCAAAATTGATTTTCTGGATTGTATTATTCAATATCTTTCATAATAAAATATCTTCTCAGACTACTGCACCGGTTTTCCCATCTTGGGTTTTTTTGGGGGTTTATACCCAAAAATATTGGTGTCTCTATTGATGTGATTGATGTTATATTTATCTCAGTATTTATTTTTCCACTGAATTGTGAAGAAATCCATTTGTGGTTAAGAGTAATATTTGGGGTTTAATTAAAAATAAACTTGCATACTTTAACTCAAGATTGGGTTTTAAGGAAATTTACAAGCACCCTGGCCCTAGTACTCCAGGATCGACAGTTACCTGACAAAGTTAGGCTTCACCAGAAGTGAAGCAGATCAAAACTTTTATTATAAGGTTGATGATGGTCGTCCCTTGATCTTGGTACTTTGTGTTGATGATCTCTTTCTTACAAGGGATGAGAGTATGATTGCCAGGTGCAAGAGGGAGATGATCCGTGAATTTGAAATGAGAGACCTGGGGGTTGATGCATTATTTCTTGGGCTTAGAGGTGTGGCAAGGGCCTGATGAGATCTTCCTTAAACAAGGAAAGTATACCATTGAGATCTTGCACAGATTTGGTATGATGGACTGTAAGTCCATGGCTACACCTATGGAAGCAAATCTGAAGAAGTTACTTGCTTCTTCTATATCTTCAAATTTAGTAGATCCCACCATGTACCGTCAGTTGATTGGCTCCTTCTTGTACCTGGTTAATACCAGGCTAGATATTTGCTATGCAGTAAACACGTGGAGTCAGCACATGGTCGAGCCGAGACAAGTACATTGGGTAGCAGTTATGCATGTGCTGAGATATCTTCACGGTACTATTGGTTATGGATTGAGATATGCCTCAGAAAATGGAGTGAAGCTAGTAGGCTTCACAAATTCAGATTGGGCTTGTAGTGCAGTTGACAGAAGGATTACCTTTGGGTGTTGTTTTAGCTTGAAATTAGCAATGGTTTCTTGAATCAGCAAGAAACAGACTTCTGTGGCACTCAATACAGCGGAGGCAGAGTACATCACAGCCAGTGCAGCCAATAAGGAAGCGGTATGGCTTCGGAAGCTGCTTGCAAATTTGTATGGTCATGAGCTTGATGTGACAGTGATATTCTGTGACAGAAGGGAGCAGTGAAGCTCCAATATATCTCTACAAATGAGAGGATTATAGATATCCTTACCAAGCCCTTGTCCAGAATAAAGGCTTGGAGTGGTGTCGATTCCGTTCCTCGGGAAGGGAGATTGATGACCAATGTGGTTGTTGATGAGGCACAAGCCGAGACTTGCCCCTGACTCCTTGACTTGCACCTGACTCCTTTATGGAGTGTCCCTATGTGGGATGGTTCCTTTGTGGAGTGTGTCCCTGTGTAGGATGGCTCCTTTGTGGAACATTCTCTTGTGTGGAGAGTGCTCCTATGTGGAGTGTGGGCCCAAAGGGGTGAACTAGCTGCAGTTATCACCGCCTTCCAGTTGTAATGACTGGTAAATTGGAATAAGTGTCTTCCTGGGGAGTGTAGCCTCCTTTCAATTTGAGATCGATAAAGTGCTTGGAAGAAGTGTCTTCCCAGGGAGTGTAGCCTCCTTTCGATTTGAAATCGATAAAGTACTTGGAAGAAGTGTCTTCCTGGGGACTATATCCTCCTTTCGACTTGAGATCGATAATGTGTATGAGGAAGTAATCCTCTGTGGTCTAGAATGACCAAGTTGATCAAGTAGATCAGATATCTTCTTTGAAAAGATGATATGGTCCCTTTGTGGGATGGTTTCTTTGTGGAATGTACACCTTTGTGGAGTGTGTCCTTTTGTGGGATGGTTCGTTTGTGGAATGTGCTCCCTTGTGGAGTGTGTCCCTTTGTGGGATGGTTCGTTTGTGGAATGTGCTCCCTTGTGGAGTGTGTCCCTTTGTGGGATGGTTCCTTTGTGGAACGTTCTCCTTTGTGGAGAGTACTCCTTTGCAGAGTGTATCCCTGTGTGGGAATGGAACTTCTTATGGTAACAAGATGTGTTCCAATGTGATGATCATACGTTCTCAGACGAGCTAATTGGATATGTTCCGATGTGATGATCATACATGCTCAGACGAGATGATCGGATGTGTTCCGACGTGATGATACCTCTCTAGCTAAGAGGGAGGGTTGAGATGAGGCACATTGTATTGATACACATGATCGACTCTCCGATGGACTGTGCAAAGTTGTTGAGCTGAGGCACAAGTTACTCCCCTATGGATAGGGCAGAGTCGTGGAGCTAGTGCATGTTCTCCGATGGACTGGATTGAGCAGATGCACGAAGATTGATTTGTCGACACTTCTCGACGGACTGAGATTGCGTTGGAAGACCTTCCTTATGATATAGAGAGGTTAGAGATCACCGTGATGTACACATGATATCCAGATGTGTTTCAGTATGATGATACTGATGATACCTCCCTGGCTAAGAGGGAGTGTTAGAGTAGTAGCTGCGTGAGGCATCACCTCATAGGTCGACCCAAGAAAGAATAAAATTAGAATACCGTGTCCGAAGAATACCTTCCTCATTGAGAGGGAGTGTTGGAAATAGTGCAACTTCGGAAGTTATTCTTACTGTATTTCATCTTGTTACTGTACCTCCTATAGGATAAGATATCAATGTATTTGATCATGTAAAACCCTTGAAAGAATCATTGTAAACCTTGGGGTGAAATCATACAAAGAAAAGATTTATTAAATGTAATTTTTGTATTCCCCCAAGACAAGTCAGCCCAGTGAGTAAACTGCCCTAAAACAGTGGGCAGTTTGCCCCAAACTGCTACACTCAGGTCGGCCCAGTTAGGGAAAGTTAAGTCGGCCCAGTTAGGGAAAGTTAGGTCGGCCCAGTAAGGGAAAAAGTCACCTTTTGATGTGTATAGATAGAGAGTTCAACCTCTCATTTGGCCATTCACTCAAGCAAGTCCGCACTAGTCAAGAGGTTCACTATTGCAGCTAGGAAACTGATTTTTTGGGGTTCTCCACTATTGGAGAAGTTTCTCTCTTGTTTTTCTTGGGTTTGTGCTACTACTATTTGGATGTACATCGTTCTCTATTGGAAGGTCTGAGCTCAGGGGAGACAAATAACTTTGTCTATGGTTGGGAGATGATTGTTCTTATCATCATGGTTAAACAAGCTCCACACTCATTTTGTTTCTATGCTTTGCCATTCTTTTAGTGATCCTAGTTATGCTGATATAAACATTAACAAGTCCTAGTACAAGTGCCCCTCTTTTAATGTGGTTCCTAAGAGCTTTTGCCTATGACCCTAGTACCCACTACTAAGAGACACCTTAACTTTATTATATATTTTTTATAAGTGGTGACCCTTATTAATAGTTTCCTAACCTATTTGTTGGAAACCCTAACTCAATGAAGAATTAGAAGGATCTTTCTAGAAGCCTCTAAGAGGCTATAAATACAACTCTAATTCTTCATTTGAATCATCATAAAGACATAATCTAGCTCTGATCTGCTTGAGGACTGTTGTAGGGTTTGTGGTACATATTTCAGGGGTGACATCAAGTTTCTCTGTTGTTGCTAAGGCATGTTTTCATGTACCTTCCACTTGTTGAAGCTTACTGCCTGATACATGATTGATTTAGCTACTTGTGTGGGCTGTCTACTGTCTTAAGGCTGTTGTCATGATCTGTTGGTAGGGCTACCGTCCCTCTGTTTTAGGTTGTCATTGTTTGTTCACTACCTATTGAGGCTGCCGTCCTAGTTGTTGATCTTTGTGAGGGTACCGTGACCCTATGTGAGGTAGCCATAAACTTTCTGAGGCTTGTTGACAGTTGAACCTACCGTGACCTGCTATGAGCTGGCCGCAGCTTGTTGTGGACTGTTAAGTGTGGGTTGCAGTCTTTGGACTACCCACCAAACCTCACCGTGGACTGTTGCACTTGTTGGAAGGAGACCGAAGCCTCTAAAGGTTGTCTGCTACCTTAGTAAAGGTGGGTCGTGACCTAACTAAGCCCATAGTGGGCTGCCTCTACCATATTTGAGGGGGGCGTGGCTTGTCTGCTTGATTTAGGGCTGCTTGTTGAATTTAGTGGAGGCCCCAACCCCTGTGAACTGTTTTGTGATTAGCCTGTTGTATCTTGTGGAGGCTGCCAACTTCTTAGGGCTGTTTGTGAAGTTTGTAGACTTGTTGGATCAGATCTGTGGTGTAATTTGCAGACTTGTTGGGTCAGATCTGTGATGCTTAGGGTTGTTGTGTAAATTGCAGACTTATTAGGTCTGATCTATTGTGTTAAGGTCAGATCTACTATGTTAAGGTGCGCTTGGTTCAGATCTGAAGTCTTAAGGTTGCCTATTGTTGATCTAGGGCTGTGGTCTTTTGTTGGCTGCCACATTCTTTGATTTATGTCTGCCTGAGCCTATATTGTTGTGTACTTGTTAACTATCCTAAGTCCTTACTTATCTACAGCACATCATCTCTCTCTCTCAAGTTTGTACTAACCCTCAGGTAAGGGTCATGTTATCAGCTATTTTGTACAATAGCTAAATTTCTTGTGAGCCGTCAGTTTATTGAACATGATTCATGTTCATCATCAGTGTTCAGAAGTTCAGAAGTCATTTTCAGGGCAATTTTGCCCCATTTGTAATAATTGTATGTTCATACCCCCATGGGGAAAATGTAAAAAGTTGGTCTAAATGAGGTCCTTTTATAAAAGACTCGGCTATCCATAGGTTTATCCATTTGGGGGATACTCTAGAGTGTTTTTTCCTTAGGAATTATGCGCTACTCATCGGTGGCGTATAATCCCTGAGTTTTTCACTCAAACCTCCAAAGCTGGAGTATTTCCCATGGTGGTCAAAACCTAAGGTGGTTATTAGAGTCTTATGTCTAGGATTTTTTACGTGTTAGCCATCTCGATTGAGTCGTATGAACATGCCCTAGGTCCCCTAGGAGTTTCTTTTAATTCCGAGAAAATTAATTTTTTCCATAAATTAGACCATTTTTTAATGGTTTAATTAAAAAATTTCAATAAGTGATAAAAACCTCATCCGGAGGCAGAATTGAGCATGGGGAGGCTCATTTTGACGCTCAGAGCATCCTCTTCACCTTGGCACCTTCATTCTTCAATTTCTGGACAGTTAAGTCACCCCAGGAGCAGTTTTGGCTAAAAATGCATCATTTTGGCATTTAATTGCTAAAAATGATAAATTGCACTACAGGACAAAGTTGAAAAAGGACAAAATGATCAAATTAAAGTTTGGACAAGGTTAAAGTGATTTAAATGAGGATGTACGAATACAATAGTGATAAATTCACATGTCATAAAAGTCAAAATGTTGATTTTTGGATTAAATCAAAGTGCTTCACGTGGACCTCCTCACGTGGGTGAATAATCCAAAATCGTGAAGTATCTTTCACTATGGAGTGTGACCATGCTTCGAGTTAATAAGACACATGCAAACTTTTAAACATTGGTTAAAGCGTGAGGGTTCCAAAAGGGAAATGACGTGAGCATCCTCACGTGGGCATTCCACACATGCACAGGTTCACAAGTGTTTGGTGGGCGATCTCTTCAAGGTTAGGGCGTGGCTTCCTATGGGGATGGTCTCCCCTCTCATGAGGTGGCAGCCACCAAACCAATCACCACCTACCATCTCGAGTTCTCTCCACCGATTGCCTCATCACACCTACCTTCTCACGCCATCCACTCCTTAATTCACTCCTCCTTGAGCTCTCGCCTTCCTAACCTAGCTCTCTCATGCCATTCGAATGGCTCTCTCTTTTTGTATAAATGTGAGTTCTTTGCTCTCATTCAACATGGATTCTTTGTTGTAGTGTTACTCTGAGAAAATTGTATCAAGCTTTTGCTTTGGATTTGTGAATAAAGTTTTTCGACTTTGGAGGTCTATGGGCTCTTGTTCATTGTGGTGAATTCTTCATGGTTGAGGTGATCTCTTTCCAAGCATTTCTCTTTTAATACTCGTATATGTTGTGATCAAATGCTAGCTTTAGAAGTCTAATATCTTAGAATGTAAGATCTGTCATTGCGGTTGTCAACTTGACTTACTGTGCAAATGTTTATCAAAGTTATATGAATAGGACATATTCGGTTGTACTAATATTGATAACGCTTTGATCTACTTAGCATACTAGTTGATTTTGATCTGGTTACTGTATTGAGTGTGTTGTGCTTTGTCAGGTTTCACCAATTGAAGAAGGGTGTGAGCTCGGTTGCTTCTATCCCAAGCTTCAACAATCATTCATTGATTTTAACACTTTGTGATTACAGGACTTATAAAGTTGTCATCTTTTATCACAAAAGGAAAGCCACGAGTAACTCTTGCTGGTGTTCCATCATACAAAACACTTTCTTCAAACTGGTTACTGGATTTAAAGGCTTCTCTTCTTCAAGCCCTCCATTTTCTCCTTGAGTTTTTTGCATTTGACTTGCTAGCCTTTTCTCCTCTATCCTAGTTTCGTCCTACTCTCTGCAAGCCTTCCTCTTTGCTCTCGTTTTCCCTTTGCATTTGCTGCTCACTATCCCATCTCCTCGCTGCCCCATTTCAGTCTGTTCACTCCCCCTAAAAATCAGTCCGCTTACCTTACTGTTTGGTTGCCCTCATTCTTCTCCTTCTTGTCTCCTCTCGTCCATCTTCACAGTCTGCCCTAAAACACATAAAAAACAAATCATAAACTTGTAGTGTTAGAGCTAGTTTTCATAACTGTAGAACTTGCATTGTTTTAGTGTAGATCTCTTTTAGGAGGTAGAATTTCATTTTAGTATCTTCATAGACCTTGCATTTAGTTCATTTTCAGCTTGCATATGCATTCTAAATCTCTCTCTTTCCTAGCATTTTTAGCATAGATTTGTTTGCTGGTCCGTTTTCATTTTTTAAATAAATTCGAAGTTGAATCTCATACAATATTTCATCTTTAGATCTCATTTTGCAAACTTAGACTTGGCTAGTTTCAAAATTTATTTTGTTTTGTCTAACGCTAAAGAGTGCCTTGTTTAGCCAATTTGAACTTGTGTAGGTGTTTCAAAGAAGAAGAAAGTCAAGGAACTTTGACAAACAAGGAGGTCTTGACCCAAAGAAAGCATCAAGCAAACCATAAGGATGATCCAAAACAAGAGAACCACATTCTCCTTTTGTAAAAGCTCCTAAGAGCTTTATATTGTCTTTCATAGTTATCTTATTTTTCATAAAAGACCTTACAAGGGTTAAATTCCCAAGGCACTTGTAAATTGATTAATAAAAAGGATAGGTGGGATAAGGCCTCCCACACTTTGTTTCTCCTTCCCCATTTGGGGAAGACTGTTTCATGCATGCTTTAGTCAGATTTATTTCAAGTTTTTTAGATTAAAGTTTATTTCTTAGATTTACTCTCTTCCAAGTTTTGACTTGAGTTAGCAACCTTGGGATTTCATCCCGAGGGCCACATTATTTTGTGGTAGCTTCTCTATCCCCATTAGACTCCTTGTCGAAGTTCATCTAGCTAGAAGGTCTCAAGGACTGGTGGTTCTAGTGGTCACCCTGTTCGGAGGTTGATCCCACCTTGTTGTTTATTTCTTAGTTGGTTGTTAATTTTGGCCTTAGAAAGTGTGCACTTGTTACTTTCTTTCATTACTTGTTTTACTTCAGAAAGTGTGCTTTTTCTTTACATAAGCTGCTTCTATTCTAATAAAGAACAAAGCCTCTTGAACTTGAAATAACCCAAGTCAAGAGCACTCTCTGTCGGAGAGCATAGTAAAATTACATTTTTCCCTGCATTAGGCATATAGAATAGCTAAGTCTCTTGAACCTTGTCATAAGACAAAGTCAAGAGCGCTCTCTATCGGAGGGTTGAATATTGTGCTTTAATAATAAAAATTTCCAACTCACACCCCCGTAATAATTTATCTTGGTTGTTATCCGACACCCGTATGCTCTGCCAACCTGAAAGGATTGAGCTAGTACTCAGAAAGGTGTTGGATTTGATAATATTCGATAACATAATAAGATTTTCACCCCCACAACCAACGAACCGACGTTGCCTTTTCGAGACATACTCAGGTAGTGGGCAAAGTTCCTAAACCTGGTGGGGCCGAAAATTACCGTTGTCTAGACATTAGAGTGGTTAATTCTTTAGACACCTACTCTTTGAAATCTGAGTGGTCCGTCTTACCATCAAAAGGGGAAGCCACTGAAAGTATACCTTTCCGGTCTTTTAATTTACCTTGTTGTTCTTAGCCTAATAATCAAGACCATTAAAACTTTAAATTTACTAAGATAATCTGCACAACGATCTCACGAACAGCTACTATTGAGACTTACATTTCAGCATCCCCAAGCACTATACAATTTTTTGACTCCATAGGGCACTGGTCTAATTGTTACATTTTCATATATTCATATTGTTGGGCCATTTGTCCATTTAAGTCATTTATCTGTGGATCCTATCTCATTTTCGCAAGTCTTCGATATACTGCTGATCTTGTAAACTTGTATCGCAACATGGATTGCATTTTACTTTGTGTTTTATCTAAAATAAATTTGTGATCTTTTCATCTTTAAAACTCCTGAACAACACCCATCCGCATCACCATACACTAGAAACATTAAAACACATTGAGCCATAGTAAACTCTTTGTAGGGACTACCCCCCTTGGCTTCGTTAGGAGTTAAGCCTAAAAGGAGGAGCTGGGATTCAGGTGACAGTACCTGGCTCATTGGTTGCCCCCAAGGCCACACTTTCGCCACTTGTAGTGAGGGAACAGCTTTCGAAAGATTTCTACTGCTGGTGTGCATCTCGGCACAGTCTAATTGTTTGACTTGCCTCTGAGAAGCACAGTCTATTCTGAAAGTTAAATGTCTGGATACAAAGGAAGGTCTCAACTGTTGAATATCAGACTTGTTTCTTTTATTCTGAGTTAGATATGTTACTGCTGTTATAATTTAGTTATACTAATGCTGTTGATTACATGTTACTGAAGGTTTCAACTTTAACACAGGGATCTCCTTGGGAGTGTTAAAGTTGAAAGAGATGAAAATTATGTTTTAATTTTATCTTGCTTTGTTACAGCTGTACTATTCTGCTTCCAGTAGTAGTCTAGAAGTTTATTTTTTTGCATTAAAGTATAAAGAATTTTTAATTTTCTACTTCAAACCCTAACCTAACCCTAAATTTAACAGTTTTGGCTCTCACACAAAACAAGGAAAGCATACAAGAAAGTTCCCGACTGTAAATTGTACCATACACGCTTTGGTCCATGAAACTCAGTAAACCACAATCATTTATTGGCTAAGTTGTATGAAACGTAGAAATGTGTACAAGTTTCAGAAACAGGAATGCTTGGAAACGTGACCCCCCTAAAATGGGTACGTCAGGTTAAACGCAGTATATATATTTATATATAAATACAGTTTTTTTTAATAACACATCATCTCACAATAAAATAATAATGAGAGGTTAATTTGTAGGTAGGTTTACAAACGATGTAGAGGTTAATTTGTTTTCATTTTCCATAAACTGGGATTTTTTAGATCTTTTATGGGTTCCAAGCTGCTCATGGGCCAATGGATGTTTCCCAGAAGTTTCCGAAAAGTTTTCAAGTTTCCATGAGTTGCCAGTACGTGGGCATTTTATGAGTTTCATGCAACATAGTTTATTGGATACAGGCAAACATTATTCAACCAAGCACACTATTAAATAAAATGTCATAATAAAGTACTGGGTTTTGCAGTAGCTACTAGCAGCTGTGGTGCATGACTACAACTGCTTGATGGTTAACCAAATTCTCTACATGAAACACAAATGCTTTTCTTGGCTCAAACACTCGGAACTTTTATAAACCAAAAAAAATTACATAAAAAGGGCAAACTTTAACTTTATAATAGAACTTGGATATTGCTGCTGTAAAGAATCAGGATTATAAGGCCTTTTCAAAACTTACATCTTCTCTGTGATAAATTGCCGCAGTTGATATATATCAGTGTCCGTATGCCATGACCTTTGTGTACCTCCCAGATATGATGCTTGTGAAGATAAACTGCTCCCATTTTGTTGTGCCAAATCAGCCAGCTGTCCTCCAGCTTCACCAAACACCTGACCTGGAATCTGTACTCGACCCGGCATCTTGTCTCACTGCGTTTTGGCACCAAGAGTACTTTTTCACACTAAATCCTGAACAAAAAGCACTCTGCCAGCTACTTCTCTATTACTTATCTGACATAACAACTGGTACAGGAAACACATTTATCACACCCAGAGAAGTAATCTGATATAATACCCAGACAAAAATGCTCTCATCTTCGACTAATTGTCATATTAACTGTGTCGTCATCATCGCACAATTCAATACCCAAATCACTACTCATCTCTAACAGCCTGATTCTATGAAGCATTCCAAAAAAATGAAATTGAAAAACCATGATTGATGTCACTATAGCATACACCGATATTGAAGATTTCAAACCCTTCTTCAAACATTCAAAACTAAAAGCCACCTATTTATTTCAAATTATCAAATTCTGCCACTGCATGAACTTCAAACTAAAGCTGTCCATTGATCAAAATTATCACCTGGAAAAAATGAGCAGGTAGCTAAGACACAAAATCTCAGAATCATTTCTGTTGAAAACACAAAAGATGCCCTGATACCTGGATGTAAAGCTGAAGAACCTAAACAATGGTCACAACTGCAAGTCATATGAATTTATTCACTAACACATATAGCCATATATTTTCAAATTAACATAGAATGAAATCCTCAGTAAGGGGTACACCGTTTTGAATTTTAGTAAGTTTGCAATTAAGAAGCATCACGAAGACAATTATCACAAGGAAGGGGATTCACAAAGCACATAGGTACCTCTAAGCAATTATAGTACCAAAGTGAGAAAGGATGTTCTCATGTCAACAGCGAGAGTGGGACTTGCACCTCAAAGCCAGAGACAATTAAATTCTCAACAAAGGGTACACCATTTAAATTTTATTGAATTTGAAATTAAGAGGGAATGACATAGATAATTATCACAAGGAAGGGGACCCACAAAGCACACAGGCACCTCTAAGCAATGATAGTACCAAAGTGAGGGAGGATGCTGTCCAGACAACTGGAGTGGGACTTCTTTTTTTTAAAAGCCAATGACATGAACCAGAAGTATTATGCGCCAGTTAAATGATATTTTATGGCCAGAATTACACAATCCACTCAATCATTACATAGTCAATTCATAGGGGCTCAACAAGAGCATCATGTCACTTACAAGAATTGAACATGGGTGGGGAGGGTAACAATCATTCCTCCCAACCACCCAAGCTATACATCCAATGGACAGTCAACTGGAGTGGGACTTGCAACTCAAAGCCAAAGACAATTATCACAAGGAAGGGTGCCACAAAGCGCACAGGCAACTCCAAACAATGACAATACCAAAGTGAGGGAGGATGTTGTAATGTTTGCACCTCAAAGCCAAATTCCTGAGAGGCAAACTTTTAATGCATGTAACATTTCATAGACCACCCTTGTCTCACAATTATCGCCAATGTGGAATTTATTGATGATGATGGTTAACGTCCACTGAGACCAATTTTGGTCTATCAGACCTTAAGAGTAAAGAAAGGAATTATTTGGATTCCCGTAAAATTATTCCTATGCTCAAAGAGCTTAGAAAGAAGGTTAGGAAGGTTGGTATGGTGGCAAAGATTATGAAACTGCAATCTAATGTGGATTGTGGGTGTATGCAGGGCACTCTAAAAGAAGGTGACTTTCATCCTCAACATTCCTAGTCTCACAGCAATGGCAACTCCTTTCCACCCATGGTGTTTTAGGAGTTGTCCATCATCCTGTTTCAGTATGAAGATCATGACAGTTTGCTCTAATCTTGGTTATATTGATTTTCTTCAACGAATTAATTAAAACAGATAAGATAATTTTGATCTTCCAAATTGGGATTAATGAACTCCTTATAGTATCTTAATTTTTTTTAGCCTTTAAATCTTTCTCATCCCACATTTTTGCTTTAAACTTAGATATAATAATATTTTTTAATGTTATTGATATTACATCCACACTCTCGGAAAACAAAAAAGAAAAAAACAACCCAAGCATCCATCACCTCTACGATAGATGGTGATATGCAACCAGTGCAGGGATTTGATGGGCAATTTGCATGAGGCAATTTGACCATCAAATACGGTTACAATTTTTTTAAGACCATCACATATGTTGATTAAAATTGTTGATACGAGTGATACAATGGCCAAGTCTCGGATGTTCATTAAAAGTGTCGATGCCGGTGATACAATGGCCAAAACCGTCAAATTTGACAGACTGCTCTGGTTTCAAATTTCTACGCAACAACAGCTTACAACGGCAAACCTAGACATCTATGACCTGGAACAAAAGCATAAATACTCTAGTATTACTGAGAACTAAGTGTTGCAACTCTATGTTACCAGAAACTGGTGTCAACCCACTCATCTGCACTGATTAGAAATGTACTTATGTAAGGTCAAAACGAAATGGTAACGGGTATGAGAAACGGATTTCCTGGTCAGGTTTCCGGCAAATGTAGACTAGATTACACAAATATTATTTCTGAGAACCAAGTGTTGCAACTTATTTTCCAAGAGATCAATTTCGGTTGAGCATACAAACATAGAGTTCACTTACATACCAAAGAAGCAGTTGTGTATTCAAATCCAGAGGGTCATTTCCACTCAAAACAAACAACGCTAGAGCCCAAAATTGGTACTCAGGTAAAACCTTTCAGGACCTTACCTTCTAACAAAGGGTGAATCCCACACGGTCGATCTAGTAAGGTACTGATTCTAATGTAGAAGCAAAACGGCTATCTACAGTTTACATTCCAAGTGGGCATAAACCAATAAGATCCTGATCAACCCTTCTACTGCATACATAGGGCATGTGTACAGTTTGCATAAAAAGTGGACATATCTGGCAACGGACAACCTGGGCATCTATCATTTCTGCCACAACTGGAAGTACCCTAATCCGTGGTCACCATTTCAAATCCTAGAGCTAATTTTACTTGCACCACAACAGGGTAAAACACCGAGCTGACGGACGATAATTACACATTGGAGACCGAAATTCATGCCCATTGGCCCAACCCAACATCCGATCTAAGAAGAAAAGAATCCCAAAATGAAAAGAATAAAAAATTGGGGCAAAACATAGGGAATTCAAGGGTCATTGAAATACGCACAATTACCCCATCAAACAAAGTACACCCAGAAGGATTAAAAGAACAGTAAAAAAAAACACCTTACCTGCGGTCGACACAGATACCCCCGATAATTCGAGTTGCAGATTTCGAACCCCGCCCAACTACAAGCAGGCAATTTTGCGAAATGGGTCGCGCTGTTAACTCCAACAGAACACGCAAACGAGTCAACGACACCAGTCCTTGAGAAAGTGGTCACGGACAAATCTGGTTACGGTTTTTGGAAGAAGAAGTATTTTTGGAAGAAGTCGGTACGACCCTGAAATTTTTTAGTGATGATAATTGACGAGCAGTAGAGGCTTATGCTCGTCCTTACGGATAGTATTTATTCCAATGTCACATCAAACAAAGTTCCTCTGCCATATTATGATTCCCTTCTTGGTTTCCACGGAGAAATTGCCCCCTATCAGTTATTCCAGGAAAGAAAACTCCTCCATATCAGTTTCACTCAAGGGTAAGGTACCAGTGTGTTGCACCCTTTCTTCCGGGCTTCAAATGGACACATGGACAAGTCGATGTGGTGTCTGGCAACGGTCATGTGGCTTTCCTCAGTTTGTTAAGGTGATCGAGCCTTTAAATATGCGTTTTGTTCCTCTAATGGTTTTAAGACTTACACAAAACTTGTCGACCATAGAATTCATTTTCTCTTGATTAAGGAATTTAGTTAAATACTTGGCAAATAAACTTAATGCCTTGATCAATTAATTCAATCAAATCACCATTTATTTAATTCAAACTAAGCATTGATAGGATCCCTCTTTCTCCTCTACTCAATAGAATCCACTTGTTGACTCTTTAACAAAAACAACAACATATGCCACAAGAACATTAATTACTTAGATTTGTATCGCATGTTCATTAGTTTATAGAAATTGCATGCATAGTTATGAGAATCAACGGAAACAAATTTGTTGACTTAAACAATCATTTCACATACAAGACATAATTATTAATATCGATTCCCCTGGATGCGGGTGTCACTCAAACCTTGTACATAGGTGGATGTGTTGAGCGCACACCTCGCAACAACATGCAGCACAAACTCCCAATACAGAGTGATGTCATGAGCGCTCATTGTGAAGTAAATGCGGTGGAGGTTGGTGAGGTGGGGAATGACGCTGGAGTTATTACGCCAGGGTGGGCGAGCATGGAACAGGACAGGAATGTCTCATCGAATTAATCCCGCAAACCGGACTATGACACTCCCTCGTGTGACATCCCTTGGCTCCTTCCCCGAGCGAGGTGTTATGGCGAATAGGATCGACACCATCCTCATTTGCAATTGCAACCGGGTTAGGGAAGCTGGTCGCTCTGCTCAGCAGTTTCCAATTCTGGTGGTGGAAAGTTTCAAAATGTCGAGACCGTGTGGCACCTGCATAAGAGGTGTTGGCCATGGCGCCTGCCGTGGAGCTGACAAACCGGGTAAAGAGAAAGTGGTCATAAGCGGGTATGCAGATAATGTCTCTGGTCCAGTCCGTTGCCTGATTGACGACTGGGAATCCAGCAGAGTTGCGGAGATTCTGGCTTCTGGCAGCCATGGAAACTAGATAAACTACTACTTGTTTGTCAAAATATGATGGCTACTCTAGTTGAGGAAATGATTTCCAACTGGAACACGGCCAAAACCTCAATCCTGGACATCAGAGCCAACCTGGTGCATTTGGACAAAAAACTGGTAAGCTTGGACTCCAACTTCGCAGGAGGAAAATACTCTATGGAGCATTACATCGTCTTACGTGCAGGCTCTGAGCATGTTGGTCTTGCAAAAAACGAGGAGGCCTCTGCTGCTGGAGAGGTTACAAGGTTTGGTGTTGTCTCAGTCGCCGCTGGTGCTGAACCATCTATCAAAGATATTGTGGTCACTGAAGGGCAACCGTAGGAAGCCACGGTCAATCCGGATGACCCTTCCCTCCTGGATACCTTCCCTGTGTCGTCCACCATCGGGCCCTGCAATACAAGCGAGTCTAAAATTCCGACGATGGAAGCATCTCCCCCCATCGCAAAGCGGAGCCTATGTCTCCTAAGCTCCCTTGTCACATCCCCTCCCATCAATCCAACGCAAGGAAGGGAACATGACTACACTTCTGGGGATTTTACATAACTCAGCCCATTTCATTAGATTCATATGAATAAAACAAATGTGTGTATATGCAAATCAAGAAAACATGCACAGTGGAAATAAATCATCATCCACACACATCTCATATGCATTCAGCATATCAATAACAGTCATCAATTTAAAACATTGCAGAAGTAAAACACAGAGATAGAAAAATACATATCTTCATTGTGAAATTGTCCCAAGCAACTAGCTATGTAATTGCAATATTCCACCCAACCATAGGTCTTTGCCCAGCCTGTATTCTTTCAGCACTCAGAGACCACCCCCGAGTTGGGCATGATTTCTATAAGGAAAAGGGGACACTCAAGCTCATACACACCCAAATAACATTGCATCTAAGCCAAGCCAGTCCACAGCTAAGTTTATCAGGCTAAATCTGAACCCTCTTCATTTATGGATGCTTGCACTCAAGCTCAAGCCAAAACAATGGATACCCATAAATCATACCCCCAACATACTCTTTCCTCACACAGCAAGCACAATAGTTGGGCATGGATAAACAAATTTACAAAGGGGATTTTCCAAAACAGGGTTCCCATTGGCTCACCCAAAACGAACTGTGGGAAGGGGAATTCGACCCCAGGGAGCAAACCCGATTTCTCCCACTGGTTATGAGCATTTCAAATGGCCAAAATGACCTTAGTGAAACCCCAAATCGAGCTCCCTTTCTCCCATCAGCTCTGCAACACCCGAAACGCCTTCTTCCCAGCTAGAAAACAAGGGAAAACCATAAAAACATGGAGGGAAAACAGCCAGGTAGCTCCAAAAACGTGAGAGAGGAAAAACTGGTTGATGGGTAATGGCTTGGGGAGCAATTATGTGGCTCCTTTCTTGCCCAAGAAGTCAAACACAATTTTCCATAAGGGTGGCTTGCCCATACCCAAATTTGGACAGCCATACCTCTCCATTCCCCAAGGCATTAACTATTTCAACCAAATCTTGGGAGAAATGAATGATTGGGTACAAAAGTCAACATGAGTAGTTGAATGTTTATGGGTTCTCTCATTGACACTTGGCTTGACTTGATTGGCTCCAAGGGTTTGAATATTTCCCTCCCAATTCCTTGTAAAGATCATGCCCCCATACTCTTGTTGCATTGCATAGCTAGTTGTGGGCATTTCATTAAAATGCATGTTTACATGATATTTGCAATTCCATTGTGCATGGCTAGCACGTAAACCATATGCATCACTAAATCGATGATGGGGCATTGGCCTTGAGCTCTTCACCACGAGTTTATAACAATATTACATCATTTACATTTTAATGAAATGGGGTCAAAATTGGGATATTACATCCCTCCTCATGGCTGGGACGATGACTTCTTCGACAGCTGCCCAATTCTGGAAGAAAAAATGAGTCATCCTCATGCAGGAGCAAGCACATAGGTTGGCTTTGGTGGTTCCAAGTTCTTATTGTGATTTTCAGTATTTTTGTTTATATTGGCTTCATAGTCTGTTTTTTTGGTCTGGTTTGTTCCAAATTTTGTTATGTCAGGACTCTTACACGACTTGGTCTCCTCATACAAGTTTTTTTGTAAAGATAATAGATTCTCTAGCATTTTTTAGCGCCTGGGGTGGCGGTTTCACCACCTTAGGCCGCCTAAGCTTGTAAATAGATATGTAATCTCTGGTTCTCTTTTTTAAATATACAATTGCACCTTTAAAAAAAAAAACTATTAATATTGATTCATATTCTCTCAGTTGATACCATTTTAAATGTGCTCTAAATTCTACTAACTAATCCATGGTAATTCAATATCCTAACCCAAGCTACAACATAATCCTTGCATCAAGAATCCAAAAGGTACAACCACAATACTTGTTTCTTAAGATCAGATTAAACATAATTAAAAGAAAGAGACTCCAACAAGCTAAATGTATATGTCAAGCTTTCAAACCATAATTTCCAACAAGCTAATTGTTGATTATTTTGGCAATTAAATCTATTCAATAACAACAAATTTGATTGTATGCTAGTTCACGAAGTAACATGCCAATGCATTTAATGCTTGAAAGGAAATACAACTTCTACATGAGAAGGAGATTCCATAATTCAGATTTATATGCAAGTTACATAAGATACGTAACTAGAATTAATAAATTGTTCACGCTGACATATTTTCACAAACACTTAGACTACAAACTCATTAAATTCATTTAGGCATTTATACAAACACCTTGCAAACATGGAAGGCTACAACTATTGAGGCATTTTGACAAACAATTTGTTTCCATGAAGCTACAGCCATTGATGCATTTTGACAAACAATTTGCAAACATGAAACTACAACCATTGAGGCATTTGGTCAAACAGTTTGTCATAGTCAATTCTATCCTTGGGGTGATTTGAACCATACCATAGTAAACAATTTACACACATAAATTTATTCGGACACTACCTTTAATTACAAGTTGACCATGAAGCTTGCATTGGCTATCAATTCATAGATCTAGAGCATAGAACCAAGCCCACGGGCTGAAGACGTTTTCTGCAACACTGGCCAACCCGGAAAATCTGAAATTGAAAACATTATTTTTGGAATCAAAACAGGGGTTACAAGGTCTAATGGAACGGATACCCCTTGATGTTGATCTAAAACATAACAGATTCACCCAACGACCCGTTTTTTTAAAACTCAACCAAATTGAAAACTATAAAACATATTCATACATTTTGACAAACATATGGCATGCACAACAACCACACATAAGGGAAATGGCATACACAACCACCCTAAAATATTTAAACCCATTTACACATTTTGTCAAATACAAGCATGCAAAGTAGACACTACAACCACCATAAATAAAATCCACCCATAATTAAGCTATTATGAATTAAATCTCATCAACACAATATTATGAACAATTCACATACATAGCTGAATAAAATTCGGAGCCAATAAAAGTGGAGGGTTGTTCTGAGCTTTCTCCATTCTATTCATAACAACCACTAAGATACTCATAAAATGTAGTACTTCTCATTTAAAGATTTTTTTTTTTTACAAACAAATGGTAAACCTCCTTTTAGCTACTATTAAGAGGTGCATGTGTTACTAAATTTCTTTCAACTAAGAACATAATACTAATTTAATTAAAATGAAGATGATTAACTACAATTTAGCTCCCTTCTCATATGAAGTCTCAACTTCCAGCAAGGTAGTTTCATCCACATATTTTTCATAGAAACCATTTTGACTTGTACTCTTGTTTGACTATACCCTTCATGGTTAAAATTCATAGTAAACTTGATTCCAAATATCATGGGTTAATACTAAAGTTATGTGCATTCCAATTGATATTTTCACATTATCAAATCAACTCAATGAACAACAATATAAAAATTACTGAAACCATCTCATTATACATGTTCAAATGTCCAACTCTAATAATTGAAAGTATGCTCCAACTCCAGTGTCTTTAATCTTGCCAACTCATTGTCGACCAATCAATTTTCCTCACAGCCCTATCAACACCTTGAACTTTCATGGATTCAAAACTTCACAACCTAACCTCTATTGTTTCTCATATATTCTACCTTGAAACTCCATGTTTCCCTCAAGGTATTGAGTTGTGCCCTCATACCCATCTGATGGTCCATTGGCAAGGTCTTGTCTGAAGGCCTGCACACATCACAATCTCATATATTAACAACATCAAATAAAATTCATAATGAAAATAACTTAATCACATTTTACCCATATATGTACATGACTTCCACAATCATTTAGATATTAGCATCCATGCTGGAAAGTAATCAATTCACTGCCAAATCATGCTCATTACAAGGTTAAGTATACATAATCATACGAATTAGTTATCATTAATCACATCATAATTCATCATTAAATCCACTCAATCATGACCAACCCTGGGTCCATATGTCACAGTCATAGTTCATCATCCATCTTATACACCTATGTCATAAGTCATATTCAGAAAGGGAAACATCCATATAACATGTACATAAGCAAAATCAGTTTGATACACATAATCAAAGATACAACCACACACACACGCACACACATATATATAATCACTCGCTAGTCATATGAGCTAAACTAGGTCTGCAACATATAGGCCTATACACAAATCTAACACATATAACTCATATATTGATTCATCAGAAGCACCCCTTTTGGGTGTCCTACGCAAGACCATCCAAAATGGGACACTACATACATTTCATGCTTGTACCAAGCAAAACTGATTTTCTCAAGCACTTACAGCTTTATATGTGTGCATTCGGTGATTAACAGTCTTTTAGTCACAACTCCTAGTTAGGATAGGTTTCCTTTTTGGGTCTGCATTTAGAATAGAAGCATATTGCATCCTGCGTAGCATCCCCAACCTACAACAAAAGATATTAACACTTTTTAGACCATAATCCAAATGGGTTCCCTATTCCAAACAGTGTGAGGTCTAATTGGGTCCTTACAAGGGTGAATCCCTTGTTGTTGACACTAGGGGATTCTTTCCTATCAACATTTGGTTATTGGAAAATGGAGACAACATCATGAAAACTCTACGTAGTGTAAAAATATACATGGAGAATGAGTAATAGACTCTAAAGGAGATGAAAGGATGAGTGAAAAGACCACTGACGTCATTTCGGACCATAGAAGGAAGGACTCTTATAATTGTCATAGAAGTATATTTATCCCATGCTTCCATAACTACATGAGAATACATTTCCCATCAACCTCACACATGCATCCAATGACGAGGTTTAATAAGTCAAAAGGAAGTAATTGGATCATTCAATACATGTGGCAACAAATGGATGAGTTCTAAGGCTACCGCTTGGAAAAAGAGGATTTAATCTCCCATAGGCCACCTTTCCTCTTCCCCTTTAGTGGAATCATAGGCTTCTAGTGCTCTTTACACAACCATCTTAGACCATTTTATTATTTTCTAACATAATATTTACATAGCTTTTGAATCATCATGACAAGCCAATAGAAATACTTACATTATACATAGCTAGTCATTCACTAGTTAGGCCTTGGCCTTGAGCCCCACACTAGGAACCCATACTAGCATGTTTACATCATTTACATAATTTGATTTAATACATTCTATGGATCAAAACTAGGGTATTAAAAAATAGGGCATCAATCTGTCGATTTATTATCATACTGAAACTATCCAATTCAAAATGTAACTCAATTTGAATTAACCATTCATTACAAAACCTACTTATATCAATTATGGAGTTCAACTATTTTATCCAAAAACTAGAAAGTGTAGCTATGATCGAAAATAAGAATTTTTGAACCAGGTACATGTTCTTAAGTGTTAGACAAATGGTTGTTTAAAGTAGGCTCATAATGTTTTGGTTATGGTGCTACTTCAAATGTTACAAATGAAGACAAATATACATTAAGCAATGGCTTAGCTCTAATAAGGAATGCGTTCAAATAATGCATGAGGTGTAGCTCTAATAAGGAATGTGTTCAAATAATGCATGAGGTGTAATAGGTGAATGCTATAAATCTAATTTGAAAGGTCAATTTGAATAAAATTTGCTTGCATGGTAGGGTTTTAAAGAGAAAGTATGTATTTATAGCCCCATCGAAATTATTTTATTGGACCAAGTTTTTTTTTTTTTTTTTTTTGTAACTAGGGGAATTGGCAACTGGAGACTGGGCTGGTACTCGCATGACACGGGGTCCAGGGATCCAATCCCGCTACCACTATACCCCTAGGTTCCCCACACATCCCGCAAGCATGGGACACGGGTAAAGCCGGGTGTGATTTGAACTCGTGACCTCCATTTCCAACTATGACTTCATAACAATTGAACCACCAATGAGCCACACCCGTGCGGGTATTGGACCAAGTTTAAATGCTCCCAATCATTGATTATTATTTTCCCCACTTATTAATTTCACCTAGGATCAATACATTTCAAATGGGAAAAAATAGTCAATGAAGGACCTGATTTAATGATTGAGACCCGTCTACATGATATTTTGTTTCGAAGGCCCCCACGAGAAATAGATCGAAGTATATCACTCAATTAGGTTGGATCGTTCCTTTGGGAATCAAGAATGATCATGGAATCGAGATAGAAGTTGAAAACCATGAGAAGAGTGGAGGCTCAATTTACAAGTCAAGTCGATTAATGAATCATGACATGATAAACTAGCTTTGAGGTCATTTCAACAAATTGAATCTTTGAAAGAAATGCAATAACTACTTAACAAGGTGGTGATGTTTTCCATATCAAGAGATATTTTGATAATAAAGAAAGTAGATGATATTGCTCTCGATCAACAGATTTCGGTCGATTGTCAAAGAATTTAATCCATCTAAGAGAAGAATCAATTGACTCTTATGCATGATACTTTAGATGGAAAATGAAATTCATCTATCTCTAGATATGACAACATCACGAATAGTATGTGGAAAGGGCGATAGGCTCTTATCGATTTACGTTTCAATCTCCATGTTAGTGACTTAATTGATTCACTTATTATTTCGATTAGGAGAATGAAGTCCCATGATTTCTAGATATAATATTATTACAAGTAGCATGTGGAAGGGTCAGTGGACTCTTCTTCATTTACATGCTTATGATCAAAGTTTAAGTGACCTAACTAGTTCCTTTATTTAACGTGAATATGAAAACAAGAGCCATGATGTGGCAATGTCCCCGACATTGCCATCTGCTCCTGTGAAAGAAAGAAAGAGCAATTGCTTTAGCAAGACATGTTAAGTAAGATTAAGATAAAATTTCAATTTTTACTTCTAATTAAACTTTAACATGTGCTAATTTGTGGTTTTAGGCGAGAGAGTCATAATGCTCAAATACATCTTGGATTTAAAGTGGATAGTGATTGTTGGATTTTTGAACAACCAAGATTCCAACAACAAACATTTGCTTACACATTTTGGTTCGATGCTATAAAATGCTATGAACTTAAAATAGTTGTATGTCAAAGAAATCAAACATTCATTTCAATCTTAAGTAGAATTAGAACATGCTTTCAAATACCGGATGACATAGATTACTTAAACCAACATTGCTACAAACAACCACCAATAGATGCAATGTTTCCTTATCTTTTCCATAGTAATAAGGATGTTCAAGAACATAACTCAAAAATGTTATCAGCTATGCAAATAGAAACATTTACACTTGTAGCACATGATAGCAAAATTGATTCAATTGAAAAAAATGACCATAGACACAAGACATTGCGACTTATGTCTATGATAGTTGTAAAAAAGGATATGCTTATTGAACTAGTTCGAGGCAACTACTTAACTGAGGATGGGTTGGTTAATGGGCTAGAAGGTGTGTTTAAACACTATACACAAAGAAACCATGATATTGTTTGGATTGAGTTTGCAGATGCAAAACTTGGAGACAAAGAACGTGCAAATATGCAACATCTTTATACACCTGCTGTAAAGTCCAATTGGACACCAATCAAAAGAATTGTGATACAAAGAACGCTGGAAAATAAAATGAATGTTATGCGAACACAATTCCCAATTCAGTTAGCATGTGCAAGGACAATCCATAGAGCACAAGGATTGACAATGAACAAATTTGCATTTGACCCAAAAGGAATTAAGAGACATGGCCTTGTTTACACTATGCTCTCACGTGTTAGAGATATTGATTGTCTTTATCTTTTAAATAAGTTAGAACAAAGAAATTTTAAAACTTGTCCAAAAGTCACTGCTGAAATAGATAGATTAAAAACATATGCAAGTTTGGAATTTGAATATGGTCTGCATTGAATGCCAACTGCTAAGCAATTACTCATTGTATCATTGAACACATGCAGCTTGCTTTTGCATTATGACGATGTTCTAAATGATCATGAATCTATGCAGGCAGACATTCTATGTTTGCAAGACATTTTGTGTGAGAGAGAGTGATAAACAAACTGTATCAAGATTTAGCAAGATTGGGGTGTAACTGGATGGTGACTTTATTGAGTCCACTTGACTTTTTATAGCTTGTTTCTTCATCAAATACCTTAATGGGAGCGTTATGGTGTCCCTGATTAGGAGACTGTAGAATCATTTTTTTTCTTGTTGAATTTGAAACATTTGGGCTAATCATGTCCTTGTTTATTACAATATTTACAAAAGTTAGTAGAAGAGGGAGAAAAGAAGAAGAAGATCGTGAGAAACAAGATGACTTTGTACTAGTAGGAGGTGTAGGTTTTGAAGGTGTAGATATGGAAACAATTGAGGAGGATGACTGGTGTTGAATTCTACAATAATCTTAAAACTTATCTTCAATCAATTGTGCTTGATTGTACACAATGTAAAGAATGGTGATTTTCAGGTATGTCAGCTCTTGCTACAAACATTTTTGCAATCCACTTCTAAGTTTGAGAATAAGATTATCAAAGGCATTAGTGATATTGAGAAGAATGCATAACTAATTAAATTGATGGAAGTACTCCTATGCAGGAATGTTGAATGCTTGACTTAGGTGAAGCCATTTAATATTCATATCGTATTTATAGAATGAAGAACTGAAAGAGAGATAAAGGGATTGTATAAGCGCGGTCGAAATGGTGATTGAGTTTTGATTGACAACATGCTTGGAGAGCCTTGTGAGTTTCATTTTAATGGACATAACCTTTTCAAGATCAGGAAACAGACTATAGTTGAATCAAGTGTCTATGTCAAGTATCCAACTTTGGAGCATTTCCGAATCATGGGATCCATCATAAATGATAACCTTGCATTTTTAAGATTGAGGAGATAGATTGCTGATAAAAATATTATTAATATTTTATGCAAACAAAGCAATGATGCTGGCAACTTCCACCACTCTTTTGTATAACATCATTATTTCCATGGATCTTATAGTATCCATCATTGATACCCAAGGGATATGGTCACTAATGCAATTATTAGCAACTTGATTTCTTCGAAAATGTATTAAAAATTCCAAAACAAGGTTCAAATATCTATGAATCTCTATTAAATAAAAGGTTGAGAGTCTTGTAAACAAAGTTGAAGACTCAAGAAAATCTTCAAATATCAAGGAATATCACGATCAACTACTTAAAAAGTCGAGAGATTGTTGAGCAATGCATAACAAGAAAAAATGATTAGTGTATAGTGTCAATGAAGCCACAATGAAACCCTAGAAAATGAGCGTATATAAAAAAAATCTATTCAACATTGTCTCATCAACATCCAAAATCACTATGTGTTCATCTCACAGAGTCAACTTCAATGATACAAGTAAATCCCTCTTAGAAGCATCGCTTTCAAATTTTCGATCATGTCCAAATGAAGAAGAGTGTTAGATAACTCCAATTAAAAAAGAAAAAAAAGCAATTAATGCTAGTGCTCTGGCCTAACCCTCTTAATAGATAGGTTGTTATGTATTGAGACCATCTATGTTAAATCATGTCAATAAGGTAGATTTAGTCTGAAAGCAATATTTGTAAAAATGCTTAGTAGAAGGTTGCAGCTATTAGAAAGTCTCTATAGTGTGAAAGCTATATTTGTAAAAAGATTTACTAGAAGGTCCACCTACTAGAAAGTTTCTTCACTAAGAATGCTTGTTAGAAGGTTCAGCCCACTAAAATGTTCCTTCACTAAAAACTATATATAGAAGTAGAAGCAATGAAACAAGATGTCTTGTGAAGTATTTTGTGCTTGTAAAAACAGTTACCATGAGTCGTTTGGCAAAAGCAATGGGAAATAATGATCCAAACACAAAATATTCAGTAGCTTGACTAACTAATTTGAACAGAAGAGATGGAGATTAACCATGATCATAAAATCAATTTAGACTGTAAACTTGTCTCATCCTCATGCAATCTAAACTCAATGGCGATTAAGCTCCATTCAATACACTTGTCTCATTTTCTCAAAATCTAAAATCTGTGGAGACCACTTTCCATCCTGAATCAAAAGTGAAAAGAATTATACCAATAATTATCTAAAACCTATGGATGTAAAAATACACTACATTCAATATACAAGATACAAGTCTAAAATCCTGAGTGGAGCCCATTTTTTCTTTAGTCACTGTAAAACTCAAGGACAACGTTACTAAGGTATAGTCTGAGTTAATGATAATCACTATAAATTATCTTTATAAACTCTAGTCTAGTAAAATTGAAACTAAATCAGACTTAGACATGTAATTTTAAATATTTGAAAGATGTATAAACAGATTGATGGGTACAAATGAGTTATTACTATATATCCCTGGAACGTAACAACCATCTAGAAATGAAATTAATTTTCTACGTAAATTTTACTGATGGCAAAAAAAATTCAAACTTATTTATGGAATTCCTTTATCATGCAAGTAGTAAATCATCATATTGAGATTGAAAAGAAATTGGGAACTTAACCGTCAAGAGTATTAAAACTGCAGACTTATCAAGATTGAAAACGAATTGGGAACGTAAGCATCAATACTATTAAAATTGCCCAGCATCATGATTTATTTGTTTAAATGGAAAAACAAAAGAAGAAAGCTAGCAGTCAACAAGAAACTTGAGATACACAACGTTTCATAGTAACTTCAACATGGTAATAAGTGACCAGCGATCAGTGTCTATAATTAGTTATACAAAAAACAGTAGTAAGTAAACCAGCACAGATTTGATTGTCATCAAATCTGATCATTGAGCCCTGCCATATACAAAAACAGGAGAAAGCTGTTAGTCCAATTGCAGTGCTATATTTGTTAAATCAGACAGCCAAAATAGAATCAATTTTTGCGTTGGTTGCTAAACAAATTCTAAAATTACAGCCAAAATTATGTGTCGACTAGTTGAAAGGGATGCAAGCTGAAGTAGAATAAGCAAATAATCTTTTATATCCTGAATATTAAACACGAGAGTTAAACAAAATTGTAAGAGATGCACCAGATAAGAATTCATTAAATTTAATGAGACAAGTAGAATTGTAAAATTTAAATGCTTATTTCCATGAATGTGCCTCCAAATATACAAGTAATGGATGAGCCATAAATAAAATACATTGAGATGCATAAAAATGCAAAAAAAACTAATTGAGAATTCAATCAAGAAGATGAAAACAGAGTCCATTGGATTATAACCATGTAATTTCTAAGGAGAAAAACATAAAAATATGGTACTAATGAATAGTCCTAGACATAAGCATCACTGGAAACATTGAAAAAAAGGTCACCCCAATACTCAATGTCGCTGCCAGGTTAGGCATATTATAGTTTATGTCGACTATTTACATTGGTTAGTACCCATTGACAACAGTGGTGTCTCCAGGGGTTTCCCATGCATGGTTACATGGAAAAAAAAACTCATGTACAGCACATTATAAGTTTTAAAGGAGAAGGACATGACAAAGAAAATGATTGAGTTGTTAAACCATTAGTTGGGAATGGTTGGAGATTGCAATGATATGGAAAATTGAAAGACAGATCTAGATTTTGAGAATGATGAGATTCAACCTTCTGAATAACCCAATGTAGATTATGTGTATCAATTGTAGATGTCCAAAAGACAGGTATATGCAGAAATGAATATGAATATTATCAGTATCTTCATAACCATGAAACCAATATATTTGTAGTTTAAAACAAAAAGGGGCCAAATTGTCCTAGTGTTATGTGATGGCAGGTTGCATCGAGGTTACAAAGGCGGGGTTTCATACCGACATCAAATTGAGACTTCAATTTTTGTTTCTGGTAGGTTTGGTTACAGTGAATCATACACTTAAACTGTTCTTTACTTACTTACCTATTGATTCATAAAATTTTTCGTGGTTTAACTTATGTCTTGTACGTGATGGCAGGTTGCATTGAGGTGTTCAAACTGCGTACAAGCACGTGCTCCTCCTCGTGTTTGCTGTATGTTTTCTACGTTTGTTAGAAATGAACTCAAGAGTGAAAAAGACCCTTAAGTTCTGAGGATCCCACACCAGTTGGTAGCTGCGGTCCAACCTGTCCAATTGACAATAGTTCTGTAGCCTCTGAATCTGATTATTTCTCCTTGCTCGATTGGGTCGTGCAAATAAGTGGTGGTGTAGAGTAGTTAGAAAATGAAAGCTCATAATAAGTGCTGTCTTATTATATACGTGGTAATAAAAAGCCGATTCCTAAAGAATATAAAAAAGCCGAACGAATGGTTGTGAGAGGGGTCTGTGGGTCATCATTCCTCTGCGAAAAGGCCCTAAGGACACTAAATCCACCCATACCTACGTGCACAATCCCAGTGTCTATGCCACCTGTAAGCATGATGTCTGCTTCACCTCTACGAATATGGTTTGCAGGTGCATATAAAGAGTAATTTGCTGTTGCACATGCTGTCGGAATTGAGTAGTTTGGACCCATAAATCCTAAATCAATTGCCAACAATGCAGATCCCATGTTTGAAATGGAAAAAGGAATGAAAAAAGGTGTTATTCTTTTTCCCTAGAGCTATAGTTTGAATATGCTACATTAAATCCAATTTTTTAAATTGGTATTTTTTTAAAATATAATTGGTTGTAAAACAATGGCGCCAGCCAAGTTTTTCCCATCCCAAGAGGGGGTGTCATGGTGGTTTCTGGGTTTTGTGCAAGGAGTTGCAGACTTCGTAGTAGAGGAAATCGTTTTGTGTCATGTCGAAGAATAAACCAGAGTTCTCAACGAGGATCCCAGAGAGGAGAAAGAAGACAATGTATGCATCAGGAGTAGCATGGAAAGACAGAGAGTCAATTTTGAAGCAATTGAAGCAAGTGTGTCACGTCCAAGAATATCGATCTCTGAATTAGATGCCGTTAGGCATCTGGTACAATAGTGGCCAATGCAGCATAATAGAGATAGAGGGAGAAAGATGGATGTGTGCAGTGTTTTTCAAAGTGGAAGAATCATCTCTGTTCTCTCCTTCACACCCTCAAGATATGTGAGACATGAGCATAAAATTCAAGGCTGCAATTGAGTCAGAAAGAAGAGTAATGGATAGGTTTGCTTGAATGCTTGATGACTTAACTAGTAGCATAGGGAATTGAAGCAGAAAGTTTAAGATCTAGCCAGGTAGGTAATGTAAATAGTTCTATACCCAAATCATCATATTATAAATAAGAACCAGTAATCCTCAGCAAAATCTAGTCGATGGAGAATTATGTGGCATCTCAGAGCATGATGATCAATTATGTCTTCAAAGGAATGAGGCAGCTCAAAAGAATTAACAATGAATCCATTTAATTCTAGTAGTTTGCTAGCAAGGATAACAAACTTCTGAACACATACAAATAACATGAATGTAGGGATATGCATGATAAACAACCATATTTTTTTGTTGCTTTTGGACACAGAGAGTAGGATGCAATAATGAAAATTTAGCCTTGAGGATTAGATGAGATAATTTTATTAATGCCCAACTACTAACCACAAATAGGCCAAAGGGATTGCTAATTACAATAGTGCAGGATACAAATGGGAGTGCACAGGTCACTCTTATAAAATATATAAATCATAAATAAAAGCTAAAGCATACTACTAAGAATGCAATGACAAAACCTCCAAAGAGGAAAGCAAGGAGGACCTTATGTCTAAAATAAGCAGGCCAATCACTCCTGAATCCCTCTCTCCTAACATCTGAGGCGAAAGTGAAGAAGCTCATGAGAGATGACCAATTAGATGATATAGACATGTTGGGGGATTTGACCTGAGATATATCTTGCTGCCCAAATGATGTAGCCATGTCAGTTGATGTGGAGGATATCTCTTTTCTGTTGATGTTGTGTGAACTGTACTAGAATCTATTGCAATATCCTTGTATAGGTCTTACTTGATGAGCTCATAATGGCTCTCAGAATCTGTTGTTTTGTCACAGGTAAATATTATAGTTGAGTACAAACCAGATCTCAAATGGTGGAGCATATATCTCAGGGAATATAATAGATGAAGGAAAAACCATTGCATGTCAATCCCATAAGAAGAAGAAGATTGCGAGAAATCCAAATAAAATATTATAAGTAAGATCAGAGTCTAATGACAACCTTGATTGAATATGCATTGAAGAGGGTGTAGCAAATGCAAATGTTGGAAGAGATTTCTAAGGGATAAAAGTTCCAATCGCAAGAGTTGAGTTTAAAGTTGTTGATTTTAGACAAAGAAAATCTAGATTGGAAAGTCAGACTAGAAAGAACACAATATCAGTTTAGGTTTGCAAGGAAAATTATGCTGACGTTTTATTAATGACTCAAGAAGAAATGCCCGATATTAGACAAAATCCTATCTATTTGCAAGAAATATATTAAAAGGCTGAAATACATGTAAAATATGAATGAACAATTTGATTGGCTACATTGAAAATATTATAGAAAATATGTAATTTCACTCTTTCGGCCCAGTACAGGATTTTTTCATAATTCCTCAACTAATAGAATGTTATGAGAAATTGCTTTAGGAAAACAAGATCAATATTCAAAATATAGCATATGTAAATAAAAGTCAGCTATTAAAGTTTTTGACAAAGGAGGTTAAGGATATACTTCATATTCAATTTTATTTTCCTAAGATAGATAAATACATAAATATATTTCCTAAAATGCTATTGATCTTGCGGCCCTTGCTGTCTAAACACAGGTTGCAGAGGTCGGTAATATTGAATAAGAAACTTGAACTCTTTAGAACAGAAAATAGATTTATGTACCTGGAAATCAGTTTCTTTTTAAGTTGATGATTCTGTTATCCAGGGCCAATGTAAATAGCCCTTGCTGGGAAAACCTTCGCAGATTGAAAACTGTTGATGATATGTTTTTTGAGTATTGTTCAAATGAAATATTTGCTACTTCTGGACAATACTCTTTTAGCTGTGGGTTGCACAGTGTGCATTCTATCAGCCCATCATTTGTGTCCAAATTGCATTCCAGATTATGTTCATATATAATTTTCATTTCTTTTTTGCAAAATGCACAGACCACAGAGCTTTGAATCAGTGGTTGTTTACATTCAACGCAAATGCATCGATACGGAGGTGCAAATGGATTTCTTGCTTTGAGTATTCCGTGTATCTGTCAAAGTCTCAGAACAAATGACCATAGAAAATGCATATAATATCAACATATTTTTAAATAGAATTATGCCAATATTTCTTTCTATTTGAATAATAATTAAACTTAGATTCTAAGCACTATGACTAGTTATAATGCGAATGCACAATGTAGCCATTGGCTAATTGTTGTTAGCGGTTGGGTAAAAGCAAAGAAACATTGCAAAAGCAATTCTTGCAAATTGATGAATAAGAGTGTTGTGAACGAAGTTCTGGGGTTGAATATAAAATTTGTTGCAATGCAGACAATGTTTTGAAGCAGTCCTAGAAAGAGAACAAATTGTATTTTCCTAGCATGCAACAAATATTGTATGTGCAAAGACGATTGTCATTTAATTGACATGCAAGGTTGTATTCTCATTCTTTTGTTTCTCACATTGAAAGTACAAATACTCAATGCACTTTCTGCAAAAAGCAGAAAATCCAAATCTCGAATGCCATTGCAAGTGCAATTTTGACGAGTTAAACAAATGGAAAACCTGTTTCGTGGCACTGTAAGCATGGTGGATGTATCTTCCGAACACAGAAATCTAGTTATGTCACTGTTATGTTATCTAGCATTAATAATTTTAGGCGTGGTAGGTAACATGAATTAGTTGGATGCACTTTTGGTACTTAAAAGCCTTGTTTGCAAAGAGAGCTTGATATTGATTACATTTTGAGATAAAGATGTTGTCACAAGTTGGGAAGTGGAAGCGCCATCAATTTATAAAGCAACTGGCCTCAATTCACAATACTCCCGAGAGATTTTGTGCTCACATGCCTTTAACCAGTGTTTTCCAATCATAGTATTTGAATCTTTTCATAAATTCTTAGAAGCTTCTGATGCATTGCCTTTATTTTTAAAAGTACTTCGGGTGCCTGTCTATGGCATGTCAAGGAATCAAGTATCACTTCCGAGTTATTGGCTGTAGGAATCATAGTGAAATAAGGAGAAAGAGAGACCCATCATCAACGAAGAAGAATTGTAAACGTGGTTGAATCAGAAATGGCAAACTATTTTGCCAATGCATGTTGTTCATTATGTAGTAATTCCATTTGAAGTTTATGTACCTGGAAAGACCCTTTGGGATTGGATTTTGCAGAAACTTTAAATCAAACTTCATTATCGAGCAGTGCAAGACATTTCCCTTAGAGGTTATATCATCATTGTGAATCAAATTTTGCTTATTATATATGTCTGTTATTTCTTGTTTTATCTTTTCTTAGGCTAAAGGGTAAAAGCAAATCGAGTACTTAGTTTGGGGGAGCATTGCAATAAATGAAGTTTGTGTTTTTTATTTTGGGGTCTTTGCACTTTGCTACAAAATGCAAGCTTGGCTTGACTAATATATGTGCTGAAGGAACTATGTTAGCTGCTAAATGCATTGTTTTAGACATGACTGGTAATGCATCTTGTAAAATACTTTGCACAAAATGCTACACAAGTCAACGGCATATTTGATTTGTTTGAACTTCGTCGCATAGTTGTGGCTAAAGCCTGGATCCGATGTTTTTAAAAGAAACAGGAAGCTTTGAAGTTGGTGTCCAAACAGTTGTATGGAGATTATTTGGACTATCATTGGGGATGAGATTTGATAGCACATTCAATAAATTACAATTTGGGTTGCTTTGCTCTATTGGAAGCAAACACCTAAGAAAAGAATGGTTTTTGTACATAGGGTGGTTAATGAGATAAGCACAAATAAAAATGGCTATTGTAATGATAAATTAATTGATAGCATCTGCTTTAGGTTGATTACTACTTTGCTTTTATTAGAGTATGCTGGCTGATTCTAGAAATTTGTACAATTAAGATAAATGTGGATGCTCATAAGACTGGTTTAAAGGACTATAAACAGTCTTATGGGAATCCTTTATGGATTATTGCTCCAAGGAACCTTTGCTAAGGTTTGATCAACTGGTTTTGTAACAAAATGTCAAAATAAGAAGTGGAATCTTTGTGATGCTTAAGTTAGGTGGGGCAGAAGGTGTTAAGGCATCTGGAAGTTCTATTGTTGCTTTAAGACATGTATTAAGACACATGTATCGGGGTGGTTGGTTCTTCATTGTTAGTTTTGTAGTATTAATGTGTTGTGACCAGACACAAATTTGAAATGATAATGTCTTGTTTAATTGGGAAAACCAATTGAATAGAGTTAAACATATGATTCTAAATGGAACTCAAAGTGCTCTTAAAATTAGTTATGATGTGCTCAAATAAATCTAATAGCTAAATTGATTTTATAGAAAAACCAAATACTCTTGTCTGAATGGCTAAAAAAGCTTAAAATCCATAGCTTTAAGCAACATGTGCTTAGGAGATATAGTAGAGGAAAAGGAGATTTCTGATTGTAGGAACCAGCTATGCAGGTTTCTTTTTAAAACAGAGTTTTCAAAGTGGCCCTTTTTCAAATGGCTAAAATAATCTAAAAGCAATGATCTAAGGAAGCATTTGCTTGTTAGGCTTGAAGCTAGAACTACAAATAGACGAGATTCTCGATTATAGGAAAAATGTGTGCTCAAGATCGGAAACAGCGATACATGAGACAAATCATGAAAACTCAAGGAGGTATGAGAGGCTTCAGCAACTTGGAAAGTATAGTTGCGAAATGTTAATCCCATATTTCTTTGCAGAAATGAAGGGATAATATTTAGCTAGACTACATTATCTTGGTTCCAATACAAGAGCATTATTGCTAGCAGTGGAGGTTTTTTTGTAAGCTTTGAGGTTTAAATGAAAAGATAGTTTGAAGGAGTAGATGTATGTGTTAATTGTTTTATGCTTACACTGTTCATTGTTCTGCTATGTGAAGAGTTTGATTTGCAGAAATTAAATATCAGTTCATTTGTTTGAAAGCACAAGGACGGGATTCACCTAGGGCAAGGAAAATATGACAAAAGATGAGTACAGATACGCATCCATGCTTGTAGCATGTTTGCACTATCATTAGAAGACAGTCTATGCTTAGTTGTTGTTGTTTTTAGAAGGCCTGTTTTTCTTTAGATGGAAAGTGTTGTTTTCTTTTTGCTTTTTCCAAACTAAAACTTGCAACTTCATATTCAAGTAGGAAAAAGTTACATTCAAAAGGTGCCAAAGCATTTTGATCAACATAGACTTTGCTAAAATTGCAATCAAGTAGATTCTATCCATATTGCTATAATACCATTTACATAAATCTGTACGTATCAAAATGGCTTCAAGCCCACAACATTGGGATAACAGCTTAACAAAAGCCAATTACATATATCAGTATCAAAAAATTTAAATCAATGTTAACAGTCCACTATTGAATAAAACTTCAAAGATAAAACAGCAGTGAACTACATCGCAGCAAGAAGCGAACAGGATCCCTGAAAGTGTTATTTTTTTAGCTTCAGTTAGATGCAGTTCACTTTAGTTTAAAAGGTGCACTTTGATATTGAATGATGCATTTGTGCATAAGGGAGGTTTCCATAGCATGTAGATTTTTAGCAAAGAGATGCATGCTTGTCGGGCTCTGTATCTGAGATGTTTAAATATTCTTGGTCATCACAAGCTCACGATGTCGTTGAGCATATTTCAGACAACATGCAATCAAAAACCACAAAAAGGTCAAGGAGGAGATATCAAAGGGTCCACCAATTGGGAGGATGTATTTGGGAAATGTTAACCGCCATTTTTCCTTGCAGAAATGAAGTGGTAACATTTAGTTAGAGTACATCATGTTGGTGGTAATACAAGTGCATCTAGACTTTCACAGCGATTAAAGCTTGTTTGACAATTGGGTTCATCAGTTTTTGAGAAACTATTATTTTTTGCAATTTGCTTTTTTGGGAGCTAGACTTCTGGGCTTGCATGTGAGAGAGGTTTATATATTTTGGGTCATCACAAGCTCATGAGATGAGCATATTTCAGCCAACATATGATCAATGTCATGAGTGAATCACGACAATGGTTATTTTTAGCAGTATGCTTATCGATAGTCGTATGTAGTTTTTGAGCACATGTTTGGGCTCCTTGTAAAAAAGTGAGCCTAATGAGACTGCTTTGATCCATATGAGAGATGATGTTATTTTTAGAAGTGACTAATTTTGGATTTTTTATATTTGACAGCAGTCTCCCAGATAGTATCTTTATTTTAAATATTTCCTACATTTTCCTTTTTCAGAGCTAGACTGGTTTTTTCTACGTATTTATATTCAGTAGTTTCTATTTGTGGCAAGGACAGGTTGTGTAGCCATGGTTGCAAGTGTGCAATGATGGAATGATTTCATAGTGTTCATAGATCAAGGATGGGTAAAATGCAGACTTGAGACAGCTAGACCGTTTTTTTTGTACATATCTATATTCAACAATATATATACATAACTATGTCTGTTGACAATAGTGAAATTTAGCCCACCAAAAACTTTTTCCCTAGTGGATTATGCTATCAAAAACTTAACATATTTATGGTTAAAATAATATTTAGTTAAGTAAGTTTAAAGTTAACATACTTATGGCTAAAATAATATTTACTTAAATAAGTCTATATAGATTTAACTACTGGGAACTAAAGCAGATATTGCTTTTTTTTATAGCATGGAAAGGTTGGTTGGGGTTTCAAAATTTGCATAACAAATGTCTGATAGAAGTGGGGAATGAAATCAAGATAAATTTGTGAGTAGATATACAGTCAAAAGGAAGTCCTATACCAGTTTGTTTGCAAAATCTATATCAGTCTTGATGATAATGTTCTGAAGAGATCACAACAATTTAAAAAAGTGTTCAACTGAAGCCTACTATAGATAACAAAGTCAATGCTATTAGACAATGAACAAGAGACAAAAAAACAGAAGCAGGTGTTAAGCAATGAAACTACTTTGCACCAAAGTAAATTTTGTTCTTGTTTTTCCTTGTTGATGAAATGGAAAAGAAGGAATTTTCCAACGAACCTGTGTCTTTGAGTCAATGATTGGAAGCAAATTTTGAATTGCATAATCATCATTAAGAGGGTCAATAAAAGTAGCTGCACAGGTCCGGAGCATGTGGCTTCCTTTAGTGTCATTTCGGACAATGTTTTTAAACAGATAGAATGGAGGATTATCAGATGCAAGTTGTTGTTGAATTTGCAAGAACAGTTCTTTGAAGGCTTCATTGACTTGTAACTGCAATAGTAGAAGACAATAGTCAATGAGCATAGGTTGCAATTAGAAATCGTTAAAGCTATCTGTATTTGTTTTTTTCTATTTTCTTGTTTATATAAAAGAATGGAAATTTTATTTAGCTTTAAAAAATAGCATTTCCAAAAGAACATTAGACATGCAAATGGCATATTTATTGTTGCATGTTCGTTTGTCGTTCCACCGTCTTTGATATACAAGTCGAACTGCTTGTTGTTGTATTCACATGCAACAACGATTGCTGCGACAGAGCCAACAGAGTAGGAGTCGTTTGATGACAACAGATCAGCAATTGTCATATCTGGAGCTAGCTTTCTCATTTTGCAAACTTGATCAATTGTCTCAATTATTGTATGTGGAAATATGACTATTGAATACTTGGCATCGCCTCTGTCGTACTGGCCTTTTTTCTTGAGCCCAAATCGAGTGATTCTTAGACTTTTGTTGGTTGAGAAATAGCTACCAAAACGTTTGATCAAGTTGTCACTTATTCCAGCAGTGATTGTCATTAGCCCATCTCTATCAACAAAGTCTACATGCAGTATTTGTGCCTTTACAGGAGAACCTTGGATTTTGTTTTGTGCAGGCCCATATACGGCCAAGATGTCTCCTTCGAAAACAATTTTTGGTGTTATTGTGCATAGCTCTATAATAGTAGCTGCCTCTGCGGCTGTTTGTTTGAACCTGCTATTGTTATAATTTTTGCTATTGTTATTGATTTAGAACAAATGGGAAATATGGAAACAAATAGATAGTATTGAAACAAAGAAGCACAAAAAAAAAAGAAGCAAATGTCTATAATTCTTTTACTAGATTTTTGACATATGCATAGCGCGAATTCTATGTAGTGCCAAGAATTTCAACAAAACAATTGCTGAAAACTATGTTATCTATAGCCAAATATTGAACAAATTTTCATTTACAATTATCTTGAACATAAGAATTTGTTATTAAAACATTTTATGTAGCTTATATATTGTCTGCATTATTATAAAATGGAAATAGCATGTGAATACTTTTGTAAAGAGTGTCTACATATGTTATGGCATAACTGCTAGTTTTTAAAATCTGAATTGTGGAGAAATTAAAGTGTAAACAACTTTCAACAATAAAAAATAACCAAAATTTGACATCACAAAATAGATTATAAAAATATGAAAAAGTTCAACATAATTTAAACTCATAGCTATGACATCAATGTTGCAGATGCCCAAAGCTGATCTAAATTTAGCTCACTATGAATAGAAGAAAACCAAATTGATATAGTTTAAAGTGCATGGAAGTTGCAAGAGAAAGAATAGTACCTGCTTTTGATTTTGTGCAAATATGATACCATGGATCTGTCCATAGATAGGAAGACAATAAAATTAGATAATGCAAAATTGAGTAGACTATGCATTCTTATCAAAGATTGATAGGAAAGTTGAGTAGTGATTAGTCCAATAAGCATCTGAAATATTGAAAACAATAGTTATGTGTTTCAAATTTGTCCAAAAGTGGTCAAGCATTGAACCAGTGTTTGTTGTTGCTTTTGTTGTTTTCAGTGTCAAGCCTTTCATTTCCATAAACAATTGCAATTTTCTTTTTGACGTTGTTTCTTGCAACATGTCAATGTTCAGGTCACCAACTACTAGGATTTGAGTGGTTTGTGTGCAAGTTGACAAAATGCAACTCAATATATGAAAGAGATCATCAAGCACACCACATGGTCTATTGTAAATGTTCACTACTTTCAACACATTGTAGCCAAATTCAAGATCTACGCAAATTGCTTTGGTGGAGTTTTTTGTATAGTTTTTAGAATCGATGATGGCAATGTCTTTTTTAATCAATGTAAGGATTCCATGCATTGAAAATGCCGAGAAGAAATTGTATTTTTCTATCATTATTGTTTCTTTGGTAAGTGTGTGCATGTGAGTTTCTTGCAAACATAAAATGTCTGCCTGCATAAGTTCATGATCATTTAGAACATCGTCATAGTGCAAAATCAAGCTGTGTGTGTTCAATGATGCAATGAGTAATTGCTTAGCATTTGGCATTGAATGCAAACCGTATTCAAATTGCAAAGTTGTATGTGTTTTTAATCTATCTATTTCAGTGGTGACTTTTGGACAAGTTTTAAAATTTCTTTGTTCTAACTTATTTAAAAGATAAAGACAATCAATATCTCTAACACGTGAGAGCGCAGTGTAAACAAGGCCATGTCTCTTAATTCCTTTTGGGTCAAATGCCAATGTTCATTGTCAATCCTTGTCCTCTATGGATTGTCCTTGCACATGCTAACTGAATTGGGAATTGTGTTCGCATAATATTCATTTTATTTTCAAGTGTTGTTTGTATCACAATTCTTTTGATTGGTGTCCAATTGGACTTTACAACAGGTGTATAAAGATGTTGCATAGTTGCACGTTGCTTGGCTCCAACTTTTGGATCTGTAAACTCAATCCAAACAATATCATGGTTTGTTTGTGTATAGTGTTTAAACACACCTTCTGCACCATTAACCAACCCATGCTCAGTTGAGTAGTTGCCTCCAACTAGTTCAATAAGCATATCCTTTTTTACTACTATCATAGACGAAAGTCGCAATGTGTTTTGTCTATGGTCATTTTTTTCAATTGAATCAATTTTGCTATCATGTGCTACAAGTGTGAATGTTTCTGTTTGCATAGCTGACAACATTTTTGAGTTATGTTCTTGAACATCCTTATTACTATGGAAAAGATAAGGAAACGTTGCATCTATTGGTGGTTGTCTGTAGCAATGTTGGTTTAAGTAATCTATGTCATCCGGTGTTTGTGAGCATGTTCTAATTCTATTTAAGATTGATATGAATGTTTGATTTCTCTGACGTACAACTATTGTAAGTTCATAGCATTTTATCGCATCGAACCAAAATGTGTAAGGAAATGTTTGCTGTTGGAATCTTGGTTGTTCAAAAATCCAACAATCATGAACGAGTTGTGCTTGACACAAATCACCACAGAATATGACATCAAGGTTTCCAAATGCTTTTGTTGGTGTGTGCATGATTTCACGTAGTCGTTTGTCAATGTTGTATAGCATTCGAGACCCTATTAAAGAGACTTCATCAATCAACAATACTCGAAGTTGTTCATAATCTTTTGTCAAAAGATCCAGGGTGTTTGAATTTAGCAGAAGCATGTTTGAACTTAATGGCAGTTTGAAAGCAGAGTGGACTGTAACGCCACCTGCATTATATGCTGCTTTTCCAGTAAATGAAACTATAAGTCCTTTTTTCTTTAAAGGATCACTACCAATTTCTTTGTCATAGTAATGTAGAAGACCATCATAGATTGCTGTTGCGGTGTAAGTTTTACCTGTTCCTGCTCCTCCTATCAGGAACAAGTGAATTGGAGTGAGGGGATTGTTCTTTTTCCTTGCAATAACTTCTTTCACGATTGATTGTTGTTGAGTATTTAGATTTCTTCGAATTGCATGGTATTCATGCATGTCCAACAGAAATGGCTTTTCTGTCAAGTTGCACACAATCCCAGGTTTTGATGCATTGGACATAGTTTTGCGGATTAGATCATGCTGAATGTCATATTGTTCTAATCCAGACATAGTTGCTGTTTTCTCTGTTGTTAGAGGAGGCATAGTTATGTCTTGCAATTCAATTGTTTCAGTAGCATTATCAAGGTCACCCCACTTTGTCGTTGTTGATGCCATGAACTTTTGTTCTACAATGTCTATTTGTTCTTTGAATGTGACATATGCATCAGACCATGTTTTGAAATTGCTCTTTAGTAGGTTGCCATTGTCTCTATGTGGCATAAAGAGGATCATCTTTTCTCTAAAAAAATTCTCAGGGTCTTTTTTTTTGTTGTAGCGAATAGATCGTATGATACATGGTCTATTTCTTTTTCTTGTAATTGAGTGGATACAAGAATAGGAAGATGCATATTCTGCCAAGGAGATGTTTTCAAGCTCAATAGGGCGTGCAATGTATTTGTCCAAAATTGATGGGCAAATAATGTCATCAAAGTCATCTGGTTCTTTTTCCAAAAGCGATGGTTTTTTCAAGACAACTATTTTTTTGTCATCTGGACCAGTGTTGATGAAAATAGTCTTCCTGGAGGATGAATGTAGAGGTAACGAGAGTATGATATGTATTGCTTGTCTAGTAGACATTTGTTGCATGTTCAAAAGCGCATTTCCAAGTTTACGTATCGTTTCAATCTTTCCATCATTCTCAATAAGACATTGTTCTTTGATCTTTTTGAAAGCATTTGTCATGGATCTATCAAATTTGGTGATGTAAGAGCTTACATATGTTGCTGTAGCGTAAGCATCTAAGATATATTGTGCATCTGTATTTGCTTGCCACAACTCTGGTATTGCTTTTGCAAATGAGTTGATCAAAATGTCAACGGGATCTCTTTTTAGTATTAAGGTAGGACGAGAAAGCAAAGACTGTAGTAGCAAAATGTATTCATCTTTGGTTAGTTCTAGCTCTAGAAGCAATTGTGCAAACGACACATTTCTAGAATATTCTTTACGTTCAATAAGAGAGAACACTTTTTTTGCTCTTTGAATGAGATCATCTGAAGCATTTTCTAGTGGCTCTAGAATCATGGTACTATCCATAGCAGGCAATGGGAAATTGAATCTGCATGTGGAATGTCGATTTTTTCTACATGTTTTTGTGTGACGATGCGTTTGAATTTGAATAAGATTTTGATCAAGTAAAGATGAGTTTGTGGATATATAGCGATCAACAAAAGCAGCAATCTCCTCATTTGAATTTTTTCCATAAACAGGTGCATTTTGAATGCAAATTAGTCCATGTTCATGCTCATTTCCTCTTTGTTGAAATTCGGTCGTAAAGAAAAAATATTGTATTTTTCCAAATACTGTGTTGTTTTTTAACATAAGAGACTTTAGTGCTGCTATTTTGTGTCTATAGTAGCGAGTACAAATCACTGGGTGTCTTCTTATTAACGTGTCAAGATTTTCTTCCAACGCATTGTCTTCTAACTTTCCCAAATGTTTTTCCTCAATTTGTTTCAATGCATTGCATAAAGGTGCCCAAAGGTGTTCAGCACTCGTAAAGGTTAAAAAGAACGTAGGAGGACCAAGCTGTCGAATCATTGCAAATAGATCTTTTTTCATATTTTCAAAGTAATCAGGTGATGTTCTGATTGCTTTCAATGTACGATACCCGATCGAAGATTGGAGTATTTTTACAAGATTGTCTTTTGACTTGACATCTTTTGCCAATAATTTTTTGTCCTTTAACTCTCCCATGCGAATTGATATCCAAGCAGTGTTTTTTACTTGTTTTATTATGACTTTAATTGCTTTGAAGAAAATGTTTGTGCCATGTGTTTCAAAGTCTGTACTTTCATGTTGTAGCTCCCACTGCGATATTTGTTGATAAGAAAAGTGATTCAAAAATTTCATTGGGTCGATTGAATCCGTAGAAAAGTGTAGGAAAGTTTAGCTCTTCAGAGTATTTGTCTTGGAAAATGCTCAATGGTCAGAAGCTCTCTGAAGGTGCAATTTCTATGATTTTGTTGTCTAGATCATCTATTAGATGTGTTTCTCCATATCCATGTATCAATGTTTCTGATATTGGTTCTATGTTTATTTCATTTTCATCATCATCTACTTGTTCCGTTGTTTCTTGAGTATTTGATTCTTGTTTGGCTGTTTCATCAAATATTTTTTCCCAACTAGTATTGATTACAATGCCTTCAATTTTATAAAGTTCGGTTTTGCATAAATCACTCAGCGCAGTCATAATGATCTTTGGCCGAATATTTCCAGATAGATATGCATTTTTGTATTCCAATTTTCGCTTTAGCATAACTGCAACTGTCAAATTGTCATCTAGACTTCTAGGCAATGCTATTTGAACTTTATCCAAGTTTGCAGGCATGTTGATAATTGAGCCAGTTAACCCAATTTGTGCTCTTTTATAACCAAGTTGTCTTATTTGTGCAAAGGCTATTCTTGGTGACACCAATCGTTCTTCCAAAGGAGTCAGTATAGCTACAGATGGCAATATGTTATTGCGCCGGATTCGTGTAGGCGATGTAAACATGGGCAATTTCCCATTAGCGATTGCTTTCTTGCAAGGCCTACAAATTTGAACAAGTAGCATGGGGCATGTCACATCTTCCGTAGTTGTAAGAGTTTGAAAGGCTAATTTAACTGTGTTGTTTACACTAGAAATGTCTTTATTAAAATGCAGTTGTTTACACACGGAACATGCATGAATAGGTGTGTCTTGAATAACTTTTAAGTATGTAACGACTGCTTTTTTTGCTTTTGCACATTCCTTTTGCTTTTGAAGAATGTCCATTCCTTGTCTACGCATATTGTGTTTCAACAAGCGCAAGTTTTTTTGCATATTGTCATCAATGCATGTTTGCGTGTTGGTTTTGGTTTTTGAAAATTGGTCAGCAATGCAAGACTTTTTTTTTTCTATGTTTATCTTTTGTTTTTGTTTCTTTGCTTTAATTGCATCTATGTATATTGGTTTGTTGAATGATCCGTTGTCGATGTTCTTTTCTATAATGTTTTCTTTTGCTATTGTCTGTTTGTTCTTTTCAAAATTATCCATTGCAATTGCAATAGAAGTATTTCTGTTGCAATTGAGCGAAAAGAGCATTTTATTTCCACAATGTTGTTGCAACAAGGGCTGGAAATGCGAGTGCATTTTATCTATTACATGTTGCATTAGACATAGAACTTTTGATGATTTATTTGTTGCATGGAATGTGGCAATATTTTCTTGCAAATTATTGCTCCATAAATGTATGTTAGTGTCTAGTAGCTCACATAACCATTGAAGAGCAAATTGATTTCCTTCTATGTGACCAATGATATATGGCTCTGCCAAATGCACAATATAGGTTTCCCATCCACAAACAAGAGATGTAGCTGCTAATGTGTTTTTATCAAGATATATGTCCAAGCATTGTATTGCTCTAATATCGTTTGAGGCAATAGAGTTATAAAAGCTTTGCGCAATTTCTTTTCTAACACTTTGTCCATCAGCGAAGAGTGTCAATTCGGAGATTGATTCGAACAAGGAGTCATGACAATTGCCTTGAAGTTGAAATGACATTTCAACTTGCTTGTATAAACATCGATTTACATTTGCACTTTGACAAAGCATATCAGTGGCTTGTCTTTCGGCTTGCATTGTTTTATATGACAACAATGGTTCAAAGTGGCCAGAAGCTGGTGTGTGGTCATGGAACAATATATTGTAGCAATATTCAGATCTCCCAGAATTGAAGTGAAGGTATTTTGTTCCTTTTGTTAATGACCAAACAACCCCTGGAACATTCAACCATTTTGAAAACCACTTGATGCAAAATATATCACCTCATAGTCCATATACATTTTGATTATCTGATTGCGAAGCAGACTGCGACATGCGATTGAGATATTCGTTGACATTTTCTATGTTATGCAATTCCACCAAGTAGTCAACTGTCAATTCTGTGCGCATTGACAACAATGCAGAGGGATCTTTTTGATCTAGACGAACACGAAAATGATTCACAATCTCTTCCCTTATCTCTATTGATGTATATCGAAAATGCAATAATATTGCAAGTGCATCAAACAAGCAATTTCCTGGCTCATAGTGGAAATTGTCTAGTCGAAACAAATTGCTTGTAGCCAAAGCCTCATCAATTTCTTGCCAATTAGAATATTTGATGCCAAGACCATTTGCCCTTAAAACATTGTCGCCTTTACTTTTGTCTTTTCCCATATTGTCTACAAAGACATTTGCGACGGCATATGTTTTTCCTGCTTTTTGTTGTTGTTTTTTCTATGTCCCTGGTTGTTTATATGGGAAAACCTGCATGCAAGTGAAGAGAAACAGATCCTAAGGAAAACAAAATAAGCAAAGGGCATGGTTTTTTTTTTCAAACCATGATGTTGTAAACATTGTAGATTGTTCTTGTCATTGCAAATAAGCAAAGCAAAGGGAACAACATATTCACAACAATTTTTTTTTCAAATGAAATGTATTTTGTCCTGTTACTAGAATAGGAAAAAACAACATGCTGATTGCTAAGCTAAAATTATTAAATATGCTAAATTTGGTATCAATACAAAAAAATGGCAATTAGCAAACAAGAAAATTCTGTGTGTGTTTTTTGTCTTTTTTTTTTTGTTGAAGCTATGTTTGAGTTTGTTATCTTACAACCACCAAGATCGTTTTTTGTAGGAAACTATGTAGACACGGTTCTGGTCAAAGGAAAAGCTTTCGGCACTTAAAAGGTTAAAAGGTCAGAGTCACTTTATCAAGAAATATGGATATAATGTTTCTCATGACACATCACTACACACTTGATTTCTTATTCTAGTCGGGGGGAATCATTAGATTCAATGCAATATTAGATTTATTGGTGACCTATAACAAAGGGAATCAAACTCAAGGCATTACATTGCCTATTTAATGTCGATGAATCATTCTACATAGCCTTTTACATATATCTAAAGCAGATATGATGATAAACATAAGCCCACTCCCATGTATTAGTATAAGGATTTGCTTCTAATATTCATTAACATCTATAACTATAACTAGACCTTGAAACTTTTAATCATAATAATATAATGATGTCAAGTTGCCAAGACCAGACACTAAATCCAACCACTTTTAAAAGAATCGATATAAGTTTAAAAACTCTATTCATCAATCATATCCATGTCTACATTCACATGCATTTCATAGGTAGAAGCATGTGTGCTTTGCACTGAAAGGAATTGAAGAAAGATAGGGAACGAGGAAAATACCTATTGCTGACAAAGTTGATGCCTGCCTTTGCTACTTATCATTGATGAAGATGGTACGAAGTAAGCCTCTAAACAAGCACAAAATAGAAAAAGCTTTTTTGTCATGTTTCCATATGGTTGATAAAATATAAGCTACGGTACATGTGCATTGTCTTACATAATATACTTATTGCATAAGCCTAGTTTAAAATGATTCTTGAAAGGTGAAATGACATTATATTTTTATTTTTTGGTAAGCAAAATATTGGAAGCTATAATTTTGCAAAGCCAGAATTTAGAAGATTAAACAAATATGGTAAAGTGAATTAGTAAATGTTTAAACATATTTAAAGTTTTAAACTTTTATATATCAATAAAATATAACTATGTGTGTTAAGAAATGTTTAAATATTTAAACTCAGTATACCACCATGCTGTATGCTCATGCTATAGTTTGTAGCTTGATTGTTAACAATTCAACTACTAATTAATTGTTAATGTAAGAGTGAATTAGAATAGTGGCATAGCTAATATTGATGGCTCATACTATTCGTAACTTTATCATTACAAGAGGACGACCATTGCGATTCATGAATCTTCAATCCATATGCTATTTCTTATAAATAAATGTAAATATAAATGGCATAAGCGACAATGATTTTGCATATCAAGACAAAGTAAGAATAAAGCATGGAAAATTAAAGAATGAACATAAAAAATTTATTTCAAAAACAAATTTGTGATTATTGTTTTCCTTAATCTTTCTATTGAACTTTAATTTATAAGCAGTTGCTACTACTTGGAATTTTATTTGAAATTACCTAATAATATATAGATTAAAGCCATGAACGTATAATTTTAACACATGATTTATAATTTCTCTTTTATATCATATTGTTTCATTTATGCTTTTGTATTAAACACTCACACCTTAAACTTTCTTTTTGACACTAGTGATTTCCCTAGGCCTGGTGAGGGAATGCGAAAGATCATATTTTGTGTCAAAGAGAGTGACAAACAAACTATATCAAGATTTAGCAAGATTGGGGTGTAACTAGATGGTGACTTTATTGAGTGCACTTAACTCTTCATAACGTGTGCCTTCATCAAATACCTCAATGGGAGCATTATGGTTTCCCTGATTAGGAGACTGTCAAACCATTTTTTCTTCTTCTTGAATTTGAAACATTTGGACTAATCATGTCCTTGTTTATTACAAAGTTTATGAAACTTAGTAGAAGACGGAGAAAAGAAGAAGCAGATTGTGAGAAACAAGATGACCTTGTAGTAGTAGGAAGTGCAAGTTTTGAAGTGGTTATGAAGGCCGAGGGTTCTTGGAGCGAAAATTTTGAGAGTCATTTTTTTTTGCTGTAGCTTGGGCGGCCAGGGCTTGGCCCAGCCGCCCCTCCTTCCCTGTAGATTGCTGTTTCCTTGTAGGATTCCTGATGGACGGAATGCGGTGGAGGCATCGCAGGTTCTGGATTCAGGGTCTCTCGGCAGGCTAAATGCGGGCTTGTTGCAAAGATATCATGTGTAGGGTTTCTCGTGGTCAGTGTCGGTGGAGGCGTCTAGGGATCTTGGTTCGGGGTGCACATTTGCTACGGCGGTGCTCTGGTTTTTGTCTGGCCTTTTTCTTCATCAGTAGTTGCTGGCTGAGTTCGCCAGTTTGGGAGATCCAGAGCTTGCTGCTTGTCCACAGACTTGGATCTACTGTTTCTTTTGTTGAGGGTTTCGGTTTTGATGGAAGCTGAAGAAGTTTTGCTAATTCTTGGTGGCTGGCGGGGGTTCTGTCTCAGGGTTCGTGTAGGCTGGTCGGCAAGTCTACGACTACTGCTTTCGACGGCGGATGCTAAGACGATGACTGCTACATCCTCGTTGGTGGCGGTGACTTCGTCGTGCATCCAAACTGGTGGCCCTACGACTACTGCATTCGACAGCGGCTGCTACATGGTGGCGGCGATCTTTCCTTGGTCGAGCATCCAAACCGGTGGTTTCACCTGCTGTTCAAGAATACTGTTCTTTTTCTTGTGGCAACGTTTGGGTTTTTCTTTGCTGTTCAAGATTCATCTTCTTGCGGCGAAGTTTTATTGGGTTTCTCTTTTTTTGGTTCAGCTCTTTATAAGCTGTTGTTTCTGCTTATATGGGACAGAAATATGTGAAAATGTAGGGATCCTTGTGATTCTACTACATGTGCATAATGTAATTTTAATCATCTTTTTGAAATAAAATTACGGACTTTTTCTAAGGAAATTCCGAGGAAAAAAGGAAGTGCAAGTTTTGAAAATGTAGATATGAAAACAATTGAGGAGGATGACTGGTGTTGAATTCTACAATAATCTAAAAACTTATCTTCAATCAATTGTGCTTGATTGTACACAACGTAAAGAATAGTGATTTCGATGTACGTCAGCTCTTGCTACAAACATTCTTGCAACCTACTTTTAAACTTGAGAATAAGATTATCAAATGCATTAGTGATATTGAGAAGAATGGACAACTGATTGAATTGATAGAAGTACTCTCATGCAAGAATGTTGAATCCTTGACTTAGGTGAAGCCACTTAATATTCATATGCTATTTGTAGAAGGAAGAACTGAAGGAGAGATAAAGGGATTCCACAAACCCGGTCCAAATGGTGATTGAGTTTTGATTCACATCATGCCTACAAAGCCCTGCGAGTTTCAAGTTAATGGACATAACCTTTTCAAGACCAGGAAATAGATTATAGTTAAACCAAGTGTCTATGTCAAGAATCTAACTTTGGAGCACTTCCGAATCATGGGATTCATCATAAATGATAACCTTGGATTTTTAACATCGAGGACATAGATTGCTGATAAAAATATTATTAACATTTTATGCAAACAAAGCAATTATGTTGGCAACTTCCACCATTCTTTTGTATAACATCATTATTTCCATGGATCTTATAGTAGTCATCATTGATACCTAGGGGATATGGCCACTAATACAATTATTAGCAACTTGATTTCTTTGAAAGTGTATTAAAAATTGCAAAACAACTTTCAAATGTCTATGAATCTCTATTAAATAAAAGGTCAAGAGTCTTGTAAACAAAGTTGAAGAGTCAAGAACATCTTCAAATATCAAGGAATATCAACATCAATTACTTAAAAACTTGGGAGATTTGCGGTGAGAATTTATCAAATCGACAAGTTTCGAACCTATTAAGCAGGTTCATCATCAGGAGAACAAGAATCTCGAACCTATTAAGCAGGTTCCTGATGATGAACCTGCTTAATAGGTTCGAAACTTGTTGATTTGATAAATTCTCACCGCAGATTTCCTGTCACTCACTGAATATAAACACTGTGGATTAAGATGAACAACTTGGGAGATTGTTAATCAATGCATAACAACAAAAAATGATTAGTGTATAGTGTCAATGAAGCTCCAATGAAACCCTAGGAAATGAGCCCATATAAAAAAAGCTATTCAACATTATCTCATCAACATCCAAAATCACTATGTGTGTATCTTACAGACTCAATTTCAATGATACAAGTAAATCCCTCTTATCAGCATCTCTTCCAAATTTTCCATCATGTCCAAATGAAGAAAAATGTTACATAACCCCAATTAAAAAAAAAAACAATTAATGCTAGCGGCCTGGCCTAACCATCTTAATAGATAGGTTGTTATGTATTGAGACCATCTATATTAAATCATGTCAATAAAGTAGATTTAGTGTGAAAGCAATATTTGTAAAAATGTTTACTAGAAGCTTCCACCTATTAGAAAGTCTCTATACTGTGAAAGCAATATTTGTAAGAAGATTTATTAGAAGGTCCACCTACTAGAAAGTTCCTTTACTAAGGATGCTTATTAGAAGGTTCAGCCTAGTAAAAAGTTCCTTCACTAGAAACTATATATCTAGAAATAGAAGCAATGAAACAAGATGTCTTGTGAAGTATTTTGTAATTGTAGATTGGCTTCATTTGGAGGTTGTCCCCTTGAAGAGGCAAATGAATATTGCTTTAATTAATAAATATATTTCTATTATAATATTTTGTTATATAGAACTATCTATTGTTGTGGTAATTATGTCTTTTCATATTGAAATCTTGCTTTATTTTTTTTATTTATGCTATGAATTTCCAATTATGTTGTTGAGGTACATAACAAATAAACAATCATACTTGGAACTCATTAAGCATAAAATAATTGTTAAGTCATGAATTTTGAATGTGCAAAACACAAAGCAGTGAGGATATCAAACAAAATCAAATATGTAGAGTGCATAAAAGATAAGAATATGTAGCGTGGCTTGTGACAATCAATTCCAATAATGGGAACACCATGCCCTTAATATCGAATGAATTGGCAACCTTCATTTTTCTAGTCATGGATAGAATGACAATAAAATAACTCATTGTTATGCGTTGAATTATATTTTAAGCATCGATAACATTAATTTAATCTTAGATGCTTGAATTTGATTATGAAGGCCGATCTAAATAAAGAAGAAATTCCATCAATCGAGCCATTATATTGCAGGCAAGATGAGGCTGATTTTGGTGAAGAGCCATAAGAGGCCTTTGACATTGCTCAAATATAATAGAGACGAGAATTTGATGTTTGCTTGTGTGGATGGTCATATTCCTATTGTTTGGTATAGCCACAACAAGAAGTAGCTAGGGACCTGTTGAGCCCACAATAATTTTTTATGGTGCTTTAATGTCTAAAGCGATTGTACATGTTTGAGAATAAGTAACATAGATCACACTATAAAGTTACAAAATTTGGAAATAGAAACGATACACACCTTATGGGAGAAAGGTTTGATATATAATAAAAAATAGATTTCGAGCTAATGCAATATGTATGTATGTGGCTATGAGGAGTGAACATGATCGCTTTGTAGGTGGATGAATCAAAATCTATTCGAGGTTTTGATGACAATAGAATTGCACACTTAAATCAATCCAACACCAATAACTTATGCAAATCAATCATAGGATTCGTTCCTAAAAAACCTAAACTTGACATTGAATTTGAATAAAATATTACCCAAATTCAAACTAGATTGGAAACTTGCTCTAATACCAATGATGTCGGGATTCTCACTCATGAGCAGAGTTCGAAATCAAAGTCTGAAAAATAAATTTCTTAATTGATTTTTATTAAGTAAACATAGCCCTACATAGCTTTACATGAAGAGAACTAACCATGAAAACAAAGAGAGAAAATTTGAACAAGATTCTTGAAACTAGCAACTAAGTACAATAATAGAGATGGTGCTTTAATGTCTCAAGCGATTCTACATGTTTAAGAATAAGTAACGTAGATCACACTATGAAGTTACAAAATTTGGAAATAGGAACGATGCACACCTTATGGGAGAAAGGCTTGATATGTAGTAAAAATTAGATTTCGAGCTAATGCAATATGCACCTATGTGGCTATGAGGGGTGAACATGATCGCTTTGTAGGTGGATGAATCAAAATCTATTCGAGGTCTTGATGACAATAGAATTGCACACTTAAATCAATCTAACACCAATCACTTATGGAAATTAATCATAGGATTCCTTCGTAAAAAACCTAAACTTGAAATTGAATTTGAATAAAATATTACCCAAATTCAAACTAGATTGGAAACTTGCTCTAATACCAATGATGTGGGGATTCTCACTCATGAGCAGAGTTCGAAATCAAAGTCCGAAAATAAATTTCTTAATTGATTTTTACTAAGTAAACATAGGCCTACATAGCTTTACATGAAGAGAACTAACTATGAAAACAAAGAGAGAAAAATTTAAACAAGATTCTTAAAACTAGCAACTAAGTACAATAATAGAGATGGTTGTAGATAAGATCTCAAGTGCTCCTCAATATTAGGCAACCAAGAAGGCATTGACAATAATCTCCTATGTGTACACACAATACAAATGATATGATACTAAGTACTAAAAATTAGTTATATGTGAATCATTTAGAATACCTATCAACCTAGTCCTCCACTTCAAATCTAGAGTCCACATGGGTAGTTAGGATCTGCTTATATTGATTCTTCTCCTTGCCTATTACTTCCATGTCCCAAAGAATTTTGACTAAAGTGTCATACTTTTGATCCAAAAATTCAAATTTATCCATAATGGATTATTGTTGCATGCGCCAATCTTCAATAACCTAAGCCACAATGGATTTAGTTGCTGAGTGGAAAGCAATTTTCATGGGTGTGTTGGAAATGGAAGAAGCCAATATCAAGTTTCTAGTGTTTGAGCTCAACAACAATACATTTTGAAGGATTGGTGGCTCATGGCCCCTAAATATTTTTCTCTATTCACCCATTCTCAACTTTGCTATTAGATGCAAACCTCTTATGGTATTTCATCATTGTGTCCTTGGTCTCCATTTCAACTTCTGTGCCTTGGTGCACTCATCGTGGTCCTCATGCATTATCCTCTCCGGTACCTTCATAGGCAGCTCATATTATCATTTCTAGATACATTATTTATATCCCTCCTCTTGATTTGTATCATCTACCCTCAAAATTTCAAAATCTAGTATCTTGATCGAATATTGAGAGCGATTGACCTCGATTTTAAAGTAATATTGGACAAGGATTTGTCTTTAGTTTAGTAAGGGCACTTAACCATTCTTCAACAAGTGATCTATAAATTGCCATGGATATTCCATTGGAATAGTTCGTCACAAGATATCTCACAACTTAATTCATCATGTCAGCTTAATTTCACAAAATGATGAATAAACTAATATACACTCCCTTATTGTTGGTAAGCTATGAAATAATACAATAAGATCACCATAATGGAACCCCTTCTCCTCATAATGAACCACTATTTAACATAGCCTAGTAACTGTCTAGGGTTAGTTTAAGTGTTTATATATGCCTCAACTCTTGATTAGGGTCAGGGTTTTGGAGTTTCTAGAATTTTCTTGAAGTCCACTAGCTCCATTACATAGTCAAAATTAGGTCCCATGGAGCAAGTGCCACAAAGCGAGTTTTGAACCTGAGTGGGGAGGACAACAACATTCCTCCGAACCACTCGATCTACACTCAATTGACTATTGCTATAAATTCTTCTAAGCTGGGCGATAAATTATAATCAATTTGCTAATAAGTTGTTCACACTTAGTAATGAATTGTTTAATTAAATGCAATGAAAAAGGCAAACAATGCAAAAGCGAAATTCAACAACCTCATAGACAAGGGATTTTCTCAGCAAACATATGTTGAATTGCTGACAGTATAACCAAGATTAGAGTATTCAACACTATCTTTTCTAAATTTTGTATTAAAATTTATTTATAGTTGTCAAAGATGTTATCAAAGCATATTTAAGTATATGGCATTGCAAGAAAACTAACCATCAAATAGCTTGAAAATCAAAATACAGAGCTTTAAAACTATGCCTATATAAACCCTTTCGATTCAATAATATAACCTATCCCAAAAGAGTAAAAAATATTGAACAAAGGGACTATTAAATTGCAATAGAAGAAAATACAAGGGCAAAACCAGTAGTAGAAATCATCAAACATCGCACATTAAAAAAAATTGCTCAAGAGCATAAAAACCGCAGCCGAATAGCACTCATAAATTATAGACAGGAAACCATGGTCTCCACAAACTAGTAGAAATTGATACCACTCATATACATATTATAAGCGAGCCCGAAGGCAAAATTTCCCAGCACTAAACTTCTCTAATAAAGGAATTTTTTTACTATCAAAACATATATTTTTTATTTTATTTTTATTCATCTATCAAATCTAAATAATCTTTGTTTCTATCCATCTAAAATTTTATTGTCCCTATCCATCTAAAATTTTATATTAAAATGTGAATTTTTAAACTTAGACCACAATACTTAATGCCAATAAGTATGCCCGTTTTATGTATAATGTGAAAAAACTATAGTTATTTAAAAGGAAGCCACATTGGACTTGATACTTTTGTTGTATTCAAAGTTTTGCACAACAGAATATCATTTTGTTGACTTTTTAACTAAGGATATTTGCCGTATTCAAATCTCTTGTTCAAAGAATATAATTTCTATTTTTTAACTAAGGATCTTTGTCGTATTTAAATCTCTTGTTCAAAGAATATAATTTTGTCGATTTTAAATTGGTTGAAGTTTAGTTAAAACAAAATAGAGTAAGTGATAAATTTATGGTTTTTGTTTTGACTTGTAAAAACTTTTTGCGATGGCTCAAGCTCGTCACAATGCGGAGGAAAAAACGGAACTTTAGCAGTTTAATAGAGCTTAAAAGTAATGACACCCTCCGTAATTTTAAACGCCGGTTTTAACAAAGGCACAAATGTTAAAGTTTGTAGCATTGAAGCCACAAAAAACGTAAGCATTCATCCTAGCAACATAGAAAATGTCTAGGCATTGATCCTATGATCATTTGTCACTAATCATTTCAAAGTCCAGGGATTACCATAAAACTTCTCATAGAGAGAATGAGCACAACCCTGTCGTATTTAAATAAAATTAGTGAATCAACGTTCGTACCAGATTAAAGTATATTTTTTTGCTAAATATATTTTTAAGAATTGAATCGAACCCACCGGTATAGACAATGTAGAGAAAGGAGGATACATATTTCAACAAGCTAAACAGTTATGAATATATCTATTCAATATAATCAAATTCAACTAATATAAACACATGTCGTGTATCCATGTCATAGTACTAATCAAGTAGCAATGCTTCCATGCATATGCTACATTTGGCTGCTGCAGCCACCTTTGTTATTTAGCGTCTAAAATCTTGAGCGCATTCCACCAATGCATTTACACTACCCACAAGGGAAAAATTATAAACAACTAGCCTTGTCTTGCATGCAGACGCTAATTTGCCAGCTTATATAGCAGCTGTAAGCAGATAGTATGAGCGGTATATCTTGTTGACACCTGTTTCTTTTTAATCGTTGTGACACAACATAATTTTGCTACGGGCGTTCCTTCATCTAGCCCACGTCCCTACTTCAACATATTGTGTTTATACAGAGAGCTACAGGACTGCAGAGACTGAATATAATCAGATTCAACTAATATAAACACATGTCGGTCGTGTATCCATGTCATAGTACTAATCAAGTAGCAATGATTCCATGCATACGCTACATTTGACTGTTGCAGCCACCTTTGTTATTTAGCGTCTAAAATCTTGAGCGCATTCTACCAATGCATTTACACTACCCACAAGGGAGAAATTATAAACAATTAGCCTTGTCTTGCATGTAGACGCTAATTTGCCAGCTTATATAGCAGCTGTAAGCAGATAGTATGGGTGGTGTATCTTGTTGACACCTGTTTCTTTTTAATCGTTGCGACACAACATAATCTTGGTACCGGCGTTCCTTCATCTAGCTCACGTCCCTACTTCAACATATTGTGTTTATACAGAAAGCTCGAGGATCGCCGAGACTGAAAAAATATTTTATATTGAGAGCTTGAGCAGAGCACTGCACTCCACTGCGGCGACTGTAGAAATTTGTGGAGGATTGTGGCTTCGATAGGAGACGAGAGTTTCCTCCAGATACATGAGTTCTTACCTCTGCATAGGTAAATGTTTACAACTACATCCTCCTAAACCTAGAATTTAGTTTTAGTCAAGCTTCGTTATTCTTCTCTGTTCAATCATATTTTTCTTTACAGGGCTTGCAATAACATCTTCGTATTACACTCAATATTATTCGAGCTAGAGTAACTGTGCTTGCTATCAGGTAACTCTGGTTTATCACTTAGAGACTTTCTTATACACTGAAGTTAAAATGTATAAGAAGTTCCCTTAATGTTTTATAGACTATTTCTCAGGGTTTTGAGTCTGGTAGCCTTTCGAAATTTTATTCGGTTGAAAATAAAAAGAATAAAGTATGAAATTTTATCAAGATATTGAGTCTGACAGCCCTTGGCATCCTTATGAAAATTCTACTAGGGGTTTCTCTATTTATCCGTGAAGACACTGTATGTTGAAAATCCCCCTGTTTACCCTTATTTGCCTATCAAAACACAGGTGCAATGCTGAGTACCATCACCACTTGGGTGCTTTCAGATGGCTTGGCAACCACAGTTGGTCTTTTTAAAGCTGGGATTGCCATGTACAGTTGAGAATCGCTATATATATATATATATATATATATATATATATATATATATATATATATATATATATATATATATATATATAAATGCAGCTCTTAATGGTGCATGGCAAAAAAATACATATATGAAAGCAGCTGTTAACGCTACATCCTAATATATATATATAAATATATCCCGATGAAACGATTAATATTACTAATTTTGGATTTCGATTAATTTCTTTACTAGATGGAATTATTCGGCACCTCCCTTCATGATTTGAGCTCCATCCCATCTCCATTGCAAGTAATTTGGTATTTTTTTTTTATCTCATATAAGTTATGGTTAATAGTTTTGAGACCTGATCTCGCATTATTTGATCTCTTATTGAGTAGTTAAGTTGTCAACCCTACAGATGAAAGTTTTTAGTTTTGAAAAGGTGTCTATTTAACTATTTAAGATTTTAACCCTCTAGCACGCTATGGGCAATCTGCAATACGAATTGGTCCCGTAATAGTTGAAAGACAACTATATATTTAACACTTCTGTTAATACCATACCCCACCTACTATGTACAAAATGACTATAGTCAAGATGAGACTTCCATGTTTCAATAGGTTAAACCAGGAAATTTTTTATCAATCAATAGGTAACTAAGTAAAGAAAAGTTTAAGTTTATGATTCATTGTAACCAAACCTACCAGAAACAAGAATTAAAGTCTCAATTCGATGTCGGTATGAAGCTGCGCCTTTGTAATCAGCCAAGTCCCAAAGCTATGACATGGGCTTCTTCAACCCGGGTCTAGCTCCTGTTAGAAGCTCTATCTGGTAAGACTGTGACTCGATTGTATCAGAAAAATTCATAGACCCCCAAGCCGAGACCCACCGGAACAAAATCGTAGAATAAACCCTTTCACGCCCTTTGTCTCCTACAGAACTATCGCTTAGAATTTCTACCATCCACCTGTTAACGTCTCGCATATAGTACAACAGGGTAGAGCCCCTTCGCACAGCCCAAGGTCATGGCAGTACAAAGATTTGACGGTGCCGTCATAACACTATTTAATATTTAATAAAAACTCCAGCAGCAGGCTGGTGACTCACATCTTCGTTCACATTTTACGAGTTAAAATTTTGTATTATTATCGAGACCTTAGTTATTATCAGATGCAATGTGCAGGATAAAATCAAACTATGAAAGCCCAAAACGACTTACGTCACCTATTTAACAATTAAGGCGCTTATTAATAATATTACCAGCAACACTAAATATATAATAATGACACAAAATGCAAAGCCCGAAGCAAATGGAGAAAATAAAAGCTACTTTTATAGATGCATTCAATATCTATTACCCGGATATAAAGTGTATACCAACGGTATACAAAGCATAGACACAATCTCATTTACAGGTTTGATTTGCATATGTTAATGTGTGGCCTACACATTTACAAATGGTAATAAAGAACAAATTATCCGAGAATTATCGACGCACATGCAAAAACTGCACATCCCATTGGTGCAAGCAATGCAAGCCCTTCATTTATGTAAATGTATTTGCTATCAATAAATGTATTCGCTATCAACAACAATTGATATATATCTGTTACATTAAAATAACAATAAAAAAAAATATGTGCATTAAATATTTTGAAATGGCAGCCAGTGATGGTAACACAAAACGATTTCCTCTATTACGAAGTTTGCAGCTCCTTGCACGGAAGCCAGAAACCACCATGGCGTCAGCCCGCCGCCTCCTCTTGGGGTGGGGAAAACTCGGCTGGCGTCATTGTTTTATAACCAATTATATTTTGTAAAAATATCAATTTAAAAAATTGGATTTAATATAGCATATTCAAACTATATTCAAACTATAGCTCCAGGGAAAGAGAATAACACCATTTTTCATTCATTTTGCGATTTCAAACATGGGATTTGCATTGTTGGCAATTGATATAGGATTTATGGCTTCAAACTAGTCAATTTCAATAGCATGTGCGACAGCAAATTACTGCCTATATGCACCTACAAACCATATTCGAAGAGGTGAACCAGACATCATGCTTGCAGGTGGCACGGACGCTGCAATTGTGCCCATAGGTATGGGTCGATTTATTGCCCTCAGGGCCCTTTTGCAGAGAAATGATGACCCACAGACACCTCTCCCAACCATCCCTTTTGCACAGGAATGATGACCCATAGACACCTCTCCCAACCATCCGCCCGGCATTTATATTCTTTAGGAATCAGCTTTTTATTATTACATATATAATAAGACACCACTTATTATGAGCTTTCGTTTTCTAACTACTCTACACCACGACTTATTTGCACGACCCAAACGAGCAAGGAGAAATAATCAGGTTCAGAGCCTACAAAATTATTGTCAATTGGACAAGTTGGATCGTAGCTACCAACTGGTGTGGCATCCTCAGAACTTAAGGGTCTTTTTCACTCTTGAGTTCATTTCTAACGAACGTAGAAAACATACAGTAAAGAGTTTGTTTCTTACCCGAGGAGCAGCACGTGCTTGTACGCAGTTTGAACACCTTGATCCAGCCTGCCATCACGTACAAGACATAAGTTAAACCACTAATTTTTATGAATCAATAGGTAACTGAGTAAATAACAGTTTAAGTGTATGATTCACTGTAACCAAACCTACCAGAAACAAGAATTGAAGTCTCAATTCGATGTCGGTACGAAGCCGCGCCTTTGTAACCTCAATGCAACCTGCCATCGCGTACAAGACATAAGTTAAACCAGGGAAATTTTTATGAATCAATAGGTAAGTAAATAAAGAACAGTTTAAGTCCAATATTCGTAGAGGTGAAGCAGAAATCATGCTTGCAGGTGCCACGGACGCTGGGATTGTGCCCATAGGTATGGGTGGATTTATTGCCCTCAGGGCCCTTTCGCAGAGAAATGATGACCCACAGACACCTCTCCCAACCATCCGCTCGGCATTTATATTCTTTAAGGATCACCTTTTTATTATTACGTATATAATAAGACACCACTTATTATGAGCTTTCGTTTTCTAACTACTCTACACCACGACTTATTTGCACGACCCAAACGAGCAAGCAAAAATAATCAGGTTCAGAGCCTACAGAACTATTGTCAATTGCACAAGTTGGACCGCAGCTACCAACTGGTGTGGGATCCTCAGAACTTAAGGGTCTTTTTCACTCTTGAGTTCATTTCTAACAAACGTAGAAAAACATACAGCAAACAGTTTGTTTCTTACCCGAGGAGCAGCACGTGCTTCTACGCAGTTTGAACACCTCGATGCAACCTGGCATCACGTACAAGACATAAGTTAAACAACGAAATTTTTTATGAATCAATAGATAAGCGAGTAAAGAACAGTTTAAGTGTATGATTCACTGTAACCAAACCTACCAGAAACAAGAATTTATGTCTCAATTCGATGTTGGTATGAAGCCGCGCCTTTGTAACCTCGATGCAACCTACCATCGCGTACAAGACATAAGTTAAACCAGGGAAATTTTTATGAATCAATAGGTAAGTAAGCAAAGATCAGTTTAAGTCTATGATTCACTGTAACCAAACCTACCAGAAACGAGAATTGAAGTCTCAATTTGATGTCGATATGAAGCTGCGCCTTTGTAACCTCGATGCAACCTGCCATCACCTACAAGACATAAGTTAAACCAGGAAATTTTTTATGAATCAATAGATAAGTAACTAAAGAACAGTCTAAGTGTATGATTTACTGTGACCAAACCTACCAGCAACAAGAATTAAAGTCTCAGTTCGATGTCGGTATGAAGCTGCGCCTTTGCAATCAGCCAAGCCCCAAAGCTATGACATGGGCTTCTTCAACGCGGATCTAGCTCGTGTCAAAAGCTCTATCTGGCAAGACTGTAACTCGACTGTATCACAAAAATTCATAGACCTCCAAGCCGAGACCTTTCACGCCCTTTGTCTCCTCCAGAACTATCGGTTAGAATTTCTACCATCCACCTGTTAACGCCTCGCAGATAATGCAACAGGGTAAAGCCTCTTCGCAGAGCCAAAGGTCATGGCAGTACAAAGATTTGACGATGTCATCATAACACTATTTATTTATTATTATTAATATTTATTATTATTAATATTTATTAAAAACTCCAGCAGCAGAGTGGTGACTCACATCCTCGGTCACATTTTATGAGTTTAAATTTTGTATTATTATCAAGACCTTAGCTATTACCAGATGCAATGTGCACGATAAAATCAAACTATTAAAGCCCAAGACGACTTACGTCACCTGTTTAACAATAATAATAATAAACAATAAACAACAATTAAAGTGCTCATTAATAAGGCTCTAGCCTGTACCAATAACTCTGTCTATTATTAATGCAAGGCATCGATATATGGAATCGACAACAATTCAATTATTACTGGTGGCCATACCATGCATAAACTGTGAATAATCCATGTAATGCATTGAGCCATGTAACCTTTTATGGTAACCAATATGTTTTATAATTATAAATGTTTGAATATATATAAATCAAATCATATGTAGTACATTCAATGGTTTGTAGTACCCAATAGTTTACAAATTGACATTGAAAATTATGGGCAGGCCCGATTCATGTCTAATCCTTTGATTATGTAATGCGTTGATTATATACATGTGTGTGTTAGGTATTAGTATGAATATGGTAGAGTTATATGGTAATAATAATAATAAGATGCCAAGTTACTATGTATGCAATCGAGATTGGTTTAACTAAGTTCCAAAATCATGGTGTGAGTGCTAGGATAAGATCGTCGACTCGCCACCCATACGCTCAATGCATTGGGTTATAATGTGGTTACACAAGCAATAATAAATGTATTCGCTATCAACAATAAATGTATTCGCTATCAAACAATAACACAAAATGATTTTCTCCATTACGAAGTCTGCAACTCCTTGCACGGAAGCCAGAAACCACCATGACGCCAGCCCGCCGCCCCCTCTTGGGGTGGGAAAAACTAGGCTGGCGTCATTGATTTACAACCAATCATATTTTAAAAAAATGCCATTTTAAAAAACTGGATTTAATATAGCATATTCAAACTATAGCTCTAGGGTAAATTTCTAGGTTCAATAGCCTGCAATAATAGGCATCCAACGATACATTTATGTTCCCCTTCGGGGACATAATAAGATTGGTTTCCTATTCTCCATATGTGAGAAGAATCAATTGATATTCTCCTTGTTACTTATACATGGAGATTAAAATACCATTATATCTAGACATAACGACATTACAAGTAGCTTGTGGAAGGTTGGGTGTTTTTCGTGTCTAAGTCACATGGAAGATAAATCACAATTGATCATACCTATCGGCTCCTATAAATCATTTATAATTTTGTGTATTATTGGTTTAGAACAATCCCTTAGAATGGTGTGATAATTCCTCTTATTTTACTTCATTGTAACTATACTTGAATCAATTTTATCAAATATTGTTATGGTTAGGATATATTTTCATATTATTTTTTCATTGATTCTAAGTTATTTTTTAATTATAGATTAAACATGTCAATATTTTGTGCTCTTCACCATTTCAAGAATATTGGATTTCTTCAGGTTGAGGTGGATAATAATGAAGAGAATTAAGATATGAGTTGTATGGAAAAATACATGATCCAATATACTTCTATCTTGATTTGTATTTATTTCACGTGGAAGGAAACAACTAATTTTTGCGCATTAGAATAACCTTTTCTATGGAAGATCACACTAATGAGAACTTACTTGCTTAAGTAGAGGTCATAGAGGAAAGTAATAGCTTGGAGAAGTTAAGTGCGCAAGTACCACAAGCGATGGTACATCAAGGGCACAAGACCACACCGCAAGGGCACAAGTCCCACTAAGACAAAGAACCAAGTATGCACAAGACCCACAAGAGATGACACCTCAGCGGCGCAAAACATGACAAGTGTTAGGAACCTGTGTCAACCCTTCTTTTTACTATGTTAGTATATTGTTGTTGGACACATATGCTTTGTAAGTCGTCCTGTAGTATTTGTTGATACATAGTTTATATTAGCCCATAGTATTGACCCATAGTATTAGACGCATATGCTTTGTAAGTCGTCCCGTAGTATTATATGTCACATGGTTTTGACTCATAGTATTGGGCATAGACTTAGTATATAAGTGTGTGTTGAGGTCATTGAAGGCACCTCGAAGTTAATTGTATTGAGTTTGCTCAAAAGAGGTTGCCCCCTCGAAGTGGCCTGTGATCAATATAAAAGTGATTCTGAGTTCTGTTATTTCTGATATCTCGTGTATTTGCATTAATTAATTATTGCAGGTTCATCACATCTGGTATCAGAGCACTTTCTTGGGCTTGCTAGGTGAAATTTCTGCCAATTTTTTTTTTCACATATGTTGCAGGTTTGGATTTGGGAATAATCCCTATCCTCTTAACTATGGGAAGTAATTGGGCATAAGCCCTAAAACTCATTTTGAGGAGTACCACAGGAACCCCGAAGTAGCTGGCCCATTGAGAAGACCTGCCAGTGAGAAGGGAAACGACCCGTACCTGATTGACTAGTTCCCACCTGTGAGATAAACCAAGAGTTGTCGTTTGTGGCAAAGCGATTATCAGTTTTACCTGAGCCATGGAGTGAGGGGTACTGCCCCAATACGCAAGCCGTCAGACAGCATTGGTGGTCGAGTGAAACCCTTGAACTGTTAGGAAGCCTCACATACCTGGGGTCCATATCTATTTTCATTTGAATTGTTGTCGATCACTGCTGCGTTGTTCGAGATCCAGCCGTTCCAGATCCAACCGTTTTCGATCCATTCAGCGCCATTTTAGATCCCTCTGTTTTCGCTCACTTCCGAGCCATTGCAGATCTATCTGTTTCAGATCCCTTCCGCGCTGCTGTTGCTGATCCATTTCTGGGAAGAAAAAAAAACCCTCTGTTTTCCCTGAAACTTCACTAACATCCCTGCAATCCCATTCTTCATATTTCATTCCTGAAGACCCTATCCCAAATTCCACTTCCCAAGACCAGAAATCCCACATTTGTCTATTTTTAGGGTTTGCTGTAACTCCTTCAATTTTCACCCAAACGCCTTCAAATTTTGTCACAGTGTTCCTTTCCTAATTCTGCTTCTTTGTCCCTCTCTACCAAATTTTCTCATTCTTTCACCCCGCTTCTGAAATCCTCATTTTTTGCTTCCCTGTCCATCAAAAAGTGTTCAAAACCTAGTCAAACCCCAATTACCCATCCGAGTTTTTCCCAAATCCAAATCTTCCTTTACTAAATAAGATTTTGTTTGTGTTTTTCTGTCCATTTCCTAAAAAAAAAAAAACTCTTGGTTGTGGTTGTCACCCGCGCGGGAGCAAAAACCATGGAGGAAGCACTTGCAGCCATCCAAACCAAACTCCAAGATTTGGATGAAAATTTCTCATCCTCCATCTTCAACATTCAGCCATGAACAATAACCGACAGCCAGAATCTTTTGCAGCCACCGGGTTCTCTTCTTTTAGCAATTTTTGTGGGCCGAAGCTTGATTTTCCTCGCTTCAATGGTACTGATCCGACTGGATGGATATACTGCGCAGAACAATATTTCAGTCTGCATAATACTTTTGTTGTCCAGAAAGTTCCACTTGCATCCTTTCATTTGGAACAGGAAGCCCTTCAATGGTACCGTTGGTGCATCAAAGTTCATCCTGAGCCAAACTGGATAGATTTTTGCTAACTCCTTTTGCCACGATTTGGTCCCAGTGCTTCTGACGACTTCACAAGAGCACTCACTAAACTTCACGAAACTGGCACAGTGAGAGAGTATCGGACAGAATTTGAGAAACTCGCCAATCACACAAAAGGATTGTCTGATGAATTTTACAGGAGTTGTTTTATTAGTGGTCTTAAGAATGAAATCCAGTCAGAGGTTAAAATATTTTGTCCCAACACAATGATAGAAGTCCTAGGTTTGGCTAAGTTGGCAGAAGACAAGCTTGCATCCCAAAAGCGCTCCAAACCCACTTTTGTTCCCTTCCGAAATATGGGTTCTCAACGACCTCCCATCCCACCAGCTCCTCGACCAACTCCTATCAAGCATTTGTCTGAAATCGAGATACAGGCATGTCGAGAAAAATGGCTTTGTTATAATTGTGATGAGAAATTCACTCAGGGACATAGATGTGTTCAACAAAATCTCTATCTCTTGGATGTGGATTCTCTGCCTGCCTCTGAACTTGGTGAAGAAGCTCCAGATACGGTAGATGATCAGGTCGACATTCAACACCCGCCTGTTGACACCCCATCTCAGGACGACCCACCCGCGATCTCTCTCCATGCTGTAACCGGCGTCACAACCCCACAAACAATGAAGGTCAGGGGATACTTCAAGAAGTTCCCTCTTACCATACTCATTGATTCTGGTAGAACTCATAACTTCATTGACCCTCGGATTGCCAAACAGGCTGATTGTTTTGTCCATCCTTGCTCCAACTTTGAAGTCATGGTTGCCAATGGGGGCACCTTACCTTGCAAGGGGAAGTGTCACAATGTGCGTATCTCTATGGAATATTATAACCTGCGCTCTGACATGTTTGCCTTGTCCTTAGGCGGATGTGATGTGGTTTTGGGCGTTCAATGGTTACGCACACTTGGCCCCATCTTATGGCATTTTGCGGAACTTTGGATGCAGTTTTCAGTCAATGGGGCACAACACAAATTAATGGGCTTACAACCAGGGTCTCTCTGCATCATCAGTTCACATCTCCTGGAAAAAATCCTTAAGAAGAATTCACATGGTGTCATCGCTTAGCTCCATTCCATTCAGATGCACCCATCGACGATCTCCACTACCTCCTTGGATAGATATGCTGGTGTCTTTGCTGAACCAATGAGCCTGCCGCCTTCAAGAGACCTTTCCGGTAAGAATTTAGTCGCATCTACCTCTCAGCAGGAAATGATGGCTATTTTGCATGCACTACAGAAGTGGCAGCCATACCTATTAGGGAATTGTTTCTGCATCAGGACTGATCTCCAGAGTCTGGAAAATTTTCTGGAACAATGGGTCTCCTCCCCAACACACTTGAAATGGGTTATCCAATTGATGGGTTATCCCTATGCGATCACTTACAAGAAGGGTAAGGACAATATGGTGGTAGATGCTCCTTCTCGCACAATTGATGACCCAGTTTTTCTTACAGCTCTTTCTCTGCTTGTTTCAAATTGGTTGCAATATGTTCAATAGGGCTATCTCTTCTATGAACTTCATGCTTCTTCATCAGCAGGGCACTCTGGGTTCTTCAAAATATATGACCGGGAACAATGTAACTTCTTTTAGCAGGGACTGAAAATGACAATTCAACAGATGGTGGCTGACTGTGATAATTTCCAGGTCAACAAGGGTGAAACGACACTCCTTTCGGGATTGCTCAAACCCTTGCCCATCCCTACACAGCTTTGGCCAACTATTTCTATGGATTTCCTAGAAGCGCTTTGGTGGTACAATACCACATCTCAAAGGACACCATATGAAGTAGTCTATGGACAGACACCGCCAGTTCTTCTTCCATACACCCTTAGCAGCTCCCCAGTTCAGGAAATTGACTCGGTTCTTCGAAATCGCGATCAGATTCTTCTCATTCTATAGGACAATCTTCACATGGCCAGAATTTGACTGAAACAACAAGCCGATCAACACCATTCTGAGCGCACTTTCCACGCAGCTGATAGGGTTCTTCTTTGTCTACAGCCTTCCAAGCAATCCTCCCTGACACTCCAAAGGCGTCAGTGGCCCGAAATGCAAACCGACGATGCTACCGGGGAACCACTCCTTCAGATTCTACAGCAATTTCCCCAACCAAAGCTTTGAGGACAAAGCTTTTTCTAAGGGAGAGGGGATGTTAGGAACCCGTGTCAACCCTTCTCTTTACTATGTTAGTATATTGTTGTTGGACGCATATGCTTTGTAAGTCGTCCCGTAGTATTTGTTGATAAATAGTTTATATTAGCCCATAGTATTGACCCATAGTATTGGACGCATATGCTTTGTAAGTCATCACGTAGTATTATATGTCCCATGGTTTTGAATCATAGTATTGGGCATAGACTTAGTATATAAGTGTGTGTTGAGGTCATTGAAGGCACCGTGAAGTTAATTGTATTGAGCTTGCTCAAAGGAGGTTGCCCCCTCGAAGTAGCCTGTGATCAATATAAAAGTGATTATGAGTTTTGTTATTTCTGATATCTCGTGTATTTGCATTAATTAATTATTGCAGGTTCATCACAACAAGTGGCAGAAACATGAACCGTGAAGCAAGGTGGACATCACCATTTGCACTGGACAAGTATAAATAAGAAGCCAAGTTGGAAAATTAAAGCCAGCTTGTAAGCTCAATACTGGAAGATACAAATTTAGCAAGTTTCTTATTTTGGGGCATCAAGAGTTCATGGAACCATAACAACATGATCTAGTAGAGAGCCGAGTGTGCACATACAAAAGAACATAAGTGCTGATGGTATATGTGACAGTTGCACAAAGATAGAAATGTAGAACTACAAAAGATGTGTAAGTGCCTAAGAACATAATGACAGTATCACAGACAGTTCGTCGAAGGTCACGGGACAGATGATCTAATACAGGTGTGCGAAGACTGGCTTGAAGTATATCTTGTGAAGTGCGAAGTACAATAATTTATCGGATGTGCAAAGACAAAGTTGTTGCATAGTAAAGGATGCACATTATGAAAAGTATGATCTAAGACAAGTGCGTAGAACAGAAAGGCCATATCACAGATGATGCATAGAAGGTCGCAGATTATCTAAAGATTGTTGCACCAAGACAGAACATAATTAATATCACAGAAGGTGCGCAGACTCATCTGATACCGACGCACGAAGTCAGAACAACAACTCATCAAAAGATGTGTAGTATCAATTGAAGTTGCATATGCACAAAAACACAATGGCATACTGAACCAGAGCACAAACTACAAAATTTGATGAAGCAACACATAGTTTGTAAAGTATGAAATCAGTTGTGCTGCTTGTGAAGAGATAAACTAAGTGTGAAGTCAAATGAAGTATGCAATACAGTGACAGTAAGATTACAACATAGAGAAGGTGTGCACAATAGAACGAACAACAGTTAATATGAAAGAGTGCACGGATCAGAACTACAACAAAGTAATATCTTCTTCTTTCATATCAGGGAAGCAAGACGGGGCAAGGAGTTGGGGGTCGGTTCCTCCTTCCAGTTGAAGTTGGTAAATCAGGGAATCGGTGCTTCCAAAGGTTCAATGCTTGTAAAACCAAGGGGTCAGTGCCTCCCTCCAGTTGGTGTTGGAGAACTTCGAAAGTTGGTGCTTCCTTGAATGTAATCTTTTATTATAAGAGAGCATTTTGTGGTTTTCTCTTATTTGGGTTTCCATGTAAAAATATATGTGTTATGTGTATTGCGCATGTATGTTGAATGTTTAGTTTATGGTGGATGAATAATTTAAGTTCAAGTTTAAATTAGATAAGAAGTTAAAAAGTGTTCATAATTGCGCTAATATTGATTCGCACCCCCTCTTGGTATTAATAAGATTCCAACAATTGGTATCAGAGTAGATGCCTTCAGTAACAACTTAACATTTGGAAGATAGATCCGTGCACAAATATGGACAAGCAGGAAGGTCTCTCCACCAATAGAGCACCAAGATTTGATGGCACCAACTACACCTTCTAGATGATAAGAATGGAAGTATATTCGCAATCCCTCAGAGCTGATGTTTGGCAATCTATTATGGATGGTTATAATGTTCCAACAACTGCACCAGTTGATTCAGTTGAGAAGAGACAATATGAATGCAATATAAGAGCCATAAATGCACTACTATGTGGATTAACATATACTAAATTCACTAAATTCATACATTGTGCCTCAGCTAAGGATGTTTGGGATAAAATCAGAAATGTCTATGAAGGTGATGAGAAAGTAAAGAAGGCAAAGTTAAAAAATTACTTTGGATTATATGAATCTTTGAAAATGAAAGATGAAGAAAATATTGCTTCTTACTTATTGTGAGTTGATGAGTTAGTTAATGCCATCAAGAGTCTTGGAGTTACACTAGAAGAAGAATCAATAGTGCAGAAGATACTAAGAACTCTGCCTCCAAGATTTGATGCAAAGGTATTTGTGTTAGAACATAGAGCGAATCTTGCAGATATGACAAAGGATGAGCTTCAAGGGATCTTGACAGCGTATGAGATGAGAACAGAGAAAGACAATCCCATCAGAAAATAAGTTGCTTTTAAAGCTACTGGAAAAGCTAAGCATGAGCATGACGAAGTCTCTTGTAATGAATCAAACGAGGAAGAATCAAATTTTGTGAGAAATTTGAAAAAGAGGACGTGGTAAGTATAAGAATAAATTACCTTTCAAATGTTTTAGATGTGGATGGATAGGACAGTTTGCTTCGAAGTGTCCATACAAGTAAGATGGATATAGTCACAGCAAGGAAGAAGCTAGCTCCCATGAAGAAAGGATAACACGCACTCAGGATAGACCTGATAACAAGAAGAAAGTTCCAAAAAAAAGGAATATTCTATATACTGAGGAAGGCAATAATTTATCCAAATAAAGTGATTGCGTTGATAAGCCAAAAGAGGTACTATTCATGGCATTTTTTGAAGAAGAAATTAGTGAAGAAAATAAAAAGAGTCACAAGTCTATTAAGAAGAGTACACCAATCACGCAAAGTCAACCTGGAGCACTAAATAAGTACTTCTTTAGTGGATCCTTAAATACACCTCCAAAGCCTGTCGCATAAATTAAATCAGACAGTTAATCTGAAGAAGAAGAAACTACAGAGGTTGATTGGGAAGGTGAACTGGTTAGTGCCTTGGATGAATTGAAGAAGTCAAGATGGAAGAACAAACTCTTGCAGGACCAATTGTCAAAGCATGAAGAGAAGTCAAGCAAACCAAGGTAATCCAAGAGTCTCTTGAAAAATAGGTTAGTGAAACGGCAATGAATTTTGAAAAAAATCTAGACTACACAGTACATAAAATCAGGATGCTCAAAGAGGATAAATCGGTATTGAAGATATCATTGGAAGAGTTAGTGCATAAAAATGAATTGCTAACAAGTCAACTTAAACTAAAGGATAAAGAGGTATCTCGCTTAAAAGAAAAATTGATTCAGATAAAAGGAAAGAAACAAGTTCAAGATCACATCATGGTTGAAAACAAGTTCAAGATTCCATTTCACAATAATAGCATATACAGGATCACTGAAGAAACAACAAGCACAACATAAACACAAGAGACACAGATTTATCCTGGGAAACCCTCATGGGGTAGAAAACCCAGCAAAGCTTCCTCAATATAGATGACCAACAAATACAAAAGATGTAACCCTGAGCATAAGCTCCTCCTTCTCCATAGCAGACCTCTCTCTCATAAGTGAGTGAGTGAGTGTGTGAGTGTGTGTTAAATGAGGAATACACCTCCTCTATTTATACACTAATCTGACTTGTCTTTTACACAAATCATGTAGGCTCGTATTTAACCATTGGGTTAAATACCTCACTACAACTGACTGGGCCGACCCCTCTAGGGTGGTCTAATAACCCTTTGACCCACATAACACATACAGGGCCGAACCCCACTAGGGAAGTCTAATAACCCAAGTTACCACATTCCGACGGAGGAATAAACATCTCCAGATATACAATAAGATCTTCACGGAGGAAGGAATCATCTCCGGAATAATAAAGTACAAATATAATATTCTTTGAAGTTACAATATCTCAACACTCCCCCTTAACGAGAAGGATATTATAACAGCATCTGCACGAGCAAGGAGTCATCAACATCATACATGATACATCTATAAATCATTGGAAGCTTTCTCAACATCATCAGTAACTCAAGCAGTTACTGGAACATCTTCAATACTGGAACATCAACATCTTCAGTACTGAGTCTTTATCTTCTGCAGCACTCGAACAGCTACAACAACATCAACATCTGGATCCTCACGATCATCAGCATTGTCATCATATGATCATCAGCATTGGGATCATCTTGATCTACAACATATGGATTATCATGATCTACAGCATCTGGATCATCTCGATCTATAGCATCTGGATCATCTCGATCTACAGCATCTGGATCATCACGTTCTACAGCATCTGGATCATCTCGATCTACAACATCTGGATCATCACGATCTACAGCATCTGGATCATCACGATCTACAACATCTGGATCATCTCGATCTACAGCATCTGGATCATCATGATCTACAACATCTGGATCATCTCGATCTACAACATCTAGATCATCACGATCTACAGCATCTGGATCATCACGATCTACAACATCTGGATCATCTGGATCTACAACATCTGGATCATCTCGATCTACAGCATCTGGATCATCTCGATCTACAGCATCTGGATCATCACGATCTACAGCATCTGGATCATCACGATCTACAACATCTGGATCATCACGATCTACAGCATCTGGATCATCTCGATCTAGAGCATCTGGATCATCATGATCTACAACATCTGGATCATCACGATCTACAGCATCTGGATCATCTCGATCTACAGCATCTGCATCATCACGATCTACAGCATCTGGATCATCACGATCTACAACATCTGGATCATCTCGATCTACAGCATTTGGATCATCATCTCGATCTACATGATCAACAACATCATCATCTAGATCAACACAATCAGTAGCATCGTCATCTAGATCATCAGTATTAGTATCCACACCAATACAAGTATACACATCATCAATACAAGTATCCTCATCAATACAAGTATACATACAAGCATCCTCATCAATACAAGTATACATACAAGTATCCTCATCAATACATATCATCAATACAAGTATCAATACATCAATACAAGTATCCTCATCAGTCATAATAGCAGCATACCCTGCAACACACACGATCATATTATAGGATGATCAATCCTGCTCTCTTTAGGACATAGGTCCATGGATGATACAATCCAGATCAAGTTCCAGGATGATCAATCCTTATCACTTTAAGACAAGTCTCATGTCTAGGGACGATGCAATCCCATCACGTACATTTTGAACCCAGTTCACGGACGATGCAGTCCTCTCACGTACATTTTGAACCCAGTTCATGGACGATGCAGTCCTCACGTACATTTTGAACCTAGTTCACGGACGATGCAGTCCTCACACGTACCTTTAAGACAAGTCTCATGTCTAGGGATGATGCAATCCCATCACGTACATTTTGAACCGAGGTCCAGGGACGATGCAGTCCTATCTTCAATTCTCGGAGACATCAGTCTACGGATCAATTTTGGGACCAAATTCCGGGTAAGATACAATCCCCTACTTGTTCATTCAGGACTACATTCTCGGAGACCCAGTCTACAGCTCAATTCTGGGACCGAAGTCCGGGGACGATACAATCCCCCACCTGTTCATTCAGGGCTTTATTCTCGAAGACATATGTCTACGGATCAATTCTGGGACCAAAGTCTGGGGAAGATACAATCCCCTACCTGTTCATTCAGGACTACATTCTCGGAGACCCAGTCTACGGCTCAATTCTGGGACCGAAGTCCGGGGACGATGCAATCCCCCACCTGTTCATTCAGGACTTTATTCTCGAAGACATATGTCTACGGCTCTCTTTAGGACTGAAGTCCAGGGATGTTCCAATCCTCACATGTCCACCAAGGACTTCATTCTTGAAGACATCTGTCTACGGCTCATTTTAGAACATGTGTTCAAGGATGATGCAATCCCTCTTCTTTCTCGGAGACACCTGTCTACGGCTCCTTTTAGAACATATGTTCAAGGATGATACAATCCCTATTCTTTCTCGGAGACATATGTCTACGACTCTCTTTAGAACATGTGTTCAATGATGATGCAATCTCTCTTCTTTCTCGGAGACATCTGTCTATGGCTCTCTTTAGAACATGTGTTCAAGGATGATGCAATCCCTCTTCTTTCTCGGAGACACCTGTCTACGGCTCTCTTTAGAACATATGTTCAAGGATGATGCAATCCCTCTTCTTTCTCGGAGACACCTGTCTACGGCTCCTTTTAGAAAATATGTTCAAGGATGATGCAATCCCCTTGTCACCTTAGACCCTGTCTAAGGACCATCCACCAACCTCTCTATCGGCATCACCAATATATGTATCCAAATCATTGACCTCTCTGTCGATGTAGGCAATCTCATCATAAGTGATCACATCGCTCCCCCTTTCGAGGAGGGTCCTTATGAAATATTTTAAGTTTGTCTCGGAAAACTTTACTTGAGGTAGAGGTTTGGTTAGTACATCGGATCGGTAGAGGTTTGGTTAGTACATTGGTAACTTGTTACAAATTCGAACTTTAATTCTTTTCTGCACCATATCTTGTATATAGAAATGTCAGATCTCTATGTGCTTTGACTTATCATGGAACACTGGATTCTCTGCCATTTTGGTACAACTCTGTTTGTCACATAGGATCACAGTTGGGTCCATTTTTATGTCAAACAATTCTAAAGCCATACCGCTTCACAACTAGCAGAGCAAGTAGCCATATATTCTGCTTGTGCTGAGAGCCACACTAGATTGCTTCCTGCTAAACCACGAGATCATGGCTGATCCCAGACAATAACATCCTCTCGATGTGCTCTTCCTGTCTGATACAATTTCTGCCCAATCAACATCTGTGTAGCCATCTAAAGTCATGATCTCTAAGATAACATAGATCAAAGTCTATCGTATCCTTTAGGTACCTCATCACATGCTTTGCAACTAACATCTAGTTTCACTAGATACTGACTCAAGGTGTTCACAGCAAAGCATATATCTGACCTAGTATTCGTTAGACACATCAATGACTCAATAATTTGTCTATACAGAGTTATATCCACTAACTCTAATGAGTCATCCGCTAACAGCTTCAAGTTGGAATCCATGAGAGTGGCCGTTCCAACACATCAATTCCTTTTAATATTTATTGGCATATTTTTCCCTGGTTGAGAAAGATTCCTTCTGAGCCTTGCCATACTTCCAGACCTAGGAAGTAATGCATCAATCTGAGATCTTTCATTTTCATTTCTGCAGCCATCTTCTTATTTCTTTTCATGATCTATTTCTCATTCCTTATCAGAAAGAGATCATCCTCATACAATAATGGTATGATAGGTTCATCATCCACAACCTTAAGGTAAAGGTTAGGATCAACTTTACTTCTGGTAAAGCCCAAGCTTTGTCAAGAAGCTGTCAATTCTCATTCATTCACACTCTACATTAAGTGATCTTCCGCATATCTATATGTGCCATCTCTCGTCAGATGGGTCTACTGATATGAGCCTCAATATCATTCAAACTCTGTAGTGAGTTCCTTCTTGCATCCATGTCATCTGTGTATAGAAGCCATATTCAACCTTGTAGCAAAGGTTGAGATCCACATCACCCATGATGATCATTAAGCTCATCAATTGACTAACATTCCTGGGTACCCATACAGAACCTGATTCACACTTCTTCTTTAATTACACCATTAAGAGAATGGTCTTATCTATCCACTTGGAGCAAACATCTTGTTATGATTCTCTTCCTCTTTCTAAGAGAATCTTCTAGCCATGAGCCTTCTATATTTTGTTTGATTTGTAAATCTTCTTGTTGAACATCCATCACTTGTTCGGTGTTCATCATTCTTCATGATCTTTCCTACAAAACAAAATTAAGTACATGATTAGTAATACTTCATAATCATGAAATCATATTGACATGATAACCTATTATGCATACAGATATCATTTACATAGTTATGCAACTATCTTGACCAATACTTTGGCACAACACTTTTCCATATCCTGTATGCAGACAGTGGCTATCTAGATGCCTTCCATCTCTACCAGAACATACTATCGAGAGTGTGCACAGCTCTCAGCATGTCAGCAAAGAGGTTTCATTCTAGACAAGCAACAATGGAATGTTTGTCCAACTTACCAATCATATGCATATTAGTAGTATATTGTTCAATGCTCTATGACTGTTTACACTCAGCATGATATATTCTAGGAATACAAATATGCATACAAGCAATATCATTTACTATTTCAAATAACAACTCAAATACTTATCTTTTATGTTTGTGTGGTTTCCTCCCGCTTGATCTTCTATATGTCTTTTGAACTTCTATTCATTTTGTACCACTGTGCATGCTCAAGTGTGCACTAGTGTTATCATCATGATCTCATACACAAACATACATTCATTAGTATATTCTCAATATTATCAAAACATTCTAATTCTAAATAATCTTGAATATGTATAGTCATTAGCATTAGTATTCAGGGTTTCAGGGAAGTCTTCTTTTACTCATGCATATTCTTGTTTGATCATGGGACTCTTCTGGTTAGTTAAATCATCAATCAAGATAAGAGACATAATGTGCATAAACCCTTGATTAACTTTATGAATAAGCATAACCAATCATACCAAGTATACTTATATAAGGGATCCTAACACAAGGTAAGATTCTAACATGACATAGGAAAACATACCTGGATTAGTATACCTACTTAGTTATGTCTAACATACCTAATCAATATCTTCTTTGTTCTCTTCAATGATTTAGAGATCCTATGCTGGAACCTGCATATCTCATAAGTTAAGCATAATAGAACAAAGTCATACATACCTCGTAAGTAGAACTTCTATGTGATCAAAGATTATGTTGTCATGGTCATGGAACTTGATTTGTCTTTCGTGATGTACCTGTATCTTGTTAGCAGTCAACATCAACCTCATACAACACCATAATGCATTAGTACAATCATATAGCCCTAATCAATGAATGTCTTCGATCATTCACATGCATTCATACTGTTACTAGGGTGATAAGACAATTCTAACATTAATCAAGATTGTACTAATAAATAATATGAAGACAAACACATTATGAACTTAATCAGGAATCAGATTTCAAGACATACCTGAACCTCCTTAAGTCATACCTGTCGAGACTTCTTGTAGTCTTCTTATGTAAGGCCTTAGCCTCAACTCCCCCTGAAACTTGATCTGGAGCTTGATTAGGGTTTGCTAGAAAAACCCTAAAAATTCAATCTTTGACTTTCACACTTCTGAATGGATGGAAGGATGTGTCTTGCTGAGCTGATCAAACTAGCATACTTCAATTTTGAAATCTCCAAAATTTGACCCCTCAAAATTGCCTTCGAAACTTCTGGATCTTTTGGACAGGATCCCAAACTAGGGTTTGATGAAGCCCACCTTTCTGCCCAATCAAAAGTTTTGATCCAAGGCTCTAAACTCTTATTTTTCTGAGGAGCTTCCAGCCATGGTTATAGACTTAAAAAATTCCAACTTTTGCTGAAGCCCTAATTTTCCATCTTTCTGGTCAAAATCCCGAACTGGGGTTTGATCAAGCCCGGTCTTCTACCCAACAAAAAAATTCGGTCTTGGACTCTAAATTTTGATTTTCCTGAGTAGCATTCAGCCGTGGATTCCGATTCCAAAAATTCTAACTTTCTCCGAAACCCTAAATTCCGGAAGCCATGAATGAAGGTGCTCCAAAAATAATTCTGTTTTGAGAGAAATATGTACCTGATTGTTTCTGTTGTAACTCCGAACTTTTTGCTCCACAGGGTCTGAAATTTTTTTTTGTGGTAGCCTGACCTATCGTCTTTCCATCTTGACAGGTCTGACCTCAATTGGATTTTCTGAGAGAGAGTTATTCCAAGTGTCGCAACGTAACCTGTTTATGGGATAAAACAGGAGAGTGAACTTGTATGGCGTGCCACGTGTCATTGGTTCAGCTTAGGCCTCTTAAATTTTTTTTTGAGATAGTAAAGTCTGTGTACTACCTGTCACTTTTTACTAAATTTCATTTGGAGCTTCCTAGACCAAGTTATGACCTTTTTTCCTAGGTCACCTGATTTTGACTGAGATCTGGAAGAGGCAGAAACCCTAACTTGTACTGATCATAACTCACAAAGTACAACAAATATGAGGGTGCCCTTTGGACACAAGGTACCTACGGATGTTATCTACGACCTGTAAACTTTTCAGATCCTGAACCTTTGCATAAATGGATTTATAGTGAAAGTCCCACGATGACTGGTTTTTTCTATGTAAAACCCAAACCTTCAAATTGTCGCAAGTGAAGCAAGTGTCGTAAGTGCCATACATTGCCTTCCTTCAGGTTAGCTCTGATACCATGTTAATATTTAATATGCTAAGATAGAAAATAGCAGCATTACATTCCATTTCACAATAATAGCATATACAGGATCACTGAAGAAACAACAAGCACAACATAAACACAAGAGACACAGATTTATCCTGGGAAACCCTCATGGGGTAGAAAACCCAGCAAAGCTTCCTCAATATAGATGACCAACAAATACAAAAGATGTAACCCCGAGCATAAGCTCCTCCTTCTCCATAACAGACCTCTCTCTCATAAGTGTGCCACTGTCAAGTGAGTGAGTGTGTGTTAAATGAGGAATACACCTCCTCTATTTATACACTACTCCGACTTGTCTTTTACACAAATCATGTAGGCTCGTATTTAACCATTGGGTTAAATACCCCACTACAACTGACTGGGCTGACTCCTCTAGGGTGGTCTAATAACCCTTTGACCCACATAACACATACAGGGCCGACCCCCACTAGGGAAGTCTAATAACCCAAGTTACCACATTCCGACGGAGGAATAAACATCTCCAGATATACAATAAGATCTTCATGGAGGAATGAATCATCTCCGGAATAATAAAGTACAAATATAATATTCTTTGAAGTTACAATATCTCAACAGCTATGCATGTGATGGCTTTGGGAACAAGGATATGTATTGTTGAAGAACAATGAACTGTCCATATGGGAATATTCTAACTAACTTTTATTGCAATATAAGGATCAAAAGGGAAGATAGTCAGGCGCAGTATCAAAATGGAAGTGCGCACATGAATATATGGGTGAGTAAAACTCTTCAAACATGCGCAGAAGAAGCTAACAACCCAAGTACATCTAAAGCAACAAAAATGGATGCCCATCTTGTTGATCCCTAAGAGATTGAGTGAGATCCTTGAATTCAACATGATGTTCATTAGTGTTGAATATTGTAACTTCAAAGAATATTATATTTGTATATTATTTATTCCGGAGATGTTCCATACCTCCGATGTGATTATACTATGAATCCGGAGATGTTTATTCCTCCGAGAAGTTGTGGTAACTAGGGTTATTAGACCCACCATGTGGGGGTCGGCCCAGTCAGTTATAATAGGGTATTTAACCTAATGGTTAAATACGAGCCTACATGTACCTGTGTAAAATATATGTCAAAGTAGTGTATAAATAGAGGAGGTGTGTTCCTCATTATACACATTCACTCACTTGTGGAAGAGTGCGCACTTGTCTGGGAGATCTGCTAAGGAGACAAAGAAGGAAGGAGCACATCTTGTATTTTGGTTGATCATCTTATTGAGGAAAGCTTTGCTGGGTTTTCTACCCCATGAGGGTTTCCCAGGGTATATTGTGTGTCTATCTTGTGATTGTGTTTCTTTCAGTGATCTTGCTTGTCTATTTGGTTTAAACTTAACATGGTATCAGAGCTAGACTGAATAGGACATCTTTCACAAAGTAAGAATACCTCTCTCTCTCTCTTTGGTGAAGTTAGGGTTTCATCCCAAAGTTGGTATTATTGATTTTTGGTTGCATGGCTGGATAGCTCTTTTCAATACCTTTCGTTTGAGCTATAGATCGAACTTTTTGGTTGGGTAGAACTCCGGGAAATCCAAACCCTAATTCTACCAAAAGTGCGATACGTCAGATTTTGGTTTCAGAAAAAAAAAAGTTGTAATTTTTGAATTCTGATTACATGGCTGGATAGCCCTTCTCAAGAGCATTCTTTTGAGCTATAGATCGAACTTTTTGGTTGGGTAGAACTCCGGGAAAGTCAAACCCTAATTCTACCAAAAGTGCGATAAAATTCTGTTCCAGATTCCGGAAAAGTGAAAAGTAACTTCCCAGGTAAGTCTACTCTGTCTCTTGGACTCCCCCAAGAGAAGATGGCTCCAAACACTAAGCTTGAAGACAAGCTAGAAGGCATAGAGAATTTCCGGGCATGGAAATACAGAATTGGTCTCATTCTTGAGGAGAATGATCTTGCTCATTATATCAAGGAGGAAGTTGCAGAACCAGAAGAAGATGAAGCCAAAGAAAAACACAGGAAGGATTTGATTAGGGCAAAGAGAATCATAGCTGATTCTATTAAAGACCACTTGATTCCCCAAGTGGCTTCCAAGAAGACTCCAAAGGAAATGTATGATGCCCTAGGAAGAATGTATGAAGGAAAGAACATCAATAGGAAAATGAATCTAAGGACTCAGTTGAAGAGTACCAAGATGCACAAAGGAGAATCCATTCAAGAATACTTCTCAAGAGTCTCTCTAATCAAAGACAACTAGATGCCATTGGTGATACTCTTGATGAAGATGAACTTGTGATGACAGCTCTAAATGGTCTCACTAGACCTTGGGAGTCATTCATTCAAACTATGTGTGCCAGAAAAGAAAGTATGATGTTTGATGTAGTTTGGGAGGATTGTGTACAAGAGGAGGCTAGGGTTGCAAATCGAGAAGCCTTGCTCAAAGAAGATGACCAAGCCTTGGCCACCCACACCAAAAGAAGAAGGAGTCAATCCTACTCCAAAAAGGGTAGTCACAAGGAGTCTCATCCTCCACACAGATTTCATAAGAAAAGAGGATATACTCAAAGAAGAGATTACTCTTCTTTCCAGTGCTTTTCTTGTCACAAAATAGGACACATTGCTAGAGATTGCCCTCTACAAAAGAAAAAGGGCACTCACTACAAAAGGCACCAAGCACATCTTGCAGAAGATGATAATGAAGAAGAAGAAGTAGAGGAAGAAAGGTCTCACAATAAAAGACCTAGAAATGAAGAGGAAGAAGAAGAAAGGACCTTCTTCAAAAGAAGGTCAAGGAGAAATGCAGAAGAAGATGCAGAAGAATATGTTCTCTTCTCCGCACTCTCTGGATCTATAACCCCTGGAGAAGGTACATGGCTTATTGACAGTGGTGCTTCAAAGCACATGACAGGACAGAAAAGGACTCTCTCAAATCTTGAAGAAAAGACTTCTCCCCAAAAGGTATCTCTAGGAGATGACTATCAATATCCCATTAAGGGAATTGGTGAAGCAAATTACAAACTCGATTCTGGAACTCCCATGAAGATGAAGGAAGTTTTATATGTTCCAGGATTGAAGAAGAATTTGCTTTCAATCTCAGCTTTAGATAAGAAAGGCTATAGAGTGGCATTCATTGATGGACAAGTGTTAATGTGGTCCAAAGGCAAATCTATTAAGGATGCAATTGTTATTGGTGAAGAGGAAGGAGGTTTATATAAACTCAAGGGTCATCCGAAAGCTGCTCTTATTCATGAAACCTCTAGCCCCAGTGAGCTATGGCATAGAAGACTAGCTCACATTAACTACAAAGCCTTACCCTATGTAAGCAAGGTGGTTATAGGACTACCAGATTTGAAGGTTGATCATGATGGCTCATGTAAAGGATGTAAGAAAGGGAAGAATGTCAAGAACCCCTTTCCAAAGAGTGAAACAAAGACTAAGGGTATCTTGGAGTTAATACACTCAGATGTATGTGGTCCAATGCCCACCACCTCTCTAAGTGGATTTGAATACTATCTTTCATTCATTGATGATCATTCAAGGAAAACTTGGATATACTTTCTAAAGGGTAAGAATGAAGTTTTTGGAAAGTTCAAAGAGTTCAAGGCTCTAATAGAAAATCTCTCAGAAAAGAAAATCAAGATTCTCAGAACAGACAATGGTGGAGAATATACTTCAAAAGAGTTTGAAGAATTCTGTAAAGAAGCTGGAATCAAGAGAGAACTAACCACTCCCTACAATCCCCAACAAAATGGGGTTGCAGAAAGGAAAAATAGAACCATCATGGAAGCTGTGAAGACTATGATACATGACCAGGATCTTCCCATGTATCTATGGGCTGAAGCAGCCAGAACAGCAGTATATGTTCAAAACAGATTATCTCATAGTGCTCTTGATTTCAAAACTCCAGAAGAAGTGTTTACTGGAAAGAAGCCCGAGGTAAGCCATCTTAAAATATTTGGGTGTCCTGTGTACATCCACATTCCAAAAGAAAAGAGAACCAAGTTGGATCCTTCTGGTAAGAAAGGAATATTTGTTGGTTATTGTGAATCATCCAAAGCCTTTAGGATTTACATACCAGGCTTTCATCATATAGAAATCAGTAGAGATGTAACTTTTAATGAAGAAGCAGCTCTCAAGAAATCAAGAAAATGCCAACTTGAAGAAATCTATGAAGAAGATCCTTCTTCTAGAAACTCAGAGGCTGTTCACATCCCTGAAGATAATCCACCAGAGGATCATGACATGTTGGAGCCACAAGAACCCCCTATCTCAGATTTATCAAAGAAAAGAAGGCCAGCATGGGCTAGAGATATTATCCAAGGGGCTGAAAAATATGGTGCTCCTGAAGGCTCCATTAGAGAAAGAAAGAAACCAAAGCTAGTGTCCAACTATATGGCCTTGATGTGTGATCTTGTGGATCAACTACCTACTAGCTATGAAGAAGCAGCTCAAAAGAAAGAATGGGTAGAAGCAATGACAGAAGAATATCAGTCGATAATGAAAAATGATGTTTGGGATATAGTCCCCAAACCAAGAGATAAAAGTGTGGTTTCTTCCAAATGGATTTTCAAGATAAAACATGCTGCAGATGGTAGCATTGAAAAATACAAGGCAAGGTTTGTAGCCAGAGGATTCTCTCAAAAGGAAGGAATTGACTATGAAGAAACATTTGCACCTGTTGCTAGGTATACTTCAATTAGAACTATCATGGCACTTGCATCCATGATGAAATGGAAATTACATCAAATGGATGTTAAGACAGCTTATCTGAATGGTGTAATTGAAGAAGAAGTATACATAGAACAACCTCAAGGTTTTGAGGTCAAAGACGGAAGGACCCATGTATGCAAACTGAAAAAGGAATTATATGGATTGAAGCAAGCTCCCAGGGCTTGGTACGGAAGGATTGACAGTTTCTTAACAAGCATGGGCTTTACCAAAAGTAAAGCTGACCCCAATCTTTATCTTAAAGTGATGGATGATGAACCTGTTATATTGCTGTTATATGTAGATGATCTTTTTCTAACCGGAAATGAGAATCAAATCATTGAAAGCAAGAAGAAGCTTTCTTCAGAATTTGAAATGAAAGATCTCGGATTAATGCACTACTTCTTAGGCCTAGAAGTGTGGCAAGAGCCAAAAGGAATCTTTCTAAATCAAGGTAAGTATACTGTGGAGATTCTCAAAAGATTTGATATGTTGGAGTGTAAAGCCATGGCCACCCCCATGGACTCCAACCTGAAACTATTAGTTAATGATTCATCAGAACTAGTGGACATAACCCTATATAGACAAATCATTGGATCATTGATGTATTTGACAAATACTAGGCCGGATATATGCTTTGCTGTAAATACCCTAAGTCAGTATCTAGTAGAACCTAGAAAGGTTCACCTTATAGCTGCAAAGCATATAATGAGGTACCTAAAAGGTACAGTGGACTTTGGCCTATACTATCTTGGAGGTAATGAACTCAAGTTATGTGGTTACTCAGATTCTGATTGGGCAGGTAGTGTCCCAGACAGAAAAAGTACTTCAGGCGGATGTTATGGCCTTGGATCTGCCATGATCTCCTGGTTCAGCAAGAAACAATCTAGTGTGGCCCTCAGTACTGCTGAAGCAGAATATATAGCTGCTTGCTCTGCCAGCTGTGAAGCAGTGTGGCTTTGGAAACTCTTATCTGGAATTTTTGACTTAGAAATGGATCCCACTGTGATTATGTGTGATAATCAAAGCTGCATTAAGATGACTGAAAATCCTGTGTTCCATGATAAGTCAAAACACATTGAGATCCGTTACTTCTATATACGAGACATGGTGCAGAGAGGAGCCATCAAGCTCGAGTACATAAGCACTGAGGATCAGATTGCTGATATCCTGACTAAACCCTTGTCTCGAGTAAAGTTTGAACACTTCCGAGACATGCTTGGCATAGTCCAGAAGGACCCTCCTCGAAAGGGGGAGTAGTATAGTATTTGATAACAATTTTGTTTTGTTGCACTTAGCTACTTACAATTATTTAGATTTAGAACTCTTTTATATCTTTTATTTCTATGGATAAATATTTTTGATATTAGATGTATTAGTAAGAATACATGCTAGATGTATACATGTTTTGGTGTGATGTATACATGTTTTGATGTTAGATGTATTAGTGAGAATACATGCTAGATGTATACATGTTTTGGTGTGATGTATACATGTTTTGATGTTAGATGTACTAGTGAGAATACATGCTAGATGTATACATGTTTTGGTGTGATGTATACATGTTTTAATGTTAGATGTATTAGTGAGAATACATGCTAGATGTATACATGTTTTGGTGTGATGTATACATGTTTTGATGTTAGATGTATTAGTAAGAATACATGCTAGTTGTGATGTATACATGTTCTGATGATTAGATGTATTAGTAAGAATACATGCTACATGTGATACATGCTCTTGGATATTTGTACCTGTATAGATGAGAATACAGAAGGGGATTGGATCATCCCTGGACTTTCAGTCCTAAAGAGAGCCGTAGACGTGAGGTCTCCGAGAATGAAGTCCTTAGTGGACAGTTGAGGGGATTGGATCATCCCTGGACTTTCAGTCCTAAAGAGAGCCGTAGACGTGAGGTCTCCGAGAATGAAGTCCTTAGTGGACAGTTGAGGGGATTGGATCATCCTTGGACTTTCAGTCCTAAAGAGAGCCGTAGACGTGAGGTCTCCGAGAATGAAGTCCTTAGTGGACAGTTGAGGGGATTGGATCATCCCTGGACTTTTAGTCCTAAAGAGAGCCGTAGACGTGAGGTCTCCGAGAATGAAGTCCTTGGTGGACAGTTGAGGGGATTGGATCATCCCTGGACTTTCAGTCCTAAAGAGAGCCGTAGACGTGAGGTCTCCGATAATGAAGTCCTTAGTGGACAGTTGAGGGGATTGGATCATCCCTGGACTTTCAGTCCTAAAGAGAGCCGTAGACGTGAGGTCTCCGAGAATGAAGTCCTTGGTGGACAGTTGAGGGGATTGGATCATCCCTGGACTTTCAGTCCTAAAGAGAGCCGTAGACGTGTGGTCTCCGAAAAGTGGGGATTGTATCATCCCCGGACTTAGGTCCCTGAATTGATCCGTAGACGTATGGTCTCCGAGAAGTGGGGATTGTATCATCCCCGGACTTAGGTCCCTGAATTGATCCGTAGACGTGTGGTCTCCGAGAAGTGGGGATTGTATCATCCTCGGACTTAGGTCCCTGAATTGATCCGTAGACGTATGGTCTCCGAGAAGTGGGGATTGTATCATCCCCGGACTTAGGTCCCTGAATTGATCCGTAGACGTGTGGTCTCCGAGAAGTGGGGATTGTATCATCCCCGGACTTAGGTCCCTGAATTGATCCGTAGACGTATGGTCTCCGAGAAGTGGGGATTGTATCATCCCCGGACTTAGGTCCCTGAATTGATCCGTAGACGTGTGGTCTCCGAGAAGTGGGGATTGTATCATCCCCGGACTTCGGTCCCTGAATTGATTCGTAGACGAATGGTCTCCGAAAAAGTGATTTTATTGATGATGTGGTTACTTGTATCGGTAGGATACTTGTATTGATGATGTGGTTACTTGTATCGGTAGGATACTTGTATTGATGATGTGGTTACTTGTATCGGTAGGATACTTGTATTGATGATGTGGTTACTTGTATCGGTAGGATACTTGTATTGATGATGTGGTTACTTGTATCGGTAGGATACTTGTATTGATTATGTGATTACTTGTATCGGTATGGATACTTGTATTGATGATGTGGCTACTTGTATCGGTAGGATACTCGTATTGTTGATATGGTTACTTGTATTGGCATGAATACTTGTACTGCTAATAGTGTGATGACGATGCTGTTGATCGAGTGATGACGATGCTGCTGATCGTGTGATGACGATGCTACTGATCGTGTGATGACGATGCTGCTGATCGTGTGATGACAATGCTGCTGATCATGTGAAGACGATGCTGAAGATCGTGATGTTGATGATGATGTTGACATTGATGTACCAGTAACTGTTTGAGTTACTGATGAAGACAAATTGAAGAAAGCTTCCGATGATTTATAGATGTATCATGTATAGTGACTCCTTGCTCCTGCAGATGCTGTTATAATATCCTTCTCGTTAAGGGGGAGTGTTGAATATTGTAACTTCAAAGAATATTATATTTGTATATTATTTATTCCGGAGATGTTCCATACCTCCGATGTGATTATACTATGAATCCGGAGATGTTTATTCCTCCGAGAAGTTGTTGTAACTAGGGTTATTAGACCCACCATGTGGGGGTCGGCCCAGTCAGTTATAATAGGGTATTTAACCTAATGGTTAAATACGAGCCTACATGTACCTGTGTAAAATATATGTCAAAGTAGTGTATAAATAGAGGAGGTGTGTTCCTCATTATACACATTCACTCACTTGTGGAAGAGTGCGCACTTGTCTGGGAGATCTGCTAAGGAGACAAAGAAGGAAGGAGCACATCTTGTATTTTGGTTGATCATCTTATTGAGGAAAGCTTTGCTGGGTTTTCTACCCCATGAGGGTTTCCCAGGGTATATTGTGTGTCTATCTTGTGATTGTGTTTCTTTCAGTGATCTTGCTTGTCTATTTGGTTTAAACTTAACAATTAGGAATTCAAGGAGTGTGTTAGTGAAGTATTGCAGTTAGAGAATATTTGAAGGTGATTGTCGCATTAATTTTATGTTGCAAAAGGATGTGAGTGTATATTCCATTAGTTGCTATGATGTGTTGACGTTAAATTGTCACACAAAGTGCACATACATGAATTAGAATAAAGAAAAGTTCAAATGAGCATTGTCGAAGAACAAACATGAGTCTGTGCAGATACATGAACAGAGATTGGTATTATATTCAAAATTTTGTCTTTACAAAATCACAAAAGCTCTCTGTCACAGAATACAGAATTGAAGTACAACAGAGGCTGCATGCCAAGTCCTAAAGACAATTGAAGTTCAAAATGACGACGGAAGTCGTATCAAGCAAAATTGTTAATTATAAAAGTAATTCAAAGTCGCAACTCAAGGTCTAATTCTGCCTCATTGTTGGTTGGATGTTGTGTAAGACGAAGATCCAAATCCATTAGAACTGCCTTGTTGAATGCAGAGGATGGCTACAATGGATATAGTTGCAAAGTTGAAGGTGATGCATGTGCAGCAGATGGTTCAGTTTGAATCAAGTCGATCTTGTCAAGAATCCGTTGTTGTTGTTGTTCTAGAAGTTCAACTCGCTTATAAATACATGGTAATCCATTCGCATTGTTGTGATTGAATTGTGACTAAGCATACCAGTGGTTGAACTTAGACTCCTTGCATTGGGATTTCCAAATGCCCATGTCCACTCTCAGTTGTGTGAACTCTGTTAGATTTAAACCAAATAGACAAGCAAGATCTCTGATAGAAACACAATCACAAGATAACACACAATATATCCTGGGAAACCCTCATGGGGTAGAAAACCCAGTAAAGCTTTCCTCAATAAGATGATCAACCAAAATACAAGATGTGCTCCTTCTCCTCTTGACTCCTTAGCAGATCTCCTCAACTAGTGCGCACCCTTTCACAAGTGAGTGAATGATCTAATGAGGAGTTCACCTCATCTATTTATACTTGACTCTCAACTGACTAAAAGACCTGTTGGGGCCGACCTCACCTGGAGAAGTCTAATAACCCCTAAAATATAACTACAGGGCCGACCCACACATGGTGGGTCTAATAACCCTAGTTAATACTAACCCTCGGAGGAATAAACATCTCCGGATACATAATAGGATTACCTCGGAGGGATGAAACATCTCCGGAATAATAAAGTACAAATATAATATTCTTTGAAGTTACAATATTTAACACTCCCCCTTAACGAGAAGGATATTATAACAGCATCTGCAGGAGCAAGGAGTCACTACACATGATACATCTATAAATCATCGGAAGCTTTCTTCAATTCGACTTCATCAGTAACTCAACCAGTTACTGGTACATCAATATCAACATCACGATCTTTAGCATCGTCTTCACATGATCAGCTGCATCGTCGTCATACGATCAACAGTTTCGTCATCACACAATCAACGGCATCGTCATCACACGATCAGCAGCATCGTCATCACACGATCAGCAGCATCGTCATCACACGATCAGCAGCATCGTCATCACACGATCAGCAGCATCGTCATCACACGATCAGCAGCATCGTCATCACATGATCAGTAGCATCGTCATCACACGATCAGCAGCATCGTCATCACACGATCAGCAGCATCGTCATCACACGATCAGCAGCATCGTCATCACATGATCAGTAGCATCGTCATCACACGATCAGCAGCATCGTCATCACACGATCAGCAGCATCGTCATCACACGATCAGCAGCATCGTCATCACACGATCAGTAGCATCGTCATCATACGATCATACAAGTATCCTACACAACAATATGAGTATCCCACCGATACAGATAACCACATCATCAATACAAGTATCCTACCGATACAAGTAACCATATCATCAATACAAGTATCCTACCGATACAAGTAATCACATCATCAATACAAGTATCCTACTGATACAAGTAACCACATCATCAATACAAGTATTCTACCGATACAAGTAGCCACATCATCAATACAAGTATCCTACTGATACAAGTAACCACATCATCAATACAAGTATCCTACTGATCCAAGTAACCACATCATCAATACAAGTATCCTACCGATACAAGTAACCACATCATTAATACCATTACTTTCTCGGAGACCATTCGTCTACGGATCAATTCAGGGACCGAAGTCCAGGGATGATACAATCCCCTTCACGTACATTTTGAACTATCAGTTCCGGGATGATGCAATCCCCATCACGTACATTTTGAACTATCAGTTCCGGGATGATGCAATCCCCATCACGTACATTTTGAACTATCAGTTCCGGGATGATGCAATCCCCATCACGTACATTTTGAACTATCAGTTCCGGGATGATGCAATCCCCATCACGTACATTTTGAACTATCAGTTCCGGGATGATGCAATCCCCATCACGTACATTTTGAACTACCAGTTCCGGGATGATGCAATCCCCATCACGTACATTTTGAACTATCAGTTCCGGGATGATGCAATCCCCATCACGTACATTTTGAACTATCAGTTCCGGGATGATGCAATCCCCATCACGTACATTTTGAACTAAGGTCCAGGGACGATGCAGTCCTATCTTCTATTCTCGGAGACCTCACGTCTACGGCTCTCTTTAGGACTGAGAGTCCAGGGATGATCCAATCCCCTCAAGTCCACCAAGGACTTCATTCTCGGAGACCTTACGTCTACGGTTCTCTTTAGGACTGAAAGTCCAGGGATGATTCAATCCCCTCAACTGTCCACTAAGGACTTCATTTTCGGAGACCTTACGTCTACGGTTCTCTTTAGGACTGAAAGTCCAGGGATGATTCAATCCCCTCAACTGTCCACTAAGGACTTCATTTTCGGAGACCTTACGTCTACGGTTCTCTTTAGGACTGAAAGTCCAGGGATGATTCAATCCCCTCAACTGTATCTTCATCCATACAGGTACAATCATATATCACATCAAAACATGTATTCATCACATCAAAACATGTGTTCATCAAAACATGTATACGTCAACAATCACATCAAAACATGTGTACATCAAAACATGTATACATCAGTACACATCACATCAAAACATGTATACATCACTAATCAAAACATGTACACATCACATCAAAACATGTGTACATCAAAACATGTATACATCAGTAATCAAAACATGTACACATCACATCAAAACATGTGTACATCAAAACATGTATACATCACTAATCAAAACATGTACACATCTCATCAAAACATGTGTACATCAAAACATGTATGTATTCTCACTAATACATCATATCAAATCATGTATAAACGATATGTAAGAGTTCTAAATCTAAATAATTGTAAGTAGCTAACAAAAAAAAAAAAATAAGTGACAGAAATACTATGCTACTCCCCCTTTCGAGGAGGGTCCTTCTGGACTAAACCAAGCTTGTCTCGGAAGTATTCAAACTTTACTCGAGACAGAGGTTTAGTCAAGATATCGGCAACCTGATCTTCAGTGCTTATGTACTCGAGCTTGATGGCTCCTCTCTGCACCATGTCTCGTATATAGAAGTAACGGATCTCAATGTGTTTTGACTTATCATGGAACACAGGATTTTCAGTCATCTTAATGCAGCTTTGATTATCACACATAATCACAGTAGGATCCATCTCTAAGTCAAAGATTCCAGATAAGAGTTTCCGAAGCCACACCGCTTCACAGCTGGCAGAGCAAGCAGCTATATATTCTGCTTCAGCGGTACTGAGGGCCACACTAGATTGTTTCTTGCTGAACCAGGAGATCATGGCAGATCCAAGACCATAACATCCACCTGAAGTACTTTTTCTGTCTGGGACACTACCTGCCCAATCAGAATCTGAGAAACCATGCAACTTGAGTTCATTTTCTCTAAGATAGTAAAGACCATAGTCTACTGTACCTTTTAGGTACCTCATGATATGCTTTGCAGCTATAAGGTGAACCTTTCTAGGTTCTACTTGAAACTGACTTAGGGTATTTACAGCAAAGCATATATCAGGCCTAGTATTTGTCAAGTACATCAAAGATCCAATGATTTGTCTATATAGGGTTATGTCCACTAGTTCTGATGAATCATTAGCTAGTAGTTTTAGGTTGGAGTCCATGGGAGTGGCCATAGCTTTACACTCCAACATATCAAACCTTTTGAGGATCTCCACAGTATACTTACCTTGATTTAGAAATATCCCTTTTTGCTCTTGCCATACTTCTAGGCCTAAGAAGTAGTGCATTAATCCGAGATCTTTCATTTCGAATTCTGAAGAAAGCTTCTTCTTGCTTTCAATGATTTGTTTCTCATTTCCTGTTAGAAATAAATCATCTACATATAATAGCAATATAACAGGTTCATCATTCATTACCTTAAGATAGAGATTGGGGTCAGCTTTACTTTTGGTAAAGCCCATGCTTAATAAGAAGCTGTCAATTCTTCCATACCAAGCTCTGGGAGCTTGCTTCAAACCATATAATGCCTTCTTCAGTTTGCATACATGGGTCCTTCCGTCTTTGACCTCAAAACCTTGAGGTTGTTCTATGTATACTTCTTCTTCAATTACACCATTCAGGAAGGCTGTCTTAACATCCATTTGATGCAATTTCCATTTCATCATAGATGCAAGTGCCATGATAGTTCTAATCGAAGTATACCTAGCAACAGGTGCAAATGTATCTTCATAGTCAATTCCCTCCTTTTAAGAGAATCCTCTGGCTACAAACCTTGCCTTGTATTTTTCAATGCTTCCATCTGCAGCATGTTTTATTTTGAAAATCCATTTGGAAGAAACCACACTTTTATCTCTTGGTTTGGGGACTATATCCCAAACATCATTTTTCATTATTGACTGATATTCTTCAGTCATTGCTTCTACCCATTCTTTCTTTTGAGCTGCTTCTTCATAGCTAGTAGGTAGTTGATCCACAAGATCACACATCAAGGCCATATAGTTGGACACTAGCTTTGGTTTCTTCCTTTCTCTAGTGGAGCCTTCAGGAGCACCATATCTTTCAGCTCCTTGTATAATATCTCTAGCCCATGCTGGTCTTCTTTTCCTAGATAATTCTGCAACAGGGGGTTCTTGTGGTTCCAGCATGTCATGATCCTCTGTTATGTCCTCCTCAGGGATGTGAACAGTATCTGAGACTCTGGGAGATGTATCTTCTTCATAAACTTCTTCAAGTTGACATTTTCTAGATTTCTTAAGAGCTGCTTCCTCATCGAAGGTTACATCTCTACTTATTTCTATATGATGAAAACCTGGTATGTAAATCCTGAAGGCTTTGGATGATTCACAATAGCCAACAAATATTCCTTTCTTACCAGAAGGATCCAACTTGGTTCTCTTTTCCTTTGGAATGTGGATGTACACAGGACACCCAAAATTTTTAAGATGGCTTACTTCGGGCTTCTTTCCAGAAAACACTTCTTCTGGAGTTTTGAAATCAAGAGCACTATGAGATAATCTGTTTTGAACATATACTGCTGTTCTGGCTGCTTCAGCCCACAGATACATGGGAAGATCCTGGTCATGTATCATAGTCTTCACAGCTTCCATGATGGTTCTATTTTTCCTTTCTGCAACCCCATTTTGTTGGGGATTGTAGGGAGTGGTTAGTTCTCTTTTGATTCCAGCTTCCTTACAGAATTCTTCAAACTCTTTTGAAGTATACTCTCCACCATTGTCTGTTCTGAGAACCTTGATTTTCTTTTCTGAGAGATTTTCTATTAGAGCCTTGAACTCTTTGAACTTCCCAAAAACTTCATTCTTACCCTTTAGAAAGTATATCCAAGTTTTCCTTGAATGATCATCAATGAAAGAAAGATAGTATTCAAACCCACTTAGAGAGGTGGTGGGCATTGGACCACACACATCTGAGTGTATTAACTCCAAGATCCCTTTGGTCTTTGTTTCACTCTTTGGAAATGGGTTCTTGACATTCTTGCCTTTCTTACATCCTTTGCATGAGCCATTATGATCCACCTTTAAATCTGGTAGTCCTATGACCACCTTGCTTACATAAGGTAAGGCTTTGTAGTTAATGTGAGCTAGTCTTCTATGCCATAGCTCACTGGGGCTAGAGGTTTCATGAACAAGAGCAGCTTCTGGATGACCCTTGAGTTTATATAAACCTCCTTCCTCTTCACCAATAACAATTGCATCCTTAATGGATTTGCCTTTGGACCACATTAACACTTGTCCATCAATGAATGCAACTCTATAGCCTTTCTTGTCTAAAGCTGAGATTGAAAGCAAATTCTTCTTTAATCCTGGAACATATAGAACTTCCTTCATCTTCATGGGGGTTCCAGAATCGAGTTTGTAGTTTGCTTCACCAATTCCCTTAATGGGATATTGATAGTCATCTCCTAGAGATACCTTTTGGGGAGAATTCTTTTCTTCAAGATTTGAGAGGGTCCTCTTCTGTCCAGTCATGTGCTTTGAAGCACCACTGTCAATAAGCCATGTACCTTCACCAGGGGTTATGGATCCAGAGAGTGCGGAGAATAGAACATATTCTTCTGCATCTTCTTCTGTGTTTCTTCTTGACCTCCTTTTGAAGAAGGTCCTTTCTTCTTCTTCCCCTTCATCTCTAGGCCTTTTATTGTGAGACCTTTCTTCCTCTATTTCTTCTTCTTCACTGTCATCCTCTGCAAGATGTGCTTGATGTCTTTTGAAGTGATTACCCTTTTTCTTCTGTAGAGGGCAATCTTTAGCAATGTGTCCTAATTTGTGACAAGAGTAGCATTGGAAAGAAGAGTAATCCCTTCTTTGAGTAGATCCTCTTTTCTTGTGAAATCTGTGAGGAGGATGAGACTCCTTGAGACCACCTTTCTTGAAGTAGGATTGACTCCTTCTTCTTTTGGTATGAGTGGCCAAGGCTTGGTCATCTTCTTTGAGCAAGGCTTCTCTATTTGCAACCCTAGCCTCCTCTTGTACACAATCTTCCCAAACTACATCAAACTTCATACTTTCTTTTCTGGCACACATAGTTTGAATGAATGACTCCCAAGGTCTAGTGAGACCATTTAGAGCTGTCATCACAAGTTCATCTTCATCAAGGGTATCACCAATGGCATCTAGTTGTTCTTTGATTTGATGGACTCTTGAGAAGTAGTCTTGAATGGATTCTCCTTTGTTCATCTTGGTGCTCTTCAACTGAGTCCTTAGATTCATCTTCCTATTGATGTTCTTTCCTTCATACATTCTTCCTAGGGCATCATACATTTCCTTTGGAGTCTTCTTGGAAGACACTTGGGGAATCAAGTGGTCTTTAATGGAATCAGCTATGATTCTCTTTGCCCTAATCAGATCCTTCCTGTGTTTCTCTTTGGCTTCATCTTCTTCTGGTTCTGCAACTTCCTCCTTGATATAATGAGCAAGATCATTCTCCTCAAGAATTAGACCAATTCTGTATTTCCATGCTCGGAAATTCTCTATGCCTTCTAGCTTGTCTTCAAGCTTAGTATTTGGAGCCATCTTCTCTTGGGGGAGTCCAAGAGACAGAGTAGACTTACCTGGAAAGTTACCTTTTACTTTTCCGGAATCTGGAACAGAATTTTATCGCACTTTTGGTAGAATTAGGGTTTGAATTTCCCGGAGTTCTACCCAACCAAAAAGTTCGATCTATAGCTCAAAAGAATGCTCTTGAGAAGGGATACCCAGCCATATAATCAGAATTCAAAAATTACAACTTTTTTCTGAAACCAAAATCTGACGTATCGCACTTTTGGTAGAATTAGGGTTTGGATTTCCCGGAGTTCTACCCAACCAAAAAGTTCGATCTATAGCTCAAAAGAAAGGTATTGAAAAGGGCTATCCAGCCATGCAACCAAAAATCAATAATATCAACTTTGGGCTGAAACCCTAACTTCACCAAAGAGAGAGAAAGAGGTATTCTTACCTTGTGAAAGATGTCCTATTCAGTTTGGCTCTGATACCATTTTAGATTTAAACCAAATAGACAAGCAAGATCTCTGATAGAAACACAATCACAAGATAACACACAATATATCCTGGGAAACCCTCATGGGGTAGAAAACCCAGTAAAGCTTTCCTCAATAAGATGATCAACCAAAATACAAGATGTGCTCCTTCTCCTCTTGACTCCTTAGCAGATCTCCTCAACTAGTGCGCACCCTTTCACAAGTGAGTGAATGATCTAATGAGGAGTTCACCTCATCTATTTATACTTGACTCTCAACTGACTAAAAGACCTGTTGGGGCCGACCTCACCTGGAGAAGTCTAATAACCCCTAAAATATAACTACAGGGCCGACCCACACATGGTGGGTCTAATAACCCTAGTTAATACTAACCCTCGGAGGAATAAACATCTCCGGATACATAATAGGATTACCTCGGAGGGATGAAACATCTCCGGAATAATAAAGTACAAATATAATATTCTTTGAAGTTACAATATTTAACAAACTCTGCTTGTTGCAACCGAACCGCTAGGCGAACACTATCAAGTGAGTCATTAAATATATGGAAGAAGGAAGACACAATGGAAGATGATGAGAATCATAGAAGTAGCAAGATGTAGAACAAGTTAGAAGGTGAAGGAACAAGGTTAGTGAACCAGGAAATTTGCAGCTCTCGTATAGAATTAGAAGGTGGTTCTTCACGCTAGTGAAAATAAATTGAAGAGACATGGGAGTAAATCAAATTCATGTCCGCGTGATTTGAAGATGGTTATGGAGACGTCAAAAGTTATTGTATCAGTTAATGAATTTGGGCAAGAGGACAAAAAGTGGAAATATTATTCATTGTTTTATGTGACTGGAATGATGTTTCCCAAAAGGCTTGAGTACGAATGTGACACGTCAAATTTTCCACACGAATTGATTGTCACATCGCTTTATTGCCAAGCTCGCTGAAAATTGGAAATGTGTGCAAAAATATTTGGTTGTCATGGTGAGATACGTGACGTTGGAAAAAGTAACGAAGATTGGTCACATCATAGTAAATGTGACAAAACGAACATTTACATGCTAGAAGAAATCGACAGAGAAGATTGCCCTCTACAAAAGAAAAAGGGCACTCACTACAAAAGGCACCAAGCACATCTTGCAGAAGATGATAATGAAGAAGAAGAAGTAGAGGAAGAAAGGTCTCACAATAAAAGACCTAGAAATGAAGAGGAAGAAGAAGAAAGGACCTTCTTCAAAAGAAGGTCAAGGAGAAATGCAGAAGAAGATGCAGAAGAATATGTTCTCTTCTCCGCACTCTCTGGATCTATAACCCCTGGAGAAGGTACATGGCTTATTGACAGTGGTGCTTCAAAGCACATGATAGGACAGAAAAGGACTCTCTCAAATCTTGAAGAAAAGACTTCTCCCCAAAAGGTATCTCTAGGAGATGACTATCAATATCCCATTAAGGGAATTGGTGAAGCAAATTACAAACTCGATTCTGGAACTCCCATGAAGATGAAGGAAGTTTTATATGTTCCAGGATTGAAGAAGAATTTGCTTTCAATCTCAGCTTTAGATAAGAAAGGCTATAGAGTGGCATTCATTGATGGACAAGTGTTAATGTGGTCCAAAGGCAAATCTATTAAGGATGCAATTGTTATTGGTGAAGAGGAAGGAGGTTTATATAAACTCAAGGGTCATCCGGAAGCTGCTCTTATTCATGAAACCTCTAGCCCCAGTGAGCTATGGCATAGAAGACTAGCTCACATTAACTACAAAGCCTTACCCTATGTAAGCAAGGTGGTTATAGGACTACCAGATTTGAAGGTTGATCATGATGGCTCATGTAAAGGATGTAAGAAAGGGAAGAATGTCAAGAACCCCTTTCCAAAGAGTGAAACAAAGACTAAGGGTATCTTGGAGTTAATACACTCAGATGTATGTGGTCCAATGCCCACCACCTCTCTAAGTGGATTTGAATACTATCTTTCATTCATTGATGATCATTCAAGGAAAACTTGGATATACTTTCTAAAGTGTAAGAATGAAGTTTTTGGAAAGTTCAAAGAGTTCAAGGCTCTAATAGAAAATCTCTCAGAAAAGAAAATCAAGATTCTCAGAACAGACAATGGTGGAGAATATACTTCAAAAGAGTTTGAAGAATTCTGTAAAGAAGCTGGAATCAAGAGAGAACTAACCACTCCCTACAATCCCCAACAAAATGGGGTTGCAGAAAGGAAAAATAGAACCATCATGGAAGCTGTGAAGACTATGATACATGACCAGGATCTTCCCATGTATCTATGGGCTGAAGCAGCTAGAACAGCAGTATATGTTCAAAACAGATTATCTCATAGTGCTCTTGATTTCAAAACTCCAGAAGAAGTGTTTACTGGAAAGAAGCCCGAGGTAAGCCATCTTAAAATATTTGGGTGTCCTGTGTACATCCACATTCCAAAAGAAAAGAGAACCAAGTTGGATCCTTCTGGTAAGAAAGGAATATTTGTTGGTTATTGTGAATCATCCAAAGCCTTTAGGATTTACATACCAGGCTTTCATCATATAGAAATCAGTAGAGATGTAACTTTTAATGAAGAAGCAGCTCTCAAGAAATCAAGAAAATGCCAACTTGAAGAAATCTATGAAGAAGATCCTTCTTCTAGAAACTCAGAGGCTGTTCACATCCCTGAAGATAATCCACCAGAGGATCATGACATGTTGGAGCCACAAGAACCCCCTATCTCAGATTTATCAAAGAAAAGAAGGCCAGCATGGGCTAGAGATATTATCCAAGGGGCTGAAAAATATGGTGCTCCTGAAGGCTCCATTAGAGAAAGAAAGAAACCAAAGCTAGTGTCCAACTATATGGCCTTGATGTGTGATCTTGTGGATCAACTACCTACTAGCTATGAAGAAGCAGCTCAAAAGAAAGAATGGGTAGAAGCAATGATAGAAGAATATCAGTCGATAATGAAAAATGATGTTTGGGATATAGTCCCCAAACCAAGAGATAAAAGTGTGGTTTCTTCCAAATGGATTTTCAAGATAAAACATGCTGCAGATGGTAGCATTGAAAAATACAAGGCAAGGTTTGTAGCCAGAGGATTCTCTCAAAAGGAAGGAATTGACTATGAAGAAACATTTGCACCTGTTGCTAGGTATACTTCAATTAGAACTATCATGGCACTTGCATCCATGATGAAATGGAAATTACATCAAATGGATGTTAAGACAGCTTATCTGAATGGTGTAATTGAAGAAGAAGTATACATAGAACAACCTCAAGGTTTTGAGGTCAAAGACGGAAGGACCCATGTATGCAAACTGAAAAAGGAATTATATGGATTGAAGCAAGCTCCCAGGGCTTGGTACGGAAGGATTGACAGTTTCTTAACAAGCATGGGCTTTACCAAAAGTAAAGCTGACCCCAATCTTTATCTTAAAGTGATGGATGATGAACCTGTTATATTGCTGTTATATGTAGATGATCTTTTTCTAACCGGAAATGAGAATCAAATCATTGAAAGCAAGAAGAAGCTTTCTTCAGAATTTGAAATGAAAGATCTCGGATTAATGCACTACTTCTTAGGCCTAGAAGTGTGGCAAGAGCCAAAAGGAATCTTTCTAAATCAAGGTAAGTATACTGTGGAGATTCTCAAAAGATTTGATATGTTGGAGTGTAAAGCCATGGCCACCCCCATGGACTCCAACCTGAAACTATTAGTTAATGATTCATCAGAACTAGTGGACATAACCCTATATAGACAAATCATTGGATCATTGATGTATTTGACAAATACTAGGCCGGATATATGCTTTGCTGTAAATACCCTAAGTCAGTATCTAGTAGAACCTAGAAAGGTTCACCTTATAGCTGCAAAGCATATAATGAGGTACCTAAAAGGTACAGTGGACTTTGGCCTATACTATCTTGGAGGTAATGAACTCAAGTTATGTGGTTACTCAGATTCTGATTGGGCAGGTAGTGTCCCAGACAGAAAAAGTACTTCAGGCGGATGTTATGGCCTTGGATCTGCCATGATCTCCTGGTTCAGCAAGAAACAATCTAGTGTGGCCCTCAGTACTGCTGAAGCAGAATATATAGCTGCTTGCTCTGCCAGCTGTGAAGCAGTGTGGCTTTGGAAACTCTTATCTGGAATTTTTGACTTAGAAATGGATCCCACTGTGATTATGTGTGATAATCAAAGCTGCATTAAGATGACTGAAAATCCTGTGTTCCATGATAAGTCAAAACACATTGAGATCCGTTACTTCTATATACGAGACATGGTGCAGAGAGGAGCCATCAAGCTCGAGTACATAAGCACTGAGGATCAGATTGCTGATATCCTGACTAAACCCTTGTCTCGAGTAAAGTTTGAACACTTCCGAGACATGCTTGGCATAGTTCAGAAGGACCCTCCTCGAAAGGGGGAGTAGTATAGTATTTGATAACAATTTTGTTTTGTTGCACTTAGCTACTTACAATTATTTAGATTTAGAACTCTTTTATATCTTTTATTTCTATGGATAAATATTTTTGATATTAGATGTATTAGTAAGAATACATGCTAGATGTATACATGTTTTGGTGTGATGTATACATGTTTTGATGTTAGATGTATTAGTGAGAATACATGCTAGATGTATACATGTTTTGGTGTGATGTATACATGTTTTGATGTTAGATGTACTAGTGAGAATACATGCTAGATGTATACATGTTTTGGTGTGATGTATACACGTTTTGATGTTAGATGTATTAGTGAGAATACATGCTAGATGTATACATGTTTTGGTGTGATGTATACATGTTTTGATGTTAGATGTATTAGTAAGAATACATGCTAGTTGTGATGTATACATGTTCTGATGATTAGATGTATTAGTAAGAATACATGCTACATGTGATACATGCTCTTGGATATTTGTACCTGTATAGATGAGAATACAGAAGGGGATTGGATCATCCCTGGACTTTCAGTCCTAAAGAGAGCCGTAGACGTGAGGTCTCCGAGAATGAAGTCCTTAGTGGACAGTTGAGGGGATTGGATCATCCCTGGACTTTCAGTCCTAAAGAGAGCCGTAGACGTGAGGTCTCCGAGAATGAAGTCCTTAGTGGACAGTTGAGGGGATTGGATCATCCTTGGACTTTCAGTCCTAAAGAGAGCCGTAGACGTGAGGTCTCCGAGAATGAAGTCCTTAGTGGACAGTTGAGGGGATTGGATCATCCCTGGACTTTCAGTCCTAAAGAGAGCCGTAGACGTGAGGTCTCCGAGAATGAAGTCCTTGGTGGACAGTTGAGAAGATTGGATCATCCCTGGACTTTCAGTCCTAAAGAGAGCCGTAGACGTGAGGTCTCCGATAATGAAGTCCTTAGTGGACAGTTGAGGGGATTGGATCATCCCTGGACTTTCAGTCCTAAAGAGAGCCGTAGACGTGAGGTCTCCGAGAATGAAGTCCTTGGTGGACAGTTGAGGGGATTGGATCATCCCTGGACTTTCAGTCCTAAAGAGAGCCGTAGACGTGTGGTCTTCGAAAAGTGGGGATTGTATCATCCCCGGACTTAGGTCCCTGAATTGATCCGTAGACGTATGGTCTCCGAGAAGTGGGGATTGTATCATCCCCGGACTTAGGTCCCTGAATTGATCCGTAGACGTGTGGTCTCCGAGAAGTGGGGATTGTATCATCCTCGGACTTAGGTCCCTGAATTGATCCGTAGACGTATGGTCTCCGAGAAGTGGGGATTGTATCATCCCCGGACTTAGGTCCCTGAATTGATTCGTAGACGTGTGGTCTCCGAGAAGTGGGGATTGTATCATCCCCGGACTTAGGTCCCTGAATTGATCCGTAGACGTATGGTCTCCGAGAAGTGGGGATTGTATCATCCCCGGACTTAGGTCCCTGAATTGATCCGTAGACGTGTGGTCTCCGAGAAGTGGGGATTGTATCATCCCCGGACTTCGGTCCCTGAATTGATTCGTAGACGAATGGTCTCCGAAAAAGTGATTTTATTGATGATGTGGTTACTTGTATCGGTAGGATACTTGTATTGATGATGTGGTTACTTGTATCGGTAGGATACTTGTATTGATGATGTGGTTACTTGTATCGGTAGGATACTTGTATTGATGATGTGGTTACTTGTATCGGTAGGATACTTGTATTGATGATGTGGTTACTTGTATCGGTAGGATACTTGTATTGATGATGTGGTTACTTGTATCGGTATGGATACTTGTATTGATGATGTGGCTACTTGTATCGGTAGGATACTCGTATTGTTGATATGGTTACTTGTATTGGCATGAATACTTGTACTGCTAATAGTGTGATGACGATGCTGTTGATCGAGTGATGACGATGCTGCTGATCGTGTGATGACGATGCTACTGATCGTGTGATGACGATGCTGCTGATCGTGTGATGACAATGCTGCTGATCATGTGAAGACGATGCTGAAGATCGTGATGTTGATGATGATGTTTACATTGATGTACCAGTAACTGTTTGAGTTACTGATGAAGACAAATTGAAGAAAGCTTCCGATGATTTATAGATGTATCATGTATAGTGACTCCTTGCTCCTGCAGATGCTGTTATAATATCCTTCTCGTTAAGGGGGAGTGTTGAATATTGTAACTTCAAAGAATATTATATTTGTATATTATTTATTCCGGAGATGTTCCATACCTCCGATGTGATTATACTATGAATCCGGAGATGTTTATTCCTCCGAGAAGTTGTTGTAACTAGGGTTATTAGACCCACCATGTGGGGGTCGGCCCAGTCAGTTATAATAGGGTATTTAACCTAATGGTTAAATACGAGCCTACATGTACCTGTGTAAAATATATGTCAAAGTAGTGTATAAATAGAGGAGGTGTGTTCCTCATTATACACATTCACTCACTTGTGGAAGAGTGCGCACTTGTCTGGGAGATCTGCTAAGGAGACAAAGAAGGAAGGAGCACATCTTGTATTTTGGTTGATCATCTTATTGAGGAAAGCTTTGCTGGGTTTTCTACCCCATGAGGGTTTCCCAGGGTATATTGTGTGTCTATCTTGTGATTGTGTTTCTTTCAGTGATCTTGCTTGTCTATTTGGTTTAAACTTAACAATTAGGAATTCAAGGAGTGTGTTAGTGAAGTATTGCAGTTAGAGAATATTTGAAGGTGATTGTCGCATTAATTTTATGTTGCAAAAGGATGTGAGTGTATATTCCATTAGTTGCTATGATGTGTTGACGTTAAATTGTCACACAAAGTGCACATACATGAATTAGAATAAAGAAAAGTTCAAATGAGCATTGTCGAAGAACAAACATGAGTCTGTGCAGATACATGAACAGAGATTGGTATTATATTCAAAATTTTGTCTTTACAAAATCACAAAAGCTCTCTGTCACAGAATACAGAATTGAAGTACAACAGAGGCTGCATGCCAAGTCCTAAAGACAATTGAAGTTCAAAATGACGACGGAAGTCGTATCAAGCAAAATTGTTAATTATAAAAGTAATTCAAAGTCGCAACTCAAGGTCTAATTCTGCCTCATTGTTGGTTGGATGTTGTGTAAGACGAAGATCCAAATCCATTAGAACTGCCTTGTTGAATGCAGAGGATGGCTACAATGGATATAGTTGCAAAGTTGAAGGTGATGCATGTGCAGCAGATGGTTCAGTTTGAATCAAGTCGATCTTGTCAAGAATCCGTTGTTGTTGTTGTTCTAGAAGTTCAACTCGCTTATAAATACATGGTAATCCATTCGCATTGTTGTGATTGAATTGTGACTAAGCATACCAGTGGTTGAACTTAGACTCCTTGCATTGGGATTTCCAAATGCCCATGTCCACTCTCAGTTGTGTGAACTCTGCTTGTTGCAACCGAACCGCTAGGCGAACACTATCAAGTGAGTCATTAAATAGATGGAAGAAGGAAGACACAATGGAAGATGATGAGAATCATAGAAGTAGCAAGATGTAGAACAAGTTAGAAGGTGAAGGAACAAGGTTAGTGAACCAGGAAATTTGCAGCTCTCGTATAGAATTAGAAGGTGGTTCTTCACGCTAGTGAAAATAAATTGAAGAGACATGGGAGTAAATCAAATTCATGTCCGCGTGATTTGAAGATGGTTATGGAGACGTCAAAAGTTATTGTATCAGTTAATGAATTTGGGCAAGAGGACAAAAAGTGGAAATATTATTCATTGTTTTATGTGACTGGAATGATGTTTCCCAAAAGGCTTGAGTACGAATGTGACACGTCAAATTTTCCACACGAATTGATTGTCACATCGCTTTATTGCCAAGCTCGCTGAAAATTGGAAATGTGTGCAAAAATATTTGGTTGTCATGGTGAGATACGTGACGTTGGAAAAAGTAACGAAGATTGGTCACATCATAGTAAATGTGACAAAACGAACATTTACATGCTAGAAGAAATCGACAGAGAAGATTGCCTTCTACAAAAGAAAAAGGGCACTCACTACAAAAGGCACCAAGCACATCTTGCAGAAGATGATAATGAAGAAGAAGAAGTAGAGGAAGAAAGGTCTCACAATAAAAGACCTAGAAATGAAGAGGAAGAAGAAGAAAGGACCTTCTTCAAAAGAAGGTCAAGGAGAAATGCAGAAGAAGATGCAGAAGAATATGTTCTCTTCTCCGCACTCTCTGGATCTATAACCCCTGGAGAAGGTACATGGCTTATTGACAGTGGTGCTTCAAAGCACATGATAGGACAGAAAAGGACTCTCTCAAATCTTGAAGAAAAGACTTCTCCCCAAAAGGTATCTCTAGGAGATGACTATCAATATCCCATTAAGGGAATTGGTGAAGCAAATTACAAACTCGATTCTGGAACTCCCATGAAGATGAAGGAAGTTTTATATGTTCCAGGATTGAAGAAGAATTTGCTTTCAATCTCAGCTTTAGATAAGAAAGGCTATAGAGTGGCATTCATTGATGGACAAGTGTTAATGTGGTCCAAAGGCAAATCTATTAAGGATGCAATTGTTATTGGTGAAGAGGAAGGAGGTTTATATAAACTCAAGGGTCATCCGGAAGCTGCTCTTATTCATGAAACCTCTAGCCCCAGTGAGCTATGGCATAGAAGACTAGCTCACATTAACTACAAAGCCTTACCCTATGTAAGCAAGGTGGTTATAGGACTACCAGATTTGAAGGTTGATCATGATGGCTCATGTAAAGGATGTAAGAAAGGGAAGAATGTCAAGAACCCCTTTCCAAAGAGTGAAACAAAGACTGAGGGTATCTTGGAGTTAATACACTCAGATGTATGTGGTCCAATGCCCACCACCTCTCTAAGTGGATTTGAATACTATCTTTCATTCATTGATGATCATTCAAGGAAAACTTGGATATACTTTCTAAAGTGTAAGAATGAAGTTTTTGGAAAGTTCAAAGAGTTCAAGGCTCTAATAGAAAATCTCTCAGAAAAGAAAATCAAGATTCTCAGAACAGACAATGGTGGAGAATATACTTCAAAAGAGTTTGAAGAATTCTGTAAAGAAGCTGGAATCAAGAGAGAACTAACCACTCCCTACAATCCCCAACAAAATGGGGTTGCAGAAAGGAAAAATAGAACCATCATGGAAGCTGTGAAGACTATGATACATGACCAGGATCTTCCCATGTATCTATGGGCTGAAGCAGCTAGAACAGCAGTATATGTTCAAAACAGATTATCTCATAGTGCTCTTGATTTCAAAACTCCAGAAGAAGTGTTTACTGGAAAGAAGCCCGAGGTAAGCCATCTTAAAATATTTGGGTGTCCTGTGTACATCCACATTCCAAAAGAAAAGAGAACCAAGTTGGATCCTTCTGGTAAGAAAGGAATATTTGTTGGTTATTGTGAATCATCCAAAGCCTTTAGGATTTACATACCAGGCTTTCATCATATAGAAATCAGTAGAGATGTAACTTTTAATGAAGAAGCAGCTCTCAAGAAATCAAGAAAATGCCAACTTGAAGAAATCTATGAAGAAGATCCTTCTTCTAGAAACTCAGAGGCTGTTCACATCCCTGAAGATAATCCACCAGAGGATCATGACATGTTGGAGCCACAAGAACCCCCTATCTCAGATTTATCAAAGAAAAGAAGGCTAGCATGGGCTAGAGATATTATCCAAGGGGCTGAAAAATATGGTGCTCCTGAAGGCTCCATTAGAGAAAGAAAGAAACCAAAGCTAGTGTCCAACTATATGGCCTTGATGTGTGATCTTGTGGATCAACTACCTACTAGCTATGAAGAAGCAGCTCAAAAGAAAGAATGGGTAGAAGCAATGACAGAAGAATATCAGTCGATAATGAAAAATGATGTTTGGGATATAGTCCCCAAACCAAGAGATAAAAGTGTGGTTTCTTCCAAATGGATTTTCAAGATAAAACATGCTGCAGATGGTAGCATTGAAAAATACAAGGCAAGGTTTGTAGCCAGAGGATTCTCTCAAAAGGAAGGAATTGACTATGAAGAAACATTTGCACCTGTTGCTAGGTATACTTCAATTAGAACTATCATGGCACTTGCATCCATGATGAAATGGAAATTACATCAAATGGATGTTAAGACAGCTTATCTGAATGGTGTAATTGAAGAAGAAGTATACATAGAACAACCTCAAGGTTTTGAGGTCAAAGACGGAAGGACCCATGTATGCAAACTGAAAAAGGAATTATATGGATTGAAGCAAGCTCCCAGGGCTTGGTACGGAAGGATTGACAGTTTCTTAACAAGCATGGGCTTTACCAAAAGTAAAGCTGACCCCAATCTTTATCTTAAAGTGATGGATGATGAACCTGTTATATTGCTGTTATATGTAGATGATCTTTTTCTAACCGGAAATGAGAATCAAATCATTGAAAGCAAGAAGAAGCTTTCTTCAGAATTTGAAATGAAAGATCTCGGATTAATGCACTACTTCTTAGGCCTAGAAGTGTGGCAAGAGCCAAAAGGAATCTTTCTAAATCAAGGTAAGTATACTGTGGAGATTCTCAAAAGATTTGATATGTTGGAGTGTAAAGCCATGGCCACCCCCATGGACTCCAACCTGAAACTATTAGTTAATGATTCATCAGAACTAGTGGACATAACCCTATATAGACAAATCATTGGATCATTGATGTATTTGACAAATACTAGGCCGGATATATGCTTTGCTGTAAATACCCTAAGTCAGTATCTAGTAGAACCTAGAAAGGTTCACCTTATAGCTGCAAAGCATATAATGAGGTACCTAAAAGGTACAGTGGACTTTGGCCTATACTATCTTGGAGGTAATGAACTCAAGTTATGTGGTTACTCAGATTCTGATTGGGCAGGTAGTGTCCCAGACAGAAAAAGTACTTCAGGCGGATGTTATGGCCTTGGATCTGCCATGATCTCCTGGTTCAGCAAGAAACAATCTAGTGTGGCCCTCAGTACTGCTGAAGCAGAATATATAGCTGCTTTCTCTGCCAGCTGTGAAGCAGTGTGGCTTTGGAAACTCTTATCTGGAATTTTTGACTTAGAAATGGATCCCACTGTGATTATGTGTGATAATCAAAGCTGCATTAAGATGACTGAAAATCCTGTGTTCCATGATAAGTCAAAACACATTGAGATCCGTTACTTCTATATACGAGACATGGTGCAGAGAGGAGCCATCAAGCTCGAGTACATAAGCACCGAGGATCAGATTGTTGATATCCTGACTAAACCCTTGTCTCGAGTAAAGTTTGAACACTTTCGAGACATGCTTGGCATAGTCCAGAAGGACCCTCCTCGAAAGGGGGAGTAGTATAGTATTTGATAACAATTTTGTTTTGTTGCACTTAGCTACTTACAATTATTTAGATTTAGAACTCTTTTATATCTTTTATTTCTATGGATAAATATTTTTGATATTAGATGTATTAGTAAGAATACATGCTAGATGTATACATGTTTTGGTGTGATGTATACATGTTTTGATGTTAGATGTATTAGTGAGAATACATGCTAGATGTATACATGTTTTGGTGTGATGTATACATGTTTTGATGTTAGATGTACTAGTGAGAATACATGCTAGATGTATACATGTTTTGGTGTGATGTATACATGTTTTGATGTTAGATGTATTAGTGAGAATACATGCTAGATGTATACATGTTTTGGTGTGATGTATACATGTTTTGATGTTAGATGTATTAGTAAGAATACATGCTAGTTGTGATGTATACATGTTCTGATGATTAGATGTATTAGTAAGAATACATGCTACATGTGATACATGCTCTTGGATATTTGTACCTGTATAGATGAGAATACAGAAGGGGATTGGATCATCCCTGGACTTTCAGTCCTAAAGAGAGTCGTAGACGTGAGGTCTCCGAGAATGAAGTCCTTAGTGGACAGTTGAGGGGATTGGATCATCCCTGGACTTTCAGTCCTAAAGAGAGCCGTAGACGTGAGGTCTCCGAGAATGAAGTCCTTAGTGGACAGTTGAGGGGATTGGATCATCCCTGGACTTTCAGTCCTAAAGAGAGCCGTAGACGTGAGGTCTCCGAGAATGAAGTCCTTAGTGGACAGTTGAGGGGATTGGATCATCCCTGGACTTTCAGTCCTAAAGAGAGCCGTAGACGTGAGATCTCCGAGAATGAAGTCCTTGGTGGACAGTTGAGGGGATTGGATCATCCCTGGACTTTCAGTCCTAAAGAGAGCCGTAGACGTGAGGTCTCCGATAATGAAGTCCTTAGTGGACAGTTGAGGGGATTGGATCATCCCTGGACTTTCAGTCCTAAAGAGAGCCGTAGACGTGAGGTCTCCGAGAATGAAGTCCTTGGTGGACAGTTGAGGGGATTGGATCATCCCTGGACTTTCAGTCCTAAAGAGAGCCGTAGACGTGTGGTCTCCGAAAAGTGGGGATTGTATCATCCCCGGACTTAGGTCCCTGAATTGATCCGTAGACGTATGGTCTCCGAGAAGTGGGGATTGTATCATCCCCGGACTTAGGTCCCTGAATTGATCCGTAGACGTGTGGTCTCCGAGAAGTGGGGATTGTATCATCCTCGGACTTAGGTCCCTGAATTGATCCGTAGACGTATGGTCTCCGAGAAGTGGGGATTGTATCATCCCCGGACTTAGGTCCCTGAATTGATCCGTAGACGTGTGGTCTCCGAGAAGTGGGGATTGTATCATCCCCGGACTTAGGTCCCTGAATTGATCCGTAGACGTATGGTCTCCGAGAAGTGGGGATTGTATCATCCCCAGACTTAGGTCCCTGAATTGATCCGTAGACGTGTGGTCTCCGAGAAGTGGGGATTGTATCATCCCCGGACTTCGGTCCCTGAATTGATTCGTAGACGAATGGTCTCCGAAAAAGTGATTTTATTGATGATGTGGTTACTTGTATCGGTAGGATACTTGTATTGATGATGTGGTTACTTGTATCGGTAGGATACTTGTATTGATGATGTGGTTACTTGTATCGGTAGGATACTTGTATTGATGATGTGGTTACTTGTATCGGTAGGATACTTGTATTGATGATGTGGTTACTTGTATTGGTAGGATACTTGTATTGATGATGTGGTTACTTGTATCGGTAGGATACTTGTATTGATGATGTGATTACTTGTATCGGTATGGATACTTGTATTGATGATGTGGCTACTTGTATCGGTAGGATACTCGTATTGTTGATATGGTTACTTGTATTGGCATGAATACTTGTACTGCTAATAGTGTGATGACGATGCTGTTGATCGAGTGATGACGATGCTGCTGATCGTGTGATGACGATGCTACTGATCGTGTGATGACGATGCTGCTGATCGTGTGATGACAATGCTGCTGATCATGTGAAGACGATGCTGAAGATCGTGATGTTGATGATGATGTTGACATTGATGTACCAGTAACTGTTTGAGTTACTGATGAAGACAAATTGAAGAAAGCTTCCGATGATTTATAGATGTATCATGTATAGTGACTCCTTGCTCCTGCAGATGCTGTTATAATATCCTTCTCGTTAAGGGGGAGTGTTGAATATTGTAACTTCAAAGAATATTATATTTGTATATTATTTATTCCGGAGATGTTCCATACCTCCGATGTGATTATACTATGAATCCGGAGATGTTTATTCCTCCGAGAAGTTGTTGTAACTAGGGTTATTAGACCCACCATGTGGGGGTCGGCCCAGTCAGTTATAATAGGGTATTTAACCTAATGGTTAAATACGAGCCTACATGTACCTGTGTAAAATATATGTCAAAGTAGTGTATAAATAGAGGAGGTGTGTTCCTCATTATACACATTCACTCACTTGTGGAAGAGTGCGCACTTGTCTGGGAGATCTGCTAAGGAGACAAAGAAGGAAGGAGCACATCTTGTATTTTGGTTGATCATCTTATTGAGGAAAGCTTTGCTGGGTTTTCTACCACATGAGGGTTTCCCAGGGTATATTGTGTGTCTATCTTGTGATTGTGTTTCTTTCAGTGATCTTGCTTGTCTATTTGGTTTAAACTTAACAATTAGGAATTCAAGGAGTGTGTTAGTGAAGTATTGCAGTTAGAGAATATTTGAAGGTGATTGTCGCATTAATTTTATGTTGCAAAAGGATGTGAGTGTATATTCCATTAGTTGCTATGATGTGTTGACGTTAAATTGTCACACAAAGTGCACATACATGAATTAGAATAAAGAAAAGTTCAAATGAGCATTGTCGAAGAACAAACATGAGTCTGTGCAGATACATGAACAGAGATTGGTATTATATTCAAAATTTTGTCTTTACAAAATCACAAAAGCTCTCTGTCACAGAATACAGAATTAAAGTACAACAGAGGCTGCATGTCAAGTCCTAAAGACAATTGAAGTTCAAAATGACGACGGAAGTCGTATCAAGCAAAATTGTTAATTATAAAAGTAATTCAAAGTCGCAACTCAAGGTCTAATTCTGCCTCATTGTTGGTTGGATGTTGTGTAAGACGAAGATCCAAATCCATTAGAACTGCCTTGTTGAATGCAGAGGATGGCTACAATGGATATAGTTGCAAAGTTGAAGGTGATGCATGTGCAGCAGATGGTTCAGTTTGAATCAAGTCGATCTTGTCAAGAATCCGTTGTTGTTGTTGTTCTAGAAGTTCAACTCGCTTATAAATACATGGTAATCCATTCGCATTGTTGTGATTGAATTGTGACTAAGCATACCAGTGGTTGAACTTAGACTCCTTGCATTGGGATTTCCAAATGCCCATGTCCACTCTCAGTTGTGTGAACTCTGCTTGTTGCAACCGAACCGCTAGGCGAACACTATCAAGTGAGTCATTAAATATATGGAAGAAGGAAGACACAATGGAAGATGATGAGAATCATAGAAGTAGCAAGATGTAGAACAAGTTAGAAGGTGAAGGAACAAGGTTAGTGAACCAGGAAATTTGCAGCTCTCGTATAGAATTAGAAGGTGGTTCTTCACGCTAGTGAAAATAAATTGAAGAGACATGGGAGTAAATCAAATTCATGTCCGCGTGATTTGAAGATGGTTATGGAGACGTCAAAAGTTATTGTATCAGTTAATGAATTTGGGCAAGAGGACAAAAAGTGGAAATATTATTCATTGTTTTATGTGACTGGAATGATGTTTCCCAAAAGGCTTGAGTACGAATGTGACACGTCAAATTTTCCACACGAATTGATTGTCACATCGCTTTATTGCCAAGCTCGCTGAAAATTGGAAATGTGTGCAAAAATATTTGGTTGTCATGGTGAGATACGTGACGTTGGAAAAAGTAACGAAGATTGGTCACATCATAGTAAATGTGACAAAACGAACATTTACATGCTAGAAGAAATCGACAGAGAAGATAGTGCAAAACTAGAACTAGATGGAATTCCGTGCTTCACAATAAACACAATAGGAAGATGGTGTGATTGATGATTGCAACAGATGATAAAGATATAAGGAAGATAACAACTGTACAGGGGGAGCATATCCGATTCAACTATAGAAACAGTGTACATATTGCAAAGTAACTAAAATTTGCGTAGAGACCCCAACAAAATAATGGAGCATGAAGGTAGGGGGTAATTTAAAGGAAGCAGATGCTTGAAGGCTAGTGCAAAAATGAGGAAAGGAGAACCTATAATTGCGCAGTAATGGCACCTCTTTGCCATTGATTTGAAAGGGAGAGAAAGATCATGAAGCATGTGGTCAGTGCCAAACTGAAAAGTAGTTGAGAAAGATCATGAAGCATGTGATCTGTGCAAAAATAACAAAAGAGAATTGACAATAGAATGCGCATTTGAGCAAAGGATCAAACTGGAAAAGAACACAGGGGGAGTACTGCAATCAACATAGATGAAGTGACAACTTCATGAGATGATTATGCACAGATTCATGAGGTGTTGACATTAATGCCAAAGGGAGAGATTGTTGAACGTTGGTTGTCATTGATGTCAACTAATGTTAAAGAGGATTTAGTATTCCTATGCCAGTTTGAAGAAATATATGAAAGTCACTTTGAAGAAGTATATCCAGTTGTGTCAATTTAAAGAAGTATATGAAAGCTAGATTGCAGAAGTATATCCCGAAGAATATCAAGTGTATCCAGTTTGAAGAAGTACATAAGGAATACATTCAGTACACATGGTACATGTGTAGGTCTCAAGTCCACCCAGACATACTACTTTCGGGAGTACACAAGAGACTTGAGAATAAGAAGTGATCGAACATGTAAGCAAGTCCCGAAAGTAGGAAAGACTCACCAATTGGAAGAAGCACCCATGCGTTGAAGTGCACAAGAGTACCAGAAGAAAGTAGCAGTTGGAGAAGTCAAGTGTGCAAGTCCCACAAGCGATAGTACATCATGAGTTCAAGACCACACTGCAAGGACACAAGTCCCACTAAGACAAATAACCAAGTATGCGCAAGACCCACAAGAGATGACACCTCAGTGGTGCAGAACATGACAAGTGATAGAAGCATGAACCGTGAAGCAAGGTGGACATCACCATCCGCGCAGAACAAGTATAAAGAAGAATCCAAGTTGGAGAATTAAAGCAAATTGTAAGCTCGAGACTGGAAGATATAGATTTAGAAAGCTTCTTGTTTTGGGGCATCAAGGGCTCATGGAACCAGAACAACATGATCTAGCAGAGAGCTAAGTGCACACATATAGAAGAACATAATTGCTGACAGTATATGTGATAGTTGCGCGAAGACAGAAATGCAGAACTACAAACGATGCACAAATGCGTAAGAATAGAATGACAATATCGCAAATAGTTCACAAAAATTCATAGATGATCTAATACAAGTGTGTGAAGACCGACTTGAAGTATATCTTGTGATGCGCAAAGTAAAGTAGTTTATCAGAGGCAAAAAGATACAGTTGGTGCACAGTAAAGGATGCAAATTATGATAAGGATGATATGAGACAAGTGCGTATAATAGAAAGGCCATATCATAGATGATGCACAGAAGGTCACAAATTATCTAAAGACTGTTGCACCAAGACAGAACGAAAATATCACAGAAGGTGTGAAGACTCATATGATACTAATGCGCGAAGTCAGAACAACAACTCATCAGAAGGTGCACAATATCAGTTGAAGTTGTAGATGCACAGAAACATAACGACATACTAAACCAGAGGACAAACTGTAGAATTTGATGAAGTAGCACACATTTTGTGAAGTATGAAATTAGTTGTGATGCTTGCGAAGAGATAAGCTAAGTGTGAAGTCAAGTGAAATATGCAATACAGTGACAGTAATATTACAACATACAGAAGGTGCGCACAACAGAACGAACAACAGTTAATCTGAAAGAGTGCACAGATCAGAAGTACAGCAAATTAATATCTTCTTCTTTCATATCAGTGTGGTAGGACAAGGAAAGGAGCAGGGGGTCAGTGCCTCTTTCCAATTGAAGCTGGTAAATTAGGGAGTTGGTGTTTCCTCCAGGTCGGTGCATATAAAACCAGGGGGTCGGTGCCTCCTTCCAATTAGTGTTGGATAACTTCAGAAGTTGGTGCTTCCTTGAAAGTAATCTTTTATTATAAGAGAGCATTTCGTGGTTTTCTCCTATTTGGGTTTCCATATAAAAATATGTGTATTTCGCATGTATGTTGAATGTTTATTTTATGGTGGATGAATAATTTAAGTTCAAGTTTGAATCAAATAAGAAGTTAAAAAGTGTTCATAACTATGCTAATACTGATTCACCCCCCCTCTCGGTATTAATAAGGTTCCAACATGTATATAGATATCTCTTAGATTTTAAACAAAGAACAATATATCAACAATTGCAAATGGAATCTCTTAAGTATGTGTTATAGATACCACATATCTATGATGCCTAACTCTTACTCTAGTATCATGTAAACATAGAAAAATTCCTTCGGCTAATATCTAAGAAACTCATAATTTTCACAAAATGAAAAAAAAAATCAAATTGTAGGTTATTCTCCTAGAACTAGTGTAGGGGTTCTAAAACATGAACACCCTTATTTCATCAGATTCTAGAACTAGAACACCCCTCCCCGCTACTCCACTCACCCCTCACTAATACTCCACTCTGGTGGAGCACATGATATTTCTAAATAGACATGCCTTTATGGGGAGGTGTATTTTTTAAAAGCAAAAATAAAAATAATGCCTTATCAACCCTACATATAACATACATACATACATACATATATCTAGAGAGAGAGAGAAACCCTATATATAGCATACATACACACATACATACATATATCTAGAGAGAGAGAAACCCTACATATAGCGTGCACAGACACACACATAGAACAATTTGTAGAGCATCTAAAAACAAACTTGTGCCACTAACCCTAGCAAGTTTTGACACGAACTCAAACTAAAATTAAGTTTATTTGTCTCTTAACCTTGAGGTATGAATAAACATCCACATTTCATTTCTATGCACACATAGAAAAAAACAAAACAAATATGAATATATTTTGAATGCCAAAAAAACGTGAGACCTTGAGATTTTTAAACCCTTATTTGGAAGGAATAGTTGATCTCCTCTCCTCTCCTCTTGACAATCTATTTCCCTCTTCTCCCCTCTTCATGATATCCTTCAATCTTCTCCCCTTTTCACTATATCCTCCAATTGTATCTATCATCTCCATCTATGAACTCTCTATTGTGCATCCAAACAATAGAAATGTCATTGAAAAGCCCCTTTTGAGCACACCACCCCACTATTTTTATTTTGTATGTTTATTATGTCATTATTGATATGTTAACTGCAACATATATAACATATTAAAAAGAAACACATTTAGAATCATAATGAGAGTAATAATTAGAGAATAAAAATGCTTAGGATCTGATATGCCATGTCTTAGTGGTTAGTGTCAATATGCCATGGGGCCTTAGTGGTCAATATCGAGTGAAAGAGGTCATAAATGTTTTAGGGGTCATAGTAAATTTGGTCAATAATGACTAACCATGATCCATGGTGTTCAATGGAGGTTAAAAATGGTAAACCATGGGAAATAATCATATACGCATATATATAAAGAAACCAACCATTGGGAACCAATCCTTATAAGAATTTATGGGTCAAATATAGAATGGGAGTTGTGAATTAGGAGTACCCAAATATATTGGCGTGGAAGGATTTTTTTGCTTTTGCAGTTTCATGGCTCCCATTATTCTAGCACTCACAGTGCTCGTCTTTTCACATGAATTTATTGTTCCTTTTGAAAATATCAAAATATTAAACCATCGTCTTGCTTTTTGATGCATTCTATACTTTTGTCTCTCGTAAAGAGGAGCACAAATCCCTCTTTTCAATTCCTTCATTTTGAAATAGCTTGACATATGGGTGCCTACACTCCCAAAGGTTGCTCAAATACATGCACTTCTTGTCCTTTGATAATGGTGTTGTATATACAACCTTGAAATTGATTTTCCCTTATGTACATTTTAATACTCAAAATAATACTGATATTTCTCACTAGATTTTGATCCAATGTAACTATATCTATAATATAAATAAAACACCGAATTAATCCATGTGTTTCATCTTGTTTTCCTGTGCATCAACCTCCTCTTCAAGAAAATGCATATCATCATTTGTTTTGAGTAAGGCTTTGACCCTTTCCAATTCTTTGATGTGCCTTCGTTAAGCTGTGAATCTTGCTAGCAAAATTGTTGTGATCACCAAGGTTACATGCAAATGTTGATAAGGCAATTACAAACATCTGTAGAACTAAGATCTTCATAAACTTATCATTGTTTTTACTTCTCTCATCTTTCTAAGCTAATACATGATATGATTTTGAAGATAAATTTCCATGCTTTTCTTGTTTGACATGTAGCTTGACATGCTAATGTCTCTAAAACTCTAATCATTCTTGATCTTTCCCCATGTTAAAAATCCAATGGTATTTTAGAGTAATCAAATTATAAGGAGAATCAACAACATAATCAAAGATGACATATTTCTCTACGTTGTAACATATTTATTGCTTTGATAAATTTTTCCATAGATATGATCCTCTGACCCCTTCAATTAGGTTACATAACGATTCAAGCTAGTCATGTCAAATTTTCTCTTAGTAGAGTGGTTCCTAAGCGAGCAAGCAATCTTGGAGTTTTTCTGGCTATCTTCATGAATGACAAGTTTAAGGTTCCTTGAAAACACTTTGTATAAATTATTGTAATTTTCCTTGTTCTTGGTGGATGCATACTTCAATCACAATGAAAGCATAGTGCAATAACACTTAATTCCCTTGCTTCCTTATTTATAGATTGCATTGAGCTCACAAATTTATAGGTTCAAAACTGCCTTTATTTTTCAAGGTTTGGATCTTTTTTAAATACCTTATTATGTATTTTGAAATGTATTTTTAATGTGAGTTCAAGGACTAGTTGAACAAATTTTGAAGTTTGAATATCGTTTCCTAATGTTTTTTTTCCTCCCCAATTATTTATCATTTTTCCAACTAAATTTTAATCCACAAGTTAGTCAACCTCTTTGTTGTGTGCATTCTTTTTCTTTTCAAATTATGCTAAAATATGTTAGAATTTAGAAAGAAACCTTGATACTTGCTTCAATCTAAAATGCGTCAAAGGAAAATTTTATTTGTTTTACCAAAAAACGGGTTGGATTTTTGTATGTGTATTGAATTATGCAATTAACTATTGGTTTCTCTTGCATTAAATGGTTATGGGTCTCCAATAAAAATGTGGCCCTAACCATCTAATTGCCAAAGTTTGTGTGCACTTCATTCATTGCTCCATGCATTTCCTTGTCACATTGTTTCTTCCTTTTCTTTCCTCATTACATGTGTAAAGGTTTGGCCACCTAGGTTTACTTGATTTTCATAGTTTGAGGATGTTGTACCATGTCCATCATAGTGTTCCTGATACCTTCTCATTTCGAGCATGAAACACACATGAATTGGCAAATATAGACTCAATCTTCTGTGATAAGCTCTAGCAGTACTTGGGATTGATAGCCCAAGATATACCAGAATTTGCTTTAATTATTGATGTAGGAACACAGACATTCAAAACTCTTACATTGTATATACAATTATAGGATTCTAAGTAGTGAGGTTGGTCAAGTGCTAACTCAACAGGTCACACATTAAATGCCTTTAAATGATTCTTATCAAACCACTTTTAAAAAAAATTAGTTATTGTTCCCTCCTACCAAAGATTATGAAGCCTATTTGTTCCTCCGAAGAAGTCCAAAATTACGTAGAGAAAGCACATGATAGAAATATATGATGATTAGTCTCCTCATTAGATTTACAATGTACACATCAAATAGGCTCCACTTTGTTCCTCCGCTATAGTCTATCCCAATTAGTAAGGACTCTATGTTTCAAAACCAACCACATAAATATAGTACATCTTTTAGTGGTTTTTACCTTCCAAAGTTTTGACAATCACTAGTGCACCTCTTCAACACCAAGGCCTTGTAAAGACAAGTAACTTTTCTTTGTTGTATAGGAACCCCTTGAAATGTTTAAATCCCAAGGTAATTCATCTAGGTCTTCTTTTAATTTGATACGGGATTTATTTATAATGCAAAAAAAGGTCTCATTCATGTACCATATTACATATATATTACAACTCTTATACACACACACACACACATTAATTACAACTCTTATATATTATTTCCCAAAAATACTCTTTTAGCTTTGTCCATAACTTGGAAGGATTAATTATGTTACAAATATGTGAATTACTTGTTAAAGAAGCTCCATGTGTTAGAATAATGAGCTGAACGTAAGTGGTGCCAATTTGGTGATTTGATATAACCTTGGCTTCTGTAGACTAGTTCAGATCCTTGTTTATGTTTGCATTGTTAACACCAACGTAGTTGATTTTGTGCCCTTGTACTATCTAAATTATGCATGTATTGTCTTGGTGGAAAGGTGAAAAAAAGAAATGTGATTTATTGACATATGATAAGATATGGGCACAGTGGTATAAGCCCTTGGGATGACAATTATTAGGAAGATATGATAGAATTGCATAATATGGGAGATGAAGAGGCACCAAACACAGATGAAGAAGCAACAATTTTAGACGAAGAGTTTGAAGTTGATAAAATGTTGAATGAGGGTATAAACGATGATTGGAACAATTTGATGGAGGATGCTTTAAAACTTGTGTATGATAATTGCAAGTTAAGTCATTTAACAACAATCCTTCAAATTCTTAACTTGAAAGTCGTGCATAGTTGGACAAATGAGAGTGTAGATGAGTTATTGGCATTATTAAGTCACTTGTTACCACCTGACTCCACATTTCCAACAAAAAGAAGTCAATGTAAAAAGAAAATCACTAAGCTAGGCTTAGGGTATGAAAACATCAACACATGTGTGAATGGTTGTGTGTTATTTCGAAAAAATGTAGTGAGTGAGACTAAATTTCTGAAATGTCAAGAGGGGAGGTATAAACCAGGGTTGAAATAAACTATGGTTCCTAAAAAGGTTCTTTGCCACTTTCCACTAATCCCATGATTACTCTGAATGTATAGGTCTCGAGACATTGTTGAACTTATGCAATGGCATGCCCAAAATAAGAGTACTGATGGAAAACAACGACATGTGCTTGATTCTAAGATGTGGATGGAATTTGACAACAGATGGCCTGGTTTTTCCCAATATCCTCATAATATAAGGTTGGGTTTGGATTTAGATGGGGTGAACCCATTCTCAGATCAAAGCACTAAATGGTCAACTTGGCTAGTGTTTTTAATAAATTATAACTTGCCTTTATGGTTAGAAACTAAACTATTTTTCTTAATGCTATCATTGATTATACTAGGAAAGAAAGGCGTGACTTCATATCCAATTGATGTTTATTTAGAGCCATTATATGATGAGATAATGGAATTGTAGAAAGGAATTGAAACAATTCAATTTTTAAGGGATGGTTATTCAATCAAATTCACTTTAAGAGCTTCCTTATTGTTTACGATTCATGATCTTCCTACATATGGCACATTGAATGGTCTCACTATTCATGGATACCATGGATGTCCTTCTTGCAACTTTAAGGATTTTGTGAGGCACTCAAGAATTTTGCGTAAGTGTATTTATTGTGGACATCATGCTTCCCTTAAAATGGATCACCCATATCATCGACAAAAAACACATCCATTAGTAAGGAAGACAATTGTGAAGCACCATTGCCAATAATGAGTGAATACATTATTGAGAATGGACAAAAAATAATGTTGTTTATTGAAAGTGGTAGGATTTGTGGTAGTAGAGATGATCCATGTAATGAAAGAAATGTAAAACAATTGTGCATATTCTATAAGTTGCCATACTTTAATGATATAACCATTAGGCATACTATTGACTTTATGCATACTGAGAAAAATATAGCTTGTGCTATTATAGAAACTCTTTTTGGTGCTTCTGATAATGTTTCATCATGTGAATACTTTCAACAACTAAAGACTGATCAAAATATTTAGGTTGAAAAATTGATGATGAAAAATATAGAAAACCTAGTGCTCCTTATGTTTGGACAAAGGAACAACATGCACAATTATTAAAGTTGATGTCTTAGACTCGCTTTCCCATTGGATATGTAAGTAGAAGTATTATAAGCGAAAAATGACATTAATATCTTAAGAAGCCTCAAGACCCATGACTATCATGTCATAATCGAGAATATTTTACCTATTGTGGTTAATATATCAAGTTTGGAAAAGGGGTCGAGATTTGCAATTATAAGGTTGGGCCTAATATTAAAGAGAATGAGTTTACATGTATTAGATGTTGGTTGTGGAGCCTGATCTTCCCGATTCAGAGTTGTTGTTGTTTTAGTAATGTTTGTACCCCTGATTTATATGATGTGCAGGTGGACTGCACTCATCCCAGCTGGGGGGTACGAGGGTGCATCGTGCCCGAAAGAAATTTTTTGGAGTTGGTCAACAATTTACGGGTCCATGGTATTGGGTAGCCCGTAGTATTTTCCCATGGTAATTCCCCTTTAAAGGAAGACATTGTAATACGACTGTGTAATGTATTGTAGCATTGTGAAGATATCTATGATTGTGTAAAAAAGATTGTGAGAGAGTGAAGAGGAAATTGCAGCAGATGTGATGCGGGTTGTATCCCTTCATTTTGTTGGATAGTATAATAATAAGGACTAGCAATTTCTGTGTGGACGTAGCCCATATTGGGTGAAACACGTTATATTGGTGTCTCTCTTGTATTGTGTTTATGTGATTTATATTTGCATCTTGTTTATTGTTATTGCTCAGCGATCATGTTTTTCTAACAATTGGTATTAAAGCCAAAGGCCTGTTTGGCAGATAAACTCACAGGAAAGAAGGGTTCCTAGTTTGATTACGAGCAATGGCAGAAGAAGGAAAGTTTAGGGTCGAGAAATTTAACGGTCAAAACTACCAATTATGGAAGATGCAAATGGAGGACTATCTATATCAGAAGAATCTATTCCTACCATTGGGGGGAAAATCAAAATAGCCGACGACTATAAAGGATGAAGAATGGGAGGTTCTTGACAGAAAGGCACTGGGAACAATACAGATGTGCCTGTCTTTGTCGGTGGCTTTCAATATCTCAAAAGAAAAGACAACGGAGGGTCTGATGAGTGCATTGGGTAAGCTGTATGAAAAACCCTCGGCCTCCAAGAAGGTATTTCTAATGAAGCGTTTATTTAATATGAAGATGTCAGAAGGTGGACGAGTTGCTGATCATTCAAATGAATTTAATATGATTACAAATCAACTAAATTTTGTAAAAGTGAACTTTGATGATGAGGTTAGGGCTCTTCTAATCTTGTGCTCATTGCCAGAAAGATGGAAGGACTTGGTCATGGTTGTAAGTAACTTTGTCTCTGGTTCAAACACTTTGAAATTTGATGATGTTGTTGGTGTTATTCTTAACAAGCAAATGCGAAGGAAAAGCACAGGTGAGACATCAGGTAATGCGTTGACCATAAACACCAGGGGAAGACAAAGGGAGAGAGGAAAGAACCCATGTAATCGCAGCAAGTCCAGGAACGGTAGATCCAATTCTAGACTAGGAAAGATAGAGTGCTGGAACTGTGGAAATAAAGGACATCTGAAGAAAGACTGCAGATTTATAAAGAAGAAAGGAGATGGACAGTAGGAGACTACTCAGGAAGTAAATGTAGCAGGTGATGTGCTACAAGATGCTTTGATTCTTGCATTAGATAGTACTAGTGATTACTGAGTAGTAGATTCAGGGGCTTCATGTCATGCTACACCCCATAGGAAATTCTTTCATGATTATGTTCCATGTGATTTTGGACATGTTTTATTGGGTGATGATGAACCATGTAAAAGTGTTGGAATGGGTAAGGTATGGATAAAGTTAAAGAATAGTGAATGGATGTTGAAAGATGTAAGGAATATTCCTTTATGAAAATAAATTTGATCTCAACAGGGCAATTGGGAGATGGTGGCTATTTATTTATGTTTGGAGAAACGTGGTGGAATATCACTAAAGGATCGATGGTCATAGAAAAAGATGACATGATATGTACATTGTATTTATGTCCTCATAATACTGATTGTTCTATCTCTCTAACTTCCACATGAACATATATAGCACTGTGGCATCATAGGCTTTGTCACATAAGTGAGAAGGGGATGCAGATTCTCCACTTATGGAAGTTGCTTCCAGACCTTAAGCAAGTAAGTTTGGAATTCTGTGAGAGCTGTGCTTATGGAAAACATAAGAGAGTAAGATTTCTCAGGGTTGGGAAATAGAAGAAGAGTGAAAAGTTAGATCTTGTTCATACAGATGCATGGGGACCGAATTAGGTACAATATCTTGGTGGCTCTTGTTATTATGTTATTTTTATTGATGGTGCAACTAGAAAAACTTGGGTTTATTGCATTAGACAGAAATTTGACGTGTTTACTACTTTTAAGAAATGGAAAGCTTTGGTTGAGAATGGGACAAGAAAAATGTTGAAGTGCCTTAGATCTGATAATGGAGGTGAATACTGCGGAAAGAAGTTTGATAGTTATTGTTCATACCATGGGATTCATAGAGAGAAGATAGTACTTGGAACACCACAAGAAAATGGTGTGTCAGAAATGCTGAACAGAACGATCATGGAGCATGCAAGGTGTATGAGTTTGCATGCAGGGCTGCCCTTATAGTTTTGTGCAGATGTTGTAGATACTGTTGTTTACTTAATAAATAGAGGGCCTTCAAGTGCTTTGGATGGTGGTATTCCAGAGGAGGCATGGATAGGTAAAAATGTAAACTAATTTTTTAGAACTTTTGGTTGTGAAGCATTTGTCCATATTGATAAAGAAAATAGAACAAAGCTTGTGGCTAAATCCAATAAGTGTACCTTTATTGGATACGGGGTTGATGATTTTGGTTATCGCTTATGGGATTATGAAAATAAAAAAATCATTAGGAGTAGAGATGTGGTATTCAATGAAAATGTCATGTATAAATATCAATTGTGGGGAAATAAATAGGAAAAGAAAAACACAAAGTACACAATCAAATAAAATGAAATTTCAAAGGTGCCGGAAAATAAAGAATAGCAGCAGGTACCTAAAAATCCTATAAGTATTAGAAGATATACCAGGTCGAGTAGAACCCCTGTATGATACTCTCCTTCAATGTATTATTTACTGACGACTAAGTCTATTGAATCCAAATGTTATGAAGAAGCAATGCAGGTGGAAACTAGAAAGAAGTGGGAGAAAGGCATGAATGAGGAGATGGACTCATTGGTAAGAAACCAGACTTGGGATTTGGTTCAATTTCCTACAGGTAAAAGAGCATTGCAGAATAAATGGGTTTACAGGTTGAAGGAAGAAGATGGAGGAAAGAAGTGATACAAGGCCAGACTTGTTGTAAAGGGGTTTGCACAGAAGAAAGGTATAGATTTTGATGAAATATTTTATCCTGTTGTTAAAATGACTTCAATCATGACTATTTTAAATCTAGTGGCAGTAGAAGATTTGCATCTTGAACAGTTAGATGTAAAACCAATGTTTCTCCATGGGGATTTGGAGGAAGAGATTTATATGTAGCAACCACAGGGGTATGAGGTCAAAGGGAAGGAGAATTTAGTATGCAGGTTGAAGAAGAGCTTGTATGGCTTGAAGCAAGCTCCAAGGCAGTGGTATTTAAAATTTGGTAGGTTTATGACAGAACAAGGTTATATTAGATGTAATTCTAACCATTGTGTTTATTTCAAGAGGCCAGATAATGGAAGATATATTATCTTGTTATAAATGTGCTAAAAAATAAGTTAGTTAATTCATTTACGATGAAGGATTTGGGTGTTGCAAAGCAAATCCTTGGTATGGGAATAATAAGAGATGGGGAAAATTACAAATTGACATTGTCTCAGGGTGAGTACATAGAAAAGGTGTTAGAGAGGTTTATAATGCAGAATGCCAAACCAATTATTACACCTTTGGCCAGCCATTTCAAACTAAGTGAGGAGATGTGCCCCAAGACACAAGAAGAGATATACTACATGTCTAGGGTTCCCTATTCATCAGCAGTTGGAAGCTTGATGTATGCTATGGTGTGCACAAGACAAAATATTGCACATGCAATGGGAGTTGTGAGAAGGTATATGAACAATCCAGGTAAAGAACATTGGAAGGCAGTACAATGGATTCTTAGGTATTTGAGAGGTACTACCACTCATGCATTATGTTTTGGAGGTTCAGACACTGTTCTATAGGGATATGTTGATGCATATATGGTAGGTGATAAAGATAGCAGGAGGAGCACCACAAGGTATGTCTTTATTTTAGGTGGAACAACAGTAAGTTGGATTTCGAAACTGCAAAAGGTTGTTGCACTTTCAACAATGGAAGCAAAGTATGTTGTTGCTATAGAGGCTAGTAAAGAGATGATTTGGTTACATAGGTTCATGGATGAATTGGTTAATAAGTATGATAATAACAGGTTGTACAGTGGCAGTCAGAGTTCCATTAATCTTGCGAAGAAATCAACCTTCCATTCTAAGACTAAACATATATAGCTCAAGTGCCATTTCATACGGTATGTTCTGGAAGATGAACTGTTGAAGCTAGAAAAGATACATACTAGCCAGAATCCTGCAGACATGTTTACAAAGGTAGTAACCAAAGAGAAACTGAGTTCCTGCTTGGTTTCAATTGGCCTTCAAGCATGAAGGTGAAGATGATAAATTTTTGAGGTCCAATTTTCATAGCGTAGTCCAGTGGTGGAGTTGCTGTGATCAGTCTCAAAGTGGAAGATTATTGGTTGTGGAGCCTGTTCTTCTTGATTCATAGATGTTGTTGTTTCAGTCGTGTTTGTACCCCAATTTTATATGATGTGTAGGTGGACTGTACACTCATCCCAGCAGGGAGGCATTGCTCCCCCATGGGGGTATGGGGGGGACCATCCCCCTCGGCTGGGGGGTTTGAGGGCCAACGGGTCCCCGAAATATTTTTTTTGGGTTGTTTGTCGACCATCAATTTACGGTCCCATGGTATTGGGTAGCTTGTAGTATTTCCCATGGTAATTCCCCTTTAAAATGAAGACATTGTAATATGGATGTGTAATGTATTGTAGCATTGTAAAGATCTCTATGATTGTGTAAGAGAGACTGTGAGAGAGTGAATAGAAAATTGCAGGGGATGTGTTGTGGGTTGTATCCCTTCATTTTGTTGGAATGTATAATAATAAGGACTAGCAATTTCTATGTGGACGTAGCCCATCTTGGGTGAGCCACGTTATATTAGTGTCTATCTTATATTGTGTTTATGTGATTTATATTTGCATCTTGTTTATTGTTATTTCTCTTTGATCCTGTTTTTCTAACATTAGATCCTTCGAACTTTGATAGTTTGAGGGAAGAAGTTGTTGAAGTCCTTTGTCTATTGGAACATGGATTTCAACCAACAATCTTTAACATTTATATGCATCTTTTGATAAATCTAGAATATGAATTAGAGAATTGTGGCCCAGTAAGAATGAGATGGATGCAACCTATAGAATGATATATGGAAGTTTTGAAAAATATTGTTTGTGCTAGGGAAAAATTGGAAGGTAGCATGTATGAGGGATATTCAATGCAAGAGGCCATGGGATTTTTCACAGAAAATATGAAGGATTTTAAAAAAGTCAATCAACATGTATGGGATGATAATGAAGATGAGAGAGATGTAGGTGAAATATTAGAAGGAAATGGATGCTGCTTCAAGCTATCACGTGAAGAAAGAAGTGTGATACATGCCTATGTTCCTCAAAACACATCTTTGTTCGATAAGTGGTGTAGGTGAAAATACTTTTTACATGATAATTGATTTATTCAATTGCATTTACACAATTATATTAATAATCTTACTATCTTGTACATTCATATTCATTGTAGCAAATACGGAGAAAAGAATTAAACGCATATGCGACGTTGACCTCAAAAGTGTAGACGCCATGATTTGATTGGAGGTGATTCTTTTCCAAAATTTGAAGAATGGAGTGTTGATGCAAAAGAAGATGGTTAAGATATAACAATGGAGGAAGTTGAGCTTCCACAATCTCCACATTTATGGGATTGGAATTTTAGTGTAATGTGGGCCTATGGTAGTCATTTAAGAGTGGAAGAAAAGGACAAAAGAAAGGCAAATTGTGATTGTGTTGTTAGTGTTGAATTTCATCACGAAACTGAGAAGATATTTTATGTTGGATTCATCCAAGAAATTATTCAAGTTGATTATGGTGAAAATAGTCCTATATTATTAAAATGTAAGTGGATCAAACCATCAACATTACAACTTGATGAGTATGGATTTGTACATGCAAATACATCGACGAATTTTTTTATCAAAGATTGATGACTTGTATATTTTCCCTCTTCAAATTAACCAATGATTTCGAATTGATGATGTAAGAAGCCCGGGATGGTTACATGTTATTGAAATAGAGTCTCTCTCAAAATGAAAATTCATGGAAGTTGTTCATATATTGTCTGATGGGAAATATGATAATTTACAAGAAACATTCAAAGAAGTGGTTGAAGATGATGATAGAGTGTTTGAAGAAGAGACTTTGATTCCCAATGAATAAATTGAGAGAGAGAGAATGTATTGCATGTCACATATGAGGATGAGGAATAATTTCAATCAGATGCATACACAAGTGATCAGGATTCTGATTTTGGTGGCAATGAGGATGATTATGATGATCATTTGTCACCTTACCTAGCTTTTCACCTAAATTTTGGTGGTCACTAAACTGGTTACTTCTTCCTTTGTAGCTGAACTATCCACCTTGTTGAACAATGATAGTTTTAAATTTTAATTTTTAACCTATTAAGAGTCCAAATATGCTTTCAAGTTCGCTATGACAATGATATTATTGAAATGATATTTGCAATTTTTTCAAATAAAATTTGCTTTCATGGTAGGGTTTGAAAGAGAAAGTATGTATTTATAGCCCCATCGAAATTATTTTATTGGACCAAGTTTTAATACTCCCGATCATTGGGTATTATTTTCCCCACTTATTAATTTCACCCAAGGTCAATACATTTCAATTGGGAAAAAATAATCAATGAAGGACCTGATTTAATGATTGAGACCAATTAACAAATTGAGACCCGTCTACATGATATTTTGTTTCGAAGGCCCCCACGAGAAATAGATCGAAGTAGATCACTCAATTAGGTTGGATCGTTCCTTTGGGAATCAAGAATGATCATGGAATCGAGATAGAAGTTGAAAACCATGAGAAGAGTGGAGGCTCAATTTACAAGTCAAGTTGATTAATGAATCGGGACATGATAAACTAGCTTTGAGGTCATTTCAACAGATTGAATCTATGAAAGAAATGTAATGACTACTTAACAAGGTGGTGATGTTTTCCATATCAAGAGATATTTTGATAAAAAAAGTAAATGATATAGCTCTCGATCAACAGATTTCGGTCGATTGTCAAAGAATTTAATCCATCTAAGAGAAGAATCAATTGACTCTTCTGCATGATACTTTAGATGGAAAATGAAATTCATCTATCTCTAGATATGACAACATCACGAATAGTATGTGGAAAGGTCGATAGGCTCTTATCGATTTACATTTGTATCTCCATGTTAGTGACTTAATTGATTCACTTATTATTTCGATTAGGAGAATGAAGTCCCATGATTTCTAGATATAATATTATTACAAGTAGCATGTGGAAGGGTCAGTGGACTCTTCTTCATTTACATGCTTATGATCAAGTTTAAGTGACCTAACTAGTTCCTTTATTTAACGTGAATATGAAAATAAGATAAGTGTTGGTTTCCTATTCTCCATATGTGAGAAGAATCAATTGATATTCTCCTTGTTACTTATACATGGAGATTAAAATACCATTATCTCTAGACATAATGACATTACAAGTAGCTTGTGGAAGGTTGGGTGTTTTTCGTGTCTAAGTCACATGGAAGATAAATCACAATTGATCATACCTATCGGCTCCTATAAATCATTTATAATTTTGTGTATTATTGGTTTAGAATAATCCCTTAGAATGGTGTGATAATTCCTCTTATTTTACTTCATTGTATCTATACTTAAATCAATTTTATAAAATTTTATTATGGTTAGGATATATTTTCATATTTTCAGATTATTTTTTCATTGATTCTAAGTTATTTTTAAATTATAGATTAAACATGTCAATATTTTGTGCTCTTCATCATTTCAAGAAAATTGGATTTCTTCAGGTTGAGGTGGATAATAATGAAGAGAATTAAGATATGAGCTGTATGGAAAAATACATGATCCAATATACTTCTATCTTGATTTGTATTGATTTCACGTGGAAGGAAACAACTAATTTTTGCGCATTAGAATAACCTTTTTTATGGAAGATCACACTAATGAGAACTTACTTGCTTAAGTGGAGGTCATAGAGGAAAGTAATAGCTTGGAGAAGTTAAGTGCGCAAGTTCTACAAGCGATGGTACATCAAGGGCACAAGACCACACCGCAAGGGAACAAGTCCCACTAAGACAAAGAACCAAGTATGCACAAGACCCACAAGAGATGACACCTCAACGGTGCAAAACATGACAAGTGGCGGAAACATGAACCGTGAAGCAAGGTGGACATCACCATCTGCACTGGACAAGTATAAATAAGAAGCCAAGTTGGAAAATTAAAGCAAGCTTGTAAGCTCGAGACTGGAAGATACAAATTTAGCAAGTTTCTTATTTTGGGGCATCAAGAGTTCATGGAACCATAACAACATGATCTAGTAGAGAGCCGAGTGCGCACATACAAAAGAACATAAGTGCTGATGGTATATGCGACAGTTGCACAAAGATAGAAATGTAGAACTACAAAAGATGTGCAAGTGCATAAGAACATAATGACAGTATCACAGACAGTTCGTAGAAGGTCATGGGAAGGATGATCTAATACAGGTGTGCGAAGACTGACTTGAAGTATATCTTGTGAAGTGCGAAGTACAATAGTTTATCAGATGTGCAAAGACAAAGTTGCTGCATAGTAAAGGATGCACATTATGAAAAGTATGATCTAAGACAAGTGCGTAGAACAGAAAGGCCATATCACAGATGATGCACAGAAGGTTGCAGATTATCTAAATATTGTTGCACCAAGACAAAACATAATTAATATCACAGAAGGTACGCAGACTCATCTGATACTGATGCACGAAGTCAGAACAACAACTCATCAGAAGATGTGCAGTATCAATTGAAGTTGCATATGCACAAAAACACAATGGCATATTGAACCAGAGCACAAACCACAAAATCTGATGAAGCAACACATAGTTTGTAAAGTATGAAATCAGTTGTGCTGCTTGAGAAGAGATAAGCTAAATGTGAAGTCAAGTGAAGTATGCAATACAATGACAGTAAGATTACAACATAGAGAAGGTGTCCACAGCAGAACGAACAACAATTAATTTGAAAGAGTGCATGGATCAGAAGTACAACAAAGTAATATCTTCTTCTTTCATATCAGGGAAGCAAGACGGGGCAAGGAGCAGGGGGTCGGTGCCTCCTTCCAGTTGAAGTTGGTAAATCAGAGAATCGGTGCTTCCAAAGGGTCAATGCTTGTAAAACCAAGGGGTCGGTGCCTCCCTCCAGTTGGTGTTGGAGAACTTCAGAAGTTGGTGCTTCCTTGAATGTAATATTTTATTATAAGAGAGCATTTTGTGGTTTTCTCTTATTTGGGTTTCCACGTAAAAATATATGTGTTATGTGTATTGCGCATGTATGTTGAATGTTTAGTTTATGGTGGATGAATAATTTAAGTTCAATTTTAAATTAGATAAGAAGTTAAAAAGTGTTCATAATTGCACTAATATTAATTCACCCCCCCTCTTGGTATTAATAAGATTCTAACAATTGGTATCAGAGTAGATGCCTTCAGTAACAACTTAACATCTGGAAGATATATCCGTGCATAGATATGGACAAGCAGGAAGGTCTCTCCACCAATAGAGCACCAAGATTTGATGGCACCAACTACACCTTCTGGATGATAAGAATGGAAGTATATTTGCAATCCCTCAGAGCTGATGTTTGGCAATCTATTATGGATGGTTGTAATGTTCCAACAACTGCACCAGTTGATTCAGTTGAGAAGAGACAATATGAATGCAATATAAGAGCCATAAATGCACTACTATGTGGATTAACATATACTAAATTCACTAAATTCATACATTGCGCCTCAGCTAAGGATGTTTGGGATAAATTCAGAAATGTCTATGAAGGTGATGAGAAAGTAAAGAAGGCAAAGTTACATAATTACTCTGGATTATATGAATCTTTGAAAATGAAAGATGAAGAAAATATTGCTTCTTACTTATTGTGAGTTGATGAGTTAGTTAATGCCATCAAGAGTCTTGGAGTTACACTAGAAGAAGAATCAATAGTGCAGAAGATACTAAGAACTCTGCCTCCAAGATTTGATGCAAAGGTATATGTGTTAGAAGAAGGAGCGAATCTTGCAGATATGACAAAGGATGAGATTCAAGGGATCTTGACTGCGTATGAGATGAGAACAGAGAAAGACAATCCCATCAGAAAATAAGTTGCTTTTAAAGCTACTAGAAAAGCTAAGCATGAGCATGATGAAGGCTCTTGTAATGAATCAGACGAGGAAGAATCAAATTTTGTGAGAAATTTGAAAAAGAGGACGTGGTAAGTATAAGAATAAATTACCTTTCAAATGTTTTAGATGTGGATGGATAGGACAGTTTGCTTCGAAGTGTCCATACAAGTAAGATGGATATAGTCACAACGAGGAAGAAGCTAGCTCCCGTGAAGAAAGGATAACACGCACTCAGGATAGACTCGATAACAAGAAGAAAGTTCCAAAACAAAGGAATATTCTATATACTGAGGAAGGCAATAATTTATCCAAATAAAGTGATTGCGATGATAAGTCAAAAGAGGTACTATTCATGGCATTTTTTGAAGAAGAAAGCAGTGAAGAAAAGAAAAAGAGTCACAAGTCTATCAAGAAGAGTACACCAATCACGCAAAGTAAACCTGGAGCACTAAATAAGTACTTCTTTAGTGGATCCTTAAATACACCTCCAAAGCCTGTCGCATAAATTAAATCAGACAGTCAATCTGAAGAAGAAGAAGCTACAGAGGTTGATTGGGAAGGTGAACTGGTTAGTGCCTTGGATGAATTGAAGAAGTCAAGATGGAAGAACAAACTCTTACAGGACCAATTGTCAAAGCATGAAGAGAAAGTCAAGCAAACCAAGGTAATCCAAGAGTCTCTTGAAAAATAGGTTAGTGAAAAGGCAATGAATTTTGAAAAAAAGCTAGACTGCGCAATACATAAAATCAGGATGCTCAAAGAGGATAAATCAGTATTGAAGATATCATTGGAAGAGTTAGTGCATAAAAATGAATTGCTAACAAGTCAACTTAAACTAAAGGATAAAGAGGTCTCTCACTTAAAAGAAAAATTGATTCAGATAAAAGGAAAGAAACAAGTTCACGATCACATCATGATTGATACTCCAGACTGTGCACATTCAAGAAATGACAAGGTCTGTCTTGACAATGAAGTAAACCACAAATTTAGAGATAGTACAACAATCCTGAATGACCAGAGATCACCAACAAGCAAGTCAATACTTGGCTACGCCATAACATCTGGGAATATCTACGACAATAAGCACTGTCCAAATCAAATGAAGTCATTCAGGTATGATAATTCCTTCAGTGATTACAACTCTTTTCGTTATTCTACTAGAAGAGGGATTAATACAATGAAGTGTGCAAGGTGTAATTACATTCGTCACATTGCGAAATATGGTCAAACTGTGAGATGATATGCATGTGATGGCTTCGGGCACAAGGATATATATTGTCGAAGAACAATGAACTGTCCATATGGGAATATTCGAACTAACTTTTATTGCAATATAAGGATCAAAAGGGAAGATAGTCAGGCGCGGTATCAAAATGGAAGTGAGCACATCAATATATGGGTGAGTAAAACTCTTCAAACATGCGAAGAAGAAGCTAACAACCCAAGTACATCTAAAGCAACAAAAATGGATGCCCATCTTATTGATCCCTAAGAGATTGAGTGAGATCCTTGAATTCAACACGATGTTCATTAGGAATTCAAGGAGTGTGTTAGTGAAGTATTGCAGTTAGAGAATATTTGAACGTGATTGTCGCATTAATGTTATGTTGCAAAAGGATGTGCGTGTATATTCCATTAGTTGCTATGATGTGTTGACATTAAATTGTGACACAAAGTGCACATACATGAATTAGAATAAAGAAAAGTTCAAATGAGCATTGTCGAAGAACAAACATGAGTCTGTGCAGATACATGAATGGAGATTGGTATTATATTCAAAATTTTGTCTTTACAAAATTACAAAAGCTCTCTGTCACAGAATACAGAATTGAAGTACAACAGAGGCTGCATGCCAAGGCCTAAAGACAATTGAAGTTCAAAATGACGACGAAAGTCATATCAAGCAAAATTGTGAATTATAAAAGTAATTCAAAGTCGCAACTCAAGGTCTGATTCTACCTCATTGTTGGTTGGATGTTGCGTAAGACGAAGATCCAAATGCATTGGAACTGCCTTGTTGAATGCAGAGGATGGCTGCAATGGATATAGCTACAAAGTTGAAGGTGATGCATGTGCAGTAGATGGTTCAGTTTGAATCAAGTCCATCTTGTCAAGAATCTGTTGTTGTTGTTGTTCTAGAAGTTCAAATCGCTTACTCATACATGATAATCCATCTGCATTGTTGTGGTTGAATTGTGACTAAGCGTACCAGTGGTTGAACTTAGACTCCTTGCATTGGGATTTCCAAATGCCCATGTCCACTGTGAGTTGTGTGAACTCTGCTTGTTGTGACTGAACCTCCAGGTGAACACTATCAAGTGAGTCATTAAATCTATGGAAGAAGGAAGACACAATGGAATATGATGAGAATCATAGAAGTAGCAAGATGTAGAACAAGTTAGAAGGTGAAGGAACAATGTTAGTGAACCAGGAAATTTGCACCTCTCGTATAGAATTAGAAGGTGGTTCTTCACGCTCATGAAAATAAATTGAAGAGACATGGGAGTAAATCAAATTCATGTCCGTGTGATTTGAAGATGGTTATGGAGACGTCAAAAGTTATTGTATCAGTTAATGAATTTGGGAAAGAGGACAAAAAGTGGAAATCTTATTCATTGTTTTATGTGACTGGAATGACGTTTCCCAAAAGGCTTGAGTACGAATGTGACACGTCAAATTTTCCACACGAATTGATTGTCACATTGCTTTATTGCCAAGCTCGCTGAAAATTGGAAATGTGTGCAAAAATCTTTGGTTGTCATGGTGAGATACGCGACGTCGAAAAAAGTAATGATGATTGGTCACATCATAGTGAATGTGACAAAAGGAACATTTAGATGCTGGAAGAAATCAACAGAGAAGATAGTGCAAAACTAGAAGTAGATGGAATTCTGCGCTTCGCAGTAAACACAATAGGAAGATGGTGTGATTGATGATTGTAATAGATGATAAATATAGAAGGAAGATAACAACTGTACAGGGGGAGCATATCCGATTCAACTATAGAAACAGTGTATAGATTGCAAAGTAACTAAAATTTGCATAAAGACCCCAACAAAATAATGGAGCATGAAGGTAGGGGTTAATTTAAAGGAAGCAGATGCTTGAAGGCTAGTGCAAAAATGGGGAAAGGAGAACCTATAATTGCGCAATAATGGCACCTATTTGCCATTAATTTCAAAGGGAGAGAAAGAACATGAAGCATGTGGTTAGTGTCAAAATGAAAAGTAGTTGAGAAAGATCATGAAGCTTGTGATCTGTGCAAAAATAACAAAAGAGCATTGACAATAGAATGTGCATATGAGCAAAGGATCAAACTGGCAAAGAACATAGGGGGAGTACTACGATCAACATAGATGAAGTGCACAACTTCATGAGATGATTATGCACAGATTCTTGAGGTGTTGACATTAATGCCAAAGGGAGAGATTGTTGAACGTTGGTTGTCATTGATGTCAACTAATGTCAAAGAGGATTTAGTATTCCTATGCCAGTTTGAAGAAATATATGAAAGTCACTTTGAAGAAGTATATCCAATTGTGTCAATTTAAAGAAGTATATGAAATCTAGATTTTAGAAGTATATCCAGAAGAATATAAAGTGTATCCAGTTTGAAGAAGCACATAAGGAATACATTCAGTACACATGGTACATGTGTAGGTCTCAAGTCCACCCAGACATACTACTTCAAGGGTATATTCCAAAGACATGGTTGGACAAGGTTCGGGAGTACGCAAGAGACTTGAGAACAAGAAGTGGTTGAACATGTAAGCAAGTCCCGAAAGTGTGAAAGACTAACCAATTGGAAGAAGCACCCATGTGTTGAAGCGCACAAGAGTACCGGAAGAAAGTAGCGGTTGGAGAAGTCAAGTGCGCAAGTCCCACAAGCGGTAGTACATCATGAGTTCAAGACCACACTGCAAGGGCGCAAGTCCCACTAAGACAAATAACCAAGTATGCGTAAGACCCACAAGAGATGACACGTCAGTGGTGCATAACATGACAAGTGGCAGAAGCATGAACCGTGAAGCAAGGTGGACATCACCATCCGCGCAGAACAAGTATAAAGAAGAATCCAAGTTGGAGAATTAAATCAAATTGTAAGCTTGAGACTGGAAGATATAGATTTAGAAAGCTTCTTATTTTGGGGCATCAAGGGCTCATGGAACCAGAACAACATGATCTAGCAGAGAGCTGAGTGGACACATACAGAAGAACATAATTTCTGACAGTATATGTGATAGTTGCGCGAAGACATAAATGCATAACTGCAGAATATGCACAAATGCGTAATAATAGAATGACAATATCGCAAATAGTTCACAAAAAGTCATAGATGATCTAATACAAGTGTGTGAAGACCGACTTGAAGTATATCTTGTGATGCACAAAGTAAAGTAGTGTATCAGAGGCACAAAGATAGAGTTGGTGCATAGTAAAGGATGCAAATTATGATAAGGATGATATGAGACAAGTGCGTATAATAGAAAGGCCATATCATAGATGATGCACAAAAGGTCACAAATTATCTAAAGACTGTTGCACCAAGACATAACAAAAATATCACAGAAGGTGTGAAGACTCATATGATACTAATGCGCGAAGTCAGAACAACAACTCATCAGAAGATGCACAATATCAGTTGAAGTTGTAGATGCACAGAAACATAATGACATATTGAACCAGAGGACTGTTGGGTGTGTTATATCTCTTCACATGGTGGGTGCGTGTACACCACGATCCCCATAAGGGCCCTCGGAGTCCGTGCGGAGTGCAAAATTTTTTTGGGCTGTTTTTGCTTTTTTGTTGTTTCGGCCCATTGTATTCTTTCTAATCCTGGTAAAGGGATTAGAGTTTTAGATGCTGCGAATACTATATATTGTATTGTAAATGGTTAAGAAAACATATAATGAAAAGAGTTGTGCGGCTCTAAGTTTTGCTGGTTTTTTCCCGGTTAAGGGTTTTAAGGTGAAAATCTCTGTTTTATGAGTGTGCCATTGTGTATTTTCTGTTATTTGTTAAGAATTTGTATGAGTTTTTACTGCACTGTTAAGGTTTAAAACTATCATTTGGTATTAGAGCATTATTGGGTTCAGAGGGACGCTTTTGTCTCCAATGGTTTGGCTTGATCTTGGATCTGTGATAAACCTGGTTTCAGTGGGAGCTTTGCAGCTGTGATTCTTTTGTTGAAAGAATGGTGAGCACTTCTAGAATCGAGATTGAGAAATTTAACGGTCAGAGCTTTGAGCTATGGAAGCTCAAGATGGAACATCTTCTGGTAGATAGAGAACAATGGATCGCAGTAGATCTGGGTACCATGCCCACTGGTATGGCAAAAGAAGAATGGGATAAGCTGGAAAGAAAAGCAAGGAGCACGATTCGACTTTGCCTCTTAGATTCGGTGTTGGTGAACGTATCTGGAGAAGATAGTGCAAAGAAACTGTGGGATAAGCTGGGAAATTTATATCAGTCAAAGTCCCTGGTAAATAAGTTATTTCTTCGAAAGAAATTGTACCTTCTAAGAATGAATGAAGGAGACTCTGTGTCAGAGCATCTAAACGCCTTCAATACTCTGGTAAGTCAGTTGAAATCTGTTGGTATTACGATTACTGATGATGAAAAATGTATTAGCTTGTTGTGCTCTCTACCAGATTCATGGGATAGTCTGGTTATAGCTGTTGGGAGAACGCAACCAACCTAATGTTTGATGATGTGGTTGCATCCCTGCTATCGGAGGAAATGAGGCGGAAATCCATGGATAGTTCAACCAAGGATGCCTTGTATGTGAGAGGTCGCACTGGAGACAAATCTAAAAATAAGTCTTCAGGTGGCATATCTCAATCTAGAGGGAGATCTAAATCTCCAGGACCTTTTGTACGAAAATGCTGGAAGTGCGGTAAAGCTGGCCATTACAAGAAGGATTGTAAATCCAAAAATATTGATAAAAGCAGAGGGTCTAATGATGCTCCATCCATAGATGGGAAAGAATCTACAGAGGAAGGAGGAGATGTGTACTTGACATCTTCAAGTACACATGCAGAGCATGATTCGTGGTTGATTGACTTAGGTGCATCTTTCATATGACTCCTCACAGGGAGTGGTTTTTTGAATATGAAAAGTATGATGGAGGTGATGTATTCCTGGGAGACAAATCGGTGGCGAAGATCATAGGTTGAGGAAAGATCAAGCTATTGCTCAAAGATGGAAGGGTTAGAACTCTTCCTGGGGTTCTGCACATTCCAAAACTGGCTAGAAACCTCATATCTGTAAGTAAAATGGATGATGCAGGTGTGAAAACTATGTTTGAGAAGAACACATGCAAGATGGTTCGAGGATCAATGGTTTTGATGAGGGGAGTTCAGATTGGAACCCTATACAAGCTGTTGGGAAGCACTTTTAATAATGGATGTAACAGTACTATTGTTCCTGAGGGTAAAAATGAAGGAGACAGAGTCCTTTCTGTCTCTAGTGAGAAGACAACGCTATGGCATTGAAGGCTGGGACATACTGGAGAGAAGGGTCTTTGACTATTACAAGGTAAACGTATGGTTGAAGGCATGTCTGATTACACACTAGATTTTGATTTCTGTGAACATTGCTTATATGGTAAACATAATCGGGTAAGATTCTCATTTGGTGTTGTAAGAGCTAAAGGAATCTTAGAGTTAATACACAGTGATGTGTTTGGACCTGTGCCGGTTCCATCACTAGGTAAATCTGTGTATTATGTTTCATTCATAGATGATTTCTCAAGAAAAACATGGATTTATTTCCTGCGTAAGAAATCTGAGGTTTTTAATAGATTCAAAGAATTTAAGGCTCTTGTAGAGAATCAAACTGAAAAGAAAATAAAAGTGTTGAGAACAAATAACGGTGGAGAATTCTGTGGAAATGAATTTGAGGAGTTCTGGAAGACATGTGGAACAACAAGGCAAAAGACTACTCCATACACACCTCAACAGAATGGGGTTGCAGAAAGGATGAACAGGACGTTGATGGAAAAGGCAAGGAGTATGCTCAGTGGTGCAGGGCTAACACAACAATTCTGGGCAGAAGCTGTTGACACTGCGTGTTACTTGGTAAATAGGACACCCACATCAACGTTGGTTGACAAGACACCTCACGAGGCTTGGACTGATAAGAAACCCTCTCTCTCGCATCTCAAAGTGTTTGGGTGTGATGCTTTTGTGCATGTTCCAAAGGAAAAAAGGAGAAAGTTGGATAATAAAGCAGAAAAATGTATCTTCATTGGCTACAAGGATGGAGTGAAAGGTTACAAGCTGTGGAACCCAGTAAAAAGGAAAGTAGTTTACAGTCGAGATGTGATCTTCAGAGAAGTTGAAAACACTTCCAAGATTGAAGATGCACCAAAGGAAAAGGATCCAGAGAAACTACAGTTTGATATTAAGGATGAAAGAGGTGGTTCATTTGAGGAACCAGATTCATCTGAATCATATGAAGAGGCAGATTCATCTGAATCAGATGAAGAGGCAGAACCACAGACTCCGGTCTTGAGGAGATCTGACCGAGTAAGAAGGCAAGCTGAAAGGTATAGTCCACTTGATTTTTGCTCTAATTTTGTGTTATCTATTATGATGATGATCCTAGAACTGCTAGAGAGGCAATGGATTCAGAAGATAGTAAACTATGGAAGAAGGCCATGATGGAAGAAATGGATGCCTTGGACAAAAATGAGGCATGGGATCTGGTTGAGTTACCAGAAGGAAGAAAACCTGTTGGAAGCAAATGGGTATTCAAGAAGAAGTTAAATGCAGCAGGTAAAGTGGAGAAGTACAAGGCTCGACTAGTAGCGAAAGGATATTCCCAAATTGAGGGCATCGATTTTGGTGAGATTTTCTCACCTGTTGCAAAATTGACTTCTATTAGATTTCTTTTATGTATTTCTACTGCTTTTGATCTTGAAGTAGAGCAGATGGATGTAAATATGACATTCCTACATGGAGAACTTAATGAAGAAATCTATATGAAGCAACCAGAACGGTTTGTGGTGAAAGGTAAAAAGGAGCTTGTCTGTAAGTTGAAAAAGTCCCTCTATGGACTGAAACAATCTCCAAGAATGTGGTATCAAAAGTTTGATACTTATATACTGGGACTTGGCTTCTCAAGAAGCAACGCTGATCACTGTATTTATTTCAAACTAATTGGTGATCATTTTATTTATGTGATATTGTATGTTGATGATATGTTGCTAATTGGAAACAACAAGGAAATCATCAAGGATGTCAAAAATCAGTTGTCATCTGAATTTGACATGAAAGATCTTGGTGTTGCAAATTTTATTTTGGGCATGGAAATAAAAAGAGATCGAGAAAACAGGAAACTCTGGTTGAATCAGAGGAAATATGTTGAGACAATATTGAAGAGGTTTAATATGTAGGAAAGCAAACCAGTGAAAGTGCCCATTCCCTAGGTGTAAAATTATCTGCAGAACAGTGTCCCAAGACACAAGAAGAGGTAGAGGACATGTCTCATGTTCCCTATGCTAGTGCTGTTGGCAGTTTGATGTATACTATGGTCTGTACTAGACCAAATATAGCTCATGCAGTGGGAGTTTTGAGCAGATATATGTCAAAACCAGGAAAGGAACAATGGACTGCAATAAAGACGGTCTTCAAGTATTTGCGTGGCACTACAGATTTTGCAATCTGCTACCAAGGAAGACCCGGACGAAACAAAGAGATAGATATACAAGGATTTGCTAATGTTGACTGGGCTGGAGATCTTGATCACAGAAGATCTACAAGTGGCTACGTTTTTAAACTAGTTGGAGGAGCAATTAGTTGGATGAGCAGAAGACAAGCTATAGTTGCACTCTCAACTATAGAAGCTGAATACATGGCAGTTACCCATGCAAGTAAGGAAGCTGTATGGTTGCAAAGGTTGTGTTCAAAATGCAGTGAAGATAGGCTGTGATAGCTCAAGTGCAATCTTTCTGGCAAAGAACCCTGCTTATCACTCGAAGACAAAGCACATTGATGTGCAGTACCATTTAGTCAGAGACATGGTTGAACAAAACATAGTATTGCTGGAGAACATTGATACTTTGGAAAATGTTGCAGACTCTTTGACAAAGGCTATGAGTACCTAGAAGTTCTCTTGGTGTAAAGAGAACATGGGCATTGTTGTCCTGGACTGTTGAAGTCATAAATTTCTCCTGTATGTGAAGAGAACAACAAGTGGGAGAATGTTGGGTGTGTTATATCTCTTCACATGGTGGGTGCGTGTACACCACGATCCCCGCCAGCCCCCCCCCCCCTTCGTTTCGGAGGGGGCCGTTAGACCCCTGGAGTCCGCGCGGAGCGCAAAATTTTTTTGGGTTGTTTTTGCTTTTTTGCTGCTTCGGCCCATTGTATTCTTTCTAATCCCGGTAAAGGGATTAGGGTTTTATATGCTACGAATACTATATATTGTATTGTAAATGGTTAAGAAAACATATAATGAAAAGAGTTGTGCGGCTCTAAGTTCTGCTGGTTTTTTCTCGGTTAAGGGTTTCCAGGTGAAAATAGCTGTGTTATGAGTGTGCCATTGTGTATTTTATGTTATTTGTTAAGAATCTGTATGAGTTTTTACTGCACTATTAAGGTTTAAAACTATCAAGGACAGACTGTAGAATTTGACGAAGTAGCACACATTTTGTGAAGTATGAAATCAGTTGTGATGCTTGTGAAGAGATAAGCTAAGTGTGAAGTCAGGTGAAATATACAATACAGTGACAGTAATATTACAACATATAGAAGGTGCGCACAACAGAACAAACAACAGTTAATCTGAAAGAGTGCACAGATCAGAAGTACAACAAATTAATATCTTCTTCTTTCATATCAGGGTGGCAGGACAGGGAAAGGAGCAGGGGGTCAGTGCCTATTTACAATTGAACTTGGTAAATTAGGGAGTTGGTGTTTCCTTCAGGTCGGTGCATGTAAAACCAGGGGGTCAGTGCCTCCTTCCAATTAGTGTTGGATAACTTCAGAAGTTGGTGCTTCCTTGAAAGTAATCTTTTATTATAAGAGAGCATTTCATGATTTTCTCCTGTTTGGGTTTCCACATAAAAATATGTGTATTTCGCATGTATGTTGAATGTTTATTTTATGGTGGATGAATCATTTAAGTTCAAGTTTGAATCAAATAAGAAATTAAAAAGTGTTTATAACTATGCTAATACTGATTCACCCCCCCTCTCGGTATTAATAAGGTTCCAACATGTATATAGATATCTCTTAGATTTTAAACAAAGAACAATATAATAACAATTACAAATGGAATCTCTTGAGTATGTGTTATAGATACCACATATCTATGATGCCTAACTCTTCCTCTAGTATCATGTAAACATAGAAAAATTCCTTCGGCTAATATCTAAGAAACTCATAATTTTCATAAAATGAAAAAAAAATCAAATTGTAGGTTATTCTCCTAGAACTAGTGTAGGGGTTCTAAAACATGAACACCCTTATTTCATCAGATTCTAGAACTAGAACACCCCTCCCCGCTACTCCACTCACCCCTCACTAATACTCCACTCTGGTGGAGCACATGATATTTCTAAATAGACATGCCTTTATGGGGAGGTGTATTTTTTAAAAGCAAAAAGAAAAATAATACCTTATCAACCCTACATATAAGATACATACATACATATATCTAGAGAGAGAAAGAAACCCTATATATAGCATACATACACACATACATACATATATCTAGAGAGAGAGAAACCCTACATATAGCATGCACAGACACACACATAGAACAATTTGTAGAGCATCTAAAAACAAACTTGTGCCACTAACCCTAGCAAGTTTTGACACGAACTCAAACTAAAATAAGTTTATTTTTTCTCTTAACCTTGAGGTATGAATAAAAATCCACATTTCATTTCTATGCACATATAGTAAAAAAAATTAAATAAATATGAATATATTTTGAATGCCAAAAAAACGTGAGACCTTGAGATTTTTAAACCCTTATTTGGAAGGAACAGTTGATCTCCTCTCCTCTCCTCTTGACAATCTATTTCCCTCTTCTCCCCTCTTCATGATATCCTTCAATCTTCTCCCCTTTTCACAATATCCTCCAATATTATCTATCATCTCCTTTTATGAACTCTCTATTGTGCATCCAAACAATAGAAATGTCATTGAAAAGCCCCTTTTGAGCACACCACCCCACTATTTTTATTTTGTATGTTTATTATACCACTATTGATATGTTAACTGCAACATATATAACATATTAAAAAGAAACACATTTAGAATCATAATGAGAGTAATAATTAGAGAATAAAAATGTTTAGGATCCAATATGCCATATCTTAGTGGTTAGTGTCAATATGCCATGGGGCCTTAGTGGTCAATAACGAGTGAAAGAGGTCATAAATGTTTTAGGGGTCATAGTAAATTTGGTCAATAATGACTAACCATGATCCATGGTGTTCAATGGAGGTTAAAAATGGTAAACCATGGGAAATAATCATATATGCATATATATAAAGAAACCAACCATTGGGAACCAATCCTTATAAGAATTTCTGGGTCAAATATAGAATGGGAGTTGTGAATTAGGAGTACCCAAATATATTGGCATGGAAGGATTTTTTTACTTTTGCAGTTTCATGGCTCCCATTATTCTAGCACTCACAGTGCTCCTCTTTTCACATGAATTTATTGTTCCTTTTGAAAATATCAAAATATTAAAGCATCGTCTTGCTTTTTGATGCATTGTATACTGTTGTCTCTCGTAAAGAGGAGTGCAAATCCCTCTTTTCAATTCCTTCATTTTGAAATAGCTTGACATATGGGTGCCTACACTCCCAAAGGTTTCTCAAATACGTGCACTTCTTGTCCTTTGATAATGGTGTTGTATATACAACCTTGAAATTGATTTTCCCTTATGTACATTTTAATACTCAAAATAATACTGAGATTTCTCACTAGATTTTGATCCAATGTAACTATATCTATAATATAAATAAAACACCGAATTAATCCATGTGTTTCATCTTGTTTTCCTCTGCATCAACCTCCTCTTCAAGAAAATGCATATCATCATTTGTTTTGAGTAAGGCTTTGACCCTTGCCAATTCTTTGATGTGCCTTCCTCAAGCTGTGAATCTTGCTAGCAAAATTGTTGTGATCACCAAGGTTACATGCAAATGTTGATAAGGCAATTACAAACATCTGTAGAACTAAGATCTTCATAAAATTATCATTGTTTTTACTTCTCTCATCTTTCTAAGCTAATACATGATACGATTTTGAAGATAAATTTCCATGCTTTTCTTGTTTGACATGTAGCTTGACATGCTAATGTCTCTAAAACTCTAATAATTCTTGATCTTTCCCCATGTTAACAATCCAATGGTATTTTAGAGTAATCAAATTCTAAGGAGAATCAACAACATAATCAAAGATGACATATTTCTCTACGTTGTAACATATTTATTGCTTTGATAAATTTTTCCATAGATATGATTCTCTGACCCCTTCAATTAGGTTACATAACGATTCAAGCTAGTCATGTCAGATTTTCTCTTAGTAGAGTGGTTCCTAAGCGAGCAAGCAATCTTGGAGTTTTTTTGGCTATCTTCATGAATGACAAGTTTAAGGTTCCTTGAAAACACTTTGTATAAATTATTGTAATTTTCCTTATTCTTGGTGGATGCATACTTCAATCACAATGAAAGCATAGTGCAATAACACTTAATTCCCTTGCTTCCTTATTTATAGATTGCATTGAGCTCACAAATTTATAGGTTCAAAATTGCCTTTTTTTTATTATGTATTTTGAAATGTATTTTTAATATGAGTTCAAGGACTATGTTGAACAGATTTTGAAGTTTCAATATCGTTTCCTAATGTTTTTTTTTCCTCCCCAATTATTTATCATTTTTCCAACTAAATTTTAATCCACAAGTTAGTCAACCTCTTTGTTGTGTGCATTCTTTTTCTTTTCAAATTATGCTAAAATATGTTAGAATTTAGAAAGAAACCTTGATACTTGCTTCAATCTAAAATGCGTCAAAGGAAAATTTTATTTGATTTACCAAAAAACGGGTTGGATTTTTGTGTGTGTATTGAATTATGCAATTAACTATTGGTTTCTCTTGCATTAAATGGTTATGGGTCTCCAATAAAAATGTGGCCCTAACCATCTAATTGCCAAAGTTTGTGTGCACTTCATTCATTGCTCCATGCATTCCCTTGTCACATTGTTTCTTCCTTTTCTTTCCTCATTACATGTGTAAAGGTTTGGCCTCCTAGGTTTACTTGATTTTCATAGTTTGTGGATTTTGTACCATGTCCATCATAGTGTTCCCGCTACCTTCTCATTTCGAGCATGAAACACACATGAATTGGCAAATATAGACTCAATCTTCGGTGATAAGCTCTAGCAATACTTGGGATTGATAGCCCAAGATATACCCGAATTTGCTTTAATTATTGATGTAGGAACATAGACATTCAAAACTCTTACATTGTATATACAATTATAGGATTCTAAGTAGTGAGGTTGGTTAAGTGCTAACTCAACAGGTCACACATTAAATGCCTTTAAATGATTCTTATCAAACCACTTCTAAAAAAAATTAGTTATTGTTCCCTCATACCAAAGATTACGAAGCCTATTTGTTCCTCTGAAGAAGTCCAAACTTACTTAGAGAAAGCACATGATAGAATTATATGATGATTAGTCTCCTCATTAGATTTACAATGTACACATCAACTAGGCCCCACTTTGTTCCTCCTCTATAGTCTATCCCAATTAGTAAGGACTCTATGTTTCAAAACCAACCACATAAATATAGTACATTTATTAGGGGCTTTTACCTTCCAAAGTTTTGACAATCACTAGCACACCTCTTCAACACCAAGGCCTTGTAAAGACAAGTAATTTTTCTTTGTTGTATAGCAACCCCTTGAAATGTTTAAATCCCAAGGTAATTCATCTAGGTCTTCTTTTAATTTGATACGGGATTTATTTATAGTGCAAAAAAAGGTCTCATTCATGTACCATATTACATATATATTACAACTCTTATACACACACACACACACATTAATTACAACTCTTATATATTATTTCCCAAAAATACTCTTTTAGCTTTGTCCATAACTTGGAAGGATTAATTATGTTACAAATATGTGAATTACTTGTTAAAGAAGCTCCATGTGTTAGAATAGTGAACTGAACGTAAGTGGTGCCAATTTGGTGATTTGATATAACCTTGGCTTCTGTAGACTAGTTCAGATCCTTGTTGATGTTTCCATTGTTAACACCAACGTAGTTGATTTTGTGCCCTTGTACTATCTAAATTATGCATGTAATGTCTTGGTGGAAAGGTGAAAAAAAGAAATGTGATTTATTGACATATGATAAGATATGGGCACAGTGGTATAAGCCCTTGGGATGACAATTATTAGGAAGATATGATAGAATTGCATAATATGGGAGATGAAGAGGCACCAAACACAGATGAAGAAGCAACAATTTTAGACGAAGAGTTTGAAGTTGATAAAATGTTGAATGAGGGTATAAACGATGATTGGAACAATTTGATGGAGGATGCTTTAAAACTTGTGTATGATAATTGCAAGTTAAGTCATTTAACAACAATCCTTCAAATTCTTAACTTGAAAGTCATGCATAGTTGGACAAATGAGAGTGTAGATGAGTTATTGGCATTATTAAGTTGCTTGTTACCACCTGACTCCACATTTCCAAGAAAAAGAAGTCAATGTAAAAAGAAAATCACTAAACTAGGCTTAGGGTATGAAAACATCAACGCATGTGTGAATTGTTGTGTGTTATTTCGCAAAAATGTAGTGAGTGAGACTAAATTTCTGAAATGTCAAGAGGGGAGGTATAAACCAGGGTTGAAATAAACTATGGTTCCTAAAAAGGTTCTTTGCCACTTTCCACTAATCCCATGATTACTCTGAATGTATAGGTCTCGAGACATTGTTGAACTTATGCAATGGCATGCCCAAAATAAGAGTACTGATGGAAAACAACGACATGTGCCTGATTCTAAGATGTGGATGGAATTTGACAATAGATGGCCTGGTTTTTCCCAATATCCTCATAATATAAGGCTGGGTTTGGATTTAGATGGGGTGAACCCATTCTCAGATCAAAGCACTAAATGGTCAACTTGGCTAGTGTTTTTAATAAATTATAACTTGCCTTCATGGTTAGAAACTAAACTATTTTTCTTAATGCTATCATTGATTATACTAGGAAATAAAGGCGTGACTTCATATCCAATTGATGTTTATTTAGAGCCATTATATGATGAGATAATGGAATTGTAGAAAGGAATTGAAACAATTCAATTTTTAAGGGATGGTTATTCAATCAAATTCACTTTAAGAGCTTCCTTATTGTTTACGATTCATGATCTTCCTACATATGGCACATTGAATGGTCTCACTATTCATGGATACCATGGATGTCCTTCTTGCAAATTTAAGGATTTTGTGAGGCACTCAAGAATTTTGCGTAAGTGTATTTAATGTGGACATCATGCTTCCCTTAAAATGGATCACCCATATCATTGACAAAAAACACATCCATTAGTAAGGAAGACAATTGTGAAGCACCATTGCCAATAATGAGTGAATACATTATTGAGAATGGACAAAAAATAATGTTGTTTATTGAAAGTGGTAGGATTTGTGGTAGTAGAGATGATCCATGTAATGAAAGCAGTGTAAAACAATTGTGCATATTCTATAAGTTGCCATACTTTAATGATATAACCATTAGGCATACTATTGACTTTATGCATACTGAGAAAAATATAGCTTATGCTATTATAGAAACTATTTTTGGTGTTTCTCATAATGTTTCATCATGTGAATACTTTCAACAACTAAAGACTCATCAAAATATTTAGGTTGAAAAATTGATGATGAAAAATATAGAAAACCTAGTGCTCCTTATGTCTGGACAAAGGAACAACATGCGCAATTATTAAAGTTGATGTCTTAGACTCGCTTTGCCATTGGATATGTAAGTAGTAGTATTAGAAGCGAAAAATGACATTAATATCTTAAGAAGCCTCAAGACCCATGACTATCATGTCATAATCGAGAATATTTTACCTATTGTGGTTAATATATCAAGTTTGGAAAAGGGGTCGAGATTTGCAATTATACGGTTGGGCCTAATATTAAGAGAATGAGTTTACATGTATTAGATGTTGGTTGTGGAGCCTGATCTTCCCAATTCAGAGTTGTTGTTGTTTTAGTAATGTTTGTACCCCAGTTTTATATGATGTGCAGGTGGACTGCACTCATCCTAGCGGGGGGGTGCGGGGGTGCATCGTGCCCGAAGAAATTTTTTGGAGTTGGCCAACAGTTTACGAGTCCATGGTATTGTGTAGCCCGTAGTATTTTCCCATGGTAATTCCCCTTTAAAAGAAGACATTGTAATACGGCTGTGTAATGTATTGTAGCATTGTGAAGATATCTATGATTGTGTAAAAAAGATTGTGAGAGAGTGAAGAGGAAATTGCAGCAGATGTGATGCGGGTTGTATCCCTTCATTTTGTTGGATGGTATAATGCTATATTCGAGTCCGGATATACTCAGTGATTATTCAAGCAAATAATCCTCCAATGGAAAATAACTCCATTTGATAAAATAATAATATATAATCGATGATGGATGATCATAAATTACAAAGGATATGGTTGCCTTAAATATGGCTTGGCCATCACATATTGAAGAGACACTTGTCTTCATAAACTATATTTTAATATTATTAACTACTATTAGGAATAGTTACCTATTTATTACTTTTTATTGTTGTAGCATTGCCACTCTCTTAGAGAGGCTTTGTCCTCAAAGCCTTATAATTTTGTCGCACTGTTCTTTGCGATGTCATGGCCACCGAAACATGTCGATACGAACTGCTAAGTGTAGAGCATAACTTCCGATAAGTCGACGGATGAATCCATCCCAAATTGATTTGTTGTGGATTGATGGGATTCCCTACTGATGTGTCATCAGGAGATTTGATCACATTAGTACCATTATCTTTCGACATTTCCCACTTTTTCAAATATCGGTTTTAATGGTTGGGGTGTCGATAGGTAACTTTCACGATGTCACTTTCGTTTAAGAATGTTTCCTTTAGAGCATTGATCTGAGTTGGAAGTTGTATTTTCGTCTCTTGAGGATTTAAGTTTTTGTTCTGTATCTTTTCCAACTTGTTTTCTAACTGCCTATTATCATTTTGAAACTTCTTAATCAATTCGACTTGCGATTTTCTGTCATCTTCAGATGTCTTAAGTTGTTCCTTAAGATCTTGATTATGACTTCTGATACAACTATTTTCTTCCTGTTTGTCTAGAAGTTTCCCTTCAATGTCGTCCATAGATTGTTCTATCTTCCGACTATTTTTCAACTTCTTAATTTTTGTGACTAGTATCTTGTTATGATTTCTTAGTCTAAAAATTTCTTCAGCATTGTTAGATAATGCTTTATTACTCTTCGCGATCTCTGACTTATGTATCTTTTTAGAGTCTTCATTTTGTTGTTGAAGAAATTTTATCTGTTGTCGACACTGGCCGACCTCTGATTCTTGAATTTCTAATTTATGTCGTAACTGCATTAGTTCTTCATCTTTGTCGCTAACGATTTTGTTCAAGCGTATTATTTCTGCTTCGTAATTATTTATTTCCTTCTTTATATCTTGATTTTTCAATCTCTGATTGAAATCACTTTCATCTTTTAATTCCTTGATTTGCGCACATAATTTTTCTATGTGATTTTTCTGGTTGGACATTGTTTGTTCATTGAACCGTTCTTGTATCTTATGTAGTTCAATCTTTATTTCTGATTGTTTATTAATGTCTCGTAATTCTTCATTGTCTTTTCGATAGCGCTTTAACTTGGCTTCTAATTTCTCTCACAAATCGGCTTCCATGGTTTCTGTCTTCTTCGACGGTGGAATGATCTTCTTTGATTTCTTTGATGAGTCTTTCTTAAACTTGGTCGTCCTTGTCGTTAACGTGTCTCGACTTCTTAATGAGCCTTCCTTTACTTTGACTTCTTCAATGATAAATGATTGTCCTTGACTTGATTTCTTCGATGATAAGTGTTCTTCGACTTCTTTGATAATAAGGAGTCTTGCTTGGACTTTGTCTTTAATGTCTCCTTTGACTTCGTCTTCTTGACTTGAATTTGCTTTGTTTCTTCAAACAATTCTTATTTCAAAAGAATTGATTTTTTTTTTTTTTTTTTGATAATAATAATTATTATTAAAATTTAATAATAATAATATTATTAATATATATATATATATATATATATATATATATATTTTAATAATAATTATTAATTAATTAATTAATAATATTATTATATTAACTTTTTATAAACTATATATATAGTTTTTTTTTTTTTTTTTAAATATCTAAACAAATATAATATTATTATTATATCGTTTAATATTTAATTTAATTGTTTTTTTCTCTTCTAGGGTTTCGATGGATGGCGGGAGCCAGGGAGGATGGGCGGGAGAGCAGGTGGTGGAAGGCGACGGTGGAAGAGTGGAGAGGGAGGGGTGGCGGTGGAAGAGTGGAGAGGGGAAGTAGGGAGCGGCTAGCTGGGGAAAGCTTGGGGTGAAGCGTGCGGGGAAGGTTGCAATGGCAGCGACGGCGTGATTGCAGAGGTGAAGTGCAGGGGCGAGGCGTTGGAAGAGGCGGGAGACGGAAGGAGGTGGCATGAGTGTGATGGTAGAGCGGGAAGGGATTGGAGGAGAGGGACGCTGGAGGCGGCGGGAGAAGGAGATGGAGAGGTAGCTGGTGGAGGGGGAGTTGTGGATGCGGAAGGAGAGGGAGGGTTGCGTAGTGAGTGGAGGCAGCGCGGGAGGGGATGCTACGATGGAGGGGGATGCGTGGGTTACTGGGAGGAGGGAGGTACAGGGATGAGCGCGCGGGCATAAACTTAGCATGGGGGGTGGAGTGGGAGCTGTGATAAGGACGTGGAGATGCAGAAAGGGCGTGGAGCGTTCCTATGTAGAGATGGGCGTGGCTGGAGGAGTGGTGCAGGTTAGAACGAGGCAGCGTGGAGGGCGTGAATGGATGGAGATGGAGGTCAAAAATCCGATTCAGAGAAACTCTGACACTTATGGCTAAAAGCCTGATTTGGAGAAACTCCAAGATGTATGGCTAAAAGCCAGAATTAGCAGGGCCGAGAACGGCTGGCTCTGATACCAATGCTATATTCGAGTCCGGATATACTCAGTGATTATTCAAGCGAATAATCCCCCAATGGAAAATAACTCCATTTGATAAAATAATAATATATAATCGATTATGGATGATCATAAATTACACAGGATATGGTTGCCTTAAATATGGCTTGGCCATCACATATTGAAGAGACACTTCTCTTCATAAACTATATTTTAATATTATTAACTACTATTAGGAATAGTTACCTATTTATTACTTTTTATTGTTGTAGCATATAATAATAAGGACTAGCAATTTCTGTGTGGACATAGCCCATATTGGGTGAAACACGTTATATTGGTGTCTCTCTTGTATTGTGTTTATGTGATTTATATTTGCATCTTGTTTATTGTTATTGCTCAGCGATCATGTTTTTCTAACAATTGGTATCAAAGCCAAAGGTCTATTTGGCAGATAAACTCACAGGAATGAAGGGTTCCTAGTTTGAGTACGAGCAATGGCAGAAGAAGGAAAGTTTAGGGTCAAGAAATTTAATGGTCAAAACTACCAATTATGGAAGATGCAAATGGAGGACTATCTATATCAGAAGAATCTATTCCTACCGTTGGGAGGAAAAGCAAAATAGCCGACGACTATAAAGGATGAAGAATGGGAGGTTTTTGACACAAAGGCACTAGGAACAATACGAATATGCTTGTCTTCATTGGTGGCTTTCAATATCTCAAAAGAAAAGACAACAGAGGGTCTGATGAGTGCATTGGCTAAGCTATATGAAAATCCCTCGGCCTCCAAGAAGGTATTTCTAATGAAGCGTTTATTTAATATGAAGATGTCAGAAGGTGGACGAGTTGCTGATCATTCAAATGAATTTAATATGATTACAAATCAACTAAGTTCTGTAAAAGTGAACTTTGATGATGAGGTTAGGGTTCTTCTAATCTTGTGCTCATTTCCAAAAAGCTGGAAGGACTTGGTCATGGTTGTAAGTAACTTTGTCTCTGGTTCAAACACTTTGAAATTTGATGATGTTGTTGGTGTTATTCTTAACAAGGAAATGCGAAGGAAAAGCACAGGTGAGACATCAGGTAATGCGTTGACCATAAAGAGAAGGGGAAGACAAAGGGAGAGAGGAAAGAACCCATGTAATCACAGAAAGTCCAGGAAGGGTAGATCCAATTCTAGATGAGGAAAGATAGAGTGTTGGAACTATGGAAATAAAGGACATCTGAAGAAAGACTGCATATTTATAAAGAAGAAAGGAGATGGATAGTAGGAGACTACTTAGGAAGCAAATGTAGTAGGTGATGTGCTACAAGATGCTTTGAATCTTGCATTAGATAGTACTAGTGATTACTGAGTAGTAGATTTAGGGGCTTCATGTGATGCTACACCCCATAGGAATGATGAATATTTATCGTCTCTTGGTCTGATAAATAGGTAAGTTCTTAATCCACTTAAGTAGTATATTATTTGTTTTATAATGTTTAATGTTTTATAGGCAAGAATTATATGTATATACGTACTAATATGATTTTTTTTGTTTTTGTTTTATAGGAAAGAAACATCTTACACAGAAAAAGCGGAGAAAAAATCAAGGGTAAGTAAAGATATGGTGCCATCAATTCATAGAAGCCAAAGCATTTGTGATTCAACAAATGTAGTTCATGAAAAAAATAGTTGTGATGACGTGCATCCTAATATAGCACATGGCGATGTGCATCCTGATGATATATTCACTACAACAAATTTGACATTTAGGGGTGGTTCCTTTCCACCTCCAAAAGTAACTTTTGGGGGCGGTCTTTCCAAAACCGCTCCTAATAGCACCGATGCTAATTTTTTTCACTTTTAGGGGTGGTTCGGGATGAGATCGAAACCACCCCCAAAAGTGGGTTTTGGCGGCGGCTCTAAACCCCCCCTAAAGTCACTGTTGGGGGAGGTTCACAACCTCTGCCAAAAGTCACTTTAGGGGGGGTTTAGAACTGCCTCCAAATGTGGATTTTGGGGGTGGTTCTACCCCCCCTCCCCTCCAAAAAAAGTTACTTTTGGAATGTTGGCGACGGTTGCCTTCTGCTTCCAAAGGTTACTTTTGGGGCGGTTTGGAGGCGGTCTTTAGAACGCCGCCCCTAATAACACCGACGCTAAAAGGTTTGAATTCTAGGGGAGGTTATGGAAGAGATCAAAACCACTGCTAAAGTGACTGTTGGCGGAAGTTCTAAACCCCCGCAAAAGTGACTTTTACGGGCGGATATAAACCCCCTCGTAGGTACCTACGGGAGCGGTTTCGAACAGCCCTTAAACCGCTTTACACACATTTGGTGCGGTTATAAACCCCCTTCGTAGGTGCCTACGGAGGCGGTTCAAAACCCCCCCTAAAACTATTTACAAACATTTGTGGGCGGTTATAAACCCCCCTCGTAGGTACCTACGGAGGCCTGTCAGAACCCCCGCTAAAACTATTTACAAATCTTTGGGGGTGGTGATGAACCCCCCTCGTAGGTACCTACGGAGGTGGTTTAGAACCCCCCCTAAAATGCTTTACAAACCTTTGGGGGTGGTTATGAACCCCCCTCGTAGGTGCCTATGGAGGCGGTTCAGAAGCCCCCCTAAAACTCTTTACAAACCTTTGGGTGCGGTTATGAACCCCTAACGTAGTGGCATATGAAGTCAGTTTAGAACCCCCCTGGTAGCCATAATAAATCATAATAAAATATATTTTATTTAAAACAACAATATTGAAATATTATTAGGGCACTAAGGAATCGAACCTTCAACCTCCTGCTTGTAAAGCAGGCGCTCTACCATTGAGCTAGAACCCTTTAAGAATTGGGGAAAGGGGCAATATTAACACCAAGATTGCATCATTTGTAATTCTAAGAAAAGACTAATAATCCCAACATTGTTTTTGACTCGAGATACCTAAGAAAGTAGTCTGAATGGCTCTGACCTTATAAGTTGGCTGAACTTGAAAGGTTTCATATGCAGCATTGATTCAATAAAGAAAACAGTAATACATAAATGTTTTGCAGGACAAAGTTGGCATTCAAGTTCATACACATACTCATAAAGTGAACATCTAACTAGAATTTCAAGTATTCATGGATAAAAATGAGCATCTTTTCTAATGGTTGCTTGATGGATCCATGTAAGAGTAGCCTTCTCTTAAAATTTATGTCAGTAGATCAATGGGTTCTACTCAATCGAGTCTGGTGATATAAATAGAATTCAACTATAGGATGGAGAAATACAAAGATTAAAAATTGCATAGCACGGATAAATCTATAATATTTTCTAAGATAAACAACTCATAATAATGCATTTATAGATATAGAATACCTGCAACTGATCTAATCGCGAATGAACACCACCATCACTCAAAAGGCCATGATCTAGTCGCGAATGACTCCTTAATGTATTTAAACCCTTCTCCCTCGTATATTTTGCTAGAGGCAAGAGCATAATCCACTAATTTTTCTATGCACCCAAAGTCAAAATCAAAGTTAATATGTTTCCCATTCTAAAAGTTGTAGCACAAATAAATGGTAGAAATATCCTTTCAGTTGCCATTTATACAATTATAAAGTACATCTTATACAAATATCATATGATATCACCCCAATTTGTAAGGTGGTCAATAAATTAACAAAATGTTAATGCTTACCAAATCTTAATAATGCAGGGAAAAATACCCAATGTATAGGATTCTCATAAGTCACTTTGAATGCAGAAATGATCCACATGCAAGATATTCCTCCTTCACTCTAATCCTTGACAATTTTCATCAAAATTTTTCCAAAAGTAAAAAAACCACAGTAAGCAAAAATAAATGAGCTGCTTGTTTACCATATTGGAAAATAACAGATATCAAGCATAGTAAGTCATAGAGGATAGTAGAGTCGAATAAGGACTTTATTCCTTCTTTGAAGGATCTGGAAAACAAAGTAAGAGTTATATTTAATCTAGTTGAGTCATTTAGATGGATAGCTTAGCTTTAGCTTAAAGAGATTGTTAGCTCGCAGAAGCTTTTAGGTAGCTTAGTTAGCTCGAGGAAGGTTCGATCAAGAGGAACAAGCTCAGAGTTTTGACTCTTGGAGCTTACACACAGAGAGAGAGAGAGAGAGGTCTCTATTTGTAATGATCGATCCATTGTATTTATGTTTAGATAAAGGACCATTGTGAAATAAGATCGTATGCCTGTATTTTTGGCTTAATTGAGTTTATTGATTGAGTTTGGAAGCAATTTCCCATTGACTAAAGAAATGTCTTGAGTATTGACATTTACACAAAGTAGTCAATGGGATTGCTAACTACATTACGTAAAATTCTTTAATAGTGGTCAGGGTAGCTTCAAGAGACCTATATGTGATACTACCAATGCCTAAAAGGAAACCTATAGGTGATACTCCCAAATAATGTTGAAATTGCATTGATAATAAGGATCTATACCTCTTAATCCTGATCCGGCTGGCTACGGGTGTGATCTCAGGGATACAAAAGGGTAATGGTCAGCTTCAAAATTGGCCATCTGGGGCATGAGACTAATAATGCAGTTGAGCTGGAAGGTCATCTTCAGGGAATCCAGCTGGATTGAACCCATAATTGTACTCCCCTTGTTGTGGAGGGTGATGCCCGAATTATTCTCCACATGGCTGTTGAATATTGTAACTTCAAAGAATATTATATTTGTACTTTATTATTCCGGAGATGTTCCATCCCTCCGAGGCAACCCTATCATGTATCCGGAGATGTTTATTCCTCCGATAATTAGTATTAACTAGGGTTATTAGACCCACCATATGTGGGTCGGCCCTGTAGTTACATTTTAGGGGTTATTAGACTTCTCCAGGTGAGGTCGGCCCCAACAGGTCTTTTAGTCAGTTGAGATTCAAGTATAAATAGAGGAGGTGAACTCCTCATTAGATCATTCACTCACTTGTGAAAGAGTGCGCACTAGTTGAGGAGATCTGCTAAGGAGTCAAGAGGAGAAGGAGCACATCTTGTATTTTGGTTGATCATCTTATTGAGGAAAGCTTTACTGGGTTTTCTACCCCATGAGGGTTTCCCAGGATATATTGTGTGTTATCTTGTGATTGTGTTTCTATCAGAGATCTTGCTTGTCTATTTGGTTTAAATCTAACATGGTATCAGAGCCAAACTGAATAGGACATCTTTCACAAGGTAAGAATACCTCTTTCTCTCTCTTTGGTGAAGTTAGGGTTTCAGACCAAAGTTGATATTATTGATTTTTGGTTGCATGGCTGGATAGCCCTTTTCAATACCTTTCTTTTGAGCTATAGATCGAACTTTTTGGTTGGGTAGAACTCCGGGAAATCCAAACCCTAATTCTACCAAAAGTGCGATACGTCAGATTTTGGTTTCAGAAAAAAGTTGTAATTTTTGAATTCTGATTATATGGCTGGGTATCCCTTCTCAAGAGCATTCTTTTGAGCTATAGATCGAACTTTTTGGTTGGGTAGAACTCCGGGAATTTCAAACCCTAATTCTACCAAAAGTGCGATAAAATTCTGTTCCAGATTCCAGAAAAGTAAAAGGTAACTTTCCAGGTAAGTCTACTCTGTCTCTTGGACTCCCCCAAGAGAAGATGGCTCCAAATACTAAGCTTGAAGACAAGCTAGAAGGCATAGAGAATTTCCGAGCATGGAAATACAGAATTGGTCTAATTCTTGAGGAGAATGATCTTGCTCATTATGTCAAGGAGGAAGTTGCAGAACCAGAAGAAGATGAAGCCAAAGAGAAACACAGGAAGGATCTGATTAGGGAAAAGAGAATCATAGCTGATTCCATTAAAGACCACTTGATTCCCCAAGTTTCTTCCAAGAAGACTCCAAAGGAAATGTATGATGCCCTAGGAAGAATGTATGAAGGAAAGAACATCAATAGGAAGATGAATCTAAGGACTCAGTTGAAGAGTACCAAGATGAACAAAGGAGAATCCATTCAAGACTACTTCTCAAGAGTCTATCAAATCAAAGAACAACTAGATGCCATTGGTGATACCCTTGATGAAGATGAACTTGTGATGACAGCTCTAAATGGTCTCACTAGACCTTGGGAGTCATTCATTCAAACTATGTGTGCCAGAAAAGAAAGTATGAAGTTTGATGTAGTTTGGGAGGATTGTGTACAAGAGGAGGCTAGGGTTGCAAATAGGGAAGCCTTGCTCAAAGAAGATGACCAAGCCTTGGCTACCCATACCAAAAGAAGAAGGAGTCAATCCTACTTCAAGAAAGGTGGTCTCAAGGAGTCTCATCCTCCTCACAGATTTCACAAGAAAAGAGGATCTACTCAAAGAAGGGATTACTCTTCTTTCCAGTGCTACTCTTGTCACAAATTAGGACACATTGCTAAAGATTGCCCTCTACAGAAGAAAAAGGGTAATCACTTCAAAAAGACATCAAGCACATCTTGCAGAGGATGATAGTGAAGAAGAAGAAATAGAGGAAGAAAGGTCTCACAATAAAAGGCCTAGAGATGAAGGGGAAGAAGAAGAAAGGACCTTCTTCAAAAGGAGGTCAAGAAGAAACACAGAAGAAGATGCAGAAGAATATGTTCTCTTCTCCGCACTCTCTGGATCCATAACCCCTGGTGAAGGTACATGGCTTATTGACAGTGGTGCTTCAAAGCACATGACTGGACAGAAGAGGACTCTCTCAAATCTTGAAGAAAAGAATTCTCCCCAAAAGGTATCTCTAGGAGATGACTATCAATATCCCATTAAGGGAATTGGTGAAGCAAACTACAAACTCGATTCTGGAACTCCCATGAAGATGAAGGAAGTTCTATATGTTCCAGGATTAAAGAAGAATTTGCTTTCAATCTCAGCTTTAGACAAGAAAGGCTATAGAGTTGCATTCATTGATGGACAAGTGTTAATGTGGTCCAAAGGAAAATCCATTAAGGATTCAATTGTTATTGGTGAAGAGGAAGGAGGTTTATATAAACTCAAGGGTCATCCAGAAGCTGCTTTTGTTCATGAAACCTCTAGCCCCAGTGAGCTATGGCATAGAAGACTAGCTCACATTAACTACAAAGCCTTACCTTATGTAAGCAAGGTGGTCATAGGACTACCAAATTTAAAGGTTGATCATAATGGCTCATGCAAAGGATGTAAGAAAGGCAAGAATGTCAAGAACCCCTTTCCAAAGAGTGAAACAAAGACCAAAGGGATCTTGGAGTTAATACACTCAGATGTGTGTGGTCCAATGCCCACCACCTCTCTAAGTGGGTTTGAATACTATCTTTCTTTCATTGATGATCATTCAAGGAAAACTTGGATATACTTTCTAAAGGGTAAGAATGAAGTTTTTGGGAAGTTCAAAGAGTTCAAGGCTCTAATAGAAAATCTCTCAGAAAAGAAAATCAAGATTCTCAGAACAGACAATGGTGGAGAATATACTTCAAAAGAGTTTGAAGAATTCTGTAAGGAAGCTAGAATCAAGAGAGAACTAACCACTCCCTACAATCCCCAACAAAATGGGGTTGCAGAAAGGAAAAATAGAACCATCATGGAAGCTGTGAAGACTATGATACATGACCAGGATCTTCCCATGTATCTGTGGGCTGAAGTAGCCAGAACAGCAGTATATGTTCAAAACAGATTATCTCATAGTGCTCTTGATTTCAAAACTCCAGAAGAAGTGTTTTCTGGAAAGAAGCCCGAGGTAAGCCATCTTAAAATATTTGGGTGTCCTGTGTACATCCACATTCCAAAGGAAAAGAGAACCAAGTTGGATCCTTCTGGTAAGAAAGGAATATTTGTTGGCTATTGTGAATTATCCAAAGCCTTCAGGATTTACATACCAGGATTTCATCATATAGAAATAAGTAGAGATGTAACCTTCGATGAGGAAGCAGCTCTTAAGAAATCTAGAAAATGTCAACTTGAAGAAGTTTATGAAGAAGATACATCTCCCAGAGTCTCAGAGACTGTTCACATCCCTGAGGAGGACATAACAGAGGATCATGACATGCTGGAACCACAAGAACCCCCTGTTGCAGAATTATCTAGGAAAAGAAGACCAGCATGGGCTAGAGATATTATACAAGGAGCTGAAAGATATGGTGCTCCTGAAGGCTCCACTAGAGAAAGGAAGAAACCAAAGCTAGTGTCCAACTATATGGCCTTGATGTGTGATCTTGTGGATCAACTGCCTACTAGCTATGAAGAAGCAGCTCAAAAGAAAGAATGGGTAGAAGCAATGACTGAAGAATATCAGTCAATAATGAAAAATGATGTTTGGGATATAGTCCCCAAACCAAGAGATAAAAGTGTGGTTTCTTCCAAATGGATTTTCAAAATAAAACATGCTGCATATGGTAGCATTGAAAAATACAAGGCAAGGTTTGTAGCCAGAGGATTCTCTCAAAAGGAGGGAATTGACTATGAAGATACATTTGCACCTGTTGCTAGGTATACTTCGATTAGAACTATCATGGCACTTGCATCTATGATGAAATGGAAATTGCATCAAATGGATGTTAAGACAGCCTTCCTGAATGGTGTAATTGAAGAAGAAGTATACATAGAACAACCTCAAGGTTTTGAGGTCAAAGACGGAAGGACTCATGTATGCAAACTGAAGAAGGCATTATATGGTTTGAAGCAAGCTCCCAGAGCTTGGTACGGAAGAATTGACAGCTTCTTATTAAGCATGGGCTTTACCAAAAGTAAAGCTGACCCCAATCTCTATCTTAAGGTAATGAATGATGAACCTGTTATATTGCTATTATATGTAGATGATTTATTTCTAACAGGAAATGAGAAACAAATCATTGAAAGCAAGAAGAAGCTTTCCTCAGAATTCGAAATGAAAGATCTCGGATTAATGCACTACTTCTTAGGCCTAGAAGTGTGGCAAGAGCCAAAAGGGATCTTTCTAAATCAAGGTAAGTATACTGTGGAGATCCTCAAAAGATTTGATATGTTGGAGTGTAAAGCTATGGCCACTCCCATGGACTCCAACCTAAAACTGCTAGCTAATGATTCATCAGAACTAGTGGACATAACCCTATATAGACAAATCATTGGATCTTTGATGTACTTGACAAATACTAGGCCTGATATATGCTTTGCTGTAAATACCCTAAGTCAGTTTCAAGTAGAACCTAGAAAGGTTCACCTTATAGCTGCAAAGCATATCATGAGGTACCTAAAAGGTACAGTGGACTATGGTCTTTACTATCTTAAAGACAATGAACTCAAGTTGCATGGTTTCTCAGATTCTGATTGGGCAGGTAGTGTCTCAGACATAAAAAGTACTTCAGGTGGATGTTATGGTCTTGGATCTGCCATGATCTCCTGGTTCAGCAAGAAACAATCTAGTGTGGCTCTCAGTACCGCTGAAGCAGAATATATAGCTGCTTGCTCTGCCAGCTGTGAAGCGGTGTGGCTTCGGAAACTCTTATCTGGAATCTTTGACTTAGAGATGGATCCTACTGTGATTATGTGTGATAATCAAAGCTGCATTAAGATGACTGAAAATCCTGTGTTCCATGATAAGTCAAAACACATTGAGATCCGTTACTTCTATATACGAGACATGGTGCAGAGAGGAGCCATCAAGCTCGAGTATGTAAGCACTGAAGATCAGGTTGCTGATATCTTGACTAAACCTCTATCTCGAGTAAAGTTTGAATACTTCCGAGACAAGCTTGGTATAGTCCAGAAGGACCCTCCTCGAAAGGGGGAGTAGTATAGTATTTCTGCCAATTATTTTCTGTCTTGTTAGCTACTTATAATTATTTAGATCTAGAACTCTTATATATCGATTATGCTAGATGTATACATGATTTGATATGATGTATCAGTGAGAATACATGTCTGATGTATACATATGTACACATGTTTTGATGTGATGTGTACATGTTTTGATTAGTGATGTATACATGTTTTGCTGTACACATGTTTTGATGTGATGTGTACATGTTTGATTAGTGATGAATACATGTTTTGATGTACATATGTTTTGATTAGTGATGATGTACACATGTTTTGATGTGATGTATACATGTGTTGATTGAGTGATGTATACATGTTTTGATGTACACATGTTTTGATGTGATGTATACATGTTTTGATGTGATATATGATTGTACCTGTATGGATGAGAATACAGTTGAGGGGATTGGATCATCCCTGGACTTTCAGTCCTAAAGAGAGCCGTAGACGTAAGGTCTCCGAGAATGAAGTCCTTAGTGGACAGTTGAGGGGATTGGATCATCCCTGGACTTTTAGTCCTAAAGAGAGCCGTAGACGTAAGGTCTCCGAGAATGAAGTCCTTAGTGGACAGTTGAGGGGATTGGATCATCCCTGGACTTTCAGTCCTAAAGAGAGCCGTAGACGTAAGGTCTCCGAGAATGAAGTCCTTAGTGGACAGTTGAGGGGATTGGATCATCCCTGGACTTTCAGTCCTAAAGAGAGCCGTAGACGTAAGGTCTCCGAGAATGAAGTCCTTAGTGGACAGTTGAGGGGATTGGATCATCCCTGGACTTTCAGTCCTAAAGAGAGCCGTAGACGTAAGGTCTCCGAGAATGAAGTCCTTGGTGGACAGTTGAGGGGATTGGATCATCCCTGGACTTTCAGTCCTAAAGAGAGCCGTAGACGTGAGGTCTCCGAGAATAGAAGATAGGACTGCATCGTCCCTGGACCTTAGTTCAAAATGTACGTGATAGGGGATTGCATCATCCCGGAACTAATAGTTCAAAATGTACGTGATGGGGATTGCATCATCCCGGAACTGATAGTTCAAAATGTACGTGATGGGGATTGCATCATCCCGGAACTGATAGTTCAAAATGTACGTGATGGGGATTGCATCATCCCGGAACTGATAGTTCAAAATGTACGTGATGGGGATTGCATCATCCCGGAACTGATAGTTCAAAATGTACGTGATGGGGATTGCATCATCCCGGAACTTATAGTTCAAAATGTACGTGATGGGGATTGCATCATCCCGGAACTTATAGTTCAAAATGTACGTGATGGGGATTGCATCATCCCGGAACTGATAGTTCAAAATGTACGTGATGGGGATTGCATCATCCCGGAACTGATAGTTCAAAATGTACGTGAAAGGGATTGTATCATCCCCGGACTTCGGTCCCTGAATTGATCCGTAGACGAATGGTCTCCGAGAAAGTAGTAGTATTAATGATGTGGTTACTTGTATCGGTAGGATACTTGTATTGATGATGTGGTTACTTGTATCAGTAGGATACTTGTATTGATGATGTGGTTACTTGTATCGGTAGGATACTTGTATTGATGATGTGGTTACTTGTATCGGTAGGATACTTGTATTAATGATGTGGTTACTTGTATCGATAGGATACTTGTATAGATGATGTGGTTACTTGTATCGGTAGGATACTTGTATTAATGATGAGGTTACTTGTATCGGTAGGATACTTGTATTGATGATGTGGATACTTGTATTGATGATGTGATTATCTGTATCAGTGGGATACTCGTACTGTTGTTGTAGGATACTGCTGCTGATCGTGTGATGACGATGCTGCTGATCGTGTTGACGATGCTGCTGATCGTGTGATGACGATGCTGCTGATCGTGTGATGACGATACCACTGATCATGTGATGACGATGCTGCTGATCGTGTGATGACGATGCTGCTGATCATATGATGACGATACTGCTGATCGTACGATGACGATGCTGATGATCATATGATGACGATGCTAATCATGTGATGACAATGCTACTGATCGTATGACGACGATGCAGCTGATCATGTGAAGACGATGCTAAAGATCGTGATGTTGATATTGATGTACCAGTAACTGTTTGAGTTACTGATGAAATCGAATTGAAGAAAGCTTCCGATGATTTATAGATGTATCATATGTAGTGACTCCTTGCTCCTGCAGATGCTGTTATAATATCCTTCTCGTTAAGGGGGAGTGTTGAATATTGTAACTTCAAAGAATATTATATTTGTACTTTATTATTCCGGAGATGTTCCATCCCTCCGAGGCAACCCTATCATGTATCCGGAGATGTTTATTCCTCCGATGATTAGTATTAACTAGGGTTATTAGACCCACCATATGTGGGTCGGCCATGTAGTTACATTTTAGGGGTTATTAGACTTCTCCAGGTGAGGTCGGCCCCAACAGGTCTTTTAGTCAGTTGAGATTCAAGTATAAATAGAGGAGGTGAACTCCTCATTAGATCATTCACTCACTTGTGAAAGAGTGCGCACTAGTTGAGGAGATCTGCTAAGGAGTCAAGAGGAGAAGGAGCACATCTTGTATTTTGGTTGATCATATTATTGAGGAAAGCTTTACTGGGTTTTCTACCCCATGAGGGTTTCCCAGGATATATTGTGTGTTATCTTGTGATTGTGTTTCTATCAGAGATCTTGCTTGTCTATTTGGTTTAAATCTAACAATGGCCAAACGCAGCTCAAAGGTGGCGACGTCGTGGTGGTTGGAGGGAAAGCTGGATAATTTAGTGTCTCTACTATCTTTGGGGCTGGCTATTTCTTTCTCCCATGTTAAGCGCAATGGGAACAAGCTGGCGGACCTGCTCGCTAACCTTGGGGTGGTGAATCACTTGGACCTAATCTCCCAAACGTGGGAAAACCTGTCGAATTTGGATATTCTTTCCTGTGATATGATGAGTTACCATGCCGATGATGGAGGGCGACGTTAGGAGGAGGATCGCACTGCCACGTGATCCATTTCGCCCTCGTTCTTTCACCCTTCTTTTAAAGGATGATCGATGAGCAGTCTTTTCATCCCTTTCCCGTGGAGTTTGCTGTCTTCTCACTAACTCGAAAAGGTACTTCTACCATGATTACAGGAGGGAAGGATTTAAGTGAAGCACGATTTGACATTAATGGACAGTGTGAAAGGTCACCACCTTCAGCTGTAGTATGATTTGCCATTAATGGACTGTGCAAAAGATCACCACCTTCAGTTGCAGTATGATTTTCCATTAATGGACAGTGGGTGGCGGAACTCTTTTTAAACCTAGGGAAGGTGGTAGACATGAACGTAGAGTTTAGAGATTTAGTTGCATGCACCGCCGTTGTTTTCTTGTTAGATAGTATGGGCGATCATGGTAATTGGGATAGATGCAGTGCCACTGCAGGCCGTCATCATTATTGGGTGGGTGAGACTTCTCAGGGTGAATCCGGTGGGAATTTCTCTCGTGCCCAGCAAAAGGCACGTTGGGAATCCAGTGCCTTTGTTAGGGATGTTCTCCCGGATCTCCAGAAAGAGATTTGCACTATAGAACGACAAATTTGGAACCAACTTGATAAGGCAACTTTGGATGCCAAACATTGTGAGACTGCAAATTGGGTTATGGACCCAGGAAACACCGCGGGTCATTTCAGCCTGTATGAGCTCACCATTGCGCTCTATTGGGTAATGAAAAATCTTATGGGTTATGCTCTCCGAGATAGGATGGAGCATCCGTTTGCAAAATGAGATGCTCAGCTATGAAAGAAGCATTTTGGAGGAAACCAGGGTCGTCCACTGTAAGCTAGATTTTCTCCTTCAGGATATGCAGCTTCAACCTGCTCTTGCACAGCCGACGGCTTCAGGGGCTCCTCCTCTTGGGCGCTGTCCTGATTTCCCCTACATTATGTTCTAGGCTGGTGTGGGGGATGTTTAGTGTCTCGTTTGTTGGGTGTTTGTTTATCGTCTATTTTCTAAGCTATCGCCTTCTTATGGTTTTCATTTCTATTTCATGAGGTTTTGTTGTGTAAAGGAGTGATAATGGGAGTCAAAAGGCCTGCGTGCATGTAACATCCCGATAATTTAGTAAAAATTTAAAAAATTTAAAACAACATTAAATGTTAACATTTAAATTGCGAAAGTAATAAATGCTTAACAAGGCAACATTGAATAATAAAGTCATTAATGCATAAAACAATTTAATTATTGAGTCTCTTAGCTAAATACAATTTAATGACAGCGACACGACATACTTTAATTAACATGCTTACGACCTTAATTTTGCTTGTGTTAACTATAGTTCGGGTTATCATAAGATCAAGTTTTCTTGACAAGGTACTGATAGTTTGTTTCTTTGATGGCGATGAAAGGGGTCCTATGAGGTACCTTGAGGCTTACTTAGCTATGTTAGCTAAAGCATTTGTACCTATCCGTCTTGCACAGATTCGCAGGTAAGAGCAGTACGACATAAAACAAGTGTATGAGTATTTATGTTTTTCAATTAGCCGTCATATTTGGTAAATGAAATTATATGTACCTCCTTGCTTCAGGTATGGAATTCTGTCCAAGATCTAAATGTATTATTTTGACGAAATACAAGTTTGCGGAAGTCAAAAGTATCTATAATAGATTCAATTGTGTATTGTCTTAGTATAAATGTCTATGCTTATGAATCTTAGGAATAATTACTAGGTTACGAAGTATGAAATGCTAAAATGATTCTACCAATAATTTCCAATTTATGAAGACTGTTATTACCAAGTGAAATGGTTGATGAACATTTTCAATTTAACAATAATCCTATACTATAGCATCAAGATTCACTTACTATTTCAATACTTGGAAATTTTATTAAAATATCTATGGTAGCTCTACTTTCTCCATTTAAAATTTGTATATATGTAGATATCGTCTTGTTTATTTATAATGTCAAAATCATATTTTTATTATGAACATATTACAATATATGTGTGGACCCTTTTTAACTATAGGGTGAACTAATCTAATGTGATATTGATGCATTATGAAATAAACAACCTTTATATGTTTTATTGTAATATTATTACAATGTACCGACGATACTTTCTAACCTAAGTTCTAACTATCTAATTCTTATATGCATGCGATTATTACCAATGCAAATGCGATTATTACCATTGCAAACATTTGATTTATGTATTCATGCATTCAAAGGTTAATCCCATAGTGTTGAAACAATATACAAAAGCAATCCAATCTTACTCTATTGCATTGATATTGAATGATGTTTTACACTAAGCAACAATTACGATGTTAGTAAGGATGTGACGGTTATTAATTTCGCTGTTGCATCGTACTGGCAGGTTGGTGGTGTCTTGTCCAAGAATTAATGGTTTTGAACTAACTCTTTAGTGGAATGTGATGCTGTCTATCCACGTAGTCCATCCATGTGAAACCCAGTTGCTAATGTGACTTTGAGATCGAACTATGCATAGTGAATAAGCGGTTCTCCTCTGAGCTGTACACGGCAATGTCCCCTTGGCATGCAATGTTGGCATCGTCGTAGCTGCTGCAATAAATGAGGTATCAATACTATGGTTACACGACTTTCAAAGCATCAAGTTGGCATCTTCTCGCTCTTCGATCACACTAGATCTGGATCGTTGAACGAAAACCCTAAATCTCGTTGTATGTATTGCTGGAGGGTTCCTTGGTATTCATTTTCACGTTTTGGAGTTTGAGTTGTGAGGCCGACAAGCTGCTAAAAAGTAGGGTTTGTAAGAGTTAAATTGGAAGGTTTCGATCATGTGACCTGTGGGAAGAACCCCGCTAGTTCCTAGTGTCATGTATGAAGAAGAGCCAAGCCATTAGTGGACAGCGTGAGTTTCAGAAATGGATTTTCCTACTTTGTGCAGTTTCCATGAGGTGATATCATCGTCGAATGTTATAGTCGTCTTTTGCCGGTAATGTTTTTACACCACAGTCTTAATGTAATAGTGTTTCAAGCTATTTCTGAGATTTTATCATTCTTTAACCTCTGCGTTATCCTGTGACAGGTATCAACCGCCGTTTGGAGTTCCAGGGTCTAAGAATTAGAGGAACAACAAAGGTTGCTCAGCCACTGGGTAAGCTTCGGAGTTTCTTTTCCTCTTAGAAACCTTGGGCATGATGTGGCCGAAGTTCTTTTGTTTTGAAAAGAATCTTGATACTTTGGAATGGTTTCCATGGCCGCGATGACATCTATTCCTTTTAAAGGATATGAATTTTGCTCGACGGGGGTTACACAGTTTTACCCTCTTAACCTTATAGCAACTTGATAAGGGTTTTACGATGTATGAGGGTTTGAAAACTATACATTTTGGATACAGTTGATAAAATAATTTATATGATGTTTTCTGTTTCAAATTCGTTTTTAATCAAAACGTAATTCTTGTCTATAGTGATACCGTAATAAAGAATGGCTGAAAGTCGATGGTTAAAAATACTTGGTTTGCTAAGCACCTGTGTATAATACATAATAAGCTGTCATCAAATATGGTTGTAAGGTTCAGTTTTGGTTAAAAATATTTATGTGAAATGAAAAGTGTGTTTAATACAATGTCTGCTCGAAAGATGGTAGTAGACTCGACTTCCAACCGTGATTAATAAGGAAACTAGTTGATGATAATTTAATACTGTATAACGATGAGATAGTTGGTAATAATCCAACATGGTAGTATTTTAAGAAATGAGTTGATTTGGTACAGTAAAAGAATGTGTCTGCGTTTGGTTTAAATGTTTTTCCTTTGGCATCTAAAGTATTTGACTATCGAACCTGATACTGCAACTTAGATGTTATAATATCTTTAAGCATGGTTTCGGTTCTAAGTATGAATTATTGCGAAAGGAATTTGAATGAAATTAGGTTAAGTTTATGAAGACTGTGTTTGGGTTTAAACTAGCAGTGTTTGAAAATAAAGATGGTATTTGTTAACTAAATCGAAATACGACATAAGAATAGGGAAAAGAAAGAACAATATTTATACAGTGATGTATGACTCATATGCATCTATTTATTGTTTATGTGTAACAGTTTTGTAAAAGAAAAATAATTGCAGCTGTTAAAAATTTAGAGTTTAATAATGCCTAAAACATCCGGTATTCATAACACCTTTACAATAGAATACATGGTAATAGATTTCAATAATGGTTAGTGATAAATAGAAATATAGTTCTGTACAGAGATGAATTGTTTCTCTTTTATAACTAAGTACAGGAGAATGCTTTCTATAACTATTTATTATATACTATTCTGTTTTTGAGTTTAAACATGTAAACATTAGAATTTAGAAGAACACTACAGTATCAATCTATCTATTCACTTGGCATTTTTCCCATAGGTTATATGATTTTTAATTCTACTTCCTATACTAGAGTACGATGCAGAAACCAGCATGGGGAAAAATGCAGAGAAGTCATTTTATCAATCATTTCATATATTATATCATTTTCATTTAGAAAACATACTTAGGTTAGAAAGTAGAATAATTTCTTACTGATAAATGCATAATTTATTTGAGTGAAAATAACAATAGAAAAATAGAACTTGATAATTTGTAGGAGAACAAACCACCCAAGGAGCCTGTTCCACCCAACCTACTCCTGAAGACAACCAACTTACTTGCCTTAGGACCCCCGAGCCTATTCACTAAACCACCAGGAGGAAGATTCTGTAGAAGCCTTATTACATCCACTTGCAGTAGAATATAGATTTTCTAGCCATCAAGACTCAGTAGTCAAAGAGACCTGCACCAGCACCTCTGGATTTCCTTCTTAGTATAACTAGCAGACTCACAATTGCACTCTCACCTAGCCTCCCTATTCGAATCTCTCAGTGATCACCTGATACACTTGAGGAATATTTCTACAGAAAATATTGTAAGAGCTGCCTGCTCAATTCAAATTGCCTTTTCTAGGCTGCCTAGGCCTTTTAGTGGTTAACTGGTCATTAACGAGCTGCCTGCTCTCTTCCACCCACCTAGGGGATAATGCCACAAATTTAGGGGTAGTTGTCCCATAACCAACAGCTAGTGGTGGAGTGCAAATGCTGCCATCTGTCCCATACCTTCTAACAGCTTCCATTCCTCCTAGTGGGTCAGTGAACACTCATTTAACAGTTCCCTTGGGTGTTTGTCTCCTATTTTGATGTATTAAATAATAAGAATCAGTAATTACAATCATCCTTGACCAAAATTGGTCATAATTACAAAACTTTGTAATTATAATTTAACATAAAGTATTTTGCAAATAAAATAATATTCTCAAAATTTGGGTAGGTGACAGTGCACTTGTTTTGTTTTAGTTTTGCAGTATCTGTAGTATTCGTCTTTGTAGTTATATGTATGGTCAGGCGAAGTCCTCTTCGGAGGTGATTTTGTTCAGTCAGGTGACTCAGTGTGATGGCTGGGTTATGAGATTTTTGGGTTCAGTTGTAAATCTTTCTCTTTTAATATAAAGTTCTCTCTTCTTACTTACAAAAAAGAAATAAGTATCTATACATCAAATGATCTTGGCATCCTTTGCGCTTTACACAAATGTTTCACACAAATTAGTTGTTACACCATCAATCTGGTATACTTATGGTTGTAATAAATGTGTTGTAATTAAATTTGTTGTAATCAAATACTTTCAATATTGTTCATTACATTACCTGCCCGTTCTCAATAGCTATCCCGCAATCAACTTTTTTCCTTTAACAAATGTGCAACAAAATCAATTCATAAAAAAGACAAGTACAACTGTACTTAAAATGAAGAAATCAACACGTTATAATCAATGAAATGACAATAAGATATCTAATTGACAAATTCATTATGGTGATAACTTACAAATATGCATTAGAGAACGATACAAATTGTCATTATATTGCTTTCCATTGTGAAGACCTGCATATATCATGACAAAATGGTATTTTCATATAAGCGATTGATAGATATGTAAAAAAATGCATAACATCTATGAAATTCTAAAAAAACTAAATGAAAATAACTGTATGAGCTTCTCTTGGTTTCAAGAATATCTTATTCTCTACTAAACAGGGCCAACAGCGTGAAGTTTGAAGCTCATATGGCCCCTCCCTCCCTCACATCACTCTCAATTCCCCACACCCAATCTATCTACTGTAAAAATAAATGAAAGTTACATAACACAATAAAACAGATAAGATCCATGCATAAACAGTAGCAAAACAAAAAACATATGCATGAAAGGTAAATCCAAGTAATAATCTAAGATGTATACCTCATTTTCAAATCTGTCCAATCCCTTTTTTTGGCCATTTGAAAATAAAACAACCCAATTTCTCGAATTGGATCCTCGAGAGTTGGCCTCTCAACTTCCTTCCAATATACGGTTACGAATATTCCTGTAGTACACCCATATGCTTTCCAAAATAGCATTTACCAGCACATAGAACCCATATATTACACCATACAAGCTTCCACCTTATAATAACCAAATCCAAACATCAATTACATAAATTTTGGTTTTAACTTGGAGCCGAGATAAGAATTTTGGGGAAGCTACAGTCTTGATGCTGATCGGAGGATTAAGTATAAATGAATGTGCCTGCAGCACTAATTAATGCCTATAGACGGTTTAGATCAAAAGCGGGGGAGATCAACAGTCATGAGCCTCCTTCACGGAAAAAGTTGAAGGTCTTTTAAACGCTGGCGGGGTGCTAGCCTGTGGGCAGGTCAAGGAAGATCGATGGCGGAAGGCTTAGATCAACGGTCAGAAAATTGTTCGCGATTTAAACATGCGTGAAAAGGGTTATGATTCAAATCCGCGAACTTTTGATAAAGTTCGGCATCTCCCAATGGTGCAGATCTAGTGAGATGAAGATCGACGGCTCGGGATTAGTTCGCGGATACGACTTGCGTGTGAAATCAACAGACCCAAAATTCGTGAACTCGGTAAAGGGTGCATCCGGGGACGGTAAAGATCCAGGAGGAGAGCGGATCGATTGAAAATGTTTTTGCAGATTAAAGGTGCTGTCGAGTTGATATGTGGCAGGTAAAGGTAAAGGAGATCTACAGATGAGAGTTGATCGTATGGATAGACAGCTGACATGACTCCGTCACTGTCATAGCTGTAAGGGTGATATGTCATTTTTATATTATAAAATGCTCGTTTGCACGAAGATTCGCATCCCAGTTGACTTGTGTGCATTGGAAAGCGAAAGGAGTGGATCGTTCAGAGCCGACCAGCCAACCAGAGACCCAAAAGCTCCACCCAGTTGTCAACCGACCAGGTAGGCCATCCACCTCCACCCTAAACTATTTAAATGGTTGGACCCGTGGTACCCCCAGGCTTTGAGCCTCCAAAGATAATTGACCTATTAGAGGATAAAGACGGTGAGGTTTACGATCCCATGCTGATAAATAGCACCATAGAAACTGCCAAATAAAGATTGGAGGTCATAAGGGCTAGACAAGTGGATGTCCATAAGATTTATCAATCCTTTTTCCATTTGTTTACAACCAGCCAAACCCCTAGTTGCCCTGAATTTGTAGACTAGTGTGCTAGCCATTACTCCTTGGACCGAAGAGCAATCATGGATGCCTCAAACTCTAAAATCCTGTGCTATGTAGATGCCCCTACTATAAGGAAAGCTTTGGCCGTTCCAGAAGAATTCTGCCAAAAATCCCAAAGTTACATAATGGAAACCCTGATCCAACATTTCCGTCAAGCCCCAGATGACTTCAAACAGAGCTTTTATCATGCTTCCCTGCTACCAAATACCTCCTCTCAGGGCGCACCTTTTCCTGGTGAGGCTAGCCTTTTTAGGGAAGAGTCGAAGTGTGTTATCTCCATGCTGGCCCAGTTCCTAGGCTTAGAAAATGACCTATACATAACCGAGCCCCTGATAAGTTTGATGTTTGTTCCAAGAACTTGTCCCATCGAACCAGTAGGCCCAAATTCGCTTACCCAATGTGCATTCCTAAAGTTTGATGAATCCTTGGTAGACAACATCCACTCCCAGCTCATAGAATTCCTTAAGACAAGAACTTTCAGGTTCCAGTCTTACTTCTTAAAAAATTTCATGGCAGCTAATGAAGAAAACCTGTAACCTCCAAAGCTGCAGTTGACTAAGGAGATGTATTCCGACTACAAAATCTTCATGAATGATCTTATGGCACAGATATATTTCATCTTTTTCTAGAAGAGACTGCCTAGGGTATTGCCTGAGATGAAAGACCTACTACAGCCATCCATGGAGAAGAGGGTTGGGGATTGGTTCCTGCTGGAGCATGGGACTGTGATTAGAGTTTATGGCTACTCCCATGCCCCCTATGTGCTACCTACCTTCCTAACCCCCAGAGTAATCACCTTGGAATTTATAAGACAAAAATTGAAGGTGGAGTGTGAACATTTCTTGGATGAAAAGAAGTCTTCGGACATCAAATTTCCATGGACATTGGGCTCCTTCATTGTCAAAAACAAAACAGCTCTCTCAGCTATTGAGCAAATCATGGGTGATCTGGGATTACCATCCAAAGCGGCCATAAACTATGACCCTCACTAGATTATCTCTGAAAGAAGGAAGGAAAGTATTAGGAAAGGATATGAGCACTTCGAATTGACAGGTCTAGCTGAGATGGTAAACTGGTTAGAATACATTGACAAAGGCTAGTTGGAAGTAGACCCACTAGAAGATTCTTCATCTTTAGCTTTCATTTTTCAAAGTAGCACATCAGCAGTGCCTGGTTCACCTGGTAAAACCCAAGCAATATCAGCAGCCATGTCCCTTACCATTCCTCCAGAAAAATCTATAAAGGAAGGGGGTAGTGAGCCCATGGATGTAGAAAGTGATGTTGAGAGAGCCTCAAAGAGGCAAAATGTAGAGGATCTTGAGCAGCAGTTAGTACATGTACAAGCAAAGAAACCCAATAAAAAGCAAGTCAGATCCCCGGTGACATCCTTCAAGGTTAAGCAACATGTCTTCAACATAACACCTACTAGAGCTGCAACATCAAGCCTAAGCAGGGCTAAGTTACTGGAGTTATATGAGGAGAGCCTAGATACAATCTCAGAAGAAGCTAAACTGTATGTTGATGCAAGAAAAATGTCCAAGAAGGATGTAGCCTTCGTGGCAAGCAGGAACCTTGCCTAGAATACCTTGAGTCTTGCCTTAGCCACTAAGAGTAAGGCCACAGAACTAAAAGTAAATATGGAAGACATCCCAGTACCTTATGTGATCATTCTGCACAAGGAGACAGGTGAAGTCATCTATAACAAGTTGTTGAGGGCTACCATAGAGCTATCAAAAGTGCAGGCCAGCAAAGCCAAAGTGCAAAAGCAGTTGGAATTGGAAAAGGCGGAGAACAAGAGCTTGAAGGCACAAGTGAAAAAGTTCCAGGCTTCACTATTGGCCACTGAAACTCAAGAAGATAAAAGGGCTAGCATTCAGAAGCTATTAGATGAAAAAGATCAAGAAATTCTATCACTAAAGAAGAAATTGAAGATTCCAGCTGCCCAATTGGTGAATGCACCAGAAATTGCAAAACTAGAAGAGGAAAAATAAGAGCTGCAGGGTAAGTTGACTGATTGTAAAGCCATGCTAGTAGAGTTTGAAGAAAGAGAGAAAAAGGGCAAGTAGATATGACATTGATAATGGACAGTGAGGAAGCTTTGAAGGCTAAAGTTGAAGGGCTTGAGAAAAAGTTGAAAGACAAAGAACAAGAGATAGAAGCTATGGTCACACCCTCGGTGGAGGCTGGATATTTTTCTATTGTAGAGAAAATAGCCAAGGCAAGTCTGGATGATGTATAAGTGTCAAGATTGAAAAAGAAGAATGCCAACCTCAAGACCATGTGGGATAATGCCGAAAGGGACAAAGAGGATGCAGAGAAAGACAAGAAATCTTGGGAAACCACGTACCAAGCGATGCAGGGTGATTATGACAAGTTGAAGCAGCAAGTTATAGGGAAAAGTGCAATGTAGGAGGCAAAGAAGACCATCTAGGATGATGTTATTGTACAGGCAGAGGAGCTGATGCCATATTTGGACTTCATGGTAGATAAGGAAGCTGTAATCAAACTGGCAAGGTCAGCTGTCACAGTGGCAAATGAGAAGTTAAACAAGAAGCCTAAGGATTATGCACAAAATGAAATAGAATTCTTAAATGGTCTGTCTGAAGAGCAGGATGAAGCAACCAATATAAAGGACAGAGTGGCCATAATCATCAACGCTAAGAAGGTAATACTCAAGCACCAGCAAGTGAGAACTGTCCAAGTAGGGATAGATGTCCTGGCTAACCAAGTGAAGCTGTTCAGGGAGGCATTTGATCCATTATTTAAGAAAGGTCTTCCTATGTTTTGGGAAGAAGATGGATCCATGAGGACAAAGGAGGGATATCATGGCAAGCTATGGGAGTGCAGGTTAGACCAGGAGTGCTTTGTAGATATGGAGCAACCTCTGGCAGGCAAGACAGTGGTGGAAAAATTGACGAAGGATTTTGAGTTGGTCTCTACATTTAAAGAAGCTCTTAAACTCCTCGTAGTCTATTCATACAAAGAGCATACCGAAATTAGGGTGTGGCTTAAAGAGCTTGTCGCCTTGTATTTACCAGCAATCGAGCAATGGAAACTCATCTTAAAGTATGGGAAGGAAAAACTGAAGTTAAGTGAATGAATCATCAAAGATAGTGGAAGAGGCCGAATGGAGGAGCAGTTACCAGAACATTTTGTCTTTTTGCTAGAGTCTGTTGTCCTGTGGTAACTAATTTTGTCAATGTAACTAATTTTGATGCCTTGTTTCGAGATACATCTCGGGGGTAGATTGCACTATAAATGTAACCTCAATGGAGGAGGAAGGGTTCGAGTTTCATTTTTGAAGCCTATGTGCTTGGATTGTAGCTTTGTATATTTTCTTGGAAGTGTTAATGAAAAGTGTTTTTTTGAGTTTCTGAGATTCATCACACTGTTCATATTCAGTTTGTGTTTCCTCTTTCCGTCATTTTAATATGTGTAAATTCTGCTAATGCTTTCTAGAGAAAACCATGACCTGTCTTAAGCCTGCTAAGGGCTGTTGTGACGTGTCTTAAGCTTGCTAGGACTATCGTGACTGGCTGAAAGTGCCTTGAGGACTGCTAAGGGTCCCAATCCCGTGTATGAAGGTACCATGAGCTACTGTGGGTTACTAAGGGTGTCGTGAGGTTGTGTAAATGTGTTGGAAGCCTAATTGTGTACTGCTTGACTAGGTCGTGATCTGTTAGTATGGATGGCAGTCTGTGTGAGGTCTAGTACGTGGGTTGCTACCCTTTATTGGACGTGCAACTAATGAAACCCTTGAGTTATTCCTCTCACCCATGTGCTGCCTACCAAACTGGGAACAAAGCTCACAGAGGTCAGAAAGAATGGAACCTATTCCTATTTGAGGCCTGATGGAAAAACACAAGTAACCATTGAATACAAAAATAACAGTGGTGCATGGTTCCTCTGCGCATTCACACAGTTCTCATCTCCACTCAACATGATGAGACAATGACCAATGAACAAGTTTTATCTAAAGGAAGTGAGAGGGTTCGATTTTTATACGAGGGGGATATGCTTTGGATAGTAAATTGTAATGACCCCCATCAGATCCTGTTGATTTTTTTGGCTTATTTGCTTATGTAATTTGGTTAAGGGATTTCGTAAAAACACTTGTCAAAAATACCACTGAGATGTGCCAAATAGTCTTAGTTGGTTTTTGTATTCGATGTACTGCTGATACGTTGATGCAGGAGCATAGGCTCAAGAGGGCGAAGTCATTCATGACTTCACAAGGTCAAGGGAACTCTTAAGAGACCTAGGGTCTCGTACATTTGTAATTTGCTTTATTTTGTAAACGTTGAATAAAATGGATAAGGAATCTAGATCCTTTTCCACATGTAATAGTTAGGATTGAGTTAGTTGTGAGTCATCGGGTTAGCACAGATCAATAAGGAATGTACTCCTTTGCTATAGGATCTGGAAACAGAATCCTCCTGTATTTAAATCAGTTCAAGTTATTTTCTTAGCAGCTTAGTTAGCTTACAAATCTTGTTGGCTCACAGAAGCTTAGGTTAGCTCACAGAGCTTAGGATAGCTCATAGAGGTTTGAGGATAGCTCAAAGAAGCTTTGATTAGCTCATAGAGGTTTGAGGATTAGCTCATAGAGCTTGAGAGGGAGGAATGAGAGGTGTGTGCACAAAAGAGTGAGCGAGAAGTGAATGGAGGAATGAGAGGTGTGTGTATTTGAATTTCCGGTGAATTGAATAAAGAACAAAGGATTAGAATCTGCGTGTGGTTTTGATGGATTAGAAGTATGAATTCATCCTGCTCTCACTCCATATAACCCTATGTATAAACTCTATGGCTTTGGATTGCCATAGTTTCCGAATTGCAGAGAAGAATTGATCCTGTCAGTGATCAATTAAGTGAAGCTTTGTAGCCCTAGGGTTAAGCCTTAACCAATCGCTCAAATAAAACAAGATCGTAGAGTGGGGATCGATCGTGGGGAAAAGATCAATGGTTTATAGTGATATCGCCGGGGGAAGATGCAAGCTTTGAAAAACTTTTCATGTGCGTGATATTCTATGGAATGCTCTTAATAAATTTTGGAATCCACCGTTGATTTGGTGGGGACACTGATTGAACGATCAGAAAGCCATTTCACCGTGAAATTGATAGATCAACGATTGAGATCGAGATCGAAAACGGGGAAGAAGCGTTGTGCGGAAACTCTATTCCCGCCTTTCGGAAAGAAACCCGTTGCGGAAGAAAGTGCGGAAAGAGTTTGTTTCGGGTATCAAGGGTTTCGGATCTTGATATTCGTAGCGCTAACAGTGAACAGTAAATGCAATAGAGATTTCTTTGCATAAATAACAAGGAAAATAAACCCTATATATCATATTCATATAACTTTGAGTTTACAATGACTGTAACACTAGTTATAAGGTGGACAAACAAATTTGAAATTACTTTAACTCTAACCTGTAGCCTTCTTTGGTTTCTCGATTTTTCTTTGGTGTCTGCAGCCAGCTCCTCAAAACAACCCAAAGCGTCTTCTTCTTAGACTTCGTTATTATGCTTCAACGCCCTCCTTCACTACCCAAAAACGTTATGCACAGTCGTAACAAGAAGGAAGACTACAATGAGAGTACCTAATAACGCAATAGGTGTCAATATGGATTGCAGCTCCCTTTTTGGATGTAACAACCCTTGATATTGTCCCAGATGAAGCATGGGGATCACTGTAGATGTGGAACTGTAAGGATATGCACCCAACAGAAAGTAAATTGTCCTCACAAACAAGATTGTGTCCTCTCCAGACGATGTCATGGCCCACGTAGTCCAAAATCAGCCAACAAATCAAGAATATGGCCTCCACAAGATGAAATCGACCCCTTTGTTACTCCTTTTTTTCAAAAACATAAAAACCAAAAAAGACGAAAAAAGAATATGCATGAATCTATAGCATCTTATATCTAGATGGGCCTGAAAATTTGTTGTATGTATAACCACGACATGAGCCTATAATCCTAGGTATAATATAATATTGTTACTTGTTAGACTCATAGGAAGACCCCCTTAGGCTAAATCTTATTATAGAATATGCTATGGGGATGGCGCTAGGGAGTGCTAGTTTCTTATAATATTCTTATTTTACTTATTGCATAATCATTTCTAGCTTTTATTCTATTGCTTGTCAAGGATATTTATAACTTACATCGTAGGGAGGCAGCTCTATGGGTTAAATATAAATATGTTTCTAATGTGGAGATATCCCAACCTTTAGACTATCTAATATATGTTGTATGTTGTTAGTATGATAGGAGATCAAGATATTAAAGTTGTCACCACAATTTTAACATATCAATGTATTTTTAGGAGTTAGAACTGGCTTCGATCACCTCGTTTAATGGCTTGCAAGGTATGGGAAACTTCATTTCCTTTAGAGCTCAAGAAATCTCACTTGGGAGTGAGTGAATTGAACAATGCAAATACATAAATGAGGCAGAGGCTATAGATTGGCATTGCATGATATGTGGTAGATGTAAGGTAAGCATCATTGAAAATTGACTGGAGGGATATCTTAGCAAGTAATCAGATTTTCATTAGGAGATCAATAGTTTCAATGGTATAATATTGGTCTAAAAAATCTAAGTTAATGGTTCAAATTCCTTTTATCTTTATAAGAATTTCTTATGGTTGGAAGAGGTAATGATAAAAATTCTTAATATTTAAAAGGATTGTATAGGTTCTTGTAGGTTTTCTCCAAGTAGGACCTTGACCAATGTATTGAATTGTCAAACTTATGGAGAGAAGATAGAGAAAATATAGCACCGTATATCTCTTCTCATTATTCTAATATCCCTAGTTACCTAATTGATATGTCAATTAAGAAAGTAGATTTGTAAGGCATACCACCGTAGAAATTTTAGCTCATATTATTTCCATAAGAAGAGAGATCATAATGAGTCATAATTGTTTGAATGCATATGATAGATCTCTTTGTAAAGCTACAAGAAACAATAATGAGTCATATCATGCCAATAGTTAGAATTAATAGCATAAAGAGGAAATATCTTGTGTAGAATCATAAGAGAGTCTATGGAAATAGACTAATTTAGTACAATTATTTTATCCTTATGGTATCCTTACTTATTGGCATGGGACCTTGAATGATATATAAGTAATTTGATCAAGTAACCAGTAAATCCACCTAGCTATGTATAAATGCAGTAGTTACTGACTAGAAATAATACTATGTTTGGATGTAACCTCAACATCTAACCTCATATGAAAATGACATGATCCCTTATGTGGTAAGCTAAAATTGATTACTAGTTATGCACTTGAATCCATTCAAATTAACAAACTCACTGTCCCCATCCTTCTAGTACAAATAAACCTCACAATCAATGCCTTAGAAGCCATGCTTATTACATTATTTAACTTCATGTCATCCACCACAATAGGCTAATATACATGGTCAATTTCATGGTATACCCTCTCAACCTCCTTATTTGTATCAAGTCATTTTCCTTGTGAAATCCATTAATCAAACGTTTGTAAGTATGAATACTTGCTTCACAACCATTTTCCTTCATATGGTGCTCCACTAGTGCAAGAATATAAATTTTAGGCCTAAAGGTCTAACAATGATGTCTCCAACCACCAAAGCTAACCTCTTGAGGGGATATTTGTCCTTATAGTCAAAATATGGGAATTGTTAAGAAGTTTTTGAGCATTAGGTATGGGTCTTGGGGTTCTAGACATGGTTAAGGAATGGAAACTGGGCCTAATTAGGACCTAAAGAAAGCTTCTAGGTATCTATAGCCAAGAATGATATGTTGAAATACCACAATAGACCTTTCCACGATATCTTTGGCCTATGAGTGGGTTTTTTGTGGCACAGTGAGAATTTTAAGACTAATTATAGGTTCAAACACCTTAGATATGGTTGGGGAGAAAAGAGTGGGACTTAGGTCCTAAAGGAAATTCCAGGCATATTTGGCTAAGAATAATTCCTACAATCACCAAACATGACCTCCCAATAGCATATTATTCATATAAGTGGGGATATTAGTGCCATTAGAATTTTTTGAGAACCTGGTATAGATATTGGGTTCCCTAGACATGCTTGAGGGAGAAAAAATATTGGGCCTTAATCCCTGAAAAACCTTTTGAGAATCCATGACCAAGAAGAACAACGTACTTGAACAAACACACATGGATTCTTGAGAGTATCTTTAGTGTTTGAGTAGGGATGTATATGTCATTAGATGGTTTTGAATAGTAGTTAGGGGTCTTGAGGCTCTATACATAGTTAAGGAAGGAAGTCGGAACTCCAAAGGTCTCAACTTCGCAGAATCGCACTGCCTCCAACTTCTGCGATCCGCAATCCGTGACGCGGGAGTCAGAAGTTGGAACTTCAACGCATCACGCTGAGAAATCACGCCTCCGACTTCCGAAATCCGCAATCTGCACTGTGGGTTCGGAAAGTCGGAAGTTTGATCCACTCTGCAATGTCTCCTCCCTTCATTTGACCCACAGAGGGAACATGAACAGATAAGGGGTTTCTATTTCTCCCCCAAAGTCATGACCGAACATTCTGAACCTCCTGGGAGGCTGGGCCTCAACAAGACTTGGCCCTATTCATCAATCAAAGAATTCATAAAAACACATGATATAAACCGCAGAGAACAATTATGCTTTTATTGAAATATCCAAGCAACTAGCTATAAAATACAACGTTCCAACCCAACCATAGGTCTCTGCCCAACCTATATTGTTTCAACGTCACTTAGAGACTACCCCTGAGATGGGGCTATGTATCCACTAAGGATGAAATAGTCAAGTCCACTCATAGCCTTAGGCACAGTGAATCAGGGTCATACAACGCACAACTGGCTCTGGAAAGCAAGTGGGGAGACAGGGTAGGAGTTTTCTAAGTTAATGAGCTCAACACACAGAGCTATAGGCATATCCAATTGACTTCAAATCATAGTCCAGGAACCCCTATCCTTCCTATTTTACCGCAGCTGCAACACCGCCAAGTTGTCCATATTTACTATTTTGAGCAACTGCGACACCTCCAAAAGTGCCTATTTTTCCTATTTCAAGCAACTACAACACCTAAATTTGTCCATTTTTCTAATTTCGAGCAGCTGCGACACTTCCAAAAGTGCCTATTTTTCCTATTTAGAGTAGCTGCAAACACCGCTAAAATTGCCCATTATTCCTATCTTTAGCAGCTGTGACTCCACTAAAGTTGCCTATCCTTCGTATTTGCAACACCACCAAGTTGCCTATTTTTCCTATTTCGAGTAGCTGCGACACCTCCAAAAGTGCCTATTCTTCCTATTTCAAGCAGCCGCAACACCTAAGGTTGTCCATTCTTCCTATTTTGAGCAGCTACGACACCTCCAAAAGTGCCTATTTTTCCTATTTCGAGCAGCTGCAACACCGCTAAAATTGCCCATTATTCCTATCTTTAGCAGCCGCGACTCCGCTAAAGTTGCCTATCCTTCCTATTTTACCGCAGCTGCAACACCACCTAGTTGCCTATTTTTCCTATTTCGAGTAGCTGCACCACCTCCAAAAGTGCCTATTCTTCCTATTTCAAGCAGCCGCAACACGTAAAGTTGTCCATTCTTCCTATTTCGAGCAGCTGTGACACCTCCAAAAGTGCCTATTTTTCCTATTTTGAGTAATTGCAACACCACTAAAATTGCCCATTATTCCTATCTTTAGCAGCTGCGACTCCGCTAAAGTTGCCTATCCTTCCTATTTTACCGTAGCTGCAACACCACCAAGTTGCCTATTTTTCATATTTCGAGCAGCTCTGACACCTCCAAAAAGTGCCTATTTTTCCTATTTCAAGCAACTGCAACACCTAAATTTGTTTATTTTTCCTATTTCGAGCAGCTGGGACAACTCCAAAAGTGCATATTTTTCCTATTTCGAGCAGCTGCGACACCTCCAAAAGTGCATATTTTTCCTATTTCGAGCAGCTGCAACACCTAAATTTGTCCATTTTTCCTATTTCGACCAGCTACGACACCTCCAAAAGTACCTATTTTTCCTATTTCGCGTCGCTACAACACCACTAAAATTGCCCATTATTTCTATCTTTAGCAGCTGTGACTCCGCTGAAGTTGCCTATCCCTCCTATTTTACCACAGCTGCAACACCGCCAAATTGCCTATTTTTTTCATGTCCCAAATTTGGAATTGGGTCACAATGGCCTAATCACATTGGCCATATTCATTAGAGTTTGTCAAATTGATGTTAAGGGTCAAATAATTGCCAAAGAGGAAAATTACTAGTTTCCTAGGTTTGGGGTGGAAGCTTTCGGATTTGGAATCATGGGGATAATAAATGATGTTGGAACATTAGGATGGCATAAATATTTAATAAAGGAGATGAATAAATATATACAAGTGAAAATCAAAGTGGCATTTGATCATGAAGACACACGGAGGAAGTGGGACCCACACAAGCTATAATTTATGTGCCACATGGCATCCTCTTCTTGCAATTTCAAATCCATGGGAAGCCTAATGTTCTTGGGATGAGTTATAAGGTCAATAATACTTGGCATGAGTCAATGAGGTCTAAATATAGAGGAAGAGTAACTCCCATGGAAGAGAAAGAGGCAATTTGGAGCTAGTGAGACACTTGGGCTAGATTCCCTAGCTCTATGACAACAATGATGAAGATGCTATGACACCTATGACACAAATCAGACCTGAAGGTTGACATATGACATATATGACATGTCAAGGCTAAAAATAGACTCCAAGAGGGGGTGTTATGGCAGCTAAGATGCTTCCACATGTGATTTAGTGGAAGTGGGAGACTAGGAATTGTTGTACAAGTGGTGTTCTTTGGAATCTCTTCTCAACTTGAGTTGGAATGAGTCTCTTGGAAGGAATTCGACCCATAGAGGAAATTAGAAAAATGTCAATAACAAAGAATGAAAACAGCTTTTGATCATTTTTATAATTTGCAATTGCATTTATGAAGAGGGAGAGCTACTGGATGACTAGTTTCTTGCCTTAGCCAATTTCGAGGGTGAAAGATTCCCATCCAAGTTGGTAATTGGAAAGGGCATTCAGACCTTTCATTTGGAGCTTTAATGAGGTCTTTATTTGCAGGTGTAAGCTACAGGGCAGCTCATGGTTTCTTCTATTGCAGCTCACTCCTTCATCCATTTCCAGTTTTGAAGGCATATTCTTGATCCTTGAGGGAGGACGTTTTTGGTGAGCTATTGTACTCTTTGGGGGAGATTCTAATGCACCATTTCTTTTGTAATATGAATTAAATACTCCGTTCTTCATCTACAAAAATTTTCAGGTCGAAATTCAAAGTAGAAATGTGTAAATCTCATTTTTAATGAAAGAACAGTGCCATTTCCCCACTACCTTGTTGTGAACCAATGTCATGCTGATGATTTCGAATGAATGAATGATTATTTGATACATTTGTGATTAATAGACTTCCATGGATGTATTTTACAACTTTCATGTATTGTATTTGAGCATTTGAAGTATTTTTACTTAGTTTAATTGCATTGGGAGAAGAAATAGTGTCATTTCCCCAAGGGTCGAATGGGTGATTTTTGTAGCTGAATGGGAGAGGGTTGGAACAGATATAATAATAAATTAATGGTGCAAATGAGACCTTAATAATATCCTTAATACATTCCCTACCTTTTTTCAGAAATTTGAGTGGGTTTGGAGGCATTTGGGAAGCCATTTCTAGTACTTATCCTAGGGGGATTTGAACACCAAATTACTAGTAAAATTGCATACTTGGTCCAGAATCTTAAGAGAGTTTTCAAAGGTATTTTGGTGGCCATATACCATCCCTGAACATCATATTCAAGTCCTAATATCATTCATCTATCTTCCTTGAATATTTGAAGGCATTCAAAGTCAATTTGAGACCTAGAGACCAATACTAGTCAAAGGGAAATTACTAGTAAAATTCCCTACATTGGATAGAATTGAAAGAGGATTTGAAGAATCATTTTAAAGGTCCAAAAGAATCCCTGAAACACATGTTTATGTTCTAATGTCATCCATATACCTTCTCAGAATATTTGGGAGCAATTGGAGCAATTTGGGGACCTAGAGCTCAAAACTAGTCAAAGGTCTAACTAGGGAAAAAAGTGAAAAATTGCCATTTTAATAAAATTCCTAACAAGGGACAATATAGTGGTATCAGAGCATGGTACTTGCACCTGTGAGTTAATATCATACATTGAATAATAAGTTGCAGCCATGTATTACTATTATGATGAATCCTATGAGTACAATTCTTATGAGGAATATGCAGATGCTTATGGACAATATAAAAGAGAATGTGAATGGTATGAGGAAGAGGTGCCATCATGCAACACTTCTTACCATTTCAGGAGAAATGAAGATTATTCTTATGAATTTAAATCTGATGAAGATGAGTGTGTCACACCAACCAAGATTAATTCTATGAATGAGTTCCAAAGATGGAGAGCAACATATAACACCTTGCCCCAACAATATCAAAAATATCAAGAATATCTTGCTTTGAGCAAAAATACACAAAATGCCATTTCTTTTGAGTACTATGCTGAACATATTTTTGCAAATAGGCCCAAAAATGAAGATGTGGAGTTATTAAAGAAAGGTTTATGCCCTTCTTGTAAAGAACCTTGGAGAGAGTATCATATATGTGTGCCTGAAATGAGGGTGAGTGGAAAGCTCAATGAAATATCTGAAGCTTCCGCGAAGGCATGTATGTCCTACTTGAGGAGAGTTTTTGGGAATTCTTCAAAAATAGATTCCAAAGATATTGATCCTATGGAAAAAAGGGGTAAAATGCATCAGCTTGCTTGAAGGAGCAAAAGGAAGAGACATCACAAGAGCATGAAGAAGATTCTATTGAAAATATGGAAGATCATTTCGAGACACCTTCTAGCTTAGACATGAACCAAAGAGCATCTACTGATGGATGCTTAAACTATAAAGGAGTACCTATTGATGGGTGCTCACAACTCTATGTTGGTAACATAGAGATCAATTTTGAAAATGTTGCTGCAAGCCCAAGTTCCATTAAGCATGATAATGAAGACCTTGTAGTAGTTGAAGAAGAACCAAGATCAACTTCCCCATCACCACTCGAGCTTCATGAAGTTGGTCCAAGAAAAAATGAAGAAGATGAGGAGGGTCATTTGCAAGAGCCTCATTTGCTTGAAGGGTCCTTAAATATGAATGAAAAGAAGATCCAAGAGTCCCTCAACATTCTCCATGACACTCAAGCATTGATGTCAAATTCTGGTTGGAGAGCTACTTCATTGGAGGAAACATCCTTCATTGAAGGCATGGGGAAGATTCAAAAAGCAATGTGCCACATCAAAGGTAATTTCATGTCTTTGCTTTTTGATAGAAACCATTTGTTTGAGCTTAATGAATTGTTACATGATGCATACTTGAAGAATAATGAGGATATTCATAAGCTCACAATTCAAAATGAACAACTTCTTGAAAAGTTGCAAGATACTTGTTTTTCCTCCTATGTTTCAGATTGTCAAATGGTAGATTGTTTGGAGGATTATCATGACATGGTGGATCATGAGAAATGTGAGAATTTGAATGTGCTTAATGTGTTTGAAGATGAACTTGAAGAGATCCAAACACTTGATGTGGTGGAAGAGGAACTTGAATTGTCTCTTGATGAAGGTTATGCAATTTTTAAAGAAGAGCATGATTCCTCTACATTGGAACCAATCTATGACAAAGGTTTCACACTTTTGAAGGAGCTGCATGATACTACCCATATGGATCCTTCCCATAATGAAACTTCTGCACCTTTTGATCATTTGGGTGAGTTAGTTAAGTCCCCTACAATTCCAAGTTTTGCAGCATTAGTCTCAATGAAGAATGGGTGAAAGGGTTCTTTTTGATGGTTCCACATGAGGAGTATGGAACTCCTAGATTTACTTTTTATGATGACATGGTTGGAGCACATTCTTATTCACATTTGTAGCAACATCATTTGTCACTTTATGATGATGCACATCTACATGGATTCACCAATGATATGCAGTTGAGTCACTTGAAGACTCATGGTTTTTCTTGCTCAACACTTGGTTCATTTGATGTTAGAGGAACTTCATCCAACACTTGGGTGAATAGATTTATGATGGGAGAACATTTTTGTTGGAAGCCACATGCTTTGTTACATATTTATGATTCTCACATTCATGGATGTATGGGTGAGACTTATTTGAGTCCTTTGAAGCCTCCTTGTTTTTTATGCTCATTATTTGGTTCAGATTTTAGTGGAGATTCTTCATTCACTTCTTGGATGAAAGAATACATGGCTGAATATTTTGATGCATATCACATCCTTTTGGAGCAGCATTATAGGACATGGGATCCTCACCTATGTCATTGGAGCAGATTTGATTGGTCACTTGAAGCTTGTATGCACTTGGAAAATGGTGGTGTACTTGCTTGGAGGTATAAGCACTTTCATGACTCTTTGATGAAGCATATCCTTGATGTACATTTTCATTATGTTGTTATGTACTTTGATGATATATATTTGGTACTCATGGTGTTTGGAAAAATGCATACAAGAAAATGGGATCCAAGAATCCTCTTATCTAATGGTGTGGGTTGGAGAGCACTCTTAATTGTTGGGGTGCAATACAAGCAATGGGACCTTGGAATAATTTTTATCTCATTGATTTCAAATTTTTTGGGGAAACAAGTAGTATGGGAGATGGATTTCCCACTTAATAAAGTGATTTTTATCAGAGTAGTGCAGCAGCAAGCATGGTGGTTCCTCTCTAAAATCTTCATGGAAACTCAAAGACTCAAGGTTGGGCAATTCAATGGCAATTTCAGAGAATTATACAGAAAGCAGCTTCTTCAACACCCATGTTTGAAATTGCTTGAGGACAAGCAATATTGGGAAGGGAGTATTTGTCATGTCCCAAATTTGGCATTGGGTCACAATGGCCTAATCACATTGGCCATATTCATTAGAGTTTGTCAAATTGATGTTAAGGGTCAAATAATTGCCAAGGAGGAAAATTACTAGTTTCCTAGGTTTGGGGTGGAAGCTTTCGGATTTGGAATAATGGGGATAATAAATGATGTTGGAACATTAGAATGGCATAAATATTTAATAAAGGAGATGAATAAATATATACAAGTGAAAATCAAAGTGGCATTTGATCATGAATACACATGGAGGAAGTGGGACACACACAAGCTAGAATTTATGTTCCAAATGGCATCCTCTTCTTGCAATTTCGAATCCATGGGAAGCCTAATGTTCTTGGGATGAGTTATAAGGTCAATAATAATTGGAATGAGTCAATGAGGTCGAAATATAGAGGAAGAGTAACTCCCATGGAAGAGGAAGAGGCAATTGGAGCTAGTGAGACACTTGCGCTAGATTCCCTAGCTCTATGACAACAATGATGAAGATGCTATGACACTATTGCAGGCGGTTTGATGGGGAAAGATCGTGGCACCGTTGACACCGCGACATGCCAGAGAAGGGAGCAAAAGGAGTATTTTGTGCCAAAGAATACCGCAGTTGGCGGGTTTTGGGTCACTTGGACCATACATTATGTAATAGAGAGTCAATATACCGTGGTATGTGTGTTTTGGGGGTCATTTGGACCAAGTCAGTTAGATATTGGGTTAATTGTCCATAGTGTCGGTTAGGAAGTCAGTTGTAAGTGGAAAAATATTGTAAGGGAAAAAGCCTATAAATACATGAGAGTTGTAAGTGTTAAGGAGAGGCGATGAATGAGATGAAGAAGACAAATTGCATGCGAGATTTGTGTTTTGCCGGTGTATGATCTTGACAGTAATACAATGATGTTTTGGGTCAGTCCATGCAGCCACAACTCTCCTCCTCCCTCGGAGGAAACATGGTTCCGTCTGCTCTTCCTGGACTCCTTGGGTGAGACCTCATCCGCTCTGTGGGTGTTGTTGAGTGGGCTCAAACCTTCCCAGGCCGGTGCTCAGGGAGACTGCGGTATGCGTCAACAGTGAGGTGAACCCCTATCGACTGAGGTTGCGTTGGTCAACAAATGGTTCCGTTGCCAGGACCGTGTGCAGAGTAGAAGGAGGTCATGTTGTGGCACCCGAAAAAGTCAGAGATACAAAAATGGTTCGATCAGAAGTTGCAGGAGTTTGCTAAAAAAGAAAGTCGGAATACGCAACTGACGGTAGATCACTGGGTGGGAGGATATATTCACGACGGTCCAGATGAATGGTTTTTCTGTGAATTTTCGGTCATTCTATATGAATGGTTGTCAAAGCTGACCTTCCAGAAGAGGAACTTCTAGGGTGGCGAGCCGACGGCTTGGACCCCGGAATTGATTCAGGAATTGCAGGAAGTCGATAATAAGGCATCGCGGGCAGTCGAAGTTTGGCTTGATAGAATATTAGAAGGATATATCATTGAATTTGCGGTTGACACGAAGAAATCCTATAGCGAAGCCGAAAGATACTTCTTCCGAGGACCAAGGGAAAGGTTTCTGCTATCGGTCCAACTATCGATTAAGATGCTAATCTACGAAAAGGGTATATTAAAGATGCACCTTGATCAATAGACAGCCTGGTGGGTGGAGGCCGTGGGTACCGTGACTGCTGGGGAACAGTACATGGAATGGTAAAGGGGTAGATGGGTGCAGACCATGAGGAGACTGTGAGTGAAGCCAAGGAAGGAAGTGGTATTACGAGAGGAGGAGCGAGGTTTCGACAAGAAAAGAGGCAGAGGATGGGAGAAGGTCCTGCTGTGATCGAACCACAAAACTGCGAAGGAAGACCACACGGGATGAAGCAACCTCACAGTCCTGATAGGGACAACTAGGCTACGCCTAGGATAGAGGCAGGACCAAACCCCAACACCAACGTACCCACACCTCCTCTCACTAACTCTCAGCCAGCAAGAAACACTACTTTGACACCGCCGAGTTTGTCAGCACCGCAGAAGTTAATTGGTAGTAGTAGCACAACGACAGGAGGAAGGAATCCCAGGATGGTGGGCGATGATGCTAAGATACCATTGTTCCATGGAAGTGCGACAGACAACCCATAACAGTATTGGTTTTTGTGTGAAGCGGTTTGGACCATGAAACAGATCACTGATGACAATGCTAAGAAAGGGCAGCTAGCCATGACTCTGCGAGGTTGTGCATTAGATTGGTTCATGAAGTTTATTTTAGTCCCTACGGGGGCCCCAGAGAAGTCACTAGATGAGATTCAGGATGGATTGATTGCTGAATTTAGACGGCCTAAGTTGGAGGATCAATATATTACTGAATTGAAGGAAATTAAGCAGTATCCCAATGAGACGGTATGGGATTTCGACCAGCGATTCAAGACGTTGATGGCAAATGTTAGTTTTGATATGAGCGCTGTCCAACATAAAGAATGGTTCATTGCGGCATTTCTACCCCACTTTCGGCTGCCGCTGATGCAACAAAACATATCGACTCCTAGTGAATCTCTAGAGATTGTAATACGGTTGGAGGCATCACCGATCGGAGATAATGCAGCCGGGATGTCGCAGATACAGACACAACTTGCCAACCTGACTTTAAAGTTGCAAGATTTGAAGAAGAACAAGGAACATTATGATGAGATATGGTGTATGCGATGCCGAAGAGAAGGGCATATGAAGGATAATTGTCTAGATTTCCATAATTATTTGGTGTCAGGTGCACCAAACCCGTTGAATGACGGTAGTATGCAGTGGTGTCGCGTTTGTCACGTGTTTGGGAACAGTCACGATAATTTCCCATATATGTAGAAAATGGTCACAACCCTGCAAAATATTTACTGCACATTCTGGAAGTCAGTGGGTCACGATGACAAGGATTTCCATGCATATGGGTCACTACAAGAGAGGATGTGTGATGCATTCTACGTCAAGGATGATCAGCGCGTGGTGCAACAACCACAACTGCAACTGCAGGTAGCCCAGCCGCTACCGCAGCCGCAGATGCAGTTTGCACCACAACAACAACAACCACAGCAGTTCATGCTGCAATACACCTCGATGCAGATGGCTTCCCCATAGCCACAATATGTACAACAACCGCAGTATGCACCACAAGGGCAAGGGATTCCAGCAGCACCAATGCAGCAACAATACCAACAGCAGGGCGGCTACCAGGGAGGCTACAGGGGCGGACGCGGTGGCGAATTTGGTCATGGAGGAGGATGCCAAGGTGGTCGTGCACATGTTCAATGTTACCACTGTGCGGTATGGCGGCATTATCAACGCGATTTCCCACTGCTATAGAATCAGTGTACATTTTGTTTTGGTAATGATCATACGGTTGAGAATTGTCCGCAGTTGATTGTACGATGGCAGGATGGGAACGTTCCACAACTACAGAATCAATCCCAGCCACAACAACCAGTACAGAACCCGGTACAGCAACCAGTACAGAACCAGCCGCCGTGACCACCGGCGAACACCAATCAAAATATCAATCAAACAGGGAATTTGCAGCAAAACCAGACGCAGGGAGCAAATATTGCGACCATTTCTACAGAACCGCGACCACAAGATGCTTCGGTGGCTATTGTCACTCGTGGAGGCAAGACAAATAGGGAAGATGGTTTGCGACCACTGATTCGGTTAGCTGGTCAGAAGATGATACCCTTCGACATTGATATGGTGCGAGAGACATTCCTGGAGGTGCATCACACTTTGGAGAAAGACTGCTGTAAGGATGTTGTTTGCGATATGCCACCTGTCTTTGATGCCACATCAGACGTCGATCGACCACCACCAGGGACATTGCAGAAGTTCCTTGAAAGCTGTCTGTCATTGGAACGAGACCCGGCTGCCCTGGTTGAGATTGAGGGATGGTTGCAGCTACTTCCGAAAGGACGACAGGAGTCGGCAGTAAACTCCTTACAACGATGGAAGACTAGCAAGGAAATGCGAATGAATATTCAGATTGGTGACTATGATGTTGACTTTGTGATTCTTGACCTTGGTTCGGATGTTAACATCTTAACCAAGCAGGCATGGCAGAAGATGGGGAGTCCCCCATTGAGCTGGTCTCCTATGCAGCTCCGGTTGGCTAACCATGCGAAGGTAACACCCATTGGGAGAGTTCCGCAGCTCATGATTGATATTGAGGGCATGAAGACTTATGCTGATTTTGATGTTATTGAAGTGGTTAAGGGAGGAAGCTCTTATCCAGCACTCTTGGGGATCAGATGGGCTAACGACAGTGGAGCTATAATCAACTTTAAGAAGCGTATGATGACCTTTGAGAATCACAATTTTCGAGTTATCGCCCCTTTGAATCCAACTGAAGGACGTTGCTACGTGGAGCCTATAAAAGATGACGATCCCGCTAGATGGGACCATGCATTCAACATTTCTAAAGATTATATTCATCCTACCACCTACAGTGAGTTGGAGTGGCGCAGTGAGAGCTCCGCGTCTTCCGACTCTGATGATGCATTGGAGCATTGGCAGAATCGAATGCATGAAGTATCCATCCGGAAATGTGGTTTAGTTACGTAATCTTTATGTCATGTTGCAACATAAACGATCACATTTCCTGTCTATGAGGGGTTTCCTGGCCTAAACACCTTTGTAGCAAAGTTTGAAGACCGCATCCCAGAACCACAATGATTGCTGGCCTTGGAGGAAGCACTGAAGGCTGCTCCAACACGCTGGTGGGAGACACATAAGAAATTCATTAAAGATTGGTCATAGTGTCGAAGGTTGATGATGGTTCGGTTTGGCGATACTGAGGTTTATCACACTAGCAAGTATGATGGTCGGACTAATCCCAGCGATCATGTGATGGAGTGCCAACGATTATGGGTAGCACGACCCAGAGACGAGTGGGTCCATGCTTTTGTCCATACATTGGATGAGATACCACGCTCATGGTACACTGCAGCCGAGTTATGCCGATACATTACAACATGGGGGGAGTTGATGATCTGTTTCACTCATACGTTCACTTTTGCGGATGCTAACCTTGATGTCCATAACGCCTTGTAGCTCATCCGCGACGTGATATTTCAGGTTGTTCCCATGGCCTGCCCTGTCGACCCACACACCCACTGTCAGATGCAGTCTCTCATGGAGTGCTTCAACATTAGTGGTGGCTTGAAGGACGATGATGATCCCCAAAATGTTAACATTCCTGAATTTGAAGGAAGTCGCGATGTGGTCCCACCTGTTGCGCCAAGTAATCCGTTTAGTCAACCATTGCAGCTTCGCAAGATGAATATCGGCACCGAAGCTACTCCCAAGTTTGCTAATGTTGGGGATTATTGGGATGATGAGATGATGAGCAAGGTTACCGAGTTACTTCATGAGTTTCAGGACGTGTTTCCCATGAAGTTTTCCGAAATGAAGGGAATCCTGGGTGATTTAGGAGAGATGAAGATTCCATTGAAACCAGATGCTAAGCCAGTCCGACAACGACCTTATCGGCTAAAGCCGCAACATAAAGAAAAGGTCAAGGTGGAGCTTGATCGGATGTTGGATGCTGGCATTATCGAACCTGTGGAAGAGTCAGAATGGATCAGTCCTATGGTGGTGCAGGACAAGAAAATAGGCGAAGTGCGCATTTGTGTCGACTTGCGGAAGTTGAACGATGCCTGCTTGCATGACCCTTTTCTGACCCCGTTTACTGATGAAGTACTAGAAGAGTGGGTGGCCAGGAGATGTACTTTTTCACTGATGGATTCTATGGCTACCATTATATTCGCATTGCCAAGGAAGATTGCCATAAGCCAACTTTTGTTACTGAATGGGGTTGCTTTCAGTACATGGTCATGCCGTTTGGTTTGAAGAATGCACCTGTGATATTTTCTCGGGTCATTGTTGCCGCATTCAAAGATTTTATTTAGAAGTTTCTGCAGGTATTTATGGATGATTGGACTGTTTATGGATTGATTTGTGATCATTTGGCTAATCTACGGTTAATGCTCGAGCGATGCCGACAGCACCAGATATCGCTGAACTTGAAGAAATGTATTTTCTGTGCACCGTTTGGGATATTGCTGGGTCATATTGTGTGTAAGTAGGGATTGCTGGTTTATCCAGCCGAAATTGTGCTTATTTTGGGGTTGCAACCGCCGACCACCGTTAAGCAGTTGCGCGCGACCTTGGGTCACACGGGATATTATCGCAAGTTCATTAGGGGTTATGCTGCGATTACTGACCCTATGGAAAAGTTGCCGAAGAAGGATGCAGTATTCCAGTGGAACCTAGAATGTCAGGATAGTTTTGAAACGCTCAAAGCGAAGATGCTTCGGCCCCAATCTTGGACTTTCCGGAGGGAGTAAGGAATTCCATGTCCATGTTGATGCTTCATCGATTGCACTAGGGGTTGTATTGGCTCAACCAGGAGAAGGCGACATTGATCATCCCATTGCTTTTTCCAGTCGGAAGCTGTCTTCTGCAGAACGCAATTACACTACCACAGAATGCGAAGGACTGGCCATGGTTTATGCGCTGCAGAAATTCAGGCATTATTTGTTGGGTGGCCACTTTAAAATGTTCACTGATCATTCTGCACTGAAATACTTGGTCAATAAGCCTGCATTGGGGGGGAAGATCTGCCGGTGGATACTTTTGTTTCAAGAATTTGATTTCGAAGTCATTGTGAAACCTAGGTGGTTGAATGCTGGACCAGATGATTTGTCACAGATTGATACAGGGGAGGAACTGACTAATATCGAAGACGGGTTACCGGATGCCCAACTGTTTCACGTTGTAGCCGCTGATCAATATTTTGATGACATCCTTCAGTTTTTCGTGACCGGCACCGCGCCCGATGACTTTACCACTACTCAGTGTAATGTCCCCAGTTTGATCCCATGGCATTAACATTATAAATGATGTAATATTGTTATGAAATCATGGTGAGGAGCTCAAGGCCAAGGCCCCGCCATCGATTTAGTGATGCATATGGTTTGCGTGCTAGCAATGCACATTGGAAATTCAAATATCATGTAATATGCATTTTAATAAAAATACCCACAACTAGCTATGCAATGCAACAAAGAGATGGGGGCATGATTTCACAAGGAATTGGGAGGGAAAACATTCAAACCCTTGAGCGAATCAGGTCAAGCCAAGTGTCAATGAGAGAACCCATCAAACCCTCAACTACCCATGTTGACTTTTGTACTCAACCATTGATTTCTCCCAAGAGTTGGTTGAGGTAGTTAATGCCTTGGGAATGGAGAGGTATGGCTGTCCAAATTCGGGTATGGGCAAGCCACTCTTTATGGAAAAACGTGTTTGTCTCCTTGGGCAAGAAAAGAGCCATGAATTTCTCCCCCAAGCCATTATCCATGATCATTCCTTCTCCCTCAAGAGTTTAGAGCTACCTGGGAATTTTCCAGGCATGTTTGCTGTGTTTTCCTTCATTCTCCCAGTAGAGAAGGGCGTTTTTGTGTTGTATACCAGTGGGGGAAGAAGAGGAATGGAATGGGGGTTCCCTAGAGAACCTTTGTTGTGTTAAATGCTGAGAGAGTTGGGGAGAAAATGTTTTTCCTCCCTGTGGATGCATTTCCTTTCTCACAGCTCGTTTTGGGTGAGCCACGATTTGGGGAAAATCTATGGCCATCTTGTTTGCGAATTCCATTGCCGGAAATGGGTATCTATGCCCAATGTTTGTGCTTGCTGTGTGAGAAATGAATATGTTGGGGTTTGGGTATGGGTATTCATTGTTTTTGCTTGAGCTTGAGAATAAGAATCCATGGTTCAATTGTAGCCTGATAAACCCAGCTATGGACTGGCTTGGCTCAGATGGAATGATTAATTGGTTGTGAGAGAGTGAATGTCCCCTTTCCTTGTGAGAATCATGCCCAGCTCGGGGGTGGCCTTCAGACGGACTCAGTATAAGCTATCGAAGAACCTATGGCTGGGTGGAACGTTGCAGGGACATAGCTAGTTGCTTGGGACAATTGCACAATGAAGTTAAGTGTTTTCTGTCTATGTATTTACTTTTGCAATGCATCAATTTGATGACTGTTTGATATGCTGGATGGGCATGAATTGTGTGTGTGGATTAGATTTAAATTCCGCTGTGCATATTGCTTAATTTGTATCTGCACACCAATTTTTAAATTCTTATGATTCTAAATAGTGGGTTGAGTTTTATGAAATGCCCAGATTTTAGTGCCATGTTCCCTTCCTTGCATTGGGTCAGCAGGTGGGTACATTACATTTGGTATCAGAGATGATGGTTGCAGCATTGGGCCTTTATGGGCTACCTATCATAGTTGCAGAGGTAAGTATGCTTCCTGTTCAGCACTGATAGTTAAGAAAAATTTCAGAATTTTCAAAAAAAAATTCTAAGTGTCTAGGAATCTCTTCCGAAATTGCAGAAGGAATTTCTGAATTTGTAGAAGACATTCCTGAATCTCTTCCGAAATTGCGGAAGGAATTCTCGAATCTCTTCCAAAATTGCGGAAGGAATTTCCGAATTTGCGGAAGGAATTCCCGAATCTCTTCTGAAATTGCGGAAGGAATTTCCGAATTTGCGGAAGGAATTTCCGAATTTGCGGAAGACATTCCCGAATCTCTTCCGAAATTGCGGAAGGAATTCCCGAATCTCTTCAGAAATTGCGGAAGGAATTTCCGAATTTGCGGAAGACATTCCCGAATCTCTTCCAAAATTGTGGAAGACATTCCCGAATCTCTTCCGAAATTGCGGAAGGAATTTCCGAATTTGCGGAATACATTCCCGAATCTCTTCCGAAATTGCGGAAGGAATTTCCGAATTTGTGGAAGGAATTCCCGAATCTCTTCCAAAATTGCAGAAGGAATTTCCGAATTCTCAGAAGACATTCCTGAATCTCTTCCGAAATTGCGGAAGGAATTTTTGAATTTGCGGAAGACATTCCCGAATCTCTTCCGAATTTGCGGAAGACATTCCCGAATCTCTTCCGAAATTGCGGAAGGAATTCCCGAATCTCTTCTGAAATTGGGGAAGGAATTTCTGAATTTGCGGAAGGAATTCCCAAATCTCTTCCGAAATTGCAGAAGGAATTTCCGAATTTGCGGAAGGAATTCCTGAATCTCTTCAGAAATTGTGGAAGGAATTTCTGAATTTGCGGAAGACATTCCCGAATCTCTTCCGAAATTGCGGAAGGAATTTCCAAATTTGCGGAAGACATTCCCGAATCTCTTCCGAAATTGCGGAAGGAATTTCCGAATTTGCTGAAGAAATTCCCGAATCTCTTCCGAAATTGCGGAAGGAATTTCTGAATTTGCGGAAGGAATTCCTGAATCTCTTCCGAAATTGCGGAAGAAATTCCCGAATCTCTTCCAAAATTGCGGAAGGAATTCCCGAATTTGCGGAAGAAATTTCTGAATTTGCGGAAAAAAAAAAAATCCAAATGTCTTCCGAAACTACGGAAAGAATTTCCAAATGTCTCCCGAAATTTCGGAAGAACTCCACAAGTTGGCCCGAAACAGGTCAGAAGAACTCGCAGAGTTGCTCCGAAACAAGGAATTTCAGCCAGTTTTCAGGGAGATTTTCAGGTACCGAAAATGGAAAAATTGGCATGGAAGATAGTCGTTGAAAGTGTGAAATGCATTCTCTATGCTTGGGAATGAGAAGCAAGAATTGCATTAGGAGTAGGTGGCTGTAATATTCCTTGCAGAAGAGCAATGGGAGCAGCAAGGCAGTGTTTATAAAGGGAGAATTCCTTAACTCCTCCATTGTTATTATATTTATATTTCCTGAGTTGTCTATACTGAAAATTATGGCATAGGGATGCTAGAAATGCAAAAGGATAGATAGATGAAGGGAGTATGTACTAGATGGCATATTGCAAAGTGCATGTGAAAATGTTTTTTTTTGCATGTATATGATATTGCATATTAGTAAAATAGTGGGGTTTTACATATGCAATGAGCCACTTAAGATAATTATTGTGGTTGCTAATAATTAGTCATGTTCGGATTGGTTGTAGGACCAAAGACAACCGAAGCATGGCTAAGGATGTGGACAATGATTGTTGCATACAACCTTATGAAGAGAGGATGGTGCAACAAATCCATGATCATGATGTTGGAAAAAGGATGGAGTAGCCTTGGTAAGAGGCCAACTGATCAGGTAACACCAAGCGATATTAATAACAGCCATGCAGGTAAGGGTTAACGATGCTTAATTGCATGAATGTTGAAAGAGGATGTGGTGAGTCTCTTCAACTAAGCTTAAACTAAGGTGATTTGGTTTGCATTGAGTGCCTGACTGTGAATTCCAACCCACCAAGTATGGTGAGGTGCGGGTAGGTGAAGGCAGGGAAGGTGCGGGTAGGTGAAGGCAGGGAGCCTTACACCCTATAGTTTCTAGAAAATTCAATGCATTCATATGAATTCATGTCATGCCATTTGTGAATATTGGATGTGAGTTTAGCAACCAAAGCAACTGAGGACTTATGGCCATATCATGGTAGTGCATACTGTATGTAGTAATCATGGTTAGGCCATAGTATGTTTGAATGCATAGTATTCATGAAATCATGCAAGATGGCATTGAAGAAATGTGCATTGAAATATTCGGTAAATGTTGTAAATATGCATGCATGTGTAGGGGCACATGTTTAAATGCATTGTGTAAAGGCATGGGTGTGACGTATATATATGTTTCAATGTAGTTAGATAATAGATGAAATGGTGGACTATTGCTAATCCTGAGTCCATTCCATAAGCTGCTATGAATGCAGGAGAAGGACTACATGAAGAAGTTTTTAGGCAGAAAAATATTACGTATGGCAATGAGGATAAGTCCATAGTAAAGACCGAGATCTACCTTGTGCAGAAGCCAAAGGTTATGAGAAGGTTCTCATGGTTGTAAATTTATGCATGAAACAAATCTGAAAATTGTCTGGTTTAAGTTTATGAGAATAGTCTCATAGTTGCAAATCTAATTTCTGTAGGAAAACAGATTTACAAATTTCAGATTTGAGAATTTGCTTATAATTGCTAATGATTGTTTGGCTTATATAGAATTGTGTCAGGAGGACATGTTGTAGGTGGATGTTCAGGTATGGTAGCAAGGGAGAAACCATAATGGACAGAGTGATACCACTTACGAGATCCAAACAATATGAGGATAGCCTCATTGCTAAGCAAATCAATTTCTGTAGGAGATAGAATTGTAAATTCATAATGAATTTAATTATCAATGCTATTGATTGGTTATGGAACAATCACATTTGAAGCTTATTGCTAAATGTTGCTGACTGTTTGGCTATTTGATAAAGTGTGCCAGGATGACACATTGCAGGAAGACCATGTGTGATGGCCTGCAGAAGCCGAACTAGATGGGAAGGATCCCAAGCTTTGGAAATGGGTTTCGGGTGAAACGCCATTGTAAATGTTGATAATGCCTCAACCGAACTGCATGTTGGTAAAGCATGTGAGTGAGACAGAAAATTATGCCAAGAAGGCATGTGTGGGTTATGGCATGTGAAAAGATTGGGGTGGCAAACTGAAGGACTGTTGAATCAGAGAAGGGAGCCCCCATTCTTCGCAAATGAAGAAAATATAAATCTATGAAACAAATGAGTATTCTATAACCCCAGCTAAAGAATATGCATGTCTGGCTACTAGAGTTAATATGCAAAGCATGTTTTATTATTTCATTATTATTCCAAACTGCTTGAGTATGATTAGGTCTTACATGGCTCACATCGGAAAGGGATGCATACCTTTCAGATGTTGGGTTATGATAAGGGTTTTCAATGTTGACTACACCCTAAGGGAATGGACCCATTCCTGGTGTTTCAATACTTTATAGTGAATGATATGAAATATGATTATGATTTTTGAGCAGCAATACTGATGAGCCTGCTTATCCTTTTTGTGCTAACAGCTTACACAGATGCAATTTGGTGTTGCACGTAAGAGGCAAAGTGAAGAAAGGGTGCTCAAGAGGACTGTATGGGCAGTGGTAACCTTTCTATGCTCACACTAAAGGACACTAGAAGAGATGGATAGGCCCAAGGAGCTGTGTTGCAGAAAAGGGGTATCATCCTTGTGTATTGTGAGTGCGTATTGTGGGGCCATGCTAGCCTATAGTCAAGTGAGTCACCTATGGAGTTCTTGGAGGGAACCACTGGTTTACATAAGAGAAGGAGCCACATAATCATATTATGTTGTTCTCATTGCCTGATAAACCCAGTAGGTGTACTGGCTTGGCAATGGTTGCTGGATGCCTGATAAACCCAGTCGGTGTACTGGCTTGGCATGTTGTTAAATTAATGCTTGACAAACCCAGTCAGTGTACTGGCTTGGCATTGGTTATTTGCATGTTGTGGAGGTATTGGTGAAGGGTGTTATTTCCTGACAAACCCAGTCGGAGAACTGGCTTGGAAATGGTTATTGTATGCTTGATAAACCCAGTTGGCGTACTGGCTTAGCATATTGATTTTTGAAATGCTTGATAAACCCAGTCAGCGTATTGGCTTAGCATACTGATTTTAGGGATGCCTGATAAACCCAGTCGGCGTACTAGCTTGGCATTGCCTATTCGGATGATGTTGTGGAGTAGCAGGTGTGCTGGCCAAGAATCCACCCCACAGGTGATCCAAGGCTTGTAAAGGAGAGAAGGAAACCTGTGGAGTAGCGAGGAAAATGCACAATACAGATAAGTATTCATTTTCATTTATTTCTTGTTTGGAATAATGAATACTTCAGGTATAAGTCTTATGACAACCAAGCTAATACACTGTTGTTTCTTTGTTGGAAACCTTGGCCATTATGGGAAACAAGGACCCTGAAAAAAAATAAAAAATAAAAAATAAAAAATAAAAAATAAAAATTTTTCTTGGTAAGCCAGCGAGTAACTGGTTGAGAGCTATAAATGCTTGGTAAAACCCAGAGAGTAACTGGTTGGGAGCTATAAATGCTTGGTAAAACCCAAAGAGTAACTGGTTGGGAGCTATAAATGCTTGGTAAAGCCAGAGAGTAACTGGTTGGGTGCTATAAAATTCTTGGTAAATTCAGAGAATAGTTGCTGGGAACATTAACCACTGGATGTTGTGGAGTAGCCGGCGTGCTGGCCAAACATTCCCTTAAAAAATTGATAAAATCAGTCAGCGTACTGGCCTGACATTGCCTATTCGAATGGTTGTGGAGTAGCCTGCGTGGTCGCCCAACATTCATTGTTGTATCCACGGGAAATCCAATGCTTGGAAAGCGAAGAAGGATCCTGTGGAGTAAAGTGAAGACATCCAGTACAGATAAGTATTTGGTTATCTTGTAACTCTTGCTTGTGAATATACGTGTGTATATGATTTGATTATGATTTTTTCAAACTCTTGTCTAGAGATAAACCCTATGAAAATACACTAAACATGTGAATTAATTCAATGTTTGAGTGTAGGTATTGCTGGAAGCAAGGATTATGAAAGCATATGGAGGATGCATGTGGACACATGACTTTCCTAAAGAGCTCAGTACGAGCAGTAATGAAAGATGGTGCTAGTGGAACTATGTGGTTCCTAGCAGCCAAAGGTTCTGTAAGCAATAAAAGGTAAGGGTTCCCTAGTTAAAAAGCATTAGACAGACCTTAGACACTAAAATGTCATAGCCAAGAAATGGCACGCCAAGCATTCACATTGAAGTGAAAGAGGCTAAGGAGCATAGAACCACAAGTGATGGTGTGGCTCCGGATTGGAACAAGACTAAGAGCGGGAAACTCTTACTCTTCTCTTTCCTTTTGACTGATGCATCTCAGAAACAAAAGACTGTTGAGTGCATGTCATAAATGAAAACAATTTGTGTTTAATTGCTTGAAATGAATTGTGAATGCTGAAATGGTCATTTTCCGGTGAAAGGATGAACATGAATGAGTTCATGTTTATATTGGGAAAGTGTGAAATGTGTGGAAGTCTCATGAGTAAAGCATGGACGTTCCATGTCAATTGGGCAAATAATTGACTAATTTTTAATATTGTGATATGCTTGTCCTAACAGGAATTGCCATGATGAGTCTCACAGGTGAGAAATTGAAAGCCATTGATTACAGCTATTACTAGCCAAGTGTTGCTGACGAGAAAAGAGAGAGCCATTTGTGCACCATGATCATAGCAGCAGACCATAAGCTATTTGTTTTGGCTAGAAGTCTTCCTCAATTAGTTACCAGGACAACAAGGAAGATGAAATCCATGAAATTCCAGACTTGTAGATCAGCTGGAAGATAAACAAACGGAAGGGGTTGCTTTGGAGCGATGCCCACCTGCAGAACTGGAAGATCAAGCCAGCAAGAGCAGCTTGTGGAAGCCAAAGGACTTGGTCCTAAAAGATCAAAGTAAAGGGATGAAATGCAGGGCAAACCTGTCACATTTTTTGAATTTTGAATCATGTGTAAAGTGGGTATATAGTCCGAAGTGTTGGAACACCGAGGACGGTGTTATTCCAAGGGGAGGGGAATGTAATGTCCCCAGTTTGATCCCATGGCATTAACATTATAAATGATGTAATATTGTTATGAAATCATGGTGAGGAGCTCAAGGCCAAGGCCCCACCATTGATTTAGTGATGCATATGGTTTGCATGCTAACAATGCACATTGGAAATTCAAATATCATGTAATATGCATTTTAATAAAAATACCCACAACTAGCTATGTAATGCAACAAAGAGATGGGGGCATGATTTCACAAGGAATTGGGAGGGAAAATATTCAAACCCTTGAGCCAATAAGGTCAAGCCAAGTGTCAATGAGAGAACCCATCAAACCCTCAACTACCCATGTTGACTTTTGTACCCAACCATTTATTTCTCCCAAGAGTTGGTTGAGGTAGTGAATGCCTTGGGAATGGAGAGGTATGGCTGTCCAAATTCGGGTATGGGCAAGCCACTCTTTATGGAAAAACGTGTTTGTCTCCTTGGGCAAGAAAAGAGCCAAGAATTTCTCCCCCAAGCCATTATCCATGATCATTCCTTCTCCCTCAAGAGTTTAGAGCTACCTGGGCATTTTCCAGACATGTTTGCTGTGTTTTCCTTCATTCTCCCAGTAGAGAAGGACGTTTTTGTGTTGTATACCAGTGGGGGAAGAAGAGGAATGGAACGGGGGTTCCCTAGAGAACCGTTGTTGTGTTAAATGCTGAGAGAGTTGGGGAGAAAACGTTTTTCCTCCCTGTGGATGCATTTCCTTTCTCACAACTCATTTTGGGTGAGCCACGATTTGGGGAAAATCTATGGCCATCTTGTTTGTGAATTCCATTGCCGGAAATGGGTATCTATGCCAAATGTTTGTGCTTGCTGTGTGAGAAATGAATATGTTGGGGTTTGGGTATGGGTATTCATTGTTTTGGTTTGAGCTTGAGAATAAGCATCCATGGTTCAATTGTAGCCTGATAAACCCAACTATGGACTGGCTTGGCTCAGATGGAATGATTAATTGGTTGTGAGAGAGTGAATGTCCCCTTTCCTTGTGAGAATCATGCCCAGCTCGGGGGTGGCCTTCGGATGGACTCAGTATAAGTTGTTGAAGAGCCTATGGCTGGGTGGAACGTTGCAGCGACATAGCTAGTTGCTTGGGACAATTGCACAATGAAGTTAAGTGTTTTCTGTCTATGTATTTACTTTTGCAATGCATCAATTTGATGACTGTTTGATATGTTGGATGGGCATGAATTGTGTGTGTGGATTAGATTTGAATTCCGCTGTGCATATTGCTTAATTTGTATCTGCACACCAATTTTTAAATTCTTATGATTCTAATTAGTGGGCTGAGTTTTATGAAATGCCCAGATTTTAGTGCCATGTTCCCTTCCTTGCATTGGGTCAGCAGGTGGGTACATTACACTCAGAAGAAGCAATTGGTCATCAAGGATGCTGACTTTCAACTGATTGTGGGAGAGTTGTATAAATTAGGTGTTGATGAGATATTGAACAAATGTGTCTTGCCGCATAAGCAAGAGCAGATATTGGCTGAGGCACATGGTGGAGTAGTAGGAGGACATTATGGTGGCCGGGTGACTGCCTGAAAAGTACTGCGTGCAGGGCTTTGGTGGCCCACATTACACAATGATGCGACAGACTATGCACGGTCTTGTGATGTTTGTCAACAAACTGGAAAGCCATCCAGATGTGACGAGATGCCGCTACTACCTCAGGTAACATTACAACCATTCGAAAAATGGGTTGTGGATTTTGTAGGACCGATCCATCCACCAGGAAAACGCACAGGTGCACGGTACATTATCACAGCGATAAAATACTTGACCCAATGGGCTAAGGCAACACTTGTAGTTGATTTCTCCACCGCAATGGTTGCTTGATTTTTGTTTGACCACATTATCACTCATTTCGGCTGCACCAAGATATTGCTGAGTGATCAAGGCAACCACTTTCTTAATCGCACTATCAGCGCATTAACGGAAGAATTGCAGATACAGCATAAGAAGAGTACACCCTATCACCGATAGGCGAATGGAACAGTGGAGACATTTAACAAGGTATTGGAGCATGCGTTGATAAAGGTGCGCAATGCGAACCGAGACAACTAGGATTTGAAAGTTCCAGCAGTATTGTGGGCCTATCGCACCACATGTAAAAGGTTGACTGGTCAGACACCTTTCAAGTTGGTATATGGGAAGGAAGCAATTATGCCTATGGAGTACATTGTTCCCAGTCTCCGCATTGCGGCTGTTATGAGCATGGATGATGTTGCAGCATTAGACGAACGTCTAGCACAATTGGTGGAGCTTGAAGAGGATCGATTTATCACTGGCTTTCACCAAGGGGTAGAGAAGGACCGCCAGAAGGCATGGCATGATCGCCACATAAAAAACAAACAGTTTTAGCAATGCAACTTAGTGTTACTATACGACAACAAGTTTATGAAACACCCAGGCAAGTTGCAGGTGCATTGGCTAGGTCCCTATCGCATCAATAGTATTACTTCAGGAGGAGCGGTTCAGTTGCAGTGATTGGATGAGGGGATGCTCCCCAAGATGGTAAATGGTCATAGGTTGAATCCTTATCACTTGGGATTGGAGCAGTGCAATGTCTAAGTCGCATTGGTAAAAAAAAAAATAAAAAAAAATGATGATAATTGTTGTAGGTTGCTTGGTGGCAGATGCCACATCAACAGAAGAAGGTATGCGAAAGCAGGGAGGTTTGTACCGCAAGTATGGAGTAGTCAGAGACTCATGACAGTATTACGACCAGGACCAACGATAGATTTTGTTGTAATGATTACGGAGGATTTGGAGGTACAAGGCAGTGTTGTCACCACTGCCCATCATTCCTATACTTGATTGCACCTCGCCGAGTCAGCCGGATAACCACAAGACGACGACATGTTTTGCACATGGCACGTTGGGCCGATACGATCAACACAATGTCAGGGGATTGCTCACATGTTGGCACGTAGGATCCTCGATGACAGTATGGACACCCCTCCGGTCGCGTCAATTGATGGGGTTACACACACAGATGAGAGATAGTGGGAAATCATTCCCACTGTCGTAACCTGGGAACGGTCTGGCTATAAGTGGCCGAGGTAGTTGGTAACTTGCTACAATGAAGTTATTCCATAATAAAGTGGTTATGTTGGTTGATCAATTTGTGAGTTGAGTTGTGAGGAATTCCAAGGAGGCTGTGGAAATGCTTCACTTTGTTTCCCGTGGAAGCACCCCAGGGGCCCTGTGAGCCCGAATGATGAGTGTCCCTGAGCGCCTTGATATGGTGGGTGCACTTACACTGCGTTATGCTTGAGTCGAGGGTTGGTTCAACATGCTTAAGTACACAGTAGTTGTTTGAAGGATCGTGCTTTTCCCGACCAATGAGGTGGTTGGGACCGGAGCTCCCCGACCATAAAAGGAGCTGGTTTTCGCTGCGAAACATATGTGCCAGAGTCATCTGTGAAGTTCGCATCTGGGTACTGTTCGTCCTCTTTTCCTTCCCGTCATTACCATTCCAAGAGACTGGAAGATGAGTTTGAAAAGTACATGACAGTAAGTCGGGTGATGACCAGTAGATAGACCTGACCATGCGTCGATGATCATTGTAGCAGAAGGAGTAGGACAACTCCGCGTGATCCAGATAGCAAGAACAGTTACCGGAACATAGTTCGAACTGCACTCTGTCCAGCAGTTGACGTGGCTCGAGGGCGAGCCACAAGATTGTGTTGGGGGCCTGTTGGCAGGCGGTTTGATGGGGAAAGATTGCGGTACTGCTGACACCACGACACACCAGAGCAGGGTGCGAAAGGAGTATTTTGTGCCAAAGAATACCGCAGTTGGCGGGTTTTGGGTCACTTGGACCATACATTATGTAATAGAGAGTCAGTATACCGCGGTATGCGGGTTTTTGGGGTCATTTGGACCAAGTTAGTTAGATATTGGGTTAATTGTCCATAGTGTCGGTTATGAAGTCAGTTGTAAGTGGACAAATATTGTAAGGGAAAAATCCTATAAATACATGAGAGTTGTAAGTGTTAAGGAGAGGCGATGAATGAGATGAAGAAGACAAATTGGATGCGAGATCGGTGTTTTTCCGGTGTATGATCTTGACAGTAATACAATGATGTTTTGTGTCAGTCCATGCAGCCACAACTCTCCTCCTCCCTCGGGGGAAATATGGTTCCATCTGCTCTTTCTGGACGCCTCGGGTGAGACCTCATCTGCTCTGCGGGTGTTGCTGGGTGGGCTCAAACCTACCCGGGCTGGTGCCCAGGGAGACTACGGTATGCTTCGATAGTGAGGTGAACCCCTGTCGACTGAGGTCGCATTGGTCAATAGACACCTATGACACAAATCAGACGTGAAGGATGATATATGACATATATGACATGTCAGTGTTGAATATTGTAACTTCTAAGAATATTATATTTGTACATTATTCCAGAGATGTTTCATCCCTCCGAGGCAATTCTATTATGTATCCAGAGATGTTTATTCCTCCGATGGTTTGTGGTAACTAGGGTTATTAGACCCACCATGTGGGGGTCGGCCCTGAGTTTATATTTTAGGGGTTATTAGACTTCTCCAGGAGAGGTCGGCCCCATTAGGGATTTTGGTCAGTCGGGATCTAGTATAAGTAGAGGAGGAGAGCTCCTCATTTGACACACTTCCACAACTCAGAAAGTAGCGCACTTGTGTCTGGGACGTCTGCATGTGAGGTAGAGAAGAAGGACAAGTCTTGGAGCACATCTTGTATTTTGGTTGATCATCTTATTGAGGAAAGCTTTGTTGGGTTTTTTACCCCATGAGGGTTTCCCAGGGTAAATTCTGTGTCTATCTTGTGATTATGTTTCTTTCAGTGATCTTGCTAGTCTATTTGGTTTAAAAATTAACATGGTATCAGAGCTAGCCTGTATAGAACATCTTTCACAAGGTGAAATTATATTTCTCTCTCTCTCTCCCAAAATTAGGGTTTCTGCAAAAGTTAGTATTTTTGGATTCTGATTGCATGGCTGAATAACCCTTCTAAAGATCTATCTTTTGGGCTTTGGATCGAGGTTTTTGGTTGGGTAGAACTCCGGGAAAGTTAAACCCTAGTTTTACCAAAAGTGTGATAAACCATAAATTCTGTTGCAGATCAGAAAAAGTAAAAAGTTAAAGTTTCCAGGTAAGTACTATTCTATCTCTTGTCTCTTGGACTCCCCCAAGAGAAGATGGCTCCAAGCACTAAGCTTGAAGACAAGTTAGAAGGTATAGAGAATTTTCAGGCATGGAAATACATAATTGGTCTCATTCTTGAAGAGAATGATCTTGCTTAGTATATCAAGGATGAAGTTGCAGAACCTGAAGGAGATGAAGCCAAAGAGAATCATAGGAAGGATTTGATTAGGGAAAAGAGAATAATAGCTGATTCTATTAAAGACCACTTGTTTCCCCAAGTGGCTTCCAAGAAGACTCCAAAGGAAATGTATGATGGCCTAGGAAGAATGTATGAGGGAAAGAACATCAATAGGAAGATGAACCTAAGAACTCAGTTTAAGAGTACCAAGATGCACAAAGGAGAATCCATTCAAGAATACTTCTCAAGGGTCTCCCAAATCAAGGAGCAACTAGATGTATTTGGTGATACTCTTGATGAAGATGAACTTGTGATGACTGCTCTAAATGGTCTCACTAGACCTTGGGAGTCATTTATACAAACTACGTGTGCCAGAAAAGAAAGTATGAAGTTTTATGTAGTGTGGGAGGATTGTGTTCAAGAAGAGGCTAGGGTAGCCAATAGAGAAGCCCTCCTCAAGGAGGATGACCAAGCCTTGTCTACTCACACCAAAAGAAGTAGAAAGGGTCACTTCAAGAAAGTTGACCACAAAGGATCTCAACCCTTCTCTAAAGTTAAAAAGGGAAGAGGACCCAACCCAGTAAGAGATCTCTCCACAGTCCAGTGTTACAGTTGTCTTAAACTAGGACACATTTCCAGATTTTGTCCTTCACAAAAGAAGAAGAAGTTTTTCCACAAAAGACACCATGCACATATGGAGAAAGATGATAGTGAAGAAGAAGAAGAAGAAGAAGAAGAAGAGGAAGAGGAATTGCCTCGAAGGAAAATATCTAAAGTAAAGAAAGAAGATCCAGAAGAATATGTCCTATTATCTGCACTCTCTGGATCTGTATCTCTTGGAGAAGATACATGGCTCATTGATAGTGGTGCTTCAAAGCACATAACAGGTCAAAGGAAGACTCTCTCAAAACTTGAAGAAAAGTCTTCTCCACAAAAGGTATCTCTAGGAGATGATTACCAATATCCCATCAAGGGAATTGGTGAAGCAAGCTACAAGCTAGATTCTGGAACACCCTTGAATATGAAAGAAATTTTATATGTACCAGGTTTGAAGAAGAACTTACTCTCTATCTCAGCACTAGATAAGAAAGGTTTTAGAGTTGCCTTCATAGATGGTCAAGTACTTATGTGGCCCAAAGGAAAATCTATTAAAGATTCAGTTGTCATTGGTGAAGAGGAAGGAGGTCTCTATAAGCTCAAGGGACATCTAGAAGTTGCCCTTGCTCATGAAACCTACAGCCCCAGTGAGCTATGGCACAGAATATTATCCCACATTAACTATAAATCCCTACCCTATGTAAGCAAGGTGGTCATAGGATTACCAGACTTGAAGGTTGATCATAATGGCTCATGTAAAGGATGTGAAAAAGGGAAGAATGTCAAGAACCCTTTTCCAAAGATTGAAACAAAGACTAAGAACATTTTGGAGCTAATACACTCAGATGTATGTGGACCCATGCCCACCACTTCCCTAAGTGGGTTTGAATACTATCTCTCATTCATCGATGACTATTCAAGGAAGACTTGGATATACTTTCTAAAAGGTAAGAATGAAGTCTTTGGAAAATTCAAAGAGTTCAAGGTCCTAATAAAAAAAATCTCTCAGAAAAGAAAATCAAGATTCTCAGAACAGATAATGGTGGAGAATATACTTCAAAAGGACTTTGAAGACTTTTGTAAGGAAGTTGGAATCAAGAGGGAACTAACCACTCCCTAAAATCCCCAACAAAATGGGGTGGCTAAAAGAAAGAATAGAACCATCATGGAAGCTGTAAAGACCATGATACATGATCAAGATCTACCCATGTATTTATGGGTTGAAGCAGCTAGGACAACAGTCTATGTGCATAATAGACTATCCCATAATGCTCTTGAATTCAAGACTCCAGAAGAAGTGTTCACAGGAAAGAAGACCGAGGTAAGTCATCTCAAAATATTTGGTTGTCCTGTGTACATTCACATTCCAAAAGAAAACAGAACCAAGTTGGATCCTTCTGGTAAGAAGGGAATATTTGTTGGATATTGTGAATCATCCAAAGCCTTCAGAATTTACATACCAGGTTTTCATCATATGGAAATAAGTAGAGATGTAACATTTGATGAAGAAGAAGCTCGCAAGAAATCCAGGAAGTGTCAACTTGAAGAAATCTATGAAGAAGATACACCTTCTAGAATCATAGAAGCTGTGCACATTCCTGAAGATGATACACCAGAGGACCATGACATGATGGAACCACAAGAACCCCCTATTATAAAATTATCTAGGAAAAGAAGGCCAGCATGGGCTAGAGACATTATTCAAGGAGCTGAAAGATATGGAGCTCCTGAAGGCTCCACTAGAGAAAGAAAGAAACCAAAGCTAGTATCCAACTATGTTGCCTTGATGTGTGATCTTGTGGATCAACAACCTACTAGCTATGAAGAGGCAACTTAGAAGAAAGAATGAATAGAAGCAATGACAGAAGAATATCAGTCAATAATGAAAAATGATGTTTGGGATATAGTTCCCAAACCAAAAGATAAAAGTGTGGTTTCTTCCAAATGGATTTTTAAGATAAAACATGCTGCAGATGGTAGCATTGAAAAATATAAGGAAAGATTTGTAGCCCGAGGATTCTCTCAGAAAGAGGGAATTGACTATGAAGAAACCTTTGCACCAATTGCTAGGTATACTTCAATTAGTACTATCATGGCACTTGCATCTATGATGAAGTGGAAATTACACCAAATGGATGTTAAGACAACTTTTCTGAATGGTGTAATTGAAGAAGAAGTGTACATAGAGCAATCACACGGGTTTGAGGTTAAAGACGGGAGAACTCATGTATGCAAACTGAAAAAGGAATTATATGGATTAAAGCAAGCTCCTAGAGCTTAGTACGGAAGGATTGACAATTTCTTAACAAGCATGGGCTTTACCAAGAGTAAAGCTGACCCTAATCTTTATCTCAAGGTAATGGATGATGAACCAGTTATACTATTGTTATATGTAGATGATCTATTTCTAACTGGAAATGAGAAACAGATGATTGAATGCAAGAAGAAGCTTTCTTCAGAATTCAAGATGAAAGATCTCAGATTAATGCACTACTTCTTAGGTCTAGAAGTATGGCAAGAACCAAAAGGAATCTTTCTAAATCAAGGTAAGTATGCTATGGAGATTCTAAAAGGGTTTGATATGTTGGAGTGTAAAGCCATGGCCACTCCCATGGACTCCAAATTGAAGTTATTAGTTAATGACACATCAAAATTAGTGGACATAACTCTATATAGACAAATCATTGGGTCTTTGATGTATTTAACAAATACTAGGCTAGATATATGCTTTGCTGTAAATACCCTGAGTCAGTATCTAGTAGAACCTAGAAAGGTTCACTTAATAGCTGCAAAGGATGTAATGAGGTACCTAAAGGGTACATTAGATTTTGGTCTATATTATCTTGGAAATCATGAACTCAGATTACATGGTTGCTCAGATTCTGATTGGGCAGGAAGTATCTCAGACAGAAAGCGTACATCAGGTGGATGTTATGGTCTTGGATCTGCCATGATCTCATGGTTCAGCAAGAAACAATCTAGTGTGGCTCTCAGTACTGCTGAAGCAGAATACACAGCTGCCTGCTCTGCTAGCTATGAAGCAGTGTGGCTTTGGAAACTATTATCTGGAGTGTTTGACTTAGAGATGGATCCCACTGTGATCACATGTGACAATCAAAGTTGTATCAAAATGACAGAAAATCTTGTATTCCACGATAAGTCAAAGCACATAGAGATCCAATACTTTTATATACGAGACATGGTGTAGAGAGGAGCTATCAAACTCGAGTATGTGAGTACTGAGGAACAAGTTGCTGATATATTAACCAAACCCTTGTCTCGTGTGAAATTTGAATACTTCTGAGACAAGCTTGGTGTAGCTCAAAAGGACCCTCCTCGAAAGGGGGAGTAGTATCGTCACTGATGATGAGGATACCTATTTACCATTCTTAGATATTTATGCTTATTTAGATTTAGATTTCTTACACTTAGAATACTTACATTATTTTTCTTTTACTTTGATGATATATGTATTGATGAGGATACATGTTTTGATTGATGATGATACATGTTTTGATGATATATGTATTGATGAGGATACATGTTTTGATGATATATGTATTGATGAGGATACATGATATATGTATATGTGCTTTGATGCATTGATGAGGTTACATTCTTTGATGATGATACTTGTATTATTACATATTGATGTATTGATGAGAATACTTGTATTGATGATATATGCACATATATTAATGTACTTGTATGGATGAGGATACTTGTACCTGTATTGAAGTGAGGATTGGATCATCCTTGGACTGCAGTCCTAAAGAGAGCCGTAGACGTATGTCTTTGAGAATGAAGTCCTTAGTGGACATGTGAGGATTGGATCATCCTTGGACTGCAGTCCTAAAGAGAGCCGTAGACGTATGTCTTCAAGAATGAAGTCCTTGGTGGACATATGAGGGTTGGATCATCCTTGGACTGTAGTCCTAAAGAGATCCGTAGAGATGATGTCTCCGAGAATGAGGGTTGGATCATCCTTGGACTGCAGTCCTAAAGAGAGTCGTAGACATGATGTCTCCGAGAATGAGGGTTGGATCATTCTTGGACTGTAGTCCTAAAGAGAGCCGTAGACATGATGTCTCTGAGAATGAGGGTTGGATCATCCTTGGACTGCAGTCCTAAAGAGAGCCATAGACATGATGTCTCCGAGAATGAGGGTTGGATCATCCTTGGACTGCAGTACTAAAGTGAGCCATAGACATGAGGTCTCCGAGAAATGAATGATATGACTGGATCATCCCTAGACCTCGGTTCAAAAGGTACATGGTAGGACTGGATCGTCCTTGGACCTCGGTTCAAAAGGTACATGGTAGGACTGGATTGTCCCTGGACCTCGGTTCAAAAGGTACATGATAGGACTGGATCGTCCCTGGACCTTGGTTCAAAAGGTACATGGTAGGACTGGATCGTCCTTGGACCTTGGTTCAAAAGGTACATGATAGGATTGGATCGTCCTTGGACCTCGGTTCAAAAGGTACATTATAGGACTAGATCGTCCTTGGACCTCGGTTCAAAAGGTACATGATAGGACTGGATCGTCCTTGGACCTCGGTTCAGAAGGTACATGGTAGGACTGATCGTCCTTGGGCCTCGATTCAAAAGGTACATGACAGGATTGCATCATCCATGGACCTATGTCCTAAAGAGAGCAGGATTGATCATCCTATAATATGATCATGTGTATTGCAGGGTATACGATGCTGAGATGATGATGACGATGCTGATGATCGTGAGATGACGATGTCGATGATCGTATGATGACGATGATCGTGAGATGACGATGCTGATGATCGTATGATGACGATGATCGTGAGATGACGATGCTGATGATCGTGATATGATGATGCTGATAATCGTATGATGACGATGATCATGAGATGATGATGTTGATGATCGTGAGATGACGATGCTGATGATCATGTGATTATGATGCTGATGATCGTGAGATGACGATGCTGATGATCGTATGATGACGATGATGTTAATGTTCCAGTAACTAGTTGAGTTACTGATGATGATGTATTGAAGAAAGCTTCCGATGATATATAGATGTATCATGTATGATGTAGTCAATGACTCCTTGATTCTGCAGATGTTGTTATAATATCCTTCTCGTTAAGGGGGAGTGTTGAATATTGTAACTTCTAAGAATATTATATTTGTACATTATTATTCCGGAGATGTTTCATCCTTCCGAGGCAATTCTATTATGTATCCGGAGATGTTTATTCCTCCGATGGTTTGTGGTAACTAGGGTTATTAGACCCACCATGTGGGGGTCGGCCCTGAGTTTATATTTTAGGGGTTATTAGACTTCTCCAGGAGAGGTCGGTCCCATTAGGGATTTTGGTTAGTCAGGATCTAGTATAAGTAGAGGAGGAGAGATCCTCATTTGACACACTTCCACAACTCATAAAGTAGCGCACTTGTGTCTGGGAGGTCTGCATGTGAGGTAGAGAAGAAGGACAAGTCTTGGAGCACATCTTGCATTTTGGTTGATCATCTTATTGAGGAAAGCTTTGCTGGGTTTTCTACCCCACGAGGGTTTCCCAGGGTAAATTCTGTGTCTATCTTGTGATTATGTTTCTTTCAGTGATCTTGCTAGTCTATTTGGTTTAAAAATTAACAGTTAGGGCTAAAAATAGACTCCAAGAGGGTGCTCAAGGGTTTTAGGGCAGCTAAGATGCTTCCACATGTGATTTGGTGGAAGTGGGAGACTAGGAATTGTTGTACAAGTGGCGTTCTTTGGAATCTCTTCCCAACTTGAGTTGGCATGAGTCTCTTGGAAGGAATTCGAGCCATAGAGGAAATTAGAAGTTTTTAAATGTCAATAACAAATAATAAAACCAGATTTTGATCATTTGTAGAATTTTCAATTGCATTTGTGAAGAGGGAGAGCTAGTGGATGACTAGTTTCTTGCCTTAGCCAATTTCGAGGGTGAAAGATTCACATCCAAGTTGGTAATTGGAAATGCCATTCAAAAATTTAATTTGGAGCTTTAATGGAGTCTTTATTTGTAGGTGTAAGCTACAGGGCAGCTCATGGTTTCTTCTATTGTAGCTCACTCCTTCAACCATTTCCACTTTTGAAGGCAAATTCTTGATCCTTAAGGGAGGGATTTTTTGGTGAGATATTGTAATCTTTGGGGGAGATTATAATGCCCCATTTATTTTTTAATATGAATTAAATACTCTGTTCTTCATCTTCAAAAAATTTCAGGTCGAAATTCCAAGTAGAAATGTGTAAATCTCATTTTTAATGAAAGAACAGTGCCATTTCCCCACTACCTTGTTGTGAACCAATGGAATGTTGATGGTTTCGAATGAATGGATTATTCTTTGATACATTTGTGATTAATAGAATTCCATGGATGTATTTAACAAGTTTCATGTACTGTACTTGAGCATTTGAAGTATTTTTACTCAGTTTAATTGCATTGGGAGAAGAAATAGTGTCATTTCCCCAAGGGTCGAATGGGTGATTTTTGCAGCTGAATGGGAGAGGTTTGGAACAGATATAATAATTAATTAATGGTGCACATGATACATTAATAATATACTTAATACATTCCATACCTCTTTTCATAAATTTGAGTGGGCTTGGAGGCATTTGGGAAGCCATTTCCAATACTTATCCCAAGGGGATTTGAACCCCAAATTACTAGTAAAATTGCATACTTGGTCTAGAATATTAAGAGAGTTCACAAAGGTATTTTGGTGGTGATATATCATCCCTGAATGTCATATTCAAGTCCTAATATCATTCATACACCTTCCTTGAATATTTGAAGGCATTCAGAATCAATTTGAGACCTAGAGACCAATACTAGTCAAAGGGAAATTACTAGTAAAATTCCCTACATTGGCCAGAATTGAAAGAGGATTTGCAGAAGGGTATTAAAGGTCCAAAAGCATCCCTGAAACACATATTTATGTTCTAACATCATCCATATACCTTCTCATAATATTTGGGAGCAATTGGATCAATTTAGGGACCTAGAGCTCAAAACTAGTGAAAGGTCTAACTAGGGAAAAAAGTGAAAATTTGCCATTTTAAGAAAATTCCTAACAAGGGACATTACATTTTTCATATTTCGAGTAGATGCACCAACTCCAAAAGTGCCTATTTTTCCTATTTCAAGTAGCTGCAACACCTAAAGTTGTCCCTTCTTCCTATATCGAGCAGCTGCGACACCTCCAAAAGTGTCTATTTTTCCTATTTCGAGCAGCGGCAACACCTAAATTTGTCCATTTTTCCTACTTTTGGCAACTGTGATTTCGCCAATTCCTCATTGAATATTGATTATTTATTTGTTCATCAATATTAGCGCTCTCTATCAGCGATGTGATCGTGGAAAGGTGCCACCTTGAAACATGACGGTTTGGCATTACATTTAAAGGTACGACGTCTTAATCATAAACATCATTAGGCATGACTAAATGGAGTAATCAATAATGAATATATTTTTTCATTAGTCCATGTTAGTTATCCTTATGCAATCCACTGAGACAACAACTATGTCTGATTCGTCCTTCGCTTTTGGTTTTTTACCGCCCTTCGACAACTTGTCACCACTTTTTACCAAAAATACCCCAAAATACCCAAACCAACCTTTGCCTATCCATCGCTCATTCTGCATGCAGTAGCTCGATGTCTGAGACTGTAACTCATCCCGCTGATAGTAGAATTTACAGACAGCTTCGCAATATGGGTATCCCGGTATGACACGAGCATGTCCGCATAGAACCTCTGCGTGCAAACAGAGAGGTTTTTACTATCTTCCAGGAAGCTCGCAGGATTGACTATTTCCAGCGTTTGAATGATTTGCATGTAGAAACCGCACTTGAGTTTGCACAAAATATAACCAGCTGTCATTCAGAGGTCTGAGGTATCCAAATAGATGCTTCAGAAGCAATCATGGCGGAGGTAACAGGATTGCCCAGAACCGGGATGCAATGGTTCGGTCGAAAGTGCCATAATCAAACTGTAACAGAAGAATTTTTGGCAGTCGGAGAAGTTTTTCAGCCACATGGCCGAGGAATAACATTGGAATCCTTGCCAAATCCTTGGAACCAAGTGGCCACCTTCATAAAGAAATACATTTCCTGTGAAGGTAGGTACAAAGTGGTTTACATATATGAATTCTTCCTCCTTTCACATTTACGCCACCACAGATTGTTAAATATGCCGTTTTATCTTTTACAATCTTTGCATACTATGGTTCGATATGTCAAGGTTGCTCGACACCCCTTATCTTCCCTCACAAACCACAGGTTGATTAAACTCTTAATCTTAAGGGCCCTTGTGCACCAGAATTTGACATTGGAAGAGTTTGTTGCTCGGCCAAGGGTGCCCCGAGCACCTGCCGTGGTAATATGAGGTGTTGAGATGGTAAATGAGGACCGGATCAGTTCCTCCAATTTAATTGGGGGGAGGGATGGAGCATTGGCAGACCAGGTGGAAGAGGTAAATATGGGGGAAGCTGTGGCAGCAGCGAACCCTGTTGCAGAAGGGGATATGATGGAGCCAGTGGCGAATGAGGCAGTGATACTGGAAGCTACAACAGCAACAAATCCTATAGAGGAAGAAGCAGACCCAATAGAAATTGTAGTTAGGGTGGCAGCTGAAGCAGTAGGGATAGCGTCATTAGCAGCTGCAACAGAGGAAGTTGAAACTGGAGCAGCTGTTAAAGCTACGATAGTGGAAGCTGTAGCTACAGAAGTTACAATGCAAGGGGAAGAGCATCAAGCAGAGGTGGTAGAAGGAGGAAATATGGAGGTGTTGGATGTCAAATCCTCCCCTGAAAGAAGGAGAACCATCATTGAAGAAGAGGAAATGACCCCTCTTTCTAAAAATTTAGAAACCCCTGTGTCACAGAAAAGAAGAAAAAGGTCAGGGAGTAAGGGTCAGACATCTAGCTCAATAAAGAAGAGAAGAACTAGAGCTGTTACAGTAGCAGCAACAGTATGCAGTGAAGGCCAGCCATCGGGAGTTGTGAATAAAAGAAGGACTCGGTCATTTGCAGCAGCCGAAACAACATGTGCAATTGGGGCAAATAGTGAAATTTCTACAGTAGAAGCAGCATGTGCAACCGGGGTAGGCATAGAAATTCCTATTTTAAATCCCAAATCACCAACTGTTACACAAGAACCTGCTTTGGAAAAAATCCAAATTGAAAACCTCCTTTTTGATAATGAGCCACTAAAGGAGGAGGTGCAAATGCTTTAGAATGAATTGGAGAAATGGAAGGAAGTGAGTGGAAAACAGGCAGAGAAGAATTTGAATATATTAGTGGAGGATGCAGATCTGTTAAAAAATTCATATCCTGTTTTGGAAAATGAAGAACAAGGAGACGTGGTATGCCCAGAATGTGGTGACATATTTAATTCGGCAGGGCACAGAGTCATAGTGCTGGGTTTGGTAGCACAAAATCCTACACAAGAAGAGCAAGAAGGAGAAAAAGCACCGGCAGTGGAGTTGATGGAGGGGAATGAGCCAGAGATAGACATAATCCCTGATTTGGAATTAGGAGAATATGAGGAGATACAACCCCAACCAACAGGAGATACTGAACTATTCTAGGACCAGTCTCATCATCCAGAAGATATCAAGTAATTCAAGAACAACCTCAAAAATCTAAAGAAATTGGAAAACAGGATGTTGTTACACAAGAACCATCATCCTTGACAATATTTAGTGAAGTTACAACCCAAACAACAATTGTTGATATTGAGGTACAAGAGGAAGACGCTGTTACAAAAGAACCAGTGTCTTTAAAAATGTTTGCTGAAATTGCAACTCAGACTGAGGTTGCTGAGATTGAATTGAAGAGAAAGGATGCTGCCACACAAGAACCAACATTCCTAAAAGTAGTTGTTGAGGCTGCAACTCAGGTAGAAGCTGTTGAGTTTGGTATTCAGGAAGAGAATGTTGTCACACAAGGACCAGTGTTCTCGAAATTAATGATTGATTCAGCAACATAAACTGAGGCTGTTGAGGTATAGGAAGAGGATGCTATTACACAAGAACCAACATCCTCAAAATTAACTGCTAAGATTGCAACACAAGAAAAGGCCATTGCAACACCAATGGAAGAGGAAGCTGCTACACTGCCACCCGAAAATGAGGAAGCTGCTACACTGCCACCTGAAAATGAGGAAGCTGGAACATCTAGTGGCAGGGTAGGAATGCAATTTTCTCAAGAATTTGTTGCTTTAGACTTTGATGATGAGAAAGATGTGGAGGATAGAAGGATTCAACGATTGGAGAAACACATTTATTTGTTACAGGTGGAGTTAGCTAAATGGGAAAATTACATTGATCATTGTTGAGCAGGGATGGTCCCTCTCTTTGAACATAAGAATACTATCAAATAATTAAGGGAGAAGTGGGCAGAGGAATCAACTCTTCAGAAATCTCAATTGGAAGAGGTGCAAAAAGAATTGCAGGAGTTGAAGGAATTCAAATGCCCTCTCTCTGGAGCTACTGAGTTCAAGAGCCCCATCTCCTTCCTACCCAGTATTTCTGTATGAGCAAATGACCCTGTTCAAATTGAAAGTTTTACAAGAGGGTAGACTTTATCAGTTGCTGAGCCCTTCCCAGTTTCTAGGGACCTTTTTGTCAAGCAGTTTTCTTGAGCAACACCTATTGTGTGAATTGTATTTGCACAATATGGCATGTTTTGGTGATTCTTGCTCTAATCCTATTCCCTATGTAGGTGATGTTTAGTTGAGAGCCTTTGCCTCTTTTGTTAATAATCATGTGTAGTGGGAAGATGCCTTTCAGACAATCTCTAGGAATGAGGCCAGTGCCAATTTATGGATTAGGAGTGAACCCCAATCTCCTCATGCTCTCATCATAAACCATGGAAGATGTTTCTTATCTCCTCCAAAGACTCAGCATCTGAAGAAGATGCAAGAGAAAGTAGTCTCTACCTGTGTTGACCTGATCTCCAAACAAAAACATCTTGCCTTAGAGGGTAGCAAGCACAGGTGGCAGACTTCTTCTCCAGCTTTGAAGAAAAGGGATCCTTACTGCCTTAAGAATTTTAAACAAGCTCTTCCCAGGGTAGCAGGGTATGTCAATTGCATGAGAACGTGTGGGTTACACTAGCTGGGACTCAAGTTCAAATTTCCACTGATATGGTGGCTAGGAGGGTAGTACAGAGACAATTATACACTGACCAAGGTAGAAGAGAAGCAGTGCTAGGAATATTGGGCTGCTTGCAATGGGTTTTTGGAAGCAGGCAAGGAACCTGACATTTCCTTCAAATTTTCCTTTCAGCATGAATGGGGACCAGATTCAGACTCAGATTAGTTGGTTTTTGCATGAGGACATACAATTGGATAGCTGGGGGGAGATGTTGGGCCCCAGAATAGACCCTTTTTGCCTACACCTAGCTACACATTTTTCCCTGTTTTGCCTCACTATTCCCTGATTTGGAATTAGGAGAAGATAATTATTCAAGACTACTTATGGCTGTAACAGTTCCATTGTAAATCGACAGCCTGAAGATTGCAGATCTTCATGGCTGTCCGATATTTTGTGAAACAAATTCATGTCATCAGGGTATAAATGTAAAGAGGCGTTCTAAGCCTGGGGTTGGAGAATTTATAATTGTATAAGTTGAAACAGAGAGCTGTGAATGTGATTCATTATTTCTAACACAAAGAGCAGAGTTTCTTATATCTTGGTGTTTTAATTTGTGTTAGGACACGACATCTCTGTTAGAAGGCTAGGGCTTGCCTTCTCACAGAGATCGCCAAGTTCTGTAGGTAGTTTAACTTCTTTCCTCTTGTGTGGTGTGGAATTGCATTAGATGTGTTACTGCGAGCTGCAACAGTGAAATGATAATTGCATTCTTCTTTGGTAGTTTATGATTGCATCCTCAATGATTCATATCAATATCATGGACATATATCATGCTATTATGCTAATGATTCATATCAATATCAATATCATATATGTAATTTGAATTAATGTGCAAGCAACAATACCAATGTCAAATGTGTGTTACTTGTTGAAAACTTATTAACTTAATAATAAATATATTAATATAATTATTAATTATAATTTAAACTTGAAAATTATATATATCTTCCAAATGGAAAATATCCATCACCCTAAATAAATAATGCAGACTTGTCAACCAACAAAATGGGTATAACTAAACAGTAATAGCAAGTAATATCAAATTGAGTAAGAACGATAATCCTCTACTTATGAACTCAAGCTAATTCATCAGCTGCAAGGGAATGTGTCCTAATTTCATGCATTCGTTTAGTTATATTCCTTGCTTTTCATTCCATAAATTGCATCACTTGTATTGCTGAAACTCTAGTGGAAAATTATAGGTTGATTACAGTCACATTCAGAATTCATCCAATAAGAGTTCAATATTGGTTTTTTGGTCTGCTGATCCTTATTATGCACTCAATCGGTTTGCTTAAACTATCATATGGTTTGTTTGGAATGTCAATGGGGTGTCTTCAAATGTGATTAGACTCTTTAACCAACTTCATATGTTCTTCATTAATTAATCCTAATTATGACCAAACTTGACATCCCGTGTATGAAATCTGGAATGGCATAATTACACATTTCTGAGCCTACTCATCCATTAATCATATCTTTCAAATTGGTGAAGAAAAGTGCATTAGACAAATTAATAACATCAAGAAGAAACCCCGAAGAAGAAAAAAATACCTAAAACAAAAATCAACTTTTTAAAAGCAGAGACGGTACTTACAGTTACTTAAAACAAAAAAACACTTATGACCGTGATATGGAAGAATAATCCTTTGGGAATACTAAACACCATTCCAAGAAGCCTTTTTTTTTGGAAGTAAGGAGATTTTGAATTATATTAAAAGGAGGAATTACAAAAGGAGCAATCTGGCTGAAGCTTAGAATTGTTCATCAAAACGAACCAACTTGGTTTTACCCATTGACACACACCCTCGTGGAAGTCTGAACAAAACACAACAAAACTACTACCCGAACAGACAAAAAACCACAGAACCAAATACTTTCTTCCCATAGGCTCGTAGGCCAAAGAGCATAATGCTTCATAACTGTAAAATTAGTCACAGCAGATCTAATGAACAAGTAAATCAATCACAACAGATGAACATAGAAAATATGGTGCAAAACTGTGCAAAACATGCAGCAGTGCTCTCTATCCCAGAAAGGGTGAATGAATTACAATAGAATACAATATCTGTCAATGAGCAATTCGAATTGACTAAGTAGGCCATTCGAATCACTGAATAGAGTAGCTTGACTCTATCTAGGAGTCCTCATCAATCATCGGTGGTGCTCATCAATCACAATAACCAGTCATCCAGGTGTCAAACTGAGTCTAACTGAGTGTAATAAATGTAACTGAAGTGTGTAGCACTGATATAGGATCTGGAGGCTCAGTGGGGGCGCATGGGAGGCTAACTGAAGTCAGAACAAGTCACCTAATCAAACTGGAGGTCAAACGGAAGTGATACAGTCAGTCGGGAGTGAAACTAGCCTCAAATCAGGGAGAATCGGAGCTAACTGAATGTAACTGAAGTGGAACTGCAGTGGTAGGTGAACAAGTGCGCCCTTCTCTGGCAGTAGGTGAGAAGTGGGCACCTTTCAGCTTAGGAGGGCTAAAACTCTGTGGTAGGTGGCTCCCGGTTGCTAGAAGAAGGTGGATAAGGTGCTGGAGGCATCAAACTGGTGACTGGGATGCATGCCTGTGCATGCAGAATCCTGAAATAGATCATATCCTGAAATAGGAATCCTGAAATAGATAATATCCTGAAATAGATCATGCAAGATCCTGAAATAGATGATGTATCCCGAAATAGATGATGTGGATATCTGAACAATAACCAGCTAGCCCCAGACCCCCCAAATAAACACCCACCCAGACATCAGCGAACTATATAAGGAGCTTCTGGAGAACTCCCAGGATGGTGAAAGCTGGAAGAAGAAGCAGCGCACAGAGGAGGTTGAAGTGCCATGACAAACAGAAGGAAATACGACATCCGGTGAGTCGCACGAGACTCTTCAAAGAGAAGCTGCGCATTTTCATCTCTGAGAGGATGCCTATCGCGAATTGTATAGCCAACCAAGTTTTTCATCATCCAAAATAGCGCAACAGTGCACTCGTAAAGACTAACACGCCCAGCCGTGTTGCCGGGATCGAGGATCCAATTCTCCAACTTCTTATGCTCCCCTAGCAGGGTTTCCCTACTCAGAAAAGCCCACCATTGTTGTTCATAGTCATTGATGTCCCTCTGGATTTCCAAGGGGATGTTAAGAGCGAAGGAAGTTGCCTCCCTATGCACCCGCTGAGAGGCACGAGAAAGCCCACCACCCAGCTCCCTCGGAGAATCCCCATGCCCTCTCTTCCTATTGCGACTGGAATTATCTCCAACCTCAGGATGACAGTTAGTATCTTGCGGCTCCTTCATCCTCTCACCATAGGTTTGCTCCATAGCCAAAACTTGCATGCATGCAGAAAACTATCAATGCCGATCACGGTTGCTGTTAACACCCAAAAAGTGCTCACTAGCTCATTTCCTTATTCACATGACCCATTTGTCCACTTTTCCACCATTTGAGCCTCTAAAGCCATCAAAAGGTCACCAAAAGACCATAATACACCCTTTTCCCCCTCAATAGATATATTTTTCCTCAAAAAACATAAAAAACCCTCAAAAAGAGTCCAGAATTCCCAAAAATATTAAAAGGGAATAAAAATATTCAAAATATTCAAAAAAGAAAAAAAGAGGGAAAAATGTACCTAAACCACGTTGGTCAATACCATTCATTTTCTCAAAACCATAATGGTATTCCCCACCACCAAAAACTATAAAAAGGTGGTAGGGGCTCCTCACTTTCCATCCATTCATCATCCTATCCTCATGCTGTCAAAATATCTCTTGAGTTCTTGACCATTGTAGCAATCTTGGAGAAGAGACCATTGGAGCCTGGAGCATCTCAACCTTGGAGCTACTCAACACCACAAATCCTCACCATTTGAGGTATTATAATACAAAACATTCTTTCATTTCTTGTTCTTTCCATGAATCGTTTTAAATTTATTTGTTATATGCACATGTTAGTTTAGATTTAGATTTAATTCATAATCATTTTTACTTTCTATATTGAAACTGCTATCACATTGTGGATAGGTGCCCACTGCACAAGCTTGGTTGCAAAACCAAGCAATAGTTGCCACCTTGAGCCTCCATATATTATCGCCTGCCACCGACCGTTATGATGAATCGGGTACATCTTAATAACTCTTAATAACTGAAGGAGGTACATATTAATACCTAAAAGAGGTACAGTTATGATTTTCTTCCGTCATTTACCCCATCGAAGAACTGCGAAGGAGGATGAAAAGACTGATCGAGAAATAGATCATATCCTGAAATAGGAATCCTGAAATAGATAATATCCTGAAATAGATCATGCAAGATCCTGAAATAGATGATGTATCACGAAATAGATGATGTGGATATCCGAACACCCCCCCTCAAGCTAGACTATGATGTGCCAACTAAAATAATGTGGGGCCCTGGTAACTAAGACCAAAGGTCACCCCAATACAATAATCCAAAAAATGCTGAAAATAAACTAAGTGAGGAAAGAGGGAAAACCCAGTGGGAAGAAAGCCCCCCCTCAAGCTAAAGCATAATAATGAATCAATCTGTCTCCACCATGATGGAACTCACCCCCAACAGTGAACGGAGGTAAGAGAACTTCTTCTCAGTGAAGCTCTTGGTGAAGATGTCTGCAATTTTCTCATCAGTAGGGCAATATTGCAGAATGATGGTGCGGTCGTGCACCAACTGTCGAATGTAATGCATATGAATCTCAATGTGTTTGGTCCTCTGCCGCTGAACTGGATCTGTGGAGATCTTGATAGCACTTTGATTGTCACAAAATAGGACAGTCGAAGTAGTGCCACCAAAACCAAACTCGGAAAGAATACCCTGCAACCAAACTGCCTGAATGCAGGCATTGACTGCCCCTCGATACTCTGCCTCTGCTGAAGAAAGTGCAATGGCTGCTTGCTTTTTGCTGGACCAGCAAATAGCACCATGACCAATCATGAAAACATAACCGGAAGTGGACTTCCGATCAATGCTATCACCTGCCCAATCTGAATCAGTAAAACCAATGAAATCTAGCTCAGAATCTGCAGCATAATGTATGCCAAACTGTCTCGTACCTTGCACATACTGCAAGATCCGCTTGGCTGCTCGCCAATGAAGCTCATGTGGCTGCTGCATATATCTTGACACGGCACTCACGGCATATGAGATATCAGGCCGTGAATGTGTCAAATAAAGTAGTGAACCAATCAACTGTCGATACATACTGCAATCTGCAAGCGGTGTGGAATCTCCCTCCTCAAGACTGATTCCTGAGAGGAATGGGAACGGGGCTGCCTTACATTCAGCCATATTAAACTTCAATAACAGGTCGGAAGCATATTTTTGCTGAGATATAGTGATCCCATCGAAATTTTGAGCTATCTCCAAGCCCAAAAAGTGACTCAGCAAGCCCAAATCGCTCATGTCAAAAGCTTTAACTCGCTGAAGATAGACATTCGGATCAGATTTGCATCTTTGGAAATTCTGAGAAAGAAGGAAGGAGTCCATCTTTGCGTACCAAGCTCTTGGGGCTTGTTTTAACCCGTACAAAGACTTCTTCAATCTACAAACCAATGATGGATCTGATGTATAACCCTCTGGCTGCTGCATATAGACCTCTTCAGCAAGGTCTCCATGTAAAAATGCACTCTTCACATCCATGTGATGCACCTCCCAGTGCTTGGATGCGGCAATAGCTAAAACAAGGCGGATGGAATCCATCTTTGCAACCGGTGCAAAGGTCTCTGTGTAGTCCACTCCTTGGACTTGGGAAAAACCTTTTGCCACCAACCTTGCTTTATATTTGCTGATAGTGCCATCAGCAGCAACTTTAGTACGGTAGACCCATTTACACTTCACTAATTTTCTTCCAGGTGGAAGAGAAACTAGCTCCCATGTATTGTTCTTTTGAAGAGAACTGTACTCTTCATCCATGGCATCTTTCCATCTCGGATCTCGATGGGCTGAATAGTATGATTGGGGATCTGAACCAGCCATCAAATAACAAATCTCAGGAAGAAATGGATCAGCAATAGAAAGAGCCATACCTGCCCTTTGAAAGTCTCCTCTTGTTCGTCTCGGATCAGCAGGATTTCCAAGACTAGAACCAGCAGATTGTAGAGTGTTTTGGGCCCACTTTGGTAACTGAGGGGGATCTGAATGATCGGATTCTAAACCTGATATGTCATGATCATCATATGCTGCTACAATATCAGAAATATCAGAACTCATACCTTCATTATCGCTGCTCGAATCTTCTTCTGGTGAAGGCGGTGAATCGGCAGTTTTCTCCTCAACTAGTTGCAATTCTTGAAGCGGTTCTTCAAACTGCACACTGCGCTCTATGAATATCTTTTTAGATCTGATATCCATGAGTTTATATGCTTTTGATTCTTCCCCATATCCTATCAATATGCACTCGATACTTTGTGGATTCAAAGCTCGTCTCTTCTCAGAAGGAATTCTAGCCCATGCAGTAGAGCCAAAAACTCTCAAATTTGACACATCCGGTTTGTGACCAAAGAATGCTTCGAAAGGAGTCATACCTTTCACGGATGAATGTGGAACTCAGTTCTGTATATATGCAGCAACATTGATTGCTTCAGCCCAAAGATTTGCAGCCAAACCTTTTGATTCAATCATGTATGTAGCCATCTCTTTCAGTGACCGGTTTTTCCTTTCCGCTACACCGTTCTGCTGGGGTGTGTAGGGAACTGTATGTTGGATCTTGATTCCGCTTTGGGCACAAAGTTGAAGCAACTCAGACTTGATATATTCCCCACCATTATCAGATCTAAGAGCTTTGATCTTGCTCTCAGTGGTGGTCTCAACAGAAGCCTTAAAATCCTTGAATTTTCCAAGCACTTCTGACTTGTTTTTGAGAAAGAATACCCATGTAAAGCGAGAATAATCATCAATAAATGTCAAAACATACCTTGAACCATTTAATGACATATGGGGCAGCGGACCTCTGATATCAGAATGGATCAATCCCAAAATAGTAGAGGCTCTGCTAGCCTTGCCGCGGTCGAATCTGTGCTCGGGGTGCTTCCCAATAATGCAACCGGTGCATATTCCCTTCGAGGAACGGAGTTGTGGAAGCCCATCAACCATGGATTTATTTGATAGCAGCAGAAAATACTTATAATTTAGATGTCCAAATCTTTCATGCCAAAGCCTACTAACCTCATTACCATGTGTGCGAAGAGCAGTGGGCTTTGCAAGCGGAATAAAGTGCGAAAACTCATAACATTTAGCAGTGTGGTTTGCCTTTCCAACCGCAACTAGTTTTCCACTTTTGATATCAGAAATTTCAACTGTATTAGGGATGAATGTGACTTTCTTTGGATCACCAGTATGTGTCATTTGATACACAGAAAGGAGATTCGAAGCTAAGGAAGGCACATAGAGAACATTCTGAAAGCATCCATGTTCTACATGAATCGTACCTTTGCCCTTTGAAGAAATTTTTGAGTCATCTCCCAAATGGATGGGGATGGAGCTGTTTGGATCGAATGAGGAAAAAGAATCAATGTTTGCAGCCATATGATTTGATGCACCCGAATCTATCAAGAGAGTTGAGGGCTTCGAAACCGTTGCCATGAGTGCTTGTCCTCTTTCATGATCATCATTCCGATCCTTCTTCCTTGCACCGTCAGGAAGGGTTATGTTGTTCTTTTCCAAAAGGAGGGCCATTTGATCTATAGTCTTCTTCATACATGAAATTTCGGGATGAAAGCCACGGTTACAATAAGTACATTTAGATTTTTGGTTACCTTCTTTGCCCTTTTGCTTGGATTTCGAACTGGATGGTGCATCCGTTTGCTTGCCTTTGTCTTTTTGCTTGTGAGGCTCGAATTTGGGCTTCTCCTTCTTTAGCTTTCCTTTACCATTCGAGATCTTGGGTCCTTGAACAAATAGGGCTGAATCTTTGGAGCTTATGGACCCCATTTGAATCAACTTGTCATGCTCTTTCGTAATGGACTCAATGAAGGCATTCAAGGTAGGCATCTTCCAATTCGGGGTAGTTAGCCGACCGGAATTGAAAGTAGAGACAAATACCGAATAATCTTTCCCAAGCTTGCTTAGAATGGAGAGGATCAACTGTTTATCCTCTTTGATAACACCACTGTTCTTCAATTGCAAGTTCAAGTTCTTGAATTTTGTGAAGAATTCATTGATGGTCTCGAAATTCTCAGGATTAAGGCCAATCAATTCATTCTCTAATTGAAAAGCCCTAAGCTCATCCTGCTTGCCGAATAGTGTCTCAAGTTCCTCCCATATGGCTTTTGGAGTCTTCAATCCGCTGAGATGGAAGTGAAGATCCTTGGAGATGGAGAGACAAAGAAGACCGTAAGCTTCATCAAGCTTGTTGTAGTGTTTAGTTCTTTCTGCTACATTGTTTGGCTCCAATTCAAGACCAAGAGTGACTCGGTAGTAACCTTTTGAACGTAATATGATCTCCATATCATCTTTCCAATCAAAATAATTGAATGGGGTGAGGATAGGCTTTGAAGAAGAGTATTCCATTGCAAGGATTGAGTCAACTGATGAAGAGGAAGCTTGCATGCAGACTATAGCGAATGCAATTGCTGTAGAAAGGCTTGCATGCAGAAGGTAGCGAATGCAATTGGAGGAGACAATAAACCTGCAAATCACATCAAAACAACCACAATAAGGTCGAACAATCCACCCTTTGAGAGTTGCATCACACCTGGGATTGGATTTCAAGCAATGTTGAATGGGTCCAATGTATCAAATCCAGGAATTATGTGGTAACTCAAGCTTCTGGAGTGGTATTGGAATAATTTTCAAGCTTTGCATGCACAGGAGCGAATGCCCTTGAGATATCTCATGCCAAACTTATTGCAATTTTTAGCAATTCAGTCAAATCTTCTTGTATAAACACCTGTAGAAAAGAGATCTTGTCCCTGCAATGGCTCTGATACCATGTAAAATTAGTCACAACAGATCTAATGAACAAGTAAATCAATCACAACAGATGAACATAGAAAATATGGTGCAAAACTGTGCAAAACATGCAGCAGTGCTCTCTATCCCAGAAAGGGTGAATGAATTACAATAGAATACAATATCTGTCAATGAGCAATTCGAATTGACTAAGTAGGCCATTCGAATCACTGAATAGAGTAGCTTGACTCTATCTAGGAGTCCTCATCAATCATCGGTGGTGCTCATCAATCACAATAACCAGTCATCCAGGTGTCAAACTGAGTCTAACTGAGTGTAATAAATGTAACTGAAGTGTGTAGCACTGATATAGGATCTGGAGGCTCAGTGGGGGCGCATGGGAGGCTAACTGAAGTCAGAACAAGTCACCTAATCAAACTGGAGGTCAAACGGAAGTGATACAGTCAGTCGGGAGTGAAACTAGCCTCAAATCAGGGAGAATCGGAGCTAACTGAATGTAACTGAAGTGGAACTGCAGTGGTAGGTGAACAAGTGCGCCCTTCTCTGGCAGTAGGTGAGAAGTGGGCGCCTTTCAGCTTAGGAGGGCTAAAACTCTGTGGTAGGTGGCTCCCGGGTGCTAGAAGAAGGTGGATAAGGTGCTGGAGGCATCAAACTGGTGACTGGGATGCATGCCTATGCATGCAGAATCCTGAAATAGATCATATCCTGAAATAGATAATATCCTGAAATAGATCATGCAAGATCCTGAAATAGATGATGTATCCCGAAATAGATGATGTGGATATCTGAACAATAACCAGCTAGCCCCAGACCCCCCAAATAAACACCCACCCAGACATCAGCGAACTATATAAGGAGCTTCTGGAGAACTTCCAGGATGGTGAAAGCTGGAAGAAGAAGCAGCGCACAGAGGAGGTTGAAGTGCCATGACAAACAGAAGGAAATACGACTTCCGGTGAGTCGCACGAGACTCTTCAAAGAGAAGCTGCGCATTTTCATCTCTGAGAGGATGCCTATCGCGAATTGTATAGCCAACCAAGTTTTTCATCATCCAAAATAGCGCAACAGTGCACTCGTAAAGACTAACACGCCCAGCCGTGTTGCCGGGATCGAGGATCCAATTCTCCAACTTCTTATGCTCCCCTAGCAGGGTTTCCCTACTCAGAAAAGCCCACCATTGTTGTTCATAGTCATTGATGTCCCTCTGGATTTCCAAGGGGATGTTAAGAGCGAAGGAAGTTGCCTCCCTATGCACCCGCTGAGAGGCACGAGAAAGCCCACCACCCAGCTCCCTCGGAGAATCCCCATGCCCTCTCTTCCTATTGCGACTGGAATTATCTCCAACCTCAGGATGACAGTTAGTATCTTGCGGCTCCTTCATCCTCTCACCATAGGTTTGCTCCATAGCCAAAACTTGCATGCATGCAGAAAACTATCAATGCCGATCACGGTTGCTGTTAACACCCAAAAAGTGCTCACTAGCTCATTTCCTTATTCACATGACCCATTTGTCCACTTTTCCACCATTTGAGCCTCTAAAGCCATCAAAAGGTCACCAAAAGACCATAATACACCCTTTTCCCCCTCAATAGATATATTTTTCCTCAAAAAACATAAAAAACCCTCAAAAAGAGTCCAGAATTCCCAAAAATATTAAAAGGGAATAAAAATATTCAAAATATTCAAAAAAGAAAAAAAGAGGGAAAAATGTACCTAAACCATGTTGGTCAATACCATTCATTTTCTCAAAACCATAATGGTATTCCCCACCACCAAAAACTATAAAAAGGTGGTAGGGGCTCCTCACTTTCCATCCATTCATCATCCTATCCTCATGCTGTCAAAATATCTCTTGAGTTCTTGACCATTGTAGCAATCTTGGAGAAGAGACCATTGGAGCCTGGAGCATTTCAACCTTGGAGCTACTCAACACCACAAATCCTCACCATTTGAGGTATTATAATACAAAACATTCTTTCATTTCTTGTTCTTTCCATGAATCGTTTTAAATTTATTTGTTATATGCACATGTTAGTTTAGATTTAGATTTAATTCATAATCATTTTTACTTTCTATATTGAAACTGCTATCACATTGTTGATAGGTGCCCACTGCACAAGCTTGGTTGCAAAACCAAGCAATAGTTGCCACCTTGAGCCTCCATATATTATCGCCTGCCACCGACTGTTATGATGAATCGGGTACATCTTAATAACTCTTAATAACTGAAGGAGGTACATATTAATACCTGAAAGAGGTACAGTTATGATTTTCTTCCGTCATTTACCCCATCGAAGAACTGCGAAGGAGGATGAAAAGACTGATCGAGAACTGCGAAAAGACAAGAGTTAAAGGTTGATGCGGACAACTGCAAAAGGCAAGAGTTAAAGGTTGAATATGCAGACAACTGCAAGAGTTACGTGTCCCGATTATTGTCAGCATGATGTCTTCTCGCACAAAAAACCATCATGTCTTGGTTCGAAAAGCTGCTTCTGATAAATCGTCCCACGTGAACAGATCAGCTTGCTATGAATATTATATGTATGTTAATTAAAGTTATTAGTTATTAAGTGAAAGGGTGTAACCCTTCACTATACATGCTCAAGCCTATAAAAGCGAGCCTCATTGTAATTATTAATCATCCATTATCAATTATATATTATTATGTTATCAAATGGAGTTATTTTCCATTGGAGGATTATTCGCTTGAATAATCATTGAGTATATCCGGACACGGATATAGCATTGGTATCAGAGCCTCGTTTTGGCTCCTCCAACCTGAGCTAGGATTCGGCTCCTCCAGAGCGACGTTCTGGTCTGGCCTTTGGCCAAAAACTCAGACTTTGTCTGATCGCTTTCAGAGTTTCTCTAAGATTTCGTGGTCTTTGACCATAACTCCATATCACCTGCACTCGCCAGCCTGCCGCTCCACCCCCAACATTCCACACTCTCTCCCATTCCTTCCTGCGCACTCTTCCATCCACCTTCCTCTCACGACCGCCATATCATCACCCTCACACCGGCTGTACCTCGCGCTCATCTGATCCACATCGCATCCACCTTTTCCCATGGGCCATCCACTCCCACAGCAGCTCGTCTCCCACGCCATCGCGAACTCTTCCTCCCGGGCCACGCCTCCGGCCGACCGCGGCCTGCGCAGCCTCCCGCCATCCTCCTCCACTCTGTCGCCGTGCTTCCCTCCTCTCCCCATCGCCCTCCACCACCTCCCTCTCGCGCAGCACTTCCACCTGCTGCCCCACACCACCCCCACGCGTTCTCCGCTCCCATCCATCCCTCTCCGCCCTTCTGCGCCCTCACCCCACCTGCGCCTCCCTCACTGCACCTCTTCCGCTTGCAACATCCGTCCATGCTCCTCTTTTCCACCGCACCTCCAGCGCACCTCCAGAGCTCTGATACCATCCCCTCTACATTCCCACACGCATCCACCCCTCCATTCCAGCTTCCCGCCGTATCTCCAACACTCCACTACCACTCCACCGCCGGCTCCCTCACGCCCACCACCACCTCCACCACCAACTCCAACGCACACCCAGCCTCCGCCCTCGCCCTCGCCCTCGCCTCCATCCTCACAAACCCTAACAGAATTTTCAAAAAAAATATATATTAAACATTATAATATTATTATATTGTTTAAATATTTCAAAATTTTGGAAAACATATATATAGTTTATAAAAAGTTAATATAATAATATTATTAATTAATAAATTAATAGTTATTATTATAATATATATATATATATATAATATTATTATTAAATTTTAATAATAATTATTATTATCAAAGAAAAAAAAAAAAATCAATTCTTTTGAAATAAGAATTGTTTGAAGAAACAAAGCAAATTCAAGCCAAAGAAGACCAAGTCAAAGAAGAAATTAAAGACAAAGTCCAAGCAAGACTCCTTATCATCAAAGAAGTCGAAGAACACTTATCATCGACGAAATCAAGTCAAAGTAAAGGAAGGCTCATCAAGAAGTCGAGACACGTTAACGACAAGGATGACCAAGTTCGACATTGTGAGCAAGGAACAAAAAATGTTAGACCAAAAAATGACGCAGAACCATAATACATTAATGGAGGTGTTACAAAGACTAAAGCAAAAAAAGGACCAAGTCGGTAGTCCAAATGTGCTAGATGCCTCATCTCATATTTTCACACAGGAAGCACTTGCCAAAAATCAAGATATAAAGAAGGAAATAAATAATTACGAAGCAGAAATAATACGCTTGAACAAAATCGTTAGCGACAAAGATGAAGAACTAATGCAGTTACGACATAAATTAGAAAGTCAAGAATCAGAGGTCGGCCAGTGTCGACAACAGATAAAATTTCTTCAACAACAAAATGACGACTCTAAAAAGACACATAAGTCAGAGATCACGAAGAGTAATAAAGCATTATCTAACAATGCTGAAGAAATTTTTAGACTAAGAAATCATAACAAGATACTAGTCACAAAAATTAAGAAGTTGAAAAATAGCCGAAAGATAGAACAATCTATGGAAGACATTGAAATAAAACTTCTAGACAAGCAGGAAAAAAATAGTTGTATCAGAAGTCATAATGAAGATCTTAATGAACAACTTAAGACATCTGAAGATGACAGAAAATCGCAAGTCGAATTGAGTAAGAAGTTTCAAAATGATAATAGGCAGTTAGAAAACAAGTTGGAAAAGATACAGAACAAAAACTTGAATCCTCAAGAGACAAAAATACAACTTCCAACTCAGATCAATGCTCTAAAGGCGACATTCGTAAACGAAAATGACATCGTGGAAGTCCCTTATCGACACCCCAACCATAAAAACCGATATTTGAAAAAGTGGGAAAAGTCGAAAGATAATGGTACTAATGTGATCAAATCTCCTGACGACACATCAGTAGGAAATCCCATCAGTCCACAACAAGTCAATTTGGGATGGATTGATCCGTCGATGTATCGGAAGTTATGCTCTACACTTAGCAGTTCGTATCGACATGTTTCATCAGCCATGGCATCGCAAAGAACAGTGCAACAAAATTATAAGGCTTTGAGGACAAAGCCTTTCTAAGAGAGTGGCAATGCTATGAATATTATATGTATGTTAATTAAAGTTATTAGTTATTAAGTGAAAGGGTGTAACCCTTCACTATACACGCTCAAGCCTATAAAAGCGAGCCTCATTGTAATTATTAATCATCCATTATAAATTATATATTATTATGTTATCAAATGGAGTTATTTTCCATTGGAGGATTATTCGCTTGAATAATCATTGAGTATATCCGGACACGGATATAGCACAGCTTGACGTGGGAGAAGGAAAGCGCTACGCCCAACCGCCACAACGACGCCACTTTGGAGCTTGATTTTCCACGGTGCATCTCAGCAGCCATGTGGAGAATGATCTTGGAATCACCTTCCATGATTAGAGGGGTCCATCTTTTTTGACATGCGAGCAGTATTCCTTGGTGAAGACCTTGATCTAATTCGACAGCATTATTAGAATCTATCCCCAAAAAACCAATTTTGAACATGGGGTCCAAGTATCCCCGAGAGGATGCCCGACACAAATTGTGTGTTGAAGAAAATGCCGGCAGCACATGGGGATATTGTAGGCTGTTGTTTTGTCTACTCAACCATGGTCTCAGTTTGTCCAAAGAGATCACCCTGAAGAAGAGTTTATGGACCTGCCAAAACAGTGGTTTAGGGAAATTAGACCAAGCCTAGGAGAAGATAAAAAATTGTCCAAGTATGGTAAAATCTACCTAATTGGCCTTAGGGAAATTCCCACCACAGCTCATAGGATGATGATAAAAATATTCCGAGGGTGTGGATCTCTAAATCCCCCCCATTGGACTTTTGGGGGGTCTTTCCAAACCCCCCCAAAAGTCCAAAAGTCCAACAAGACTTTTGGGGGGGTCTTTCCAAACCCCCCCAAAAGTCCTGTTGGACTTTTGGGGGTTTTTTTTAAAAATTGCCCCCAACAGTCAAATTCTAAGGAGTTTTGAGGGGGTTTCTTAAGGACCGCCCCCAACAGTCAAATTCCAAGGAATTTTGAGGGGGGTTCTTAAGGACCATCCCTAGAAGTCAAATTCCAAGGATTTTTGATGGGGGTTTTTAATGACCGCTACCAAATACCTCTAAAAAATGTTTTAGGGGGGGGGGGGGTTTAGCAAGACCGCTACAATCCACTTTTAGGGGGTGAAGACTTTTTGGGGGAGTTTTTCCACAACCGCCCCCAAATGTATTGAAAACTGGACTTTCGGGGGGGGGGGGGGGAGGGGGGGGTTAACCAACCGCCACCAAAAGTATTAAGAATTGGACTTTGTGGGTGGTTTTTACAAAACCGCCCCCAAAAATCTTGACAATTGGTCTTTTTAGGTTTTTTTTTTTAAAACTGCCCCCCAAAAGTCCAATTTTCGGGACTTTTGAGGGGGGTTTTGAAGAACCACCCCCAAAGACCTAAAAAAAATTTGGGGGGGGGGGGTTTAGCAAAACCGCCGCAAGCCAAAACCGTCGCCAAAAGGGTATTTTGTTGTAGTGATTAACTAAAAGTCTAAAAGATTATAATACCCCTACCTTGCCTTAGTATTTATTGTCTTCAATGTAAATATTGTGTATATGAAATGTGTGTTTTCCCTAGTGTGGAGCTCAAGACCAAGGCCCCACTAGTGGATTCTTAAGATTTGTTTGCATAGGCAAGTATTTGACATTTGAACTATTCATGTGCCACTAAGCCATGAGATATTGTAGTTGATGTAAATATTTAATATTGCAATGAAACACCCAGAAAAACTGGCTAAGTGAGAGAGCTAATGAGAAGGGGCTATGGTATCCACTAGGGAGAGGTGAGGGGGTTATGGGATGGGAACCCATGCTGCCACCAGTACAGGAGAACCGATTTGATTCCCCATACTAGCATGGAATTTGGTTATAGAAGGTGGGGAAGGAAGGTCGGTGCAATAATAGGATGGTGAATAAGAACGACCCTAAGATTCGAAAGTGGGGTTCTACCCATTCGCCATGGAAGCCATTCCATAATATGAGAATACAAAACCCTGTTATGCTATGCTATTGTTGCCCAGAATTCCATGGAGCATGAGTTACAGAACCCAGTTGTGAAATAGAGAAGGAAAATGCGATTTTGTGTGGAACCGAAATTACAGAGACGAATGCCATAAAAAACCTTGTGCGGATGCATTATCTATTGATAAAATCCTTGTAAGAAAATCCTAGAATGAGTCACAGAGTGTTAAGATATTGAGGAAGCCGTGGGAAGATTGGAATCGGTGTGTAAAGAGTCGAGCTGCGAGATAGAGCCGAATCCGCAACCATGTGAAGAGCCCAACTTGTTTAGCAGAGGTAGAAGGTCATATTTAGGGTTGGAATGCTTGATAAACCTAGTGAACGCTGTAATCTCATAGAACTAGTAGTTGGATCCTTCTAGCCACCTTGATTAGCACTGGAAGGGAAGGAGCCTTGAGGGACTGTGCAACAGAGAAGAGGGCCTTCCTTGTGCTGGGTGAGGTAGATAAGGTGGGTGCCATGTCTGCTGAGTGTTGAGATGCATGTATTTCTGTGGTTGAATTCACTGGCTTAGCAATATCCTCCCTGTTTCCCTTGTATGCTTGATAAACCCAACTGTAGGTTGGCTTAGCATGGAAGTGGACCTTGATTGTTAGAGAGCCTAGTTATCCCTCCTTAGTGGATACACAACCCAACTCGGGGGTGGTCTCTCAGCTGAAAGAGTATAGGTTGGACATAGACCTAAGGTTGGGTGGAATGTCGCTCTCACTTAGTTAGTTGCTTGGGAAACTTCAAGATCCAAAGATAGGTATTTCTGTGGAGTGAATGTTGATATTTCATGTGTTATATTATGCTTGTTGTGTTCAAATTGTTGAATGAATGTTTATATGAATGTGAGCAATATGTATACTATGTATAAGCCTAAGTAGAAGGCTGAGTTCATTTTGGATGCCTCATTCATTTGCATGAGTTTAATGCATTATAAATCTTGCATGTGGTAGATGTATTGGTTAGACCTAGCTTCATACAACTTATTGCATTGTTATGCTTGTCATGCCCTAGATTAATGAATGGATGGTTTCATGAACTTGCTCCTTAGAGAGATAAGTATGGGTATGAAGTTGAATGCATGATTGAATTTATGTTGTAGTACTTCATTGTTTACATGAATGATATGCATGACTAACCCATGCAGGTGGTTGATATGTTAACTAGATTAGTTCATTAGATGTGTTTATTATGCATTGTCTTCACCCTTCAAAGGGATGGTTTGACCTCACCTGGACTTGGGAAGAAAAGAGATAACCCCTGAGGTGTTCCAGAACCTCTCTATGGGTTAGGTGAAGGGGAGAAGTCATGGCAGGAAGGAGGCAAAACCCTTGCAGAAGGATAAGTCACTTAGGTGGGGTATGAACATAAATTCAGTGGGAAAATTGGAATAGATGGAGTGCTCAGATGGGGTGGGGACTGCACCATTGGATAGATATCTCCAAGAGTTTTCCAACGGTACCAACCTTGTCCCATTTGAACCAAGGATGAGGGAGTTATGACCCTTGGAAGTTTGCTCTGGAAAGCATGCAGGAGCAGAGGAGGTACTTCCGTAGTTCTGCATTCGCAATGCGGATTGTAGACGTTGGAAAATAACGTTGGATTTGGACTTCTGCATTTTCGAGTTCTACAATGCGGAATTGTGGAATGCGGAAGGGGAAAAATCCCCGGGAATTGGAATTGGACTTCTGCATTTATGCATTCCATAATGCGGAAGGAGGAATTTTCTGGGGAATTGAATTTGAGCTTCCACATTCCCGCATTCCACAATGCGGATTGTAGAATGCAGAAGAGAATTGTCGGAAGGATTATTTTGGGTACTCCACATTCTGAATCCCGCAATGTGCATTGCGGAATGCAGATTACGGATTGATGACCATTGCGGCTGTGTGTAAAATGGATGAATTTGGAAGAAAAAAAAGAAATAGAAGGGTCCCCCATGGCCTCTGAAGGCCACTAGGGATGTTAGGGGACGTTACAAAGTGGTATCAGATCTTCAGTTGCAACACTGGGGTTGTTAGGGCCGAGTCGTGCATGAATTTATGGGCAAGAAATGTGCCCATGGCATGGTTTGATGAATGTTTATTGCTGAATGGTTTCCCAAGGAGTAATTTTCTAGATTTATTTGTGTTTTATCTGCGTTTTTATGTCTAATAAACGCCTCCGTTATGCACAGTGACTGTGGCATTGTTAAGTTAAAGTGTATAGTAGGACAATGTATAGATAGGCAGGAAAATGGTGACCATTAATGACACACAGGATCCCGATGAGCCTGAAGAAGACGTGCTAGGGGAAAATGTGCAAGAAGAGCATGCTGAAACAACGTCCAATGGAAGAAGGGAGCAGGTGACTCCCCGGAACTTGGTTGAGACAATGGTAAGTTTTAATGAGAGGTTGATAAAGGCTTAGGAAGAGGAGCACCAACTCAATGCAGCCATTCTGTAGAGCCTTATTGATATGCATCAGAGGGTGAATCGCCTTACTGATATGCATCAGAGGGTGAATCTGGGGTTTAGTACAAGTAATATGGATAGGGAAGAAAGGAATGCAAATAGTTTCTCTAGAGGCCGTTCTAGGTAGAGGAATCCAAGCCATAGAAGGGGTTCTGTGAGCAGAAGGCACATAACACCCTCTTCAGGATCTCTTTTTAGCAGGTCATAACACTCTAGAGACTCTCAAAGGAGTCCAAGGCACACTTACAGTCGGACTGAGAGAAGAAGGAAGTTCAGAGGGATCCCATAAGGAGAATTTAGGAAAGAAATACCTCCTACCTTTGATGGAGAAAGCAAAATAGACCAAGAGGCAGAGGCATGGCTACTTGGAATGAAAAAGTACTTCAAAATGCATGATTATTCAAAAAGTGAGAAAGTCAGGGTTTCCATTTACAATATGAATGGTAGAGCTTCCATTTGGTGGGAACATCTCATGAAAGTGAAGAGAACCAGTGAAAGAAAGACCAACTGGGAGCGGTTTAAAAGGTAATTCAAGGAGAAATACCTATCAGCTAGGTATTATGGCAGCAAGAGAAAGGAGTTCAATGAACTCAGGTTGGAGAAGAATTCCATGGAGGAGCATGTTCATAAATTCTTGGAATTGTTGAGGTATGTAGACTACATCAAGGATGAAAGAGTGAAGATTCAATGTTTCCTTGGAATCCTACCACAGAATTTCAAAGATAGGATTGAGTTTGTCCATCCACAAAGTTTGGATGAATCCATTAGAATGGCCACGCACTATTATGAACAGAATAAAGGAAAGTCCGAAACTTAGCCAACATGGAAAGGAAATCCCAAAGGAAAGTTTGAACCAAGGAAAAGTGGCTTCAAGCCACCATTCAAAAATCAGCCCAGAACCTTTCCATAGGGACAACAATCAAGAAGTGGATTCAAATCAACTGTAGCAGCAGAGAAAACATCAAAGGGGCCACTTCAATGTTGGGGATGTGGAGACAACCACATGCTTAGATATTGTCCAAATCGAGGGGAGAATCCCCGAAGCTTGCACAACCTAAGAGAAGCAACCACAGTAGAATATATGTCCATAGCAACACCTCAAATCTATGCAATACTAGATGATCACCAAGAAGACCACCAATCAGTAGTGGTAGAAGTTGAAGGTAAGATTGCTAAGCAATCTATTTCTGTTTTAATTGACCCAAGATCTACTCATAGTTATGTGTCTCCTAAGGTGGTTGAAGGTTGTTCTATTAGTAAACTGAAGCATAGTAAGTCTTGTTTAGTTCAATTAGCCACTGGAACTAAGAGAAAGGTGAGTGAAGTAGTGGTGGAGTGCCCCATAGAGCTGAATGGACTTCTCACCAAGGTGAACTTGAATGTCCTACCATTAGGATCTTATGTTGCTCTAATAGGTACGGACTGGTTGGAAAGACATAGAACCAAGATTGACTGCTATAAGAAGGTGCTTGAGTGCATTGATGATGAAGTAAGGCCAAGGTTGGTGAAAGGAATTCCAAAGCAAGTTTCCGTAAGGCAAATTTCAGCCTTACAACTGAGAAATTTCTATAAAAAGGGCTTCCAATTATATGCTATGCATATATCAGATTCAACAGAAGATAAAGGACCAAAGTTAGAAGACTTTAGGTTGTTACAGGATTTCCAGGATGTATTCCCAGATGAAGTTCCAGGATTGCCACCTAAGAGAGACATTGATTTCTCCATTAATCTTGTTCCAGGGGCAACACCAAGTTCCAAAGCCCCTTATAGAATGAGCACACCCGAGTTGATAGAATTGAAGATGCAACTACAAGAATTAATGGACAAAGAATATATCAGACCAAGTGTATCTCCTTGGGGTGCATCTGTGTTATTTGTTAAGAAGAAGGATGGAACTTTGAGACTATGTATAGACTATAGGCATCTAAACAAGGTAACAATCAAGAACAAGTATCCATTGCCAAGAATTGATGACTTGTTTGATCAGATGAAGGAAGCTAAGGTATTTTCCAAGATTGACTTGAGGGATGGCTACCATCAAGTGAGGATAAAGGATGAATAAATTCACAAGACAACTTTTAGAACTAGATATGCCACTGTGAGTTCACTGTGGTGCCATTTGGTCTTACCAATGCACCAACCATATTCATGTGCCTCATGAATAGTGTCTTCAACAAATATTTGGATAAGTTTGTGATTGTATTCTTAGATGACATCCTTGTGTATTCCAAGAATGAAGAAGATCATAATGAGCATTTGAGAATGGTATTGCAAGTCCTTAGAGAACACCAACTATATGCAAAGCTGAGTAAACGTGACTTCTATTAGCAGAAAGTACAGTATTTGGGTCATATTATATCAACATAAGGCATTGCAGTAGATCTAGAGAAGATTGAGGCCATAATGGATTGGCCTACTCCAAAGAATGTTGTAGATGTTAGATCTTTTATGGGCCTTGCAGGTTACTACAGAAGGTTCATTGAAGGATTCTCCAAGATAGCTCACCCAATTACATCATTGCAGAGGAAGGAAGTCAAATTTATATGGTCTGAAAAATGTGAAAGAAGCTTTCAGCAGTTAAAATAATTAATTACCAGTGCCCTTGTTTTAAAGATTGTAGACCCAATAGTAAGGACTTTGTGGTGTGCATAGATGCTTGCATTGGAGGGATAGGTGAAGTAATCATGCAAGAAGGGTTTGTAATTAGCTATGAGTCAAGGAAGTTGAAAGAGCATGAAAGGAACTATGCCACACATGACGTGGATCTAGCAGCCATAATTTATGCTCTCAATAAATGGAGGCATTACCTTTTGGGGAGAAGATTTGAACTCAGAACTAATCACATGAGTTTAAAATACCTATTTGACCAGCCAAATATGAATGTTAAACAAACTAGATGGATGGAATTTCTTTGTGAGTTTGATTTGGATATTAAGCATGTCAAAGGTAAAGAGAATAAGGTTGTTGATGCACTCAGCAAAAAAATTCATATTGCAGCAGTGAGTGTTTGTAAATCGGATTTGAAGGCAAGGATCCTTGAAGTTCAAGCTAATGATGAAGCTTACCTCCAAATCAAAGAGAAGTTGCAGCATGGTAATGTGGATGACAAGTATGTAGGATATCAGATTGGAGAAGATGATGTTCTTATGTACCAATAATTGTGCAGAATTGAAGGAGCTTGTGTTGGGTGAGATACACCAAAAGCCATATTCTGGCCACCAAGTATAGCAGAAAACTATAACAACATCAAGGAAGCAGTACTTTTGGCATGGAATGAAGAAGGACATAGCAGAGTATATTGCTAGGTGTCAAAAGTGTCAGTAGGTCAAGGCAGAGCATCAACATCCAGCAGGATTGTTGCAACCATTGCCCATTCCAAAGTGAAAGTGGGAAGTGATCTCTATGGATTTTATAATAGGTCTTCCCATGATTGTAAAGAAGCATGATTCCATTATGTTTGTGGTGGACAAGTTATCAAAAGTAGCTCACTTTATCCCAGTTAAGTCTACTCACAAGACAAATGATATTGCAAACATCTTCATGAAAGAGATATTCAGGTTGCATGGATTTCCCAAGGCAATAATTTTAGATCGGGATACAAAATTCACTTCCAACTTTTGGAAAGGATTTTTTCAGGAATAGGGAACTAGATTGAATTTCAATACAACCTATCATCCTCAAACAGATGGTCAGGCTAAGAGAGTAAATCAGATTCTTGAAGACATTTTAAGGATATATGTGATGGATAAGCCATCCAAGTGGGAAGACTACCTACACTTGGTAGAATTTTCCTACAACAATGGATATCAAGCATCATTAAAGATGAGTTCTTTTGAAGTCTTGTATGGTAGAGGATCCAGAACTCCAGTGAGTTGGGACAAACCAGTGAACAGGGTAGTGCTTGGACTAGAAATGTTTGAAGAGATGGAGCAAGAAGTTGTTAAGATCAGGTAGAATCTGAAGGTAGATGAGGGCATGAAGAAGGGATATGCATATTTGAAGATAGTGCACAAAGAATTCCATATTGGGGATCATGTGTACTTGAGAGTGAGACCAAGGAAGAGTTCCATGAAGTTGGGAATTTGTGCCAAGTTGGCACCCCGATATTGTGGGCCATTTGAAGTACTTGATAGGATAGGATCAATTGCATATATGATTGCATTGCCTACTAACATGAGAGCTCATAATGTTTTCCATGTCTCTTTACTTAAGAAATATGTACATGATCCTAATAACCTCATTGATTGGCATGTGATACAAGTGGAACCTGAGGGAGAGAGTTCCAAGTTGAGCCTATGTGCATTCTCGACAAGAAAGTTACCTTGCTCCGGAAGCGAGCCATCAGCTAGGTAAAGGTGCAATGGAAGCACCTTAGTCCAAAGGAGGCTACATGGGAACTGGAGGATGCCATGAGAGAGGCATTCCCATTTTTGTTCAGTTTTGAGAACACTGAGGACGGTGTTGTTCTAAGGGGGAGGGAGTTGTAATACCCCTACCTTGCCTTAGTATTTATTGGCTTCAATGTAAATATTGTGTATATGAAATGTGTGTTTTCCCTAGTGTGGAGCTCAAGGCCAAGGCCCCACTAGTGGATGCTTAAGATTTGTTTGCATAGGCAAGTATTTGACATTTGAACTATTCATGTGCCACTAAGCCATGAGATATTGTAGTTGATGTAAATATTTAATATTGCAATGAAACACCTAGAAAAACTGGCTAAGTGAGACAACTAATGAAAAGGGGCTATGGTATCCACTAGGGAGAGGTGAGGGGGTTATGGGATGGGAACCCATGCTGCCACCTGTACAGGAGAAACCAATTTGATTCCCCATACTGACATGGAAATCAGTTACAAAAGGTGGGGAAGGAAGGTCGGTGCAAGAATGGGATGGGGAATAAGAACGACCCCAAGATCTGAAAGTGGGGTTCTTCCCATTATCCCTGGAATCCATTCCATCATCTGAGAATCCGAAAACCCTGTTATGCTATGATACTGTTTCTCAGAATTTCATGGAGCACGAGTTAAAGAACCCAGTCATGAAATAGAGAAGGAAAACGTGATTATGTGTGGAACCGAAATTATAGAGCCGAATGCCATAGAAAAACCTATGCGAATGCATTATCTATTGATAAAATCCTTGTAAGCAAATCCTAGAATGAGTCACAGAGCGTTAACAGCTTGAGGAAGCCGTGGGAAGACTGGAATCGGTGTGCAGAGAATCGAGCTACGGGATAGAGCCGAATCCGCAACCCTGTGAAGAGCCTAGCTTGTTCAACAGAGGTAGAAGGTCATATTTAGGGTTGAAATGCTTGATAAACCCAGTAAAGGTTGTAATATCATAGAACTAGCATTTGGACCCTTTTATGCCACCTTGATTAGCACTGGAAGGGAAGGAGCCTTGAGGGACTGTGCAATAGAGAAGAGGGCCTTCCTTGTGCTGGGTGAGGTAGATAAGGTGGGTGCCATGTCTACTGAGTGTTGAGATGCCTGTCTACTGAGTGTTGAGATGCCTGCAGTTCTGTGGTTGAACTCACTGGCTTAGCAATATCCTCCATGTTTCCCTTGTATGCTTGATAAACCCAACTGTAGGTTGGATTAGCATGGAAGTGGACCTTGATTGTTAGAGAGCCTAGTTAGCCCTCCTTAGTGGATACACAACCCAACTCGGGGGTGGTCTCTCAACTAAAAGAGTATAGGATGGACAAAGACCTAAGTTTGGGTGGAACGTTGCTCTCACTTAGTTAGTTTCTTGGGAAACTTCAAGATCCAAATATAAGTATTTCTATGGAGTGAATGTTGATATTTCATGTGTTATATTATGCTTGTTGTGTTCAAATTGTTGAATGAATGCTTATATGAATTTGAGCAATAGGTATACTATTTATAATCCTAAGTAAAAGGCTAAGTTCATGTTGGATGCTTCATTCATTTGCATGAGTTTAATGCATTATAAATATTGCATGTGGTAGATGTATTGGTTAGACCTAGCTTCATACACCTTATGCATTGGTATGCTTGTCATGCCCTAGCTTAATGAATGGATGGTTTCATGAACTTGCTCCTTAGAGAGATAAGTATGGGTATGAACTTGAATGCATGATTGAATGTATGTTGGAGTACTTCATTGTTTACATGAATGATATGCATAACTAACCCCTGCAGGTGGTTGATATGTTAACTAGCTTAGTTCATTATATGTGTTTATTATGCATTGTCTTCACCCTTCAAAGGGATGGTTTGACCTCACCTGGACTTGGGAAGAAATGGGATAACCCCTGAGGTGTTCCAGAACCTCTCTATGGGTCAGGTGAAGGGGAGAATTCATGGCAGGAAGGAGGCAGAACCCTTGCAGAAGGATAAGTCACTTAGGTGGGGTTATGAACATAAATTCAGTGGGAAAACCGGCATAGCTGGAGTGCTCATATGGGGTAGAGATTGCACCATTGGATAGAGCCTCTAAGATATTTGCAATGGTACCAACCTTGTCCCATTTGGACCAAGGATGAGGGAGTTATATCCCTTGGAAGTTTTCTTTGGAAAGATTGCAGGAGCAGAGGAGGTACTTCCGTAGTTCCACATCCGCAATGCGGATTGCAGATTGCGAACGTTGGAAAATAACGTTGGATTTGGACTTCCGCATTTCTGAGTTCCGCAATGCGGAATGTGAAAGGGGAAAAATCCCCAGGAATTGGAATTGGACTTCTGCATTTCCGCATTTCCGCAATGCGGATTGTGGAATGCGGAAGGAGGAATTTCCCGGGGAATTGAATTTGGGATTCCGCATTACCGCATTCCGCAATGCGGATTGTGGAATGCGGAAGAGAAATTTTAGAAGGATTATTTTGGGGATTCCGCATTCCAAATCCTGCAATGGAGATTACGGATCGAAGGCCATTGCAGCTGTGTGTAAAATGGATGAATTTGGAAGAAAAAAAAGAAATAGAAGGGTCTCCCATGGCCTCTGAATTCCACCAGGGAGGTGAGGGGATGTTACAAAGATATTATTGATAAACATGAGAAAAAAGGAAGATCAAGTCTACATATACTATTAGTCCTAGAACAGTCATCCTAAAATTTCTCCCCATCTTTTTCCTTCTGAGTTTAAGTTACCTTTCTAGGTTCATTGAAATTAGTCAGATTGTTAATTTTTGGAGTGACTTTTGGTTTAAATTGCATTGTATTTTAGTTTAATTGATGGTTTTTAGCATGACTATTTATTATTAGATAATATATTTGAGCAACTTTATTCCTGAAAGTAACTTTGTAGGTCTTAAAATAGCCTAAAGGATAGGTCTCAAATGCAAAATATGAAGATTCAATGTTTTAAACATTCCGACAGTGAAAATCAGAATTCCTCTTTGTATGCACGCTTCCAGAAAATTCTGATATGACAAAGTTCGATTTTATCAGCTTTCAAATAATAATTGTATGTTATGGTATTGAGAAATAGTTTTATTATTAAAGTTTGTTCCATGAAACATGTGTTACTCATTCATTATATGATGTGAAATTATTTGATTTCAAATTATGATGATTCTGTCTTGTGCTAACTTGTGATTGGTTTTGAGATCATGGGTTCTTGCCCGAGATACATGCATCACACTTCAATTTGATTTTTTATCAGAAGAAGTGTCTTATGTAGAAAATTACTCAGTTATCCTCGCCCTGCTCATTTTTCATGAAGGAATGTTTGTAGAGATGAAGAGGGCAAGTGGAAAATTACACAGGTTCGAGCCCGAAAATAAAGAATGGACGAGTAAGATTCCTCAATGTGATCAGAAACTAAAAGAGGTTGAATGGTACTCATTGTGTGATAAAATTCAAGGGTATAATGTTGAACTTACAAAGCACTTCGCTTTGAATTTCAAAGACTCAACAATTGACTTTGGGGGTTTTAAACTCCCATTTTTTGAAGACTATAACATTGCTACAACTGGCATGTCTGTTGAGGGAGAAAAATGGTTCAAGAAGCAACCTACAGACATTTATTCTAACCAATTTATCTTACCTCAACACCAAAACTCTGACTAGAGCAAGGGTATTCACAGAAATTTTTTGAAAGAAGAGTGGAAATATTTTTGAGCATTGTGTAGTGTTATGTCACTTGCGAAGGAAGGTTTGCAACATTTTACATGTATCATATAATGTTTTTGGTTCATGTGGAAGGAATTAAAAAGATTAATATTCCTTATTATCTGTTAAGGAGTCTAAAAAAATGGCTACTAGAGTTCATAATCATCTGAAGCATACCAGCCACAACTTCTTTCATCATGGCCTGATAAAATTGGTTGTCCTAGAAGAATTGAAGAAGCAAAATAGGACATGGCCTCATTTCTTGTTTTGGTCTGGTTTTAAACTTGAACAAGTAGTGGCTCTTGAGGATAAAGGTAATATGGTTGATAAAAAGGGATAAAATCCTAAGATCCTGAAGAGAGCATTGAAATAGTCTCTCGAAAGTGACCAGAGAAAAGAGCATGTACATGAAAAGGTTCAAGGACGGCAAGAAGAGTCTGATCAAAAGTCTGTTCCTGTAAAAGAAGACGTAGGATTACAAATTCCAGCTGAGAGTAATAAGCAAGTGTGATATTTTAGGATTAGGATCACTGAACAGTAACACACCTCACTAAAAATCACTCAAGAAGTGCAGAAAGAAGAAGAAGAAATGGAGATTTAATAATCACTCATACACAAGAATTGACAAAAACTGTTGTATCATACATCAGCTGTGAGCTGGTACTCTGAATAGTGAATAATAACTGACTACAATCAAATGAATTCGAATGCCACTAAGGTCATTCGAATTCCCCTCAATGTGTGGCTTGGATAGCATTGGAGACATCATCCAAACCAGTGGCAGTAGTCACAATAGTCAAATAGTCAGTCAAATGAGTCTAACTAAGTGCGTGGGAACTGATCTAGGGAAGGAGACTCCAATGTTGGCACATGAGGAGCTGTTAGTAGTTAGTATAGCTAATCTAGTATCTCTAGAGGTCTATCTAAGTGGTTCACTTAGTTAAACTAGTAATCAATCCCCAAAACAAGGAACATATCCACTGAACATGGAACTAATTGAAGAATCTCCTAAATAGGTGGAAGAGGGTGCACTTGTACTCCAGTGATGAAAAAAAGGGCGCATCAGTGGCTAGGAGGCCTAAAAGTGAGAAGAAACAGGCTCCTGGGGGCTGTCAAATAAGGACTAGGTGCTGGGAGACTACCATACTAATGACTAGATGCACGCATGATGACTGGATGCATGCAGAATTGCATGCAAGCATGAAAATATAAAAAATGATGGTGAGAATATTCCAACACCCCCCGCAAGCTATACTATGAGGAACAACTGAAATGGTAGTAGGGCCCTGGTAACTGAGACCAAAGATCACTCCGTACAACAATCTAAATAAATAAAGTGATGACAGAGGGAAGAAAGCCCCCCTCAAGATAGATTTTGGTAGGATGATCAATCATGTACAACACTCACCCCAAATGGTAAGTGAACTTCTCCACCGAAGAAGGATCTGTCGGAAGAAAATGGATCAGTAATGTGAGAAGGATGAAACCTTCCATTCTGATAATAAGATCTCGTCCTCCTTAGATCAAGTGGATCTCCAACAAGATCTCTAGCAGATCGAAGAGTAGTGGCTGCCCATCTAGGAAGAGGACGATCATCAGGTGCAAGATCTAGATCTTGGTCTTCCATTCGCTCATCTTCACTAATAGGTGCTATATCTTTAGGTTCTTATGGATCTGGATCTAGCATTCACTCTTCATCATATTCACTCTCATACTTTGAATCTTAACTGTCATGTGATGAAGATTCGGTCCCTTGGAGCTCATCAAGAAATGGAGGTGTGGTAGGAAAGCTCTCTTGCTCAACAGGATGAGCATCATGTAGAGGCCATTCCTCAAACTGTACACTCCTATCAAGGAATGTGGTCATAGGAGAAGGATCAAGAAGCTTGTAGGCCTTTTCATTCAATGCATAACCCACCATAATACACTCTCTGCTTTGTGGATCTAGGGCTCTCCTTTTCTCTGTTGGAATCCTTTCCCATGCTCTGGATCCAAACACTCTAAGATGAGACACATTAGGTTTGTATCCCATCCATGCTTCAAAAGGAGTCATATATTTGAGTCCTTTGTGAGGAACTCTGTTATGAAGATATGTGGCACAGTTGATGGCTTCTGCCCAAAGAGTAAGGTGCAACCCTTTCAACTTTAGCATGCAGGTGGCCATTTCTTTCAATGTTCTGTTCTTCCTTTCAGCAACACCATTATGTTGTGGTGTATAGGGAACAATATGTTGCATCTCAATGCCCTCTTCAACATAGAAGGTTTGAAAATCACCCTTGATATACTCTCCTCCATTATCAGTGCGAATGGCCTTGATCTTTCTATTTGAAAACTTTTTTGCAAAAGACTTGAAAAACTTAAAGAATCCAAATACTTCTGAATTTAATCTGAGAAAGTATACCCATGTAAATCTTGAATAATCATCAATAAAAGTAAGAATATACCTTGCCTTGTTCAAATATAGATATGGAAATGGCCCTTCAAAATCACTATGAATCAGATCTAGAGGTTGAGAGGCTCTCCTTGCTTCCCCCTTCTCAAATTTATTTTCAGGATGCTTGCCAATCAAACAACCATGACAGTTGCCCTTGGAAAACTTGATCTTGGGCAGCCCTTCAACTATCTCTTTATTATGCATGTCTTGCAAGTATTGATAATTAATATGCCCAAATATTTCATGCCATTGCCTACTCTCTTGATTTGCATGAGTGTGAAGAGCACATTGTTTAGAGAGAGGTAGAAAATGGGAGAACTCATAGAGTTTCGACTTGTGGTTGGCCACACCTTTTGCAATGGTAGATCCTGATACCATGTCTTAAATTTCGACCTCATTTGGAGATACTATCACCCTCTTGGGATCTCCAGTATGGGTCATCTGATATACTGAAAGTAGATTAGCAGTGAGAGTGGGGACATAGAGCACATCTGAGAAGTACCCATGATCCAGTTTGATTATTCCAATCCCCTCAGAGGAGACCTCATAATCATTCCCCAACATGATGGATGGTCCAATAGTAGCTTTGAATCCAATGAAGAGATCCTTGGAGGAAGACATGTGTCTTGATGCTCCAAAATCTATGATGAAGGAGGATTGAGTTGATGCACCTACCATGAGAGCATGGCATCTCTCTTTGTTTTCAGATCTAGATGGTTCACTCTCTTTCTTTCTAGCACATGCAGGTACTAGAAGATTATTTTTTTCAAGAAGTGAAGCCATGAGATCTATGGTATTCTTCATACATGAGATACCAGGGTGGTATCCTCGATTACAGTATGTGCACTTGGATTTTCCCTTTTGAGATGGCTTGTCCTTCTTAGGATTCGAAACTCCATCTGACTGGTTTGGAGCCTCCTTCTGCTTTTGGTCATTCGAATTTATATTAGATTTTTTTTTCCTTTGCCATTCACTCTCCTTGACTCAGTAGCTACAAGAGATGAATCCAATTTGGATTTTATCACTCCCATGTGCACTGGCTTCTCCTCCTCAAGTGTGAGAGATTGGATGAATTCTTCAAGCAAAGGGAATTTCCATTTTGGAATGGACAACTTTACTGACTTGAAGATCGAAACAAACACTGAATAATCAGTTGATAGGATGACAAGGATGAGTTGTTTTTCTTCCTTCTCAATCCCATACCTCTTCAATTGTGAAATGAAGTTCTTGAATTTGTTGAGAAACTTAGTGATAGTTTCGAAACTGCTTGGGCTCAAGGAGATGAGCTCATTTTCTAGTTCATGACCCTTCAAATCATCTTTCTGACCAAGGAGGGATTTGAGCTTGTCCCAAACCTCCTTTGGAGTCTTCAAATAGATAACATGAACGTGTAGGTATTTAGAAATGCTAAGTAGAAACAGTCCTACTACTTCATCAATCTTGTCTAAGTACTTGGATTTCTCTACTGCACCAATGGGCTCAACTACAGAGCCATTCACCACTCTGGAAAGGATCTTCAACTTCAAGAAGATGTCCATCTTTTCCTTCCATTCGAAGTAGTTGAATGAATTCAACTTGAGATCCATGATACTGAAGAATTCGAAGTTGAAGAGAGGAGATTCCTGCAAAGCAAATGAGAATTATGAAAAGGGATATCTGTTGCAATTCGAATTGAACACTTCCTTAGGATACTGAGAACATGTTACTAGGTCCTTCACACCTGGATAGAAATCACTGTATTTCTCCAGTGAATTCAAGGAAATAGCACTAGGATTTGCTGTGGAAACCCAGAGGCTTCTGGTGCTCAATGAAAGACAACTGCTCAAGGAATTGCTGCAACTGTTGCTGCTACAATTTGAATAGCTGCTGTCAGATATGATACCATGTGATATTTTAGGATTAGGATCACTCAACAGTAACAGACCTCACTAAAAATCACTCAAGAAGTGCAGAAAGAAGAAGAAGAAGAAATGGAGATTCAATAATCACTCATACACAAGAAATGACAAAAACTGTTGTATCATACATCACCTGTGAGTTGGCACTCTGAATAGTGAATAATAATTGAATACAATCAAATGAATTCGAATTCCACTAAGGTCATTTGAATTATCCTCAATGTGTGGCTTGGATAGCATTGGAGACATCATCCAAACCAGTGGTAGTAGTCACAATAGTCAAATAGTCATTCAAATGAGTCTAATTGAGTCTAACTGAGTGCATGGGAACTGATCTAGGGAAGGAGACTCCAACGTGTGCGCATGAGGAGCTGCCAGTAGTCAATATAGATGATCTAGTCTCTCTAGAGGTCTATCTAAGTGGTTCAATCAGTTAAACTAGTAATCAATCCCCAAAACAAGGAACATATCCACTAATCATGGAAATAACTGAAGAATCTCCTAAATAGGTGGAAGAGGGCGCACTTGTACTCCAGTGATGAAAACAAGGGCACATCAGTGGCTAGGAGGGCTAAAACTAAGAATAAATAGGCTCCTGGGGGCTGCAAAATAAGGACTAGGTGATGGGAGATTACCATACTGATGACTGGATGCATGCAAATGCATACATGATGTTTGGATGCATGCAGAATTACATGCATGCATGAAAATATAAAAATGATGGTGAGAATATTCCAACAGCAAGGAGCATTTTCAGAAGCAAATCCATTAGCAAAAACAAGTTTAAAATCTGCCCAGAACCAAGGAATTTCTCTTTCTAAGGGTAATGCTCAGGTTATGAAGCAGGGGAAGGAAGTTACAAATGTTTCTAAGATAAATTGAAGATATTGAGAATGAGAAAATCTCAAAGACTATAAAGCAAGGTATGTTTGAACATCCTTATTTTGATTCTGAAAAGCTTGATAGTTTTGTCATGACCAAAACTAGTAAAAGAAGGCTTAAAAGTGCTCACTAGCTCATTTCCCTATTCACATGACCCATTTGTCCACTTTTTCACCATTTGAGCCTCTGAAGCCAACAAAAGGTCACCAAAAGGCCTTAATACACCCCTTTTTCCACTCAAAATGAGTATTTTTCCTAAAAAAGCATAAAAAACCCTCAAAAAGGGTCCAAAATTCCCAAAAATATTAAAAAGGGAATAAAAATAATAAAAATATTCAAAAAAGAAAAAATGAAGGAAAAGGTACCTAAACCATGTTGGTCAATACCATTGGTTTCCACAAAACCACAATGGTATTCCCCACCACCAAAACTTATAAAAAGGTGGTAGGGGCTCCTCATTTCACATCCATCCATCTTCCTATCCTCATGCTGCCAAAATCTCCCTTGAGCTTTTGGCCATTGTAGCAACCTTAGAGAAAGGACCCTTTGGAGTTTGGAGCTGCTCACTCTTGGAGCTACTCAACAACCTTCATCACTTGGAGGTATTACTATTGCAAGCACTTGCTTGCCCCCATTTTCAATACAAAGTTATTTTTTCTATTTCTTGTTCTTGTTTTTCAATTCAAAAGTTTATTATGATATGCACATGCTAGTTTAGTTCAGTTTTAGATTTAGATTTAGTTTATTGTTTTTGCTTAATATTGAAACTGCTGCTACTAGTTAGCAGGTGCCCATTGCACTAAGCTTGGTTGCAAAACCAACCCAAAAGTTTTTTGGCGACTCCGCTGCTTTCAAATTTTTAGATCTCACTTTTGCTTTAGATCTTAGTTTTTGATAGTATTAGTTAGTTTAATTTATAGATCTGCCACCCTAGACAGCAGATCCATTGCTGTTTTAGATCTTGGCCCATTTTATTGCCATTAACAGCTTGAAATTTTCAATTTTTGGGTTCATTTTTCGGCGTCGGCGTACGGCTTTCGCCTCGCGGCTTTTTTCCCAATAGTCGCGCAGCTCATCGCGACTGCGCGGCTCTTTTCCGCGCGGCTCACCGTGGCTTCGCGGCCAATTAGCACGCTGCACATCGCGGCTTCGCGGACATTTTCCGCGCTGCACATCGCGACTGTGTGACGAAATACCGCGCTGCACAGCGCGGCTTCGCGGCTTAAACCCGCGCTGCCCATCGCGACTATGCGACAGAAACCTGCGCGGTCCATCGCGGCTGTTCTATCAAAACCCGCGATACCATTTTTTCCATTCGGCCAATCCGTTTAAAAAATTAATTTTTTGCTGTATTACCTGCCCACTAAGCTATTTTACAGTATCAAAAATTCCTGCATTTTTTACAGCCATAGAAAAATTTTACTATTTAGAATGCTCATTTAAAAAAGTCTTTTTAAAAATTTTCAGAAATTGAAAGAAGGATTTATTTTGCATTTTATCTAGATTAAAAAATTTTGCTGTTTATTTCTTTAATATTTTGCCCATAGCAGTTTTTGAAAAAGAAATCCATTTATTTCTTAAAGAAGTCATATTATTTGCTTTCCTATTTCAAAAGATCCTTTGTTTTTTGAATAGTTTTTGCAAAGCATTTAATTTCCATTTATTGAAGAAGCCATATTATTTGCTTTTCTTTTTCAAAAGATCCTTTGTTTTTTGAATATTTTCTGCAAAGCATTTACTTTTTCAATTTCAGTTTAAAATACCACACGTGCACCCACTCAAACACTTAATTTAAACTGAGCATTAAAAATTACCCTCACTTCAACCAACTTTTAACCCCACTTGGGGAACACTTAAAAGAACTTTGTATCTAGGTAGTATTGAGGGGATAGGTGTTCCAATAACACCCCTCAGTTATTACATCTGAGACATAGTTGTTGTCCATTAGGGAACCAAAATCTCCTAGTATTTTTTGGCACTGTCATAACCAGTTTATCGGAAGGCCTCTCCCCTAGGAGGGTTGAAGTCGCGAGGATGGTTCCGGAAGCCTGAGTGGAATACCGAAATCCATTCAGTAACCAAAGGGATACCATTCGCAGTTCTCGAGATATCCCTGTATAGGGGTATTGCGGTAAAAGGACCAAACGGTAGATTTACCTTTTCTGGACGTGTCATGAACGGAGTATCCTAGTTGCCATTCTTTAGGATTGATTACCCGGTGTCCCTCTCGGTAGGGAGATATCTAGGCGTTGATTCAACACTCAATATTGTCTGACTTGGATTTCATCACCTTGCAGAGAATATCGTTTGTTGATTCACAATACTTTTAGTTAGGTGTTTTCATGATACAATCCACCTTTGGTCTAGTAGCACCTCTTTTTTCTAGAAGCTGTTTGCCTGTTGGTACTCTGACCATTTTTTTGCATCCCTCCACTTATTATAGCACAGCTGCTATAATAAGTGCTTTTTGAGGTTGATTTTTTGGCTTGAGAGCCTTCATTTTCACTCCCCTTCTTGCACCCTTGGTTGCATTAGGGTTTTGAGTTTTTGATACATTACCATTTTACACAAAACATATTTTTTCATAAAAAACTTATTTCTCACCATTAAGAATTTTAGACGCTCTCGTCGTCTTCAGGACGAACTCCCAGAGTTCAGTCTACTTGGCTCTCCATGTCACTGACGGCGAGCCTTATCCCTTGACTCGACACATCATCGGTCACACATATAGTCATCCGATTCTAACACGCCTCACTTCACATCTGATTCTGAGGCAGAATCCGAAAACCCCACTGCATTATTCCCAACCAACCTTATGGCTGGAACACCATTCGACCCACTTTTTACCAGCACCATAGGAGATAAATCCACAAACCCTTCTACTACGGTGCCATCCATGGCAACCACCACCCCCCTAGGTATGCCTAATATGGCGGACACTCCACCTTTAGGAATTCCCAACACAGGACTACCTCCTATCATGGGAATGCCCAACATAGGGGTCACACCCCCTCTTGTTACCACAACCCAGATCCCAGGAATACCTACTACTATTCCTAACCCCGGTGTAACCCATGTTGCACTTGGAAACGCTGGTCCATACCAGACCACAGCTGTTGGAGGACACATACCTTCAATACCTAGCATACCCTTAGGGACTACTGGATCACTACATCATACCACCATGACTAGTCATGTCCCAGTCACTACGCCACATCCATCTGCTACCTTACCTTACATGGCGAGTCTGAACTTACCAGACTTAGCCAGGCTCACCAATGACCCTATTAGACACGACCCTACGTGGCCTCATATGCCCACCAAACTCCCCTCTGACATCCCTAAGTTTGAGGGAAAGGCAGGTGAAGACCCCCAGAACAATATTATGTACTTCCATCTATGGTGTTCCTCCAACTCTATAGTGGATGACTCTGTTCACCTCCGTCTGTTACAGCGCACCTTCACTGGCTCTGCAGCTAAGTGGTATATCAAGTAGCCCCATGGGACCCATGCCACCTTTACCTCCCTTGCCTCAAACTTCCTGCAGTTCTTCCAGTTACCTGTCCGCTATGATGCGGGTGTCGAGATCCTACTGTTTTGCAGACAGAACACGACCACCCACATCACTGACCACATTCATGAATGGCATCGACGCCGAAGCCTCTGCAAAATCAAGTTAGACGACTGTATCTTCTTAGATTGGTTTCTAAAATCCCTCCTCTCTCTCATTGCGAAGGATGTGGCATCTGAACGACCCCAGTCTGAAGAAGAGGCTATCCTCAAAGCCCAACAGTTTGACCTCATTTACGCCCAGTCGGGTTATCTGTATACCATTATACCAGATGCCCCTTGAGCTGATTCATCCCAACACAATGCGCCGGGGGCATCCCATGCTACAGATGGCCTCATTGGTCGTATTACCCTGCATCCCCAGCCCTTTTCCATTGCACATCCTAGCCATGGTCCTGACCTTTCGCAGGCTACATCTCAATCTGGAGCAACCAATTCATATGCTCCCATGGCACATCACCACCATACCCACGGACCTTCATGTCCACCTCAGTGCTTTGGTCATGCACCACCCGTATACGCACCCCAAGCCGCACCTCAACCAGTGTATTATCCACAGCAAACTGCGACAGCTATCCCAACACCTCCAATAGCTCAGGGTTACCAACAAACCCAGCAGGTAACTGGACCACCTCCAGCCCCGCTAGCTTATTATGCACCGCAACCTGCTCCCACACCTGCGGCGAACCAAAATCCTCCCACTGCTCAAGGGCAAGTGTACACACAACACAGCCAGCCCTAGCACCAAAACAACCAGCGCAAACAGGGTGGGCAACAGAACCGTGGAAGAGGACGTAACCGCGGAAATAACCAAGAACATCAGCAAGGTCCTCCACCTCCCAATCCTCCACAAAATAATAACGTTGTGCCTCCCAACCAGAATCCGGATCGTAACCCCAGGCAGCCCAAAAACAATAACCTCAGAACAAATCATCCTTGTTCTATTTGCGGGGTTTATGGTCATTACACACATGCTTTCCCACATTTGGAGCGAGCTTGGCAACTCTGGACTGACGATGCCCATCGTCAAGGGCAAGCGGCTCCTCATCCGCCACCCAACCCTCCACCACCTCAACATCAACCTTTGGTGCTGCAAAATCCCTTTCCAACCCAAGGCGTAGTGAACACTCAGCCGTTAGCTCCCCCTCAAGGCAACGCGTCACCACAATAGATCACTTATGCCGCTCCTGATCAACCCATGTTCGATTCAGGTACTCACCACTTGTTGATGATGTCAACCGTCAATGCCAACCTCCAAACCCGTCGGAACCAATATGGATCCACCTCTGAAACCCCTCCTACCGACAAAAACACTAACGTTAATCCCACAGATCAAACGTTATGTATTCCTCCGGCTCCACTTGATGGCGCTCCCAAAGCACCTCGCTTCCCACTTCGCTGCATCAATAATAACCCCAATGCTCGCGCTGCATCAAATTACAACATTGTAGATGACTTAGCCCAATCTCCTGCAGCCATGTCTACTTTAGAAGTCTTAAAAAACTATCCTTCGCAGTGCAATACTTTGCTCTCTGCCATTGGCGCTATTGACCCCAATGACTCAAAACTGATCGCATTCGATTCAGACCAGTCCCAACCATGCTTGCCGTCCACTTTAGCATTCCAAGTTTTCGTTTCCGTTCAGAATCTTGTCATCCATCGGTGCATTATCGATGAAGGTGCCTCTACATGCGTTATGTCCACATTCGTTTGGCAGAAGTTGGGATCCCCTACTCTCCAGCAGTCCACCACTGCGTTACGAGCCTACGACGGCCGTTCGGCTCAACCCCAGGGTCTCTTACCTAATGTCCCCGTCCAGTTGGCTGGTAAAACCGTACTCATTGACATTGAGGTCATCAATGCCCAGCTCGATTATAACCTCTTACTTGGTCGCAGCTACATGTATGCCATGCGGGCTGTTGCCTCATCCGTTTTTCGTACCATGCAGTTCCCCCATGAGGGACGCATGGTCAAGGTCGACCAACTCACCTATTACGATCCCAAGGCCCCCACTGCACCTGAAAATGTTCTCCCCATGGTTGAACAACCTGTTTGTGGTGCAACTACCTCATTCGTTTCCTCAGTGGGACCCGGACTGTACTCCGACGCGCCGATGACTTCTACATTCCAGTCCATTCCACTACTGTCACCGGAGACCCACGTCGCTGACCTCTGTACTCTTTCCCACAATACACAAACACCCAACAATCAATCATCCTTGTTACCTAAACCACCATTGGTACCTAGTCACATTGGGGTTACACCCATCCACACAATCCCCTTTCTATTCCCTCCTTCGGGCGTAGTAAGCGCTCCGGTTATGGCTACCCTTAGTCTCCCCGGGCTAACCTTGGGATTACCCGTGTGGTATATTTCGCCTCCCGTTCCCCCGTCGACACCAAATGTCATCCTGCAACTGGTGCAACCCATTATCACTTCTACCAAACCACCTCCCGGTATCACTACTCCTTCGTCATCCACGAATCCCCCTCCTCTCATCAAGCCCACTGGGGGCAGAGGCCCACAACCATACACTGCGATACCCCCACCCAAAGCAGTTAAACCTCCCCCTGTGTTTCGTGCTCCTCCTAAATGCTCATTGTGTGATGAGTTAGGCCATCCAACCCATCAGTGTCCACAGTTACCTGCATTACAGGAACACATGCAAATGCTTGACGATGACCCCAACATCCCGGTTGTCAAACTCGACCCAAATCCCAAGCCTCGTGATAAGTCACTGCGCACTAACCACCCTTGTGCCATATGCGGTGTTTACGGCCATTACTCACATCACTGTCCTGATATCCCAGATTACAGAGCAGCGTTGTATGAGTTGAATAACGTCGACTTAGAAATATCGCCTCCCCTCATCGAGGAGATCTACCCTCCCCCATCATCCTCATCTGGAGAGATTAACACCATTTATATGATCTCTTCAACTACCACTACCTCATCACTTGATTTGACCACTCAAAGCTCCCGCAATGATAAAGAGATTCTAGAGGCTCCTACTGCCCCTGATAATCCCTGGGAATACATGCACCATCGTTCATACTTCCTCCCAGAAGAGACCTCATCCACCACCACTACCCAATTTGCGGTTGAGTCCAAAGATTTCCTTCCTACTAAAGTCGACTGGTTCAAGGATCCTATTCCTACTCCTGATGCTTTCGAAAAAAATAACATGGCCAATATTTCTCCCATCATCCACATCGACATCTCCGACCCACCTGGTGCCCTTCATACCATTACATTAGGAGCCTCCCACAGTGAGCATGAGATTGGAGAATACAAAAAACTGTTCCAAGAATTCACTGATGTCTTTACTTAGTCAGATATAGAAATGCCTGGCCTTCACCCCGCCATTTATACGATCTCCACTGGATACCCCTCTGTCCGCTCAGCCCTGTCCATTGATCCCGTTCACACACATGTTCCACTCTGCTACGTCGGTTTCGCTGATGGTGCAAGCCGTTGGTCCCCCAATCTGGCCTCCGCAGCTTGGGTAATATATTCCCCTTCACATGAGTTGATCCACATCAACGGAGTGTGTTTAGGTGCCGCCACCAACAACCAGGATGAATATGATGCCGTGACCGGTCTCCTGGCCGCAACTCTCCAAATGAGCATACGTCACCTTAACGTTTTCTTGGAATCACAACTCCTTGTTTCCCAACTCAACAATGATTACCAGGTACACGATCCCTGTCTTTTCAAAAAATTCCTGCGCACTAAACAAATGGTTAGACAGTTTGAATCCATTTCATTTACACACGTCCCAAGGAACCTCAATAGTGTAGCGGACCATATGGCCAACAACATTCTAGACTGGCACACTAATCGCATTATACCAAAACAAAATGTGCATCCACGGGCATAAACAAAAAATCAAAATTTTGCATCCACGTGCATAACATGTGCCTCCACGGGCATAAACAAAAAATTAAAATTTTGCATCCACATGCATAACATGTGCCTCCACGGGCATACAGAAAATCAAACATGCCTCCACGGGCGAACGAAAAGACAACAAGTGCATCCATGTGCATACACGAATATATACCAACATCATATATATATATATATACATCAATGTATAAGTCAATACATGTCAGAGGTGCCCTCAGCACCCAATATACAAAAAATACATCAGCCGTACAAAAAGGTGCTTCCCCATATGCTCATCAGCATTTGGGGGCAAATACATATCATCTAGTCATTAGGGTCCTTGGGATCCCCTAGCGCCTCCTCCACCGGCCCTGCCGGATCATGGCGAGCCCGAACTCTCCGCTCTGCTGGCCCCGCTGGATCATCTCGTAGACGGATCCTCCTCTCAGCCGGCCCTGTCGGGTCATCCTGAGCACCATCCCTGTGCTCTGCCACAAAAACCGCTGTCCTCAACAAGATCGACCGCCACTCACGCGGCGCACCGAAGCAACGCTCCACGATGTCCCGGTCCAAGTCTCTCCAGCCATCCTCAGGGAGTCTAGCTAGAATCATGTCAAATGTATGTCTGACACCCTCTATGGCATCATCTCGAGGGCCAACCCCTCGCCCACGAGCCGCAAATCCTCCACCATGTGGAGGCGGTACCGCTGCAGAAGGTTGAGCAACCACCATCGATCGCCCCCGACGAGCCACGTAGTCGGCCGGTGGTACAGGACCAACATCTGCACAATGCAAGTAAACCATCATATACATATCTAACTATAATCATAAACAAATCACATGATATAGTATAAAACAAACCACAAAACATACCGTCTAAACCCCAGGCCTGTCCTTGGGCTCGAGGCATCTCTGGGTCGCCTCGATAGTCCATGCCAGCATATGGGTAATCCTCAATCACCAGGGGCATCTGTTCCCACTGCTCATATACCTCCTCCGTAAAAAACCCGCGGACACCACCACCGCCACGAGGTATCATATGCCCCCACCGCACCATGTGCGGCTCGCTCACCAGACCATCACGAATGGGCACCCGTGGTCGCAAGGTCGGCACCCGCTCGAAGAAAAAACAACATAGAAAGGAGGCATAACAGAACTCTCCTCCCTCTTGACTGACCTTGTCCAGATCTCTCTGGACACCAGCCAGAAACATCTAACGCCATGCATAATAGGTCCCCCGAAGCACAGAGTCTACCATCATCGTTTGTCCCCCTGACAAACGATGTGGCGCCGCAGCACCCAATACCCGCAGCACACAAGCCCCAATAGCCCGCATATCCCACTCCCGTAGTGATTGCAGACTCAAAGCGCTGTTCTGCAAAATGGCCTCGTCAACACAAAAGGTCTGCAGCAAATCCTCCAAGAGTCCACTCACCGCCAGAGTCTGCCGGACCCCCGGATCAGTCTGAATCCTCTGCATCAGATCATCATCTATCTCCCGCTCTCGCCATGAAGTCAATGGTCTCCTCAACATCCTGCCAAAAAACAAAGAAATTTTTTAGCACCTGGGCAAAATTTTCAAAATACACCATCGCGGCTTTTCCATCAAAAGCCGTGATGATCATCGCGGCTTCCATACAAAAACCCGCGATGATCATCGCGGGTATTGGCCAGACAGTCGCGATGAACATCGCGACTGTCTCCCCCGAACTCGCGATGAACATCGCGGCTTTCAACTTGACAGTTGCGATGAACCTCGCGACTATCCGACTATCCGACAGTTGAAAGGCCAACATGCAATTTCACAGCCTTCGGGGGCCCACTGCTAAACAAAAAAGACATAATTGAAAAGGCTAAGGCAAATAGGGTTACCTGAAACTCGCAGAATCGAAAACCAACGATCAAATCTCCCAGAAATCGAGAAAGAGCTTTGACTGCTCTGCCAAACTCGCACGTAACAATGACACGTCATATGGGCCCCACACCCTATTTATAGAAATTCCACCATTTTTCAAACAGTCATTCCGGTCTCATACGACGTCCGTTTCTCAAACCGTTGGTACCATTGGAATCAGCACAGCGAGAACTTCATGATAGATCTCTCCTTTTCCTATTTTCATCAGGTCCATTTTTTGACCATTTTTTGGATGCCTTCGTCACCTTGATTTGCGTGCCACATCGACTGTCGCCTGTTTTCGATGAGCCTTATATCGCCGAATTTAGTTTTCCGCGCTCGTGATGATGCTTGAGATCATTTCTCGCTCTCACGCCTAGATTTTTTGGGCATTTTTCCATGCCCCCCTCGTCGCCTCGGTTTGTCTGCCACATCGGCCGACGTCCATTTTTGATGAACCTTATATTGCCGGATTCAGTTTTCCGCGCTCATGATGATGCTTGAGATCATTTCTCGCTCTCACGCTCAGATTTTTTGGGCAATTTTTTCATGCCCCCCCTCGTCGCCTCGGTTTGCATGCCACATCGGCCGGCGTCCTTTTTTGATGAACCTTATATCGCCGGATTCAGTTTTCCACACTCGTGATGATGCTTGAGATCATTTCTCGTTCTCATTTCCTGATTTTTCAGGCATTTTTTAAATGTCACCCATCACCTCGGTTTGCGTGACACAATGGCCGTTGCCCCTTGTTGACAATATTTATGTCACCGGATCCAGTTTTCTGCACTCACGATGATGCTTGAGACCTTTTCTCGATCCCATCAATCCCTTTTTGTTCGGTATAGTTTTATCCCTTTTTCGGGCCGAACAATCCCTTTTACAAAAAAGGCACTTAGGGAGTTTTTGTTAAGCTCTTTTCTGACTCCTAAAACAATGAAAAGATCACCGAGCAATCTTGCTTCCTTTCATGCTCGCTAAACGTATCTGAAAGGGCGTCTACCTGGTATAAGTTTACCCCTTTTCCGGACCTTGTAGACTAATTACGAAAAATGAATACTCTAGTCACATCGGCTAGAAGAGTTCTCCATTTGCATCATTTTATGCTTTTTCGGGCCTTGGAGACTAACTTACAAAAAAGAACACCAATGGAGTCCACTTACCGCTTTCAGACTCTCTAAACATGAAAGCGACCACAAGCAATCACCATCCTGGGCTCGTAAAACCAACGGGACAGTAATCATAACCACTGCAGAGTCTTCTTGTCGTTTTCAGACTCCTTAAAAATGAAAGCACCAATGAGCATGAACAGTCCTGGGCTCACAAAATCCACAGGACAGTACCATTTCAGAGCACACTTTTATCCCTTCTTGGAGCTCATTAAAACTACGAAGAAGGACCCAATGGTGCTTCTCGGCGCCAAAACAGATCACGTCTACTCATAGGGCAGCTTCCCCATTACGGTCGCCTTTGTTCAGAGTATTCTGCAGTATGTCACCCTTAGAATCCCTCGACAGCACCCATCAGCTTGACCCCCCCAGAGTCAAACATACCCTTCAGTCCTTCAAAGCAGTGATACCCACACCTACAAGTCAGTTCCTTACGCTGCCGGGTCAACCATGCCATCATGCTATGAACAAAGGAAGTTTGAGTCTTCCCATTATGACCCCAGTTACTTCCCATCCCCACAAGTATGTCAGTCCTACCATCAGTACTACCACACTTCAGTTCTACACCTTGCGCTCCTATCAAGGAAACATCATTGCCTTGTTAGTTGCTGGTCTCCCTCTGTCAACGACAACCAAATTTATTCCAGAGGATAGACCTAAAGGTCCCTGTGTCTTGGACTCATCACCATTTATGATGAGTGCCTACGAATCATTTCGAGAAGAGTCCTCAGTGCCTCTCCAAATGGTTGTTTCTCACATGCTCGACTTCAACACCTTGATCGCATCGTTGAGACTCGCACAGGGCATTGGTTCGTTCAGTTATTAGCCGAAGACCCCGGATACCATCTGACTCCTCCACACTTGAGAGTATACCTATGGATACAACCAGTTACACTTTTCCTATAGATATCTGGGTTGCGCATGGCGACAGTATTCAGATGTACCCCAGTTTCATACTCCCTTGAGTATACAGTTACATTAATTCTCAGAAATGACTCACACTCTTTGAGTCCCTACAGATGTTGGACACCTTCAATTTCAGCAGTTCATCAGTTATTCCAGTGTATCAGTTATTGAGATCAGTCATAATATGATCATGAGTACATCCCAAAATGATGTCCCCTCTGGACCATTATGATGTACCAGCATATTTTTTATGTATTTTCTCGGGTCCCGCTTCTTGGGACTAATTGTTATGTATACGTCTTGATACAAGCATGGGTATGCCCGCCTCGTCCATTATCAGAGATTATTCCTCATTCATATTGAGGGCATGTAATATTGTTTATTTTTGCAGCTTCCAAGGGCCGTAGATCCAGTCTCCAATCGGTCTCTTCTCCTCCCCAAACCCCAGAAAAAAGACAAAAGAACTATGATGTCTATCGGCCATACGATGAGCTCCTGCCCTCACACATCAGGGGGCAATCTGTTAACACCCAAAAAGTGCTTACTAGCTCATTTCCCTATTCACATGACCCATTTGTCCACTTTTTCACCATTTGAGCCTCTGAAGCCAACAAAAGGTCACCAAAAGGCCTTAATACACCCCTTTTTCCACTCAAAATGAGTATTTTTCCTAAAAGAGCATAAAAAACCCTCAAAAAGGGTCCAAAATTTCCAAAAATATTAAAAAGGGAATAAAAATAATAAAAATATTCAAAAAAGGAAAAAGGGGGGAAAAGGTACCTAAACCATGTTGGCCAATACCATTGGTTTCCACAAAACCACAATGGTATTCCCCACCACCAAAACCTATAAAAAGGTGGTAGGGGATCCTCATTTCACATCCATCCATCTTCCTATCCTCATGCTGCCAAAATCTCCCTTGAGCTTTTGGCCATTGTAGCAACCTTGGAGAAAGGACCCTTTGGAGTTTGGAGCTGCTCACTCTTGGAGATACTCAACAACCTTCATCACTTGGAGGTATTACTATTGCAAGCACTTGCTTGCCCCCATTTTCAATACAAAGTTATTTTTTCTATTTCTTGTTCTTGTTTTTCAATTCAAAAGTTTATTATGATATGCACATGCTAGTTTAGTTTAGTTTTAGATTTAGATTTAGTTTATTGTTTTTGCTTAATATTGAAACTGCTGCTACTAGTTAGCAGGTGCCCATTGCACTAAGCTTGGTTGCAAAACCAAGCCAACAAGAGCCATTCTGGACCCTAGGCTTAAAAAGGATACTATAATTGGCATTGAGGATTCTTCAGATGAAGAAGGTAGTAAGTATAAAAGGGCAAAAGAATTGGCGACTGGTGTTTTAGAGAAAATTGAGAGGGCCTAGAAGCATTTCCATATCTCTTGGTAACAACCTATGCAATTAAAGAAGATTTAGGGTTGGAGGATTCAGAAAATGAGATATTTCCAAATCCTTTGGATTTTAAAGATGGAAAAGAAATTGTAAATGTTGAGGAAGGTGCTGAAACTTCTAATAAACAAGCAATGGAGACCGAAGTAGATCATTCTATGGAAATCCCCATTGATGAGGCCCATTCGAAAACATGTTAGATATTGAAAATATTTAAAAGGAGCTTCAACAATACAAAGAAAAGAATAGGCATTTAAATGAATCTAATGAAAGGATAATGCAAGCAAATCAAATGTTGAGAAAGGATTTACAAGAATGGAATGCAAAATATGAAGAATTTAATCAATTGACACAAGAAGTAGTTAACAGAAGGAAAACAATGCATCATGAGAATGAAGAGATTTATAAACAAAATGAAGAACTCTCTAAGAGACTTGAAGCTTCAGAAAACCAATGTCTTCAATTACAGAGGAAGTCTCAAGATTTGGATGGTTTAGCATTTTTAGCGGAGGCTGCTCGTCACATTTGATTATCTAACATCTAGTTTTGAGAAGCTCCACATTTTGTTCCACATGTAATGAAAAGATCGTGAAGAATGTTTATCATAGATTCAAACAATTTTGGCATCGAGTCTACATCAAGAGCCCATGATTTCTGTAGAGAATCCTGAAGGTCAAATTTTTCCATTTGAACAGCTAACAGGTGTCCTTCCATATGTTCTAGAAGATAACATCAGGCTAAGGTCAATTTAAAAGATCTAGATAAGTTAAAATATGGATAAAATAAAAAAATTTAGTCCTAGCTGTTGCATTTAATTTTGTAATTGTAGTTTATTAGATTCGGTCCATGAGTTTTGTATCTAGAAACTCTTTTAGAAATTAACTTTGATTATAAAATGTAAGACGCAATGTGCTAGAGGAGATTATATGTATGAGGGTCAAGAGACATGTATTGAAAATTTGAAGACATATGCTCTGTTAATTCTATTTTGAAGGCCTGTAATCCGAAGATGAGATTTTATCTATTATGAGCCAGGTTTTAGCTGTCTTTTGATTTGAGTACTTTGCAGTTTTGTTTAAATTGTTAATGGTTATGAAATCTTTTATAATGATGTTTTTATTATAAATGCTCATGCTATGATTTAGTATTCATGATTTTGTGTTTGGAATTTTTTTTCTAAATATGGTGTTTTAAAGTTAATGTGTGAGTGAGCTATTATTTCTACATATTATTAGTAAGCTTTGAACCTTAGCCATCATTGATATGATTCTTGCTTAATTTTGTCCATCAAATGTTATTATCAGTTGTCTTATGCTTTCTCTTCTTGGAAACAATCTCTTGATCCATTGCATAACCAATATTAAAACCCAAAACCTAAAAACCTTGAGGTGCCTAAACTTTGTATTCTTATAGTCTAGTACATACTTTAGGATTAATATATTCTGGCGTCGTTTCCAAGGTCGAAAGTGAATTATTTTCCCTAGGTATCTATAACATTTTAGTATGATTTTGATGGTGAACAAGATCGGTGAATTTTAATAGACTATATCATTCACCTGTGATTAGTAAGGCAGTCATGGATTCAAAGGGGGATGGAACTAGTGGTAATCCTAATTCACCGAATATACCACCTCAGCCAGATCTGAAGAAGTTAATAAGGGAAGCAAGAGTTGGACAGAAGCAGGTTCTAGCAGTTCTGTAAAAATTCAGACTCCTGTGGTTCAGAATACAGGAAAAAAATAAAAATAAAAATAAATAAATAAATAAATTTCTCAAGCACTTCTTCAAGTGACTTACCATGTTTCGTAGAAGGGACTAAGGTTAAGGATGAATCCTCTGAGGTCTCAACAATCCCAGATTCAGAAATAATTTTGAAGAAAGATAAAACCTTGGTAGAGTTTGCATCCTCTAAACCTGCTAGTTTGCAGAAACCTTCTGAACTTGTTATCTCACAATAAGCAACTTCTTTACCCAAAACCTTCTATTCTCCTTATCTTGAAGAAGAGGAAGAAGTCACATTTTTAGGTACACCACTAAAGTATTTTCCCAATATTTCCAAAAATATCAAACAAGAAGTACTGACTTTTCCCTTGTCTACTGCTCAAGTAAGCCCTTGTGAGAAAGGTACATTTGAATTTAAAATATTTATCAAACCTTTTACTATTGAAAAACTTTTGGAAGATATTGTTAATCCTCTGGAGATCAAAATTCCTCCTCCCCACATATCTATCCTTGTTTTATAGTCATTTTCCCCTCCTAAGGTTAAAGCACCAAATTCTTTGCAAACTCAGATTACATCAATAATGGTTGGTCAACCTCCCAACAGGATGGATACTACTGTGGCTGCAAGGTATGCTCCTATAGTTTTACCACAACCTATGAATGCTTTTCTTAGTGGTGACTACCTGAAATATCTTCCTAGGTTTAATGGACAGGGTGAGGTAACAACCAAAGAACATTTGAATGCTTACTATAGTTATGCTAATAATCAAAATATTGGAAATCAAGATGTCTGGATGAGAGTCTTCGTGCAAAGATTGGATAGTGAAGTTAGGAAGTGGTTTAGAGAGTTACCCCTAATTCCATTAATGGAATTGATGCTCTAGAAGATACCTTTATGAAACCATGGGGGATACACAAGATTATCTATATTACATTACAAACTTTGGAGCACTAAAGAGAAAACTTGATGAATTAGTGGCAGACTTTACTAAAAGGTTTAACAAAATGTATGGTAAGATTCCTTCCGAGATTAAACCCACTGAGATCTCAACAAATCTCACCTTTGCTAATGAATTTGATGTATACTTTTCTCTATTGTTGAGGGAGAGAAGGGATGGAAATATTGCAAACATGTAAGAAGATTCCTTGGAAGTCGAGTCCAATATTTTTGCAGCAGATAGGCTTAGGGCTAAGCATCAATACCAAGAAGGAGAAAAAATAAAAAGAAAGAAATAGGACCTTCCACTTCAGGTTCAAAACCATCAAATAATAAATTTGATCAGATGAATAATCTAATAATAAAAAAATTCATCAAATCTTGCTATGTTGGACATGGAGAATAAAGCTCACAATAGACCTGCTCTAGAAGGTGATAACCACAATCAAAACCAATTCAGGAGACCTTTCAATCCACATTTTTTTCCTAGAGAAAAGAGAAATAATGATGATCAGAGAGTGCATCCTCCATTCCAGAATAATCTGGTTGTTGAAATGGATGAGCAAGATCAGGAAATGAACCATCTCGAAGGTGAGTCTTCTCTTGGTTACTTAACTCAGTCTAATTATCAATAGTCTATGGTTTTAAATTGGGATAGTGAGGACAGTTTTGTACATAATTTTTCATATTCAGAATATCCAGCTGACATTTTGCAAACTACTCCCCAAATAAAGTATGACCTAAGATCTAGGCCCAAATAGGTTTCATAAAATTAGGGTAAGACGGCAATTACTCCTGTTAAACACGTGTCAGTGAATAGCCCTGAAAATAAGAAAAATCACCACATTAATAAAGATAATCTTGCATAAAATGAGGAGACAAGAAATCCTTCCGCTATGTTCAATTTTGAACACGAAATCAATAAAAAAAATACATGTCCCTTTAATAGAACTCATGAAGAATCAGTCTTATAGGGAATTTTCCCTTAAAATTTTGCAGTCTCAAACTAATCTAGTCTCAACAGACATTGTTAATTTTCAAAATGAACATCCTACCATCATATTGGGTCCCAAGTCAGAGGGGAAGTCTGATTTCCCTCCACCTTTATTTATTACCCTAACTGTCCATGAGAAGATGTTGCATAATTTCCTTTTAGATTCCGGTGCTTCCCATAACCTAATGCCTAAAGTGGTCATGGAAGCATTAGGATTGAACATCACCAAACCCTATCATGATTTATATTCCTTTGATTCCAAGGTATTTAAGTGTTTAGGGGTAATAAAATATTTAGTTTTCATCCTCACACAACTTCCCATGAAAATCATCTTAATGGATATCGTAGTTGCCAATATCCAGCCCAAATTTGGAATGCTCCTCTCAAGATCTTGGACCAAAAAGATAGGAGTCATCTTACAAATTGGTCTTTCTTATGCAACCATTCCAGTGTTTGGGGGAGAAAATAGAAGATTATATAGGGAAGTTCAACATTCCTATCTTGTCAGTGATCATGAAAACCCAACTAATCACCCTATTTATGCTGTTCAAGAATATATTGGGTCATGTATGTTGCATTTGAATGATAATTTATAGGATTTGTGCAAGTGGAGAAGGAAGTCCCAGTTCAACAATGTGTTGAATTAGAGGATTCGTTTGGTGTATGCATTTTGATGGCTCGTCATCTAGGGAAGGAGCAGGGGCAGGAGTTGTTTTGATTTCTCTATTTGATGAGGTAATCACTTTAATGTATAAACTAGAGTTTCAAACAACCAATAACATAGTTGAATATGAAGCACTAATACTTGGATTAAGGGCTACCAAAAATTTAAACATTCAATAGTTACTTGTTTTTGGTGATTCTGAATTGGTTGTTCAACAAGTTAAGAATGTTTATCAGGTTAAACATCAGTTGTTGAATGTTTATAGGAATGAACTCTAGGATCTTATTGATAATTTATTTTTAGCATTTAATATCTCTTTTATTTCAAAATACTCTGATCAAACAATTGATTCTCTAGCATTGGAAGCTAGCAATTTTAAAGTGCCCAAACAACCTCAGCTCATATATCCAGTTGAAATCAAGTACCAACCACCAGGTTTGGATAACATTAAACACTGGCAAGTGTTTCATGATGATGAAGAGATTAAAAATTTCTTCAAATTGACTGGTGAGTTTTCTACATCCTATATTGATCAGGATGAATATAATGGGGTGAGTGGCAGTGCTTCTTATTTTAAAAATTCAATTGCCAATCATGACATAATTGAGATGAAAGGGAATTTTATTATGAAAGGTCTTGTACCTTTACAAAGCCTTTTTTTCTAATAATGATACATTGTTAGAACCTACAGTTCAATCTTCAAAGGACAATGTGGTTAGTTGCAATATTGGGACAACAACAAAACCAAAATTGATTAAACTATCAAAGGCACTTTCAAATGAACAAAGAAAAAGGTAGGCAAATCTGATGAAATAATTCATGGATAACTTTGCTTGGTCTTATGAATATTTACGAACCTATGACACAAGCATCATTCAACATAAAATTCCTTTGAAATCGAGAACTAAACCTTTCAGACAAAAGCTAAGGCGTATCAATCCTATTTTGCTTTCAATAATTAAAAAATAGGTAAAGCAACTCTTAGATGCTAATATTCTAGTTCCTCTTAGATATTCTACCTGGGTTGCAAACTTATTTCCGGTTCAAAAGAAAAATGGAGAAATAATATTGTGTGTGGACTTCAGGAACTTAAATAGATGTTCTCTTAAAGACAACTATCCACAACCCAAAATAGATCATATCTTGCAGAAAGTTGTGGGTGCTCAAAGGATATCCATGATCGATGGCTTCTCTGGATATAACCATATAGTTGTAAATGAAAGTGACAAGGAAAAAGAACATTTACCACCCCATGGGGCATGTTCATGTATGATAAGATGCTGTTTGATCTCATGAACGTGGGGGTGACTTTCCAAAGAGTTATGGATATAGAATTTGTAGGTGAAAGAGAAAAGTTTGTGGTGATATACCTAGATGATATTACTGTATTTTCAAAAATATGATGATGAGCATATTAAGAATCTACGGTAGAATTTTGTCAATTGCAAAAAGTATGGTTTATCTTTGAATCTGAAAAATTCTCATTTTTCTATGTAAGAAAGAAAAATTCTTTGTCATATAGTTTTAGTTGAAGGTATCAAGATCGATCATGCTCGTGTGGAGGCCATTAAGAAAATATGCATTCGCAGGAATAAAAAAGATATTCAGTCTTTTATATGGAAGGTAATTTTTTTGAGATGTTTTATTCCTAATTTCGCAAAAATTCTAAAGCAGATGACTAAGATGCTCAGAAAGGATCAAGAAGTTAAATGGATAGTTGAAGCAAGACTGTTTTTTGAAAGAATAAAATAGGCTCATGTTGAAGCCCCTGTACTAGTAAGTCCTGGTTTTTCCAAGGAATTCTTAACTTTCTCATTTGCATATGAAGATACAATGGTTGTTGTGTTATTGCAAAAGGATTTAGAATACTTAGAGAAGCCTATCTCTTTCTTTAGTAAGACTCTTAGAGATTCAGAACTCAAGTTTAATATCATTGATAAACATGCTTATGCCTTAGTTAAAGCACTTAAGTTCTTCAGAATCTACATTTTGCACTCTAGGGTAATAGCTTATGTGCCAAATGATGTTGTTAAGGAGGTTATCATAGAGCCCCACAGTGAAGGGAAGAGGGGACATTAGATTGCAAATATGATCTAGAAATCAGATCCACAAAATTGGTCAAAGGACAAGGACTTGCCAAGCTTCTAGCAGATTCTAACTATGAGGCCTTAGGTTTAAATTATATATTGAATTAATCAACACACTCTGAATTTCCATCATAACAGGAAAAAGGAATGAGTTTATAAGATGTATGTTTCTTCATCTTGGTATGGAAATATAGTTTATTTTCTTTTGTATTTGCAATGTCCACCAAATTTAGACAAAATAAAGTCTAGATATTTGAAATTAAAAGCTTTGAAGTATTGCATAATTGATCAAACTCTTTTATGGAAAGACACTGGAGGCATGCTCCTTAGGTGTGTTGATGAAGAGGAGGCTAAAAAGATTACAACAAACTTGCATGGGGGAGTTTTTGGAGGACACCGATATTGGAAAGCAACTGCCTTTAGAATTTTAAGGGCATGCTATTACTAGCCATCATTGTTTACTGATGTATATTCCAAAGTAAGAGCTTGTGAAGAATGCCAAAAGTTTGCAGATAAGCATAAGCTTATTTGTTTTCCCTTAAAACCTATTGCAACTGATTCACCTTTCCAACAGTGGGGATTAGATTTTATTGGTGAAATTCATCCACCCTCAACTGACTGGCACAAATAGATTTTAACAACTACTTATTTCTTTACCAAATGGGTAGAGGCGATTCCTACTAGGAATGCAACTGATAGGGTGATTATAAATTTCATGCACGAACATATTTTGAGTATGTTTGGTTGTCCATGAATTTTTTTAGCAAATAACACTCCTTCCTTCAAATCTTCCAATATGGTTCAATTTTGTCAAAAGCATAATATAATGCTTAAGCATTCCACACCTTATTACCCTCAGGGTAACAGGTTAGAAGAGTCGACCAATAAAAGCCTTGTTAATAATATTAAGAATATTTTATCTGAAAACAAGAAAGCATGGGACATCAAGATGAAATATGCTATCTGGGAAGATCGGTTAACTACTAAGAAATCCATTGGCACATTCCCTTTTCAGTTAGTTTATGGTATTGATGTTGTTTTTCCAATCCAATTAGGCTTTCCAATAATGAATTTTATGTAGGATAACATGGAGGAACCTAATGAAATTCAGAGAAGAATATATCATATAGTTGAAGTACAGCAAGAAAGAGAACTGTTTGCAGAAAAATCTCAAGCACACAGAGATAAAGTCAAGGAAATGCTTGATAGAAAAACTAAAGAAGATAGCTTTCTTCCTAGTGGCATGGTTCTTAAATGGGATGCAAGAAGGGATGAGAAAGAAAAACATGGAAAATTTGACAACTTGTGGTTTGGGCCTTTTAGAATTGCAAAGGTCTTGGGAAATAATACATTTTTTCTACAAAATCTGGAAGGAGAAGAATATGTAGGCACAATCAATTGGCGATTCCTCAAACATTTCTATGTTTACTAAGGCTGTGGGTGTCCTAATTCCATCGTAAATATTAGTGAGTTTACAGGTTTGTTTAATAAGAACCCATCCCAATGGATATGTATTTAAGGTTATAAGTTTTCAGTTGAAGTTAGTAGTTGCAATTTAAACATGAATAAAGTTTGGTTTTGGGAGGCACTTGGTCCGTTGTTCTTGGTATCTCACAAGGAGAATACCACCCCTAGACAGATCTAGATGTTATTCCTAGAACTGTCATCCTAAAATTTATCCCCATATTTTTCCTTCTGAGTTTAAGTTACCTTTTGAGCTCATTGAAGTTAGTTAGATTGTTAATTTTTGGAGTGACTTTTGGTTTAAATTGCATTGTATTTTAGTTTAATTGATGGTTTTTAGCTTGGCTCTTTATTATTAGATAATATCTTTTGAGCAGATTTATTCCTTAAAGTAACTTTGCAGGTCTTAAAATAGCCTAAAGGCTAGGTCTCAAATGCCAAATATGAAGATTCAATGTTTTAAAGATTCCGACAATGAAAATTGGAATTCCTTTTTGTATGCCACTGCCGGAAAAGTATGATATGATAGAGTTCGATTTTATCATCTTTCAAATAATAATTTCATGTTATGGTATCGAGAAATGGTTTTATTATTAAAGATTGTGCCATGAAACATGTGTTACTCATTCACTATTTGATATGAATTCATTTCATTTCAAATTATGATGACTTTGTCCTGTGCTAACCTGTGATTAGTTTTGAGATCATGGATTCTTTCCCGAGATACATGCATCACACTTCAATTTGATTTATTAACAGAAGAAGTGTCTTATGTAGAAAATTACTCAGTTACCCTCACCTTGCTCAGTTTTCATGAAGGAATGTTCACATAGATGAATAGGGCAAGCGGAAAATTACACATGTTCGAGCCAGAAAACACAGAATGGGCGAGTAAGCTTCCTCAATGTGATCAGAAACTAAAAGAGGCCACTGGTATTCATTGTGTGATAAAATTAAATGGTATAATGTTGAAGTTACAAAGCACTTTGCTTTAAATTTCAAAGACTCAACAGTCGACTTTGGGGGTTTTAAACTCCAAGTTTCTAAAGAGTCTATCATTGCTGCAACTGGTGTGTCTTCTAAGGGTGAAAAAAGGTTCAAGAAGCAACATGCAGACGTCGATTATAACCAATTTCTCTTTCCTCAAAACCAAAACCTTGATTGGATCAAGGGTATTCACAGAATTTTCTGAAAGAAGATTGGAAAGATGTTATGAGCATTATGCAACATTATGTTACTTGCGAAGGAAGGTTTGCAATAGTTTACATGTATCATATAAGGTTTTTGGTTCATGTAGTGGGAATTAAAAATCTTAATATTCCTTATTATCTTATAAGGAGTCTAAAAAAATGGCTACTAGAGTCCAAAATCATCCGGAGCATACCAGCCATAGCTTCTTTCATCATGGACTGGTAAAATTGTTTGTCCTAGAAGAATTGATGAAATAAAACAGAATGTGGCCTCATTTATTATTTTGGTCTAGTTTTAAACTTGAACAAGAAATGGCCCTTGAGGATAAAGGTAATATGGTTGATAAAAAGGATAAAAGCCTAATATCCCGAAGAGATCACTGGAACAGTCTCTCGAAAATGACCAGATAAAAGAGCATGTATAGGAAAAGGTTCAAGGACTAGAAGAAGAGTCCGATCAAAAGTTTGAGCTTGTAAAAGAAGACGTAGGCTCACAAATCCCAATTGGGAGTAATAAACAAGGAGCATTTTCAAAAGCAAATTCAATATCAGAAACAAGTTTAAAAGCTACCCAGAACCAAGGAATTTCTCTTTTTGAGGGTAATGTTCATGTCATGAAACAGGGGAAGGAAGTTACAAATACTACTAAGATAATTGAATATTTTGAGAAGGAGCAAAGCTCAAAGAAGATAAAGTGAGGTATGTTTGAACATCCTTATTTTGATTATGAAAATCTTGATAGTTTTGTCATGACCGAAATTAGTAAAAGAAGACCTAAAACTCGAGCCACAAATAAATTAAGATTTAATATGAGAGCCATTATGGACCCTAGGCTTAAAAAGGATACTATAATTGACATTGAGGATTCTTCAGATGAATAAAACATTAATTCTAAAAGGGAAGGATAATTGGTGAATGGTGTTTTGGAGAAAATTGAAGAGGGCCTAGAAGCATTTACAAATCTCTTGGGAAAAAACTATGCAATTAAAGAAGATTTAGGGTTGGAAGATTTAGAAAATGAGATATTTCCAAATCCTTTGGATTTTAAAGACATAAAATAAATTGTAAATGTTGAGGAAGGTGCTGAAACTTCTAATAAACCAACAATGGAGACCAAAGACGATCATTCTATGGAAATCCCTATTGATGAGGCTCATTCTAAAAACATGTTAGATATTGGAAATCTTAAAAAGGAGCTTAAAAAATACAAAGAGAAGAATAGGCATTTAAATAAATATAATAATAGGATAATGCAAGAAAATCAAATTTTGAGAAAGGATTTACAAGAATTGAATGCAAACTATGAGGAATTGAGTCAATTGGCTCAAGAAGTGGTTAACAAAAGGAAAGTAGTGCAGTAGAAGAATGAAGAGATTTCTAAACAAAATAAACAACTCTCTAAGAGACTTAACACTTCAGAAAAGCAATGTCTTCAATTACAGAAGAAGTCTCAGGCTTTGGATGGTTTAGCAGTTTTAGTGGAGGTCGGTCGTCATGTTTGATCAACTAACATCTAGTTTTTAGAAGCTCCACATTTTGTTCCAGATGTAATGAAAATATCTTGAAGACTGTTTATCATAGATTCAAACAATTTTGGCATCAAGTTTACATCAAGAGCCCGTGATTTCTACACAGAATCCTGAAGGTCAAACTTTCCCATTTTAACAACTAACAGGTGTCGTTCCATATGTGCTACAAGATCGCATTAGGATAAGATCAATTTAAAAGATCTAGATAAGTTGAAATATGGATTGAATAAAATCTTTACTCCTAGCTGTTGCGTTTAATTTTGTAACTGTAGTCTATTAGATTCAGTCCATGAGTTTTGGATCTAGAAACTCAATTAGAAATTAACTTTGATTATAAAATTTAAGAAACAATGTGCTAGAGGAGGTTAGTTGTACGAGGGTCAAGAGCCATGCATTGAAAATTTGAAGACATATGCTCTGTTAATTCTATTTTGAGGAAATGTAATTTGAAGATAAGATTTTATCTATTATGAGTCGGGTTTTATCCGTCTTTTAATCTGAGTACTTTGCAGTTTTGTTTAAACTGTTCATGGTTATGAAATACTTTATAATGATGTTTTTATTACAAATGTTCATGTTGTGATTTAGTATTCATGTGCTGTGTTTGGAATGTTTTTCTAAATATGGTGTTTTAAAGTTAATGTGTGAATGAGCTGTTAGTTACACATATTATTAGTAAACTTTGAACCTGAGCCATCATTGATATGATTCTTGCTTAAGTTTCATCATCAAATTTTATTTTCAGAGTCTAATGTTATCAGTTGTCTTATGCTTTCTCTTCTTGTAAACAATATCTTGATCCATTGCATAACCAATATTAAAACCCTAATCCTAAAAACCTTTAGGTGCCTAAACTCTGTATTCTTATAGTCTAGTACAGACTTTAGGACTAACAGATCTTTTATTCAAAATTACTAGACATGTTTGAAGGCATGTTTGCGGTGATCGGTACTGAGCTTCCTACTTCCACACCTAATGTGGCCAAGGAGGATGTAATTCTAGTTAATGCAAGTCATGAAGAGACACCGCTTACATCTGGTGTGCCTAAAAGTACTCCTGCTGCATCTACAAATTTTAATGCAACATGATCACCCAATTATATTGGTAGTGGTTTAGAAGATGTTTCTGATGTTGTTAAAATACAAAGATTGAGTCAATATTGGTATAGGTCTACATAAAGGAAAGAGAAATAAATACAATTAGAAGGTAAGAAGCCTTTCTTGGTTTAGGTGTCAAAAGATGGTGAGCCCATTGGGAAAAATAATGCAAGGTGGGCCACCAATTGGGTACAAGATGTAGGGCTCATTTGAATGTTTGCAAACCAAATTTTGCATACCAAGATCCAAGACGTGTGGAAAATGTTATACATAAATGGAAAATGATTTTGACAGTGTTGGTGGGAAGATCTCCATTAAATATTACAAGCAAAAGATGAGAATTATGATGAACAATTTTAGACACAATTGCAAAAGAATAATAATGGATGGAAAAGAGAGGACAAACTCCACTCAATATCCCAAATAGTGGGAGGAGTTGAAGGAAACTATGCATTCCCAAGAATATTTGGCAAAGAGGAATAGAGGCAAGAAAGCAAGAAATAATATGAAGGCTACATATTTTTTTGGTCGAGGCGGGTTGAAGGCCAAAAAAATAAATTTGCAGTAAGTGTATGACTTTTTGGTTGAGTTCACGTTGTGTTATTTATTTTGATTTGTTTAACAAATTGATTTCATGTTGAAAATTGACATTGACTTTTAGGTGGAAAATATTAATAGAGAATCTGGTGTAGAATACATTGTCAAATATATGGCATCATTAGACTCTAGTAAAGCTAACAATAAAATCAAGTTGAAATCTAGATCATGGATAGAGATTTCATTTCCATCTGTTGAAGTTCAAATAATCCCAATAAGAACCACTTCAAATGATGTCAACCTGAATGATGGGTACCAACATGCAATGTGTTGCATATACGGGTTGACATAGACAATTACGTAGTTGGACACCTCCATTAAAACTATTGTTTATGCATGGAATGCGCATGATTCCACTTATTCAAATGGGGTAATATGCTTAAATTCTATCTACTTGTAGTCTTTGGTCCCATATTTCTGTCCCCTTGCATAATTATTTTATATATGCTTGTAATATTTATATTCTGTGCTCGAATACTTCATGGCTAATAATAGAAATTTGATTGTGGAACTAAATTTAAGGTGAGGACCATTGATGCTTTGGTGATGTGCTAGACATATTATTAGGTTTACTGGTAGATTAACCTCTTATTGCTTGATGATTTGAATTCTTTGATTGTTGAGTTATTGCCCCTTTATTTATATATATTGAACTCTTCCTTTCAGTTGTTGTATAATGTGTGTAGGTCGCCTCAAATATGATATACAATCGATTTGAAGAGGAAGAAAGGGTGGAAATATGTCTAGGGTAGAATGGAAGGTTAGGGGGAATGGTTTAGGTAGATGTTACAAGGGTTAACGAGGGTGACAAAGGGAGGAACAAGTGGCAGATTGTTGACTGTGTAAATAGTCAACAGTTCTACCTCTAATAGGGTTGGGAAAGGAGGGGTTAAGGAAGGAATTGGGACACCATTAGGGTAAGGAATAACTAATTCCCACCACCCCTACAAGACACATGTTTTGAAATGGAAGGAATCCCAATGCCCACCACTCCCCACAATTGCAACACTAGAATAAGGGTTTTATATTTTAAAATATGTTGTAGTAAGATAAATGAATTATGTTCTTAAGTTATTTACCCTCATAGAGTGAATTCTAATGAGCCATAATAATTTCTTATGATATCTCAATTTTTTGTTAGAAATCAACCACAAAATAGATCAAACTTAGCCATAGTAGTATGGTATTCCCAAGTATCAACTTTTCCATAATCTAAAAACCATCTATTAAATCAATATTTTCTGTAAACACTTGGAAATCAAACATTTTTTCAAACGCTTTTCATGTACTTAGTTCATCAAACACTTTTGTTGTAACTATTTCATTAAACCCTTTGCATACAAGAGAATGAAAATTTATTAGGTTAAACCTATTTTTGGTGATCAAGTCCACTAAACACCAAGCACCTCTTTCTATCAGCCCACTTAAATAACTCCTTTATCCATTTCCTACTAGTTGACCAAGACCATGCCTTGAGAATAACCCCCAACCCATTTCCACCGCTATTATGAACTAACCCATATTCTATATCATTGAAGTTTCTAAGCAAGAGGGGATTTTTCTCTCCCCATTTAGAGTTCAAATGAAACATCACATGGGGCAAACTTGCCTTGAAACCCCACCATCTCATGGTTGTATCCCATCATTCCCTTGCTTGTCTTGAAATTTCACTCACTTGAGTTTGTGAAAGCCATTTGAAAACATTCATACTTGATGTCATTATACTCATCCAGCTACTTTGGATCCACTATTGTTGTGGTATGGAAGGAAACGTTTTAAACATAGATTATAGTTAAATTATCATGGGTGATTAAACTTTCCATACACCTACTTAATAAATAAATAAACCCCTAATTCATGTTTTTTTAAAGTCAAATATATGACCTGCTTGCAATATACTCCTAAAAGTCATCAGAAACAATGATAACTAATATGTACTTCAAGTGTGTAACTCTGAAGTTGATGAAATACATCAATAAACAAAAATTTAGTGGAATTGATATTCAAAACTCTTGCTAGTGGAAAAACACAAAAATCCTACTAAAACAATCTACACTCATCCAAATAACCACCTTACATAAATAGGTTAGGTTTGGATGCCTTGAAGTTTGTTTTCAAATTTCGTTGGGGGCCTAACCTTGCAGTATACCAAATGAAACTTTATTTTTAAATCCTAAAATTGCTTGGTATTCTCACACTTGCAAAGCTATTTAGGAATGGTGGATGTCTTGATAATCTTGTTGTCTTGATAAAAAAATGAATTATATCAATGTTATAAGATCATAATGGAGAGCTCTGGAGGTGGGTGTTTATGATGATGTAGGATGGATTTAAAAATAGATTTAATGGTCAATTTCATAATCCTTTTCATAGAGGGTCTGCATTTCCTTAGTATGGTTGTCCTTGTACTTATTGTTTTTTATTTGCATCCCATAGTGCATTCGTTGAGATGTTAGCAGTAGGGTTATACTAGTTGGGGTTGTTCCATGTTTTGATGGTTTGGTTTGCATTCCTCTCTAGCTCGGGAACTTAGCTTAGCTTAGTTCCCTTGTATTTTCATTCAATCTTACATTCATAATTCCCTTTGTCATGGGTGTTGTTCCTTTCCTCTATGTTATTTAGTCTCTTTTTTACATTCTCTCTTATGTTAATAGGATGGTTAGTAGCAATTGGGTTGCACACAATATATCTATTCTTATTTATTATTGGGATTATGCTATCCAATCAATCAAGATAGTCAATAATATAGATAAAACAAACATCCAAGACCTTTTTAATCTCTTTATATACCAAGGCATTCATTTTTTGGTAGTGGCAACAAAGATTTTGCTTCATGTTGGGCGTGGCCCAAGTGGGTACCAATTTTGTTGAAACATGATTTTGAGCTGCGCAGTGGAAAAGCACGGCAATGGGGAGAGAGCAGATTGTTGGACATATTCAATAGCGCAGGACTCTCGCAACAGCAAATTTTGGTAAGAATAAGAAGAAAAGGTCGGGCGAGGAAGTGACCTATTTTTGGTAAAGAGCCGGACGAAGGAAGGAGAAAGCGACCTGTTTGGAATAGTGGCGACAAGCAATTGAGAAGCTATGCCACTATGTTGACAGAGACAGATAGGTGGAAGAGGCAGAAAGAGATAGGCCACGATGCAGTTGTAACTGTTTTAAGGACTGCGACTGTCAGAGGAGCGTGCGAGCCATGAATGGCCCTGTAGGACGGCCTGAAGCAGGTGGAGTAAGCTGTCGACAGTGATAGTCAGGCTGATAGTTAGCCATGACATGTTTTAGAAACCTAAGGGTTTTGCCTATGAATTGTAAAGACATGACCTACGGGAATGATCTATAAATAAGGCATTTTTGTATAGGGAAGGGTTACTCTTCATTTTGGAATATTGTTATAATTTTGAGCAAAAACCATTGTAAAGGCTCTGTAGCTATGTGCGCAGAGACCTATCTGAGAGAGAAGAGAGTTTGCAGTTGAGTGCGTAGACAAAGAACGGTTGTACCCTTCCCAAAAGATCAATATTAACAACCGTTCTTATGGACGTAGCCTCCATTTGGGGGGTGAACCATGTTAAATCTTGTGTAGTGAGATTGACTATTTGTTCATGCTTTGTTCTATCTGTCTTTTTACTATGTGTGTTTGTACTCTCAATTATCAGTTGGTTGGTTAATGCTTTTATATGTATTCGCCGTAGGAGGGGAACGGGGATAATATGTTAAGTGTTTCACGAATGGATGATTGATGAATGCAAGCTGTTCTAAGTAGGTGAATGTATTAGCCGTGGCTAGACATGTATGTAAGTAATGAATGGTTATGTAATTATGTTAATGTGTAATACTGGGAGGGAGCAGGACTAATATCTTGTTGAGTACACCAAGCATAAGGTTAAATAATCACTGGTAGGAATTAAAGGAATAAGCACCATGTAAACCCTTAACACGTTTGCCGCCAAAGTGGAGGTGCATAAGTCTATGGCACTATTCCACCGAATGGGTAAGACTGACCTACGCGATCAGTGGATGCACTGGGTGCGTATCTTTCCAGTTAAAGAAGTATCAACTTGCGACGAGGACAATCGTTGCGTGGCCCTCAATCGTAGCATGCACCCATAGCGTGTTGTGCAGTGGGTTTGTCTCATCAACTCATCACCTTGTTGTAGAAACTTGATTCTACAGCACCCCCATAGATTCGCCTTGGGTGAGACCTCGACCTGCGCGCAGGTTGTTGCCGAAAGGGCTGGTGAAAAGGGGTTTTGTTGGTTGACTGCAAAGAACCTGGGTCTATAATGGAAAACCTCTAGATCAGTTACGTACACCAACAAATGGTTCCGTTGCCGGGCTAAGAATCTGTGATGAGTTAAGGAAGTAATGAACGACGACGAATATCAGTTCCTGACTGTTCAGACAATTGGCACCCTAAAAAGAAAGAGATCTGGGATTGGTGTGATAAGACCTTAAAAGACTTTTCAAATAAAGAGAATAGACACCTGCGTCTATTTGACGTAGCGTGGCTGAACAGATATTTGTGGTGAGATATTCATGAGATATTTTGGGCTTCGTTTGGAAACGAGCTACATGCGTGGATCTCGCGTCTTGCAAAGAAGAAAACATGTTTTCAAGGGGGAGTACCTACAGAGTGGAATCCAGAGCTCATAGTGCAACTCAAAGCAATAGACAGCCCACTATCGCGAGCAGTCGACTTCTAGGTTGATAACATACTTGAAGGATTCGTAACAGAATTTGCTGTAGACACACTGAAGTTCTACAGTCAAGCTGAAGCATATTTTTTCGAAGGATTCAGAGGTAATTACCTAAACAACCTTAGTTTATACATTAAAATGCTTTTAGTTGAAAAAGGCATTTTAAGGATGTAGTAATAGTTTTGAATCAGCCATGGTCAATAGCATTTTTAGTGATTCTGACGAAGAGACACATAATCTGAGAAGTGGAAAGAGATATAAGTTTAATAAAGAAAAGAATCCCGGAGGACCTGGACTTGCTGACTCAAACCCAGTTGATAGGGGTTCTCATCACCATCGACACCAACCCATTGCGATCTCCCTGAGCACCGGCCTGGACAGGTTTGACCCTGTCCAGCAACACCTGTAGAGCAGATGAGGTCTCACCCGAGGTAATCAAGGGAGAGTGGACAGAACCATGTTTCAGCCGATGAAGGAGAGTGTTGCGGAATTTGCTTACTTAACTTATTTATGGCAGTATTCAAAACAAATCTTATACATTCAAGATTAACATCAATAGCATTCTGTAACAGAATCATTCATTGCAACAAGACAGATATAACATTACAAGGTATATAACATTACAAGGTTAACTACAACAAGAAGTCATCACGTTAGGCATTAATACAAAAGATACACAGGGAATTTCACCAAAACAGTTTCGTCATGTCATATTACTCCAGAAAAACCTTGATACAGTATCTTGACAAAACCAAATCGCAAAAACCATATCTCCAAGATCTATCTCTCTTTTTCCTCTATTGCCTCTCCCCTTGACCTACAACTTCTTGTCTATATATAGGCTTCCAACTTTACAATGCTTGTCCACTTACTAACAACTTCCTGACCGACAATTGACCCAAAATCTAACTGACACGGTCCAAATGACCCACAAACCCGCCTACTGCGGTACAATTAGCTCAAATTTACATCTCATATGGTCCAATGACCCAAAACCCGCCTACTGCGGTACAATCGACTAAAAAATACATAAAATGTTCTATTCTTCTGCCTTCCGCGACCTCTTCTGACGTGTCACAGCATCGACGATGCTGCGACTCTTCCTTACCAAGCCGCCTGCCAATAGGCCCCCAACACAATCTTGTGGCTCTCCATCAAGCCACGTCAACTGGATAGGGTGAACTCTATGGTATTTACTCTACTAGGGAGGAACTCGAGTTCTGGAACTGTTCTTGCTGTTTGGATCACGTGGTGTTGTTCTGCTCCTTCTGGTACACTAATCATCTGCTCACTGTCATGTACTTCTTACCAAAAAGTGGACTCTTCCCAGCTTACTGTCGCAGGATTTGAAAAATCATCCTCCAGTCTCGAGAGACCAATTGGAGACGGAGAGGAATTCTGCAAGCAACACCAGGGTGTAAAACAGGCCAGTGGTTCTGGCACATCTGTTTCGCACTAGTAAGCACATGTTACAAGGAGCCGGGGGCGACGACCCCCACCTTTTGTGTGGTTGCAGGGACCATGATACTTCGAACCATCACCAACTTCCTAGACATCTCGGATGAGACTTCATGCTTGTAACGCCGGAGTGTCTGAGGTGCATCTTGCTCTAATCGCTCATGGACACTTGTGGTTCGGGCCCTCAGCACACCGGGTGTGCTACCGCGTGAAATAAAATGGATCATTTCCACAACCTCCTTGGAATTCCTAACTTAGCAAAATGCCTGAGCCTTTCGTAGCATAACCCCTCTTAACTGAAACAACCTCTGTGTTCTTACTCTCCTCAGGTCCTATATTTATATAGCGCATTCAGTCATTCATCTGCCTCGGCAATCCGTTGCACCACCTTCTTGTGTTCCAGGGTAATCATAATATTCCACTGTTCCATATGACGATTAGCCTGACTTTGGAGGAAACGTGCTTCCGCCTGGTTCTCAACATTAAAAATCATGCGAAGCATCCCTTTGGCCATGCCGCCATGGTGGATTCCTTGTGCCAACCATGCAAACCATCCGTCCAGGTGCCATTGGCCATGCTGCTTCAGTGTATCCCTGATTCCAAACGTTCGTTCTTATGACACAATTGAAATCGATGAACGATCATATCTGTCAAAAAGGGAAAAATCCCATTTGCATAATGATTTTGGATGTGACCCAAGCCCAATGCTACTACATGTCGCAGACCACTCCAAACTTGCAGCAGAAGCCTCCCTGCTTCCACATTCCGTCCTTGTTGGTGCGCCATCTGGCCACCAATCAATCTACTTTTTTTTTCCCCGATGTAACTCAGGCATTGCGCTGTTCCAAGCCCGAGCGATAGGGCTTCAACCTGCTACCATTAATCAACTTGGGGAGCATCGCCCCATCTAATTGCTGCAACTGTACCGCTCCTCCCGAAGTAAGGCTACTAATGCGATACAGACCAAGCCAATGCATCTGCAACTTTCCTGGATGTTTCATAAATTGGCTGTCATACAACAACACCAAATCACCCTGTTGAAATTGTTTGTTCTTGATATGGCAATCATGCCAAGCTTTCTAGCGATCCTTCTCCACACCCTGATGGAAACCGACGATGAAGCGATCTTCCTCCAGCTGTACTAACTGCATAAGACGTTCCTCTAATGCTGCTTGATCATCCATGCCAGTTGCTGCCACTATGCGCAGACTCAGAATGATATATTCCATAGGCATAACCACCTCTTTCCCATAGACTAGCTTGAATGGTGTCTGCCATGTCAGCCATTTACATGTGGTGCAATAGGCCCACAATGCTGCTGGGATTTTTAGATCCTAGTCATCCCAGTTCACGTTACACACCTTTGTTAGCGCATGCTCAATATCTTATTGAAAGCCTCCACCATGCCATTCGCCTACGGATGATAGGGTGTACTCTTCTTATGTTGTATCTGCAATTCCTCCATCAATGCGCTGATGGTGCAATTGAGAAAGTGGCTGCCTTGATCACTCAACAATATCTTAGGGAAGCCAAAGCAAGTGACGACGTGGTCAAAGAGAAACCGTGCTGCTGTGGTCATAGAACAATCAATGACTAGTGTAGCCTCTTCCCATCGTGTCAAGTAATCAATTGTCGTGATGATATACCTAGCACCAGTGCGCTTACCCGAGGGATTAATGGGTCCCACAAAATCTACTACCCATTTGTCAAATGGCTGCAATGTCAATTGGGGCATCAACGAAATCTCGTCTCGTCGGGATGGCTTCCCGGTTCTCTCACAAACATCACAGGATCGTGCATAATCTGTCGCATCACTGTGCAGCGTAGGCCACCAGAGCCCTGCTTGAAGCACCTTCCTTGCCATCGCACGACCACCATAATGCCCTCCAGCCACTCCTGCGTGTGCTTCGGAAAGGATCTACGCTTGCTCATGTGGCAAAACACACCATCGCAATATCTCATCAGCGCCCATCTTGTATAGCATGCCTGCACTTAGCTGGAATTCTGTAGCCTTGACTACCAGCTGCTTCTTCTGATGAGTGGTGAATTCTTCTGGTGCCGTACCTGTCGCCAGGTACTGAACAATTTCTTCAAAATATCCATCAACGACTTCCACTTTAAATAATTGTGCATCAAGCAACCCATCTTCAATGTTAGTTGGCTCCTCCCCTGTTTCAATCTGGGAGAGATGATCCGGGCCAGCATTTAGCCACCCTAGCTTCACAATTACTTCAAAATCGAACTCCCGAAACAGAAGTAGCCATCAACAAATATTCCCCCCCAACACAGGCTTATTGACCAGGTATTTTAATGCAGAATGATTTGTGAACATCTTGAAATGGCCTCCCAGTAAGTAATGGCGAAACTTCTACAAAGCGTAAACCATTGCCAGACCTTCCCTCTCGGTAGTAGTGTAGTTTCTTTCTGCAGATGACAACTTCCGACTGGAAAAAGCAATGGGGTGATCAAGATCCCCTTCTCCGGACTGGGCCAATACTACTCCCAGTGCAATCGATGAGGAATCAACATGAACATGGAATTCCTTACACTAGTCAGGAAATACTAATATTGACGCCGAAGCCATATTCATTTTTAGTGTCTCAAAGATATCCTGACATTCAGGGCTCCATTGGAATGCCACATCCTTCTTCAACAACTTCTCCACAGGGGAAGTAATCGTATCATAACCCCTGATGAACTTGCGATAATACCCCATGTGTCCTAGCGTTTCCCGTAGTTGCTTAACAGTAGTGGGTGGTGTCAAACTCAGAATAAGCACAATCTTTGCTGGGTCAACCAACAATCCTTGCTTACATACAATATGACCCAACAGTATGCCAAATGGTGCACATAAGATACACTTCTTTAAGTTCAACAATATCTAATGTTGCCGGCATCGCTCCAACATCAACTGCAGATTTTCCAGATGATTGCGGACCAGCGCATAGACCGTCCAATCGTCCATGTATACCTGTAAAAACTTCTGAATGAAACCTTTGAATGCAGCAACGACAACTCACGAAAATATTGCAGGTGCATTCTTCAAGCCGAACGACATCACGGTGTACTAAAAGCAGCCCCATTCGGTAACAAAAGTTGTCTTATGGCGGTCTTCTTTGGCAATGCGGATCTGATGGTAGCCAGAGAACCCATCTGTGAAAGAGTACATCTCCTGGCCACCCACACCTTCGAGCACTTCGTCGGTAAATGGGGTTGGGAACGGATCGTGCAAACATGCATCATTTAGCTTCTTGAGGTCGACGCAAATGCGCACTTCACCAGTATTCTTATCTTGTACCACCATAGGATTAATCCATTCTGACTCCTTGACCGGTTCAATGATACTGGTGTCCAGCATGCAATCCAATTCTACCTTGACCCTCTCCTTATGTCGCAGATTCAATCGATAGGGTCACTGTCGGATCAGCTTAGCATCTAGTTTTAATGGAATCTTCATTTCCCCTAAGTCACCCAGGATCCCCTTCATGTCGAAAAAATTTGTCGGAAATACATCCTGAAACTCAAGGAGCAAATCAGTGACCTTGCTTATCAGCTCATCATCCCAGTAATTCCCGACATTTGCAAACTTCGGAGTGTCCTCTGTCCCAATGTTAATCTTGCGTATTTTCAGCGGTTGACTGATAGGATCGCTTGGCGCATAAGGTGGTACCACATCATGACTTCCTTCTGATTCTGGGATATTCACATTCCGTGGATCATCACCATCTTCTGGCCCACCGCTGATATTAAAGCATTCCATGAGAGACTGCATCTGGCAGTGCGTATGCGGATCCGTAAAATAGGCCACCGGGACAACCTGCAGAATTACAACACGGATAAGCTGTAATGCAGTATTTACCTCTGGATCGACATCTGCAAAAATGGGTAAAACACACGGTGAGCTCCAGCCAAGTAGAAATTTCCCCTCGCAACTCAGCTGCATTATACCATGAGCATGGCATCTCATCCAAAGTATGGATAAAAGCATGGACCCACTCATCTTTTGTTCGTGATACCCATAACCGCTGACACTCCATCAAATGACCACCAGGGTCGTCCAAACCATCATACTTCCCACTATGGTAGACCTTGGTATCGCCAAAGTGTACCATCATCAATCTTCTACATTTTGACCATCCATCAATTGATGCCTTGTGTGTTTCCCACCAGCGTGCTAGAGTAACCTTCAATGCTTCGTTCAACGCTAGCAATCGCTGAGGTTCGAAAACTCTTTCTTTGAACTTCATCAGAAATTCAGATAAGCCAGGAAGCCCTTCATATATTGGTAGTGTAACCATTTCAGTTGTGACACGGCATAATGACTGTGTGACCAACCCACACTTACGGAGCGATACCTCGTGCAAGCGGTTATGCCAATATTCTAGCGCATCATCAGAGTCGGAAGACGCAGAGCTATCACTACGCCATCCCAGCTCATCGTTGGCAATCGGATGGATATAATCTTCAGAAATATTGAATGCATGGTCCCATCCGCTGGGATCGTTGTCCTTCACTGGCTCTATGTAGCGGCATCCTTCACCCGGATCCAACGGGGCGATAACTTTGAGATCGTGATTTTCAAAAGTCATCATCCATCGCTTGAAGTTGATTACAACTCCACTATCATTATCTCATCCAATCCCCAGTAATGCTGGATAAGAGCTTCCTCCCTCGACTACTTCTATTACATCAAAGTCGGCATATGTTTTCATTCCCTCAACGTCCACCACCATTCGTGGAACTCTCCCAATTGGTGTTACTTTAATGTGATTAGCTAATCGGAGTTGTACAGGAGACCAACTCAATGGGGGGCTCCCTTTCTTCTGCCAAGCCTTCTTGGTCAAGATGTTTACATATGAACCAAGGTCCAAAATAACCAAATCAACATCATAGTCGCCAATTTGAATATTCATCCGCATCTCCTTACCCGTCTTCCGTCGTTGCAGGGAATTAACCGCGAGATCTTGTCGATCCTGGGCCAGTCGTCGCAACAAGGCTTCAATCGTAGCAAGAGCGTCGGGATCTCTTGCCAGGGACAAACAATGTTCCAAAAATGCTCAAAGTGTGCTAGACCGTTGTGATGGGCCGGCCTTTAAAGTAGCATCAAAAGTAGAGGGAATTCCATACACAACAGCTTTACCTTGGTCATTTTCTAGTGCATGTCGTGCTTGAAGAAACGTCTCCTACTCCGCATCAATGTCAAATGATACCTTATTTTGTCCGGCTAACCTGATCATTGAGCTGTCTGCTCTAGTTGTCTTTCCTCCGTGAGTGACCATGGCAACAGAAGCATCTTGCGGTCTTGGCTCTGCAGAAATTGTTGCGATATTCACACCCTGGGTATGGTTCAGCGGTGGATTCCCGGGCGGGTTCACATTTCGATTCTGATTCTGCCACATATTCTGGTTCTACATTGGTTGTTGCACTTGGTTCTGGGCAGGCTGCTGTGCCTGGGGCTGGGTCTGCAACTGGGGAGTATTTCCTGCTTGCCATCGCGTAATCAAATGTGGACAATTCTCAACCATGTGATCATTAACAAAGCAGAACGTACACTGGTTCTACAGTAGTGGACAGTCTTGCTGGTAGTGTCCCCATACCACACAGTGATAGCATTGAACAGGTCCGCGAGCACCTCGTCCTCCTCGATGACCAAATCCTCCACCACGAACTCCCCGGTATCCTCCCCAGAATCCTCCCTGCTGTTGGTAATGTGATTGGTTGAACTATTGTTGCATTGGTGCCAGCTACATTCCTTGCCCTTGTTGTGCATATTGTGGTTGCTGTACATACTGTGGCTGCTGTGGAGCCATATGCATTGGAGCATATTGCGGCATGAACTGTGGCGGTTGTTGCTTTTGCGGTCCAAACTGCATCTACAGTTGAGGTAGCAGCTGGGCTACCTGCAGTTGTGGATGTTGTACGGCACGCTGGTCATCCTTTACATAGAACACATCACACATCCTTTCTTGTAGCAACCCATATGCAAGGCAATCCTTGTCGTCGTGACCCACCGATTTGCAGAATGTACAATAAAGATTCCTTGAGGTGGTGACCATTTTATGCATATATGGGAAATTGTCATGGCTGTGCCCATACACATGGCAGATGCGACACCACGACATGCTACCACCATTCAATGGATTTGGTGCTCCTGAAACCAAATAATTACGGAAGTCCGGGCAATTGTCCTTCGTATGCCCTTCTCCTCGACATCGCATACACCAAACATCTTTGCGCTGCTCCTTGCCCTTCTTCAAATCTTGCAGCTGTATAGTTAAGTTAGCGAGCTGTGTTTGTATCTGCGACATCCCAGCTATATTTTCTCCAATCGGCGATGCCTCCAATCGCATTGCAATCTCCAGAGCTTCACTGGGCGTCGAGATGTTTTGTTGCATCAACGGTAGCCGAATATGTGGTAGCAGTGCCGCGATGAACTATTCTTTATGTTGGACGATGCTCATATCAAAACTAACCTTTGCCATCAGTGTCTTGAATCGTTGTTCGAAATCCCATACCATCTCATTGGGATACTGCTTAATTTCTTTCAATTCCGTAATATATTGATCCTCAGACTTGGGCTTTCTAAATTCGGCAATCAGCCCATCTCGAATCTCATCCAACGACTTCTCTGGGGCTCCTGTAGGGACTAGAACAAACTTCATAAACCAATCTAATGCACGACCTCGCAAAGTTGTCACTAACTGTCCTTTTTTAGTAGCATCATCGATGATCTATTTTATGGTCCAGACCACTTCACACAAAAATCAATACTGTTCTGGGTTGTCTGTCCCACTCCCGTGGAACAATGGTAACTTAGCATCATCGGCCGCCATTCTGGGCTTCCTTCCTCCTTTCGCTGTCCTACTACCAATTAAATTCTGTGGGATTAACGAACTTGGCGGTGTTGAAGTGGTATTTCTTTCTATCTGAGAGATAGTGAGTAGAGGTGTGGGTACGTTGGTGTTGGGGTTTGGTCCTTCCTCTCTCCTGGGCGTAGCCTGGTTGTCCTTGTCGGGACTATGAGGTTGCTTCATCCCATGTTGTCTTCCTTCATGGTCTTGCGGTTCGACCGCAGCAGGACCTTCTCCTGTCCTCTGCCTCTTTTCTTGTCGGAACCTCGCTCCTCCCCTCGTAAGACCACTTTATTCCTCGGCTTCACTCACAGTCTCATCATGACCTGCACCCATCTACCCCTTAACATTCCATGTACCGCCCCCCAACTATCGCGGTACCCACGGCCTCCACCCACCAGGCTATCTACTGATCAAGATGCATCTTCAATATACCCTTTTCACAAATAAGCATCTTGATCGATAGTTGAAGCGACGGTAAAAACCTACCCCGAGGTTCGCGGAAAAAATATCTTTCGGCTTCACTATAGGACTTCTGAGTATCAACCGCAAACTCTGTAATATAGCCCTCTAGGATGCTGTCGAACCACACTTCGACAGCCCGTGATGCTTTATTATCAAGGTCCTGCAGTTCCTGAATCAATTCGGGGGCCCAGGTCGTCGATTCACCACCTTGAAAGTTCTTCTTTTGGAAGGTCAACTTTGCCAACCATTTGAACAATAGGACTGGGAACTCACAGAAGAACCATTCGTGTGAACCATCATGAATGTATCTATCTACCCACTGTCCTATTGTCAGCTGAGTGTTTCGGATTTCCTCTTCAGTGAATTCCTGTAACTTCTGATCAAACCATTCTTGGATCTCTGGTTTCATCGGGTGCCACAACATGTCCTCCTTTCACTTCGTACACGGTCCCGGCAATAGAACCATTTGTTGACTCAAACCCAGTCGATAGGGGTTCTCATCACTATCGAAACCAACCCACCGCGATCTCCCTGAGCACCATCCCGGATAGGTTTGATCCTACCCAGCAACACCTGCAGAGCAGATGAGGTCTCACCCGAGGCGATCAAGGGAGAGTGGACAGAACCATGTTTCCACCGAATGAAGCAGGGTGTTGTGGCATTTTCTTACTTAATTTATTTATTGTAGTATCCAAAATAGATCTTATACATTCAATATTAACATCAATAGCATTCTGTAACAGAATCATTCATTGCAACAAGATAGATATAACATTACAAGGTTAACTGCAGCAAGAAGTCATCACATTAGGCATTAATACAAAAGATACACAAGGAATTTCACCAAAACAGTTCCATCATGTCATATTACTCCAGAAAAACCCTGATGCAATATCTCGACAAAACCTGATCGCAAAAACCATATCTCTAAGCTCTATCTCTCTTTTTCCTCTACTGCCTCTCCCCTTGACCTACAACTTCTTGTATATATATAGGCTTCCACTATTACAATGCTTGTCCACTTACTAACAACTTCCTGATCGATGCCTGGACAATTGACCCAAAATCTAATTAACATGGTCCAAATGACCCACAAACCCGCCTACTGCGGTACAATTAGCTCAAATTTACATCTCATATGGTCCAATGACCCAAAAACCCACCTACTACGGTACAATCGACTCAAAAATACATAAAATAGTCTATTCTTCTGCCTTCCGTGACCTCTTCTGACGTGTCGCAGCATCAACGATGCTGCGACTCTTCCTTACCAAACCGCCTGCCAACAGGACTCCGCGTAAATACTGAACTCCCATGTGACCTTAACAATCAGACCCTACCACCATCAGCCACTATCCACCCTATTACACCTCAGAATCCGTCGGTTTCAGAAACCATGCCAACCCTAGATCAGAGCCCACCTGCTGCGAGTGTAGCGCAGGCGACCCCGCAGAATGTCGATACTGCGCACACCACAGGAGTAGATACTCAGGCCAGCCCGACTCAGACTATTCCAGTTCAGAATAACCAATCTTAGAATATCCCCTTTATTTTCTCCACACAGATAGTCAGCACTACTCAGAGCGCTGCACCACCAGGAAGGAGAATGACGGATAATGATATAAAACTGCCAATATTCAAAGGAACGGGTCTAGAAGACCCTGATCAGTACTAGTTTCTATGTGAATCCGTCTGGAGTGTCAAGCAGATCCAGGATGATGCTGTGAAGAGAACCCAGCTCATCACCACTTTCCGAGACCGAGCCTTGCATTGGTTTATGAAGTATTCTTAAGCACAGCCGAGAACCCTAACATAAATTAAGGCTGCGCTCGCGGCAGAGTTTAAAAATCCAAAATCAAAGTCACATTGCATAACAGAATTAAAGGAAATCAAGCAAAAGCTTACTGAAATGGTCTGGGAATTTGACCAAAAATTTAAGACATTGTTGGATCAAGTGAGTTTTGAGATATCTCCACAACAACATAAGGAATGGTTCAGTGTTGCATTGTTGCCCCATATCAGACAACCATTGATGCAGCAGAAGGTTGCGTCATAGGCAGAGGCCTTAGAGATCGCAATGAAGCTGGAGGCTTCGCCAATTGGTGAGACTAGTTCTGGGATGTCTCAGATTCAGAACTAGTTGACTACCTTGACGTTAGAATTTCAAGGTATGAAGAATGGAAAGGAGCAAAGATATGAACACAGACGCAAGGTTTGGTGCATAGGATGTAAAGGAGAGGACCACACCAGAGAACATTGCCCCCTATTTCAAGATTATCTTGACAGTGGCGCACCAAACCCAATGAATATGAATCACAATCAGGTGCCATGGTGTGAAATCTGCAGAAGCAGAGGACACAAGCCCAAGGATTGTTATCTCATAAAGAAATACGTAAATATGCCTAAGAGCTTGTATTGTAATTTCTATAAATCAGTTGGACATGACGAATCCAATCGCTGTGCATATGAGCTTATGAACTAAAGAAAGCGAGACATGGAAATGATGCGAGGTGATGGAATGTACCACGCCCAAGAAGAAAATTAGTTGAAACAAGAAAACACCCCCTATGATCAGGGAGGATATTGAGGCCGTGGTGGTGGATACCGCGAGAGAGGAAGAGGACCAGCGTAGGGAAGAGGCCACGACCAGGTAATCTGTTATAACTGTGGTCAGCCAGGTCACGTATCTAGAAATTGTACGAACCCATGCACTACGTGCAATTACTGTAAATCATTTGGGCATGTTATTGAAGACTGTCTTGTGCTAGAGGTAGAGATTCAGAAACGAAGAAGGACAGAACCACCGAATCCTAACATTCAGTTGATCGCAGCAGAGAGAAGTAATGCAAATCCAAGTGTCAATGTTGTAACGCGCAGTGGCGCTGATACAGGAAGAGATGGAGGCACAAAAGCTTCGACTTCTGGAGCTTGTGATCCTAGACAGAATCCAAGTGAGCCAGTATGGATTAGAAAAGCCCCTGGAAAAGCACCGGCTTTGGATTTACATAAAAATAAGGGAGCATTTACAGAACACGGGATATTCTTAGAGAACTAGTGCCTGAGTTCACAAGAATCCCACTGTGCAGTGAAACACCACACGTAGAGGATATGCCAGTGGTATACGATCAGCTGAGTGCTGAGGCAGACACAGGTACTTCTGTTGCGCAGTTCCTACGGAGCTGTATGAAGTTATTAAAGAGCGCCGATGCTTTCACAGAATTTTGTAATGTCCCCATTTTGACCCCCTTTGCATTAAATCGTAAATGATGTAAATATCGTTATTTAATCATGGTGAGGAGCTCAAGGCCAAGGCCCCACCATTGATTTAGCGTTTTATGTATCGGCAATTAAAAATAGATGCCTATGGTTCTTGTGCTAGATAGGCACAATGTAAATTAAGACATCATGTAAATACAAATTTTAATGAAAAAACCACAACTGGCTATGCAATGCAACAAAGAGATGGGGGCATGATTCTACAAAGAATAGGGAGGGAAATTATTCAAACCCTTGAGCCAATGGTGTTAATCCATGTGTCAATGAGAAAACCCATAAACCCTCAACTACCCATTTTGGGTTATGCACCCAATCATTTAATTCTTCCAGAAATTGGTTGAGGCAGTTAATGCCTTGGGAATGAAGAGGTATGGCAGCCAATTTCGTGCATGGGCAAGCCATCAACCTCAAAAAACGTACTTTTGCTTCTGGGGCAAGAAAACACCCACGAAATGGTGCCCAAATCCATTCTGAACCCATAGTCTTTCCTCTCTCACGCAGTCTGAGCTAGTTGGGCTTTCCCCATCACGTTTTTTACCAATTTCCTGCATTTTTCCATAGCTGGGAGCTCGTTTTTGTGTTGCACAGTGGTTGGGAGAAAGGGAGTCACCTTTTGGGGGTTTATAGAGGTCATTTCATCCCCTGGAATGCATATAAACGTTTTCTGAAAACGAATGGCTCTCCTAGGGTTTATTTCCCATCTACCAGTTCGTTTTAGTTGCCCACGTTTTTCAGCACTTGTATTTTTATTGTTGGGTGCATCCCTGCATTGGTTTGAATTGTGAACAAGAAATTAGGAGTGGAAGTGGACAAGAATTGGCTTGATAAACCTAGTGAGGGGGATAACCTCTCAAGAAGATCAAGAGGGCTGGCTACTCTTCTATGCACACCTTGAACAATATGAGACTGGAAGGTATGGCCTGAGGGACTGTGTAGTAGTGAAGGGAGTACTTCCATGTGCCAGGTGTGTAGGTATTGTGGGAGCCAAGCTAGATAGATCTTGTAGAGGGTACCCATATCTCTATGGATGATCCCACTAGCTTAGCAATTCTTCCTTCCATTGCCTAACAGCCTGATAAACCCAACTGTAGATTGGATTGGCTGATTTGGTGTATCTTTGGGCTATGTGTGAGTCTGCTGTTCCCTAATTCCTTATAGAGATCATGCCTAGCTCGGGGGTGGTAGTGTGTTGAGATATTGATAATCACAACTGGCCTATGGTTGGGTGGAACGTTGCATTTGCATAGCCAGTTGCTCGGGGCTACTTTGTTATAAGATAAGTACTCTCTTGTGTTAACTTTGCAATTATTTATTTGATGAATATCGTGAATGTATGATGGATGTGTATTGAAATTACTTCCGTTGTGTTTTCTTATAATTATATATTTCCATATGTCTTTTTATATTATGTGAATGCTTATTTAAAAGTTCATGGGGCTAGATGCCCAGCTTTAGCATCACATTCTCTCTATCATGCTGGTATGATGGGAGGGGACATTACAAATTTGAAAAGCTATTAAGGCAGTATGAGCCAAACAGTGAGAAAGGAGCTTCCCATGGCACAGTCCATAATATTAGGAGTCCTAAAAGAATAGGAAGGGAAATGAGACTCACTGTGTAGATTGGGGACTACGAGATGGATGAGATCATTCTTGATCTTGGATCCAAAGTAAATGTCTTGACCAAGCAGACATGGCATCAGATGGGCAAACCAAAGTTACAGTGGTCACCTCTACAGTTAAGAATGGCTAACCAAGGGATAGTTATACCCTTGGGGAGATTACCAAACACAATTGTTGACATTGATGGAGTGCGTAGCTATGCCGATTTTGAAGTAATTGAAATCATGGATGACAACCATCCTTATCCAACACTGTTGGGTATCGATTGGGAAATGACTAACTTTGCCATTATTGATTTAAAGACTATGAAAATGATATTTGAAGGCAATGATATAGGATCATCGCACCATTAGACCCTTCGCAGGGTGAACGATATGTTGAACCGATTCATGAGAAATCCAGAGCCCAAGACTTCGACCGTATTTACAAAATGACAACTAATGCTGCTGATTATATTAATCCAACTACAGATGGAACACTCAGTTGGTTCTGTGACAACTCTTGCGTATCAGACTTTGATGCAGGTTTGCAAAACTGGCAAAGCAGATTACCGGAAGTATCTTCCAGGAAATGCGCACAGATCACAAAGTCACTCCGTTGGATTGGAAAAGAGGTAAATCCAATACCTACCTATGATGGTTTATCTAATGTTTATTGTTTGATCAAAGAATATACTGTAGCAGTTGCAGATGAATACCGCGTTGCAGCATTAGGCATGGCCCTGTGCGGGATACTTTCCAGATGGTGGGATGCGCATAAGAAGACACTGATCACATGGGATCAGTGCAGAATTAAGATGCAAATCCGGTTTGCTGATAAGGTTACCCTATCATTCAAGAAATACAATGCACAGACGGATCCAAGAGAGCATATTTGGGTCTGTTTAGAAGCATGGAGGAAAAGACCACAGACAGAATGGGTGCATCTGTTTGTGCACACATTGGAGGAACCAATTCCAAAGAAGTGGTACCTAGACTTGGAGCTGCGCAGAAGCATAGTGGATTGGTCTGTACTAACTGCGAGTTTCCAACAAGATTTCAGTTTCGAAGATGAAAATCCGAGTATTAATGACGCACTGCAAGTTATTAAGAAAAAAATATTCAGCCCAGATTATACACAAGGAAACATGACACTCGAAGAATTATTTGGGGCAGAACGCATACCTGCGTGCCTACAGCCCGATTGGGAGGAGCAGCTAGAACATGCTCTTGATTGTTATTACATCGATGCAGAACTCGAGGAAAAAGCAGATAGTGATGAGGAGGACCCGCACAATATACAAATACCTAAGTTAGAGGGCTCGCGCAAGGTAGAAGGACCTCCACTGGAAATTCCAGATATGAGCGGACCTGTGAAAACAAGAAAAGTGAACATTGGCACGAGCGAAGAGCCAAGGTTTGCAGCTATTGGGGATTATTGGGATGAGGATACAGTTGAGGAGGTCGCGGGTATATTACAGGAATATCAAGAACTATTCCCGACCAAGTTCATAGAGATGAAAGGTATCTTGGGAGACTTAGGAGTGATGAAAATTCCTCTTAAGCCTGGATCGAAGCCTGTGAAACAAAGACCATATAGACTGAACCCATGCTACAAGGAACGAGTTAAGGCAGAACTCGATAAGATGCTCGATGCAGGGATCATTGAGCTAGTCGAAGAATCCAAGTGGATAAGCCCGATGGTTATCCAGGATAAGAAAACAAAGGGTGAGATCATAATTTGTGTGGATCTCAGGAAGCTGAATGACGCTTCGATGCATAACCCATTTCCTACTCCTTTTACAGATGAATTGCTAGACAATGTTGGAGGGAATGAGGTGTATTCTTTTACTGATGGATTCTCTGGATATCATCATATCATGATTGATCCAGTAGATAGGCGCAAGACTACTTTCGCTATAGAATGGGGGTCGTTCCAGTACACAGTGATGCCTTTTGGGCTGAAGAACGCACCGGCCATATTTTCTAGAGTGGTAGTCTCCACATTCAAAGACTTCATACACAAGTTCTTAGAGGTTTATTTTGATGATTGGACCATTTTTGGATTACTAAAGAACCATGCCGCGAACCTTAGGATGATGCTAGAAAAATGCAAACAACATCAAATCTCGTTAAATCTGAAGAAGTGTGTCTTTTGTGTGCCCTATGGAATTCTGTTGGGACACATTATGTGCAAACAGGGCTTGATGGTAGACCCTGCTAAGATCGCAGTCATTGTAAACTTGCCTACACCCAACTCAGTTAAGCAGCTGCACACTACACTAGGGCATACCAATTATTACATGAAGTTCATAAAAGGATATGCGCAGATAACTGTGGCTATGGAAAAGTTGTTGAAGAAAGATGTACCATTCATTTGGAATGAGGACTGTGAGAAAGGATTTGACACATTGAAAGAGAAAAAGGTCACTACGCCGATCCTAGTTTTCCCAGACTGGGAGAAGCCATTTCACGTCCATGTGGACGCTTCATGCATAACATTGGGCATTGTTCTTGCTCAGCTAGGAGAGGGAGGTATTGATTATCCTATTGCATTTTCTAGTAGAAAGTTGTCTTCTGCCAAGAAAAATTACACCACTACTGAAAGAGAAGGACTCGCTATGGTCTACGCACTGCAGAAATTCAGACATTATTTGCTTGGTGTGTATTTCTCCATGTTCACTGACCATTCTGCTTTAAAATACTTGGTCAACAAGCCAGTGTTAGGGGGGCGCATATGCCAATGGTTACTACTCTTTCAGGAGTATGACTTTGAAATTGTTGTTAAGCCAGGAAGGTTGAATTTGGGACCTGATCATTTGTCAAGATTTGAGTTAGGAGAGGAGCCTACAAATTTGGAGGACAATCTGCCGGACGCACAGCTGTTTGCTATACAAGTTGCCGATGATTATTATAAGGACACCGTTGACTTTCTGACTACTGGGTTCGCATCCACAGAGTTCACTATGCAACAAAAGAAGCAGCTCGTTGTGCGCGTAGTAGAATTCACCATAATCGCAGGTTAGCTGTACAAGTTGGGACCGAATGAAGTACTACGCAGATGTGTATTAGAACATGAGAAACCATTCATATTGGCAGAGGCACATTCAGGAGTCGCAGGAGGCCATTACGCAGGAAGAGCTACTGCGCAGAAGATATTGCGCGTAGGTCTATGGTGGCCTACAATTCATAAAGACATGAGGGAACATTGCCAGAGTTGCGATGTGTGTCAAAGGATAGGGAAGCCATTGCGTAGGGACGAAATGACACTAAACCCATAGTTAACTTTGCAGGTATTTGAGAAATGGGCTATTGATTTTGTGGGTCTTATCAACCCACCAGGGAAGAGAACTGGTGCGAGGTACATTATTACCGCAACTGATTAACTCACCAGATGGGTAGAAGCAAAGCTAGTAAAAGACTGTAGCGTAGCTACAGCCGCAGAGTTGATCTATGAGAACATCCTGACAAGGTTCGAATGCCCGAATATTTTGATGAGTGATCAGGGCACTCTGTTTTTGAACAAGACTATTGAAGCGTTGACCGAAGAATTCTACATTCACTATCAGCGTAGCATGCCATATCATCCACATGATAATGCAACAGTTGAAGCATTTAACAAAGTACTGGAGAATGCATTCACGAAGATACACAATGTTAATCGGGATGATTGGGACTTGCGCATTCCCTCGGTATTGGGGGAATACAGGACTACATGCAAGATACTGACTGGCCATACCCCTTTCAGGTTGGCCTATGGACAAGAGGCAATAATGCCAATGGAATACATCATTCCCAGCTTAAGAATAGCTGCGTATACCGGCATGGCAGACTGCACAGCGCTAGAGGAAAGTTTGCTACACTTGGTTGGTCTGGAAGAAGATTGCTTCGTCACAGGATTCCACCAACAAGTACAAAAGGAATGTGAAAAAGCATGGCATGACTGCCACATCAAGAACAAGTGCTTCTAGGTAGGTGATCTAGTCCTCCTGTACATAACAAGTTTATGAAGTTTCCTGGAAAATTTAAGATGCATTGGCTTGGTCCATATACTGTAATGCATGTTACTAACGGTGGCGCAATTCAGTTAGCAACTTTAGCCGGAGACACCTTGCCTAGTTTGATAAATGGAAGCAGATTAAATATTTACTGCGATAGCTCTGCTTCGCAGAGTCCTGTATGATCCAGAGAGGTGTATTGCGCAACACTTCTGAAGCTGCGCGGCAAAAAGTATAAATTAACGGGCACAGGAATAGCTGCGCCGAGATAAATAGTGCAATTGAAGGCGCGCATCATAGGCAAACATAAGCATGGGAAATCCGCACTGTAAACTCAACACTGAAAGCAAGTTTGGATAAGAAAATATTACCGCAACAGTTGTTAGCAGGGTATTAAACCGTCAATCCAAAAAGCACGCCGCTAGCCAGATCACGCAGTTATGGAAAACCCTATCCAGTCAGGAATCGTAAAGGCTAAACTGACCGAGGTCATAACAGGATCCGCTTGACGGATTTGGCAATTAAAGTTTAATCGACTGTCAGACAGCCTGGCACTATCGACCCACACCGCCAATTAAAGAAAGTAGACATGACACGATGTAAAGAACGACGGAAAGAGATCAATGAACTAGATGAATCTAATCCCACGGGACTAGCACTTAATGCCTAATCTAGCCGTTCCTGGTGCATTCAATATTAGATTAGACGCAGATCTCGACAGGATTTGCTAAAGTTACTGCAACACTTATTTCCTGGCTGATTCATTAACGACCGTAACAACAGGGAATGCCCTATAAATACCCATACACTTGTCCTTATGGAAAGTTACTGTGAAATTCAAATTTTAACAAGTGTGAAGAGCTTAAGACTTGAAGTAGCAAGAGTACTGATCTCTGTTGCGTTTATGTCCGACAAGCCGAACTTATAAGAGATCTTGGGTGAATTCAAATGTTCTGGCATAAGTGGAGTCATGAAGCCTCCATAGAAGAAAGCCTCAGCAGAGAATCCGGCCCCATCTCAGAGCTCGAAGCCGAGCTAGCCGAAGCAACCACAAAAGAAGGATAAGCAACCGATGGTAGCGCCGTAGAAACTCGAGGCACCAGCTACTCCGAAGCAGGTTCCGCAAGGGAACCCACCTCCATTAATATGGGTTATTCCTGAGTATGTCAGCCCTAGGAAGGCTGATGTCCTAGCACTGCAACTGCAAAAGAACCCACGTTATGAAGTTCCGATGCCGCCAATACTGAAGCACGTAAAACAGAGGCATGATCTGCTGGGAAGGATCATGGAATGCAAGTTGACCGATTTCTATCTGAAGGATGCCAAGCAATTTGCTCATCTATAGGTTGATCAATATATGTGCAGTGTCGACAATTTGGCCATAAACAAGCCAGAGATTGTGCCTATGGATTGGGCAGTGCCGTGTTGGGTCCAAGAAATGCCCCTTTTTGGCCACCTTTATTACACCTTTTTGCCCTAATTCCATCCTATTTTCATGAGCTATATCCATGTCTTTCCAGATCAATCCATAACATTGATAGGTATAATCTGCTATTGCTTTATTTATTTTTATGCCTAAGATTGTTAAAGATTATGGATCTTAGTCCTTGGTTTATACTAATTTGTGTGACTTCATTTAGCCAAGGTCTAAAGCACAGGTGTATCAGCCCAGCAGTGCCAGCTGTGACTCTTCAAGCGTCAGCTTCTCATATTCCAAGAGACAGTGCATATTCCACGCAAGCTATAACAGACTTCCACTGTAACAGATCCCATTAAAGAGGAGCTTAGCTGCGACAGACAGGTGGCATTCCACCTGTCGATTCTATTGATCCAATTGCTATCGGGACATCACCATCCTTCAAAATTAACAGCACTGTTCAACACGCTGTATCAGTTAGCTGTAACTTTGCAGCATGAAGACCATAGATCTTCATTGCTGCGCGATTTTTGTGGATCTGAAACTATCTTTCTTTTGTATAAATTCCAGAAGGCTCTCGTAGCCTAGGGGTTGGACAATCATTACTTGTGTAAGATGTAACAGAGCATTGAGACTCACGATCTTCCATTAATAATATGAGAGCAGAGTTCTTCACTTCTGAGTTTAAGTAGCTGTGACTCTCGGCGTATTTGTTAGAAGGCCAGGGCCCACCTTCTCACAAAGATAGCCGATTTAACTAGGTAGAATAGTTTAATTTCATTGCTGTTGTGTGGTGTGGAATGTTACAAACATTGCTGGTAGCTGAAACAGAGATTAGCTTCCTTGCTGGTAGTTTACAATTGCATCTTGAATAGCTGTAGCAGAGTGGTGTGACAGTTGACTGTGTAGGATAATTTAATTAATTGCATGTGTGCTTTAATCAGCTGTGACAGCCAAGCTCATTCCCAATCAATTTGTAGATATTTATGCTTTCTAGGACTTCCAGTAATCATCAGTAGAGTTCAAGCTTGTGTTTCAATTCTGGTTGCTATTGTATCTTTAATTGCATACATAGATTAGACACATAATGATGGAGTTACAGTAGTCACTAGATAGATCATTTTGGTAAAGGTTGAATGCTGTGATTTGATGATCATAAGGATTTAACTTCTTGCAAAAGTGATCTAGTTTCATTTCATTATTAGATCGTTAACTTTTTGGATTGATTCTGTAAGAAGGATTGTTTCAATTGGGATTTGTAGATTTGTGAATTAGATTAGTTTTCTTAGGGAATGAGCTAGCTGAGCATCTAGGTAGGATCATTACTTACATTCATTAATCAACTGCTTAATCTGTTTACGCATAGATTGTGCTTATTGCCTTTGAAATAAAAGACCTTCCTGGGTTTGACAATTTATATTGATCATTCTGTGTGTTAGCTTTAATTAACTGACATATAGAGTGCCCAACATTTTGGCACCGTTGCCGAGGATGGTAATAGATAGACAGAGTTAGTAGTTGGTTTCATTTGATTTTATTTTAGTTCAATTTTTACAACATGCATGAATACAAGAAAAACAAATCGGGAACCCCTTTTGAATACTAACGTTGCAGGTGGAAGAGGTCGAGGTCGTAATGTAGGTCAGGGAAGACACACATATATTGATGAGATAATTGCTAGAGCCGATTCTTCCACTAGACCACAGTGGAACTCTACAGGCAGGGGAAATTCTGTTCCTCCCAATCTTGAACATTCAGCATCCACAGTGGAGAATACAACGGGACCTTCAACTCCTGTTGTAGAAAGTAAACCTCCTGAAGATAAGGGAAGTGTTGTAGGTGCACTAGATAGAGAGGAGATTTATCATATTGACGGAACCAGAGTTACTAAAGAGGTGTGGCTGGAGATTCGCAAAATAGCAGAGGAAGAAAGAAGGAAAAAAGAAGAGAGGAGAAAAGAGGAAGAAGCTAAAGCAGAGGAGGAGCGCATAAAAGAGACTATTGAATTTTGGACCAGAACCATGGCTGGTAGAGAACAGGGGGGTGAGAATGAACATGAGGATCACCGGGAGGAAGAAGGAGAAAATAATCATCCTGGTAATATTGTGGCTACATTAGAATTCCCCATCCTTCAAACACCTGGAGCAGTTCCTATGAAGAATATTTCACCATCAGTGCTCCCTAATTTTCATGGTAATTCCTCTGAGGATCCTGATGAGTTTCTTTTTGAGTTTGATATCCTCTGTCGCAGCTATGATTACACTTCTAGTGCTCAGAAGATGAAGCTATTCCCAGCCACCATGAAAGGAAATGCTCTACACTGGTTCATGAGTTTGGGTTGTGAGACCATTACTACTTGGGACCAAATGAAGAACACCTTCCTTTCTAAATATCAAGAATATTGTAGAACTAGAGATAGGAAGGAAGAATTGTTTAAGATGGTTCAAAATGATGAAGAGAGTTTGGAAGACTTTGTGGAGAGATTGTTGTACAATTTGCAAAGATCTGGTCATGCTGATATTGGCAAGGATGTGCTCAAGATTATCTTGCTAAGAGGAATTAGGGAAGATTGCCTTGATATGTTAAATATGCTTGGTAAAGGGGATATCTTGAAGGAACCTTTTGAAAAGATTGTTGAATTATGCCGAAGGTACTCCAGGGGATCTTCCAGAACCAGAAAACGAGACAAGGATCGAGACCAGGATGTCTTCACTAGGACTCAGAAGTCAGCTAGTGGAGGTGCCACTCGAACAGAAATAAGCAACCTACTGGAAAACTTTAAAATAGACATGATGATTTCCCTGTCCTCAGAGCTGGATGCCATGAAGGCAAAACATAAACAAGTAATAGAAGATCTTACACTTGGAGTATTCTGTCCTAAATGTAGAAAGAAGCATCCACTGAAGGAGTGCCCGTTGGACAAAGAAGAGGTATGTAGGATCTATGAACTCAAGCATGAAACTAAGGAGTGTCCTTCATTACCTAAGGTGAAAGCAGTCCTGCAGGCATCTATTCCTGAGGTAGAGCCAACATACTTTATGGCACAGAAGAAACCATGGAAGCCTAGAAACCAAGGTATGAATCCAGATCCAACATTTTTCCTGCATAATATGAATGGAATGAACAACATGCATAATATGAATACACAATTCCCTTCACATTATTCCAACAGCCAATGGCATCCATCTCAGAACCCAATGCAAAATCCTAATTCATGGACACATTGGCCACAACAGTCAAACCAAGCTCCTTGGAATTCCAATTGGAGGAACTCTTACCAAGGAAATAATTTTCCCCACCACTAAACTCAGTATCAACAATACCCTCCTCAACAGTATCAGCGCCAGCAATATCAGCAACCACAGCTCCCTTTCCAGAACAATGCCACACCTATGAATGCACCACTTCGACCATAGCTACCTGCACAACCTAAGCCGAACCCAAACAATAAAGCAGTCCATCAATTTGAGACTGCCAACATGCCTGCTTATTCCATTACTCAGATTCCCTGCAATGATATACAATTACGATCAGGGAGGGTAGTGGAGCCTATTATCACCAAGGATGTGTCATCCCCAGTGATTGGAACTGGAGTAAGTCAGCACTATCCAGCAAGCCCCATTATTGAGGATGCTGATACTCCTACTAAAGCAGTAGCTGAAACTCAGGAAGCAACACATGATCTGCCACAGCCTACATAGTTGAACAGAGAACCACCATATCCTGAACGATTGCAGCTGCAGAAGACAGTGGAACAACCCCGATTTGATCTTGTGGGAGAGTTGAAAAATTTATATGTTAAAATTCCACTGTTATAGGCCCTTCATGATGTGCCTATTTATGCTAAGACAATTAAATATTTGTGTGCTAAGAAACCAGGAAGAAGGCCCAGGGATCCTCCCATTGTCCACATGTTGGGAAAAATTTCAGAATTAATAATGGGAAAGGCCCCTGTGGCGAAGTATGATTACCCTGGGAACCCGACTGTTACAGTGCACATAGGGAACACACGGAATCCAAATGTCTTGGTGGATTTGGGCGCAGCTATTAATGTTATGACCATAGAGACTGTGAAGAAATTGGGACTCACTAATCTGCGGCCAACCCCTATTGTTTTGGAACTTGCTGATAGATCAACAATCAAGCCTGAAGGAATTCTACATGACCTTGTAATCTCAGTAGATTCGTGGGAATACCCTACAGAATTTTTGGTGTTACAGCCAAAATCTCAGTTGGGAGGACACCCATTGATCCTGGGAAGACCATGGTTGGCCACAGCTAATGCCTGTATCAGCTGTCGGTCAGGTTCTATGACCATTTCAGACGGGACTGAGATCAAGAATGTGACCCTGTACCCTCCAGCTCGACCAAGCATAGAAGCTGATACTCCATTATGGGAAAATTTGGAGGAGGAAGAGGGTGTTCAACCAATATTAACCATAGGGAGAGCCTTGACAATTAAAGATGAAACAGAAGATGATGCCATTAATAGTTTCATCAGTGAGCCCACGTCAGTCAATAAGAATGTTTATTAGATCTTGGACAGTACTTTAACTGAAATAGAACAAGAAAATCTTACAGAAGAAACTCTGATCGGTGATGACAATGTAATTCCAGTACTTAAGAATTCGAAGAGTGTTCCAGTGGAAATTCAGCCGGGAAAAACATTGAATATCAATCCTAATCTGGCACCTAGCGAGCTAGAACAGCTAGTCACTCTGCTGAAACAAAGTAGGGGAGATTTTGCTTGGGAGTACATAGACATGAAAGGAATTCCCTCTCATCTGTGCACTCATCACATCTATATTGAAAGCGACTTCAGGCCTGTATGCCAACCCCAACGAAGGATGAACCCGAACCTGAGAGACATAGTGAAAGAGGAAATCCATAAACGGTTGGAAGCTGGATTTATATATCCAATTTCAGACAGTGAGTGGGTTTCTCCACTTGTGATCGTGCCAAAGAAGAATGGGAAATGGAGGGTATACGTGGTTTACAGAGAATTGAACAAGGCAACATAGAAAGACCATTTCCCCTTACCTTTCATCGATCAGGTCCTTGATACCTTGTCTGGGAAGAAGTATTTCTCTTTTCTGGATGGCTTTAGTGGCTATAACAAGATTCAGATTGCTCCAGAAGATCAGGACAAAACCACATTCACTTGTCCTTGGGGGACCTTTGCATACCGAGTACTTCCTTTTGGGTTGTGCAATGCACCAGCTACATTTCAGAGAGCAGTGATTGGAATCTTTTCAAAAATGGTGACTGATTGCATGAAATTTTTTATGGATGACTTTACTCCATATGGTGACAGTTATGAAGAAGCACCGAAGAACTTAGAAAAGGTCCTGAAACACTGTGAACAAAGCCATCTCTCTTTGAGCACTAAAAAGTGCCACATGATGATGAGTGAAGGCATAGTGTTGGGGCACTTCATCTCTTCTGATGGTATCCAGGTAGATCCATCCAAAATCAAGGTAATTGAAAATATACCAACTCCTGGAACACATAAGGATGTATGTAGCTTCTTGGGGCATGCTGGCTATTACAGAAGGTTCATAGAAAATTTTTCCAAGATAGCCTCTCCTTTGTTCACTCTGTTGATGAAGGATGCACAATTTGTCTGGAATGATGCATGCCAAACAGCATTTACTGAGCTAAAGAAAAGGCTGTCTATTGCACCCATCTTGAGAGGACCCAATTGGGCTTTGCCTTTCCATATTTCTGCAGATGCTTCAGACACTACCATTGGAGCAGTTTTGGGATAGCAGGAAGGTAATGCTCCTTATGCTATTTATTATATTAGTAAAAATCTGTCTCCTGCTGAGCTGAATTATACTGTCACAGAAAAATAATTTCTTGCCATTGTTTATGCCATCAATAAGTTTAGACATTATATTACTGGATATTCCACTTTTGTGCACATTGATCATTCTGCTATCAAGTATCTAATGAATAAACCAATCACGAAAGCTAGAGTTACTAGATGGCTGTTACTATTACAGGAATTTGATATCACAATTATTGATAGACCAGGAAAGGAAAATGTTGTTGCAGATTTTTTATCTTGACTTACTAACAGTGATGACAATTTACCAGTTGAAGATTCCTTCCCTGACAAACATTTGTTTGCAGTATCAGCTCATTCCCCATGGTATGCAGATATTGCTAACTTTTTGGCTGTAGGTAAGCTTCTAGCACATCTGTCAAAGAGAGAAAGAAGGAAGATCATACAACAGAGTGCTAGGTACTACTGGATTGATGGCCATCTTTTCTACACAAGGATTGATTTAGAAATCAGAATATCTATTAGAGAAGATGAAATCTTCAACATTCTTAAAGCTTGCCATGATGAGCCCTGTGGGGTACATTTTGCTGACAAGAGGACATGTCATAAAGTTTTGAGAATGGACTATTTTTGGCATACATTATTCAGAGATGCGAAGAAATATGTTCAGGCATGTGATAGCTGCCAAAGGATGGGCCAACCCAACATACTAGATGAGATGCCTTTACAGCCACAGCTTGTGGTTGAACCATTTGATAGGTGGGCTCTAGATTTTATAGGGCCTATCAACCCTCCCTCAAAGCAGAAAGTTCATATCTTGGTTTGCACAGACTACATGACTAAATGGGTAGAAGTTGTAGCCTTGGTCAAGGCCAATGATCAGGCTGTGATTGATTTCCTGTAAGAAGAAATTTTTACTTGGTTTGGAGAACCCAAGGAGATCATTACAGACGGTGGACCACAGTTTGTATCTCATAAGCTAGAAGCACTATTGCAGAAATTTCATATTCAACACAGAATTACCTCACGATATCATCCACAGGACAATGGGCAGGTGGAGAGCACAAACAAGGTTATTGAGGCTATTTTGACAAAAACAGTGAAGAGCCATCGTAAGGATTAGGCTGAAAGACTTCCAGAAGCACTGTGGGCCTATCGTACCACTTGGCGTAACACCACTGGTTTTTCCCCATATGAGCTAGTATATGGCAAGAACGCTATTTTCCCAATTGAATTTGAAATCGGGACTTTGAAAATAGTTGTTGAAGCAAATCGGGATTTATCAGAGGCTCAGAGGAATCAACTGAATCAACTCAATGAATTAGATGAGAAGCACATAGCTACAGTGCATCATACAACTTTAATCCAACAACAGCGCTCTAGATGGCATGACAGATTTATAAAGAAAAGAGTCTTCCAGGAAGGAGATTGGGCCCTGTTGTATGATTCACGATTTAAGAGGGATTTTAAAGGCAAATTGCGCACCCGTTGGTTGGGACCATATCAGATAGATTGGGTATTTGACAATGGAACAGTCTGGTTGATCACCATTGATGAGAATAAAGTACCATTATTCGTAAATGGTCATCGGCTGTGACTGTATCACAGCCCGATCTCAAGGGAGGCTTTTATTTCACAAGTTGCAGCTGATCCAGAGTATCAGTTAACGTCAGGACAGGGATTTTTAAACCCTGTGAATTCCTAAAAGTTGCAGTTTCCACACATATTTTTGTACATAAATAATTGTTTTTTCTTTCATTCTGTATTTTATCTATTTTTAATTTTTCTTGCACTTGATTGGTTTGTTTTAAAGAATTGTGTGCAGGAACTTATCGGAGGAGCAACAGCCGTGACTGGGCCAGGCGACTGCAGACACCCGATATTTGTTCCTGATCTAATAAAGCTCTTTGAAGAAGATGGATATTTCATGGTCTTTCACAGATAAAATTTGCTTATACTACAGTTGGATGCAGCTGTGACTCCGCCACATTTACCCATTCTGCCAAATTTCGCAGTTGTGACTCCGCTACATTTGCCTATTCTGCCAATTTCGTAGCTACGACTCCGCCACATTTACCCATTCTACAAAATTCGCAGCTGCGACTCCGCTACATTTGCCTATTCTGCCAAATTTTGCAATTGCAACTCTGCCACATTTTCCCGTTCTGCCAAATGTCACAGCTGAGACTCCGCCACTTTTGCTCATTCGGCCAAATCCTATAGCTGCAACTCTGCTACTTCTGCTTATCTTTCTAAGTTGGCAGCTTCTACTTCGCCATTTCCACCTCATTTTTGTTTACTCCTTCCCAGCAGCTGAGAGTCCGTTGCCTTTTTCCACTCTACTAAACCTAGCACCGCAGCTCCATTCCTTCCACCTCATTCTCGCTCCTCCGTACAGATGATACTCCACTAGTTTGTCTGCTCTCCGATTAATGATGCCAATAACGATTTGACTCAGCGTCAGTTTTGGCGCTTGCTCCACACGTTCCAATCATGATCCACCACGAAGGAAAATTCGGATGCCTTGAGTAGCTGTCAGCTTGGGTGGCAAGGGCCACATACTTCGGCACATGTGCATTTACATCCGCCAGGACGACAACCGACTGCAATGATTAATTCATTGTTCAAACTCATAAATGCAAGGTATGAGTCCTATCTTTTACATAATTTGGCAGAGAATTAATATGGTAATAACGATTATGTCCTGTCATAACCCTCAATTAATGAACCTATTCGAATCAAACTTTAAATATTAAGTTAAAGGTCATAATTGTGATTATTTCTTTTTTCTGTCACCTTACCTGATTTTGCACCTGTTACTCCTATCTGCCAACCTCGTCGCTTCCATAGAATGTTCATACTATCATAGATTAGCCTGAAACCTGATTTTTAAACCCCAACGACCCTTTGCATGTTCGTAAGATGCAACTCTCCACTTCGAAACCAGAAATTGTTGAAAGTTTGAACCTTGAGGGGAGATTAAAATGGAAAATCCAATCAAACACGAACCAGTGAATACAGATGCTGTACGTGCCAATGCAGAGGTTCTCAATATTTTTATAGCAGCAGGATGGATGGCATATTTTGAACGGTTGAATGGATTTCAAACAGAAACCGCATTGCAATTTTTCCTCAACCTGAATGATACCCACTCTGAGGTGAGAGGACTGCGCGTGGATGCTACAGAGGAAATCATAGCTGAAGTCACTGGTTTACCCATGGTTGGGAAGAGGCTATTTGGATGGAAGGTACATAATGCAAATGCAGTGAGGGAGTTTCTGTCAGTGGGAGAACAGGTCATTCCAAAGCTCCGTGGGTTAGAACTGGCCTCCTTGCCACCACCGTGGAATCAAGTGGAAATCTTTGTGAAGAGTTATATTTCTTGCGGAGGTAGGTACCAAGTTGTTTCCTTCTCTGAACTTTCCTTATTGTCTCATTTACGCCATGGTAATTTAGTTAATATACCATTCTACCTCCTTAAAGCCCTACAAACCATGGCTGGATATGCAAGAACTTCCCAGCACCCAGTTTCCTCCCTTACTAATCATGGTTTAATTAAGTTACTAGTCCTAAGAGCGATTACACTTCACAATTTAACTTGGGAGCAATTTTTGGTTGGAGACACGCCAATCAGACAACCTGTATTAGAAGTAGGGGGTGCTAGTGAAGATAGTGAGGACCGGAGTCCCTCAAATCCAGTTGGGGGGGAGGCTGGAGTAGCAGAAAGCTAGGCCAATGACGAAAGGGAAGTAGATAAAGGAGAGGCTGGAGTAGCAGAAAACCCTATAATTGGAGAAATTGTGATGGAAACCCTGGAGCAGGAGGTAGAAAAATTGGAATCTATAATTGCAGAGGCAAATACTCAATTGAAAGAAGCTGAAACTGGAGCAGTTGTTGAAGCTGCGACAGTTGAAGCTGCAATTGCAAAAGTGGGGATTCAGAAGGAAGGATATAAGCTAGGAATAGTAGCAGAAGGGACTATGGAAGTCTTGGAAGTGGAGTCCTCTTCGGAAATAAGGGGCACCATTATTGAAGAAGAAGAAACCAAGGTGAACACCCTTGTGTTAAAGAAACGAATAATAGAATCAAGAAATAGGGGTCACACACCCATGGCAACAAAGAGGAATAAGAGTCGGACTGTCAAAGCATCAGTAGCAGCAAGTGGGGAGGAATACCCAGTGGGATTGATGAGGAAAAGAAGAACTCGGTCAGCAGCAGTAGCGGAAGCAGTTGTGACAACAACAACAGCGGAAGTAACTGCAATAGCAGCAGAATTAACAGGGATAGCAGAAGAAACTAATACAGTGGATGCAATTGGGGGTAACAGTGGAACAACCCTGTCAGAAATGGCAAGAGCAGCTAAAGGGAATAGGGGGTCACCTGCATTAGAAGAAGCACATACAGTAGGGGTAGATATAGAGATTCCTATTTTGAACCCCAAATTGTCTACTGCTACACAGGAACCCTCTAGGGAAGAACCCCAAATCGAAAATCTCCTCTTTGAAAATGAATTATTAAAGGAGGAAGTGTAGATATTACGAAAGGAGTTGGAAAAGTGGAAGGGAGCAGCTGGAAGACAAGCCGAGAAAAATTTGGATACGTTGGCAAACGCTGCAAATTTGCTGGAAAACCCATCTTTTGCATTTGAAAATGAGAAGTATGGGGAGACTATTTTCCCAGAATGTGGAGATATATTTTCTTCAGCAGGACACAGAGTTGTTGTGTTGGGAATTGCATCACAGAGTCATGTACGGATAAAGGAGGTGGAAGAAGGAATGCCAGGGATCGAATTGATAGAGGAGAATGAGCCAAGAATGGAAGAAATCCTTGATTTGAATTTAGGGGACGAGACAGTACAGTCCCAACCATCAGGTGATACTGATCTTCTTCAGGATCAGTCTTAATAGTTAGAACAATCTAATATAAACCAGAAACAATCTCAGTAGCTCAAAGAAATCGAGAAACGGGGGACTGTTACACAAGAACCAGTACCCTTGAAAATGTTTAGTGAAGCTGCAAGTCAAATAGCAACATCTAAGATCAAGGACCAGGAGAAAAACGTTGTTACACAAGAACTAGTGTTTCCAAAATCATTTGCTACAGTGGCAACACAAACTGAGATGGATGGGATTGAAATGGAAAAGGAGGATGCTACTACACAAGAACCAACAGTCCTAAGAATAGTGACTGAGACTGTAACACAGACTGAGGAATCTGAGGAGAATATGGAAATAGAGAATGTTGTTACATAAGAACCAGCATCCCTAAAATCCATGGCTGAGACTGCACTACATGCACAGGCCACTACAACCCCACTAGAGGATGAAACTGTCACAATGCTAAGGCAAGATAAGGAAGTCATTGATCTCGAATCTGATGATGAGAAGGAGGTAGAAGACAGAAAGATTCAACGACTGCAGAAGAAGGTTCTCTGGTTAAATCTTGAGCTGGATAAATGGCTCAAGTGGATTGAACAGTTCAGAGAAGGTACAATCCCTCTCCAGAAGCATAGGAATTTCATTAAGGGACTAAGAGAAAAATGGGCTGAGGAGCTATTCTTCCAGAAACTCTGGTGGGACAAACTCCAAGAAAAACTGGAAGGTTTGAAGAAGCTTGAGTCCCTGCAGCAGGACAAAAACAAAATGTATAATCTTTCTATAGAATTGTTGAGTTGCAGAGCTCCATCCCCCTCTTACCCTGTCTTTCTCTATGAGCAGAAAACCTTATTTAAATTGAAGGATCTCAAGGATGGAAGATCATTTGAGTTGGCAATAGCTGATCAATTTCTGGATACTTTTCTGAAAAGTGACTTTGAGGATCAGCATTTGTTATGTGAGTTATATTTGGATGACAGGGCTTGTTATATTACTTTTCCATCTGATCCTTTACCTTTTCTTGGGGATGTTCAGCTGAGGGCATTTGCCTCCTTTGTCATCAACCATGTAAGATGGAAGGATGCCTTCCAAACCATCCTCAGGAATGAGGAGAATTATACTCTCTGGATTAGGGAGGAACCTCAGAATCCACCAACATTCATGGCAAGTCATGTTAAATCCCTCAGGGTTCCTTCAATTGCTCAATATTTTGGGAGCCTGCGAGATAAACTCCTTACTACATGTGTCCCATTGATCCTTAATATGTAGCAGGATGCCCTAGAAGGCAGTGAATACAGATGGTTGTACTCATCCTCATCTCTGAAGTAAATGGATCCATATGGCTTTGAAAATTTCAGGCAAGCCTTGACAAGGATGCCTAGATATGTGCAATGCATGCAGAGGTGTGGGCCTTGGTGGATTGGTTTGAGATTTAAATCCCCCCTCATTTGGTTTCCTATAAGCAATTCTTACAGAACCAGTTATGCTCTAACATTAGAGGAAGAAGAGAGTTGGTGGGAGCATTGGGTATACTGCTATGGGTTTGTCCCTCGAGGGGAGGCACCAGAATTTGCTTATAACATCACAAATCTCCATAGATTTCACTCAGATTCAGATTCAGAATAAGGGAGGTTGTTGCATGAGGACATGCAATTGCATAGTTGGGGGGAGATGTTGGGTCCAGGAAATGCCCATTTTTGGCCACCTTTATTACACCTTTTTTCCCTAATTCCATCCTATTTTCAAGAGCTGTATCCATGTCTTTCCAGATCAATCCATAACATTGACAGGTATAATCTGTTATTGCTTTATTTTTTTTTATGCCTAAGATTGTTAAAGATTATGGATCTTAGTCCTTGGTTTATACTAATTTGTGTGACTTCATTTAGCCAAGGTCTAAAGCGTAGGTGTATCAGCCCAGTAGTGCCAGCTGTTACTCTTCAAGCGTCAGCTTCTCATATTCCAAGAGACAACGCATATTCCACGCAAGCTGTAACAGAATTCCACTGTAACAGATCCCATTGAAGAGAATCTTAGCTGCGACAGACAGGTGGCATTATAGCTGTCGAGTCTGTTGATCCAATTGTTATCGGGACAACAACATCCTTCAGAATTAATATCACTATTCAACACACTGTATCAGTTAGTTGTAACTCCGCAGCATGAAGATCATAGATCTTCATTGCTGCGCGATTTTTGTGGATCTGAAATTGTCTTTCTTTTGTATAAATTCTAGAAGGCTCTCGTAGCCTGGGGGTTGGAAAATCATTACTTGTGTAAGTTGTAATAGAGCATTGAGACTCATGATCTTCCATTAATAATATGAGAGAAGAGTTCTTCACTTCTGAGTTTTAATTAGCTGTGACTCTCGGCGTCTCTGTTCGAAGGCCAGGGCCCGCCTTCTCACAAAGATAGCTGATTTAACTAGGTAGAATAGTTTAATTTCATTTCTATTGTGTGGTGTGGAATGTTACAAACATTGCTGGTAGCTGAAACATAGATTAGCTTCCTTGCTGGTAGTTTACAATTGCATCTTGAATAGCTGTAGCAGAGTGGTGTGACAGTCGACTGTGTAGGATAATTTAATTAATTGCATGTGTGCTTTAATCAGCTGTGACAGCCAAGCTCGATCCCAATCAATTTGTAGATATTTATGCTTTCTAGGACTTCCAGTAATTATCATGGAGTTCAAGCTTGTGTTTCAATTCTGGTTGCTATTGTATCTTTAATTGCATACATAGATTAGACACATAATGAAGGAGTTACAGTAGTCACTGGATAGATCATTTTGGTAAAGGTTGAATGCTGTAGTTTGATGATCATAAGGATTTAACTTCTTGAAAAAGTAATCTAGTTTCATTTCATTATTAGATCATTAACTTTATGGATTGATTCTGTAAGAAGGATTGTTTCAATTGGGATTTGTAGATGTGTGAATTAGATTAGTTTGCTTAGGGAATGAGCTGGCTGAGCATCTAGGTAGGATCATTACTTACATTCATTAATCAACTGCTTAATCTGTTTATGCATAGATTGTGCTAATTGCCTTTGAAATAAAAGACCTTCCTGGGTTTGACAATTTATATTGATCATTCTGTGTGTCAGCTTTAATTAACTAACATATAGAGTGCCCAACATGCCGCTACACCAGGCCGGCCTGCTTAACCTATTACGCATCCCACATTTTGGGCGCATCAAGAAATATAAAGCTGTGGTACGTACCCTACATTCTTGCATGCACCAAGGATATATCTGGTTAGATTTCAAAGTCAATATTACTATGGATCTCATCACTAGGCTCACAGGGTTGAGCAAGCAGGGTGACGACCCTTCCAAAGAGTTTGTGGGAAAGAGAGATGATCAAGAACTCGCTTCAAACATCAAGAGCACATTTAAATTTTCCAAAGGAACCAGGGGGTATGAAATGGACCCCATTCCAATTAGACCTCTGCGGTTTGCAATTCAGCTGCTGGCTGGACGACTTCTACGGAAATCCAGACCTGCACAAGTATCAGCTTCGGTTGTCACCTTAGCTGCAAAAGCTATGGATGGCCACGAATACAATTGGGCGAACTTCTTGTTGAATGAGTTATTACTAGACATTGAGGATGTCCAGGATAAGGGGCTTCCCTTTTACTTTAATTGGCTACTGGTCCTCATCGCCTTTGTGGGATGGAGAGAACCCAACTATCAGTGCGGCCTACCAGTAGCGTAGGATGATTTCTGCACAGTGCGGTTTTCAAACATGTGGTCCTCTACCACTCCGAAAAAGCAATGACTTAATAACCTACAATTCTTCACTTTCCTCGAGCAGCTGCGCACTGTGATTGAGAAGACCCCGTGCATCACGAGAGAAGTGGCCACCCAGTACAAACCGTTCTTTCTTTTTGAAGCGGGGCTTCATTCGATTTTTATTCAGCCGCGCCTGAATGCAGAAAAATGGTTCTAGGGATAGTACCAGCTAGGAGTCCCAATGATTGAGCTCATTATTGAAGAATGGCCTGATGAATGGAAAGAGCATGCCCCAGAATCGCTCATTACTCCATCAGATGACGAAGAAGAAGAAGACCACAAGAAGGATGCGGAAGTCCAAAGTGCTTCGACTTCGAAGCCTGCGCAGGAAGCAGGCGAAACAACAAAAGAGCCACAAGTTGGAGACAAGAGGAAAGAGCTGGGCACTGGAAGCCATGAGAAGCCGTCGCCGAAGAAGAAGGTTAAGGCCAAGAAACAACCATTGGACAGAACCTTGCACGATGATGACTATGAGATGATAGCATCATGGACAGCTACACACCTAGAAGATTTCCCTGGCTTTACAGGAAGACGGGTAGAGCCAGATCAGGCGCAGGTCCGAGACAACATTGACAAGCTGACTAGTTTGGTCTTGAGGATGGAGCAATTCCACCGAGACTTTTCTCAGGAAACCGACCGACATGACCAAATAGGGGAACCAAGTGACACGATGCGCAAAACACCTGACTTCACAACGCGGGAACGCATCGTCAAGATTGCATCTGTGTCTATTCTATTCCCCATAAATGATATGACGGAAACTATGAGATGGTTGTAGCAGTTGGAGCTAAACATAGCCATGATTCCAACCGAAGGGTTGCATTATTTGCACACCTAGATCTCCCATGGGATGCATGAGCGGGACATCGTTTCACACAACCAGCGCCTGCAACATGAAGAAAATTACCGAAGAATACAAGTAGAGTGCGAGAACAAAGAAAGAGAGCTTCAACGCACACATGCAACAAAGCGCAGGATCAAAGGAGCAGTTTCGGCTGTCTGTGCGAAGCTCCCCGCAGTTGAAGAAGAACCAGAGATAGAAGTAGCCATCTTACAAATAGGTGCTACTGTGACCAATTTACAGGAACATATGAGGGACCTGGAGATCTTCCACACAGATGAAGTCGAAAGGATCAAGGCTGCCCACCAAGCAGAAATACCTGAGCTAGCAGCACGGCAGCCAGTAGACACATAGAGGAAAGAAGAAGAAACGAGAACATAAGCAATAAGGGATTCACTGCAGAGTATCTGTGCAGTGTCATATTTTGGCAAATGACGTCTCCAACGTGTGGAGCATACTACAAGAAAGTCCAGAGCTGCAAAGTATCCACGAAGAAAGAAAAGAAAAGCAACAAGAAATGGATGCCAGGGACGTGTCCATGAAGGACTTGCCGGTCCATTAGAAAAGGGAGGACTTCGAACATACCAAGGCATTAAGGAGGGAAATCGAGGCCTTAAGGATGAAGGAGGCTAAAACCTCTGCAAGAGTGCAGTCACTATTGGAAGAAGCACTCACCTTGACCGATGACATTGAAACAAAACTGCAAGAACTTTGGACATAGAAAATCATATCAAGGAAGAAACTTCAGACCTGCTTCATAGGAAAGGCTGGTCAAAGTAAATTAGTGTGAGTAGGAAGTGAAACAGGTAGTTGCACAGCTGAGCAAGACAGTTGAAAAATTCACTGCGCGGGCGAGAATTCCAAAAGAAGCATAGATGGAGCAACTGGACTAGAGTGGCTCGGGACGAGCCACAAGTGTTAGGGGCCTATTAGGCGTGGCCCAAGTGGGTACCAATTTTTTTGAAACATGATTTTGAGCTGTGCAGTGGAAAACCACAACAATGGGGAGAGCGCAGCTTGTTGGACATATTCAGTATCGCCGCTATGCTGATGCGCAGGACCTGCGCAGCAGCAAATTTTGGTAACAAGATAGAAGAAAAGGTCAGGCGAGGAAGCGACTTATTTTTGGTAAAGAGTCGGGCGAAGGAAGGAGAAATCGACCTATTTGGAATAGTGGCGGCAAGCAGTTGAGAATCTAGGCTATTACGTTGACAAAGACAGGCAGGTGGAAGAGGCAGAAAGAGACAGGCCACGATGCAGTTGTAACTGTTTTGAGGACTGCAGCTGTCAGAGGAGCATACAAGCCACGAGTGGCCCTGCAGGACGGCTTGAAGCAGGCAGAGTAAGCTGTTGAAGGCGATAGTCAGGCTGGCAGTTAACCATGCCATGTTTTGGAAACCTAAGGGTTTTGCCTATGAATTGTAAATACATTACCTACGGGAATGATCTATAAATAAGGCATTTTTGTATAGGGGAGGGTTACTCTTCATTTTGGAATATTTTTAGACTTTTGAGCAAAACCATTGTAAAGGCTATGCAGCTGTGTGCGCAGAGACCTATCTGAGAGAGAAGAGAGTCTACAGCTGAGTGCGCAGACCAAGAGCAGTTGTACGCTTCCCAAAAGATCAATATTAACAACCGTTCTTGTGGACGTAGCCTCCATCCAGGGGGTTAACCACGTTAAATCTTGTGTAGTGAGATTGTCTATATGTTCATGCTTTGTTCTATCTATTTGTTTACTATGTTTGTTTGCACTCTCAATTATCAGTTCGTTGGTTAATGCTTTTATATGTATTCACCGTACGAGGGGAACGGGGATAATATGTTAAGTGTTTCACGAATGCATGATTGATGAATGCAAGTTGTTCTAAGTAGGTGAATGTATCAGCCGTGGCTAGACATGTATGCAAGTAATGAATGGTTATGTAATTATGTTAATGTGTAATACTGGGAGCGCGCAGGACTGATAGCTTGTTGAGTACACCAAGCATAAGGTTAAATAATCAATGGTAGGAATTAAAGGAATAAGTACCAAGTAAACCCTTAACACATTTTCGGTCGAAGTGGAGGTGCATAAGTCTGTGGCACTGTTCCACCAAATGAGTAAGACCGACCCACGTGATCTGTGGATGCGCTGGGTGCGCAGCTTGCCAGTTAAAGAAGTATCAACCCGCGACGAGGATAGTCATCACACGGCCCTCTGTCGCAGCACGATCCCATAGCGTGCTGTGTAGTGGGTTTGTCTCATCAACTCATCACCTTACTGTAGAAAATTGATTCTGCAGCACCCCCATAGCTTCGCCTCGGGCGAGACCTCGACCTGCACGTAGGTTGTTTCCAAAAGGGCCGGTGAAAAGGGGTTTTGTTGGTTGAATCTAAAACCGTAAAGAACCTGGGTCTATAATGAAAAACCTCTAGATCAGTTACATACGCCAACAAATGGTTCCGTTGCTGGGCTAAGAATCTGTGATGATTTAAGGAAGTAATGAACAATGACGAATATCAGTTCCCGGAAGGTTCAGACAATTGGCACCCTGAAAAGAAAGAGATCTGGGATTGGTGGGATAAGACCGTAATAGAATTTTCAAAGAAAGAGAACAGACATCCGTGTCTATCTGACGTAGCATGGCTGAATAGATATTTGTGGCGAGATAATCATGAGATATTCTGGGCTTTGTTCGGAAACAAGCTGCATGCATGGATCTCGTGTCTTGCAAAGTGGACTCTAGAGCTCATAGCATAGCTCAAAGCAATAGATAGCCCACTGTCTCAAGCAGTCGACTTCTGGGTTGATAGCATACTTGAAGGATTCGTAACAGAATCTGCTGTAGACACGCTGAAGTCCTACAGTCAAGCTGAAGCATATTTTTTCGAAGGATTCAGAGGTAAGTACCTGAACAACCTTAGTCTATACATTAAAATGCTTTTAGCTGAAAAAGTCGTTTTAAGGATGCAGTAATAGTTTTGAATCTGCCATGGTCAATAGCATTTTTAGTGATTCTGATGAAGAGACACATAATCTGAGAAGTGGAAAGAGATATAAGTTTAATAAAGAAAAGAATCTCGGAGGACCTGGACTTCACGTAAATACTGAACTCCCATGTGACCTTAATAATCAGACCATGCCACCATCAGCCACTATCCACCCTATTACACCTCAAAATCCATCGTTTGTAGAAACCTTGCCAACCCTAGATCAGAGCCCACCCGCTGCGAGTGTAGCGCAGCCCACCCCGCAGAACATCGATACTGTGCACACCACAGGAGTAGATACTCAGGCCATCCCGACTCAAATTATTCCAGTTCAGAATAGCCAATCTCAGAATATCCCACAAAATACCACTAGTCTGAATATCCCCTTTATTTTCTCCGCATAGATAGTTAGCACTACTCAGAGCACTACACCACCAGGAAGGAGAATGACAGATAATGATATAAAACTGCCGATATTCAAAGGAACAGGTCTAGAAGACCCTGACCAGAACTGGTTTCTATGTGAAGCCATCTAGAGTGTCAAGCAGATTTAGGATGATGCTGTGAAGAGAGCGCAGCTCATCACTACTTTCCGAGATCGAGCCTTGCATTGGTTTATGAAGTATTCTCAGGCACAGCCGAGAACCCTAACAGAAATCAAGGCTGTGCTCGTCGTAGAGTTTAAAAGCCAAAATTAGAGTCGTAGTGCATAACAGAATTAAAGGAAATCAAGCAGAAGCCTACTGAAACGGTCTGGGAATTTGACCAAAAATTTAAGACACTGTTGGATCAAGTGAGTTTTGAGATAGCTCCACAAAAACATAAGGAATGGTTCATCGCTGCGTTTTTTCCCCATATTAGACAACCATTGATGCATCAAAAGGTTGCATCGCAGGAAGAGGCCTTAGAGATTGCAATGAAGCTGGAGGCTTCATCAATTGGCGAGACTAGTTTTGGGATGTATCAGATCCAGAACCAGTTGACTACCTTGACGTTAGAATTGCAAGGTATGAAGAATGGAAAGGAGCAAAGATATGAACACAGATGCGAGGTTTGGTGCACAGGATGTCAAGGAGAGGGCCACACCAGAGAACATTGCCCCCTATTTCAAGATTATCTTGACAGTGGTGCACCAAACCCAATGAATATGAATCACAATCAGGTGCTATGGTGTGAAATCTACAGAAGTAGAGGACACAGGCCTGAGGATTGTTATCTCATATAGAAATACGTAAAGACGCCTAAGAGCTTGTATTGTAATTTTTGTAAATCAGTTGGACATAAAGAATCCAACTACCGCGCATATGAGCTTATGAATGAAAGAAAGCAAGATATGGAAATGATGCGAGGTGCTGGAATGTACCGCATCCAAGAAGAAAATCAGCTGAAACAAGAAAACACCCCCTATGATCAAGGAGGATATCGAGGCCATGGTGGTGGATACCGCAGGAGAGGAAGAGGCCCGTCACATGGAAGAGGCCGCAACCAGGTAATCTGTTATAACTATGGCCAGCCAAGTCACATATCTAGAGATTGTACGAACCCATGCACTACGTGCAATTACCGTAAATCATTTGAGCATGTTATTGAAGACTGTTCTGTGCTAGAGGTAGATAGATCACAGCAGAGAGAAGAAATGCAGATCCAAGTGTCAATGTTGTAACGCACAGTGGCACTGATACAGGAAGAGATGGAGGCACATAAGCTTCGACTTCTGGAGTGCGTGATCCTAGACAAAATCTAAGTGAGCCAGTATGGATTAGAAAAGCCCTTGGAAAAGCACCGGGTCTGGATTTACAGAAAAATAAGGGAGCATTTACAGAAGTGCAAGATATTCTTAGAGAACCAGCGCCTGAGTTCACAAGAATCTCACTGCACAGCGAAACACCACACGTAGAGGATATGCTAGTGGTATACGATCAGCTGAGCGCTGAGGCAAACACAGGTACTTCTCTTGCGCAGTTCCTACGGAGCTGTATGAATTTATTAAAGAGCGCAAATGCTTTCATGGAATTTGAAAAGCTATTAAGGCACTATGAGCCAAACAGTGAGAAAGGAGCTGCCCATGGCGCAATCCATAATATTAGGAGTCCTAAAAGAACAAGAAGGCAAATGAGACTCATTGCACAGATTGGGGACTATGAGATGGATGAGATAATTCTTGATCTTGGATCCAAAGTAAATGTCTTGACCAAGCAGACATGGCATTAGATTAAAAAACCAAAGTTACAGTGGTCACCTCTAAAGTTAAGAATGGCTAACCAAGGGATAGTTATACCCTTGGGGAGATTACCAAACACAATTGTTGACATTGATGGAGTGCGCAGCTATGCCGATTTTTAAGTAATTGAAATCGTGGATCCATCCTTATCCAGCACTGCTGGGTATCGATTGGGCAATGACTAACTCTTCCATTATTGATTTAAAGACTATGAAAATGATATTTGAAGGCAATGATATCAGGGTCATCGCACCATTGGACCCTTCACAGGGTGAACGAAATGTTGAACTGATTCATGAGGAATCCAGATCCCAAGACTTGGACCGTATTTACAAAATGACAATTGATGCTGCTGATTATATTAATCCAACTGCAGATGGAACACTCAGTTGGTGCTGCAACAGCTCTTGCGTCTCAGAATCTGATGCAGTTTTGGAAAACTGGCAAAGTAGATTACATGAAGTATCTACCAGGAAATGCGCGCAGATCACAAAGTCACTCCGCTGGATTGGAAAAGAGGTAACTCCAATCCCTACCTATGATGGTTTATCTAATGTTTATTGTTTTATCAAAGAATATACTTTAGCAGTTGCGGATGAATACCACATCACAGCATTAGACATGGCCCTGTGCAGGATACCTGCTAGATGGTGGGCTGTGCATCAGAAGACACTGACCACATGGGATCAGTGCAGAATTAAGATGCAAATCTTGTTTGCTGATAAGGTTACCGTATCATTCGAGAAATACAATGGACAGATGGATCCAAGAGAGCATATTCAGGTCTGTTCAGAAGCATGGAGGAAAAGACCACAGACAGAATGGGTGCATCTATTTGTGCACACATTGGAGGAACTGATTCCAAAGAAGTGGTACCTAGACCTGGAGCTGCGTAGAAGCACAGTGGATTGGTCTGTCCTAACTGCGAGTTTCCAGCAAGATTTCAGTTTCGAAGATGAACATCCGAGTATTAATGACGCACTGCAATTTATTAGGAAAAAAATATTCATCCCAGATTATACACAAGGAAACATGACACTCGAAGAATTCTTTGGGGCAAAATGCATACCTACACGCCTACAGCCCGATTGGGAGGAGCAGCTAGAACATGCTCTTGATTGTTATCACATCGATGCAAAACCCGAGGAAAAAGAAGATAGTGATGAGGAGGACCCGCGCAATATACAAATACCTGAGTCAGAGGACTCGCGCGAGGTAGAAGGACCTCTGCTAGAAATTCCAGAGATGAGCAGACCTGTGAAAACAAGAAAAGTGAACATTGGCACGAGCGAAGAGGCAAGGTTCACAGCTATTGGGGATTATTGGGATGAAGATACAGTTGAGGAGGTCACGGGTATATTACAGGAATATCAAGAACTATTCCCGACCAAGTTCACAGAGATGAAAGGTATCTTGGTAGACTTAGGAGTGATGAAAATTCCTCTTAAGCCTGGTGTGAAGCTTGTGAAACAAAGACCATATAGATTGAACCTGCGCTACAAGGAATGAGTTAAGGAAGAACTCAATAAGATGCTCGATGCAGAGATCATTGAGCCAGTTGAAGAATCAGAGTGGATAAGCCCGATGGTTATCCAGGATAAGAAAACGAAGGGTGAGATCAGAATTTGTGTGGATCTTAGGAAGCTGAATGATGCTTCGATGCATGACCCATTTCCTACTCCTTTTACAGATGAAGTGCTAGACAATATTGGATGGAATGAGGCATATTCTTTTACTGATGGATTCTCTGGATATCATCAGATCATGATTGATCCAGTAGATAAGCACAAGACTACTTTTTCTACAGAATGGGGGTCATTCCAGTACACAGTGATGCCTTTTGGGCTAAAGAACGCACCTGCCATATTTTCTAGAGTGGTAGTTGTCGCATTCCAAGACTTCATACACAAGTTCTTAGAGGTTTATTTTGATGATTAGACCATTTTCGGATTACTAAAGAACCATGCCGCGAACCTTAGGATGATGCTGGAAAAATGCAAACAGCATCAAATCTCGTTAAATCTGAAGAAGTGCGTCTTCTGTGTGCCCTATGGAATTCTGTTGGGACACATTGTGTGCAAACAAGGCTTGATGGTAGACCCTGCTAAGATCGCAGTCATTGTAAACTTGCCTACACCCAACTCAGTTAAGTAGCTGCGCACTACACTAGCGCATACCGATTATTACAGGAATTTCATAAAAGGGTATGCGCAGATAACAGCAGCTATGGAAAAGCTGCTCAAGAAAGATGTACCATTCATTTGGAATGAGGACTGTGAGAAAGGATTTGAGACATTGAAAGAGAAAATGGTCACTGCATTGATCCTAGTTTTCCCAGACTTGGAAAAGCCATTTCACGTCCATGTGGATGCTTCATGCATAGCATTGGGCATTGTTCTTGTGGGCATATAGGACTACATGCAAGAAACTGACTGGCCATACCCCTTTCAGGTTGGCCTATGGACAAGAGGCAATAATGCCAATGGAATACATCATTACCAGCTTAAGAATAACTACGTATACCGGCATGGCAGACCGCGCAGCACTAGAGGAAAGGCTTCTAGACTTGGTTGGTCTGGAAGAAGATCGCTTCGTCGCAGGCTTCCACCAACAAGTACAAAAGGAACATGAAAAAGCATGGCATGACCACCACATCAAGAACAAGTGCTTCCAGGTAGGTGATCTAGTCCTCTTGTATGATAGCAAGTTTATGAAGTTTCTTGGAAAATTTAAGATGCATTGGCTTGGTCCATATACTGTAATGCATGTTACTAACGGTGGCGCAGTTCAGTTAGCAACTTTATCCAGAGACACCTTGCCCAGTTTGATAAATGGAAGAAGACTAAAGCTTTACTGCGATAGCTCTGCTTCGTAGAGTCCTGTATGATCCAGGGAGGTGTACCACGCAACACTTCTAAACCTGCGCGGAAAAAAAAAAATATATATATATATATAATAATAATAATAATAAAATTAACGGGGACAGGAATAGCTACGTCGAGATGAATAGTGCAATTGAAGGTGCACAACACAGGCAAACATATGCATGGGAAATCTGCGCCGTAAACTCAACACTGATAGCAGGTCAGGACAAGAAAAGATGACCGCAATAGTTGTCAGTAGGGTATTAAACCGTTAATAAAAAAATCATGCCGCTAGCCAGATCACGCATTTATGGAAAACCCTATCCAGTCAGGCATCGTAAAGGCTGAACTGACTGGGGTCATAAAGGGATCGCCCGACGGATTTGGCAATTAAAGTTTAACCGGTTGTTAGATAGCCTGGCACTGCTGGCCCACCCTGCCAATTAAAGAAAGTAGACATGACACGACGTAAAGAATAGCGGAAAGAGATCAATGACCTAGATGAATCTAATCCCACAGGACTAGCACTTAATGCCTAATCTAGCCGTTCCCGATGCATTCAATATCGGATTAGACGTAGATCTTGACAGGATTTGCTAAAGTTACTGCAACACTTATTTCCCATCTGATTCATTAACGGCCGTAACAAATGGACATGCCCTATAAATACCCATACACTTGTCCTTATGGAAAGTTACCGTGAAATTCAAATTTTAACAAGTGTGTGTTAGGATATTCCTATACTCCATCCTAGTCCCACCAGTATTTTGATCATTTACATTTTCAGTCATGCATGCACCTTTAGGGTTTGCATGCATTCTAGGGTTTGCATGCATCCCAGTCATCAGTCCAACACCTAGCCCTTAGTTAGCCAGCCCCCATGAGATTCTCACTATTCAGTTTTAGCCCTCCAGTTGCTTAATGCGCCCTTCTTCCTTGATTTTAGGGAGCAAATCGCCCTTCTTCACCTACCAGTCCAGTTGTCACTCAGTTACACTCAATTACACCTACCAGAGTTACTTTGACTGATGGTTGACAGTTACTTGAGCATTGATGACTCCACTGATGATGATGAAGACTTCCAGTTGTGCTCCGATGATCATGAGGACACCTAGTTGTGCTCTGATGACACTCTATTGATCTTATGATCACTCTGAGAGGCTAATTCGAATTGCCACCTTGGGAATTCGAATCCTCTCTACCATTGTACTATTTATTTGTCCATATTGTGATTAATTAACTAGTGTGTGTGAAGTATTATTGCTTCTATCTGAGTTCTATTGTACCATATTATTCTGTTGCTCACTATACTGTATTGTTCACTCTTCTTCTATTTTCCTGCTTAATCATAATTACTCTTGTGAGGTATACATCATCTCTTAGATCTACTGTGAGGATTTTCACATGGTATTAGAGCATGTTGAGAGTATTGTTTATCTCCATTCTTGAGAGTTTTTTGCAGGTTATTACCAAGATTTCGAGTGCAGGAGTTGCAGCAGTAGCAGTTGCAGTTATTCTATATTGTTTTTGCAGGTCCTCTACAGCTTCTATGTATTCATCAGGAATTACTCCACTTGATCCACTCAACTATGATGAATGGAAACCAAGAATGATAGCAGACTTGAAGATCCATGATCTTTTTTATTGTTATTTTGAAAGAGAGTTCGAATCCCCTGAAGAGAAGATTGACTGGTTAAATAAAAGTGATATGCACTTTCAAGCAATAATGTTTTCTTTGTTTGCACGCTAGAGATTCCAATTCAAATACCGTAATGGTGTTGAAACTCCAAAGGATTTATGGACTCCAAAAGAGATATGGGCTCACCTGGATTAAAAATTTGGTAAAAAGAATGAAGGACTTGGTCCTAACCCATTCGGAAGCAAGCAAAGTGATGCATTCTCTCCTCTTGATGGTCTCTCAGATCATGAACCAGTGTCATCTCATATTGAAGTTGTTGACAAAGAACTTGCAGATTCTCCACTCATGCTCAAACTTTCTTCTCTTTCTACGCCAGCTCACACTCTAGATATTGCAGAAGGTCCTAAATCCTCTCTTGCACCAGAGTCTGTTGGTTTGCATCATGATCACATGATTATTTCAGAGGTCAAAACAGCTACTAAAGGTAATGCATTCACTCCTCTCCAGCTATCTCCTCTTTTATACTACTATATGATCATAGATTCATGCTTTCAGAAGGTTATTGAAGATTATGGCCATTGCCATTCGCTTGGGATAAATTCTCATGCAATTACTGGTTTTGATCTCACCTCTCATGGTTCAAAGGAGATCTCAAGAAACAATGATTCAAGTCTTGGATCTAATTTGGATTCTAAGCAATTATTGCTTGGGATAATTTCTCATGCATATGATAGTTTTGATCTCACCCCTGCTGGTTCAAAGGAGATCTCAAGAAATTGTTTTTTAAGTCTTAAATCTGATTTTGATTTCAAGCAAACATGTAATAGTTATTTTTGGCATAATATCACCCATGGTGGTTCGAAGGAGAAGACAAAAGACTATATGCACTTTTACGGATTTGATCCTAGCTCAGCTGATTCGAATCATAGGTTCAAGGATCATTCTCATACTATTGGATTTGTTCTCATCACATTCGATTTGAAGAGCAAGTACAATCACATGCTTTTTGAGCATGATCCACTTCTTCCCAAGAAGAAGATACCTCCAGACATATGACCAAGCATCACACATGCTTGAGTTTGGAGCATTTATTTTTATGTGTGCCTTACAGTCTATTTTTTGAGGAGGGGGGTATGTTTCACATGAAATTTTCCCACTTCCTTGGTTTATTGATTGTTATTATTCATTGTATTGGGTGACTTTTGGTCTTAGTTACCAGGGCCCAGGATGGATTAAGGGGGGGTGTTAGGATATTCCTATACTCCATCCTAGTCCCACCAATATTTTGATCATTTACATTTTCAGTCATGCATGTACCTTTAGGGTTTGCATGCATTCTAGGGTTTGCATGCATCCCAGTCATCAGTCCAGCACCTATCCCTTAGTTAGCCAGCCCCCAGGAGCTTCTCACTATTCAGTTTTATCCCTCCAGTTGCTTAATGCACCCTTCTTCCTTGATTTTAGGGAGCAACTCGCCCTTCTTCACCTACCAGTCTAGTTGTCACTCAGTTACTGTCAGTTACAGTCAGTTACAATCAGTTACACTCAGTTACAATCAGTTACACTCAGTTACACTGAGTTACACTCAGTTACACCTAACAGAGTTAGTTTGACTGATGGTTGATAGTTACTTGAGCATTGATGACTCCACTGATGATGATGAAGACTTCCAGTTGTGCTCCGATGATCATGAGGACACCTAGTTGTGATCCGATAACACTCTATTGATCTTATGATCACTCTGAGAGGCTAATTCGAATTGCCACCTTGGGAATTTGAATCCTCTCTACCATTGTACTATTTATTTGTCCATATTGTGATTAATTAACTAGTGTGTGTGAAGTATTATTGCTTCTATCTGAGTTCTACTGTACCATATTATTCTGTTACTCACTATACTGTATTGTTCACTCTTCTTCTATTTCCCTGCTTAATCATAATTACTCTTGTGAGGTATACATCATCTCTTAGATCTGCTGTGAGGATTTTCACAGTGTGAAGAGCTTCAGACTCAAAGTAGCAAGAGTACTGATGTCTGTTGCGTTTATGTCCGACGAGCCGAAATTATAAGAGATCTTGCGTGCATTCAAACGTTCTGGCATAAGCAGAGTCATGAAGCCTCCACAGAAGAAATCCTCAGTAGAGAAGCCATCCCCATCTCAGAGCTCGAAGCAGAGTCAGCCGAAGAAACCACAAAAGAAGGATAAGCAGCTGATGGCAGCGCCGCAGAAACCCGAGGCACCAACTACTTCGAAGCAGGTTCTGCAAGGGAACCCACCTCCAGCAGTATGGGTTATTATTGAGTATGTCAGCCCCAGGAAGGTTGATGCCCTAGCAGTGCAACTGCAAACGAACCCATGTTATGAAGTTCCGATGCCGCTAATACTGAAGCGCTTAAAACATAGGGATGATCTACTGGGAAGGATCATGGAATGCAAGTTGACTGATATCAATCTACAGGATGCCAAGCAATTTCCTCATTTGCAGTTTGATCAATATATGTGCAGTGTCGACAATCTAGCCACAAACAAGCTAGAGATTGTGCCTATGGATTGGGTAGTGCCGCTACACCAGGCCGGCCTGCTTAACCTGCTGCACATCCCAAATTTTGAGCACAGCAAGGAATATAAGCTGTGGTACGTACCCTACTTTCTTGCACGCACCAGGGATATATCTGGTTAGATTTCAAAGTCAATATTACTGTGGATCTCATCGCTAGGATCATAGGGTTGAGCAAGCAGGGTGACGACCCTTCCAAAGAGTTTGTGGGCAAGAAAGATGATCAATAACTCGCTGCAAACATCAAAAGAACATTTAAATTGTACAAAGGAACCAGGGGGTATGAAACAGACCCCATTCCAATTAGACCTCTGCGGTTCGCAATTCAGCTGCTGGCCGGACTACTTCTACTGAAATCCAAACCTGCGTAGGTATCAGCTTCGGTTGTCGTCTTAGTTGCAAAAGCTAAGGATGGCCACGAATACAATTGGGCGAACTTCTTGTTGAATGAGTTATTACTAGGCATTGAGGATGTCTAGGATAAGGGGCTTCTCTTTTACTTTAATTGGCTACTGGTCCTCATCGCCTTTGTGGGATGGAGAGAACCCAACTATCAGTGTGGCCTACCAGTAGTGCAGGATGATTGCTGCGCAGTGTGGTTTGCAAACATGTGGTCCTCTACCACTCCAGAAAAGCAGTGGGTTAATAACCTACAATTCTTCACTTTCCTTGAGCAGCTGGGCACTGTGATTGAGAAGACCCCGTGCATCACGAGAGAAGTGACCACCTAGTACAAACCGTTCTTTCTTTTTGAAGCCAGGCTTCATTCAATTTTTATTCAGGCGCGCATGAATGCAGAAAAATGGTTCGAGGGACAGTACCATCTAGGAGTCCCAATGATTGAGATCATTATTGAAGAATGGCCCGATGAATGGAAAGAGCATGCCCCAGAATCGCTCATTACTCCATCAGACAACGAAGAAGAAGAAGACCGTAAGGAGGATGCAGAAATCCAAAGTGCTTCGACTTCGAAGCCTGTGTAGGAATCAAGTGGAACAACAAAAGAGCCACAAGTTGGCGACAAGAGGAAAGAGCCAGGCACTGGAAGCCCTGAGAAGCCGTCGCCGAAGAAGAAGGTTAAGGCCAAGAAACAACCATTGGACAAAATCATGCATGATTATGAATATGAGATGATAGCATCACGGATAGCTGTGCACCTAGAAGATTTCCCTGGCTTTACAGGAAGACGGGAAGAACCGGATCAGGCGCAGGTCCGAGACAGCATTGACAAGTTGACTAGTTTGGTCTGGAGGATGGAGCAAGTCCACCGCGAATTTGCTCGGGAGATCGACCGACATGACCAAATAGGGGAACCAAGTGACACGATGCGCAAAACACCTGACTTCACAACGCGGGAATGCATCGTCAAGATTGCATCTGCATCCATTCTATTCGCCACAGATGATATGATGGAAACTGTGAGACAGTTGCAGTAGTAGGAGCTAAACATAGCCATGATTCCAGCCGAAGGGTTGCACTATTTGCAAACCCAAATCTCCCATGAGATGCATGAGCGGGACATCATTTCACACAACCAGCACCCGCAACATGAAGAAAATTACCAAAGAATACAAGCAGAGTGCAAGAACAAAGAAAGAGAGCTTCAACGCACACAGGCAACAAAGCGCAGGATCAGAGGAGCAGTTTCGGCTGTTTGTGTGAAGCTCCCCGTAGTCGAAGAAGATCCAGAGATAGAAGCAACCATCTTACAGATAGGTGCTGTTGTGACGAATTTACAGGAACAGAAGAGGGACCTAGAGATCTTCCACACAGATGAAGTCGAAAGGATCAAGGCTGCCCACCAAGCAAAAATAGATGAGCTAGCAGCATGGCAGCCAGTAGACACACAGAGGCAATAAGAAGAAACAAGAACAGAAGCAATAAGGGCTTCACTGTAGAGTATCTGCGCAACAATAGTGTAGTGTCAGATTTTGGCAAATGACATCTCCAATGTGTGGAGCATACTACAAGAAAGTCCAGAGCTGCAGAGTATCCATGAAGAAAGAAAAGAAAAGCAACAAGAATTGGATGCCATGGACGCGTCCATGAAGGACTTGTCGGTCCGTTAGATAATGGAGGCCTTCAAACAGACCAAGGCATTAAGGAGGGAACTTGAGGCCTTAAGGATGAAGGAGGATGAAACCTTTGTAAGAGTGTAGCCATTAATGGAAGAAGCACTCACCTTGACTGATGACATTGAAACAAAACTGCAAGAACTTCAGACATCGGAAGATCATATCAAGGAAGAAACTTCAAAATCTGCTTCACAAGAAAGGTTGGACAAAGTAAAGGAGTGTGAGCAAGAAGTGAAACGGGTAGTTGCACAGCTAAGCAAGACAGTTGAAGAATTCACTGCGTGGGAAGGAATTCCAAAAGAAGCACAGATGGAGCAACTGGACTAGAGTGGCTTGGGATGAGCCACAAGTAAGTGTTAGGGGCCTGTTGGGCGTGGCCCAAGTGGGTACCAATTTTTTTGAAACATGATTTTGAGCTGCATAGTGGAAAAGCGCAGCAATGGGGAGAGCGCAACTATGCTAATGCGCAGGACCTGCGCAACAACAAATTTTGGTAAGAAGATAGAAGAAAAGGTCGGGCGAGGAAGCAACCTATTTTTATTAAAGAGCCGGAAGAAGGAAGGAGAAAGCAACCTATTTGGAATAGTGGCGGCAAGCAGTTGAGAATCTAGGCCACTACGTTGACAAAGACAGTCAGGTGGAAGAGGCAGAAAGAGACAAGCCACGATGCAGTTGTAACTGTTTTGAGGACTACGGCTGTCAGAGGAGCGTGTGAGCCATGAGTGGCCCTGTAGGACGGCCTGAAGCAGGCGGAGTAAGCTGTTGACGACAACAGTCAGGCTGGTAGTTAGCCATGCCATATTTTGGAAACCGAAGGGTTTTTCCTATGAATTGTAAAGACTTGACCTACGAGCATGATCTATAAATAAGGCATTTTTTTATAGGGAAGGGTTACTCTTCAATTTGGAATATTGTTAGACTTTTGAGCAAAATCCATTGTAAAGGCTCTGCAGCTGTGTGCACAGAGACCTATCTGAGAGAGAAGAGAGTCTGCAGCTGAGTGTGCAGACCAAGAGCGGTTGTACCCTTCCCAAAAGATCAATATTAACAACTGTTCTTGTGGACGTAGCCTCCATCCGGGGGGTGAACCACGTTAAATATTGTGGAGTGAGATTGTCTATATGTTCATGCTTTGTTCTATCTATTTGTTTACTATGTATGTTTGCACTCTCAATTATCAGTTGGTTGGTTAATGCTTTTATATGTATTCGCCGTAGGAGGGGAACGAGGATAATATGTTAAGTGTTTCACGAATGGATGATTGATGAATGTGAGCTGTTCTAAGTAGGTGAATGTATCAGTTGTGGCTAGACATGTATGCAAGTAATGAATGGTTATGTAATTATGTTAATGTGTAACATTGGGAGGGCGTAGGACTGATAGCTTGTTGAGTACACCAAGCATAAGGTTAAATAATCACTGGTAGGAATTAAAGGAATAAGTACCAAGTAAACCCTTAACACATTTTCCGTCGAAGTGGAGGTGCATAATTCTGTGGTACTGTTCCACCGAACGAATAAGACCGACTCGCGTGACCCGTGGATGTGTTGGGTGCGCAGCTTGCCAGTTAAAGAAGTATCGACCCGCGACGAGGACAGTCATCGCGCGACCCTCAGTCGCAACACAAGCCCATAGCATGATGCGAAGTGGGTTTGTCTCATCAACTCATCACGTTGTTGTAGAAACCTAATTCTGTAGCACCCCCATAGCTTCGCCTCGAGTGAGACCTCGACCTACGTGCAAGTTGTTGCCAAAAGGGCTGGTGAAAAGGTGTTTTGTTGGTTGAATCTAAAACCGCAAAGAACCTGGGTCTATAATAGAAAACCTCTAGATCAGTTACATACGCCAACACTTCACTATATTGGAATTTTGTTTAAGAACTAGATTTTAGGATACGACAGACTCATTCATACTGTTGGACACTACTAACAACCACCCCTTCATTTTTTTTTAAATGCATGTGTCTCTACCTTGATTTTTGTCCGACATATCATGAGTATCAATTTAAACTTCCAAGTATTCTAAATAGATTTAGACTGTTGTTTATTTTTGTATTTCATGAGTGACTTGAGTGATATTTTATGTTTCTTCAGTTCATCTTGATTATTCATTTATTGTACAATGCTTGAATGATTTTCATGCTAATCAGTCACTTGATATCCAGAGTTAAGATAAGATTATCATCAATTATGGATTCCATGACTAAAAGCATGGAATCCATGATGATGAGTATCATTTTGGTTGAATGAGGAATTTTTACACCATGCATCCTTATACACCATGATTCTGTAGCCTGGTTTGATTCTTATTCATATATTGATAGGCTTCCAGAGATGTCTAATTAATGCAATCTCATTTAATCAACTAATTCTGTAGTTGATTCATGTTACAATACCAACATGTTTTGAGAATACTTTTTAATCATATGACTCCATTTTGCAGGATCTTTGAAGGGAATCTAATACATAATGCATTGAATACCTCAAATTGGACTCCATCTTATTCATATTCATGAACTTGCCTAGGACTAATGGTTTTATTTGATTTTTCAATCTCATTGTGTTAATACTTTGGTATGAATGAAGTTATCCCTTGTTTCTATATCATTAATATTACTATTATCAAGGGCTTTTGTGATTGAATTTATGTAATAAAATCATTCTTACCTCAGGTTTTAGCCTTGGGATCATGAAACAAGGGGGTATTAATACTTATATTATATCCGTTAAGTTTAGCATAAAATTCACAACAAGAGCATAATAAGGATCATTGAAAGAAACACAATCACAAGATAGACACAGATTTATCCTGGGAAACCCTCATGGGGTAGAAAACCCAGCAAAGCTTTCCTCAATATAGATGACCAACAAATACAAAGATGTAAACCCCAAACAGGTGCTCCTCCTCCTCCTCCTTCGCAGATCTCTCTCTCTCTCTCTCTCCTATGTGCAATTCAAAAGTGAGTGAATGAATGAGTGAGTGTGATAAATGAGGATCACACACCCTCTATTTATACTTTACCTTACTTGACTTTTTCCCTAACTAGGCCGACTTCTCCTAGGAGAGTCTAATAACCCCTAAACAATTAACTCAAGGCCAACCCCACTAGGGGAGTCTAATAACCCTAGTTACAACATCTCGACGGAGGAATAAACATCTCCAGATATACAATAAAGTCCCTATGGAAGAATGAAACATCTCCAGATGAAGTACAAATATAATATTCTTAGAAGTTACAATATTTCAACACTCCCCCTTAACGAGAAGGATATTATAACAACATCTGCAGGAGCAAGGATTCATTAAAATCATACATGATACATCTATAAATCATGGGAATTTTTCTTCACTCATCATCAATAACTCAACCAGTTAGTGGAACATAATCAATACTGGATCATCAACATCGTCAATACTGAGTCTTCATCTTTTGCAACACTTGATCAACTACAACAACATCATCATCTGAATATTCCGTTCAACATCATCATCTGAATCTCTCGATCAACAGCCTCATCGTCTGGATCTCCCGATCAACAGCCTCATCGTCTGGATCTCCCGATCAACAACATCATTTGGATCTCTTGATCAACAGCCTCATCATCTGGATCTCCCGATCAATAGCATCATATGGATCTCTCGATCAACAGCCTCATCATCTGGATCTCCAGATCAATAGCATCATCTGGATCTCTTGATCAACAACATGATCATCTACAACACACATGATCCTTCCTTTCGGAATTACGTGATCACTGTCTAGGGATGATCCATCTCATCGTAATCAACATTTAAGACTATCCTTCCTTTCAGAATTATGGGATTTACTGTCCAGGGATGATCAATCCCATCACAATCAACATTTAAGACTATCCTTCCTATCGGAATTACGGGATTTACTGTTTAGGGATGATCAATCCCATCACAATAAACATTTAAGACTATCCTTCCTTTCGGAATTACAGGATTTACTATCTAAGGATGATTAATCCTATCACAATCAGCATTTAAGACTATCCTTACTTTCGGAATTACGAGATTTACTATCTAAGGATGATTAATCCTATCAAAATCAACATTTAAAACTATCCTTCCTTTCAGAATTTCAGGATTTACTGTCTAAGGATGATTAATCCTCAACCACTTACAGGATGGTTAATCCTGATCTCTTTAGGACATAAAATCCAGGGATGATACAATCCACTCGTCTACTTAGACAAAGTCTAAGGACCACACATCGACCTCATCGTCGGTACATGTATCCTTATAGTCGACCTCATCGTTGGAACATGTAACCTCATCATCATCAATATAGGTATCCTTATCATCGATACAAGTATCCTCATCATCGATACAGGCATCCACATCATCGATACAAGTATCCACATCATCAATACAGGTATCCTCATCATCTACATTACCGTCGGTATATGCAACCTTATCATCAATACAAGTATCCACATCGATAACAGTATCCAAGTATCATCATCGACCATATCACTCCCCCTTTCGAGGAGGGTCCTTCTAAACTACACCAAGCTTGTCTCGGAAATACTCAAACTTTACTCGAGATAGAGGTTTGGTCAATATATCAGTAGCTTGCTCATCAGTGCTCACATACTCGAGCTTTATAGCTCCTTTCTGCACCATATCCCATATATAAAAATATCGTATCTTTATGTTCTTTGACTTATCATGGAATATTGGATTCTCTGTCATCTTGATACAACTCTGGTTGTCACACAGGATCACAGTGGGGCCCATCTCTAAGTCAAACAATCCAGATAACAACTTTCGAAGCCATATCGCTTCACGAATAGCAGAGCAAGCAACTACATATGTTAGAAAAACATGATCACAGAGCAATAACAATAAACAGAAATGCAAATATAATCACACACACATTACAAGAGAGACACAAATATATATGTGTCTCTCTTGTAATGTGTGTGTGATTATATTTGCATTTATGTTTATTGTTATTGCTCTGCGATCCTGTTTTTCTAACAATTGGTATCAGAGCCAAAGGTCTATTTGGAAGATAAACTCGCAGGAAGCTAGGGTTTCTGGTTCGAGTGGAAGCAATGGCGGAAGAAGGAAAGTTTAAGGTCGAGAAGTTTAACGGCCAAAACTTCCAGTTATGGAAGATGAAAATGGAGGACTATCTGTACTAGAAGGATCTATTCCTACCGTTGGGAGGAAGAGCAAAGCAGCCGGAGGCTATGAAGGATGAAGAATGGGAGGTTCTTGATAGAAAGGCTCTGGGAACAATACAGCTGAGCCTGGCTTCGTCGGTGGCTTTCAATATCTCAAAAGAAACGACAATCGAGGGTTTGATGAGCGCACTGGGTAAGCTGTATGAAAAACCCTCGGCCTCCAACAAGGTATTTCTAATGAAGCATTTATTTAATATGAAGATGTCTGAAGGTGGATATATTACTGATCATTTAAATGAGTTTAATACGGTTACAAATCAGCTAAGTTCTGTAAGTGTGAACTTTGATGATGAGGTTAGGGCTCTTCTAATCTTGTGTTCATTGCCAGAAAGCTGGAATAACTTGGTCATGGCTGTAAGTAATTATGTATCTGGTTCAAACACCTTGAAATTTGATGATGTTATTGGTGTTATTCTTAGCAAGGAAATGCGAAGAAAAAGCACAGATGAAACATCAGGTAATGCATTGACCATGGAGAGCAGGGGAAGACAAAAGGAGAGAGGAAAGAGCCAAGGTAATCATGGCAAGTCTAAAATGGGAAGATCCAAGTCCAGACTAGGAACAATAAAGTGTTGGAATTGTGGAAAGAAAGGACATCTGAAGAAAGATTGTAGATCTCTAAAGAAGAAAGGAGATGCATAGAAGGAAACTACCCAGGAAGCAAATGTAGCCAATGATGTGTTACAAGATGCTTTGATTCTTGCATTAGATAATACTAGTGATTATTGGGTAGTAGATTCAGGAGCTTCATGTCATGCTACACCCCATACGAAATACTTTCATGAGTATGTTCCTGGCGATTTTGGACATGTTTTATTGGGTGATGATGAGCCATGTAAAATTGTTGGAATGGGTAAGGTATGGATAAAAGTTAAGAGTGGAACTGACTGGCTGTTGAAAGATGTTAGGCATATTCCTGCTATGAAAAGAAATCTGATCTCAACAGGGCAGTTGGGAGATGGTGGCTGTCTATCTACATTTGGAAAAAAGTGGTGGAATATCACTAAAGGATCAATGGTGATAGCAAAACGAGACAGGATAGGTACATTGTATTTATGTCCTCATAATACTGACCATTCTATCTCTTTAGCTTCCACAGGAATAGATACAGCATTGTGGCATCATAGGCTTGGCCACATGAGTGAGAAGGGGATGTGGATTCTCCACTCAATGAAGTTGCTGCCAGATTTGAAACAAGTAAGTTTGGAATTCTGTGAAAACTGGGTTTATGGAAAACAGAAGAGAGTCATATTTCTCAGGGTTGGGAAACAGAAGAAGAATGAAAAGTTAGATCTAGTGCATACAGATGTATGGGGACTGGCTCAGGTACAATCTCTTGGTGGATCTCATTATTATGTTACATTTATTGATGATGCAACTAGGAAAACTTGGGTTTATTGCATTATACAGAAATCTGATGTGTTTGCTACTTTTAAGAAGTGGAAAGCTTTGGTTGAGAATGAGACAAGGAAAAGGTTGAAGTGTCTCAGATATGATAATGGAGGTGAGTAGTGTGGCAAGGAGTTTGATAGTTACTGTTCATACCATGGGATTTGTATAGAGAAGACAGTCCCAGGAACACCACAAGAAAATGGTGTGTCAGAAAGGATGAACAGAACGATCATGGAGCGTGCAAGGTGTATGAGACTGCATGCAGGGTTGCCCTTATAGTTTTGGGCGGATGTTGTAAATACTGTTGTTTATTTAATAAACAGAGGACCTTCAAGTGCTTTGGATGGTGGTATTACAGGGAGGCATGGACAGATAAAAAGGTAAACTACTCATTTCTGAGAACGTTTGGTTGTGAAGCATTTGTCAATATTGATAAAGAAAATAGAACAAAGCTTGAAGCTAAAGCCAAGAAATGTACCTTTATTGGATATGGGGTTCATGAATTTGGTTATCGCTTATGGGATTATGAAAATAACAAAATCATTAGAAGTAGAGATGTCATATTCAATGAAAAGGTCATGTATAAAGATCAGTTGCAGGGAAAGAAACAGGAAAAGGAAAACACAAAGTACACAATACTTGATGAAATTACAGAAAATGAAGTTCCAAAGGTGCCAGAAAATCAAGAACAGCAACAAGTGCCTGGAACTCCTGCAACTGTAAGAAGATCTACCAGGTTAAGTAGACTCCCTGAATGATACTCTCCTTCAATGTATTATTTGTTGATGACTGATGCTGGTGAACCAGAATGTTATGAAGAAGCAATGGAGGTGGAAACTAGAAAGAAGTGGGAGCAAGGCATGAATGAGGAGATGAACTCATTGGTAGGAAACCAGACTTGGGATTTGGTTTAGTTTCCTGTTGGTAAAATAGCATTGCAGAACAAATGGATTTACAGGTTGAAGGAAGAAGAAGGAGGTAAGAAGCGGTACAAGGCCAGACTTGTTGTAAAGGGGTTTGCACAGAAGAAAGGTATTGATTTTGATGAAATATTTTCTCCTGTTGTTAAGATGACTTCAATTAGGACTATCTTAAGTCTAGTGGTAGTAGAAGATTTGCATCTTGAACAGTTAGATGTAAAAATAGCCTTTCTCCATGGGGATTTGGAGGAAGAGATATAGATGCAGCAGCCACAAGGGTATGAGGTCAAAGGTAAGGAGAACTTGGTATGCAAGTTGAAAAAAAGTTTGTATGGCTTGAAGTAAGTTCCAAGGCAGTGGTATTTAAAATTTGATAGGTTTATGACAAAACAAGGTTATAGTAGATGCCATTCTGACCACTGTGTTTATTTCAAGAAGCTAGACAATGAAAAATATATTATCTTGTTATTGTATGTGGATGGCATGCTTGTTGTAGGGTCTAACATGAAGGATATAAATGTACTCAAAAGGAAGCTAGCTAATTCATTTGTGATGAAGGATTTGGGTGCTGCAAAGCAAATCCTTGGTATGAGAATAACAAGAGACAGGAAAAATCGCAAATTGACATTGTCTCAGGGTGAGTACATACAAAAGGTGTTGGAGAGGTTCAGAATGCAGAATGAAAAACCAGTTAGTACACCTTTGGCCAGCCATTTCAGTCTAAGTAAGGAAATGTGTCCCAAGACACAGGAAGAGATAGATTACATGTCCAAGATTTCCTATCAATTAGCAGTTGGCAGCTTGATGTATGACATGGTGTGCACAAGACCAGATATTGCACATGCAGTGGGAGTTGTGAGTAGATATATGAACAATCCAAGTAAAGAACATTGGAGGGCAGTACAGTGGATTCTCAGGTATTTGAGAGGTACCACCACTCAAGCATTATGTTTTGGAGGTTCAGACACTGTTCTACAGGGATATGTTGATGCAGATATGGCAGGTGATAAGGATAGCAGGAGGAGCACCACAAGGTATGTGCTTACTGTAGGTGGAACAACAGTAAGATGGATTTCAAAACTGCAGAAGGTTGTTACACTTTCAACAACGGAAGTAGAGTATGTTGCTATTACAAAGGCTAGTAAAGAGATGATTTGGTTGCATAGGTTTATGGAGGAAGTGGGTAAGAAGCAGAAGGATAGCAGGTTGTATAGTGACAACCAGAGTGCCATTCATATTACAAAGAACTCAGCATTCCATTCCAGGACTAAACATATACAACTCAAGTACCATTTCATACACTCTGTTCTGGAAGATGAACTGTTGAAGCTGGAAAAGATACATACTAGCCAGAATCTTGCAGACATGTTCACAAAGGTAGTGACCAGAGAGAAACTGAGTTCTTGCTCGGTTTCAGTTGGCCTTCTAGCATGAAGGTGAAGAGGAGAAAGTTGCCAAGTCCAAGTCCAGCAAGTGAAGCAGTGGTGAAGTTGTTGTGATCAGTCTCCAAGTGGGATATTGTTGGTTGTGGAGCCAGATCTTCCAGTATCATGGATGATATTGTCTTAGCCGTGCACCCCAGTGGATTGTACACCCATTCTGCATTTTTAGGGGTTTGAGGAAAACACCCTCGAGAAAATTTTTTGGGGTTGTTTTTGTCAGCTGTTTTTCGATCCCATGGTTTTGGGTATCCCGTGGTATTTTCCCATTGTATTTCCCCTATAAAAGAAAGACATTGTAATACCGCTAGGGCAAGATGTATTAGGTTTTATGCATTGTAAATATATCTGAGATCTGAGAAAAGAGACTGTGAGACAGTGAAGAGTAAGTGTAGCGGCTGTTCTGTAGGTTGTATCCATTCACTTTGCTGGACGGAATAATAATAAGGACTGGCAACTTTAGTGTGGACGTAGCCCAAGTTGGGTGAACCACGATATATCTGTGTCTCTCTTGTAATGTGTGTGTGATTATATTTGCATTTCTGTTTATTGTTATTGCTCTGTGATCCTATTTTTCTAACAATATATTTCGCTTCAGCTGTGCTGAGAGCCACACTAGATTGCTTCCTGCTAAACCACGAGATCATGGTAGATCCCAGACAATAACATCCACCCGATGTGCTATTCCTATTTGATACAATTCCAACCCAATCAGCATCTATGTAGCCATACAATCTGAAATCATGATCTCCAAGATAACATAGACCAAAGTCTATCGTACCCTTTAGGTACCTCCTCACATGCTTTGCAACTTTGACGTGAACATGTCTAGGCTTAACTAGATATTGAATCAAGGTGTTCACAGTAAAGCATATATCTAGCCTAGTATTCATCAAATACATCAATGACACAATAATCCGTCTGTACAGAGTCACAACCACTAACTCTGATGACTCATCAACTAATAGCTTCAAGTTGGAATCCATGGGAGTGGCCATGGCTTTGCATTCCAACATATCAAATCTTTTCAAGATTTCCATAGCATACTTTCCCTGGTTGAGAAAGATTCCTCTTGGGCCTTGCCATACTTCCAAACGTAGGAAGTAATGCATTAATTCGAGATCTTTCATTTCAAACTCTATAGAGAGATTCTTCTTGCACTTGATAATCTGTTTCTCATTTCCAGTCAGAAATAGATCATCCACATATAGCAACAATATAACAGTTTCATCATCCATAACCTTCAGGTAAAGGTTAGGATCAACTTTACTTTTGGTAAAGCCCAAGCTTATCAAGAAGCTATCAATTCTTCCATACCAAGCTCTGGGAGCTTTCTTCAACCCATACAAAGCCTTCTTCAGTTTGCATACATGATTTCTTCCATATTCAACCTCAAATTATTATGGTAGTTTTATGTACACTTCTTCCTCAATCACACCATTCAGGAAGGCTGTCTTCACATCCTTCTAGTGTAATCTCCACTTCATCATATATGTAAGTGCCATGATGGTTCTAATGGAAGTGTATCTTGCAATTGGTGCAAATGTTTCTTCATATTCAATTCCCTCTTTCTGAGAGAATCCTCTGGCCACAAAACTTGCCTTATACTTTTCAATGCTACCATTCGCAACATGCTTTATCTTGTATATCCACTTGGAGGATACCACACTCTTGTCTTTTGGTTTGGGAACTACATCCCAAACATCATTCTTCATTATTGACTGGTATTCCTCCGTCATTGCTTCTACCCATTCTTTCTTATGAACTACTTCTTCATAACTGGTAGGTTCTTGATCTACAAGATCACACATCAAAACCACATAGCTGGAGAATGGCTTTGGTCTCTTGCTTCCTCTAGTGGAGCCTTTTGGAGCTCCATATCTTTCTGCTTCTTGTATAATTTCTCTTTCCCATGTTGGCTTTCTCTTCGGTGATATGTTCATAGGTGGGGGTTCTTGGGGTTCTATCATATCATGGTCTTCTGGTGTTTCTTCTTCAGGGTAGGAAACAACTTCTGTGTTTCTAGGAGGTACATCTTCTTCATATACTTCTTCACACTGGCTCTTTCTAGATATTTTGAGAGCAACTTATTCATTAAAAGTTACATCTCTACTTATTTCCATGTGATGGAATCTTGGGATGTATATTCTGAATGCTTTGGATGCTTCACAATACCAAACAAATATTCCCTTCTTTCCGAAAGGGTACAGCTTAGTTATCTTCTCTTTTGGTATGTGAACATATACAGGGCACCCAAATATCTTGAGATGGCTTACCTCAGGTTTCTTCCCTGTGAACATTTCCTCTGGAGTCTTGAATCCAAGGGCACTATGAGACAATCTATTTTGGACATAGACTACGGTTCTTGTTGCTTCAACCCATAGATGCATAGGAAGGTCTTGATCATGTATCATTGTCTTCACTGCTTCCATGATGGTTCTATTCTTTCTTTCCGCAACACCATTTTGTTGACGATTGTAGGGAGTGGTTAGTTCCCTCTTGATTCCAACTTCTTTACAAAAGACTTCAAAATCCTTTGAAGTATATTCTCCACCATTATCTGTCCTGAGTGTCTTGATTTTCTTTTCTGAGTGATTTTCTATCAAGGCTTTGAATTCCTTGAATTTTCCAAAGACTTCATCTTTTCCTTTTAGGAAATATATCCAAGTCTTTCTTGAATAGTCATCAATAAATGTAAGGTAGTATTCATATCCACTTTAGGATGTGGAGGGCATTGGACCACATACATCTTAATGAATCAATTCCAAAGTACTTTTAGTATTTGTTTCACTCTTTGGAAATGGATTCTTGATATTCTTCCCTTTTGCACATCCTTTGCAAGTGCCTTCATGATCAACCTTCAAATATGGTAATCATGTTACTACTTTTCTCACATAGGGTAATGCTTTGTAGTTGATGTGAGCAAGCCTTCTATGACAAAGCTCACTTGGGCTAGTGGATTCATGAACAAGGGCTGCTTCTGAATGTCCCTTGAGTTAATATATCCCTCCTTCCTCTTCACCAATAACAACTATATCCTCAATTGATTTTCCTTTGGGACACATGAGTACTTGTCCATCTATGAATGCAACCCTATAGCCTTTATTATCTAATGCTGAGATAGAATGTAGGTTCTTCTTCAAACCTGGTACATATAACACTTCCTTCAATTTCATGGGGGTTCCAGTATCAAGCTTGTAGCTTGCTTCACCAATTCCTTTGATATGATATTGGTAGTAATCTCCTAATGATACTTTCTGTGGAGAGGTATTCTCTTCAAGTCTTGAGAGAGTTTTCTTTTGTCCCGTCATGTGCTTTGAAGAACCACCATGTGTCTTCTCCAGGTGTTATAGACTCAGAGAGTGCAAAGAATAGAACATACACTTTTGCATCATCTTCTTCTTCTTTAGCTCTTTTCCTTTGAGGTATTTCCTCTTCTTCATCTTAACTATCATCTTCTACTAGATGTGCTTGATGTATTTTGTGGTGGAAACTCTTTTTCTTCTTTGAAGGACAATCCCTAGCAATGTGTCATATTTTGTGACAAATGAAACATTGGAAAGAGGAGTAGTCTTTTCTTGAATGGTTCCCTCTTTCCTTATGGAACTTCCTGGGAGGTTGAGACTCCTTGTAACTTTCCTTCTTGAAGTTGGATTGATTCCTTATTCTTTTGGTATGGGTGGCTAATGCTTGACTATCTTCTTTGAGTAGGGCCTCTCTATTGGCTACTCTAGCCTCTTCTTGAATGCAATCCTCCCATACAATATCAAACTTCATGCTTTCTTTTCTAGCACACATGGTTTGGATGAATGAATCCCAAGGTCTAGTGAGACCATTGAGAGCAGTCATGACTAGTTTATCTTCATCAAGGTTGTCTCCAATGGCTTCTAGTTGTTCCTTGAATTGGGAGACCCTTGTGAAGTAATCTTGAATATATTCTCCTTGATTCATCTTAGTGCTCTTCAATTGATCTCTCAGGTCCATCTTCCTATTGATGTTCCTCCCTTCATACATTCTGGCTAGGGCATCATACATTTCCTTCAGGGTCTTCTTGGATGACACTTGGGGAATCAAGTGGTCTTTAATAGAATCAATAATGATTCTCTTTGCCCTAATCATATCCTTCTTGTACTTCTCTTTAGCTTCATCTTCTGCAGGTTCTACAACCTCATCTTTGATCTATTGGGCAAGATCATTCTCTTCAAGAATGAGACCAATCCTATATTTCCATGCCCGAAAATTCTCTATACCCTCTAGCTTGTCCTCAAGCTTGGTGCTTGGGGCCATCTTATCGAGGAGGTCACCAAAAATTGAAAATTCTTAAAATGCAAAGTTGACCTTACCAGGAGATGTGCTTGATTGAATTGAGTTGACTGGTGACTTTTGAAAAATTCAACTTTTCACCCTTCAAGCTTGACCAGCGAAATTTGGATCTACAACAGATTTTCTAGTTTACTGGTTCACTGGTGTGCAACTTTTTTGGTTCACTGATGCACAGGTTCACAGCTTTTTGGTTCACTGGTGCACAGGTTCGCAGTTTTCTGGTTTTATGGTCTAGAAATCAAACTAGGGTTTGACTTATCCCAGGGTTCTACCCACTCAAAAAATTTGATCTAGGGCTCAGAATTTCGCTTTTGAGGAGGAGCATCTAGCCATTCTATCAGATTCCAAAAATTCCAACTTTTGTAGAAACCCTAATTTTCACCGAAGGAGGAGAGAGAGGTATTTTCACCTTGTGAAAGATGTCTTATTCAGGCTAGCTCTGATACCATGTTAAGTTTAGCATAAAATTCACAACAAGAGCATAATAAGGATCACTGAAAGAAACACAATCACAAGATAAACACAGATTTATCCTGGGAAACCCTCATGGGGTAGAAAACCCAACAAAGCTTTCCTCAATATAGATGACCAACAAATACAAAGATGTAAACCCTAAACAGGTGCTCCTCCTCCTCCTTCGTAGATCTCTCTCTCTCCTATGCACAATTCACAAGTGAGTGAATAAATGAGTGAGTGTGATAAATGAGGATCACACATCCTCTATTTATACTTTACCTCACTTGACTTTTTCCCTAATTGGGCCGACTTCTCCTAGGAGAGTCTAATAACCCCTAAACAATTAACTCAGGACCGACCCCACTAGGGGACTCTAATAACCCTAGTTACAACATCCCAGCATAGGAATAAACATCTTCGGATATACAATAAAGTCCTGACGGAGGAATGAAACATCTCCGGATAAAGTACAAATATAATATTCTTAGAAGTTACAATATTTCAACAATATCCCTATCACTTATCCTCATTTAAACATCCGATCGTTAATTCCCAGGCATCAAAGGTGATAATGTATGACCTAATCCACAATTTGATTGACTACACATGGGTTATGAGTCATTATGACAATGGATTTATATTTTAGGAAACATTTCTATCAATTATCATCCCATACAGATTATCGCTAAATCACCTCAAATTAAGACTTGAGGTATTTTCGTGAATCCAACCGAGGCCTTAGGTAATCATCACAACATTTAAGTTGTATTAGATCGGTGTAAGATGGGTGTCACGCATGTCATCAAACTTACATCATCACCCACTTGCCTAGCTTATCTATCCATGTTGTTACATGCAATAATAATGCTTAACGTTTGGCCCTCCCTACCTTCCAATCTGTCATCACCTAAATATCGATGTGGCATTCACGTCATATTCTATAAGACCAAATCAATCGCCAATGTTGTTTTTTACACCTCTTTTGAGGCTATCACAATACTATGGTCATTACGAAAAATTCTTACTCGCACCAAAAGTATTTTATTACATTGCATTTTGGGCCTTTTTGATAATTTTACAGCTCATATTGCTTAACTTGCCTCCGCCAAGAATTCCCTTTTCTCCTGGTTTTTCCCCTTCGATTTTAATACCATCCTATGGCTGAATTGTGTGCCCTAGTTTGGTCGACCTTTTTCCTTTGGCATCTCATTGCATTTAAACTGGTTTTTATTCCATGCCATATGATAGGTCTCATTAACCATGCCAAATTTGACAATCCAAACAAGGTTGAAGCTAATAAATGCCTTGTTTAACTCTTAGTGAGCGTTGGATGGTTAGGTTTTATCAAGAAATTTCATGGTCATAGAAACTCCATGGCACTTGTGTTTTCCAAGTCTTTTGATGGTCACTGTGTCCACAATGGAGATATCAAGCTTGAGGTCGATGAAAATTTCATAGCTACATCCAAAAGCCTTCCCTGTACTAGAGAGAGATGGTTCAAGCATACTCCCCTAAAGGACGCACCTTGGTCAAAACTCTTGCAAAATCCAACTTCTTCCATAAATAACCAGAAAGGTATGAGTAAAACCCTATTTAAAACACAGTGGCATGAATTATTTGTTGTTTTGGTTTAGCATGTCTCTTGTGATGGTCAGTTAACTATGATTCTTCGATACCATCTCCGCCTAAAGATGACATTTTTAGGGTATGAGTTGAACCTCCCCTATTTCTTGTATATGAGTATGAAAAACATGGCTAAGTGTTACACCTAAATATTGCCACCATAAGACTTAGTGTAAACATCCCTGAAGTTCCTATGACTAGGAAATCAAACTAGAAGAGATACTGACCCATTTCCATAAGGTCTAGTTGGGTCGTTGCAGGTCATCCTTGTGCAACATGTGGGGTCACAGGTTATCCTAATGCAGCATGCGACGATTTCAGTTAAAGTGGATAAAGGGAATCTTCGAGCCATTTCTCGAAGGTGTGTGACTTGGATCTCTATCCCTAACCTATAGGGGGAGCTGGCATTCAGTTCCCTAACTCTTTGGGAGAATCCCTTAGTCCTCTCCCACTATTTATCAACCTATCCTATCCTCCTAGTCCTATATATATGAAGCTCCTTCCCATTCCAAAGGGAGGAAAGCTATAGCATCCATATGCTGGTGAAATAGAGCTTAGGATATCATCACTCATCCATTGGAGGCACCCATTTCTCCTTAAAGGCAATGGCTTGGCTTGTTGGAGGAAGATTGCAATGTTAGGGCTTGGTTGTAATCCTCACTTTTCTATGTATTCCCACTTTTTATATAGTAATACAAAACTCTTTCCATAAATGTCTTTTTATGCATTGATATTTATAGTTTACTTTCTTAACTGTTTACTTATATAGATTATTGTGTAGAGGTGTTATTACTGCTTGTTTGTCTCTTGCATGTTCTGACAGGTCTTGCAACTTTGGATCTGATGACCGTGGAGCTTGAAGCGAAAAGGGAAAAAGAGATATACATATCTGAAAGGTAAGATGTTCATGTCTCTCAATCTCTAATTGCACCTAGGAAGGTAGATTCGTATTCTGTCCTATTTGTTCTAGATTCACGTTGAACTAGGGAGATCATGCCTTAAGTCCGCTTTCAGTAAATTGTCTAATAACAAATTTGGCGACCATACTGGGGAATACGTGCATTGTTTTAAGTTTTTAGTTTGAAAGTAATTTTCTATGATTTCGTTGTGAGCCATATCTTTTTCCTCCTGAGCCTTTTTCACCACCAGATCTTATCTCTGAAGAGTTTGCTGACTTCCTTTGAGTCTGTATGTATGATTATCAAACCTTTTGATTTCGCATTTTTGGAGATTTTTCCATCCTTGCATTGGAATTTCACCCGTCGCACCTGGGTAGTATAGCCAGAGTGACATCATCTCCCAGGCGCAATCTATTGTCCTGCAACCTGCGACATTGGCGCTCAACCCAATTTTACATCCTGTGCCATCGGCGCAAGCCACATGTTTTCCACCTGCGACGAGCGCTTTGAGCCTGACCATAGGCTACACTGAGTAGTCAAGCCTTGTGATTGGGTACTCTCCTCTCCAACTTTTGAGTTTGGTTTGTCTTACAAATCTTCTCTGCACTGTATCTTCTAGTCAGAGACCTTTTTTATTTTGCATTGGTAGTAGTTGGATTTGTTTGGATTCGTTTTGGGTTCCACTTTGGACAAGTTTGAGACTTGGTAGTGGTGGACACTTTAGTCTCCCCCACCTTCATCCACTTGACCTTGCATTCCCTCCTCTCCTCACCTGATCTAGTCTTTGCATTGGATCAGATCCTAGACCTCTTTTGCACATGTTATTTAGCTTTGCTTGCATCCGGATGTTTTTTGAGTGTCTTGTGTGTTTTCTATTCATTGGAGTACTTGTCATTTTCTTGAGAATTTCTTGAGTAATTAGAGTGCTGCAAATAATCTTTCTTTTCAGCCATTGATGCTTAAAAACATTATTGTTATCAATTTGTAGTCTTGGCATATCATTGAAAAAATTAAAAGTGCTTCATTTTTACTGTTTTCAAGTGCATTTGAGAATTGTTGTAGAAATTGGTTCATGCATTGGAATTCATCAATTCATCATAGATCTTTTTGGAAAGTTTGAAAAAGAGTTCATTATTTGTATTTTTCTCGAACTATGAGCCACTCATTTTCTTGAAAAATCCAAAGCATAGTAAATTTTTTTGCAAAAGTGATTCCATGCTTGAAAAAGTTGTATGTAGTTTTGATTTTCATGCTTTTATGTTGCCTTAGTGAAATTTGAAAAGCTAAGTGTGCTCTAGATATAAATTCTCTCTTTTTCGTCATCTTTGGTTTCACGCTAAATTGAAAAAGACAAAAAGAAAATGCTTAGATTTGGTTTTGTTGCTTGTTGATTTTCATGTTTTGCTCAGAAAAATGAAAAGAGTACTTCCATTGTCAAATTTGGTAGAATTGAGATTTGTTGAAGCTTTGTTGTTTTGGTAAAACCACTTGGAAAAATATTTCTCCTTCCCGTACATAGATTTCATCGAAAGAAAAGTGCATTTCTTCATGTAGTTAGGGCTTGCATTATGCTTATGTTTATGTACTCACCTCATGAATTCACCTAACTGTCCAAATAAAATTAATGGTAGAACTAGGGTAAAATATTTAGTAACTTGTGTGTTAAGTTAGAGATGTGTTCCGGCGTCTTAAAACATTGCAGCTCTCGTTATTTGCCTACACTGCATCCTGGGGGTATTGTAGTCTTCCACGTACCAATCGGTATATCGAAGCTCTTTCACGTACCAACCAGTATATCGAAGGCTCTTTCACGTACCTTAGGGTATATCGAAAGGCACTTCACGTACTTAGCATATATCGAAAGGCATTTCACGTACTTGGTAGTATATCGGAAGGTCTCGTGCCATACGGTTGTGCATTAGATAGCACCAACACGGATTTGAGCTCCCATGTACCTTACGTATATCGGGAGACACTCTTAGGATTCCCAAAACCAACCAAGTTAACCATTTGGCCGTCTTGGCAGAGCAATACACCGAGAACAGCACTCGGGGAGATTACTACGCACGTGTCATCCAGGTAGTCGGGTATTCAGGCAAGGGTACGGTCCCAATCCTCCTTGTCGTGTTTTACTATTGGACCTTGCGATATATAGCAAGTTGCAAAGCCTTGACAATCCTGTGAGGTTCCAGACTTTTGAATCCACACCTATCACATAGGTTTGCTTGCGGCCTTAGTTTATGTATATTTTTTCTGGACTGCTTTTCTTTTGTTTAGATTACACCTAGGAGAAACTCTGGTTCAGTAACTCTGGTTGAATTTCCTTGGAGAAGGTCCCGTAGGATTTTGAACTTACCACCCGAATATCCCCTTAATCAGGAGGTAATTTCGAAGGTAATAATGGACCCACACATCACGGTCGTGTCACCTGAAGTAGAAAACCCTACTTTGAATGTTGGGGCACACATGTTCCCTCCATATTCACCCACCTCCAAACCCTCAAGGGGTGAAGAGGCAGAAAATTCCACTTCACAAGACGTAGCTCTCCCTCCCGTTTTATCGGGAGAGCCTCGATCGGTGGAATGGTTAAATCACCCCCAGGACGACCTTGTATAAACTGTGTTTGGTCCAACTACACCCTTTTGGGAAACATCTCTAGGTCAACAAGTGGCCCATTTTTCCACTACATCCCGACCCAGTTGGCCCACTCCTGACGAGCTTTTCAGACCCTTTCGTGATCGCTTGAATCTATTACATGCCATGGGTGAGGAATTTCGAAGACAAAGTCTTTTATGAAGGGTTGAAGACCCGACGTTACCCGCATATCGACAGATCCTGATTCACACTTTATCTTATGACTCACCAGAACCATCCATCCACAATGTGCCCACTTATGAACATGGTCAACCCTCACTTCCTACAAGTACACCCCTTATACAGGAGACCAATTTGATACCTCAAATGACTCAACCTGCTGAAGGACAACAATCCAACACTCCTCTTATTACTACGAGAACATTACCCACTCCTCCCCCACCCCAAAATGCGTGGGGAGGATACTCTTTACCCCCTACTTTCCTTACGAGTAATGTTAATCCCGCAGTAGATAATCAACAACCCACGTTGGGTCAACCACTTATTAGTGGTCAACATGTTGTAGCTGGGGGGAAACCCCCTAACCATAATACGGGAGGAGGATTTCCCATTGGTCCTTCCACTAGAACTTCCCTACCCGCCAGAGAATCTACCATGGGATTATCTCATGTTGGGGGACCATCCCATCCGAACCAACCGCTATGGAGTCAAGTGTATCCAGGTTATCTTAACCCTGTGTCGGGACAATTCAATCCTAGAAAAACACTCTACGAGATACCTTATCCCGGAAATCCATACACTCTATGGGGGCACCAAAATATTTTACAAAATGGACCCCCACCAACTATCCCTCAATTACCACCACCCCCATTTGATCCCCCTCCACCTCCCGCTGGAGGCGGAGGGCCCCCATTCAATTCCGGAGGAGGTAGAACCCTACCTTCTGGTGGAGGCCCACCTCATTTTGGCAACAATGGCCCACCCACTCTTGGCGGTAGAGACAGAGGCCCTCCCCCTTCTGTAGGAAGCAGAGGACCACCGCCCCCCCCCCCCCCCCCCCCCCGATGGCGGCGGACCCCCACCTTATGGTGGGGGACCACCCTATTCTGGAGGCAGTGGTGAAGGACCACCCTATTTTGGTGGAGGTGGCAGAGGAGGACCACACCCTTTCGGCGGAGGCAGTAGTGCACCACCCCATCCTGGAAGAGGTGGTGGAGGAGCACCTTATTTTGATGATGGCGACAGACCTCCACCCCCTCCTGGTGGTGGCGGTGGACCTCCACCCCCTCCCAGCAATGGAAGTGGACCTCCACCCCCCCCAGCGGTGGTGGCGAACCCCCACCCTATTGCTATGGACCACCTTATTATGGTGGCGGACCTACATATGGTCCGAGCAGCATACCCCCTTATGTCCAATTCCCTCTGGGAACACCCTACAACTAGTCGATGCAAGGTCCCACTGGTCCATACATGCCATATCAGTACTATCAGTACCCGCAGCCGAATCAATAGCTTCCTTTTTTGGCTACATTAGACCTACCCGACCTGTCTCGTTTGACTAATGACCCCATATTCCACATATATAATTGGCCACCAATTCTGGTGAAACTTCCATCTGATATCCCCAAATTTGATGGAAAACTTGTTGAGGATCCAAAAAATCATGTGATGACATACCACTTATGGTGTTCATCCAACTCCTTGATGGATGACTCGATCCGTCTTAGGTTATTCCAACGGACCCTCACCAGCCCAGCTGCCAAGTGGTATATTGAATTACCACCTAACTCTTTTCCAGATTTTTGCTCTCTTTCTATGTCATTTTTTACTCATTTCCAGTTGCCCATCCGCTATGAGACTGGTACGGACTTATTGACCTCTCCCCGTCAAAACACTGCCACTCATATCTCAGATCATATACATGAGTGGCACAGGAGACGACGTCTTATTAAGGCTCATATTCCTGACCAACTCTTAGCTGACTGGTTCACAAAGTCTCTCTTACATGTCGTAGCTCGAGACATTTCATGGGAGCGACCGTCACTGAGGAACATGCTATTTCCCGTGCCCATCACTTAGACTTGGTCTATGATCAATCCAACACGTTGTATGAAATTGTTCCTAATACACCCCGCCCTACCTATGACCCTGTGAAACCACCTAAGGGACCTCAGGGCAATGGCATCATTGGTTCCCTTAAATCCCATCTTTCTACTCAAACTAGTGGACCGTCGAACCCCCAGGGTTCTTCCCCATCCCCACCACAGGTGACAACAACACCACAAAGTCACCCACTCCTGCCTACACCGAAGAGGTGAATTCTGTTCAATCAACTTCATCCTAGAAATATGGTGGTAAGAACAAAACAAGGGAAAATCTAAAAAATATTCTAAATAGTAGGAGCCCAAGCCCACCCCTGAAGACACCAAACAGAAGAGGAAGTTGAAGTATCCTTGTTTACTGTGTGGTGGTGACCATTTCTCCAAGGAATGTCCTCACCGAGACGAAGTGCATAAGTTTCTCAAAGGAAAATCCACTACCGCAGTTCTCAATGATCCCTTCCCCCCTCAAAACCAACAACTGATCACTCAAACCTCTCCTTCCCACGGAGAGGCGTCCTCCACCGCACATGTTCTCATGATGCATAGTGAGACGGTTAACTTGAACACACATTCACGCTCGTACAACTTAATCCCTCAGAAGGAACCCGTTGGAAGTAATACTAAAAAAACTTCCACTTCTATTCCCGACGTCACTATACCACATGCTTCTCTCACCATTGAGAAGCCCTGTTTAGAGTCAGTATTGTGTCCTCCTAAGAGCACAATTCGAAAAGCCATTTTCAATCCCAATGCTTGGGAAGCTCAAAACTACAATATTTTAGAGGACTTGGCACAAGCTCCTTGTGCTATGTCGACGCTAGAAGTCTTGCACAACTGTCCCAACTAGCGCAAGACTCTTCTTGTTGCCATTGGCACAGTTGATCCAGATTCCTCTAATACAATCATGTTCCGACTTGAGTACTTTAAACCAAAACTTTCCCACCAGTTGGAATTTCAAGTTGCTACAAATTTTGTTGGGAAGACAATCCATCGTATCGTTTTGGACGAAGGTGCCTCTACCTCGGTCATGCCGATATCGTGTTGGAGAGCCATTGGTTCTCTCGAGTTAAACCGTTGTCCCACTACCTTCAAAGCATTCGACGGTCGTGGTTTCCAACTCCATGGGCTTTTACAAGCCTTGGCAGTAGAGTTGGGGGGTAATACCGCAACCATTAACGTGGAAGTGGTCGCCGCTCCTTTAGATTATAATCTTCTACTTGGTCGTAATTGGTTTTATTCCATGACTGCGGTCGCATCATTTGTCTTCCGCATTGTGGAATCCCCCCACCAAGGATGAATTGCCACTGTCGACCAACTGGACTTCTGTACACTGGACACCACTACTCATCCCGGCAATAATGTCCCGTTACTCGGGAAATATTCGCAACCATATGAGAGTGTGGGGGTTGGCCTCATAAAAGATTCATCTCTTATGGGTGTTTTTCCAACCTCGGATCCCCTTAACCATGTTGCCACGGTGAACATGACATCCTCTTTTCCCAACTCCACCATCCCATGGCTCATACCCGACGAAGCCACTATGCACCTGATTAGAGATACCATGCCTCTTTCACCCGCGGAAGTCACTTACGAGGCTATCCAGTCAGCACTAGAGGACCACTTAGTTGTGGCCTCTACATCCTGTTCTCTACAGCGGACGTCGTCCTTACCCGATCCTCTGCTCCAGACTTTTCATTCCGACGAGTCCATTATGGAGATATGAGTGGGGATGAACCTCAGTGGGAAGACCTCCATCATCGATCGTCTTTCCTTCCCCCATTGGATACCTTGGAGAATAACATCACCACCATTTTCACACCGGATGTCTACCCCTGCCCCCAATCCCCGATACTCACGTGTCATATGGACACCGAGGGCAACTTGGAAAACATTGAAGCCACCATCCCGGTTGACATCTCGATCACTCCCGGTGTAGTGGAACACATTTTTTTAAGCCATAAGTGTTCCCTTGAAGAAATTACTACTTTCACGGCCTTATGCAAGCAATTTCGAGACGTGTTTGCTTGGACCTACGAGGAAATGCCCGGGATAGACCCTGCTATAGTTTCACATGAAATTCAAACCTATCCTGATGCTAAACTAGTCGGGAAAAAGCTACGATCGGTACACCCTCGAAAAACTGCGGCGATTAAGGCAGAAATTGAAAATCTCTTGAAGGCCGGTTTCATTTACCCTGTTCCATTAACAGAATGGGTCTCAAATGTCATCCCTGTAGCTAAGAAGCAGGGCACCATTCGCATCTGTGTTGATTATCAGGATTTGAACAAAGCTTGTCGTAAGGACAACTATCCCACTCCCTTCATTGACCAGATCATAGACAATTGTGCCGGAAGTTTCATCTTCTCATTCATGGATGGCTTTTTCGGTTACAACCAGATTGAGATCCACCCGACTGATCAACATAAGACAACTTTCATCTGCCCTTGGGGCACATTTTCTTATCGCAAGCTCCCTTTTGGTCTCAAAAATGCTAGTGCCACATTCCAGCAGGCCATGTTGTACACTTTTCATGATGTGAAGGACTTGTGGAACCTTATCTTAACGATCTCCTGGCCCATTCGCGGCAGCACAACTTCCACATTGATCATCTGATGGCCATATTCCTCAAATGCAGACGATATAACATCCATCTGAATCCTCACAAGTGTATTTTTTGCATCGAGTCTAGACAACTCCTTGGTTTTATTGTCTCGAAAGATGGGATCCACATTGATCCCTTGACGGTGGAATCCACCGTCACTCTCCCACCTCCTACTAACATCACAGAACATCAAAGTTTGCAAGGGAAGACAACTTACCTACGACGTTTTGTCTATAATTTTGCGCAAAAGACGTAGGGTTATATGAGACTACTCAAGAAGGACGTCCCGTTCATTTGGGACGATCAAGCGCAACAATCCTTCGATAGTCTAAAACATGCCATTACGCATGCCCCTGTGCTCCAACTACCCAATTACTACAAGGATTATATCCTTTATCTCGCTGCTTCTGCCACCACGATCGCCATGGTCTTGGTACAGGAGGAGAACAACGCCCAGGAGCATGCGATCTACTACCTAAGTAAGGGTCTTATTGACTTTGAAACTCGTTATTCACATGTCGAGAAGCTCGCTCTCGCGGCAGTCATTGCCGTCCAAACGTTTTGTCACTACATACTGCTTCGCACCACCACCATTATCGCCTACTCGAACCCCATATACCACGTTTTAACACGTCAAGTACTTGGGGTAAAGTATTCATGTTGGATCGTGATACTTCAGGAGTTCGACCTCCTCTTCGAGAAAGCCAAGTCTAAGAAGTCTTTGGTGTTCGCCGAGCTCATTTGCGATCTTCCCTGTGTTGATTTAGGATTTGAGCCCAATGATTCTCTTCCAGACGAATCATTGTTCCTCATCAGCACGTCTGACCCATGGTATGGGGATATTACCTTATATCTCTAGACCCAACGTTTCAACCCCCAACTGTCTCATGACGATCGTCGTCGTATACACCACCATGCCAATTACTACTTGAGCGTTAGCGATACCCTGTATCATCGTGGTGTCGATTCCATTCTTCGACATTGTCTAACACATGAGGAGGTTGAACATGTCTTAAATGACTGTCACTCTGGGGCTTGTGGCGGTCATATCTCTGGGATGGCTACATCCCAGAAGATTCTGTGCGTGGGATATTACTGGCCATCTATCTTTAAAGATTGCATCGAGGCCATTAAGAAATGTCCCCCATGCCATTATTTTCAAACGAAAAAGCACACCCATCCAGCCCCGTTACACCCGGTTATTGCCGTTGGCCCCTTCGCAAAATGGGGCATTGAATTCATGCACTATAATCCTACCTCGGCCGGGGGGCATGCGTACATCATAGTAGCCATGGATTACTTCACAAAGTGGGCCGAGGCTATGCCTACATACACTGACAACGGCAAAACTGTCGCACTCTTCATGTTTAATCATGTTATTTCATGGTTCAGAGTTCAAAAATCCATAGTCACTAACCATGGATCTCACTTTCAGAACCACATGGTTGATGAATTGAGCGCTAGATTGGGTTTTCATCATGAAAACTCAACACCTTACTACCTGTAGTCCAATGGACAAGCAGAGGCCATTAACAGGGTCTTGAAAACCATGATTCAACGCATGGTGGGTACGCACAAGTCTAACTGGCACAACATGCTCTTTTCCGCACTATGGGCATACCGAACCTCCGTTAAGACTGCCACCGGATTTACACCGTTCCAGTTAGTTTATGGATTGGAGGCAATCCTACCTAAAGAGTGCGATATTCCATCTCTCAAACTCGCAGTTGAACTTCTTTTGAACACCACTGCTGAAGAAGAGTGCTTCCTCTACCTAGCAAAACTCGATGAGACTTGCCAACAAGGCACATAAGAAGTGCATCAAAGCGCAATATGATAAGTTGGTAGAACCCCACGTCTATAACGAGGGTGATTTGGTCCTCACATATGACCAAAGGCATGATAAGCTGGGGTAGGTAAGTTCGAGTCCATGTGGCACGGACCGTACATAGTGAAACGTGTCCTCGAGAAGGGAGCCTACGAACTAGAGGAATATGATGGGATATCTTTAGGTGAGCCCCGCAATGGGCTCTACATGAAGAGGTATTATGCCTGAGTCTTTCACGCATAGACATCTTGTATATACTGTACATGGAATGTGTGTTTTGTGTGGGGTGACATTTTTGTTTTAGTGTATCTAGGTCTTGTTTCTTTTCTTATACCATGTTCTGTCTGCATGTGTAGATGGAAACTTGCTACGGATTCGCGGATGGTGCCAGCTAGCATACCCGTAACCTTGCTTTGGAAGCCTGGGCACTTTACTCTCCCACCGGCGAGCTTATTAGCTCAAGAGGAAATTGTCTGGGATCCACAACCAACAACGCCGCAGAGTATCAAGCGGTGATTGGAACCCTAATCGACACTCTTTCCTTGGGTATGAACCATTTTTTCATCCATCTGGATTCGCAACTAGTGGTTTCTCATCTCAACCGAATTTATGCTATCCGCGACCCTACTCTACTCTGTCTCTTCAAACGAGTCCGTCTTCTGGAAAGGTCCTTTGAATCTATTCAATACCTGCATATTCCACGAGACATGAATACAGTTGCCGACTCGATGGCCAACTTCATTCTAGATTGGTACATTGCACACACATAACATATTCATAAAATATAAAAGCATACATAACATGTAAATAATCCATTGTATAAGCAAACATGTAAACAAGATCTCATTAATCATCCATAGAACACATAATGTATAAAGCCACTGAAAATGTCTGTATATATATATATATAAATCGATACAAAAATGATGGTGCTGATAAAAAAATCTGAAGCATACTAGCTTTCAGTAAGATTCATGATTCTCTACAAAATCTAAAGATCATAAGCTTTCAGTACATACATAAGAAGAGACCTAATCCCTAGGCTACTCATGATAGAAGACTATGGCGCTCGCCACTTTAGCTAACAGAGAGCCAAAATGTGTAGTAGACAACCCGACGGTGTATCTCTAGTAGCCCTGAGGTATATCACAGACACTCGGCTCTGGGATATCCAGTGTCAACTTGTTGAGCTTCTCATAGACCTCCTCTACCTCCTCGGTGGCATCTTGCATCGCAGGACCTACAACCGACACCGCTCCTCTCCTCGCAATGAGTGAGAATCCAACTGGTCGCGATGGACCCACATCTGCACAAAATTTCAAGTCGTCAGCACTACTCTAAAAAAATCATATATATATAAAATGAAAAAACACAAAGTTGTTGTTCTTACCGATGTCACCCCATTGTGCTCCCTCAGGAAGCACCAGGTCAGGATCACCTCTGAAATTCGTCCCGATGTACGGATAATCCTCTATCATGAGGAGCTGTGCCTCCAGAAAAGTGAAGAACGGTGTACCGTAGCCTATGATAGGACCCTCACCACCATAGCAGGCCATCACCTCTGCCCATTGGGTCATGTGTGGGTCCCGGGAATCTCGGTCATCCAAGTCCACCTATTGACGTAGATGAGGTACCCGCTCCAATAGAAAAGATATCACCACAGACCCATATCCGAACTGTTTCAACGCCTCGTGCCGACACTTGGTCAACTGACTCCGGAGGTTGGTAAGGAGTCCCTCACACCAGTTGAATACCCTAGGAACCATGCACTCCTCTGCATACATCAACTGTGTCTTGCTTGAAAGGTGAGCAGACTGACTCCCCGCTACCCTCACTAGAGTGTAGAGCACAGTACGTAAAGGATGATCTCGAATCTCCTTGATGGGGATCTTCCCACCAGTAGTCGTAGTGCCTCCAGTGCAGTACTGAGTAATCATATCGTCCATTGTCCGATCACCTCCTCATGATCTAGTAAGAGATACGGTTCTCCCCTCTGGGATAACCCTGTCAGGAAGTAGATGTCTTCAACATCTATACTCAGTGGGTGAACCCCGATCTCAAAGTGTTATTGCGCTGAATACCAACATCAGATCATGTGTGTCAGCAACGAAACTTGGGCCCTCATGCCCGATACTTGGAAGTATTTGAGTAACCCACAGTGATGCATTGAGGGTCATTTTCGGCCTGAGCATCATCCACCTCATGCTCTCGTTCTTGCCAGTCAATAACCATGTTTAACCCTGTGAACCTGTGAAAAGGGACAAATAAACACTATTAGAATTCTCTCCATGCATCAAAATGTTTTCATTTTGGTAGGGAATTGAGTTGCATTTGGACGTTTGCGCCATCGCAGTTCTCGTAAAGAGGGCTTGCGTCGACCCGTGGGCACATTTCCCCCCACCAAAACAACTCAAAACCCTAAAATTTAAGCAAAAACATAAAACTAATCCACTGAAAAGTTGCATAGCTGAGTTTACGTCTACCTGTCTGTAACGGCTCGTGAAATGGTGGACCGTAGCTCCCGGAATCAGCAAACGAAATCTGGCTCCAAATGGCACTTCACACTCTCCAAACTTGGTAAAAAACAATTGTAATTCTTTTTCACTATTTCACCCATTTTATAACCAAAAATGGAATATTCCTTTTGTAATTTGATGCTTTAGTGGGTTTTTTACTATAGGTTGGGTTATTTACTGCATTTAAATGCTTGGCTAACTATTTTTGACCTATTCTTTGAGCTGCATGAGAAGCTAAGTGCCTAATTAATGCCATTATGCGTCGTGATTATCATTTCGTAAGTATTATCAAGTATGGACAACTATTCGAGCCTCTTTTTGTCATTATTTCGCTCATTAAATACAAATTATCAATGACACCGATCTTACTCTTTGTTCTTTCTCGTGCTCGTAAAACGATGAGGATAAGTCACCGAGTTATGGTTTATCACTTTTTCGGGCTCGTTAAACTCCTACGAAAAAGGAAACCCCCTAGAGTCTTTCTTTAAGCTCTTTTCAGGCTCTCTAAATACGAAATGATTGCCAAGTGAACTTGATGCATTCATGCTTGTAAAATTATTTGAATTATCGTCTTCCTGGTGATAGTTTACCCCTCTTTCAGACCAGGGGCACTACTTACGAAAAAGGAATACTCCATCCAATCATGAGTGGAGAGTCCTCTCTCGCGTTGTTTTACCCTTTTCCGGGCGAAGAGGCTAACCTTACGAAAAAGGGCCTTTGGAGTCTTCTTTAGTTTTTTTAGACTCTCTAAACATGAAATGACACCGAGTTTACCTTCTATGAACTCGTTAAAACTCAACATTGAAGGACCCATCATGGGACGAACCCCTCCTTTTCCAGGTTCGAAAAATGTTTGGGATTGGACTCATCTATGAGATGAGCTATACTGAGCATCTGGTTAGTCTCATCAAGCTCGTAAAAAACACATGAGCCACTCATCAATCATGATGGGGAAAAAATGAAAGTTTTTGTGTTACACCTTTATCTGTGGCAGTACTTAGTCATTCTTGAACATGGCACTCATTTACATTTGCATACAGTACTTGGGCCATCTGTTTGTCCTTGAGTCTCGCCTACTTCCTAAGTCTTGTTACTCCTTTGGTTCATCCAAAGAATACTTCCATCATCAGTTGCATTGGGAGTTGGCATCATTCTCATCATGTCAATATTGCCAAGTCATGCCATGCCCATGTTCAAGAATACATTCACCACTCATCATTTGTAGTCAGTACACCCTCCACCATGTCGGTCTACTCTGAGTAAGTCTTGCATGTTATTGTACCATCCGATCTACTCCAAACATCTGTTATCGTGTTTCGTGTCGATGATGGGAGATTCATTAAGGCCCTCCTTCGACGGGTTCATCCTTATCGACTTCAAATCATCATCCGAGGACTGAATGTAGAAACCAATCAAGTACCTTGGCCTGCATGCCTCAATGGCAGGTTACCTCGCTTTCAACATGAGTTTACATCATTGACTCTTGATTGAAAGATTTCGTCAAGCATTCGACTTCAACTCATTTATTAACGCTTGATGATATGTACTATGATACCTTGGGGATCATTGACATTAATGGTGATTTCCCTTGCACTTGTTAACGGTATACATCAATGACTAGTAATCAAGTGGTTTCTACCATGTTTGACGTCAATACATTTGTAATCACATGGATAGATTCATATCATTGTGGGTTTGGCTTGAAGACCCTAGGGAGTCATGTTTTACCCAGGTTGCGATGGAGATTGTTTGAGTCATATTACACAGATCCACTCTTGTATTGTTCATGGCTATGTTATCATCTCATCATGGATCTACACTTTTGTATAGTATCCATGATTGTGTTCATTCGGTCTTTACTACCATGGATCTGCAATGTATTGGTCGACAGCCATGTTGTGATTCATGCAATATTGTGTTCTCAAATTCAATTGTACTACGGCAGCGTCTTCCCTCCAACAAGTCCTTGCCATCCTTCTATCAAAGCATTTCACCTGTCCAGTTTTATCAGCTTCGTGCTTTGGGGGGCATTCTGTTACACCTACATCTTGCCACCATAAGACTCAGTGTAAACATCCCTGAAGTTCCTATGACTAGGAAATCAACTGGAAGAGATACTGACCCATTTCCATAAGGTCTAGTTGGCTCGTCGTTGGGCATCCTTGTGCAACATGCGTCGTCGCAGGTTTTCCTAATGCAGCATGCAGCGATGTCAGTTAAAGTGGATAAGGGCATCTTCGAGCAGTTTGTCGAAGGTGTGTGACTTGGACCTCTATCCCTAACCTATAGGGGGAGATAGCATTCGGTTCCCTAACCCTTTGGGAGGATCCCTTAGTCCTCTCCCACTATTTCTCAACCTATCCTATCCTCCTAGTCCTATATAAATGAAGCTCCTTCCCATTCCAAAGGGAGGAAGGCTACAACATCCATATGCTGGTGAAATAGAGCTTAGGAGATCATCACTCATCCATTGGAGGAACCCATTTCTCCTTAGAGGCATTGGCTTTGCTTGTTGGAGGAAGATTGCAATGTTATGGCTTGGTTGTAATCCTCACTTTTCTATGTATTCCCACTTTTTATACAGTAATACAAAACTCTTTCCATAAATTTCTTGTTATGAATTGATATTTATAGTTTACTTCCTTAACTTTTTACTTAGATCGATTATTGTGTAGATGTGCTATTACTGCTTGTTTGTCTCTTGCATGTTGTGACAGGTCTTGCAGCCTTGTATCTGACGACTGGGGATCTTGGAGCGATAAGGGAGAAAGAGATCTACATATCTGAAAGGTAAGATGTTCATGTCTCTCAATCTCTAATTGCATCTAGGAACGTAGATTTGTATCTGTCCTATTTGTTCTAGATTCACGTTGAACTAGGGAGATCACGCCTTAAGTCCACTTTTGGTAGATTGTCTAGTAACACTAAGAAAGTTCAATAAACTTCAGTTTCCCCTACTTGTAGTGTAACGCCCCTCCTCAGGCCTAGCTAAATAAAATATGCACATACATATAATCACAAATAGATTTGAGATGAAATTTATCAAGCAATTTAAAAACTTTTAAAAACACACAACCGATAACAGATCTATATAAATTTTTCTTATAACCAATAGATCCAAACTTTCAACATTAAATTAATTCGATTCCATTCTAATGCTTAATCAAAACAAAAAAAAATGGTTGTACCATACCTTCCAATTGCTAGTTGTTGAAGGTTGAGGATGAGGCCGAAGGTTGTGTTTCCATTGGATCCACTGCAAGATTAGTATTCAATATTTCCAATCACAAATGACCCACTGGTTTCCACCCTACCATATCCAAAGGATACTCTTCTTCCCCTATGACCCTCGAGCTGCGACGGGGCTACTGATACTCTACTAGCTAATGAACTATGATACCAGGCTCTATGCCGAGGGGGAATGCCAACCCCACTTGTATCATAGTGAACCACTAACACACCCTCCAACAGTCACCTAGACAGGAGCCACGACCCAAGCTGCGTCCAAAATTCTTTTGCAAGGAAGAGATATCTTAAGCTCCTTCCTCCTTTCTTTTATAGCAACCGACCTACTTTATTTTCTTGCCCCTTTTATTTTATTTTATTTTATTTTATTATTATTATTTATAATGTTTATCTTTTTATTATTATTATTATTATTATTTCTAATGGTTATCTTCTTCTTCTTGTTATTATTATTATTAATATAATTTTTAATGTTTATCTTCTTATTGTTATTGTTATTGTTATTATTATTATTTCTAATGTTTATCTTGTTGTTGTTGTTGTTGTTGTTATTATGGTTTAATGTTTATCTTATTATTATTATTATTATTTAATGTTTAGTTTGTTATTATTACTTGTTTGATTAATTCATTTTTAGTTAATATTTTATTAATTGTTGTTTCCCTTGACCAATAATTAAGAGTTAATTAACCGTCACATTTTCATCGCGACCAGGGATATCAAGGAGCCATGCTTCCCACATTCCCTTTAGATATTCCCTTAAGTGGGGATATAGTACGACAATTGAGACATCGTTAACTAAACCCACCTACCCTATTGAGGGACTAGTGGTTCCTGGGGAATAAGGCTGAGTCCTTATTGTGCTCCCCCCAACAATATACCTCGTGAGTGACTATACTATGGCCGACCCTCATGGCAAAACACATCTGATGAGTCGGAGCCTCTCTCGCTCAAGATGAACTCAGCGCGTGGACATTGGATAGACTTAACTTGTATCAAGTTCATCCCCATCCCTTGATGTGGATCGATTGGAAATCGCATCCGACACCTATACGTAAACACCACGTGCATCAAATCTTATAAAATAAGATTTCAAATAAAATATGAATCATAGCTTGACATCACGTGTCAATGTATCTGACTCATTCCTAGTCCATACACATCACATGCATCAAATATTTTTCCAAGATTTCCACATAATCACATGCATACTACCAGGTTTTCAATACATGTTACTAATTTGTGACTCATTGCGAGTCCATGATATATTGACGCCTACTTGTATCAGATGTACATGTTCTACATGTCACACTCAACAACTCATCGGAGTACATGATATATAACATAAACATTAATCAACATGTTACATTGTGAATAGTATAACATCATAATCATCCTAAAATCATATAAGAATTTGATCATCATCGCATCATATCACAATTATGTGAGTTCTCTATCACATCAACACCATAATGTAATCATAACAAATCATAGCATAATTATCATTGAGATCATAACATGTTCATCATAACATAATCATATGTAACCATCATTAATATCGCATAGACAACAATATGTATTGGTCTAGATCATCCAAAACCAAATGTCCCCAAAATAAATCATCACATAGTCTAAGTCTAAGCCACACATAACCGGGTCATTCACAAATGAATGCCCTCAAAGAAAAATCATCATTATATCTATGGTCTAGAATCAAAGTCTATAGTCTATCACAAAAACATGGCACTACATACACCCCCACTTCAGGAAACTTCGTCCTCAAGTTCTAAAATAAGTGAGGAAACTCTACATGCATCTCTTATACATCATCCTAGATCGTAGAACTGGGACCATAACAACCCCATATTGACCTGATCATCTAATCGACACCAAATTTATTGAGCTCATACTCTACAATATGAATCGGCTCATCCACCAAGGCTCCCTTGTCTGATATCCACAATTTACTCAAGTCGATGACTTGATATGGATATGACATATAATGTTGCATAGAAGAACATGAAAAACATCATGCATCAATTAAGTAATGATGACAAAGCGTGACGGTAAGAAACTGGTACCAATGACTCACTGGTCTCAAATGGTCCCTCACACCATGGTGACAAATTGGCCCCTTTTCCAAATTAATGGAACTCTTCTGCAGCCTCAGTCACAAGAACACTTTATCTCTAAACGCATGGTTATTTTTTGTCTGATGCACATCGACCTAACCTTTAGGTCGGTCTTTGTCCTCTTTCAGCTATGCCCGAATGTATTACATCTTCTCATCCATCTCCTAGATCATCTTTGGACCGACAAATATATTGTAACCCATGTCATGAGTCTAGCTACCTGGGGAATTATACGTAGAATGCTACATTTTTGGCTGATACGTATTCTAATAGAACATAAGCTGAGTATGATAGGGGTAAATTGACACGATTTTTCTGTAAGAAATGGTTTTGAAGAGGCCATATTTGAACAAAACGATATTTCTTAGGAAGTGATCCATGACATCCCTCACACTATTGACTCTTCCTCTGTCTCTCAATTTGAAATGTCGGCCTTAGTCGACGGAAGATCTGGTCAATGTCTTTCGGATTCTTCTCCTCACCAATGTTTCACGTTTATGATGAGAACTAAGAGGTATGTACACAGGTTGAACCCTGTCAATAGCCTTCAGGACAAGTTGTCCATGCGTTTGAAAATCCTTTATCTCAAGAACAAGCTCAAGTGCAGGTTTAAACTTTAGCTCATGCCATACATACATGGATTGATCATTTTGGTGGTCATGTTGGCAAACCCTTCCAGGCTATGGATTTAAATAATAGTTTACCAGGCGTTAAGGTTGAAGGGAGGATTTATCCTTTTCCAGTTTCAAGCGAAACAACCAATGTTAATCATGGACGAGAGGAATCTTTAGAGAAAATTATTGAATATGCCCTCAATAAAATGGGCGTTACTCAGATTCTCCAAGGGATTGAATGGTTGCAAGATCTAATTCAACCCCGATTTACTAAAAATTCAAATGATGCTAGTGTATCTTTAGTTAAAAATGATCAAGTTGATTATGTTCTTGAAATTTATTTACAAAAGCAAGTCTTTGAAGAGGTCACTTGATCTATATCTATCCCAATAGAGAATATCAAGTCAATCCTTCAATCTAGTCTGTAGCTCAATGTTGGTGTGGGAATCAATTTCCTGTTTGATTGATCTTTTAATCGAAATATGGGTCATTTTTCTAATTATGAGATTAAAGTCTCTCAGTTGGTTGATGTCATGGCTCCTCATGCCTCAAATGGGATCGAAAAACATTGGCATGAATCAAAATGTTCTATCCCACATATCTATGTTGTCGATATTCTCGGATAGTTGTTAGGTTATTTACTGCGAGCATAGTCTCCCCACTGATATTCAACACAAGTATCCAAGTTTACCTCTAAATCAAATTCGAACAGATGATAATGATGCCAATGGTAAAAATTGTATAAATCTAGTCTTGAATACCCCAACATTTGAAGTTGGTAATTTAGTCCCTCTATAGAATTCTTCAATTCACATGGATGTTAAGCCACAGGCTAAAGTAATATGGTTTCAAGATTTCAAAAATTTACGAAAGAGAAGGTCCTAGGCTATGTTTGTAGCTAATCCAAACATATCATTAGTCCAACAACCTAATGAGATCACTGATCTCAATCAATTACAATATTTTAATTCTGTTCTCAAATCTTCTACATAGAGGCCCGACCTTTCATCTCACGCATGTCATGATGATGGTTTTCATCTGCTTGGTAATGTTAAAGTGAATCCATAGTTTGCAGGAGTTGAACCAACTCTACAAAACGTCAAGGATATCTGCAATAAAATCAATAACACCAATTTTAAAATGGGAACACACACTAAAACATGTTTCTCTCATTACCAAGTGCTTCTAAGAAAGAGTTCATACAGGTTTGACTGCCTCTTGAAATATGCTCGTTAGTTGGTCCATAAGGTTCATCATTTTAAAAAGCAAATACTACAGGTGAAAGAACAATAGCAGGTTCGAATTGATGAACTTGAAGAAAAGTTGAAAGCTGCAAGGGACTGTACGATCTTTCATACCTCATGAGTTAACATTTATGTTACTCTCGAAGCACTTAAAATCAAGATAGAAAAATAAACATTTTGCTTTCCTGTACATATTTTTGTTCATGCATAGGTATGTTTTGTAGTTAAACAATTTTTGCTTCATTTTTTAATGTTCTAAATTTTAAGCACGAATTTTTATGAAGATAAAATTTTGCAGCTACTTCTTAATTTTATTTATTTCATTTTAATTATTATTTTGTTTTTGTTTTCCAGATGGAACCTATTTCACATCCTCTTCTTGCTCGTTTGGATAAAGTAATATGTGGAACAAAATTGGATAAGGATCCCGAAAGATCAGTAAGCAAGATTTACATCCCTCCTTTGACTTCAAATCAAATGGTGAGTTGTCCGAAATTGATCATTGTATTCAGATCGTGTTGGTGTAGACTGATCTTATAATCCTATTTCAATGGGATCCTTCTACTCGTCATTTGGTTAGTTTCTTTTTTTTTGGTAAAAAATAGTGATGAAGTGTTGGTACCCCAACAACTCCCCTTTGGTTAGTTTTTTTTTTTTGGTAAAAAATAGTGATGAAGTGTTGGTACCCCAACAACTCCCCTTGATTTTTTGTAAAAATCAAAGGTATCCCATGTAAATTTTTTGTAAATGCTTTATTTTTGGTTTGTTTTTATTTTATCTTGCTTGGTTTGAGAGGTGATTCCATGGATTATTTTCTTTTATTCATTATTCTTTGTACTGTTTGGTCTTTGGCTTGGTTTTCATTTCATAAGGATTTCGATGGTTTGATTGATCTCTATCATTTCATTATAATTGGGTCTTTTGGCTTATTGACGATTCTCAAATACTTGCATGAGTTATATCGAGCTTCTTTGAATTGGTTAAATAAAAAATATGTTATAAAACCATTTTATTTTCAATACATTTCTATCTTAACTTGAACTAATTAAGGATATTTTAAAAATTAATTATATTATTTATTTGGTTTTAGTTATTCATGTTAACTAACCATGCAAGCTCAAAAATGGTTAATAATCAAATAATTCAATTTTGACAGAATTACTGGAATAGCGGGCCAATACTCATCAGATTATTAAAGATGATGGATAATTGAATGAGTGAGAGATTTGACAGAAGATCACGCCTGTAAATAGAAGATAGCGTGGAAGATAGCGTGCCAGCTACAGCCAATTTATGCTAAAGAAATTAATGAGGTCGTTCCATTTGCTGCCACATTAAAAGTTTGTTGAAGACAGGAAGCAGATCAACAGTTGCGTCGGTGCGTCGATTGGGGCTATAAAATTGCAGGGATATAATAATAGTTACATTCAGGAAGGGAGAACGTATGGTGAATTCATGAAGTAAAAAAGGGAAAATTCTTATCCTTGTTTTATTTTTTCCTTCAGAATATTGTTACCCTTACGTGTATGTTTGGTGAGAGTTTCGATATGGTTAATTTCTTTTTATTGTGTTTGCAGGTATTTCCTTTTGTGAGGTTAACGCCCTCCAAACATTGACAATGGAAAGTTGAATGCAATTATGTGATTTTATTTCACACAACATTGACAATGGAAAGTTGAATGCAATTATGTGATTTTATTTCACACAATTATTCTTTAATTCGTATGGTGTGTATGTGGTTTCAAAATCAATAAAGTGTATTTCATTGTTTCTGTTTATACACATACATTTATTTCATGCTCAAATTGAATTGAATTTTTCTGTCACTTTATCATGCAGATTTATTTCAAAGAAGGATAGATCTGATTGTTAGAAATTTGTTTTTTTTTTTCTGCATTAGTGAATGCTTTATTATGCTAGAAAAACAACAGATGTCTATCAATTAATCTAAGTGACAGATTAAGCTTTCTAGATGGAAACTTGGTCAAGTTCTTTTGGTTAGCAGATTAGATTTTACTATTAATTTTACGGTATTTTCAATGTGTTTGAGCTTCAGAGAAATATAGAGTAGTTAAGGTATTTTTCATTCATTTTATGTAGATTTGTATTGTCTGTTTATTGAATTCTGAAATATGTGTTCATTAGGAATCCAGTGAATAGTTATATTATCATCCAGTTCATATTTTTTGTTTAACCATTTAGTTTGATATTTTCTATAAACATTTCAAGTCTTTCCCTCGATTAGTTGGATAATCTTTTGTTAATTTGTATATTTGTAAATATTGCCAATATAGGTTAGTTTTTTTTCTCTTTTTATTCTAGGTTAGATAGTACTTAATTGGATAATGGAGCCGTTAAACCCATTGAGTCCAGCTATCCCAAATGACAAGGGGTTGCTAAACACCCCCAGTTTGGGTTGCAACTCCTTTGTTGACCTCAGTGCATATTTGTAGGTCAACACATACCAAGAATGTCTAAATAATTGTTTACTACCTTTCTTCTTTAAGTGGAACGCAAAGCGTGATCTCAGAGTGTGCGTCAACACCTCAGAGCATGGGTGAGTGTTTTCCTAACTATTAATATTGCAATTGAAAAAATAAATTCAAGTGATTGAAACAAGCTACAAGACAAGTAAGGAAAAGGAGGAAGTACAATACTGAAAACTAACATTAGTGAAGTTAAGAAAGGAAAGAAAGGATCCACTCAGACACACAAAAATAGAGTTTGAAAAAAGAAATTATTTATAAGCAATAAAGAGTAAATGTAAGAAGGAAGAAAACCGAAACTTGAACGTTCTCGTTATCGTTAGAGAAAAGATATAAAGAAAAGTAAGTAGTTAATTAGGGCTAGAAGATAAAAGTACATGAAATGGAGTTAGATTTCAAGGTTTTCAAATGATTTGAGGTTTCCCCCACCGGTTATTCTTCCCACATCTTATCTGCCTTCCAATTCTAATTAACAACCCATTGGTAAGATCCGTTTGGCCAAATCATGTCTCAAAAGTGTACATAGCAATTGGGTTGTTCTTGTGTGCAAATGATGCTGGGTATTTTTAAGGTTAATGGAATTGTGTATCCTCTTAAATTTGCATTTGTATTTTTCTCTTTATGACATAGTGAATAAAATATGGATTATTTTTATGTTGCAAGGATGTTGTTGATATTGTGGCAGTCAATTGTTCTAGTGTTCCAATTCCTCTATTGTGGCTATGTTTTTTTTGTAAGTAAGTACCATGGGGTTTTGAACTTATGACCTTCCATTTACAACTTCTCAACTCAATTAATCATTACCAATTGCTCTACCCCTCATGGGATCCTCTATTGTGGCTATGTTAATACCAAGGTTGATAAGGATTTATATGGGATCATGCACACAATATGATTGTTTAATAGAAGAAGTTTCACAACTTGAGATCTTGGTATCATTCACTGATATTTGAGTTGGGTATCATTAAATGATCCATTGGAATAATGAATTATTGCTTTAGTGACATCAATCCACTTGTCGAGGAGGAATTCTGTCCAATGGGAGTTTGAGGTGTATTTGCAAACAATCTATGTTAATGTACACCGCTTGGAAACTCTAAGTTACTAAAGGGTATATCTATTGGTTCTAGGTGAAATTGTCTTCCCAACTATGACATCATCCTTTTTAAAGCTTATTCCTCTTATGTTGTTTTTTCATCTTTGTATAATATCTTTTGTTAGAGAAATATTATACCTCAGTACCTTAATCATTAATTAATTAATGGTTATTAGGTGCTAAACTAGTTAATAGTACATCCCTAGGTGTGAAACTGGTTATTATGAAGTGGTTATAACTTGTATAGGCAAGTGTGAACAAGATAACAATGTATGGGCCAAAGTATGGGCCAAGGGTGGTAAAAATAGTTGTTAGGCACCCTTCCACAAGCATTTATTGCCTCTAGCATGCCTAAGGCACCCTTATCCCCTGTTTTGTGGATATGCTTTGACCATAGGCACACATGCATTGAACTTGGACATTTGCCACTCGCTATGCCATTTTTGGCCTACCCTAGCCTACCTAACTCCAACCAACCACCTCCTCCACATGTGTGAACCCTAGTTTGGTCTCCCATGCTCACCCAATGTTCACATACACATTTTGAACATGTTTGGGATATTTTGGAACTATTTGGTCAACCTAGGGGGGATTGAGGCTAAATATAAGCTAGCTAAGTGTGGACACTCCAAGTGCATCCTATTTATTCCTATTTCTATGTAAGGATGATCCAAACTCATTGTAACATTGGGTTGTTAATAGAATATGATATTTGATCATTTATGTATCCTAATTTTTTATCATTTGTTTTGTTTTTGATCATTTGTTCATCCATAAATGTATATGCACTTGTTTTCTTGCATAATATGTCAATTCTTTCAACTGTGAGGCATTCATAGTAGCTAGATCCTACTGTGTCATAGATTTTACATCCTCATGTATATTGTTTTTTGTATATTTCTATATGCTCTTAACACTTGTTTTGTTAATTGGTGTACTTTTAAATGTTGTTCAACAATATTTGTATCAAAAAAAAATTGCATGATGAAACCACATGCATAGCAATATCAAAACTCCAAAGGGCCAAGTCATCAATGTTGTTGAAACACAAAATGATAAGATTCATAGTGATGTTGAATGCAACGCTAAGGATGAGAGTGATAGTGATTCTGAACTCAACTGTAACACCCCAATTGTTAAACCCCGAAATTATGGTATTTTATTTTACTATGGACTTATGTTATGTTTGTTAATGTGGTTATGGACTTATGATCATTTGTTTGATTATGTGATTATGGAATTTGGCATTATTATTAATGTTAATGTTGTTATTGTCATTGTTGTTAAATAAACAACTAACTCAACAAAGGCAACTAAAAGAGTAAGGGAGACCATGGACCACAGTGTGAGGGATCATCCATATCACCTTAGAACTTGTTGTTGGATTGAGTTTATCCATCCTAGTTCATTTTGTGCCTTGGTGACATTAGTAGTGTTGGTCACCCAAACATTGTACAATGGACCCAATTTTTTATTTTTATGGACTATGGAGTTACTATTGCACCTTATGCATACCTTAGTGGTCCCCTCTTACCTATTGCACCCTCCTTGGGAGATATTCCCTCCTATTTATGTGGTTTTTGTCATTGATGATCCCTCTCCCTAGATTCTAGGAGTTGTATGTTGGACTTTAGCTTCCATAAGCTAGAATTCAACCTCCACCTCCATAAGTGCACCCCACTCCTCTATTCATGGAGATGCCCCCTATTTTTGTGCTTACAGGTCATTTATGATCCTATTGGACCCACTCTCTCACCTCACATGAATAGTGCGCCCTCCTTGAAATATTATTGGCCTCGACTCCTTGGTTTTTGGTAACTCCTCCTCATGGTGCTAATCTTGGAAAGGGAATCACCTAACTAAGCCATCACTCCACTAATTCGAGTTAAGTCTCCTTGATGAAGGTCAAACTTACCTCTCTCTAACTCGTGTTGATCCCCTTAGGTGAGAGTTGGACTCCTTGTGCTATAAACTCATACGCCCTCTCCTTATTAAAGCTAATCTTGAGCTTTGGATCACTTGACTTGTGCTATCTCATTCCGTTGTGAGTGTTGACAGTATTGAGATTGTGTTAAGACCTAGTGTTATTGTAGGATCCTATTAAAGATTTAGTCTAGTTGGATGTTTCCCTTGATTCCTTGAGTTCACTTTACTAGTCCAGGTTCTCACAGAGGAATCCAGGAAATGGGATGGTGATATCCCAAGGGACAACTTAGGTGAAGGGAGTCTCATCCCATAGGTAGTGGAGACAGACATAAAAGTAGTATTGGGAAGCATTGTGGTTCTCAAAATAGGTAATTCCAAGAGTTGCTTGACTGAGTGTGCCTCTTCTTGTTGATCCATGGTATCAGCTCAAGGGTGGCCTGTTCAAGTGAGTTAGACTTGAATATGTCTATGATTGGGAGGAAAATTGTCCCACTGAAGCTAGTTTCCCATTGAAGATAACTATTGTTTCATATGCTTATTTATATTGTTTTATCATATTTATGTGCCATGGAGGCTAAATTGTGTCCTGTTTATGTTTGTGGTTTATGTGCCAAGATTTTTATGTAGGATGGATGGCTTTCATACATTGAAACTCTAATTTGCTATGAGCTTCTACCATCTATTATTTCTCTTCTCCTTTGTGGTTTACCATTGTGGATTTCAAAGTAATGAGAGGGGCACATCCATATGTTCTAGTTCGTCCATTTATGCTCATTTTTGGGTTGTGATACATGTTCCATTGCATCCATAGCAACGTTTCCAGTAAGGAACACCTTTTTTCTACTAGCAAAGCTTTCCATATGACCAAGTTATGACTGTTTTGGCCGGTAGTGTTTCCAACGTTGAAAGGAAAGTACCCCGCCTTCTAATTGAGAGCACATTTGAATGTAGATTTATTATATTATTGCAGATCTGGTTATAATGTTTCATATCTGATGATATTAGTATATATCTAATTTTCAAGTGATGATTGATGGTTGGAGGGAAGGAAACCATATAATCTAAATCATAACTAGTGAAAGATGGATGTAGGGTACAACCACATGAACTCATTTTGGAGGCTGTGGTTGGAAGCCTATGTTTCTGTTTGCTATGATTTGTGTGGTTGTATTTGATTCTATTCTTACTTGTTAACCAAGCTATAGCACACGCATCACAAACCTAATAAATAATCCTCATATGAAATATAATTTTTATGCAAGCAACCATAACAACTAAATACTCACTAAGCATGTTCTCAATAGATTTACAATCCAATATTTACTATCAAATACTCGACTTAATTGTATGCTCATACTCATGCTAGAGATTCTCCTAACCATGACTTACTCATGTACACATTAAAAATTGCATTATTATTATGTTTAATAGTATGCAAGTTGGGAAATATCAAGTTTGGTTTTTTATGCATTTCATAGGCATATAAGTTTTAATTTCTTGATTATATGGCCCGTTGGCCTAACCTTAGAACACTTAATTTCCCGTGTAATATTAATTTATCCCTTTTTTTAGGTATCCTAGTTCCTTTGTCCTTGTTTAAAGGCTGTGGACGCTACAAAGTGGTATAAGAGCAAATCTTTCAACACTGCGGCTGTTGGGCCTTCTGCAAAGTTACAAGTCATTCTGTAAATATGCATTTGAATCGGATAAAATTAGATGCATGCACCTTAAATGTAGTTTGATATGTGAATTAGTTAAACAAATGGTTAGGGTAGTTATGGACTTAATGTCCATCCATTAAGGATAAATCCTAGAAGTATTTCTAGCTCCCATTGTCTAGTTAGGTGGATTGCGATTAAGAAGAGTTAGCTTATTACTTTATAACTAAGTAGGAAAAGTTGTTTGGATAATAATAAACTTATATCGATGTGCATTTTGATAACAAATAAATGATAATGAACACATTTAAGTTCCCAATGAATGATTGAGCGAGCAGTGTGGCCACTAAACTGAAATTTTAATCAAACCAGTGAATACCAAAGATTCAACTGTAGTACAAGTTCAACAGTAGGAAGTCAGAGATTAGAGATGGATTTTGAAGAAGGACAGAAACCTTATATCCTTGAAGAGGAGTTTGTTGAAGGACAAAGGTTAAGTAGACATAATAGGAGAAGTGAACCATTAATTTTGGAGGATTCAGTAAGGAAGTGTAGGGAGGATAATGAAAGGATAATTCACATTCAGGAGCAAATCATGAATGATCTCAAGTCATTGAAGACCATCCAAAGATCAACTAACAATAAACATAGAAGATATTATGTGAGGTCTAGATCATCTTCAAGAATAACTCATCACATAGAGAAGAAGAAGGGGTACTCATCAAGTGATACATATAGCATCCCTGAAAGATCCCCAATGAGACATAAGAAGAGGAGGTCTTCCCGAAATGAACTAGTATGGAACTAAGAAGAATCAAGCCCCAAATATTTGATGGAGAAGTGAATCAAGGAGAATATGACAAAGCATGGTTGTTAGGACTTAGGAAATTCTTCCATTTGCATTAGTATACACCTAATATGGAGGCAAGTGTAGCCATGTGCCATCTACAAGGTAAAACATCTATTTGGTGGAATCAACTAGTTAAGTTGAAAGACATTGATGAAGACAAAATCTCTTGGAGGAAATTTAAGAAGTACTTCCAAAAAGAATACCTCCCTGAGCACTACTATGACAAGAAGATGGAGGAATTATTTGAGCTTAAGTTGGGAAACGTGACTATGGAGGTCTATGAGAAAAAGTTTCTAGAAATTTTGAAGTATGTAGACTTCATTAAAGGTGAGAAGGTGAAACATCAATTGTTTCTAAGTGGCCTACCATAATCTTACAGAGATTAAATCCAGTATGACAGAACAAAGAATCTTAAGGAAGGCATATGGAAGGCAAAACACCTATATGAAAAAAATAAGAGAAAGGCCCCATATCAAAAGAATTGAAAGGATATGCAGAAGAACAAGCAAGAGCAGAGGAATAAATGATTCCAACCTTCAAAATTCAGAAACAATAATTCTTATCAACAAGGACAACCAAGGGAAGAGCATTTGGGGAAAAGACCACTTGTGGAATGTTGGATATGCAAGGAAAATGACTTTTCCATTTAGTTCATGCGTAAGATAAATAACCTTCACAACATTCAATAGGCTTCAACTATTGGAGATGTTAGTGGAAGTGTTCAGGGGATATATGCAACCCTGGATGGGAGACAAGCTAACCACTAGTCCCAAATGATTGAGGTAGTAGGTAAGATTGCTAATAAAACCATAACTATTTTGATTTTTTCTGGAGCCAAGAGGAAAATCACAGAAGCGGTAAAAGGTTGTCCCTTGGAAATGAATGGATTGAAAACCTTTGCGGACTTAAACATCATACCCTTGGGGTCATATGTTGTATTGATTGGCATGGATCGGTTGGATGCACACCATGCCATATTGGATTGTCATAATAAAACTTATACTTGTTTAGATGAAGAAGGAAACCGAGTGACAGTCAAAGGTACCTAGACCCATATCCTTGAGGCAAGTCACAACTGTACAACTGAAGAAGTGTCTTAGGAAGGGTACCATTTATATGCAATTCATGTGGAGGATCCAAAAGAAGGAAAAGAGATGAAGCTGCAGGATTATCCAGTACTACTAGAGGTTGCATATATATTTAAAGAACCACCAGTAATGCCTCCTAAGATGGACATTGATTTCTCTATCGACTTGGTGCCAGGCACAATACCCTCATCTAAAGCATGTTATAGGATGAGCACTATCCCAGATTTAAAGGGATTACAAATGTAGTTAGAAGAACTACTAAAGAAAGGCTACATAAGACCCTGTGTTTCACTTTGCGAAGCTCTCGTGCTATTTGTGAAGAAGAAGGACAAAAATTTAAGACTATGCATAGATTATAGGCAGTTGAACAAAGCAAAAATTAAAAACAAGTACCCCTTGCCAAGGATTTATGACTTGTTTAATCAATTGAGAGGATCCAACGTGTTTTCAAAGATAGATTTGAGATCAGGGTACCACCAAATTAGAATTAAGAATGAGGATATCAATAAGACAACATTCAGAACAAGGTATGGAAATTATGAGTTTACAGTGGTACCTTTTGGATTGACAAATTTACCAACAGTATTCATGTGTTTAATGAATGGATTTTTCAGGAAGTACTAATTAGATAGGTTTGTGATTGTATTATTAGATGACATCCTTATCTATTCAAAGATAGAATAAGAGATTGAAGAACATCTAAGATTAGTAATGCGAGTGCTTAGAGAACATCAGTTGTATGCCAAGCTAAGCAAGTGTTGTTTCTATTAGGTCATAATTCACTACTTAGGACATATTATATCTGAAGAAGGGGTTTCAGTAGATCCTCAGAAGATAAGGGCCATTATGGAATGACCAACAACAAATAATGTATCGGAAGTAATATTTTTCATGGGGTTAGCCGAGTACTACCGAAGTTTCATCGAAGGATTCTCAAAGTTAGCTCATACTATCACATCATTGCAGAAGAAGGGTGTGAAGCTTTCAAAGACTTAAGGAAATTCTTACCAGTGCACCAGTTTTAAAAATCACGGATCCTGAAGGAAACTATGTTGTGTGCACAGATGCATGTAAGCAAGGTATTGGTGGAGTATTGATGCAAGATGGACATGTGATTATATACGAATCTATAAAGTTTAAGGAACATGAGTAGAACTATGCCACTCATGACTTAGACCTTGTGACTATCATCCATGCCTTGAATATGTGGAGACATTATCTGATGGGTAAGAATTTTGAGTTAAGAACTGATCATGATGGGTTAAAATAATTGTTCGAGTAGCCTAATTTGAATGCAAGACAGAGGAGATGGATGGAGTTCTTATGTGAATATTAATTTGACATCAAGCACATCAAAGGTAAGGAAAATAAAGTAGTTGATGCACATAGTAGGAAGATACATGTGATGCATGTAACAACTATCAGTACTAGTATGTCATATTTAAAGGACAAGATCATTGAAGCTAATGTTACAGATGAAAATTACCGACAAGTAAAAGAAGGATTGAAACAACATAAAATACCACAAAAAATTGATAAGTATAAGTTGGAATAAAATTGAATCCTCATGCATAAAGATAGAATTTATGTGCTGCCAATTCCAGAGATATAAGAAAGATGGTTCTGAAAGAGATGCATGATGTTTTGTATGCCATAAATTCGGGTTATCAAAAGATAGTGGCAACATTAAGGAAACAATACTATTGGAAGGGATGAAGAATGATGTTCAAGAGTATATAGCTAGATGAATGGAATGCCAAAAGGTTAAATTTTGGCATCAACATCCAGCAGGATTGTTACAACCTTTGCTAATGCCTAAATAGAAATGGGATGTAGTGACAATGGATTTCATCACAAAGTTTCCTAAGACAAGATTACAAAATTATGATATCATGGTTGTGGTAGATAAATTAACTAAGGAAACACACTTTATTCTAGTAAAGACAACTCACAAGGTAGCTAATATTGCAGACATTTACATGAAAGAAGTAGCTAGATTGCATGGAATCCTGAAAGTTATGGTATCAGACAAAGATTCGAAATGTACTTCTAACTTTTGGAAAGGATTGTTCGAAGGATTTGGCACAAGTCTGAAAATGAGTACAACATACCACCCTTAGACAGATGGACAACCATGAAGATTTAATCAAGTGATTGAAGACATGTTAATAATGTGTGTGATGTACCAACCATCTATGTGGGAAGATTATTTACACTTGGTAGAGTTTGCTTATAATAATGGATGTCATGACTCTTTGAAGATGATCCCTTTCGAGGCTATGTATGGAAGAAATTGCAATACTCCTATCAGTTGGGATAATCCAACGAAAAGTAATTTTTGGACTAGAATTATTGAAGGATATGGAGGATCAGATGGTTAATATCAAGCAAAATTTGAAGGCAACTCAAGACAGATAGAAAAGATATGCAAATCAGAACAGAAGTTCCCGACAGTTTCAAGTTGGAGATCATGTCTTTTTGAAAGTTAAACCCACGAAGAGCTCCTTGAAATTGAGAAACTGTTCCAAATTAGCTGTTATATACTGCGGACCTTTTGAAATATTAGCTAAGATAAGACTTGTTTCTTATGAGTTTTCTTTGCCCTCTTGAATTAAAGTACATAATGTGTTTCGTGTGTCTTTATTGAAAAAGTATATACCTAATGCTAACCATGTAATTGATTGAAATGTGATCTAGGTAATTAGAGCACTTTTACTTTTCTTTGTTGATATATCTACATGTATTTACATGATACCAATCATGTGATTAGATGGAGTATGATCCAGGTGGAACCAAAAGGGGATTTTTCGGTACAACCTATTGCCATTTTGGGAAACAAGGACAAGCTACTTTAGAATCATGAAATTAGGCAAGCAAAGGTATAATGGACCCATTACAGTCCCGAGGATGTGACTTGGGACTAGAAGCTGCTATGAGGGAAGTATACCCTCATCTATTTTTAAAGTTTGGTTTTTGCATCATTTATGTAATAAATATGCATCGAGGACGATGCATCGTTTAAGGGGGAGGGGGGTGTAATACCCTGGTTTTCAAACCCCATACTTATGGTATTTTATTTGACTATGGACTTATGTTTTGTTTGTTAATGTGATTATGGACTTATGATCATCTTTTGATGATGAGATTATGGAATTTGGAATTATTATTAATGCTAATGTTGTTATTGTCATTGTTGTTATAATTGAATGTTGTTAAATAAACAACTGTATCAGCAAAGGCAAGTAAAAGAGTAAGGGAGACCATGGATTCCATAGTGTGAGGGGACATCCCTGTCACCATAGAATTTTTTGTTGGATTGATTTTTTCTATATTAGTTCATTTTGTGCCTAGGGGACATTCAGTAGTGTTGGTCACCTAAACATTGTACAATAGACCCTATTTTTTTTATTTTTATGGACTATGGAGTTACTAATGCACCTTATGCATACCTTAATGGGTCCCTCTTTCCTAGTGTGCCCACCTTGGGAAAGATTCCCTCATATTTATGTGTTTTTTTTCATTTATGAGCTCTATCCCTAGATTCTAGGAGTTGTAAGCTAGATTTTATCTTTTACAAGCTAGAATTTAGCCTCCACCTCCATAAGTGTTCCCCACTCCTCTATTCATGGAAATGCTCCCTATTTTTGTGCTTACAAGTCATTTATGATCCTACTAGACTTAATATCTAACCTAACATGACTAGTTCGCCCTCCTTGAGATATTCTTGGCCTCCACTCCTTGGTTTTTGGTAACTCCTCCTCATGGTGCTAATCCAGGAAAGGGAATATCCTAACCAAGCCACCACTCCACTAATTTTATTTAAGTCTTCATGATGAAGCTCAAACTTACCTCTCTCTAATTCAAGTTGATCTCCTTAGGTTAGAGTTGGAATACTTGTGCTATAAATTCATATGCCCTCTCCTTGTTGAACCTAAACTTGAGGTTTGGATCACTTGAATTGTGCTATCTCACTATGTTGTGAGTGTTGATAGTATTGAGATTGTGTTGAGACTTAGTGTTATTGTAGGATCCTATTAGAGATTTAGTCTATTTGGATTTTTCCCTTGCTTCCTTGAGTTCACTCTAACAGTCCAGGTTATCGCACATGAAGCCAAGAAATGGTATGGTGATATCCTGAGGGACGAGTTAGGTGAAGGGAGTCTCATCCCATAGGCAGTGGAGATGGACAAGAAAGAATTAGTGAGAAGCATTGTGGTTATTGGAAGAGGTAGTTCCGATAGTTGCTAGAATGAGTGTGCCTTTTCCTATTGATCTGTGGTATCAAATTGGGTGTGACCTGTTCAAGTGATTTAGACATGACTATGTCTACGACAAGGAGGAAATTTGTCCTGCTAAAGCTAGTTTCCAATTGAAGATAAGTATTTGTTCATATGCTTATTTATATTATATTATTTGATCATATTTATGTGCAATGGAGGTTGAATTGTGTCATGGTTATGTTTATGGTTTATTTTCCAGGATTTGTATGCAGGATGGATGGCTTTCATTCATTGAAACTCTGATTTTCTATGAGCTTCATCTACCATCTATTCTTTCTCTTCTCCTTTATGGTTTACCATTGTGGCTTTCACAGTAATGAGAGGGGTGAAACCATATGTTCTAGTTCACCCATTTATGCTCATTTATGTGTTGTGAGACCTGTTCTATTGCATCTAAAATGACGTTTCCAGTAACGAACAACTTTTGTGTAACTGGAAAAGCTTTATGTATGACCTATTTATGACTATTTTGGTCAGTAGTGTTTCTAGTGCTGAAAGGAACACACCCAATCTACTAACTGAGAGCACCTTTGAATGTAGATCTGTTATATTGTTGTAGATCTAGTTATAATGCTGAAAATATGATTATATTGCTATATATCTAATTTGTATTGATGATTGATGGTTGGAGGGAAGGTAGCCATATATTTAAATCATAACTAGTGAAAGATGGTTGTAACAAACAATCACAGAATCTGATTTTGGAGGTTGTGGTTGGCATCCTGTGTTTCTATTTGTTAGGGTTTGTGTGGTTGTATTTGATGTTATTCTTACTACTTAACCATGCTATCATTACACACATCACATAACTGATAAATAATCTTCATATGAAAGATAATTTTTATGCAAGCAACCATAACAACTAAATACTCACCACTCATGTTCTCAACAACTTTACAATCTGATATTTACTATCAAGTACCTGACTTAATTGTATGCTTATACTCATGCTAGAGATTCTCATTACCATGCCTTACTCATGTACACGTTACGAATTGTATTATGATTATTTTTAATAGTATGCGCAACTGGGAAATATCAAGTTTGGTTTTTTATGCATTTCAGATGGCTATAATTTTTAATTTCTTGATTATATGGCCTATTGGCCTAATCTTAGAACATTTAATTATGTTGTGTAATATTAATTTAGCTCTTTTCCTAGGTATCCTAGTTCCTTTGGCCTTGTTTAAATCCTGTGGACACTACATCAACCATATGGAATTAGTAGTGGGGGCATCACTCGGTGTTGTGCAATCAATATTGGGGATACATAATGATAATTAAAATCTCAACAACTTGGTTAGTGCATTCAATAATTTTATTCCAATAAGATGCTAATTAGAAAATAGTTGTTGTTGTAACATTTTTTAAACCTCAATATAATGTGTACTTTTTGTTTTTGTAGAAATGTCATGCTAAACTGCAAGAAGGTGACAAAGTGAAGGTGTTGGATCTGTATGATGGTGTTGTTGCGGGCATTGGATGGATACAGTCACTATCTATTATCCATGGAGTAAAATTGAGTATAGGAGATGCAAATGTGAATATTTTAAAGATCATAAGTAGCATACCTCTTCCTTACGAAGACAAAATAGATGGATGTAGCTGTATGAAAGAGATGGAAGGAAGCTTCACACGGTGGCCACTAAAATATTTGGAAAAAATGACGTAGTTGATTATATTTATCATGTACTAGCTGTTGACAGTTTGGCCCACTGCTTTATGCAACAATTTAATATTTGAATGTATGTTGTTCAGGGATATTTTATTATGGTGTATTTGCAGAGTTGTAAACTCCATGAGGCTTTTCTGACTAGTTAGAAGCTTAGTAACAATACTATACTTTGAATTTTTTTAATATGTGTGTGTGTGTGTGTGTGTGTGTGAGAGAGAGAGAGAGAGAGAGAGATCAACTTATTCATCTAAATTGAATTATATGTTTTAATTCAAGATTACTTTATTTTTTATCATGATGTTAAATTAAGTATATTTTATCTATTACAATGATGTAGCTTAATGTTCATGTATGTATATGTTTTTATTATTTAATTTTATGTTTCAATTCAAGTTTAGCACATAATATATATTTTCAAATTTCAACAAGTATAAGTTTATTTATATTGGATCAACATCAATAATATTGGACAATAACTACATCACACATTTTATGGTATTTAATAAATTACTCATATCATATAAATGAATATTTACTACTAAACTAGTAGTAAATATAATGGTTATGCAACTAATAAACAATATATCAATGTTCTACCAATTGATGGTAATTAATGATTAAAAACAATTAAATATACTACCCATTGGCAACAATTAATAATTAAAATGACTAAATATACTACGAATTGACGGAAATTAGTGAATAAAAATGTTAAATATACTGCCAATTGACGACAATTAATAATTAAAATGACTAAATATACTACCAAGCGACGAAAATTAGTGAATAAAAATGATTAAATATACTACCAATTGACGACAATTAATGATTAAATGACGAAATATACTACCAATCGACGGAAATCAATGAATACAAATGACTAAATATACTATAAGTTGACGACAATTAATGATTAAAATGACTAAGTATACTACTTGTTGATGGAAATCAATGACTACAACTACTAAATAAATGATCAAGTAACATCAGTTAATGACCAAGAAAACTACTAAATATACTACCAAGTTAACGAATTAGAACAACCTATAAATAACTAAATTTTTTAGTCATAAGTTTAATCGTGTTATAAGTGAATGGCAATAAACTAGTAATAATCACGTCACCAAAATTAGTCATTTATATGCAAATTTTAGTAATTGTTTTAGTCATAAATTTATCTTTTTGTACTAGTGATAAACAAAGGTCAATAATGTTCCATATGTTCAATGAGGGTGGAGGTTTGATGGGATAATGGGGCTCTATGGTTAAGAGGCATGCGGTTAATGGGATTACTGGGATGCACAATTAATATATTGAGGATAAGTAGGCATAAAGTTCATGGGTGAATGGACTAGGGATTACATAATCAATGTGGTTAACATGGTGAACCATGGTGGATATGGTTTATTGACCTCCATTTCAATAAACAGATAAAATATTGCAAGGTATTACAATATTCCATTAAAATAACTTTTTCCTAAATGATTAATAACCATAACTATGTATGTCATCCTAATTTGTCCCTCTATTTTATGCCTAGGTCTCTTAGCTAGCTTGAGATTGGCACCGTGTCCCACCACTAAGGTTCATATTTGAATCTTATGAATTAATTGGTGATTTACAAAATGGGTTCATGTGACATATATAGTATTCTAATGATGAATCAAAGGTGTTTCATTTGCTTGAGTGCATATGTTGACACAATGTTTGAGGGAGATTGTCCTAGTGGTTAGCCAACCAATACGATTAACATGGTGAACTAGAATGGCTACCACATGATCTATTACTTTATTTGTTCTACTCTAATATCGAATCTCGTTTTGTTTCTCAACTATTGAACAATAAAATCACATCGTAAGAATGGAACCCATTCTTCTCCTAATGACCCGATACTTAATATAACTCGATAGCCATCTAGGGTTAATTTTAGGGTCTTTGCATGCCTCAATCCTCAGTTAGGGTTAGATTTTTTGACCTTCTAGATTGTTCTTGAAAGTACACACATGATTAAATCCAAATGTGTGATAAATGAGAGCTGATGTGGAATCCACTCGGTACCATGGTGTTCAACTATATAGGTCAACTTACAAGAGGCATAACTGCCTCTTATAGACTCTATTTGAGGCGACTCTTGCATCATTGGAAAGGTTTTGACGTGTAGAACAATGTAAAGGGACGTGGTGCAAGAAATGAACTTTTGACCCCAGAAAACTCATGTAATCCTTAAAACAAGCCTTAGAAGGTTCTAGACCCCAAATCTACAAACTAAGACTTGTCCCTAAAATGGGCCCTACAAGCCAATTCATCCAATATTTCCACCCAGAAAGCACCAAAATAGATGACAAATTATATATTGATCCATTTTGGATCACACCTACCCAATTTTGGGGGCATTTTAGTCCCCAAAATATTTTACTGAAAGAGGTGAGGAAATTTTTCCTCTACCTTCTCCTTGGAGTACCATTTAGCCTTGCCTGGAAGTTGTCCTTTCAACCCCACCTGCCAAAGTTCATACTATCCTTGCCTAGATGTTCTACAATTCTTTTGCAAAACTATGTATTATGTTAACTTTACGTGACATTTTGGTGCTAAGTACTCTATAGAAGGTAATACCTACTCAGGTTCATGGTACCACATAGGAGATACATAGAGTTTTATATTTTCCACATTCACTACTAAGTAAATGTGCATATATGGGGTAAACCAAGTCTATAGGAATTATCTCCTACCTTATCCAACACTTTGAAAGGACCATATCATAATGCCTTGATCTTCTTACCAGGAACTTGTAGTCTTTCCTCATTTAAGTGCAATCAAACTATGTATGCCACCTTGAATGTTTTCTCAACACTCTGTTGGTCATGTCTTAACTTGCACTTTTCGTTTGACCTCTTCAATGTCTCATGTACTTGTAAATGGATTTTCCTAATATTATCAATGAAAATTTTCATCTCTCAATGATTCACATGTGGTATCTTCCCTTGCTCCCCCTTGTTTTCCATAAACAACATATATAGGTGAAGGTGGATGATACCCAAAACAAGTTTTAAAGGGGGACTTTCCAATGTAAGTGTACACTACTATGTTATAAGAGTGTTGGATGTAGATCACATTTTCATTCCAAGTCTTCGTATGCTTCTAATTCTACCCCTTCAAAATTTGCACCAAAGCCCTATTGACTACTTATGTCTACCCATGTGTCTATGGATGGAATATTGTAGATATCTTCAACTTAGTGTCCATATTCTCCCAAATTATAGTCCAAAATGAACTAAGAAATATAGAAACCATTTCCAATTTCATGGTCCTTAGCATCCCAAAGTGCAACTAGACCTGCTGAAAGAACATGTTTGTTTCTTCTTGTCCTTTGATGTTGTTTTTACAAGCCATAAGAATGCACATCTTGTTGAATCTATCAACTACCACAGATAAATAGTCATGTCCCTTCCTAGAGGTTGGCAGACCACCTACAAAATCCATAGAGATACTCTCCCATGGTCTCATAGGAACATGTAAGGGATGGTATATACCTTGTTTCCTATTATTGGGATTGCTTGTACAACAAAGTATGCATACTCTAATAAATTGAGCTACATCTTCTTTCATTCTAGGCCAATAAACATACCTTTCTAAGTTGGCAATTGTCTTCCCAACTCCAAAATGCCCGACAACTTTGGAGGTGTGAGTCTCTCTTATGAGTTGCAATATCTCACCTTTAGGAGCACAAATCTTGCCCAACTTGTAGATTAACCCATCTTGGAGATGGTATTTAGTCTTGATGTCACCTTATTCTACATGGAATTGGCCTCATAGCTATTGAAATACCTCCTTGAAATCCTCATCTTCTGTGTATTCCTCCTTGTATGCATCATGGGAAAATGATCCATATCCATAAGAGTGCCCAAAGCTATTATCTTGGCTGTAGGTGGCCTTGAGAGCATGTATTCCGACTTGTTTATACTACCGTTCTTATATTTGATGATTAGATGGAATTTTTGTAAAAATCACATCCACTTGTAGTGTCGTGTTTGGTGTAGCTTACTATGGGCCTATAAATACTGTAATAGCTAGTGATTAGTGTGAATGAAGGTCTCCTAGCCCATCAAATAGTTCTTCCACTTATTAACAGGTTTAACCAAGGCATAGAGATCCTTATCATATGTAGGGTATTTTAGGATGTTGCCATGTAACATTTCAGAATGACAGCATACTATCCTTCCTCCTTGCATCAAAACCACTCTCATAACATACCCAATTGTATCTATATCCAATTCAAAATACTTATGTAAGTTAGGAAATGAAAGAACTAGTGCCTAACTGATCTTTCTCTTGATCTTATCAAAGGATTTCTATTGATTCTTCCCCCATTGGAACCCCTTGATGTTGGTTTTCATGGCATGGAGAGCTGAAACCAAAGCCGAAAAGGAAGCTATGAACTTTCGAAGGTACTGTGTTTTCACAAAAAAGATCCTAAGTTCAATGACATTTGTAAGATTTTTCCACTTGGTGATGGCCTCCATCTTTGCAGGATCAATCTTAAGTTCTCCTCCACAAATCACATACCCCAAATACACCAAATATTGCTAAGCAAATTCACATTTTTTATTTTTTCTAGCAGTTGATGTTTCTTCAAGTTCTCCAACACCTGCTTGAGATGTGAGATATTATCTTCCTAGGTAGCACTATAAACCAATATATCATATAAACACACAATCACAAATGAATCCGTGAAAGGGTGCACTACATCATTCATCAAACGCATAAATGTAGTTAGGGCATTACACAAACCAAAAGGAATTACTAACATTCGTATAAACCTTTCCTAGTCTTGAAGGTGGTCTTCCATGGACCTTCTTCCTTCACTAATACCTGGTGGTATCCCGATTTGGGATCCAACTCGGTGAAGTACTTGGCATGCTGCAACTGATCTAGAAAATAATGGATCCTAGGAACACAATATTGATTCTTTAAGATGATCTTATTTAGATATATGTAGTCAATATACATACTACAAGTCGCATCCTTCTTGGGTACTATGACAATAGGTGACCCACAAGGTAAGGTGCTTGGTCAGATTACTCCCTACTCCAAGTATTGATTATTGAGGGTGATCTTATTTAGAGTTCTGTAGTCAATCCACATACTCCAAGTCCCATCCTTCTTGGGTACTATGACAATAGGTAACCCACAAGGTGAGGTGCTTGGTCGGATTATTCCCTACTCCATCGGTTGTTACAAATGCTTCTTCACTTCTTCTGCTTCAGAATAGACTATCTTATTATTCGATGTTTGACAATGGAAAATCTGGAAATAGTTATATCTCATGCTCCACTTCCCTCATAGGTAGTATCCCTCTAGGCTTCTAAAACATGTCTATGTATGCCTACAAAAGGTTCTCCAACTGGTGTTTCTACTCTTTGGTACATCCCTCCATAGATTCCTTTTCTTTTACTGATTCACCTTCTTGATGATTATGTCTTAAGAAAAGAAACACCAATTATCTACTTGTAGTGATCATCTTATTCACTTGGTTGGCACTTACTAGATAGTTATTTGATTTACCTTTGTGTGCATTGATGATGAAATATGTTTCATCCTTGATCAAGCGATCTTGGTTTTATCTCCTCATGAAGATCACATCCATCTTATACATGTAGGGACTTCCAAACACTACACCAAAAACATCAAGGGGTACTACATCTACCTCCACTTCATCAATATAATCTACACTTATGGAAAATTTAATCTTGCACTATTTTGTGACCCTAAGTTATGTGTCATTATTTACCCCTCCCAATGAATAGGGACTAGGATGATCATGTGCTTCCAACCCAATCGTGTGTAATACCCCGTGTGTTAAGCCCCGAACATACGTAATTTAAAATTGTTTATTATTGTGGCACTAGGTGTCGGGACGTGGGTCTTTAAGGAGCGAGAGACATTATTATTTTGTAAATAATTAATTAATAAAAACAACTGGCATAGATCCACAATGTGAGGGGGAATGGGGACATTCCTAGCACTTTAGAACTTGTTTGGTTGAGCTTGGTCCATGATTTGTTCCTTGGTGGATTTATTAGTTGATGATCACCCAAACATTGTACAATGGACCAAACTTTTGATTATTTTAGCCTATGTTGGTACTATTGAGCGTAATTCATGATTTAGTGGGCCTCCCTTGGTGAATGCGCCCTCCTTGGTGCTTGGATGGATCCCAATTGTTGAATGTTCCCCCTTTGGTGGTTTTGTAACTCCTTTTTGGATTTTACACTTGGTTTTGTAACCCCCACTTGCACAAGTGGGCCCTCACTATCTATTTTTAACCTAACACCTCAAAAGTTGTGTAACTAATCCTTTGCTATTTTAGGAAGATGCTTTGGCTTGTGTAACTCATCACCTCACTATTTTGAATTCCTAAACATGGATGAAGTGTCCACACATGAATTTGAGTTGGGTGGAGTGACTTGGATCCACTCTCCTTGAAATTTGAATTGCTTGGGTTGGTTCACTTAACCCCCCCTTGGGTTGAAACGAGTTGGATTACCTTGTTTTGATATGACCCCCTTGGGTTCGAATTGCCTTATTTGGTCTATAAATCCATGGTTTATCTCCTTGGTTAAGGGGGTTGATTATTGTTGGTTGTTTATGCCCTTAGTGTTGAGAGCTTGTTAATCTTGTGAGCTTGGGAAGCCATGTATGCTCTGTTATGTGTATGAATTATGTGTTTGAAGGCACTGTGCATTTGATACACTGTGTTGTGTTTGATGTGAGCCTAGAAAAATCTAGTATAGTTCCTTTGATTCCATTTCTTGTCTCTGTCCTAATCCTGCACATAAATCCTGATGGTGAATGGCGATGTCTTGAGGGACCTGGGTGGTGAAGGGGTTACCATTGCACCTAGTAGTGAGGTGGAGGAGAAAGTAGGTAGTGAGGAATTTATTTTTGGCTTCTCAAAATGATATTTTCAACTATTATTGAGTGCACCTCTGCTATTGGATCTATGTCCTTAGCTCGTGGGTGGAGTTTCAAAGTGAGATCTGACTTGGAAATGCCTAAGGCTAGGTGGAACGTGGTCCGGTTGATTCCACTTGCATATTAATGAGATAATTGTTCCATTTTATGTCATTTAATATGTTTATATGAAGCATTTGTTACTTTATTGCAGCCATGGAAGCTAAGTTGATATTTACTTGTGAAAGTGGGTTTTGTGCAAATCGATGGATGTCGATTAATGGATTTTCTTGATGGGATATTTATTATACTTTATATCTATAATATATGATTGAAATATATGTTTATATGTTTTTATACATGTTTTTATTTCACCGTATATGTCCAAGTTTAACTATGTTTATGAATGTGAATTTCTATCTTGATTATTATATGCAGGTTGCTCAGTTTATTGCTTGAGATCTGGTGGAAAATCCTAGTTATTTCTTCTATGATCTTGATAGCAGCTGTAGTAATTTATTTTCATGTTTATTTTTTGTATATTAACCTACAAGTGTTCCCTTTATTCCTATGTTGATCCGTGTTTGAGTTTTACAGTCGAAATTGCTAAGTTTCAATGACTAGTTTATGGGTTTCACTACTTAAAAATTGGTTTGTTTTGATTTTTTTCTCAATAGATTTGATTATCTAATGTTGCATGGATTCACATGAACAAGATAGTGCACCCTTGGTGTCTTTAAAGCTCCCCATATGTATGTTATGATTTTTATTTGGGACTCACATTTGGTTTTGCAGGGAATCAGATGCTCACCACATGATCTGATTGTGAAATTGATAGCTAATTGTAGATCAAATTTTATGTATCAGTTAGTGGTTGCATATGGATGATTTGTACCTTTTGTTATTCATTATTGAATGGATGTATATGTTAGCTTCATATTCTATCCGCTAAGCAATGCAAAATTGTTAAAGAAAGTGCCATAGATTGGATTTATGGAAGTGTCTTAATTTGCATAGTTTATCTATTGAAAATCTTCAATTGTGATAGTTTGCAAAGGAATACGTAATTCTGATATCTAAGTGTTATTGGGATGATTATGGTCACCCATGAATGTTTTAATATTTCTATGGTCTAAGTTTAATGAGAATGTAAATCTAGTTTAATTATCATGCTTGTACAATCTTGCATCTACATGAGCTTTTGGGGAGTTTTATAAAAAAAAAATTAAGTGTCACAATTTATTTTAATGGCTAAATGTTTGTTTTATTTGGATTGATGGATAGATGGAATAGCTCGAGAAACCTCTTTCTGCTGTGCATTGACTCTTTTCATACTTTCCCCTCGTCACATGGTGTATCCGGTCTTAGTTTCTAGGTCGAGTACACTACAAAGTGGTATCAGAGCTCAAGTTCCAACTCTACAGCTATTGGGCCTATTATGGATTTATAACTATGTTTATATGCATTTGGAGATTATAAAATATGCATTGTGAAAGAAATTTAACCCCCTTATTTTAATGGAAGAATCAGAAGCCCCAACTAGTGCCTTACTTTAGAGATCAATTTGAATGTTTTTTTTAATTAATTCATTTTATTTCTTTTAATTTCAAAGGTTAAGAGATTATGGATTTGTTAGTATATGTAATATATTAGCTATTTTAGCGTATATGTTGTAAGATGTGATATATAGTTGGTGTATAAAATAAATAATTATGTGTAGTGTATATATATATTAATGTATGTGAATGTAAGGTGTATGTATTGGTAATGTTATATATACATACATACATACATATATATATATATATATATATATATATATATATATATATAGAGAGAGAGAGAGAGAGAGAGAGAGAGAGAGAGAGAGAGATATGTTGGTACTTGAGAAATAAGGGGTTGTAGTGGCACCTAAGGCCTTCTAAAGTTATTTGGAGAATCCAAAATTTATATGTATGTTGAAAGATGTAAACCAGGCCAAATAGAACTTGTATGGATTTTTGCGTGAGAATGGCAATGTTTTTGATATAATTTGGAAGGATAGATTTTCATATTATAAGATCTTATGAAGCATGACCAGAACTTAGCAAAGTTATATGATGATATTTGGTTGAGTCACCACCATCCATGGAAAGAATGGCAAAAGTCTATGAACAAACCCCCCCTTTTACCTGGGAATTAGTGCTCAATATATTTTGAAGAATTGACTGGGGAATGTGCATAAATGTTGTTGATGGTATCTACCTTACAAGAAAATTTTCTTCTCATTTGGAGGATTTCCTTTGAAAATGATGAAGTTGAAGCTTTCAGTCCCAAATTATAGTGTATTAGTGGTTTTTCCAACCAATTTTTCAAATGATTCCTAAATGCAATCGAGAAATCCAAGTGAGATGAAACCAGTTCCTAACGATTCAGTATGAAGTGGTCCTCAATGTGGAGGCCTTGTAGTGACCAGAATCACCTTATGTCCCTATTCAATTTGGGTGAATTGTACTTTCAGTATGTATTTAATGACTATTTCTAAAGAGCTTTATGCACTGGATCTAAGATGAAAAATGAAGAAGGAACGTGTTAGTTATGTCAGTTAATGATGAACACGCAGTGTGGTTATTGAATGGTAGTCTTTAATCCCAACCAAAGCAGTAAAGAACAAGACTTAGTAAGTACAGAGAAAAGGAGGCTACAGAGATCAGAGGTGGAATTGGAAATTGCACAGAATCCATATAGCCCGAAGAATATTTGTTGGGAAAAGTATCAAACCATTGAGTTTGGAAGGTTCAATAAGATATATGTATTATAGATAGTGTGTGTGTGTGTGTGTGTGTGTGTGTGTGTGAGAGTGGTATTACCCATGTGTATTATATATATATCTGTGTGTGTGTGTGTGTGGTATTACCCATGTGTATTATATATAATACCATACTACATCACACACACACACACACACACACACACACACATATATATATATATTGAATCGTATATTGTGTATATTGTGGTATATTGGTAGTAGAGTATATATGGATATTATATATATCATGTGCTAATAATTATATATAATGCTATGATAAATAGTGGTATATGTATGGTTAATATTGTATGGATGATGTTGTATAGTCAGTTGATGCATGTATGGTTGTCATTGTGATCGATGTATTATGGATTGATGTTTTATGGTGAAATGGCTGGATGTGGTATGGTTGGTGTATTATGGTTATGAAGCATTATGGTGGATATTAATTGTTAAAGGTGGGGTATATGGACATATGCTAATATATGTGATGTATATAGCTAGTTATGATATATGTATATATAGTATAATGATGTTGTGTATGTTTTGTGAATAGTGAGAAAGGTATCTTTGTTGAAAAGGTATCCTTGTGTTATTTTCTTATATCTTGTTGGAAATTATTTTGGAGATAGTTCATGCATATTTGTTGGAAAATTTCTTATTTGTAAAAGTATATTAATGCATTTCATGTACCCTTCATGCATTTCATGTATATTAGAGCATATGTATAATATATGATTGAATTTATTAGAATGTGTTCCCGGTAGATGCATTTCAAGTGTTTTGATTTCATGTACCTTTGATGTATTTCAAGTGAATAATTAGAATTTATTTTATGTATCTTGTATTCTAGAAATGTATTTTATCTATCTTGTGTAACAATATGTGTGTGTGTGTGTGCGCGTGCGCTACTAATTGTGTGGTTGTTGTAATGTGAATAAAGTATCTTTGTAGAAGAATATATTTATATAATCATATCACATATTTTTATACCTGATGTTAATCATATGAGTGAATGAAATATGATTTTCAGGTGGATGTTGTTAACTTTTCAGAATTTACTTCAATCTGATCTAGGATCTTAACTAAGAGAACAACATATACAGCAAATCTACAGCATATCAATCATGGACAAAATAATGCAAGCACACAAGAGACACAGAGTTTACTTGGGGAAAACCATAAAGGTGAAAAACCCCAATAACTTCCTCAGAGATAGATAGAGCAATGATACAACTAGAATACAAGAGATAGTCTTCTCCTAGTAGCAGAGCCTCCTCCTCATAATTGCACCACTCTCTTGAGAGTGTGAGAGAGAATAGAATGTGTAAAATGAGAGAGACACACTCTCTATTTATACACTAACTTGACTTGACCTTTACTCAACTAGGTCGGCCTCAACTTAACCACTTAACATAATGTTGACTGGGTCGACCCCCACTAGGGTGGTCTAATAACCCTTTGACCCACATGGCCGACCCCCAATAGGGTGGTATAATAACCCTTTGACCCACATGACTTATACAGGGCCGACCCCAACAAGGTGGTCTAATAACCCATCAAGTATAAGTTACGACACTTACAATATAAATGACGACACTTCCGTAAAGAGGAATAATAACATCTCTATAGGAATACAAACACTTACGTATATAGGAATAATACCATCTCTATAGGAGTACAAAATACATATATGAAATACATGGGTGAAATACATTCCGAAGTTACATATACATCAACACTCCCTCTTAACTAGGAAGGTATTTCGCAACACAGGTCTTCTAGCACAAGTCTTCTTCTCTGGATCATCGTCACTGGATGATTTTCATCGAGTCATCGTCATCGTCACTGTTGTTGCTATCTCAATCAATCTCTAAATCTACTCGTCATAGGAAGTTCTACAGAGCCAGTCCTTTTTCATATTGGATGTAGGCCCACCACCTGCAGGTCTTCATCATCACTGGCCATACTGTGGAATTCTCAGGACTTATTACATGCATCACAAAACCTGGCGGTAGCATCCTAGACTGTTACGAGCACACAGCTCTACCTGTCAGATCTCCCAGGAGCACATTACATGTGAGCCATCACAAAACCTGGCTGAACCATCCCAGGCTGTTACGAGCACACAGCTCTACCTGTCGGATCTCCCAGGAGCACATTACATGTGATCTCACCACAAAACCTGGCTGAAGAATTTGAGGCCTTTTTCATCCTGTCCAGATCTCCCAGGAGTAAATTACATGTGGTCATGGCAAAACCTGGCTGAAGCATCTGAGGCCTTTTTCATCTTGTCCAGATCTCCCAGGAGAAAATTACATGCCTTAGGACAAAACCTCACAAGAGTATCTCAGGATGTTACGGGTACACAACTTCGACCTGAAGATCTCCCAAGGCACAAATTACATGTCCTCCCAGAGCAATGTCTCGAAAGAGCATCCCAGGATGTTATGGGTACACAACTCCGACCTATAAGATCTCCCAGACATGCTCATCTGCACAACCTGATCCACGGCCACAAAGTATCATCCTGATACTCATCATACATCATCCTGATGTACACATGATCATCCTGATCATCATCACTGCAACATCCTGCTGCATGTCATCTGGAGCAACATCCTGAAGCTCGTTATCTATGATCATCCTGATCATACAATGCATCCACCTGATGCATACCAAGTATCTACCTGATACATATCATCATATACAATGTATCTACCTGATACATACATAGATATATGATCCACACAATGTATCCATCAGCATACATGATCTACCTGATCATACAAAGATACATGATCCACACAATGTATCCATCAACATACATGATCTACCTGATCATATCTAGCATCCAACATGATGCGTAAATACATAAATGATCCAAATGATCATATCCAACATCCAACATGATGCATACATACATAAATGATCCAACTGATCATATCCAGCATCAACATGATGCATACATACATAAATGATCCAACTGGTCATACAGAGCAGAAACTAGAGCATCATCCTGATGCTCATCATCCATGATCCTCCTGATCATCATAGCATCGTCCTCTTCAGATCATCTCATCGTCCACGAAGCACAGCCCAGATGCACATCATCCAGCACTTACACCACCGACATGGGAGAACACATCTACCACCATTCGGGGAAGGCTCCAACCCTTACTTTTTCACCATGGGAGAACACATCTACCACCATGTGAAAAATGGCTCAGCAATTACATCACGACAAAGGGAGAACACATCAACCATGTCAGAAAATATCATGTGCATCTGCATCTTCCGAACTCGTCACTTCCCTTTGGAATGAACCTCAATCTGAAGTGCACCAAGCCTCTCTCTGAAGTACTCAAACTACACTATGGCCAATGGCTTGGTCAATACATCTACATCCGTCGCAACATACTCTGCTTCGGATGTACTCAGTGCTACACAGGACTGCTTCTTGCTAAACCAAGAGATCACACCTAATCCCATACTGAAGCAACACCCAAAAGTGCTCTTCCTATCTGCAGCACTGCCTGCCCAATCTGAATCAACATAAACCTGTAGATTTAAACTTTTGATTCACATCATACTTGAGCCCATAATCAACTGTACCCTTCAGGTACCTCAGAATATTCTTTACAACAACCAGGTGAACACTCCTCGGATCCGTCAGGAACTAGCTCAATGTGTTCACCGCAAAGCAAATATCTGGTCTCGTGTTCATCAGGTACATCAAGGACCCAATCATCTGACGATACATAGTGATATCAACTGGCTTAGATGAATCATCACACAGAAGCTTTAGGTTCGATGCCATAGATGTGGCCATATCCTTGCAGTCCATCATCCTAAACCTCTTCAGGATCTCTAATGCATACTTCCCTTGTCCAAGGAAGATTCCATCTGCACTCTGCCACACCTCCATGCCAACCCCAAGTTCTTCATCTCTAACTCGGCAGCAAGCTTCCGCTGCGTGTCAGCAATCAATCTATCCTCACCTGTAACAAACATGTCATCCACATACAAAAGTAGTATCACTGGATTTCCTTCCTCAACCTTGTAGTAAAGGTTGGAATCCGCTTTACTCTTGGTAAATCCCAAACTGGATAGAAAGTTGTCTACCATACCAAGTTCTGCACATATATGACTCCCTGTCATGTGTCTCTGAACCAAGTGGCTTCTCCTCATACACTTCTTCTTCAACTACAACATTCAAGAAGGCTGTCTTGAAATCCATCTGGTGTATTTTCCACTTCATCACTGCAGCCAGAGCAAGTACAGATCTAATGGAAGTGTATCTGGCTACAGGAGCAAAAGTCTCTATGCTACCACCTGCAGCATGCTTTATCTTGTAGATCCTCTTGGGATTCACTACAGACTCCCCTTCAGGTCTCGAGACTGCATCCCAAACATCTTCATGATCGACTGGTACTCCTCGATAATGGCATTCTTCCTAGATCCTGGGAACTTCAATATCTTCAATATTTTCAATAGATAACTTTGTTGCTTGAACAAATGTTGTAGTCCTTCTTTTGTAGGTGATGGTATACGATCTTTCCTACACAACAAGTTAAATTGCATGATTAGAAAATATCTCATAGTTTTCAGAACAAATTCTTACACATAAAGAAATATGTCATACAGTCATGCAATTATTTTAGCCAATGCTTCAATACAACATTTATCCATATCCTGTAACTTTCTAGATGCCTTCCAATCTCTACCAGAACATTGTTAAGAGTGTGCACAACTCCTAACATGTCAGCAAAGAGGTTTCATTCTAGATAAGTAGCAATGGAATGTTGTACAGTGCCATAGGCCACTTACCCATGTATATTAGTAGTATATTGTTCATCAATGCAATTATTCTAATATGCATAATACACAACCTAATTCTAGGAACATAAGCATATACATCATTGAATAACATTATGTAAGAAATGACAATTCAAATACTTATCTTTGTTTGGTTGCTGGGTGGACTCCCTCTGAATCTTTGCAACTCCATTCCGATGTGCATTGTGAGAAGTGGTCAACTCCCTCTGAATATCTGCATCCTTGCAGAAACAACTGAAGTGTGCTCCTCTGCTTTCTTACAGGAACAATTGGAGTGTGCTCCCTCTTGCTCTTTGCTTCCTGGATTACCTGTCATTGAACTTATATCCATCCTTAACCACTATGCATGCTTATTAGTATCATCATTGTGTTATCCTTGAGGTCTCATACATAATCACACATTTATTAGTATAATCTTAATACTATCAAAACAAAATAATATTAAACATGTATAGTCATGATCATTCACAGATAATAAACATTAGTATTCAAGGTTTCAGGGAAGTCTTCTTTTACTCATGCATATTCTTATTTGATCATAGGACTCTTTTGATTAGTTAAATCATCAATGCATAAACCCGTGATTACTCAAACCTATACCTTCATGATTCTTCTGGTTAGTCATATCATCAATTATGGTAAGAAACATAATATGCATACAACCATTACTATTCAAACCTATGACTTCATGAATAATTATTATCAACAACACAATAGTATAAGATCCTAACACAAGGTAGGATTCTAGCTTGATATAGGAAAAACATACATGGATTAGCATGCTAGCTAGTTATGTCTAACATACCCGCATAATGTCTTCTGGTTCTCTTTAGTGACTTGTGCTAGTAACCTGCATGTCTCATAATTTAACCATTGTAGAACCAAGTTATACATACCTCGAAAGTAGATCTTCTATGTGATCCATGACAATGGACGAATCTTTGTCTTCATGTCACCATGAGCATATGTTCTTGAAGTAGAACATGATTTGACTTTCTTGGTGTACCTTTTGTGTTAGCGAACAACATAAACCTCATACAACATCACAATGCATTAGTACAATCATAAGTGTCAAAACCCTAATGCATGCATTCATAATTTTGTTAAGGTGATACGACAAGTCTAAAATCAATATTGTTCTAACCGTAATAACATGAAGACAAACATATCATAAACTTAATCATGAACAAATCTCAAGACATACCTAGATGAGTCATACCTGTCGAGATTTCTTGTAATCTTCTTATGTAAGGCCTTAGCCTCATCTCCCTCTGAGACAGGAACTTCTTCACTTATGCAGGTGACCAATCCATCTTCTTCTAGGATTAACCCAATCCACTTGATTTGAAAGAATTGGACCTGGAGCTATATTAGGGTTTGTAAAAGAAACCCCAAAAATTCAAACTTTGAATTTCAAACTTCCGAAAGGATAGAAATATGTGCCTTTATGAGTTGATCAAGCTAGTATGTTCAGAATTTGAAAACTGCAAAGTTTCACTCCTCAATTTTTCCTTTGAAACTTCCGGATTCACTAGACGTGACCCCGAACTGGGATTTGATGAAGCCCACTCTTCTTCCCAATCAAAAGGTTTGATCCAAAGCTCTAAGATTCTATTTTTATGAGGAGCTTCCAGCCGTGGTCACAGATTTCAAAAATTTCCATTTTTGCAGAAGCCCTAATTTTCCACTTTTTTTATCAAAGTCCTGAACTAGGGTCTGATCAAGCCCGGCATTTTTCCCAACCAAAAATTCTGATCTTGGTCTCTAAATTTAGATTTTGATGAGTATCATTCAGCCGTGGTCTCCGATTACAAAAATTCCAACTTTATCCGAAACCCTAAATTCCGGAAGCCATGAATGAAGGTGCTAAAAAATAATTATGTTTTGACAGAAATATGTACTTGATTGTTTCTGGTGTAACTCCAAACTTTTCGATCCACAGGGTCTAAAACATTTTCTTGAGATAGCCTGACCTGTTATCTTTCCATCTCGACAGTTCTGACCTCAATTGGATTCTTTGAGAGAGAATTATGCCAAGTGTCGTAACGTGACCTGTTTATGGGATAATACAGGAGAGCGAACTTGTACAGCATGCCACGTGTCACTGGTTCAACTTCGGCTTCTGAAAATTTTTCCTGAGATAGTACAGTCTATTTAATACCTGTCATTTTTTACGTAATTTCATTTGGAGCTTCCTAGCCCAATTTATGACCTTTTTCCCAAGGTCACCTGATTTTGACTCAGATCTGGAAGAGGCAGAAACCCTATATTGTACAGATCATAAATCACCAAGTACAACGAATTAGAGGTTGTCCTTTGAACACAAGGTACATGTTTATCTGATATTTGACCTTGAAAATTTTCAGATCCGAAAACTTCGCCAAGATGGATTTATAGCGAAAGTGCTACGATGACTGGTTTTTGCTATATCAAGCCCTGGCATCGTAAGTGCAACAAGTGTCATACATGCCATATCATGCCTTCTTTCAGGCTAGCTCTAATACCATGTTAACTTTTCAGAATTTACTTCAATCTGATCTAGGATCTTAACTAAGAGAACAACATGTACAGCAAATCTACAGCATATCAATCATGGACAAAATAATGCAAGCACACAAGAGACATAGAGTTTACTTGGGGAAAACCATAAAGGTGAAAAACCCCAATAACTTCCTCAGAGATAGATAGAGCAATGATACAACCAGAATACAAGAGATAGTCTTCTCCTAGTAGCAGAGCCTCCTCCTCATAAGTGCGGCACTCTCCCAAGAGTGTGAGAGAGAATAGAATGTGTAAAATGAGAGAGACACACTCTCTATTTATAGACTAACTTGACTTGACCTTTACTCAACTAGGTCGGACTCAACTTAACCACTTAACATAATGCTGACTGGGCCGACCCCCACTAGGGTGGTCTAATAACCCTTTGACCCACATGGCCGACCCCCAATAGGGTGGTCTAATAACCCTTTGACCCACATGACTTATACAGGGCCGACCCCAACAAGGTGGTCTAATAACCCATCAAGTATAAGTTACGACACTTACAATATAAATGATGACACTTCCGTATAGAGGAATAATAACATCTCTATAGGAATACAAACACTTCCATATAGAGGAATAATACCATCTCTATAGGAGTACAAAATACATATATGAAATACATGGGTGAAATACATTCTGAATTTACATATACATCAACAGATGTATCTTTGTTGAGGATTGAAGGCCTTGTAATGAGGTATGAAGGCCTTGTAATGACGTTTGAAGACCCTATAATGGGGATTGAAGACTAACCCTTGCTTCCTTGAGTGGATTCCGGTTCCCCATAGGAAGTGGAGATGGACAGTAAAGTAGGTGGTAGTGGGAAGTATTGTGGTTAGAAATATGTTATCTTTCTGAGGCATGTATGGGCATGTCTGCGAGAGTTTGAAAGATGTTATCTTTCAGAAGCATGTATGGGCATGCATGTTATCCTTTTGTAAAAGCATGTATGTATTATGAATTGAGGATGATGCATTGTTTAAGGGGGAGGGGAATGTAATACCCCATGTGTTAAGCCCCAGACATATGTAATTTGTAATTGTTTATTATTGTCGAAATAGGTACCGGGACATGGGTCTTTAAGAACCGAGAGACATTATTACTTTGTAAATAAATAATTAATAAAAACAACTGGCACACCAAAGACCACACAAGAGTATGGGAGGAATAGATACACAATGTCAAGTGAAATGGAGACATTCCTACCGCTTTAGAACTTGTTTGTTTGATCTTGGTCCGTATTTGTGACTTGGTGGCTTTATTAGTTGATGATCACCCAAACATTGTACAATGGATCCAAGTTTTGATTATTTTATCCTATGTCGGTACTATTGAGCATAATTCATAATTTAGTGTGCCTCCCTTGATGAATGCGCCCTCCTTGGTGCTTGGATGGATCCCACTTGTTGAATGTGTCCCCTTTGGTGGTTTTGTAACTCATTTTTGGAGTTTACACTTGGTTTTGTAACCCCTACTTGCAAAAGTGCGCCCTCACTAACTATTTTTAGCCTTGACACCTCAAAATTTGTGTAACTCCTCCTTTGTTATTCTAGGAAGATGCTTTGGATTGTGTAACTCCTCACCTCACTATTTTGAATTCCTCTACATGGATGAAGTGTCCACACATGAATTTGAGTTGGGGGAGTGAATTGGAGCCACTCTCCTTGAAATTTGAATTGCTTGGGTTGGATTTGAGTTAGCCCCTTGTGGTTGAGTTAACCCCCCCTTGGGTTGAATCGAGTTGTCTTACCTTGTTTTGATTTGACCCCCTTGGGTTCAAATTGCCTATTTGGGTCTATAAATCCATGGTTGATGTCCTTGGTTAAGGGGGTTGATTATTGTTGGTTGTTCATGCCCTTGATGTTGAGAGCTTGGGAAGTCATGTATGCTCTACTATGTGTATAAATTATGTGATTGAAGGCATTGTGCATTTGAGACAGTGTGTTGTGTTTGATGTAAGTTTGGAAAACTCTATTATAGTTCCTTTGAGTTCCCTACTTGTCTTTGTCTTGATGTTGAACATAAATCCTGATGATGAATGGCGTGTCTCGAGGAATTGGGTGGTGAAGGGATTACCATTGCACCTGGTAGTAAGGTGAAGGAGAAATTAGGTGGTGAAGAATTGAGTTGTGGCTTCCAAAATTGATATTTTGAGTTATTCTTGAGTGCACCTCTTCTTCTGTATCCGTGGCCTTAGCTCGAGGGTGACCTGTTAAAGTGAGATTTGTCTTGGAAGTGCCCAAGGTTGGGTGGAACGTGGTCCATTTGATGATAGTCGCATATTAATGATATCAGTGTTCCATTTTATGTTATTTAATATTTTTATATGAAGAATTTGTTATTTTATTGCAGTCGTGGAAGCTGAGTTGATATTTACTTGTGAAAGTGGGTTTTTTGCAAATTGATGGATTTTACTCACGGGATCTTGCTTATACTTTATATCTATCATATATGATTTAAATATATGTTTATATGATATTATCCATGTTGCTATTGCACCCTATATCAGTAATTTTAACTATGTTTATGCATGTGAATTTCTATCTTGATGATCAGATGCAAGTTGCTCGATTTACTACTTGAGATCTAGTGGAAAATATTAGTTATGTATTCCACTACAACAAAACCCTATGATTAGTGTCTCTTTTAGCTCCTTTTTTGGCATCCACTAACACTTTTAGTGTATTTTTCTTCATTTTATAAGCAAAGTTGGCGCTATTTCAGGAGATGGCACTTTTCCTGATGTTTTTTGCATCCTTTTTTGAAATTAGGCGCTAAACCAGATGTTAATTGCATCCACTTTATCGTCCACTTTAGCACCAAGAATAATGCCAGGCATAACACCCTCAATAGCGTCTAGTTTTGCTTCCTGTAGTGCTAGAAATAACGTCCTCCATAGTGCCAAGCTTAGCGCCAAGTTTAACTTCCTCTTTTACGCCAGTATTTAAACCAAGAATTGTGTCGAGTTTGTGTAATGTCCCCATTCAAATAATTGCATACTAAGACAATCCCATCAATCCTACTAGTTTCCTAGGTTGGATGGGCACATGTGGAATTGCAATAAGGAAGCTAATAAATGATGTTTATACATTAGAAGGGTTCAAGTATTTAATAAATAGGTTGAATAAATAAATTCAAGAGAAATTCTAGATGGCAAATGGTTTTGAGGACATTTGGAGGATGTGGGACCCACACTAGCTTGGTTTCTCACTGCCACATGGCAAATCTCTCTTGCCATTTCGAATCCATGGGAAGGAAAACATTATTGGGTGAGTTGGTAAATCATACACATGGCATGGAACATCTTGGGTCGAAATGGGATGGAATGGTAACCTCCATGGAAGAGAAAGAGTTAAATTGGAAGCTAGTGGACACTTGGGCTAGATTCCCTAGCCTTATGACAACAATGATGGAGCATCTATGACATCTATGACAAACTTTAGATATGAATTCTGACATCTGACCATTATGACATGTCAGCCCCAAAAATAGGCTCGAGGAAGGTGCTCATGGGAGTTGGAGAATACAAAGAGACTCCAACTCGAATGGGGAGAAGATGGAAGGTTGGAAACCAGGAGACAAGTGGCAAATGTGGAATATTTCCTAAGTGGAAATATCTAGAAGCTAATGGGAGGAATTTGACCCTTAGAAGGCTAATGTTGGTTATAAAATGTAGGAATCAAGTATGAGAATGGCTTTTGATCATTTGAGAAAAATTGCATTTGTGAAGAGAGAGCTAGTGGATGACTAGTTTCTTGCCTTAGCCAATTTCGAGGGTGAAAGATTCCCATCCAAGTTGGTGTTTGGAGAGGCCACTTAGGTCTTTCATGGAGTTTTATTTGTAGGTATCAGCTACAGGGCAGCTCGTGGTTTTGTTTAATGCAGCACCATCTCTCAACCATTTCCATTTTTGAAGGCATATTCATGCTCCTTGAGGGAGGGCGTTTTTGGTGAGCTCTTGTGCTTCTTGGGAGAGCTTCTCTTGATGTATTTCTGATTGTAATAAGCATTATATACTCTTTTCTTCATCTTCAGAAAGTCTCAGGTCGAAATACCAAGTGGTTGTATGTAAAAATGAATATTAATGAGCAAACAATGTCCATTTCCCCACTACATTGATGTATGCCATTATAATGATGATGATTTCGAATAAAGAAATGTTTCTCTGATATATTTGTGATGAATGGACTTCCATTTATGTGTATTACAAGTTTCATATTCAGTACTTGAGCATTTGAAGCCATTATACTCAATTTATTTGCATTTGAAGAATATTTGGTGCCATTTCCCCAAGGGTCGAATTAGTGGTTTTTGTTTAGTGCATCACCATCTCTCAACCATTTCTAGTTTTGAAGACATATTCATGCTCCTTGAGGGAGGGCGTTTTTGGTGAGCTCTTGTGATTATTGGGAGATCTTCTCTTGATGTATTTATGGTTTTAATAAGCATTATATACTCTGTTCTTCATCTTCAGAAATTCTCAGGTCGAAATACCAAGTGGTTGTATGTAAAAATGAATATTAATGAGCAAACAATGTCCATTTCCCCACTACATTGATGTATGCCATTATAATGATGATGATTTCGAATAAAGGAATGTTTCTCTGATATATTTGTGATTAATGGACTGAAATTGACGTGTATTACAAGTTTCATATTCAGTACTTGAGCATTTGAAGCCATTATACTTAGTTTATTTGCATTTGAAGAAGATTTGGTGCCATTTCCCCAAGGGTCGAATTAGTGGTTTTTGCTGTTGTTTGGGAGGGGTTTGGAACAGACTTAATAACTAATTAATGGTTCATTTCAGACCTTAATAACATCCTTGATACATCCCCTACCTCTTTTTAGAAATTCGAGTGGGTTGGAAGGCATTTGGGAAGCCATTTTCAGTACTTACCCCAGGGGGATTTGAACCCCAATTTACTAGTAAAATTGCATACTTGGTCCAGAATATTAAGAGAGTTTGCAGAGGTCTTTTGGTGGCCATATATCATCCCTGGACATCATATTCAAGTCCTAACATCAGTCACATACCTTCTCAGAATATTTGGGATCATTTGGGGAAAAATTGGAACCTAGGCATCAAAACTAGTCAAGGGTCGAAATTGGAAAAACAGTGAAAAATTGGGCATTTTTATAAAAATTGAAAAAGGGACATTACAGTTTGGATCCCTAATTTGCATTAAGATTTAAGCTAGGATTATCACCATGTTTAGTTCCTAATTTATCTTCCTAATTGTCGCTAGGTTTAGCACCAAGTTTTGCGTCTACGATAACGTCTAGTATAGCATCTAGTTTTTCTCCCAATGTACCACCATGTTTTTGCTCCTAGTATTGCGCCTAGATTTGCTCCCAAATAGCACCAAGTTTTCCTCCTAGAATTGAGCATAGTTCAACATATGAGTTACTTAATTGATGGGATAGAGGCTATTGGTTATTGGAGTTGAGGGTTAGATTTGGGAGGGTTGTGTTAGACATTGATGTTGATGTCTATGATGATAATGATGTTGATAAGGACGATTATGATGATGACGATGTCGATGATAATGATGATGACGAGGATGATGCATGTTATTTCATTATTTGACTCCGAGTGACCCTAATGTAACCTAAGTGAAGCTTTTGGAAACTAAGAGAACACAATTAATCCTAAATGACCCTAATGGAATTCGAGTGTCCCTACGACATTTGAGTGACTCTAATGGCATGATGATGATAATGTTGTTGCATCTTGAAAATGATAAATATAGCATTGATGATCTATACGATGTTGACTAGGATGTTGTTGATGATGATGATCTCAATGTAAATAATGACAATGTAGGCGATTATAGCACTATTTTATCTTGACTAATCCTAATGGAACCTAAATGACCCTAATGGAATTTGAGTCACCCTAATAGCACCTAAATGACCCTAATGGCATCTGATTGTCCCTAACATCGAAGTTGGAGACCATATATGCCCCAACCTTCTTGTTTTTGTTGGAGGGCCCATACTTATTGGCATTTATTATGCAAGATAGTGAAATTGAGGCTTTGATACCATGGAAAATCCTAATCCTTGATATTCCCTATAATCGTTGATTGGTATTGAGCGGATTGAGCCCTTAGACATCCCCTTAGGTGTCTTTTTGGATAAGTCACGTTTTGTATGATTGAGCCCTTAGACATCCCCTTAGGAATTTTTTATTGGAATTTTTATTTTTTGTATATTAACCTGAAAGTGAATCCTCTATGACTGGGTTGATCTGTGTTTAATTTTTACAATTGAAATTGCTAAGTTTCAATGACTAGTTTATGGGTTTCACTGCTTAAAAATTGGTTTGCTTTGATATTTTATTTGTAGATTTGATTAACTGATGTTGCATGGTTGTACATGAACATTCTAGTGCACCCTTGGTGGATGTAGAGTGACCCGTATGGTTTTTATGCCTTTTATTTGGGACTCACAGTTGGTTATGCAGGGAATCAGATGCTTACCAGATGATCTGGTTGTGAAATTGATAGCTAATTGTAGATCAAATTTTATGTATGAGTTAGTGGATGTAGATGGATTTTTTGTACCTATTTTTATTCATTAATTAATGGTTGTATATGTTAGCTTCATATCTGATCGGATAAGAAATGCAAAAATGTTAAAGAAAGTGTCATAGATTGGATTTACAGAAGTGTCTTAATTTGCATAATTTATCTGTTGAAAATCTTCAATTGTGATAGTTTGCAAAGGAATATGTGATTATGATATATATAAGTGTTATTGTGATGATTATGGTCACCCATGAATGTTTTAATAATTCTAAGTTATAAGTTTAATGAGCATGTAAATTTGGTTTAAATATCATGCTTGTACGGTCTTGCATCTACATGAGCTTTTTTGGAGTTTTATAAAAAAAAAAATCAAGTGTCACAATCAGGGTAATTTTTAAGGGCGAAATTTCGCCAATTGGCTATTTTTCAGGCTTTTTTTCAAAAAATAAATTCGCTATTTGGTCATTTTTAGTCTCTAATATCGCCTATATTTACATAAAATATGTTTTTTAATCATAATATTCGCCAAAATTTACACATTTCAGTAGTAAATTGTATGTTTCATATTTAACATTCGCCTATGTATCTATATACGTATTTTTTTCAATACAAAATAATCGCCTAGGATACTATACTTAAGTATAATATTAGAGTCCTTAAAAAATACCTTGGTCACAATTTATTTTAATGGTTAAATGTTTGTTTTATTTGGCTTGATGGCTTGATGGCATAGCCTGAGAAAACTTATTACACTATGCATTGACTCTTTTCATCCTTTCCCTTTGTCACATGCTATATCTGGTCTTGCTTTCGGGGTCAGGTACACTACAACTTGTTCACCAAATCTTCTGCTATGATATTTTATTATGAATTAGAATCAAAATAGAGCATATACCTTAGTCTTATTGATCTGGATATTGATATGGAAGAGTTTTTTCAAATCCTTCTTCCTTGTGATCAAGGCTACTCGGATTCACCTCCTTCTACAGTGAAGTGAAGACAATATTCGCATCCACATCTAATTTGATCTTTACCTCTTTGCTTGAATATGTAGCTAGAAGGTTATTCTTCTTATCATCATGATTACGGTTCTTAGGGTTCATCTCTAGATGTAGCTTCCAACACTTTTCTTCAGTGTGACCATCGATGATACAATGGTTATAGTAGTTTTTTTATCCTTGCATCGATGTGTCATGGTTGTATTCTCCTTATATTTTCCTTTCCACTTATTCTTCCCATCCTTGGAAGCATCTTAGTTCTCTTTTTGCTTAGAACTGCTTGGTTTTCCTTTCTTGTGGCCTATATTTCCAAGTATTGTGCTTGCACATAGGCCTCGTCAATTCTCATGGGATTGAAGAGCATCACTTGTTTTCATAAATGACTGTGTATACCCCCCATATACTTTAGGAGTACATATGGATTCTTGGCTGAGATATCTAGAATGAAAGCCATCTTCCTTAATTTGATGGTGTACTCTTGCACACTTTTCCCTTGCCTTTGCTTGAAGTAATGGCAGTGGATCCATTTTTCCTCTACATACCCGATAGGGTAGAGCCGGGACTTAATGAGGGTTTTGAAATCCTCCCACTTAGTTACTAGTGAATCACCCTCTAGCCTAAGTGCCTCTCTGTGGCTTTCCCACTAGGTTAATGCATGCCCCTCTAATTTTAATCGAGCAAATGGAATTTTCCGCTCCTCATATCTTTGATGGATATTAAAATAGACCTCTAATTTATACAACGAATGATTCAAATTTAAAGCATCGATATCACCTTGGTACTGCTTGATATCAATTTTCAATTCCATCTTGAATAAAGACTAGGAAGGGATAATGGCATACAAACTTGGATTCTCTTTCTCGGGCTATTTCCTTGGTTCCTTTTCTAGGTCGATTTTATATTTGGATTTCCTCTCTAATCCCATCTCTAAGTTAGAGCCTCCAAAATCACCCAAAGGTCCAAACTTACTCTCCAGATCCACCATGATGTTAGACATGTTGCGTGCGATATCGGCGACTTGTATTTCCAACGTTGTAAATTGTTGCTCATATTTTCCTGCTACTTCTTCACCATACTCATCCACCATGGCTAGTGTTTTAATAAATTTTATTTATTTTCCCACTAGATCTTGATATTTCCCACAAAAACCCAAAGAAAAATACTCGGATACCAATATATGTAAATTATTGTGGATGTTCCACTGGAATTGTTCGTCACGGTGGATCTTACAACTTAATTCTTTTTATTATCTTATTTCTATTGAATGCTAAATAAAATAGAACTGAATGAAAAATAACTAGAGCAAAGAAATACACAATCCACACAATCAACAAAAGATTTACCCTGGGAAAATCCACTATGGGGGAAAACCCATCCAGAAATAAGGACTATGTGTTGCTCTGAATTTATATTGAATGTAAATACAAAGGACATGGTAGTCTCTATGGAGTTACCTGTGACTCTGTGGGAAGAATGGATACCACAAGATCTCCTACTTCCTTTATTCTTCTCTAATATCCACTCTCGTGTTGTTGCTCAACTATGGAACAATACAATCACATCATAAGAATGGAACCCTTTCTCCTAACATCCTAGTATTTAACATAGCTTGATAGTCATCTAGGGTTAATTTTAGGGATTTTGCGTGCTTCAATCCTTGATTAGGGTTAGGGTTTTGAACCTTCTAGAATGTTCTTGAAAGTCCAACCATGACTATATCCGCATGTGTGAGAAATGAGAGTTGATGTGGCATCCACTCGCTACCATGGTGGTTAACTGGATAGGTCAATGTGCAGAAGGCTTAACTTCCTCATATGAACTATGTTTGAAGCAATTCTTGGACTGATAGAAATGTATCAGAGTGTAGAATAGTGTCAAGGTGGATTTCATAAGAGATGAAATTTTGACCCCAAAAAGCATCATTTAATCCATCAAACAAGCTCCAGAAGGTTCTAGACCCCAAATATGCAAAGTGAGACTTGCCCCTAACATGGGCCCTACAAGCCAATTCATCCAATCTTTCTAGCCAAGAAGCACCAAAATAGATGACAAGTTATATATTGATCCATTTCAAATCAATTACTAGCAATATTTTGCAAACAATACAAGTGAAAGAAGAAACTAGAAGGAGAAGATGAAAAAATATTTGCCAGCTCCATCATGTACGTATGGTTTGAGATAACATTTAGCTCATCATCTTTTGATATGACCTAAGGGGGGTATATATGTAAATGTATATGTAATAGGGTTAGTCTAATAAAGGAGGCACATGTACAATGAGTTGGAAAATTTATATATAGAATACACAATAAATATTTTTTCTCATTTTTGTTTGGGGGGGAGCAAGCGTGTGATTTGGATATATGAATGTATTGGAGTAATTTGAGGAGTTCTGCTATTATTTAAGGAGTTATTGTCTAGCTCATATATTTTACTTATTTTGTAGTTGTACTCCACTTTTATATTTGGTGTACAATGTGTGTACTTTGGTATATTATTCTATTTTAAGGATATGGTGCATAACGTTTGGTATATATTGAGGTTGTAATTTGAGGGATTTGGTTAAACCTCAATTAATAATCAATGGAAATATCTATATTTAGAGGAGATAAAGATGGAATCACTCTTGTAGAATGTTTGAGGATGGAAAAGGGAGATAATATGAGTCATTTTGGGTCTATTTGTTATTTGAATGGTCCACATATGCAATGAGTGAACATGTATATATAGAGTTCAAACAGTCTTTATTGAGAATATGTGATTGGATTTATGAATGTATTGGGGTATTTGAAGGATGTTCTCCTATTATTCAACAAGTTATCGTGTAACTTATCTCTCTTATCTAGTTTGGTGTTGTGCTCCACATTCACATATTTGTGTATTGCAGTTTATTATTCATTTTTAACAACTATTTCATACATAGCATTCAAGATTTCGAAATGAGGAGGGTACTATATGATATGAGCCAAGGTGTATGTTTGGGGGTTAACGTATATGGCATGACCCCAAGGGGGCATATATGGAGGGAAATGTATGTAATTGTATATGTAATAGGGTCATCCTTATAAAGGGGCCACATGTGCAATGAGTTGGAATATGTATATATAGAAGAGATGTTTTGATTATTGAGGAACATGTGAGTTGGATATATGAAGGTATTGGAGTATTTGAATGAGGTTCTCTAATTATTTAAGAAGTTATCTTGTAACTCATATCTCTTACATTTTTTCCCAAGGAAAAAATCTTGATATTCAATGATGAGAGAATATACATATGTCGTGTCTGCATGGAACTATTAAAAACTAGAGCTAACTAAAACAAAATTAAATTGTGTGATCAGAACATGGACCAAACTGAAATGAATTATTATTACAATCATCAAAATCTAAGAATTCTTTCTCCCAAAAACCAACAATAAAAACTCATTACATAGCCCAAATCCATGCTAAAGGACCAAATTATCTTCCCGACTTAAAGCTATTACCAATTCATAACAAGATGTCAACAAGACCACCATTGTTCATAGATCAATCACTACAAAAGTTAAAAGTGGATCTCCATTGCCTCTCTTTCCTAGTCGTTGAAGAACTTGTAAAAGGAAAAAGATCCATCGATGAGCATTAGATCTTCTTTTGACAGTTGATCGGTTGTTTGGTTTAATTCCCTATATATGTGAGTGAACGACGTCCATTCAAAACCATGTATGTAGTTTCATGTATATGTTGTAATAGATGCATGCTCTCCACACCATTTCTACCATTAACCTAGTCGATTACTACCTTTGAGTCACCCAAGATCCACAACTTCTTCACTCCAAGGGAATTGGCAAAGTACAACAACATCCATTAAGCTAAAAATTCTACTTTTTGTATTTGATATGTGCCATGGAGCATATCTCACATAGAAGAAATGAGATGCATTAAGATATAAAACCACTCATATCCCACATCTTGGGGGTGCCCCTAGATAGCTCCATCAAAGATGCCCCAAGGGGTTTCAAAATCTAGTGTAGGCATAGTAGGCAATCATGGTACTTTCCTTTTGGGCTCGTGCTTGAATTCTCGAGTAAGCTTCTCAACCAAGCCTACCACCACTTCCACTGGAATCTGTGGATCCTGGAACAAGCTTAAATTACAAGCCCACCAGATAAAGTAAATCAGATGACAAGGCATTGAGTCATAATTGACGATCGAAGCATCCATCAACCATTCGTTGAAACATTCTTCTAAACACATCTTGTTCTCGCCATCTTGGGATTAAAATTTTTGGCTAAATAAATCCAAACCTGAACTGTGAATGGGAAAGTGACGAAAAATGGACCACTCTCTCAGATTCTCGTCTACATAATGAACACGTGTTGGGACCTATTGATCCTCCTTTTAACCTATTATCCCACATCGACTCATATCTCTTACATACTTTGAGGTTGTAATTCAATTTTAAAAATTTTGTATAGAATGTGTGAACTTTAGTATGTTACTCTATTTTAAATATATGGTACATAACAACTTTCTTTCACACTTTGAATAAGATGGATCAAAACTCAATACTATGATGGCAAGGGCATCGTTATCTTGATAATAGATTTGAGGCATCCAAGCATGGAGCAAATTTCACCATTGAATTTACTCCATGTTATAGGATACCCCAACCTACAATCGAATAGTTAAAGGGTGAGAGTATATAACAATATATTTGTTTCATAGTTGGCGACATCTAGAGGCTGTCACATATGAAGAATAAATTATTGAAAACCCGTAAAGTTTATTATATTTAATGGGATTTTCAATAATTTTGTATATTTGACTACTTCAGTGATTAGTATGAATCCTTCTACATCAGCCAGTTCTTATGAATATGAATAGTCATAAGATTTTTTTTCCAAAAAAATGAATAAATAGTTGATAGACAATGTCAATGAGCACATGCATTCCAGTTGCGCCTTCTATCATGGAAATCTCAAAATATATTATCAAAGATGCGAAAATTTTCAAAGAAGTGGGCTAGAAAGAATTATCTGTCACCCTGACGTAAATCAATCGTTATGCCTTCTGTAGAAGGAATCGTCTGTCACCCCACGTAAATCGATCATGATGCCTTCTGCAAATCAGTGGAAAACATCTACTTCATTCAAATGTTGAAACTTCCGTGCTAAAGAGGATTGGATTGACATATACTGATGCTTCCGTTCCAGAGAGCATTGGATTGACAGATACAATTCGGTTCGAATGATTGGTCATGGCTACTGAGGAATCCAAAGCAGTAAGAGCAAAGGATGAGAGCGTAATCTATCAAAGCTAAAATTTAATGTGTATACAAAGTTTTGTGATTGCATTGAGAGGAGCGAGGTGCTTTACAGCTCAGTATGGGGAGATGTTGTAACATTTGTTCTTAACAAAATAATTAAAAAAATTCATGTCGGCTCATAAAATAAAATAAAAATATGAAGAGTATTTAAAAAAAAAATCCATGTTGGCTTCTAAAATAAAATATTATGAAAAGTAATTAAAAAATGGATGTTCTTCTATAAAATAAAAACTTAAAACTTAAACTGGATCTATTAATCAAGAGAGATCAAATTCTTGAGTTTAAATTATAAAAAAAAATTACACCTCAAGACATTGGATCCCTCTCGGTACTTGATAGATCCCGATTTAAGATGGATCTATGCTGGTTATTAAAACATCAATCTCTAAAACTTCAGTCTGATCATAATGCATAAAAGATTTATTAGGGTTTGTTAGTTGGTTGTGGTTACCTGTGATTGAAGTAGATATTGGTTTGAGAATTAAGATTAGGTATTAGTTATCCAATTTCCAGTAGTTTACCAAACTTCTTTGTACTTTTCAAGAGTAGTAGCATTTAGAAATTGGGAGAGTAGCCATTTTCTTCACACACATAAACTTTTCTATTAGGAATGGCACACTTACACACATAGCTATAGCTCTATTATATAGAGTTATTCAGATTTAACTGTTTCCTAATTTAGGTGGTATAGGTGAGAGGATATCTAAAAAAACCAAACTGATTACATTAATGAAAGCATTATCTCCAACACCCCCTTAATTCTTACATCGTGGAGAACAATTAAATAAACATGTTTTAGAAAATAGTTTTTTAATTCTGATTATGATTTTTTTCATTTCTGTCCTAGTAAAGTCTTCATCAGCATCTATATCCATTTTGAAATCTTATAGACTAAACTCCATCACAGCCATCCATTCTAAGCTACCACTTGATCTAGTGAAGATACAATTGCTTCAAACCATCAATTTTGTATTTGTAATGACTAGATTACTAGCCATTCTATTATACTTCCATGCACCTACATACATGGCCTACCGATAAATTCACCAGTTATCTAGGAAAGTGGTCTAGATATTGAATATATCCACAAGTCAATCTTACAAGATGACCTATTTCATCAATATTCATCATCATTATTTTACACAAGCTCACAAGCACACAAAGATTACAAACTGTAGACACAACCTAATGGCAGTGTTCTTGCGGCACCACATTCACCAAGAAACATAAGCTCTTCGGCCATGTCACACAAGCTCTACAATAATAATTCAAAAAATTAATTGCTACTAATATAGTTTCCTCCTTAGAGATAGAAAGACTTGTTGGTCACTGAACCAAAATTCAATTTGGTGAGCTCACTCCTATCTAATCTTCTAGTGATCATTGATATGAACACCCTGCTTCCAGTAATTGGAAACATCTGACAAACCATTGCATTTACAAATGTACACCAAATTCAAGTAATTTTTTTGAAAGCAAAACTCGTTAAATCTGACACTAGCACTCAGAAACCGCAGACTGATCCGAAAATATTTCCTAATGGTGTACACAAATTTGGCAACGTCAGCCCCTGTGGGCTTTGCGGAGGGGCAAGAAGGCATTCATTGACGAAATCCTTTGTGCCAGGAAAGAATTCATGACAAGCTTCAAAATCTCAACTGACAAGAGATTCGCGGTGATTATTTGATCTGATGCGTCTCCGATGGGAGGATCACTCACATGAGGTTCAACAAATGATGACTTCCCTCCCATGGTAGTTCAACATGTGGTTCAAATTTTATCTCTTCGTTGATTGGAAAATCAACAAAACATAACAAAAATAATTTACACTCAAAAACAAATTATTCTCACACATTCTAACATAATCCTCCATATGTACAAAGGATTAGAAGAATTGTAGAATCAACATGATCACAACCCCTCTCATGAGAGAGTTAGGGATGAACTAGCTTTGATACCAATTCCGAAATTGGTAGAGTAGCCATTTTTTTTACATACATAAACTTTTCTATTATGAAATGCACCCTTATATATATATAGCTATAACTCTATTATATAGAGTTATTTAGATCTAACTATTTCCTAATTTAGGTGGTGTAATCGAGAGAATATCTCAACAAACAATAACCCAATCTTATTACATTAATGGAAGTATTATCTCCAACAATATCTACAATGAAAAGAAAATAGGAGAGTATCTTGATTTATAAAAAGTATATTTTATATGAGTTTTCATCATTAAGAATGATTCAATATTGTTAATGATTAAGAATTAAGAGTAAATGTGGTGTTTGGAGACTCAGAGAATGTTTTATAAGATTAAATGTGGCATATAATGTTTTTCTTTTTATTGATTATTTTGTTATTTTTTGTGATATTTGTATTTTTAATTAATGGTATGTGTAGATAGATATCTAGTATTACTCATTACCAATTGTTCTATCCCCATGGGTATGTACTTGTCTTTTTTACTTCAAGAATCCTTAAAGATTTAAATTTTAATCTCATTATTTATTTATCTTACTTTTTAACTTATTGTAATTTATCTTATCATTTTAAGTTTGGATTATTTTTCATGATTTAATAAAGGGTTTGGTTTGTTGTGCTTATCGCGACCCAAGGGCATCTAAACCATCAAATTCACCTAGGGATCACACCAAGCTTGGGCCACACCGACCTGTAACATGGATGGATTTTTAAGTGCCTCTTCCTAACTACCTTGTTGGGTTCAAACTTGAATTGCCTTACAAAATGAGGCCTACCAAAACCAACCATGCTAGCAAGATTTGACTCAATTTTGAAGGACATGGGGGTGGGATTTGATCCACTTATGTGTGCACGAATCATGAGATCATTTAATACAATCTCTTTGGGTGCAACCAAACGTTTGAACACTACCTCAAGGTGACATCCTAACACTTTAAGGCATATGAGGGCTCTGTACATAACACACTCTGAATGCCCATTGAAGTTAATATGGTTAAAACCATGGTGCATATGGTCTATATAGTCAATATGGTCAACGCATGTCAACAATGGTCAACAATGGTCCATATGGTCGATGAGGGTGGAGGGTTGATGGGTTTATTGCATTAGGAGAATTATGAGTGATGGGATTATCAAGGTGTGGTCAATGGATTAATGTTTAATCAGGCATGGTGTTCATGGGTGAGTAGGATAAGGGTTAGTGGGTCAATGTGATTATTATAGTAAACCATGGTGGATATAGTCTATATAGTCAATATGGTCAACCATTGTTAATGGTGGTCAACAATGGTTAATATCGTTAATCATATTCAAGGGTTAATGAATTATTGAGATTACTGGTTTAAGGGGTTATATAATGCCTTAGGTGGTTAATGGGTTAGATCATGGGTCACAAGTAGGTAACTAGTTGTGGCAGGGGAACAATATTTAGTAATAATAACCATTATCCAACATAAGTCAATATGGGTTAGGGTTATGTGTGAGGGGGTTAGTGGGTCAACCACAACCAATGATGATTAACCATGATCATGTTCCACCATAGTGTTGTCCATCAAGTTATTCCCCTATCTCTCACTCAAGGTCACCATGTTGATGCATGATGTACATAGCACCTTTATACACCATTATAGGCCTTTGAGTCTGTACTCAGGAAAGGGGTTACTTTCATTTATCATTAAATATTTGTCCTAGTCTATCACCCTAGAATGAATTTTTATAATGAAGCTTCGACTAGATTTATTGCAGAGACAAACAGTACATCAAATAGTCCCTACAACTATTGTGATTTGTGTTTTCTTTCTAGAGGATGACAAGGAAGAGACGGTTGAAAGCAAACTTCATTAACCCAATATAGATCGGGGCACCTTAAATTAGAGAAAATTTGGAGTCTAAAATTGGCCTCATAAGAAAAATTTCCATTGATGAGTTGGAATTCAAAAACCAATAGAATTTCAAGAAATTGGGTCAACTATTATTGTTGAGCTGGACATATAAAAGTCCAAGAATATTATGTGTCATAATTTTATTTGATAGTAGTTAACTACATATAAAACTCACATTGATTAACATTTTAATAAGATCATCTCAAAATATGATAAATAGTCTTGAAATACTAAATATGCAATATTTCATATTATCACTACCTCCAATCCTTGGAAACATAAAAATCACTTAAATTAAAATCATAATTAAATTACCTTGAAATACACAAACAATTTATATCATTAATTATTGCGTTAAGAATTCTTAACACAATGGTTAAATACTGTAAAAACATCTATATTCAAATCATTAATTATTTTAATAAATAAATAATAATAACCAATTATTTTTATACATTAAACAACAACTAACTTATCTTATATAATAACTAAGACCTAATATATAATATAAATTTTAACTAACATGTAATATAACTAACTTAATATACTAATACTATATCTATAAGTTTGTATAGTATGCATTACCTAAAAATTAAGTGTTAATTAAAAGTTATAATATATATTTTATATTATATAATGTATTCTATTTGTTTGTTAAAAATTAACCTATAATATAAAATAGTAGAATGTAATATAATTAACATTATATATATATATATATATATATATATATATATAATTTAATGGTTAATAGTGTTATAATTTATTATTTAATTTTAATTATAATAATTTTGTGAATTTTAAATTTATTATTAAATATAGAAAAAGTATTATTATATTTAATCTAGTATGAATTGTTCTAATATGAATTGTTCTAAATAAATTATGATATAATTTTGAAATTATTATCATTATAATATTTATTGTGTATGAATAAGAATCTAAATCTTTCATTAATATTTTCAACTTTAAACTAACTCAACATACTTGTCAATTATTATTAATGATATAATATAGATTGACCTTCACTAGATAGCACCTCGTGTGATATCGTCTTTTTTAATATTTTCTTTAGGATGCCCATTTTAGACATATTTTAGACTCTAAATTTGCTCTAATATACTTATGTATTCACAAAACATAGTGTTGCAAAATGGAAATGCACTGACAAGAAGAGGCAAAATAATACCTCGTTATTCAATTTCACGAAGGTGTAAATTTTCAATGAGGAAATCTACGATGGGTGAGTTCTAATCTCAATGTTTCGAACCGTAAAGCAGATCCATCACTAGGAGAGGCTTTAGAAAGCTCATGATTCTCCTCTGTTAGTGGAAAAGTATATTAATACATAATGAGACAAATCCATCGAAAATTATTCGCAATGAGTTAGGTCGGCCTAATCATTGAGAAATATTTTAAGAGGAGGTAAGATTATTTTTAATGACGTGAAAAACAAGTTACCATACTAAGTCTAATGTTGTTGAGCATTGTCATAATAATAATCACTATATGTGCCTTGAGGATGTAGAATTTATGGCAACTATCCCTCATTACTACAAAAGAAAGAAAAATAAGGGAAACTCTAAAAATTGAGAAGTTTATGGAAAATTTAAACCAAAACGATGGTTTAAAGTTAAAAGATGCATGAAAACATGTTTTCGATATCATTAAAAATAACCCTACCTCCTGTGAAATGATTTCTCAATGATTATGCCAACCTAACTCATTGGGAATAAATTTCGATAAATTGGTCTCATTATGTATTAATATCATTTTCCATTCTCAGAGGAGAATCATGAACTTTCTAAAGCCTCTCCTCATGATGAACCCACTTTAGGGTTCGAAGCATCGAGATCAAAACTCACCAATAGCATATTTCCTCATTGATAATTACACCTATGTTAAAATGAATAACGAAATTGCATCCCTCCATGGAAGAGATATGCTTCCAAAAATTCGGCTCTTTCAAAGTTTCAGGGTTAAGATTGCACATCAAACAAATGACCTAGCATTTTTTAAAAGGTGTCGTGACAACTAGGTAATCCCACGTTTCACTATAATTAATCACCGTCTAAGGGACAAACATTCGCATGCATTTACAAAGTTGAGCCTCATTCTGATCAGAGGAGAGATAAAGCATAGAAGACATGAGCTGGATAGTCTGTCTAGAAAGGCATTTGACCTACACATGTCACTCTCATGGAATTTTCACATTGATTTGTGGTTGAATGTGGAAGCTGACACAACGTTAAAAGTAGAACGAGCTTTCTCCAAGTCTTCTAAAAACCAGTCTTCTAAATTTGAAAGCTTGGCTAAGAAACAACGACCTGCCCATACAAAGAATAGTTGCGTGGTCAATCTTGCAGGCTCGTAGGGTTGAAGACAACCACTAGGAGTGTGCTATTGTGCTCAAGAACGTTAAACCTCCTAAAAGGAACAAAACTAAGGATGAAGATGATGCTCTCATAATGCTAAGGGATAGAAAGGATATTATGAACCTAAAGGTGCATAAAGGCAATGCAACAATAGTCACGAAGACTGAAGATTACAACCTAAAGATGGCTAAGCATTTAAAGAGTGGAAGCTAAAAGAAAATACACAAAGACCCATGAATTTTTTTTTAAGAAAGGTTTCCCTTGCCATTAAAAACTCCACTCTAGATGATGATCTAAAAAATCTACTCACATGAAAGAATGCATTAATGCCACACATTTATGGTTTACCTAAAATCTATAAAATGGGTTTTCCTTTAAGAGCTATTGTTAACACAATTGGCTCTCCCATGTATGGATTAGAAAAATATTTAGCGGGAAAGCTTAAGCCTCTCGTAGGTAATAATTCCTCATTCATTAAAGACTCTACACATCTCGTGAATATGCTAAAGGATTGGTGTTGATGGATAATTCGGTCAATGCGGACAAAGACTAAACTCCCTAATTTGAATGGTTCAAATCTAGAACAAAGAAGGACATAATATAAGACTTTCCCTAGATCATACAATCAAAGTATTAACTAGCAAAGAGGACTCATCTCATACCTTGTGACTGAAGGTTGTCCTTGCTAGTTGTGATTTCCAGCTCCTTTGTTTTGGTTAGTGATTTGTAAATGAAGACAACACAAAACAATACAAGTGAAAGAAACAATGAACTATTGATAAGATCTAAGCAAATAGTCAAGGAGAAATGTTCTAAAGATTTAAATCAAACAAGACAAATCTTTATGGGAAAGGAAATATATCGTTGTATTATAAACAAATAATGGAATAGACTTACGACCATTCGCCTTGACATTGTGAAGGTCCCTTCCAATGATGCCTTTGCCTCAACTCAGTTTCTTTGCTCCAAAAGAGTGACTATCAAGGAATGGCCTCAATACTATGGAACTATCAGAAATGCCCTAGCATTTTGCTATCACATCAAAGATTCCACCTGCCTCCTCCATGAGCTTGGGCTTGTATTTATAATCTCAAAGGGATAGTTGGGAGATGAGAAAATGAGGGAGAAGGATAGGGAAAGATCCCAAAGGTTCAGGAGTTCGGCTGAGATCCACCCAAATAGGAAGATATGAGTGTCCATAAGGGCTTGATTCTAGAAGCTCCTCGAGCCTTCTCTTTTTTCCCTTCGTAAATACGGTGTCGCACTTTGCATGAACGCAACATGAGACAATGTCGCAATCTGCAATGATGCAACCTACGACATTAGGGATTTTCGTAGGCTGCCAGAAAGCAAGCTGTGACATCCTAATGAATTAGGGTTTTTTTAAGGGAAATTTACTCATAGGTGTTGGAATATTCTCACCATCTTATTTTGGTCTTGCATGCATTTTTCATGCATCCATGCATCCATGCATTGGAAGTTGAGTCTCCTAGCACCTAGTCCCTACTTTGGGCCCCCTGGAGCTTGTTTGTGGCCATCATTAGCCCTCCTATCCACTCAGAGTGCCTTGGTTACATCATTGAAGTCCAAATTCGTCCTCATGCATGATTTTAGGAGTTAGCACAGTCAATTCCATGATTTACGGCACCTTGTCCCCTTGATTTCCTAGTTAACTGACCATTACACCTAGTTTCACTACTACTGAGTGTAGGAGCACCTATTTTGACCACTACAAGTCAGTATTTCTCCCCCTTGGAGTCTCCTTCCCTATTTTGGTGCCCACATGATTTAGTTATGCTCATTTCTACCTCAGTTAACTAATTATTCATCATCGATGGCCACTGAATTTTATTGGGAGATGGTTCCAATGCAAACTAATCCTATACTTGAGGTGAATTCAAATCCTCCTTGGTGTATCGAATTCATTCTATTGTAACACATTTTTATTTCCAGCTTACAACTGATTAATGTATCAACGATAGTTTTTCGTGTGTGTTTCATTTTTATGAGTGAATTGATCCATGTCTTTGTCTAATTCTTCTAACTAATAACAGTGTGGAATTGTGAGATTTGTTCTAGCTCATTGATATATAACTGTGGAATTTCACATGGTATCAGAGCTAGTGAGATATTTTGAGTGCAACAGTTGAAGCAGTAGCAGCAGTTATAGAAGTTGTAGTAGTAGCAGCAGTTGCAGCAGTAGCAGTAGCAGTAGTTCCAACAGTAGATTGAGCATCTGCTTTCAATAGAACACCAGAAGCCTTTGGATTTCCACAACAAATCCCGGTGCCATTGCATTGAATTCATTGGATAAATCCTTTGAGGTCTATCCAGGTGTTAAGGATCCGGTTAAAAGTGCCTACTGTCCTAAAGAAGTGTTCAATAGATTCAGTAACAATCCTCCAAATATTTTTCCATTGTTTTTGTAGGTATTCTACAATAGCTTCCATGAATCTGAAAGCAATTCCTCCTCTCTCTCCATTCAACTATGATGAGTGGAAACCAAAGATGATAGCATATTTGAAGAGACAAGGTATTTTTTATATGTGTATTGGTGTTATGAGAGATTTTGCTTCCTATGAAGAAGAGAATGATTGGCTAAATGAATGTGACAGAGCCTTTGGAACAATGTGTATTGTTATGTCTCCTAGTATGCGCTACCTCATGGAAACTATTGAACATCCATGTGATCTATGGGCCCAACTAGACAAATAATTTGGCAAGCAGAATGAAGAGATTGGTGCAAATTATTTCGAGAACAAGCACAGTGATACCTCCTTAAGTGTTCTCTCTAATTCTGTCTCGGCCTCAATCATCTCTCATGATGAAGTTGTTCAAGGTGAAGAAGACGCTACAGATTCAACAAAAAAAGTTCATGTTGAAGACATTCCTTCCTCTGTTGCTCTAGAAGTTGAAGAAAATTTTGAATTGTCCCCTTCCCATGTAGTTGATGCAGATGAAAGTGGCACAACTAATGAAGACGATCCTTTTGTAGAGGTTATCCATTCCTCAATCATGTTCTCGTTGTCTTCTATTTCGAATTCTGGGCAAGATATGTCAGTTACTACTCTAGAAGTTGAAGAGAGTTTTGAATTCTCTACTTCCCATGAGTCTGCTGGTGTGCAGAATGATGATATATTTAATGTTTTGTAGGTTAAATAAGGGTTTGGAGGTGATGCATTCACCCTCCTTGATCACATGCTTCCTATGAACTTCTATTTGATCATTGGCACATGTTCTCATAGTTTCATTGAAGATGGAGGACACTACCATTCACTTGGGTTCAAGTCTCATGCACATTTTGGTAATTTTGGTTTTGATCTCACCCCTGTTGGTTCAAAGGAGATCAGAAGAAACCATTTATCAATTATTGGAGATGATTTAATTTCTACTTATCAGAACTTTAAGTTTCAAGAGCAATTAGATCTGATTGGATCTTATCCTACCTCAGTTGGTTCAAATTACAGGTTCCAGGTTGATCTTCATATTTTTGGATTTGTTCTCACCATGTTTGGTCTGAAGAGCAAGTTTAGAAAGCCTCCATATTCACTTGCATCCGCTGAAGGATAATTCAAGCACATGTTTTTGGAGCATGATCCACTTCTTCCCAAGAGGAAGATACCTCCAGGCATTGAATCACGCATCACGCCTACTTGAGTCTTGAGAAACAATTTTTGGTGTGTTTTAGTCTATCTTGAGGGGTTTTTTTTTCCCACTAGGTGTTCCTTCTTTCCTCACTTTTTTATATTATTGTACGGGGTGACCTTTGGTCTTAGTAACCAGGGCCCTGATTTTCATTTATTTTTCCTCTTAGTCTGGCTTAAGGGGGGGTGTTGGAATATTCTCACCATATTATTCTGGTCTTGCATGCTTTGCATGCATCCATACATTCCATGTAGCACTCCATGCATCCATGCATTGGCAATTGAGTCTCCTAGCACCTAGTCCCTACTTTGTCCCCCCTGGAGCTTGTTTTTGGCCATCATTATCCATCCTATCCAGTCAGAGCGCCTTGGTTACATCACTGAAGTCCAAAGTCTCCCTCATGCATAGTTTTAGGATTTATCACAGCTAGTTCCATGATTTAGGGCACCTTATCCCCTTGATTTCCTAGTTAACCGACTGTTACACGTAGTTTCACTGCTACTGAGTGTAGGAGCACCTATATTGACCACTACAAGTCAATATTTCGCCCCCTTGGAGTCTCCTCACCTATTTTGGTTCCCACATGATTCAGTTATGCTCAGTTCTACCTCGGTTAACTGATTATTCATCGTCGGTGGCCACTGAACCTTATCTAGAGATGGCTCCAATGCAAACTAAGCCTATACTTGAGGTGAATTTGAATCCTCCTTGGTGTATCAAATTCATTCTATTGTAACACTTTTTGATTGCCAGCTTACAGCTGATTAATGTATGAATAACAATTTTTCATGTGTGTTTCAGTTTTATGAGTGAATTGATCCATGTCTTTGTCTAATTCTTCTAAGTAATAACAGTCTGAAGTTGTGAGGTTTGTTTTAGCTCAGTGATCTATCCCTATGGAATTTCACAATAGGTTCCATCTTCCAAGAAGGGTACTGCATATTCTTTAGGGATTGAGGAAAAGGAAAAATCACATTATCCATCATCATGGTGATGACGAAAATTACGTGTAACAGATTCCCCCCCAAAGTATGAAGTTGGAGAGGAGTGATAGCTGAGATAGTTTGTCAAATGAGCGTTAAGGAAAGGAACCCATTGGTCAGAAACATGACAATAACAAGCAAGGTATTACAATACAATAATTTTTCATCTCTAATTTATGCATCCCAAATTACTCATAGCATGGTTGTTGACCAATACATTGCAGATCCATGTCAAATGATATAGGTCATGGCTACCAAAATATAGCGTAGATCCATGCCAAATGACTCAAATCCATACATAGATACCAAGATACATTGTAGACCTATGTCACAATGACTCAAATTTGAGCATATCCACCAGACATACATTGTGTATATATGCGATAGTACATACACAAAATACTCCATCGTAACCTGGGAAAGGAAAATAATACAAGTGGATGCTTACAACAAAACCCAGTGTCTTTGTCCCAATGTGAATGATACGATTCCATCCATTGAATATATGTTTTGGCGTCGAACATGGTAGAAACCACTTGATTACTAGTCTTTGAGGTATATCGTTAACAAGTGCGAGGGAAATCACCATTGGTTTCAATGATTCCCAAGGTACCCTAGTACATTCCCTCAAATGTGAATTGATGAGCTAAAGTCAAACACTCGGTGGAATATTTCAATCAGAGGCCAATGATGTAAGCCTACTATTGAAAGTAAGGAAACCTACCATTGATGCATGCAAGTACAAGGTACTAACTGGTCTCTAACTCTAATTCTTGGATAATGTGTTGAAGTCGATAAGAATAGAACCATCCAAGGAGGGCCATGATGTTTCCCCCATCATCAACACGAAACAAGAACAAAGGCTTTTATAGTGATTCTGAATACAGAGTCATTTTAGGACTAACTCAAGGATGGATGACACAAAAGAAGGCTTAATGACTGCAAAAGTAGGCCGATGCAAAAGAGGGTTTATAGGTTGATTCTCTTTCAACACAACGAAGATCAACACAATGGAGGACTTCTCTTGAACAATTTGACGTGACAATTGTCTTGGCAACATTGAATCAACAAGGATCGCAAACCAATGAATGGACTTATGGAGGCGTATGATCGACACGACAAGCGGATTTCCCAACCTTGAACAAAAGGGTGAAAGGATTTCATGTTCAAGAGTGACTTGCTGCCATCAATATAGGTTCAAACACATATCCCTTCCCACATTTTCCCCATCGCGATTGATGAGTACCTCTTTGTTTTTTTAACAAGATTGATAGCATACACTCGTTATAGCTCATCCTTCAAACGAGTCCAATATAATACATTTTTCGAACCTGAGAAAGGAGAGGTTCGATCCCATAAGGGTCCTTCGATGTTTGGTTTAACGAGTCCAAAGAAGGAAAAATCAGTGATTTTTCATGTTTAGAGAGTCTGAAAATATCAAAAGAAGACTCCAAATGGTTCTTTTTCGTGAAAGTTAGTCTCCTCAACCGAAAAAGAAACAACGTGAGAAAGAACTCTTCTAGTCATGATTGACTAGAGTATTCCTTTTTCATAATTAGTCTAAACGGTCTGAAAAAGGGGTAAACTATCACTGGATATACATCCTTTCAAATCCTTTTACGAGCGTGAAAAAAACAAGTTCGCTCGACAATATTTTCATGTTTAGGGAGTTTGAAAAGGGCTTAAAGAGAACTCCAAAGAGTTCCTTTTTCATATTTCTAGTCTCACGAGGTCGAAAAAGGGATAAACTATCACTCGAAAGATGTATTTGTCATGGTTCATAACCAAGTATGACAAAGGAAAAAAGTAAACTCGACACAGTTCATTTTCCGTAAATAGTCTAGCGAGGTCGGATAAAGAGATAAACATATACTTTATAGACACACATTTTTCCTTACTTTTAGTGAGCACGACTATGGTATCAAAAGCTCTCCGAATCTTTTTCATGTTTTAACCAGAGCATGACAAAGTAAAAAATAACCTCAACAACTCTTACTGTTTTTAACGAGCTTAAATATTGGTGAAAATAATGCTCGAACATCTGCTTCATTTTTTAACAAGCTTGCAACAGAAAATGAACTATGCTCAAGATGTTGTTTCATGGTTTAATGAGCTCGAATTCGAAAATAAAGTATGCTTGAAATGAGTCCCATTGGCGGGTTTTTTCCCAACATGATGTCCAGTGGTTGGTACTTTCCCCCAGCATAAGTATGAAAGGATAATGGCTCGACCCCAACATGATGGCTAGAGGTTGGAAAAGCTATCGAGTTAACTTCAACATGATTGTGAAATTCTATGTCACAGCAAATCTAAATACCCAAGGATACCTCACAAAGAAAGAATGAGCAGAAAATTTGAAGAAGAGTGAAAACTGCAGTAAAAAAGAGCAGAAGAATAATAATGCAGTAGAACTCAGATAGGAGCAGAATAATATCACATGTTCCAATTATCAGTATAATAAACAATGATGTTACAATGGATAGAATTCGAATCATGCAGGAGAATTCGAACCTCAGTTTGTCTAGCATAGGGATTATCACCACTGGAGTGCTCTGGAAGACTCAAAGTCAATTGAACTAAACCTAAACTCAGCTAACTGAAGTCACAATCAGTTAACTGACTAAGGAGGGCACAATAGTGAGTCTGTCATGCATGCCAGTCAGAAAAGAGCACATGAGGCCACAATCAATGGCATCCAGAGCTCTAACCCCCCACAAGAGTCAGATAACTCAGGTGGACTGCACTGGAACACTCAGTAGGTTCCTATAAAATAGGGAACTGACTGAAGTGGTCCTAAAATGATGCATGCAGGGTTCAGAAAGTGGTAGATGGATCCTGGATGACATCTGCACACCACTAAAGGGAAAATGACATCATCAACAACTAGGAAAAATAAATAATTCTAGATAGGACAAGGATGGAGTATTGAAATATCCTAACACCCCCCCTTAATCCATACTTTGCATCCTGGGCCCTGGTTACTAATACCAAAGGTCACCCATACAATCAAATAAATGATAAACAATAAAGAATTTTCCATGAACCAAGGAAATGGGGAAAAACCTCATGGGAAAAATACCCCCCTAAAAAAGAACAGTAGTAGGGAACTCAAAGAACCTTCATACTAAGCAGAGAAGGAAAAAACTTTCCTTAGTGAAAGCCTTTGCAAAAATATTGGCAAGCTACTCCTCTGTAGGATAGCAATGCAGGTGCTAGATATGGATCTGCTTCTCTGATGTGCCTCCCACTGTGTAGAAGTTGTATTTTCCAAAACAAGTTTTCAGGAACCCTTCTTGCTACTGGAGCGAATGGCTCATTGTGGTCCAAATCATGAACCTTTGAGTACCTTTTGTCAGAAAACCGATATTGTTTCCTAGTTGTATATCCCCCATGGCAAGTATCTCCAAGAGATTGTGGATCAAACCCCACCATCATGCAGCACCTCTCTAAGAGAAGTGGATCTGCATGACATAGTGCAATTTTTGCATGATACTGAGATATGGTGGTTCTATGGTCATATGGATCCCCAACTGTGTTCCCAACAGCTACAAGGACTTTGTGAGCCCGTATTGGCCTTGTCCATGGATTGGGAGCATGTGTTGGATCTGGATTTGAATCTAAATCTCCTTGAACTTTATTCTCGACATCAAGATCTTGATCCTCATCTTCATTAGAAGAGGTATCACTCTAATATTCATCAGATTTCGATGGGGTGCGTATAGAGTATGGAAAAAAATGTGAGAATTCATATGCCTTGGAGGCATGGTTTGCAAACCCTTTCGCTATAATCTTCCCAGTGGAGATCTCTGCAATCTCAATTGTGCCAGGACCAAAGAACACTTTCTTCGGTGAACCTGTGTGAGTCATCTGATATACAAACAAAAAAAATTCCGACAAAGAAGGCACAAATAGAACATTCTTGAACTTGCCATGCTCCATATCTACTGTTCCCTTTCCTTCAACAAAGATATTAGAGTTGTCTCCCATCTTTGAGATCTAGAGAAGAAAATGGTTCTCTGGAGGAAACCATGTGGTTGGAATCTCCTGAATCTATGAGGAGGGATTGTGATTTTGAAAATCCATCCTTCAGTGCATGTAAACTCTCATGACCATTAGACTCACTTCCAGAATCAATCTCTCTTGCACCTTTTGGGAGGGAAATTTTGTGTTGTTCAAGAAGCTTGGCCATTTGATCTATCTTATTCTTCATCCAAGATCTCTTTGGGTGGTTTCCTTTCTCACAATAGGAACACTTGGATTTCTCAAATCCCTTCTGTTTGTCCTTCTTAGAGCTGGAGGCTCCTTCTGATGGAATTGACTTGGCATTCTGCTTGGGTTCAAATCGCCTCTTATCCTTGCCTTTGTGCTTCCCCTTCCCATTCACACTTTTTGTTTCTCCATCCATAAGAGCTTGATATTTGGAGGCCTACAAGGAGCCCACCTGTACCAACTTATCTTGTTCTTGGATGAGATATTCGGTGAAAACATCTAAGGAGGGGATCTTCCAACCAGGGATTGACATTCGCCCATAATGGAAGGTAGAGACACAGATAGAGAACTCAGGACCTATCTTGCTCAGAATGGATAGCACCAACTGCTCATCCTTCTTCTCAATGCCACACTACTTTCATTACATAACCAGAGATTTGAATTTTGAAAAGAACTATTGAATGGTCTCAAAACTACTCGGTTGTAGAGCAATCAACTCATTTTCCAAAATATGGCCTCTTAACTCATTTTTTTTTCCGAAGAGGGTCTCTAACTTCAACCCTAACTCTCTTGGAGTCTCCAATCCTTCGATGTGGAAGAGTATATCTATGGAAATATGAATACACATGAAACCAAATTCTTCATCCAATCTATTCAGATACTTGGTTTTCTCCACAACTGATGTTGGTTCGGGATCCTTCCCCATTGTCACCATGTATAGTGATTTTTTTCGCAATACCATCTGCAGATCATCCCTCCAATCAAGATAATTGAAGGGTTTCAAGATCCTAGAAGAGATAGGAGAGTTCGAATTGTCCATTACAACTGCTGGAGTGAATACAAGGTGAAACTGTTGCTACTGCAGAAAAACTGATGCAACTGTTGCTGCACTCAAAAAAACTTTGAATAACCTGCAAAAAACTATCAATAAGGAGGTAGACTACTACTGAGCACTGCTTTAGGACAATATTCACTTTTATTCGGATCCTTCACACCAGGCTAGACCTCATTGAATTTCTCCAATGCATTCAATGTAGTGGCACCAGGATTTGCTGTGGAAATCCAGAGGCTTTTGGTGCACTACCGAAAGTAGTTGCTCAACCTATTTGCTCAAATGGATTTGATACCATGTGAAATTATATGTCACAACATATCTAAAGAGCTGAGGATACCTCACAAAGAAAGAATGAGCATAAAATTTGAAGAAGAGTGAAAACTACAGTAAAAAAGAGCAAAAGAATAATAATGCAACAGAACTCAGATAGGAGCAAAATAATGTCACATGTTCCAATTATCAGTATAATAAAAAATGATGTTACAATGGAGATAATTCGAATCATGCAGGACAATTCGAACCTCAGTTGTTCTAGCATAGGGATTATCACCATTGGAGTGCTCCGTAAGACTCAAAGTCAACTGAACTGAACCTAAACTCAGCTAAATGAAGTCACAATCAGTTAACTGACTAAGGAAGGTGCAATAGTGAGTCTTTCATGCATGTTAGTCAAAAAAGGGCGCATGAGGACACAATTAGTGGCATCCAGAGCTCTAACCCCCCATAAGAGTCAGATAACTCAGGTGGATTGCACTAGAACACTCAGTAGGTTCCTATAAAATAGAGAACTGACTGAAGTGGTCCTAAAATGATGCATGCAGGGATCAAAAGGTGGTAGATGGATCCTGGATGACATTTGCACACTACTAGGGGGAAAATGACATCATCAAAAACTAGGAAAAATAAATAATGCTAGGTAGGACAATGATGGAGTATTGAAATATCCTAACAATGATGTCCATAGGTTGAAGACATGCCCCCCAAAAAATATTTTCATTCGCCTACGTTGCTTCTTCTCATGATTAAACTCATGGCTACCAGTACTGATAGGTTCACCAGAAACGAAGGGAGAGGGAGGAGCAAGTAGCATAGGAGGATGAAAGGAAGGTTCAAGTAGTAAGTCTGGTGGAAGACTCGACTCAATGGGTGGAGGATCTATTTCATTTTGTAACGAGCTTGACACAAATGAGGAACCATGCTCATGGTGATTTGTTTCATTCTTTAACAAGCTTGACACGGGAATAGAAATCTGCTCATCGTCATCTATTTCATTTTATAATGAGCTTGACACAAGAATAAAACTCTTCTCATTGTACTTGGTAATGGTTTGCAAGAGGTCTCCATTGGACGGGAGAACAAAAATCTAGAAAGAATGCATGCCAAGAGACTTGATAGAGGCAATAGGGGGGATATCAGGCTCCAATGCCCCCATTGAAGGGTTCACCATGTCAAATGAAAGATCTAAATCTAGAGAATTTGAACATACTATGAGAGGCTCTTTCTCAGCAGAAATTGAAGACATGGGGGATAATTCCATGCAATTACCCTTTGGCAAGGAGAATACCACTTGAACGTAAGGAACATTCAGGCAAGTCGGATGGTCAACAGTCATACAATGACTGGGAATAACAAACGAGAGTTGATCAATGGTCACTATGCTCCCATCATGGGGAAAATGCATCACTCGAAAAAGTGTGGACACAAAAAATTTCATAGCATAAACATAATCCCGCCCAAGGAGTAAATTAAAATCCAAGGGGCCTTGGAACACCATAACATCAATGCAAATAGGTTTTCCTCCTAAGGTGATGGACAGCTGAGGGAGGATCCCTAAAGGTTCACTATATCTCCTATTAAAATCTAGTGGATGATTAGTGGTTGGAACAATCTTAGGAGATCCTAAGGCTTTCCAAGTATTTGAGGATAAAATACTAACATAATCCCCTTCATCTATGATAGTACGGAATATGGATCTATCATAATCCCACACAATGACTTGGAAAGGCATGCAGGAAGGAAGAGGAGGCTCTATTAGCTTATTCCAATCAAAGGAAATGACCTCATTACTTTGAGGGGGTTCCATCAAAACGGGTGAAATACCCCCTTGTGTAGAGGAATCTGAAGTGACAAGAAAAACCTGAGTGGTATCTGTTTCACTCTTCGAAGGAAGAGTGGGGTCAACTGAAGATGGGATCGAATCGACCACTTGGTATTCACTCTTCAAAGGAAGAGTGGGATCGGTCGAGGAAGGAGATGGATCGACCACTTTATCAACCAATGGGGGGTCAAGGGACAATTTATGATATTCCGATGGAAGTTGTTGCTAGGGAACAATAATGTCTTCCAATAACTGCGAAGCTTCATCCATACAAGGAAAAAGGTAAGTAAGGTGCATTTCCCCACATAATCAGCAAGGAAACCTGACTTTACCCTTTTTTACTTCGACCTTACGATCATTGGTTGATGGGATATCAATAGCATGACCTGCGGAGTTTGGTGACATGGGTTGTTTCGAATATTTGGACCACTCTTCTAAAACCTTGGTAATACCAGGGAAATGGGTAAGAAGGTGGTCACCCTTACAAAGCCTACAAGGTAATTTGGGCTTGGAACCAGTGTTGGTAGGTTTCTCATACCTATTAACACTCCTAGCATGATTGATTTCCCCCTTGCTTATTCTTCCCCCTTTTGTTCTTCCCTTTCTTCTTCTTCTTAGCCTCTTGGTTACTAGGATTTGGGCTTTTACCAGACGTGGAAGAATAAAGGGAAGAAGATGCGACAAGTGAAGAAGGAAAAGAGTCAATGGGAGGTTGGTCTTATTGAGGTGGAGGGTTTTCACTCGATCCATCAGAAGCATTTGGGATCACTGGAGTGGAGAACAACCATACAAGTAACCCCATAGTGAAACCAGGAAGAGTCAATTTAGCGATGTAGGGAGGAACAACATTTCCAAAAAAAAGAAAAGCAAAAGGTTTCCCATGAAAAGAGGTCCCTTGGTTGGTAACCTCTGGAACTGTTGCCATAGACACAGACTCAAACTAGGGTCTGTTAAATCAAAGAGAACACACTACCAAAGTCCCTATAAGATAAGAGCAAGCAAACAACTCTCTTGTACCAAAGAGAAAGGAAGTAGGGATGGATGGTACAAGCAACGTCTCTCTCTAAGGCCTTCTAAATAAAACACACAACCAACGCTAGTCAATCTAAGGGAAACAAGCAAACATGTGAATAGGTAGGATAAATAGCTTGATCCTCACAGGTGTGTCAAGTTGTCACAACTCGCAATATATCATAGGGTCTAATAGTAATACTCGACCCAATATTTCAAAGCATTAATCAAGGAGGATTAAGATCATACCCTTGACTGTATTACCCGACTACCTGACAATACGTGCATAATAATATACCCGAGTGTTCTTCTCGATGTATTGCAACAACATGATAGCCAAAAGGTTTACCCAGTTGGTTCCAGGATTTTATGGGGGTCTCTCGATATACACAAGGTACAAGGGAGCTCAAATCCGTAGTAGTGCTATCTAATGCGCAACCATTCGAAAGGGGCCTTCTGATATACTCTAGGTATGTGGAAGAACCACATAATCCCTGGGATGCAGCGCTAGCAAATAAAGATAGCTCCTACGTTTAACGACGTCAGAACACATCTTCTATCCTATCACACAATGTTGCTAAATATTTTAAATTAATGTGCGCTTTATTTTATATTGAGGTGGTTAAGTGGAAAAAATGGATTTTTGACTTTCCTCAAAACCATGCATGGATTAAAATGAAGTGCAAGTCTTTCCATTTTGATGAATGCTAGCTATGGTAAAGAAGAGAGTATTTTTCTTTCCCGAATGCATATACCCAATGCAAGAAACATGAATCACTCTTTGAATGCAAAAGATGATTTTATATATGATTCAAACAAACTGTAGGATACACGATTCATAGCCCCCCTGACCATGAGGTGGAATTTAAAAAAAAAAATCAATTCATTTCGCTTAAAATGCAAGCTAAAAATGCTCCACACACCAACTAGAATGCAATCAATTTTTGGTTTTCCACTGCTTATAAATGCAATAAAATTTTTTTTAATGCAACTTCTTTTGTTTTCTTCCTTTCAAATGAGATGAAAAGGCCTAAATGCAAACACAAAGGATCACACAACAAAAGAATGCAAACCAAAAAATGCAATCAAGTAGGTCAACAAGCATTAAAAGAACTCACATGACAAAAATATCTCAATACTTGTCACTTGCAAACCAAGCAATCCAAATCAGATTTAATGAAAGAAACGTCTAATGAAAAAGAACATTCTAATCACTAAATGATTCAAAGCCAAAACAAGTGGAATGAATAGCTAAAAGAAAGTCATAGAGTGAACAATCACTGCAAAAGGTGGTAATAAAGCCAAGAAACAAACCAAACCACAGTTTTGAGTAGAAATCCCTAGCAAAAATAATGAATTACACACAGTGTTGCAGTCTGCAACCAGACATAGTGCGAAAATACACAGTGCCACAGGAGTAAGACAGCCCAAGTGTGACAGTGTTGCATTGTATTAAAAAAGAAACTATGGTAGGCGAAATAAGATTTATAAAAAAACAAGGATCTCAACAAAAATATAAAAATCTAAGGTCTAAGAGTCGATCTGGATCACTCGATGACTCTAACAGTCAACTTCACAAAAAAACAAGGCAAAATGAACAATATCTAAAGAGACAAAATTCAAGCAAAGCCAAACAAAACCTAATTTTCTCTCCCCAGCATGGTCGCCAATTTTTTTGATGGATAATGCAGTCAATGCGGACAAAGACTAAACTCCCTAGTTTGAATGGTTCAAACCTAGAATAAAACAGGACAAAATATAAAAACTTTCCCTAGATCATACAATCAAAGTATTAACTAGCAAAGAGTTCTCATCTCATACCTTGTGATTGAAGGTTGTCCTTGCTACTTGTGCTTTCCAGCTCCTTTGTTTTGGTTAGTGATTTGTAGATGAAGACAACACAAAACAATACAAGTGAAAGAAACAATGAACTATTGATAAGATCTAAGCAAATAGTCAAGGAGAAATGCTCTAAATATTTAAATCAAACAAGACAAATATTTATGGGAAAGGAAATATATTGTTGTATTATAAACAAATAATCGAACAAACTTACAACCATTCGCTTTGACGTTGCAAAGGTACCTTTCAATGATGCATTTTCCTGAACTCGCTTGCTTTGCTCTAAAATTGTGACTATTAAGGAATGGCCTCAACACTATGGAACTATGAGGATATCCTCCAGCATTTGGCTATCACATCAAAGATTCCACCTGCCTCCTCCATGAGCTTGATCTTGTATTTATAAGCTCAAAGGTATAGTTGGGAGATGAGAGAATGAGGGAGAAGGATAGGGAAAGATCCCAAAGGTTCAGGATTTCGGCTGAGATCCACCCAAATAGGAAGAGATGAGTGTCCATGAGGGCTTGATTCTAGAATCTCCTTGAACCTTCTCTTTTTTCCCTTCGTAAAGAAAGTGTCACACTTTGCATGAACGCAACATGATACAGTGTCACAATTTGCAATGATGCAACGTGCGACATCAGGGATTGTCGCAGGATGCTAGAAAGCAAGCCACGACATCCTCTAAAATTAGGGTTTTTTAAGGGAAATTTCCTCATAGGTTCGATCTTCCAATAAGGGTATTGCATATTCTAAAGGGATTGAGGCAAAGGAAAAGGCACATTATCCATCATCATGGTGACGACAAAAATTGCATGTAACAGTTAGAAGATCGGGGAAAAAGATATATGAATCAGTTTTGATGTGGTATCCCTCTTCACTAAAATTTTGATTGATGAAGCCATTGAAGTTATTAAGGGAGTATCAAATGAAGAAATTGCTAGCCTTGTAGAGATTTCTCTCCAGTCAATGTCTTTAGCTTCCATAATGAAAAATAGGAACAAATAGAAGGAGTTTCTATGGGCTTGCATCTGTCATTGGTGTTCACTAACCTCTTTAAGGATAATTTAGAGAAGAAAGCAATTTACTCATCCACTCTTAAACCAAAAAGGTGGATCAGATACGTAGATGATGTATACATTAACTAGACACATGGTGAAGATAGATTGGATGACTTCACAGACCATCTTAGCAATCATTCCAAAAGCATCAAATTCACCATAAAGAAGGAAGAGGAAAATTTACTTCCCTTATTAGATGTGCTCACAATGAAGAAGCAATATGGATCCTTGGCACATCAAATATATAGGAAAAAAACGCATAAAGATAGATACTTGTACGCAGTTTCTCATGATTATCTTGAACAAAAGTTCAAGATAATCAATACATTAGCTACTCGCGCTCTAAGAGTTTCTGATAAAGACCATATAGAACAAGAATTTGATTATCTCAAGAAGTTACTTTTAAAAAATGAATACAAAGAGAAACATATAATGGAACTATTCGAAAAGTGCATAGTGGCAGAACTAGGGTTCGATGTAGGGACAACAGTATTCCTACGACCACTCTTCCTTACATCCATGGCACTACTGACAAGATTGCCAAGATTTTAAGGAAGAGGAACATAGGTTTTCTTTCTCTCCTCCAAACTCCCTGATAAATAAGCTAGACTCTACTAAGGATCATATTGAACCAAAGCTCCACAAAGGCATTTATGCGATACCTTGTTCATGTGGAAAAAGGTACATTGGTGAAATGAGTCACTCAATAAAAATCAAGTTAAAATAACACAATGTTGATATTCAATATGGGAGGATTAAGAAGTATGTTGTTGCTAAGCATTGTCATAATACTAATCACTATATGTGCCTTGAGGATGCAGAAGTTTTGACAACTATCCCTCATTACTACAAAAGGAAAATAAAGGAAGCTCTATAAAGTGATAATTTTGCGAACAATTTAAACCAAGACGATGGTTTTAAGTTAAAAAGATGCAAGGAAACTTGTTGTACACGTCATTAAAAATAACCCTACCTCCTCTTAATTGATTTCTCAATGATTAGGCTAACCTAACTCATTGGGAATAAATTTCGATGGATTGGTCTCATTATGTATTAATGTCCTTTTCCATTCACAGAAGAGAATCGTGAGCTTTCTAAGGCCTCTCCTAATAATGGACCCGCTTTAGGGTTCAAAACGTCGAGATCAAAACTCACCCACCACAAATTTCCTCATTGATAAAATAATACCTTTTCATTTAAGAAATCCAAATGGACAAGGCAAAGCATATATCCATAGGTTCATTCAACACAAAAAATAAGGCAAATTGGATGAACATGGGGAATAACTTGCTTGAATTACTATTCCACTAGTGGCAATGTATCTAGGTCCTAGTTACACAATAAAATCAACAATTCTTTAAACTGCAATGAGGAAACAAGGAGTTGGGACTATAAAATCACTATCCTATGCTCTTTGGTGCTTCCTTCCAAAAAACTAAAGCTCACAGTAATGCTTCCAGAGGAGAGGAGAAAATGAGAAAAGGAAAAATACAAAAGGCAATGTGACAAATCTAAAAATAACAAGGATTCACTCTTTCAAAATTATGATAATTGGGCGGTATCAATATTCCCTATCCTTTGTTATGTCATCAATGGCTACTTATATAGATGACAATGGGCCTGCTAACGTTGTTGAGTAATCATTCATTCCTTAGATATTAATTTATGATGTGGAAACTGTCACTCCCCCTTAATCCCGAAAAATTAGGAACGCCTGTGAGAAGTCTAACCATAAAAGGCTAACTTTTCATCTCAATCTTTCCTTGGTAGATCAAATTGAGACCGTTCGTGTCATTTTAAGACTTGATTGTAGCCTTAATATCTTATTTTGCAAAGGAATCATGAGAGATATAGAAGCTTTGTGAGTTTTATCTTAGGGAAGCTAACACTTGCCTCCAAGAGAAGGGCCTTATAGCTGAGATACAACACTCTGGAGTGTAAAATGAGAAATTTTAGGTAGGTGCACATAATAATAATAAAGTGTAACATTTTTACTAAGGGACATAAAATGAATAAGGTTTATTTATTAAGAAATATAGCATAAAAGGTTATATAATAGAAATCCATTAAAGACAAGTAATATAAATTATGAATAAGAAAATGATAGATAAGTTATCAATACATTGTCATGTGATGGCATATTGATAGCAATAACTAGTCACAGAGGTTGAGGAGTCATGTCCCTTGATTAGGTCATGTTTCTTAGTTAGGATGTGTCCCTTAATATCATATATTTATGTATGTGTGTGTGTGTGTTTGCATGTCCATTTACATTGTCTATCTCTTTAAAATGCTTTGTCCTCAACACATAAAATATGCTAGTTTTTGTTCTAACTTGTAATGCCTTATCATGATTGTCTATTATTATGATGGTTGATAATATGAGTTACGAAGTGTTGAGCATAATTGTCTAATTGTGAACGGGTTATACCACCCTAATTCAATTTTCTACAAAACTATGTGGCAACAAATTATGTTATTTGAGAAATGATAGGATTCCATACTTGAACTTCTCTTTAATATAATAGGATCTTCACTTAGCTTCTCATATTGATTTCAACTCTAGTTAGTTGGTTGAATAATACGATGACTTCTATAATTACGGTGAAAATAAAGTATTCATGTATCTTGTGGATCTTATTTTTGGAAACTTAATCTTTTGACACTATTGGTAATTTATTGGTTGATAAGATTTCAATATAAATGCCTTTCTAATGTTTTATATTGATTGGATCTATATAAATCCCTTTTTCAAATGTACTGATTTTTATGTTTGAATATTTTTTATTTTAATGGAGCTAATCATTTTTTCTGATTTTTATGTTGAAGATTTTTTTTATTTCAATGGAGCAATCATTTTTTCTTTATTAATAGATGCTTCAATATTGGTTAGTTTCTCTAACTTGTTTTGTAGTTATCATTCTTTAGCTTCTTAATTTGTGTAATCTTTTAATATGATCCCTTAAGTGTGAAATGTTTTCATTATTTTCTAACTTATAGAGATTATTTTTGGATGTAGATTTTTTTACTTCTCATCTTGTCTTGTAACTTTTTTATTTGTTCAAGCTACCTTTTATTAAGCTTCTAGAATTTTCTTCACCCATCTCTAATAAGACTTTAGTCAATTTTTTTTGCTTTTCTTTTAACCCTTTTTTATTTTGTTGTTGATTCTCATATGAATTCAAAGAGACATCAAGATGCTTTAACAGGTCGATAATCAGACAGGCATGGGAAAACACATCGACATTTTGTTACAGGGATCTAATGCACATTAAGAAAGTCTATGTTCTAAAGTCCAATTTTTTGAATACGTGTTTCAGCATGTATATACAAATGTAATTTTATCCACATGTATAAAATTACAATTTTTTTCCGAGGAAAAAAAATGATATTCTTTAGTAACAAGGTTAATGATAATGATTACAATTTCTTTCTAAATCCTCCCTAACAAACATATAAAAATATTGTTTGGTTCTATAACATACTTGGAAGTGAATTAAACCTTTGTTTTCATTTCATCTCGATAAAAATATAATGTATATCTTAATAAAAATTCTAGCTTACTCCTTATAACTTGATAGACAACTTTTCTCCTTACATCTTGATAATTTATAAATTAATTTTTTTTTTAACACAAACGGGTAAAAGTTTTTTTTTTTATAAATAAAAATATGGAAGGAACATAGTTACACAGTGTAAGAGCAGGCTTACTCCCCAACAGTGGAGAGCTACCATGTCTCTACCTTCATCTTTTACAATTTGGCATCTATTCCGACAAGAAGGAACCCTAGGAGAAATATAATTGCGCTTAAACTTCCTGGGAAATTACTGAGATAAGTTTAAACAAACCAAAACTACCATAACAACTATTACAATAATCATTGCTTCCACATGACAAAGAGAAGACACAGTGTATCCAAAAGAGAGTCCCAAAAAAACCTAGGGTGGCGACGAATCTGCAAGCTAATTCCAAATCGCTGCTTCCTTATCTCCAGCTTTGCCGCCATGGTTCAGCATCTCCAGCTTCAATTCCTTTAACTCATTGCGCATACTGTCAACCTTTCCTTCAATTCTTTTGGCAATGTCGCGAACTACCCTGATTTGGGCATCCAGGTTGCTTGTATAAGGGCAACCACTATCCAGAACAACAGTAAGACTATCCACTTTCACGCTAAGGTTGCTATTGTTGTCATGAGCCTCCAGACGAGCTGCTTGCTCCAAGGCACTCAAATGCTACACAGCTTCTTTAATCTCATAATTATCATTCCTTAATACTCGGACTTGGGCGTCCATGATAGTCAGATGGTCGTCAACCACAGTAAGGGAGGCCGCAAAGCCCTGTTTTTCATCCGAGCCACCACAAACAAATGCAGAATCCTGAGCCTGCACACTATGTTGCACGCAAGTCGTGCATTCCTAGCCCCCTGGCCATGAGGGGAATCGCTTTCTGAAATCCGGAAGAGTTGCACCACCATATCGAGTCTTCTTGCAGATAAGATGGTTAACAAAGTCTGCCATTTTCGCAATCTCAGGGGTACAGAAATGATGCCATCCTTCTTGGTATCCATCTTTAAATAACATACAACCTCGAGAGCCTCCCGAAGTGAGATTTTGCATGCTTCCCATGTGGAAGCCATTTGATTCAAGTGTGCGACCGTGCCTCTCAACGAGGCCCCAAAGTGGGTTTAGAACTATGGCATAAAAAACCCATTCTAACATTTGATGCGAGTTGTGATGCCCAATACTCCATCCCGGGAGAGGTCGATTAGTTATTGTAGGGAACATGAAGGTTCTTTAATGAAGACAAGGGATCCAGACCTTGTTCTTCACCTTGTGATTACTAACTAGAGCTCTTCGATCTTGTCTTGCTTCGTTGTTTTCCATCGCGTCTGTTTCTTGATTATTGGTTCTCATGATGTGAAAAAAACTTATAGTTTTGAACTCACAAACAAGACACTTAAGAAGATTGTGGACTTTAGATGCAGGGCTCTTTCTGTTTATGATCAATTTCCTAGCATCCCTGATGACCAACATAGAATCGCCACAAACTGCTAGTTATGTGATTCCTTTCTCCCTTGCGATCTCCGGTCATTTTGTTAGAGCTAACCATTCGGCACTATTGTTTGCTCTTCTGTTGATTCCCCATACGTAATCTTTCATCTTGTTTTCGTCAGAGACGTAGAAGACTCCACCCGCACCTGCCAACCCAGAATTTATAAATTAATCTTAATAATTTAAGAATTTTATAATTTTTGTGGTTACCCCTAAAACCCCATAAATTTAATAAATAAAAAACTTATAATATAACATTTTTCTTGATAACATTATAACAACTTTTCTCCTTGCATCTTAATAATTTATGAATTTTATAAGTTTTGTGGTTGCCTCTAAAACACCACAAATTTAATAAAAATCTTATGATATAAGCTTTTGATTGAGATTTTAGCCATTATGTCATAATGTTATAATATAATTTATCGTGCAATTCATTTTTTTTCTTTCAGTGGAAAAATCACCTTCCTGCTATTTTGAAGGAATCAAGGAAAGCTAACACGCACGGGAAATCTCAACAAACTTCCTCACATATTGTGAATGGTAGATCGAGCAAACTGTTAGCCGGTCATCCAAGCCAGAATATGTCTCAACGGAATTGAACCCAGGTGGATGGAATGAAATCCATCTATCCCCACCAACGGACCACCGTATCCTTGACATAATTTATCGTATAATTCACCTAATAAAATTTGAATCACGACCTTTAATTTGAGGGTTTTTTATCACTATTTGGTCCATTTATGACTCCTTATGCTTCTATAGTGTCTCTCCACGTGATGGATTCGATTGAGATTTTAGCCATTATGTTATAATATAATTTATCGTATAATTCCTCCATTAAACTTTGAGTCATGACCTTTAATTTGAGGTTTATATTTTGGATTACTATTTGGTCCATTTAGGACTCCTCATGCTTCTATGTTGGCTCCCTATGTGATGGATACATAGTCAGTAACCCTATCAATGAGATGGCTCTTAACAATGGTGGTTTCAATGGTGGCTCCACACCCTAGTTTTGGTGACTAGAACAAGGGACATTTATATGTTTGTCATGTTAATCTTAAGTTACTATCAAATTTTATTCCAAAACAAAAACCTTAGATAACCAATATTGTATGATGAATTTAGCACCTCTTCGTGGAAGATAAGGATGATTATCCAATTCTATGTAGTTCTCTCAATGATTAATCATTCACTGGTAGGGATGCCAAAGTTGTTGTTTGTGACTAAGGATCGTTGTGGTATTGAGTGAAACTGAAGTTTTTATAAAGACTCATATCTTGATTTCTAATAAGCCCTTGAATTATAGATTCTTATTCTGAATATTTATTCACCCCTTGTCTCTGTCTCTATATTTCTTTAAATGAAGTGGAGTAATTTTTCTTCAACGTGATTTCAGAATTTTAAATCGCCAAAGGCCTTTTTGTGGTCAAAGACCTAGAAGATTAAAGATACTCAGAAAATTTATGTTTGGCCAAAAGCCTGCAATTATGTTGTCAATGACAATGAAATTTGACCAAAGGTCTAGTAAAACGGTGTCACCAAAAGCTATATCATCAGAACATGACTCAAATACCAAATGAAATGAACAAAGTTCATTTATTAAGAAATATCCTACATAAGCCTAGGGTAGACAATAGAAATCCATATAAGGCAAGTAATATAAATGATAAAGAAGAATATGATAGATAAGAGAATGAAATACTATGTGACAATATATTTATAACATTCACTAGTCATAATGGTTTAGGAGTCATATCCCTTGGTTAGGTCATATCCTTCAGTTAAGGCATGCCCCTTAATATAGAATGTTTATGTGTGTGTGCATGTGTGCACATGCACATTCATTACAAAACATAGCTATCAAATATTATGACTAGTCATTGTTATAAGTACATCATTACATGACATTATATATACTCATCATCAATCTCTGAAATTACATATTCAATACATTCTTTAATGGTGATTCATTGTTTGTTAGAGGGCTAGTCCACCGAGAGAATGCCAACACCTGCTATACTAGCTACAGAATTAAGGTATGACCAGAAATACAATCATTACAATAAGGGCTCAACAAGAGCAGCATGTCACTTACAAGAATTGAACCTGGGTGGGGAGGGCAACAATCATTCCTCCCAACCACCCAAGCTACAACCAATAGACCACATATTCAATACATTATTTTAATACATATTGATTCTTTTATGTTATTCTATTTATTTTAGATATTCAATTTACTAACCAAGTTGTTCATCTCATCTTCAGCAAATGAATTTTGTTCATTTTTAATATTAGAGCTAAATTTTACTCTCATGTCTAGATCATTGACCACAATTAAACCTTTGATCATTAAAAAAAAAAGCATTCCAATAAAAGAAATTATATCCATTTCTAAATCCAAAGAAAATATCTAAAATTTAAAAATTAAATTAACTTGACAATAATTGAGAGTTCCCACCAATTCGACAAATACGCATCATAATATCTCTTTCAATAAAAATTATTAAATATCAAGAAGTGACTCCAAAGTTGGCATTCCAATGTGACACTCTAAAGGAGTGAACTCCTACAATATTAGTTTGCAAAAGTTACAAACCAAGTCTATAAAAGCACGTGATTCATCCTTTGAAAATTATGTTGAAGGGAAAATTCTTCCTTTTTTAGAAAAAGGAGAAAAAATCATATATCAACCAAATGGTGAATTGTTGATTTGTTGAAGGTTATAAAGTTAAATCATATTTAAAAAGGCTATATTATAAAAACAAAAGATTTAATTATTGTTAAGAAAAAACATCACTTAAATTTTGTCAAATAATTATGCTCAAGTGTCAAATAAAAACTACCAAGTTTCAAATTAAGGGAAGTATAATAATTATATATTAAAGGAATATAGTGTAAAGTGGGAATATATTCCAGAGTTATTATATCACACTTAGTTTAAGTTATTTTATTTTAACACATAATACAAGTGGAAGTAAATAAGGGTTTCTTTTAAAAGTTGAATATTAGAAAAAAAATTGTATTGACAAAGTAAAACAAATTGACAAAAAAAAATGATTACAATTACAATATACTTGCTTTTCGCAGGTGAAATAACAATAAAGTGGGAATGAAATGGGAATTTTTTATATCAAAGATTTTTAATTTCATTTTTTTAAATAATAAAATTTAAAGGATGGTTTAAGAAAAAGAGATTGGTATTTTTTGTATATAGATGATAAGAATAATTATATTAATGTTGATTTGGCGAATCAATTATTAATTTAAAGTCAAATATAATAAAAAAAATAATATTTTTGGCAATGAACAATATGAAATTAAGGGTTTATAAGTAACAATTAATTATTCTAAAAGCATATCCTAATTCAATCTTACAACTATGTATAAAGAAAATGTTAACATAATTCCAAATTCACCTTGGTTGGAAACATTTGGAAACATTAGGAACTTTTATCTTAAACAATAAGAACGAAAATTGAATTGTGTTATAAGAAGAAGAAGACCTTGCAAGGCGTTACAATGGCGTCATGCTCAAAAGCTCCATCATTAGAAGACCTTGAAGTTATCTTGAAGTGATCCTTTGAGATGATCAAAAGTCAATGCAAATGATGTGGAAATAAGTTGAAAAGGTTATCAATAGTAAAGATAGGGAAATGTCTTGCCTTTGGAAACATAGTCAAAACATGATCATACAATTTAAGAAGTTAAAAAGTGAAAAGAAGTCACAACAAGAAACACTAGAGCAACTTACAAACAAGGAAGCATTGACCAATTAAAAACAATGACCAATCCTACAGAGCTAGAGAAGCCTTTAGATGTAAAAATCCAACTCATGGAGAAGGGAAGCAATACAAATCCAATCAACATCACAATTCAAACATATGAAATTTGGTAGAAGCAAGGATATCACCAAACATCGAAGTATAAACGATGGAAAATCCAAGTGTCCTTACTAATACAAATTGAATAAACAACAAAACAACACAAGTGTATGAAGAAGACATAATACCAAAAGTGAATCACGGAAATACAAGTTTGATAAGGAAAAATCAAGCTATATAATGGCACCTTGTCAACACCTGAATCACAAAGTCAATATTTTAGTCTATTCATGTACCAATGTTGTTCGGAACAAGGAAAATATTCTAACTACATATCAAAGAATATTAACTCTAGTACAAATCGATCTTAAAATATAAGTCATTTGCGGAATCACTATACAACAAGATCATCTTGGGACCCTATAAACCACAAAGATTCACAAAGGATCAAATTATGGTGGCCTAACCCTTTTACAATAAAATAGTTCCACTCAACACAATATGACTCATATCATCTTGTGCCATCCACATCATCAAGAACATGGCCTAATGAAGGGACATGACCTATTAAGCATTGCAACTAGTCAATGCTATAAGTACACCATCACATGACATTGTATCAACTCACCAATAACTCTCATAGTACATATTGAATACATTATTTTGATCGATATGGATTCTTTGATGTTATCCTATTTATTTTGGATACTCATTTTATGAACCAATTTGTTCATCTCATATTGAGTAAATGAGCTTGGTTCATTTCAGTGACAACATAAGTCAATATGTGTTAGGGTTATGGGTGAGGGTGTTATTCGATCAACCACAATCAATGATGATCAACCAGAATCAAGCATGCTCCACCATGGCCAATGATTGTCAATTGTCAAGGGGTTATATAATGGTTTAAGTGGTTAATTTGTTAGATTGTGGGTCACAAGTAGGTGGCTAGTTGTGACAAGTGGCCAATATTTATTAATAATCAACATTAGCCAACAAAATTCAATATGGGTTAGGGTTATGGGTGAGTGGTCAGCAGATCAACCATAGTCAACAATTGTCAACCATGATTAAATATGCTGCACCATGGTAAACAAGGTCTACATTGGTCAACCATGGCCAATGACAGTCCATATGGTCAATGAGGGTGGAGAGTTGATATGTTAATGGGGTTGATTAGGTTATTGGGTACGGTAAGTGATAGCATTAATGAGCTATATGGTTAATGGATTAGTGTATAAGTGGCCAGTATTCATGAGTGAACAAACTAGGTGTTTGTGAGTTAATGCATTTAATATGGTAAACCATGGTGCATATTGTCTATAGTCAGTATGGTCAAATGGTGTAAATGAAGTTCAATGGTGGTCCATATGGTTAATGAGGGTAGAGGGTTAATGGGGTTATTAGATTAGGAAGCTTGTGCATGATACGATAATTGAGCTATGCAGTTGATGGATTAGTGGATAAGAGGGCATAATGATTATGGGCAAGTAGGTCAATGCTTAGTGGATCAATGCAATTAATATGGTTAACCATGGTGCATATGGTCTACATATAAATTAATATAGTTAGCGGTGATCAATGACTGTCAATGGTGGTCCATATGACTGTTGAGGGTGGATGTTGATGTGTTGATGGTTTTGCTAGGTTAGGAGGTTGTGAGTGATGGGGATTTTTTCAAGCTACGTGTTCAATGCATTAGTGGATAAGTGTTCATGGTGCTCATTGATGAGCAAGCTACAAATTAATTAGTCAATGTATTTAATATGGTTAACCATGGTGGATATGGTCTATATAATCAATGTGGCCCACAACGATCAACCATTGTCAAGGATAGTCAATCATGATGGTTGATATGGTGAATGATTATTAATGGTTATTGAATTATTGAGATTAGTGAGTTGGGGAGTTATAGTGGATTAGTTGGTTACTTGTTTCATTCATGGGTCAAGATTAGGTGGCTAGTTGTGATAGGTTACTACTGTTGACTAATAATGGGAATTAGCCAACATATGTCAATACGGGTTAAGGGGTTATGAATAAGTTAGTTAGCAGATCAACCATGTTTAACGAGGGACAACCATGGTCAACAAGGTCAACATTGATCAACCTTGGTAAACAATGCTCAACAATAGTCCATATGGTCAATGAGAGTAGAGGGTAAATGGATTAATGATGTTATTAGGATAGAAGGTTTATCAGTGATGGAAATATTGCATTATGTAGTTAATGTATTAGTTGATAAGTGGGAACAACATTTGAGGATCAACAATCTTGGATTTAGTGGACCAATGCAATTAATATGGTAAACCATGGCACATGTGATCTATATACTCAACATGGACAATTATAATAAACTGTAGGGCAGTGGTGGTCAACGATGATCAATGGTGGTCCATATGGCCATTGAGGGTAGAGTGTTGACATATTAAAAGGGTTATTGGGTTAGGAGTTTGAGGGTGATGAGATTTTCAAGATACATAATTAATGTAGTAGTGGTTAAGTGGGTGGAATATTTGCAGGCAAGAAGGCTTGGGTTAGCATAACAATGTAGTTCATATGGTGAACTTGTTGGATATGGTCCATATATTCAATATGGTCAATGGTGGTAAGCCATCAACAATCTTAGTTAACGGTAGTCATCAATCAGCCATATGGTCAATGAGGGTGGAGGGTTGATGGGTGAATTAAGTTATTAGATTAGGAGGTTTGTGGGTGATGGGATTATTTGTCTACGGGATTAATGGATTAGTGGATAAGTGAGCACGACATTATTGGGAAGTGGGTTAGGGTTTGGAGGGTCAAGATCACAATTAATATGGTTAACCATAATGAACATGGTCTATATAGTCAGTATGGTCAACATGGATAAAAAATGGTCGGTGACAACCAAAGATGGTCCATATGGTCCATGGGATAAAGAGGTTAATAGATGAATAGGTTTATGGGTGATGAGATTATCGAGATACGTGGTTAATGGATTAATGAATAAGTAGCCATGATGTCCATGGGGAAGTTATTTAGGTGTTGTTGGTTAATGTAGTTAATAAGGTCAACCACGTTGGATATCGTCTATATAGTCAATATGGTTAACAAAGGTCAACATCAATCAATGATGGTCCATAGGTCTATGAGGATAGAGCTATGGTGGGTTAGTGGGGTTAATAGGTTAGGAGGTTTGTAGGTGATAGGATTATCAGGCTACATAATTAATGGATAAGTGAGCATGACGTTCGTGGGTGAACAAGCTAGGTGTTATTGGGTTACTGCAGTTAATATGGTGAACCATGGTGCATATGGTTTGTGTACTCAATATGGTTAATGGCAATTAATAATTGTCCCTATGGTCAGATAGGGTAAAAGTTTGATGGGTTAATTTGGTGTTATTGGGTTAGGAGGCTTCTCAATGATGGGATAACAGGTCTATGTAGTTAATGGATTAGTAGATAATTGGACACATTGTTTGTGGGTGAACATGTTAGGGGTTAGTGGATCAATGCATTAAATTTGTTGAACCATGGTGAATATGGTATATGTAGTCAATATGATCCACATAGATCAACCATATCCAATGATTATCAATAGTGTTCGATGGTGATCATCATGGTCAACAATGGTGGAAGATTAATTGGTTACGAGGTTTGTGGTTTATGTCATTATCAGGCTACAAGGTTAATGTATTAATGGACAAGTGGGAATGGTATTTGTGGATGAATGGGATATGGGTTAATGGATCAAAATGGACAGTAATGGTCAATAGTGGATATGGTTAATCATGGTCAGGGATCATGGGTTTACTGAGATTAGTGGATTGAGGGGTTACTGAATTGAGTAGTTAATTAGCTAGTTGGTGGGTCAATGGTGCATGGATAGTCGTGATAGGTGACTGATGTTGACATCAATTAACAAAGGTCAATATGGGTTATGGGGTTATAGGTAAGTGGGCTTACTAGATCAACCATGGTCAACCATGATCGAACATGGTTAATGGGTTAGTGGATAAGAGAGTACAAAATTAGTGGTTGAGTGGGTTATAGGATAGTGGGTTAATGTGTCTAATATGGTGAAGCATGGTGAACATGGTATATATAGCCAATATTCATAAGGGGTATATTGTTCTTTGGGTCATAGTGATTAGAGGTTATGGTATATTAGGGAGTTAGTGTGTTTGGATTCATTAAGTGTTGTGGGTTATTGCATGAGGGGTCATAGGGTCTAAGGGTCAAAGTGTATGAGGAGATTGATGTGTTTGAGGTCATAATGTATTAGGGAGTTAGTGTGTTTGGGTTCGTCATGTGTCAAGGGTTTATTGTATTTGTGGGTTATTGTGTTTGGGTCATTGTGTGTTAAGGAGTGATTGTGTCAAGCATTACAAGGGTCAAGCAATATATGAGTGCCATAATTGTTAGGGGTGATTATATCAAAGATGATCATAAGGGTTAGGTGGTATAGTGTATAGAACGTCATAATGTTTAGTGGTCTCATTGTGTTGAGGGTTTTCTCTCATTGGGAGGAATAGTGTGTCAAAGGATGATTATGTTAAGGGTCATAAGAGTCTACAAGTATAGTGAATATGATGCCAGAGTGCTTAGGGGTTGGATTGATTATATCAGTGGGTCATAGGAGTCAAGAGGATAATTTTGTTGCTGACGATAATAGATAGGATATGAATCATACATAATAATTATTATTGATAATGGAAATAAGGGTAAACATGCAGTTCAATGATTTGAATATTTGTAAGTAATGGTAACGTCATTGATTCATCTACTAACCGAGCTCACATTAACATTTCATCATAATATTATTATTACTACTGATTATTATTATTTATTGTTAATAATATTATTTTGGATATTTATTTGTGTCAACAAAAATTCAATAATATTTTCAAGAGAGATGTTATTTTTAACCCATAAATAAGTATTTTAAATTGTTGATTTAGACATGATGAATAACATCATAATAATTGTTATATAAAATAATTTTTTTAAGTATGGCATCACTGAATGTTGAGACCTTTGGTCATAAGATCAATAATTATCATAAAGTGTGAAGTATAGAGATCACTTGGAAAAATATTCTAATATTTTATGATGGCATGTTTTTATATGAAAATTGGACAATGATAGTGTTTCTCCAATGTACTATGTTACATTTTTTCCTCGTACAAATAATCTAGGAAGATACACCTAAAGGGATCACATCTTGTTGGCTTTATTTGAAGAAGCCTGACCCCGATGAACCCCCAAAGAATCGAACCCACAACCGAATGATAGAGGGACAAAGGCATTTTTTCCTCGTATAGATAATCTAGGAAGTTACACCTAAAGGGATCACATCTTGTTGGCTTTATCTGAAGAAGCCTGACCCCGACGAACCCCCAGAGAATCAAACCCACAACCCAATGACAGAGGGACAAAGGCTTGGCAGTGGGGGATCCAACCAACAATGCTATTCGTCGAGGCTTATACTATTGTCACATGTGCTTTATTGAAAGAGTTATTTAAGTTATAACCTTGGACACTTTGCATCCAACAATACAAAGTTCACTTTATGTCTAACAATACAAAGTTTCTTCAAGATTAGTATTTTATTTTTATATATTTTGTATTATTGTTATATTTTATATTGTATTTAAATTTTTTTGAATAGTTATTCTCTTGAATTGCATATAGTTAATTTAAATTTAAATGTTTATTTATTATATAAATTGTTTGACCTCTAGTTAAAGGGTGTTTAATGAAAAATTCATTGTACTTATTTTGCTCCTGGCCAAAGCACTCTAGTACATATCATATTGGTTTTATAGAAACATTCTAAATTGATAGATTTTGGACCAAGATTCATCTCATTTATTATTTAATTTAAAGATAAACAAGGGAGATAGAAGCAGAGTTTCAAGTCCTTGCCAAAACTAAAAGCAACACGGGAAAGTTGCAATGCAATCGGGAGAATTGTATATGCGTGTTCAATAGAGACCCTTGTTTCAAGAGAATTGTATATGCGTGGGCATGCATGATGCATCAAACTAATAGTATTCCATTTGCAAGTATACAAGCAGGAGTTCGAAAATGTAATATTTCATTGGGAAAATCGCTACCTAAAAACAATGATTTCTCTATTTCAAGTAGCATTTCAAACAACATACATCCCACTAACCAAAAAATAGGAAACAAATGCCAAGTTGTAGAGAAAAAATCATTACGAAAATACCAATCCCACTAACCAAAAAATAGGAAACAAATGCGAGGTTGCAGAAAATATTTCGTTAAAAACGATACATGGCTTACAAATATACCAATTCTTTCTTTATTTATTAGAGTTGTTACACGTCCTCAACATGCATTAATCTTTGAATTGCGATAGAAGATTGTTTCACACTTTAAAAAAAATTGTACACTAGTTACTTGTTCTGACAACAGAAATTTCAATATTTTTTAAAATTTTGCTATGATATATTATATTGTTTATACCCATTAATTTTTACATAATCTATATTAATTAAATTTTTAATTCAAGAATTAAAAGAATTGATGCTTTAAACCATAGATGAGTTTGGTTATATTATTTTTATTTTTATTTGAATTTTATGTTATAATTATAATAAGGAAGGGACTTGTATAATATATAGCACGAAATGAGATTTATCCCTATCCCGTTGCAATCCTCAAGAGCACAGATATTGCTACAACGTATATCGGAAACTATAAATGCAACATTGTTTTGGAGGCAAAAGAGCTGTTGTAGATAGTACAAATTTCACTGAGATATTTTTTCTCATAGTTTTCATTGTTTGCACTCAGAGACTAGACCTCAGTTTGCGTGGAAGTTGCACATATGTTTAGAGTTTAATGCTCTATGGATTAGTTAATTTATCTCTACCTACAATCAAGGACAATGAGAAGTTGGAGGACTCAAATCAAAGGTAAGAATTTTTTTTTTGCCTCCCATGCAGTTACAGAATAGTAAACCAGATTATCGTAAAACTAGTATATAAAATAAAAGATTTCAAACCCGAGAATATACATAAAGAAATATGGATTGAATAAACTTCCCCATTATTTTTTTTATGAGCTATTGTTGGTCTTTGAAATTTCTCTACTACTCAGAATGTGGGAGGCACATTCAACACATTACCTTAGTCCCTTCGATAATTAAAACTATCAATAAGACATAATTAAAACTTTCAATAAGACAAAATTAAAACTATCGTGTCGCATGTTCATGGTAAACATGCATCGACAATATGACCATGCTAAGTGCCCATGCTAAAATTGCATGTGGCACATTTGTCCATTGCAATGACCTAAAGTGCACGTGGCTCAACCCCCATTGTTTCCCTTTCAGTGACGAATGCAAGGTGTTTGCTTCGTTGTGGCTTCCTTGAATTGTTAATCGATATCAATTTTGAAATATCCGTAAATTGCTTACATTTCAAATATACATACATCTGCCTGAGTCTCATGTGTACTGTCTCTAGATTAATTCAAGCACCAGACCACTCCAACCCATAGAGACAATGGGAAAGGTTTTTGAATTCATTCCTAAGCATTTTGAGAATCCACTAAAATCTACAAGATTCGGTGATATTTACATGACTCCAACCTTAATAGAAAGTACGAACTAGCTGAATGTTGTGTGAACTGGATAAATATTGAATCTTTACTCATCTTAATTGCACCTAGATACAACCCAATATGGATGAACACTTGCAAGATCTCTGCAGGAGAAAGCTCTTGGACTAGTGATTCTCCACAACGTGCTCAATGTGCTCGAGATGGCCATTGAAGAACTGAAGCTTCACCTCCAAACGCTCTGATACTTCAAAATGTGAAGCCGTAGGAAGATCATTGTCCATGTTGCGGATCTGCAACCCAGGTAGTTGTTGTAGTTTAATGTATTTGTTGCGGATATGCAACCCAGGTAGTTGTTGTAGTTTAATGTGTCTGTAAGGGAGAGGACAGGGTTTTGGTCACCATAGTTCAAAGCCATCCCAACAGGAATAGATTTGTTACCTTCTGTCATGAAGGGCAGGGCAGGGCAGGGGATGGAAAATTTCAGGCTTGGAATCGGTAAGCATGGGACAGAGATGGACGCTAGGTAGCACTACCACCACATAGCTATGCGACAGGAAGCAAAGGCTAGGAATTATGGTACGCATTCAAGCTTTCCATGTCTGCACAGGAAAGGCCACCAACACCATGGCTTGTGCATGGCACTCTCGTGGTTGGTTAAGGTGCAACCGTTCAATACCAAATAACTTTAGGTTATAACTTTGGATATAAAATGCAGCACTTCCCTAGATGTGCCAGCATGTCTCCAGGTGCATAGTCTCAATATGGCTACCTCGATATGAGGTTTTTAATATACCAAATTTCGATTTGAGGTCAAATAAGGCTCCAAATAATGTTATTGTCTAGAACACGCTTTTTACAAAAAAACTTAGATTAAAAAGATTGTAAATTGTGTTAGAGTAATAAATTTGTAAGAAATCGATTCCTATAGTCCCTGCTGCCAAAGGGGCAAGGACTAATAAAAAATTGTTATTGTTGTTAGTGTGAACATCGTAAGGAAAATTTATTGAAAATCAAGTAAAATTTTGAAGTATTGACTTAATCTGTGTAAAATGGAATCATGTTAAACCCTTTGCAAAAAGAAAAAAAAGGAATAGTTATCATATTGAGTTCTGTTATAAATGTAATAATCAATATTATAAATGAGATGATCAAAGGTTATATGATTTTTTTTTTTAAATTTCTTAAATTTCTATAGTTATCTAGTGAATAAAGCATGAATCCTATGATAGAATTCCATGGTGAATAAAGTAGGAGTGTTGACATGGCATTCTTTGTAGTGAAGAAAGTGAGGTCACTAACATGGCCTTCTATATGACTCATGGAATTTGGAAAACATTCTAAATCTTATTCTATTTATTGGAGAGTTTGGAAAACATTCTAAATCTTATTCTATTTATTGGAGAGTTGGGTTATTCTGTCTAATATGGTATACAAGGTGATTACATGAGTATGAGTGTAACATCCCTACCATGAAAATTTGTTCAATTTTTCCCAATTTCAAACCTTAGACTAGTGAAACCCAAGCTATCCCAAATTATTTTGAATTTTGTCTGGAATGGCTTGAGGGGTCTTAGGAAATCCTAATGCATCTACTGGACACTTAGACACTTTCTAAAGACATTTATGACTTGCATTAGTCAAGGAGGAATGAAAGGGAAAAATACTAGTAAACTCAATATTGAAATCCCCACTAGTCACTATCTTTTTGGATTTCCAAATGTTGTACGACCTTGCCTAATTTATGAACACAGTTTTGGCTTGGATAAAGTACTTCAATGGAAATCAAAAGGCATCATTTATCATGATCTATAATACGTTATTGCACCCATAAAACATAAAGTTGGAACTCCTAAACATTGCTTGGAAAATGTAAACAATAGACATGGAAATTGTTACATAAACTTTGATCAAATTCCCAAGAAGCCTACATAAAATAACTTGGCCATATACAGTACATCAGAGGCTTCTCAATCAGCTGCAAAAACATAGAGAAGATCTGATGCAAAACTGATTTGTAATTACTCTAAAAGTTCACAAGGAAATATAGAAGAAAACTAGCTCAAATGAGAGGTTTGTTTGGAAATTTTACATGATACACATGGGGATTCAAGCTATGGCTCAAATATGCATCTCAATACAATGCCATAAATCATATATTACATCCATGGAGTCACAAAGACAGCCTCATCAAATTCTATGCATCCATGAGTGTGCCATCAATACTAGAATATAAGCATTGAGAAGAGAATGAAAGAAGAGATAGGAGAATAAGAACTTTGAGATGAACTCGAACTGTAGAGGGAATTGAACCTGCAAAAAACATGTAATTTAAGATATAATAAGAGTTATGAATGGCCTATCCTCCAACAAACTTGGACAGGGATCTTTCACCTTCGAAATTGGTTCAATAGCAGGGAAGGTAAACACCCACCATGCATGTAAAAGCTAAGCTCTCCAAGAGTGCAAAACAAAAATGATCCAAAAGCTGCTCTCCTTCCTCATCCTCCTATTTTATTAACTTCATGTGGACTCATGAGCTCGAATTTCCCTCCAATACACTCACCCAACTCGATTTAGTGGTTGATTCCTTTCATGAGACACTTGTCCTCTTCTTTCTTGCACTCATCTTTCCCCAATTCGAATTGGGAATATTGGTTGACCATAACTCCCACTATGCGCCCTCTTGATGGCTATTTTTATCCCCGATATGTCATATTTGTCATAGGTCTGCAATCAAGTCTAAATTTTTCATATTTGTCATAGATTCATTCATTGTTGTTGTCATATATGCCATGGAATCTTGTTACAAGTGTTACAATTTGTCTATTATGCCTCTTCCTCTTCATTGGGAGTTACTCTTCCACTCCAAGTCGAGTCTCCTTGATTATTTCCATGAATATTGCCTCTTCATCTACCCCAAGTATGTTACCTTCCACCTTGAACTCAAATTTGTGTGAGAATGATGGCAAGTGTAGTAGGGAATCTTGCCACATGTGGGTCCCACAACCTCTTATGCGCCCTCATGATCCAATACCACTTTATTTTCCTTTTTATTATTGTTTATTTGGCCCATTTAATGTGAATTTGTAAGGCTAAGTTCATTTTGGGTCTTGTATGTCCCTTATTTCAAATTTCAATGCTTCCACCCCAACCTAGGGAACTAATAGGTTAGTGGAATTTTTCTTCCCTGATAATTTATTTGGATGGGGCCATTACAATGAGATTCTTGTACATCTTAATTTTTCCAAAGAATTTTTTTTTTCAAATGTACGAAATAGGATCATCTAGACAAAAGAAAATATCTAAGTTTGTTTACAATTATAACAGTGAAGACCAAATTAATAAGAATGTTAAAAGTTTATAGTACAATTTTGTCTAGTGAAAAAGTCATCCTATCTCTTAAGAGATCGAGTTGAGGAAAATATTCAAAATATGATTCCAGGAAATGAATGAATCATGCCATTAAATGGATAAATTGAGTTGAGTGAATTTTTTGAAGTTTGGTTATGTTTAGTGAAGGTATCATTTTGTATGATCAAGACATCGCACCTATGAAAATTGATTGAGTTTAATTCTATCGAGTGGAGGAATCATCTCGTCCATTGAAGAGACTAAGTTTGAGAAAAAAAATATCAAGTATGATTTAATTTAGTGAAGAGGGATTTTTTTTACTATGAGTATATAGTGAAGGGATCATTTAATCTATTGAAGAGACTAAGTTTGAGGAAAAAAATTGAAGTACAATATTATCTATCGAAGGAGTCACCATGTCTCTTAAGAGATTGACTAGACGAGAATTTTAAAACTATGATTCCAACTAGTGAATGAATTATCACACCAAATGAAGAGATTGATTCCTTCACAAGATGATCCCTTCATGAGATAGAATTAATTATGGGTCCAATTGATTGTATCTACAAGTATGAAGATTTTGAGTTGAAAGCTTGGGAACATTTTTTTCTAGGATGCTTCAATTGAAGAATCATAAAAAGTTGGTGTTGATGTGTCAAAAGGAATGCATAGGAAATCCATATTTTATGATCTCCCTTACTAGGAGGATCCATGAATATTTCATCTATTATAGGGCCTATGCACATTTTCAAAAATGTCTTAGATTCTATATTTTTACATATATCATGTAAATATAAAGACAACTTATCTTCAAGGAGAGATAATGCTCTTTCACATACCAAAATTGATAGAAGACATTTGTGGCCAAAGAAGGAAAAGGAAACATATGCAAAAGATCTGTTGATTTTCAAAAATAAAGGGCTAGATCAATTGAAAAATGTTGTATGTTCAAGAAGGACACTTACTGGCTATGGCTCATCATTGAATAAAGATTTTATAGTTGATGGACATTTAATGAAATTTAAAACATTTGATTTCCATAATTTTATGAAGGTATTAACATCAATTAACTCTTATTTTTATCATTTAATTACTAAAAATGTTTTGATATATTATGTTAAAATAATACCAATGAACTCACTAGTAGATTTGAACCCAAAATCCAACGAGCAAATCCGACGACCTCCAACGAAATGGACTGTGTCGTCGGATTTTTCTTTGAAAATTACTTTTTATTTGTTTTTTTTTTTATAAATTTCGATAGATGATCGTCGGATATCCGACGTCCTTTTGAATATCCGACGAGGCTGGCAGGCTATCCGACAACTATGCTAATATCCAATGCCTATTCAGATATCCGACGCTTTGGATGTCGGACAACCGAATTCATTTTGAACCCGAAGAGGTCGGATATCCGACGGATGTTTTCCCAACGGTCACAAGATTAGTGCCGTCGGATATCCAACGTAAATTTGACTTTTTTACTTTTTGACTTTTACGATTTATAAATATCAAACCATTCCGACATGTTTGCCATACCAGCGACGGTTTGCGGATGTTTTTTTTGTTCGGCAGACTGTTTTTCGTTGTTTTTGTTATTCAAGTGAGCAAAGTACTCTGGAGCTTCATTTTCTAAGATCGATAATCTTCATTTAAGCTCTTTATGAGAAAATGTCAACTACGAATATTCCTAATCCAGACGAACAAAATCGACAATTGCTTGCTAGATTGTGGGAAGGAGTTGAAAGAAGGGGTGATGGTAAATGCTATTGTCCATGTAATCAATGCAGAGGCTTTAAGAGGAGAAGAATTTTGATCACAACAGCCACAAAACATTGTAGGGAGCATGGGCACACCGAGGGGGGACATGAATACCATCCATTTGCAAGTTTGCATTATATATGTTTTTATTTTGATTGCTTTTGTAAATTTATGTATTATTATAATATTTCTTATTTTGACCAACAGTACAATTGGTCGTTGTTCTTTGTAACTTTTATCTATTGATTGTTTCATGTAATTATAAAGGAAAGACATCCTACGGCATATCGTTCGGATCAGCAAGTGTTTCCAGAACAAGTACAAGAGGAACATGGAGCTATGAATATTAATGGAGAACAAGTTAATGATCACATTGAAGAAGATGATCATACTGATAACATAGTTGAAGATGATGTTACAAATACTTTGATCCATGATTCATTTAATGTTGGAATGGATGATGATCATGATCATGAAAATGACGAACATTTTGATGATATTCATGATATACCTCTTCTTGACAAGGCATACGAACCCCTTTATGACGGCTCCAAGACAAATCTTCTCTCTGCTATATTGTTGGTAATGAACTTGAAGGTTATGAATAGTCTTTCAAACATATCAGTCACACGGATGTTAAGGTATGTAATATATTCCATCACAAAATATATATGATTGTCATGTATTTTATTGTTAATTCATATATAAGTCAAATTACTACGGATGAAATTTGTTTCATTAATATTATTTCTATATTATATTAACTAGATTTTTATTTTTATTTGTTGTAGCATGATAGGTGAATATTTGTTGCCACCTTCAAATATTTTTCCTCGCACATATCGATATTTATCTACCACCATGAAAGAAATTGGAATGCAGTATGAAGCAATTCATGCATGCCCCGATGATCATGTTCTTTATTACAACCAGCATGAATTTGCAACAGAATGTCCTGAATGTCATATCAATAGATATTGCACAGATCAAGTAACTAAAAAGGTGCCTCACAAGGTTCTACGTTATATTCCCATTATTCCCCGTTTGCAACGACTGTTCAGGTGCAAAAACATAGTGCAGTTTATGGATTACCATGCACAGAATAGAAGTCAAGATGACATTATTCGGATGCCTGCAGATGGGTCTACATTTAGAGATATGGAGGAAAAATGGCCTCACTTTAAAGACGAACCTCGTAATCTTAGGATTTCTTTGGCAGCAGATGGTGTCAATCCTTTTGCAGAGATGAGATCTGTTTACTCGGTGTGGCCTATTTTTGTTATCAACAACAACATTCCTCCATGGTTGACAATAAAGAGGGAGCACATAATGTTGTCGATGATTATTCCAGGTGCGAACACTACAGTTTTTTTTATTGCAATGGTATATTCTCATTTGTCGTTTTTTGTGTCATAATGTTATATATATATTTAAAGTTTTTCTATTGTGAAATATGGTTTATATATCTAAACGGTACGTCTCATAATCAGAATATTTATTTTATATGTTCAAATCAATCAGGTAAGTACCAAGTCAAAGATATGAATGTATATATCGAACCTCTTATTCACGAGCTACTGAAGTTATGGAATGGCATCACTATGTATGACTTATCTAGACCAATACGACAAAGGAAATTCCAATTCCATGCAATGCTTGTATGGACAATACATGATGCCCCAAGGTTAACCCATTTCTGTGGTATGTAATTATAAGTTCCACTTTAGTTGCATTTAATTTTACGAACTACTAGTTAATATAATACGCATGCATGTTTTTCTAAATAATCCAGTCATTTTTTATATAATTATAATAGAAATTAATATTGATATTCCATCTTTTTATTTAGGTCTTCAGACAAAGGGGAAATTTGCATGTCCAGTTTTTGGTCCTAAGATCAAATATCGTCATTCAAAAAGCTTAGGAAAGGAGGTGTTTGATGAGTATAGGCACTTCTTCTCCAATAATTACAGGTATCGAACTACCGAAAAACATCTTTTCAATGACAAGCAAGAGACTGCATTAAAACCAAAGAGAATGACACCTCAGCTATGGAAGTTGCAATATAATAGAAATCGTCAAGGTATGTATAATCAATCATTGTATATGATCTTATTGTATTTTATTATATTGTGTGTTGTTTAGTGTAATTGAATTTGATTTAATATTTAATTTCATCATTGTCATTCATGTGATCATCATGAAGGCATTAATGGGCTTCCACAAGGAATGAAAAGTTATCCTAGACAATTTAGTAGGTTTCCCTATTATGAGCACCTACAAATTGCTCATCTATTTGATACAATGCATATCGGAAAGAATGTGACTGAAACATTATGGCGAATATTGGATGGAAGGAGTGACAAAGAAAAAATTGTCAAAATTTGCAAAGACATTCAAGATAACAAGCATGCAATGAAAGACATCATTCAATTTCATAGCAATGGAGAGCAAATTAATATAAACTCACTTCCATTGATGTTAACGGACCAACAAATTAATGTTGTAAAAGAAGTCATTCGAAAAATTAAATTTCCCACTGGATTTTGTGCGAACATGAAGAATATCATAACAAAGAAAGGTGATTTCGTGGGGGTGAAAACGCACGATTGGCATGTCTTCATGAAGGTAATAATTAATATGGTATGCATTTAATAATTATTTTTTTTCTTTTTCTAGTACTCTCTTTCGATATACTGAAACTATTTGGATATTATTGTTACAGTATGTTCTACCTCTCTCTATCCCGGACAACTTTGACAACAATGTCAAGCAAATAATATATAGTCTCGGGAAATACATGAGGTAAGTGGTGATTTTTCCATGTGCTTACTGTTTGTTTAATTCAACATAGAACTTATTCTTAATTTGATTTTCATTCTCTACTTCATGTTACGTAATATAATGAATTTTTTCTTTAATCTCTTGATTGGCCGGTTGTCATGTCACTTGTAGATGGTTGTCATCTAAATAATTCCATAAAGAAGACATAAAGTATTGGAGGAGAGAAATTCCTCGTCTCATGTGTGAAATGCAGAAGCATCTACCTTCAGCATTTTTCAATGCACAGGAACACTACCTCATACACCAAGTTGAGGAGATTGAACTATGTGGACCTGCGCACTCAAGGTCCATGTGGATGGTTGAGAGGCACTGGAAATTTATGAAGGGTTTGGTCAGACAACGAGCATATGCTGAGGGTTCTATGATGGAGGGATATATGGTATACCAAAACATGTTGTACATTAGTGAATATCTTCCTATATTGGCGTCAAAGCTCAATTTACGTCGCATTTGTGATCTAGACTCCAAAAACGATTTCGAAGGGGAGTACCCAAAGGGGAAAGGTAGATCGAGGAAGGTGAAAGGTAATATAACACATTTCACTAGTGATTTTTATGTTTATATATCATACATATATATTCTATTTTTTTATTTATTATTTTGCATCATTTTATATTATAATTAGATACTTTTTTAAGTGACTAATATACATTTTCATTGAATTTTAATTTTATTGTCATCATATAGTTGGTCGAGAGTGGGATACGATTCATTTATACATCGCAAACAATCTTAACTGGATGAAGGTATGGATAGAAATATGTGAACAATCTGGTCATGGAATTTCATGGGAAGGTGTGGCTTCATTGGTTAAAGCTGCACATCGCAATGGAGACACCAATGTAACACAAAGGGAAATCGATTTAGCAAGAGGTTTAAAAGATAAGCAGGTAAGCATATTAATCAATGGCACTATTTATTTATTTCTTTAAATATTGTCGTTGTACATCACGCTGGTTATTTTCCTTTTATGGCATTATAATAAACATGCACTACTTTATCATAAATATGGTGTGATCATTATGTAATATTTTCCTGTATGGCTTGTTGTACTAGGTAAAACACCATAAGGCTATGTGGTGCAATGGATGTAGATATCGCATCAAAAATTTGGATGAAACAAAGAAAACATCTGATTGTGGGATATCTGTAGTCTTTGAGGTGACCAATGTTTCTTCTAGAAGTGACAGACATCCAGAACTATCTGAAAATCGATACTATGGGTATCTGGAAGACATTATTCAGTGTGACTTTAACTCCTTCAAGGTATTTCTGTTTGTTGTCAAATGGTACAGGTGTAGATTGAATCAATGTGATCCCGATAGAACAATTATTGAACATGATAATGGTTTTACCATGGTAAATACAAGGTTGTTTGAGCCAGGAACAGAGCCCTATGTTCTTCCAACCCAATGTGGACAGGTATTTACTCTGAGGTTCCAGATAGAGCGGATTGGTCATTTGTTGTGAGACACGATCCAAGGGGAAGGCCAGTAAAGTATAACGTTGATGAAGGTAATGAAGACATTCTCGAAGAAGAAGACGCCGCAAAAGATGATCATGATCAACATGAGTTAGATGATCATGGTCCAGAAGAAGATGTCGAAGAACTTATTGAATCAGATGATGTACTATCAGACAATGTCCATGAAGATGATATCGACGATGACATGTTGATCGTAACTGACATCGACGACGAGGATGATATGGCCAATCCTTACAATGTTGAATCTGGATCATCGGATGATAACACAGACGATGACCCAGATGAAGAAGATTATGAAGACCATTGAAGTTTACGAGGTATGCAGTAATAATAAATTAATTGTTTCGTAGTGAGATTCCATTTTCCTATATGATATAATTAGAAACATTGCTTGTTTTAGAGTATGTCAAAAAACACATTTAAAGTTTCTAGTGTACATAGATATTTTTGTTGGGTTATGGGGAATTGAGAGTGATGTGAGGGGGTGGAGGGGCCATAAGAGCTTCCACCTTCACGTGGTTGGCCCTGTTTAGTAGAGAATATTAAATTATTCTTGAAACAGAGAGAAGCTTAGTAAGGAAATGCACAATTATCAAGACTCAAACATCATCATCGTCGTCGTCGTCGTCGTCGTCGTCGTCGTCATCGTGATCATCTTCATCATCATCGTCATCATCATTGTCATCATCATCGTCATCATCATCGTCATCATCATCATCTTCATCATCATCGTCATCATCACCGTCTTCATCATCATCGTCATCATCACCATCTTCATCATCATCGTCTTCATCATCTTCATCATCATCGTCATCATCATCGTCATCATCGAACGTCTTCATCTTCATCATCGTCATCATCAATCGTCGTCGTCATCATCATCGTCACCATCATCATCGTCATCATCGATCGTCTTCATCATCATCGTCATCATCATTGATCGTCTTCATCATCGTCATCATCATCATGATTATCTTCATCATTCTCATCATCAGCAACAGCAGCATTATGTTTATCGTCGTCGTCACGGCCACCATCATCATCATCATCATTGTGATTAGCATCATCATCATCATCATCCTCACCATCATCATCATAATCATCTTCCTCGTCATCATCAGCAATATCTTCATCATCATCATCGTCATCATCGATCATCTTCATCGTCATCATTGATCATCATCATCATCATCATCATCGTCGTCGTCGTCATCGTCATCATCGATCATCTTCATCATCATCGATCATCTTCATCATCATCGATTGTCTTCATCATCATCGTCATCTTCATCATCGTCATCATCATCATCATGATCTTCATCATTCTCATCATCATCAGCAGCAGCAGCATCATGTTTATCGTCGTCGTCACAGCCACCATAATCATCATCATCATTGTGATCAGCATCATCATCATCATCCTCGCCATCATCATCATCATCATCTTCCTCATCATCATCAGCAATAACTTCATCAACATCGTCATCATCATCGTCATCATCGATCATCTTCATCGTCATCATCGATCGTCATCATCATCATCATCATCGTCGTCATCATCATCATCATCGATCATCTTCATCATCATCGTCATCATCATAGTCATCATCGATTGTCTTCATCATCATCGTCATCTTCATCATCGTCATCATCATCATGATAATCATCGTTATATGATATCCGACACAGCTATTACCTAGAAAAACCAATGGTGTTTGTTGTCGGTGGTTTAGCGATCTCGTTGGATTCTTTTGAAGTCAGAAGTCTGATATTAGACGCATGCATTGATGGTGTGGGAGGGTTTCAAGACTCGAATGAATAACACTCACCATTGCAGCATCAAAAACCATACCTATAAATTAAATAATGTGATACATGGGGCCAACGTTGAAATTTTTTAAATATGTGTTGGCTTGGACTAAAATTTGGCATGGTTAGACTAGATGCATGCATTTACAGTGTGGGAGGGTTTCTAGACTCAAAAATGACTGACACCAACCATTAATGGAGCATTAAAAACCATGTAATGATACTCAACAAGGATTAATTTGATCATCATGGTTTCACTCTGAAATAACTTATTCTTTCGTGGACTCGCTAGTACCATTGCTTATGTATCCTCACAAGGAAATCCTCTTAGGTAGTTGATTGTGTTGGGATAAATCATCACTAACTTGTTTGATGGACCTAATGGTCCCATGATAAACACTCATAACATGTAAACTATAGAGGACATACAAAAAATGGTTGATTCTCTCACCCAATTAGTTAGCAAAATGGAAACCAAGAATCACTTCTCATTTTCCGACCCTTCCAATAGTATGACGCCTCATTTTTCTGAAGTAATTCTAAACAATTTTGGCGGGTCAGATCCGATTGGTTGGTTCGATCGATCAAATGAAGCACTAACTTTCCCTTAATGTAATATTTTATTACCTAATGAAATTCATTATAGGAGTCATCAAAGTTCATTTGTTTTTTCATAAAAATTAATTGATTATTTTTTAAGCAATTCCTTATTAGTGGTCTTAAAGAGGAAATTAAATCCCACTTAGAGGTGAACCACCCTACTACTTGGTTGGAGGACAATAATATTTATTGTCATGCCTGTGTTATATCCTATGCTCAATCCAAAATCCCCAACTTTATTTCATTTCCTTTCCCCAACTATGGTGGCTCTTCAACAACCTCTTCCACCTTTCAAGGTCCATAAGTTGGCATAGGACAAAATGGAGGAACATCAACTTAAGGTTCTATGCTACAATTGTAATGAAAGATATTCTCTTGAGCATAGATGTAAGGAACATCAATTATTTGTGGACATATTTGAGGACATTTATGATGATGAACTTGATGGAAGAACTCAAAAGGAATCCCCTCCCATCATTGAGGAAGTTTTTCTTCCTAACCCTTTGAAGAACCCTATATCTCCCTTAATTATTTGACTAGTATTTATTTCTCCTCATTAATGTTCAAATGGGTGATGACTCCCAGAAAACTAACATGTTTTCCATTGAAACGGGTGGGCGTGATATTGTTCTCGGTGTGAATGGATAATAAGATTATGTCATATCACCATGGATTTATTGGAATTACAAATGAGAGAGCATGATCATAGCATCTCATTGCTTCATCGATGTATCCTCCCATCCAATGTGTGATCATATTGTCATACTTTTGAACAAAATAATATATGAAATTAAAAATATTGTATCGTTGTTTTTAAGCCCCTTATATATAACAATTAAAAAAAAAACATTATATATAACAAAAAAAACCAATTAAAATTAAAAAAATGAATATATAATAAATAGAATCAAAACATTAATAAAAAAAATTACAACATAAATATATAACAATGGTTTTTTAATTTTTTATTAATTAAATATATATATATAACATTATATATAACAATTAAATTTTAATTGTTATATATAATGTTATATATATATGTTTAATTAAAAACAAATTAAAAAAAACAGAACACAAACATTGCATAACATATATATTGAACAAATATAAAAGCCAGCAGCCATATGCATTTCCCAAACCTGCGATTTGGATTTGGAGTGACCTCGACTGACCTCGATTTGGAGTGAACTGCGATTTGGAGTGACCTTGATTTGAATGAACCTCGATTTGGAGCTGCGCCTCTGTGATTTGGACCTACGCCTATGCGATTTGGACCTGCTATCGATTTGGGTTGGACTGTTCGATTGTGGCCGGAGAGGCAGTTTGTGATTGTGGCAGGGGACAGGGAGTGGCCCAACGACCAAGCAGTGGGAGTGACCCAACGAGCAAGCATTGGGAGAGGCGGTTTGGAGTCCAAGCAAATAAACTATAAGAGCTGGAAATTCCTCCCACGTCCGTGAGTACCAAGCCCTAAATTGTTTTGATTTGACAAATTTATAAATTTGGTAGCAAATCACTGTGGTTTCATTGCTAATTCGATCTTCTAAGAGGGTTTCATTGCTAATTCAATATACATTGGGGTGTTTTTATCTTATTGCATCTACTGTTTTTTTTAGTTTGATGGGTGAATGGGGGGGGCGGGGGCTATTACTAATGACCCCGATAAAGTAAAGTTACCAAGCTCTCACTGTGACTGAGTACTTGTATTCACACAGGCTCGAGTTAAGGTTTCCATTATTGCATTAAAGCACCAATCCAAGCTAACAACAAATAATCCCAATATCAAGAAGCACATCCTTGCTATCATTTCCAAACTCTGCCATTAATGTTACCAACCATCGATTCTCTTTAGTATCATCAGCTAGAAAGACAAAAAATTGTACCACAAACAAGCACCAAAATACTTTCCTATTCAGTCCATATTTTGCAGCTAATAAATTAGTCCCTGCAACATGATCCAAGACATTTAATGTAGTCTTGAGATGTTCCTTCAGATGATCAAAAAATACCCTTGCAAGGGCAACTGAGTGTTGTTGTGTGAATGCTTTGCAAACTGCAACCATGTGCACAGCTACAGACATCCCTTTTGAAGATAGTGAATACTTGGAAGAGTCAAGAACCTCATAAGGGATTCAATGCCCTTTTACTCAACAAATATTCTACAAGTTTCAGGATTTTCCATTGCCAGATGCACAAACACCATGGCATGTGAAATAATTAATTTTAGAAAGCGTTCATTACTCATATTTTCAAGAGACAATCCACTAGTTCCAACCCCATCATTATGCTTATCTTCAGAATCAGTATCCATAGGAACAAGACTATCCAAACTATCTTTGGCCTCTACTCTGAGCCTATGGGCCTTGCTGGGGCATACGTTGTTGATCCCTGGTGGCTGTCAGCTATTGCAGAAAGGGTTTATTGAAAAATATATCTGATTATAAGGAAGGTCTAAACCAGCATTACTGATGCTAGTTGTTAGTTCTGTTTAACTTGTTCATTACTTTATTAATGTTGTTGTTATTTATTGTCCTTGTCTACTTCAACTTTAACACAGGGACCTTTGGGAGTGTTAAAGTTGAAAGAGATGAAAATTATGTTTGAATTTATATTGCCTTGTCACAACTGTACTATTTTGTTTCTAGCATTGATTTAGGAATTTATTTATACATTAAAGTATAAATATTTTAATTTTCTACTCCAAACCCTAACCTAACCCAATTTTCAACTCATATAACAAGTTGTAGCCTCTCCTGAGCATACCTAAGTCCCCAAGTAGTAATTTTTGTAAACTAAAATCACCATACTTTGAAATTTCCTCAAGTCTCGGCATGGAAGCAGCCTCCATATCCTATTTTGAAATGAATGCCTCAGCCTCCACCAAATTAAATGAATGCCACAAAAATTTGTTGTGAATTGGAGGGATGTTAAGTTAACCAACCAAACTGTGAATGCAAAAAGCAAGACTTAAGGCCACCCACATTGTAGTTTTGAAGGTTCCATGTGTTATTAGTGAAGTAGCAGTGAATCCAGATATGACTTGGATTTTTTTTCATGGGGCCTGTCAAGGCTCCATAGAGTAGTGCAAGATCAGGTTTTCTCTATATATCTCCGATAGCCATTTCTTCATAGATAAATCCTACTTGGGGGCTAGGAAAAACAATATGGGTGAGTTCAATTTGCTCTTCTTTCTTTTGAAATTTGATGCAGAATTGGGTCTCACCCAGATTCAAGTCATACGGTCTGCGTGTTAAATAACTCAGCAACAAATTAAAGATCAATCTGGTATGGATGTCAACCAAATCATCATCCTCTTTAAATTGCCCTGTCTCTATAAATTAGATTTCCCTGATATGCGAAGGATTAGGTTGATAACTATACTACGGCTAAAAATTGCCTTGCATATAAATTAAATTGCCATGTCTATAAATTGACATATCCTTCCATGTAGATTATAAAAATTGCAATTAGTTCAAGTTCTCCTTACATGGTTTGGATAAAATTGAAAGCTTCAATTTTCATACAATTAGAAAAGTTTGGGCATTGTAGAATGTGAGGAATGAGAATGTATCAATCATTGCCACCATATGAGTTTTGAAAGTAAGATTAATTGGCCCCATCCCATTATGAAGTAGAAACATGTGAGATAGATCCTATAACACCATTAGCACCATGATATAAGCAAAATCAAAGTTCCGTTTTCCGTCGAGGCTGCTTGAAGATGATAATTTCCAGAAAGTGGCCCCAGGGTACAAAGTAACGAAATATTTGATGCATTGGAAATGTATATATATAAAAGGAACAAAATTATATAGGCCTAAAATTGCGGTTGGTGCCATTGCAGTCAAATTTAGATCAATTTGCAAGCCACCTCGACGGAAAACGGAACTTCGATTTTGCTTACCCATTTTTGCTATTCTGGTTTAGGAAGTATTTCAGGCTATTATGGTTTGCTTTAAAGTCTTCATCTTCTTAAAATTGGCTTTCATTGTATCATTGATCAGGGTTAGTAAATTCATAAAAGGTAAGCATGCATCATCATACTTCAGACTTCAATCAAACCATCATGACTTGGATTGTGGCAATTTTAGTCTTCGACTAGGGTAGTACTGTAGCAGCTTTAACACTTAGAATATAGTAGCTTGGGGGAATTCATGTCAAGGTACTCAATCCAAGTTAAAGGGGAAATGATTAGTATTGCTCATGATGTAAAAGTGAAGGATGTATTGCTCATGATTAGGATACTCGTGTATCTATAGTCATAAAAAAAAAAGTTGTGCTATAGCTTCCTCAGTTGTGGTTACTATTTTTTTATTAAGCTCATGAAGATTTATATGCATTTTATTGTTTCTACTAATCACATCACCCGTGTGGACTTTTCCGTTTACTGTGATGATGGTCTTTCAAGTTATATGGAACAATGGTACATTTGAGAGAGATATGAATGGTTGTACCCCACCTTGGTCGATTGTCTTATGGTCCTTTCATTTTGTCGATAATATTTTTGTGGTAGCTTTCCTTTTACCTTTTGGGTGTTTTACTGATATTGGGATATCATGTGATTTGTACCACCTTTTATGTTTTAGGTCTTGTGGGTACTATGGTAGTTTGTCCACATTTGAGGTACACCCACTTTCTCCAAATTGTTATGTGTCTTTATACCCACTTCGTACCACCCTCCTGACCTTAGTTTGGAAGATTGCATGCTATCATACCTTTTGGTGGTACTATTTGAGTTTCAAGAGGTAGTTACAAGGAGCTATTGCATATATGAGGTAGTTACAAGGAGATATTGCATATATTGATTTGGACCGCCTTTTATGTTTTTGGTCTTGTGGTTATAACTATGGTATTTTTTCCATGTTTGAGGTAGTGTACACCCCCTTAGTCCCAAGGGTTGTGAGTCTTTATACCCATTCTTTTTTTTTTTACTTGTACCTTACTAGTTGGTCTTTGTACTGAGCCTTTTTACTATCACTGAATTTCTTTGATTGACCATACCATAGCCCAGTCATCTCTCTCTCTCTGGTTTGTACTAGCCCTATCATAGGGTCACTTGGTTCCTAGATTTGACTGGCCTCTAAGAGGCACAGTCATTTCTGAAAGTAACTCTTCTGAGTATATTACAGGAAACTTCTACACTAAGGTAATCAAATATGTGGTAAATAGTTTTCATTAAGTAGCCAGGACTTTTAGCATTAGAGGAGATCCTGTAACGTGTATGTGTAGTGTTTCATGTGTGCTAGATGTGTGTTACATGTGTGATGTAGTGTTAAATCAAATAGTAAAAAACAACTCATAAATATTGCATGACTTTCTACTCTTAAGAAAGATAAATTGGTCATCTTTCGATCATCACTTGAATGCCTACATGTTGACAAAGGGAATGAGGATCAAGTAAAATTATAAAAGGCGATACACGTCAACTTTTAAGAGGCGCTATTCCTTGCAGTCGAATCTAAACTTTTTTCCAATGGTGCAGGTAGAACCAAACAGGTATTTGTCTGATCTGTCTTCCTCGAGCGAGGGGAGTTTAGGAAGGCTAGAGGAAAGTGAGACATCCAGTAGGTCTAGAAGAATTGTATCAACTAGATGTCAAAAAACCAAAAGAAGACGCAATGAATTTTTTCACAATCAAGGGGGGGCATGTTCCTATGGTGATTAGACAAAAGACGACGAAGAGGTGCCCTTGAGGTACATACATTTAGTGAAACAATGGGTACCGAAGGATCTTCCTCCACCGAACACTGATTTTTGTGTGAACGAGAGGAGATATCGAATTGCACCGTCGTTGATACATGGTTTCGGGTTGTTTTCCATGGATTGCATCTTGGTCGGTTACAGGACATGTACAGAATTGATGGAGTATGTTGGACCCATATACAACTACAACGATTGGATGCGCCTTGTCCGATATACAAAAAGTATGCGTAGCTATGGATTGTCAACAAACTATTTCCAATTGAAAGACAAAAATCAAAATAAAGGAGGAACGTTGTACATGGACGGAAGGCCAAAGGCCACAAGGAATATTGCAGGGTTTATAAATTGTACACAACCAGGGTCTACAATTAAGCAACCAAACTGCGAATTTGAGGGGCGTGAAGGAAACCCTATTTTTGTAGTTTCTATTAAAACAATATCTGCAGGGGACAAGTTGCTTATTAATTACCCTATCAACTGAGTAGATACAAACAAGGTTACTATATAACATTTTACCCAACCTTTTAGTAATAAATTAAACATCATAAGGATTTTTTGTTAGTTTAATTCGTTTAAATTTCTCATATTTAATTCGCAGGCCAGTGATTGGGATAAATCCTTGCCAACAAATGGTTAGAGGAGAACTTCTTCCTCGATGGAGTAGGTATACATCTTTCTAATAGTACAAATATAATAAGAGAAAAGAGTTTTTATTTGCTTTGTTTTTCCATTATTAATAACTTGGTTTGTTTTATATAATGAAATTTATATTTGATGCAGAACGTTGATCGAGAAATACACCCGTCGAATGTTGATCAGACGACAACACCCTCGGGGCAACAGGTAGACCTGATTTGAATTGTACAATTAAAATATGTCAAAATGTTTTAGCATTATATTAATGTTTCAATGAATATTTTGGTTTCGTTTACATAATTTTATAGTCTATGTTTTTTATGTAGGCCGGTTCCGTAAGGTCTGCCACACCAGGGTCCGCGCAACGGGTATACATCTTTGTAATATTAAAAATATAATATGAATAATAATTTTTTTGATGTGTTTTCTCATGAATAGTTTTGGAATCGTTTAGGTGACTTTCACTATGTTTTTTTATTAGGGTGTTGTTAGGGGCAGCTCCCAGATATTATCAGATCGGGGCAAGTCACCTATGACCATTGATCCAATGAGTGGATTGCGATCCTCGAAGTTGCAGGTATAATTCATTTCAATTGTACCATTATAATATGTAGCATAATGTTAATTTTGTTATGTATTTTTCATGTGATATACTGGTTTCGTTATGATAATGTAAACCGTGTTGTAATTTTATGAATCTATCATGATAGATGTGTTATATACGTTAATATAAAATTTGGAATCCTTTCTGCGGAAATCCTTTCTCTAGTAATCCAGGTTCCGCAGACAAGCGCAATTAAAGAAAGGATTGCATTGTTGGAACATAAATCTAATAACTTGCGAGTAAGTTGAGGAATCTTGAATCATAGAATAATTCGTTTAAATCTTTATAATGTTCTCTTTTATTTGATAGTATTGAACGTATAAGATGTGGTGTGTATTTACAGAATTATAAGGGACCACACAATATTGGTCAAGGTGGTGTTGGCCCCAGCGAGGCTCGTGGAGAGACTTCGCATCACGACCAAACGACTCCACGTAGTTCGAATCCTTCGCCATTGTTGTCGACCAAACAGTCGGCAATACGTTCTGAAACACCACGGACCCTCGCTGTGAGCGCAACAGCCGCTACTAACCAACACACAACGGATCCTCCACAAGAAGGGGTGGACACCAAGTCCCCTATCAATTTTGATGTCGAACAAGCTACATTTCCAGGATCTTTCTGTGTCAAAAGCACGGGAAAATTGGAGACAACATTTTTGGTGGACGAAGATCTCGTCCCAATAAAGATACCGACGATCCCATGTAATTAATCATAGTTGATTAGGTTAATTAGTGTTTATAATTTCATTGTAATATATCGATAAAACGTTTTTTATCAACTAATTATGATCATGGCATGATCGTTGTGCAGGAAACAATTTTTTCTATAAACATATGAATGACTTTTGCTTGGAGATCTTCGGGCTCACCATCCGATCAAGGTGGGATAGACAACCGAAACATTTAAAAGATGAACTCACTAATCGGTTGGTTAGCCTGTTCAAGGAGAAAACCTTCAGTCATGCCAATGTCTTGAAAAAGGCTTGTCAACATGTGAAGGTTGTCTGAGACCAATATAGGACACACCTTGAAAGAAACCATAGCTATGAGCGCCCACCAATGATTCCAACAATGGAGTGGAGAGCTCTAGTGGAAGATGGAAAAGAGAAGGCTCTGAGAAGAGAAGGCAAGCTAACACCAGGCACAGGGAGGTATGCAATACTTTTTGCAATGTAATTATAAACCTTATTATCCTTGATTTCTATATCGAACTTGGAACATCTAACGTATTTCAACACTTGCATAGGCTACCAGACACATCAAAGGCCACAAAGGCAAGACTAGAAAAAGTAGGTCAGCACAAGCTTGGCCCTGGTGGTTATTCAAATTTTCGAGAAACCAACAATGAATACAAATAATAAATTGAAAATTATTTTTCGTTTTATTGCACCGTAAAATGTTAATTAACGACAATAAGCAAACATGCAGGCCGATCGATTCAATGAAGTACCCACAGAGGAAGACATGAAGCTTGGCTTCCAGGAAGGCTCTGGAGCTATTGTTGAACGTAGAAGAAGCTTATCTGGGCAAACACAGTCTTGTGGTACCAATCCATCCAGTGCACAGGTATATAGAATCTATATAGTTTAATGAAGATTTGTCGCTTGTGGAATATTTTTGTTCCAAATACTTGATGTAAAATATTGACTCTGTTTTTAACAGGAAAGTAATGATCCCATTAGTGTCGAGGAGGGACAACAACAAATCGATGATCAAGCTTCAAATCTCGGTAATGAATTTATTCATATGCTACAATTTTATGTATAGCATTGCAAATGGTGACCATTAATTGAAGTTCATTGTATTTCAACTGCAGAGCATGTAGAGGGTGAAACTGTACAGGTTGAGACTGGACAAGAACATCAACAACATGATTTGGTCACACCTGGTAAAAAAACACCTTCGTAATGAATTTTTTTAAATGAAAAACTTGTCATTACAATAGCAAAATATAACGATGTAACATTTTCACATCGTTGCAACAAATCCGAACCACTTGCACAAAATCCAGGTCTAGAACAACAATCAGCTAGGATATTGCAAACATCACCAAAAGCGCCTACTAAAGAACCAAGAACTAGAAGAGAAAGTCCAGATGATGTATATGGTCCTCTCATATATTATATACAACTGATCAAGAGAAGAAAAACTTATAAAAAGAAGGACCCGAAAAACAACGTCTAAATATTTTTGATAACAATATATCGTCCACTATTTTTGGTCTAATGAATGAATGAATGGTTTAATGAATTTTCTAATATTTTAATGATTCAGTGTAGTAAACTGTTACCTTCATTGAATTTCAACTTTTATTGAATGAATGTGTTGTTGAATGATTAATGAATGGTGTATTGAATGTTATCTTTTATTGAATGAATGTGTTGATCGACTGAAACGATGGTTTAGTGAATGTTAGCATTTATTGAATGAATAATGGATGAAAGTTCATGATGAAATATGGATGAATTTGCACATATTTGTTTTTTTCAAGTACATGCATTGGGTATGGGGAATTGAGAGTGATGTGAGGGGGGGGGGGGGCATAAGAGCTTCCACCTTCACGTGGTTGGCCCTGTTCAGTAGAGAATATGAAATTATTCTCGAAACAGAGAGGAGCTCAATGAATGGCTACGATGTTGTCTTTCTACAACCCACTCGCGTGTTGTCTAAATTTTGACAATTTCTTGGAGCTTGTTGTGATTTTTGGTTGCTCCTCATAACCAATTTCCAGTTTCCACAACATCAAAGGTTGAGTAAATGATGCACTGGAATCAATATCCTTAACCTTCTCTTTAATTTCCTTGGAATCAATATCCTTAACCTCACATTAAACCCTTCCAAATTGGTATATTTACCATTCAAGGCTGGCTTCTTCTGAAGCATGATATTTGCAACTAAGCTAGCATACACCGACAACAATTAGAGACATGCTACTTGTTGTGAATGTTCATCTTTTTTTTAGGAATGCAACTTGACCATAATGGCTCCTCCTACACTAGGGAATTAAAGTCAACAACAAATTAAAGAAAACATATAGTTTGCATCGAAAAAATAACAGGGTACGAACTGAACTGAGGAGATCCGAACGTGCGACCTATGTCTAGTCCCAAGGCTACCACCTTCAAGCTTGAAGTGCAGCTGGCAAGGGAGACCACCTTCAAGCTCGATTCATTCTGCATGCATTTCACAATGGGAGATGGTGGGCTACCACATTCAACCTTGATTCATTGTGTATGCATTTCACTATGCAATCGTCTCAGATTCTCGTTGCGTTTTCCCTCTATTAGTTTATCAATTCGGTATGACCCACGCCCTCCATCCGAGGAGTGTTTCCGCGGTCTTGAGTTCTAGCCTAACAATGGTGACGATTCATTCTATATTTACATTTCCCTTAAGCTGCAATATGGCAAACTCATAGTTCACTATCAAGATTTCTTTGACCGTTAGCTTTGTCAGACAAACCTTAATAGTGAACTATGAGTTTATCATTTGCAGTCGAAGGGAAACGTAATACCATGAATCGTCAACCGTTTCCAGGCTGAAACTGAAGACCGCATAAACACTTATTGGACGACGGACGTGGGTCATACTGAATTGATCAACTAATTGATGGAAAACGCAATGGGAATTTGAGACGGTTGCATAGTTAAATGCATGCAGAATAAATGAAGAGTGGGTCTCGAGAGAAATGGTTTTGGGACGTCGTATGAGAGGAAATGGCGATGGGAATTGATTGATAAGGTCAAGCTTGAAGGTGGTATCCTTGGGACTAGACATAGGTCGCAAGTTCAAATCTCGTCTAAATATTTTTGATAACAGTATATCGTCCATGATTTTTGGCCTAATTAATGAATGAATGGTTTAATGAATTTTCTAATGTTTTAATGATTCAGTGTAGTAAACTGTTACCTTTATTGAATTTCATCTTTTATTGAATGAATGTGTTGACTGAATGATTAATGAATGGTTTATTGAATGAATGTGTGTATCGACAGAAACAATGGTTTAATGAATTTTAGCATTTATTGAATGAATAATGGATGAAAGTTCATGATAAAATATGGATGAATTTGGACATATTTGTTTTTTTCGAGTGCATGCATTGGGTATGGGGAATTGAGAGTGATGTGAGGGGGGGGAGGGGCCATAAGAGCTTCCACCTTCACGTGGTTGGCCTTGTTCAGTAGAGAATATGAAATTATTCTCGAAACAGAGAGGAGCTCAATGAATGGCTATGATGTTGGCTTTCTACAACCCACACGCGTTTCATTTAAATTTTGACAATTTCTTGGAGCTTTTTGTGATTTTTGGTTTCTCCTCATAACCAATTTCGATTTTCCATAACTTCAAAGGTTGAGTAAATGATGCACTGGAATCAATATCCTTAACCTTCTCTTTAATTTCCTTGGAATCAATATCCAGCTTAACCTCAAATAAATATAAGTGAACAAAAGAAAATGCAAGAAAGATATTAAACTTGCAAAATATAACACTTGTATTAATAAATTCAAAAAGAGAGAGTAATGTTCATGGGCCTCTTGGAGAGGATGAGCTCCTTTGAGCAAAGCTTCAATACAATACCAATCTTTGACAAAACAATATACATCCTTCTAGCGCTATAAATAGTTTCTTAATAACTACCAAAACCCTAACTACATGCAATCTCAAAATTAATGACTACCAACCACCTACTGGTTCTTATTTAATAAAAATGAGCCTTTTACATTAAGTAACTACCCATTAACTATCTAATGAGCCTTATTCAAAGAATATGATCTCATACATGAATATACAGACTCCTCAGCATACCAAATTAGAGAAGTTAGGTAAGAGTACCTTGACACAATGGAAGCACACTACCATCTCTTTGTGACGAATATGCCACAATGTTACATAACTTCCCAGTCCTTTTATTCTGCTACGTGGAAAGCCTGTAGTCCATAAAGTAAGTTCCATAGACACTAGCACTTGAGACTTAGAGTACAGTCTTTTGTGCCACCCATTAACTATCTAATGAGCCTTATTCAAAGAATATGATCTCATACCTGAATATACAGACTCCTCAGCATACCAAATTAGAGAAGTTAGGTAAGAGTACCTTGACACAATGGAAGCACACTACCATCTCTTTGTGACGAATATGCCACAATGTTACATAACTTCCCAGTCCTTTTATTCTGCTACGTGGAAAGCCTGTAGTCCATAAAGTAAGTTCCATAGACACTAGCACTTGAGACTTAGAGTACAGTCTTTTGTGCCACCTTAATAGGCACCCACTAGCCTGTAGGTCCACTTGAATAATGATTGACTCCGCCGCTTAATACAATGACTCTAATACAATGGCTTTATTACAACAGCTCTATTCCCTTAGGCTACTCCGTTGTAATACAATGGGAAGAGCATAATGGGGTTCTCAGTTATATATATATGTAATTATTCTACATATTTCCACAATAGAGATAGAATATACTGATTTCCTATATTATTATTTTTTTTTAAATGTATTGGGTAGTTGGTTAACCGACGACCTAATAACGACTACCGTAGGGTAATATCTGACGGTGTTGCAATACTACCGACGGCTCAGAACGTCGGATCCATTTTTTTTTCTATGTTGTCCACGTCACTTAACCGACGACCTATCCGACGATTGCATGGTGATATCCTACGATTGTGTTATACTTCCGACAGCTCGGAACGTCGGAATTGTCTTTTTTTTTGGCAAACACGTCGCTTAACTGATGACTTTGACGACGCATAATCGACAGGGAAAGGATGGCATCCGAAAAATATTGCAAGTTGACGTTGTTGCTTATCTGACTTCCTGTGAAGCTGGAAGAAGTCGGTTAACCAACGAGGTATGGTAGTCGAATATCCGACGTCTTGAACTATGTCGGATTTTAGCCGATATCCCAACGACGATAAAAAAAAGACTGGAATTGTCAGATAGTCGACCATAGGTTGTAGCAAATTCGACTTTTTTGCCGTCGGATTTTGGGTCAAAAAAACTTAGTGACTCTAATAAATTAGTTTGATAACATATCATGCCATGGAAATTAAGGGGGATTCATGCCTTATTGTTGACTTGAGGAAAAAAAATTTGATATATTATGTTAAAATAATACTAATGAACTCTAATAAACGAGTTTGATCGCATGTCATGCCATTGGCAATTAGGGTGATTCATGCATTACTGTTGACTTAAGGAATGCCATAAGTCCATTTTAGTATTTACGAGGTATGTGGTTTAACATTTACAACGTTTGTCATATGAAATTTTCATGTGAGACAGAGATATATTATATTGCATTTTAATGTCACCACAAGTTCATCTTAATTTAGTATTATTATATTAGGTGGGTGACCTCCAAAGTGTTCCATGAGTGTGAAGTATCGAGATGGAAGAAGGAAATTGCAGAAATTGTATATGTATTTGAGGATCTCCCTACAAGTTTCATGAACCTACGGGTCCATTTACTTATACACTTATTCGATGACATTAAAATGGAAGGTTCCATGTCAATGAGGTATATGAAAACCCTAAAAGTATATGTTTGACAAAAGGAAAATCCAGAGGATTGCATGGATGAAAGGTATTATTAAATGAAAAAAAATTCTTCCTATGTGAATTCCTCGGTAATGATTTTGAAGATGGTCCACAATTGTGAAATGGAGAATGTGCATAAGATATTATAGATGGAGAAAAAATTCAATCTAATGGTGTTGAAGTAGAAGTTGGTAGGTAAAATCATGATAAGTATGGTTATTTTTACAATCATTAAATCTATAAATTGTTTTTTCTCAAGTTAAAAGAATGACATTTAGAGCTTGAAATATATATGTTGGTTTTGAATATGTGTCAATGAAAGTGTTTTGCTTGAAAAGTTTGTTCTATAGCACATGAATTGTATGAGTAAATGGGTTGAATAGTATGATATAAAAAGGGAAGAAATGTTGGAAGCAAGGAGGTAGTTTAAGAGATCGAACCTAAAGATACTCCACTTCCCTATTGTTTATAAACAATGGGTTAGTGAACAAATTCAAAATCAAAAATATGAGAAAGGTATAGATGCAAACATAACATAAGTTGAGATCAACATGTTTAAAGGATGTGAAAGAAAGAACATTTGGAATTCTCACAAAATATTGTTTCAATACATTCTTGACACTATAGACTATTTAATTATGCATAATAATAATTATTTGCACTAAAATAAATGGTCTATCATAAGTGAAGAAATATCTTGGAATGTGAGCATATGGTCAACATTAGCATGTAGAAAGAGTATATGTAAAGAGCCAATTGTTGATTGTGGTGTCATGGTTGATTTCAAGTAATCAAGTCGAGCAAGTTCAAAAGATAAAAATATTATCGAAGGGAATCTTCAATATGTTGGAAAAATCCAAGAAATTATTGAGTTGGATTATCTGTCTTTCAAATGTTTTATTTTAAATGTTGATAGTATGAAGCATTTGAGAGGACATAGAGACATGATACCCATAGTGGATTGTTTTCTATAGATTTCTCAAAGTACCTACTAGAGGATAAGGAGTCTTATGTTCTACCAATTCCTTGTGAGCGGGTATTTATTTCACTCAAATGGGAATATAACCAACATAGATCCATCTTAAACTCGTATCTATCAATCACCGAGAGGGATCCAATTTCTTGAGGTGTATTTCTTCTTTTAAATTTAAACTCAAGAAATTTGATCTTTCTTGATTGATAGATCCGGGTTTAAGTTTTAAGTTTGTATTTTATAAACGAACATCTATTTTTTAATTGTTTTTCATAATATTTTATTTTATGAACCAACATGGATTTTTTTTTTAAATATTTTCCATAATTTTTTTATTTTATGAGCCGACATGAATTTTTTTAATTATTTTGTTACTAATGTTATAATGTTATATCACGTTAGAGTATCTCTCCCATACTGGGCTATAGAGCACCTCGTTTCACTCAGTGCAAATATAAGAAGTGGTGATCATCTATCATTTTTTAATCCATATTTAATTATGGAAATATATGTGTTTATTAATAAAAAAATGTAACAATAGAGGTCTAATGTATATATATGGTTCATGCATAGGTATGTTTCTATGGAGATATTTTGAATCCAAAATGGAGTTTTCATTCATTATGATCCAAGAATATTAAGGAATGTATTTGATGATGCATCAATGAATATCGATCAAAACAACAATGTCCAACCAAGTATAGATGAGATTTTAGGGAACAAAGAAGAAATGAACATCCATGATGATGTTGAAGAAGAAGATGTCCATGAACAACAATGTGAAGTTGATAATGATGAGAATATTCCTTTAGCAATATGGAGATGCGGAGCTATATGTGCATATTCACAAAATGATCAATTAGATGTCACCATTAGTCATGACAATCAATAATAACCAGAGTTAAATGAAGGCTTATAGAACATGGCAATATGCCTGATATACAAAATGATGATCAAAATAGATTTGGCAACAATATAGCCCATCTAGAAACATTTTTTATCGATGTTGGATATGATGAAAGACAAAGATGAGTATAATACCACTTTTGTAGGATGATGTAGCAAGAATAATATTAAGTACTTGAAAAAGCATATGAACATTGGGAAGGAAACATTGGATGGCATAGATACAGATAATAATGTAAATGAAGACTTCTAAATTTACAGGATTCATAATTCATATTTAAATAATGATGATTTTTATGCCCCAACATTTGAAATGCTTCATTATTATTTGGTTGTAATAATCATTCAGTTACTATGGTTAGAAGTCACAATATAAGTTTTGTAATCTAAATTAATTTTTTTATACGTGCTTCTATACTCATTACCTTGTGCAATATCCTTAAATTGTTTCATATTTAATATGACTTGGTGGATGAAAGTAGAAAGGCTTGGTTGGATAAGATTTATCATGGTTAGTGGTAATCTATTCGTTGATATTGGGTTTTAGGTGTTATCGGGTTATTAGTTGAGACACGATTAAAATAAGCAATGTGTGTGCAATTAGTCATATAGACCTACACAAAAATATAACCCATGAAGTTAATGAAATTAATTAACACAAATATAACCTAAACTACAACAAAAACAATCTGATTATATTTTTTTATTTTTTGCTCATCATTAACAAATATCACCATTAAAGCAAATATGATTCACTTACACACAAATATAACCCATGCATTATTTTTTCATTGCCATCATCATCATCTTATAACCAGATCATCATCAACGTCGTCATCATCATCTTATAATCACATCATCATCAACGTCGTCATCATTTTCATCGTGCATCATCATCATCATAGTCATCACTGTCATCATCTTTAATTGATTTAATGTCTAATTTATTCTCATTGTCATGATCATGATCATTTTCATTGTCATCATTGTTGTCATCGTTGTCATCTTCATCATATAATCATATCATCAGCAATACCATCATCATCTCCATCGTCACCATCACCAACATCATTCATTTGTCATTACTATCCTCATTTCCATCCTCATTGTCATCGTCATTATCATAGTAATCATCATTGTCTGCATCATCTTCATCATCATTGTCATCGCCATTGCCATCATCATCATCATTGTCATAGACACCATCATCATAGTCATTTTCATCATTATCGCCATCATCATCATTGCAATCGTCATCATCATCATCATATAATCGCACCATCACTATTGTCATTGTCATTGCCATCGTCATTGTTATCATCCTCATTGTTGTCATCATCATCATTGTCATTTTCATCATCAGCATCACTACCATTCATGTCACTGTCATTGTTTCCAAGGAACACTTCCCAGATCAACTACATTAAATTTTAATGCCAACTTTAGTGCCTAGTTTAGCTTCCCTTTAGCTCCTAATTTTGCTCCTATTTTAGCTCCTCATTTAGTGCCTAATGTTTCTACTTTGTTTAGCTCTTAGTTTAACACCTAGGATATGGGCACTATTTTGAGGCTTGGCATAATAAATATGGGTGTTAGGTCCTAATCCATGGTTTATGGTAGAAATCCAATGGTTAAACCCCTAAAAATTGCTATGAGGACTCATGGTTATGTGTCAAGATTCCATACTACTACACAAGCCATGTAGATAAAAAAAGTAGCCTTTGTGTGGGACATAGGCATCATTTTAAAGTTTGGAAAAATATGAATGTGCCTTGGGTGTTGGGTCATTGTGTAGGCACACAAATCATACACCCCATCACTTCCTTATAAGGCTCGTGGGCCATGATTGTACTCATTTTCATTGATATCATCAACAACAACATCATTGTCAATGTCATTTTTATCATCAACATCATTGTCAATGTCATTGTCATCATCAACATCATTGTCAATGACATTGTCATCATCATCATTATCATTGTCATCATGATCATGATCATCATCGTCTTCATTGTCGTCATCGTCGACATCATCATCCTTATTATCATTAATGTCATTTTCATTGTCATCGTTATTTTCATCGTCATCGTAATCAACATGATCATCGTCAACCTCATCCTCATCATCATCATCATCATTGTCGTCTTCATTGCCATCATCATTGTTGTCATCATGCTCACCATCATCATCATTGTTGTCATCATCATCATATAATCACATCATCGTCATCACCATCATCATTCATGGGTAAAAAGCATGCTAATGTGTGTCACCTTTGACCCTTTTGCGGCAATCAACTTTTATGACAATTAATGAATGCTAAATCTTTGCTCTCATATATATTAATCTATAATAATAATAATAATAAGTGAGAGTGTAAGAAGAATAAGGTTTCAAATTTGAGTTGGCTTTAATATGGTAAATTTTTAAATTAAAAAACTGTTTTTGTTGTATTTATTTCATTTTTTAAAGGATGATCATTGTTTTTTCATGGAACTCATATGTAGTGACAAAACCACAAGCCCTCATTTAAATATCCAAGATATTTTTCTTTTTAAATTTTTTAGATGATATTCTTATAAACATTTTGAAGACACTTTTGGGAGTTTTTTAGAACCAAGGATGGGTCTTAAGACCGTGATAATGATCAAGGGAGGAAACTTGAGCCTTAGGCCATAAATGAAGCTTAGAAGGCTCAAGGGCCATGAATTAGGCATCCAAATACCTTACATGATTTTAATCATGGAGCTTTGGCCTCTGAGTGGGAATGTGGGCACCATTAACATCTTTTGAGCACTAGGGATGGGTATGATGTAATTGACCATGGGCAGTGGGGGAAATGAGGGTCTTATGCCCTAAATAAGCTTCTAGGGGTCAAGGTCCATCAACAATGCCTCAAACCACCACATAGGACCTCTTGAAGGGTTTTTTGGGCTCCCTATGGGGTCATGGGTGCCATTAAAAGGATTTGAGAACCAATAATGGGTCTTGGGCAGTAACTATGGTTGAGGGAGGAAATTTGGTCCTTACTTTCTATACAGGAAACTTTTAAGGCCAAGGGCCATGAATGATGACCTAAAATACCATCTAGAATACCTCCCCCAAGGATTCATTGTCCTTATGTGGGGATATTCCTACACTATGTTAGTAGTTTTTCTAACACCAAGATTGTGTCAGAGGGCCTTGACAATAGTTGGGGGAGGAAGATTGGTCCTTAGGCCCTAAAGTAAGTTTTTGGCGCTCTAGGTCCATGCATGAGTCCTTGAACCACCACACATGACCTATTTATTGCATAGTTTTCCTTTGAGTCATGATATGGGCATTATTGGGAGTATTTGAGTTCTATGGATGGATCTTTTGTGCTTAACCATGGTTGGGGTGGGTGGACTCAGATCTTAGACACTAATTAAATATTCTAGAGTTCAAGGGCCATGAGTGAGGCCTTGTACAAAGGACCTCTCTAGTGGTTTGTCCTCCAAGTGGGGATATCAACGCCATGAGGATGTTTTGAGCTTCGAGGTTGGGTTTGATGACCATGGGGAGGTTGTGATCTTGAAGGTTGTGAACAAAACCCCAAACCATTACACAAGACTCTTTAGGGTACGTTTGGCCTATAAGTATGGATATGGGTACCATTATAAGCTTTTGAACACCACAAATGGGTCTGTAGGAATTGACCATGAAGGGAAGAGCCCGAAGCCTTAGGATCTAAAGGAAAATCTTAGGGCTCAAGTGCCATGAATGTTAAGGTTGCAAACCGATTATACACAGAACCTATTTAAGGGATCTTTTCCTATAAGTGGGGAATGAGAACCATTAACATGTTTTGAGCACCAAGGATGGATCTCATGGCCTTTGACATGGTTGAGGGAAGAAACTTGAGTAGTAGTTGGCCGTAATAAAGTTTCTGAGATTGGTGTTCATGAGGTCTCAAACCACTAGTCAAAACTTTTCGAAATAATCTTTGGTCTCTAAATGGGGATATGGCTGCCATTAGAAGGTTATGAGCGCCAAGGTTGGGTTGTGAAGCCTTGACCATGGTCAAGGGAGAAAACTTGAGCCTTAAGCCTTATAAAAACCTTTTTGCGCAATGACCATGAATGAGGCCTCGAATCAGCACCACATATATGGTGAAATTTGAAGCTACCCAAATAAGAGCATCCTTCATCATGGTAAAATCTAACCACGTATGATCTCGAGAGAATTGTGGCCTTAATGTGGAATATGGGTACCACTTAGAGGTCGTGTTAGGGATACCAAGGATGGGTTTAGTGGCCTAATTCCATCATCATGTCTACTCAAGGGACCAACTAGAAGAAATTTTTCTAACCACAACTTCATCTAATAAAGAGATCGAGGATCAGAAAATTTTCAAGTGTGACATGACTAAAGATTCAAAAATTCTTACCATGTATATGTACAATACAAGATAGACATGTTGATTGCAGAAAAGAGTTAAAATTATAGTCTTGTATAGAATGTGGAACAAAGTCATCAAAAGACAAAAATAACCAAGTTTGATTCCATCTACAAGAGGGGTAGATGTAGAACGTAGAATTATCGTACTAAAAACGATTGTGCACCATACTCTATAAATAAAAGGCCAAGGAAGAGGAGACAAAATAAGAGAGGGAAATAGAAAGGTAAAAGAGGAAATAGCATAAATGAAAAAATAGGGGCAAGTGTCCCATGGGGACATGTTGGGCATAGACGCGATCCCAACATGTGTCCGACACGTGTTTTATTGTGTCCTGATTTTGGTACACGATAAAACATGTGTTGGGATCCTATCCCGCGTCTGCATAGTACGTGTCCCGATTCCAGGACACATTCCACTCGAAAAGGGATCTCGCGGTCTCTTAAAACCCGTTTTTTGTTTTTCTTTTTGGCATTTGTAAGTTGAAGGGAGAGCTAAGAGTGGGTTTTTTTGCAGGTGAAGGGAGATTTGAAGCATTTGCAAGGGATTCCAAGTTGATTTGAGGGAATATTTACTTGAGAGGATCCAAGCTCACCATCAAGGAAGAAGAAAAATGTCTGAATCAGCTAGGGAAGCAGCTAAATGGAAAAGGAAAGTGAGAAATTCCCCATCTAATACCTCTTCTCCTCTTCCTCTTCCAAGCATATCCTCTTTTGCTCATATTAGTGCTCCAATTGATTCTAGTGAAGATCATGCTCGTTTTAACCATTTTTTAGCAAGACAACAAGCCCAAGAGAGTAAATACCCTTTGTGGAAGTATGTGACAAGGAAAGAAGGCCCTAGAGAAAAGCTTGGTCGGGGAGGCAATATGTGTTGGACTTGCAATTTCTGCAAGCATGATTTCAAGAGAACATACTATCGGGTTAAGGGCCATTTTTTGGCCCTTCCTTGTGGGATTTATTCATGCAAAGCAGTGAGTGTTACCCAAAGGAGGGAGATGGAAAGAGAGGATCATGTTGGAATAGGGAAGGTGGCAGCAACAAGCATGACACAACAGAATGAGGATCCTCTTTCATTCTTGAGGAAACCCTCTAGCACTAGGAGTGAGGTTGGTGCTTATTCAACAAGAAAGAGGCCAACTTCAAGTGGTCCAATGGATAGGATTTTCCAACAAGAGGCGCGAGAAGAGGTGAACCTTACCATTTCATTCTATTTCTACCTCAACTTCATTTCATTCAATGTTGCACGGTCACCATTGTTCATTGAGATGTGTCGAAGTCTAATTGAACAAGCTCCAACTCGTTATGTGCCTCCTGGTTCAGAGAAGCTTAGAACCACATTGTTGGTTAAGGGAAAGAAGGAGCTGGATAAAATTATTGAGCCAATTAGATCAAAATGGCCCACATGTGGTGTTAGTATTGTTTCAGATCGATGGACGGATGCAGCACGCCATCCACTCATCAATTTCATGGTGTCTTCCCCAAATGGATCGGTGTTCTTGAAAGCGGTGGATGCTCTTGGGAAATACAAGCATGCACAATATATGGGTGAGTTGTTCATCAAAGTAATTGAAGACGTGGGTGTTTATTCTTGTGTACAAATCATCACAGACAATGCACATGTTTGCAAGGTTGTTGGCATCCTTGTGGAAGCTAAATAGCCACAGGTATTTTTATTTTGGACACCTTGCATAATTGCATTGTTAATTTGCTCATCCATTTGAAATTTTGAGTTGTTAGTTGTAGTATTATAGCTTCTAGAGTATAGACTCATTTATAATTTCTTTTATTGATCTTCCAAGTATTTTGGACACCTTACATTGTCCTTTCTTTGAATTTAGCACTGAAATCTATTGCTTCAGATGTGACATGGATTGGAAAACT